>VDFB02281492.1:347091688-348354992 GCA_007258455.2 Sequoia sempervirens | reverse complement strand
AATCTTGCAGAAATAACTGTTGAAGTTTTACTATAGAAAAATGTACTCTTTTCTTGACATGGGAATAATTCATGATAAATTGGACTTAATGAGGCCTTGATTTAGGTGTTGTGAGGCTTTTTATGCATCCACACTAGATCTTGGACCCTTGAAAATTAAATAACATACTTTTAAGGATGTCTTGTAAAGGTGTTGTAAAGTGTTGTAAGATACTTTCACACTTTTCTAGATTTAATAAACTCAATTTCCCCTAATTCAATATTATAAAATGTGTTTAATAACATTATCACATCAATTTAGAAGGCTTGTAACTTAAACTTAATGATAAACTAGTGTTGTAATGTGTCCCGCACATTCAAATTGGATCTTGTGCCTTCCTAGGCTATGTGGACCTCATTTTAGTGTTGTAAAGTGTATTTAATCACACTTTCAGATTGAATTTTTTGTCTCAAGCCCTAATTGACCTTTACATAATCACTAATAGGCCCCTATTACCCCATATTGTGCATCCTGATGCATAATTTGATGAAATACCCAACAATGTTGTAATTTAAATCTATTTCCTTATCTCCTGGCATCTTAGCTATCAAAATGGTCCCTGTGGGACCCATTTGCCATGCATGGAGAATTAGTCCTGTTATTCCTTGCATAACCACCCCATTTTAAAAATTTTAAAAATAGGTCCCCCTTGTTCTGATATTTTTCCTTTGGCTCTTTTATTTTCTGCCTTAGGAGTTTTTCTTTTTGTTCTGGCGGACACAGAACCAGGACCGAAACCGAACTTGGAATTCCTTCCAAGTTCTAGTTTTTGTTTTATTCTCGGTTCCAGTTCCTCCTCTTTTTTTTTTTCCCTAGGCATTTTCTGCTTTGTTCTGGTGGACGTAGAACCGGGACAGAAACTGAACTCTCAAAATTTTGTAAGTTCCAGGTTTCGGTTCCGTTCTAGTTCTAGTTCCATCAATTTCCTTTGCACTTGTTCTTTGTTAGTTCTGGCGAGCGCGGGACGTGGGACAAACATGAACTTTGGAACTTTTCTAAAGTTCCAAGTTCTGGTTCTGTTCCGGTCCCGGTTCTACCGGTCTTGCTTGTTTATTTTGTCTTTTGTTTCGATCTTTTGGTTGTGGGGTGTTTTCTCCCGTTCTTCCCTTTTCCTTTTTGGTCCTTTTTGTTGTCTGTTTGTATGTTGTTAGAGGCAGAGCTAGGGTGGAAACTGTACTTGGAATTTGGAGAAAGTTTAGGGTCCATTTTTTGTTTCGCTTCCACCCCTGTTGTGGCTCGCCTGGGATTGGTTTCTGCTCTAATCCCGCCTCCATTTTGTTTCCATCTTCGTTCCTTGTGTTTTGGCTCTTTGCTTATCTACTTTCTTGTGGGGTTAGAGACAGAACGGTGCGATGAATTGAACTTAACGAGTTGTCTTATGTTCAATTCCCGTTCTGACTTCAGTCCCGATTTTGATTTCATTTTGGCTCCCATCCCTCCGTTATGGAAGGTAAGTGTTGTTCCTGGTTCAGGTTTGGTCCCGCCTCCACCGGAGTTAAGTTTTGAATGAAGGGTCTAAAGGATAAGACGAGGATTGATAATATTTTCTATACTTGGAGGGCTAATGGGGGCATTAATTTTCAGGATGAAAGCATGTCGAGAACACCTGATGCTATCTCAAGGAAATCTATTGGAAAATGTGCCTTAATCTTGTTAGCATGAAGCTCCAGAAGGAATAAAGTCGAAGGACTATTTGCTCTGACATAGAAGCTTGGCAGGACCTTTTTCTGACTTGTTGGTCTTGCCGATGGATGTGTTCATGCCAAGCATTGCAGAGACTCGTGCTGATAGTTTGGTCGGGGTAATATCTACTGCCGAATGCTTCGGTATGACATCTTGCCAATGACTGTTGATCTTGCCGATAGCGATGGGTCTGTTGTGGACTTCGGTGAGACCTCTTACAAATAGCGATAGTCTAGGTGATGGAAAAGGATATCGGTATGATTCTTGCAGCCCGCTATAACCTCTTGCCGATAGAAGTAAGTTATGTCAATAGATGTTGTGGAGCATTATCACATTGGGGAGACACAACTAGTGTCTCACCGAATGGCGATTTGGCTTGAACGACTGTTGACCATCTCGGAATCCTGCATGGTGTGTGTCCAACCAATTAAAGGGAGCTAAAGGCAGACTGTTGGCAAGTTAGTATGTTATGAATCTACTCCTATGAGGAAGATCAGTGGACTATGAATGATATGGATCTGCTCTGTAATCAAAGAGGACGATTGGTCCGACTAGTAGTGGTGTTTGTCTGCTGTTGTAGAGAAACTTGCAGAAAGATCTGGATAGAGAGGAGAAGGTTGCGAGTCTTAATGATAGCTAGGATGTCAACTGGAAAAAGAAGATCAATATTAATGACAATACTTCAAAACATTCAAAGCAGCTCTGCAAAGAAGTCTCAAGGTCAGACACGAGGGCTATGAGTTAATGTGATGGTTGTAAAAGATCTAGAAACCATGACTACAGGAGATCTTTCACCGACATGAGTAGAGTATGTGCATTTAATGCATCCTTGACTTTGTTCAAGCTCTTCTAGGGTTGACGTGTTCTAGAACTAACTCATTTTGTTAACCCTAAAGCACGGGGCTGACTAATTTTGGCGCATGTATATATGGCACTTTTGCCTCTTTGTAAGAGAGAGATATATGCATGAAATAGTAGATAGAATAAAGATATTTTCTTTATCTTCTTTTAGGGTTAAGAATTAGCAAGCTAGGGTTTTACAGAGAGTTAGACATTTTTAGTTCAATAGGAAGGGGAAGTAATGTATCTTTCAGATTTCCTTAGTATAGATGGAGATAATTTGAAGACATGGGTTTTCTATACACTAGTGATCTTTCCAGATTTGTAAATGTTGTTTATCTGTTTCACCAATAGTAGAAGTAGCCAGATTTAAATCTACTTCATATTATGCTCCAGAATGGTATTTATGTTGGGTTAATTATTTGATTTGGAAGGCTTTCAAGGAATGAAATTTTATCTTATGTTTTGTTTAAATGATGATTTGCAATCTACTGTTGAAGTTTGTACTGTGAATGAATGGAACTGTGTATTAACTACAAGTTAACTTTATTCTGCAATTTAGTTTAGGAATTCCTTGGAAGGTAACAAGTCTGATTAAGTTGGATGAATCAACATTTTCTTCAGTTTAACAGCTTTGATCTATTTTTTTTGTTTCTTTAAAACCCCTAGTTAAATTAGGTTTGAATATATGTTTGATCTTATAACAATCCAAAAGCTCAACACCAGCAGGCCCCTTGAACATTAAAGTTACATCAACCATTGAGTAAAATCAGCACAGCTGTGAACCGATTAGTAGGACCTTGGGAGTTAGGTATCCATGTGTTATCTTTCTCTTTCAGGAGAAATAGAATAGCAATATTATGTTTACATGTTGTTGTGCTATTGTGACCATCAACAGATCTGGCGCTAGAAGGAGGGCTAGAAGGGAAAACTGGATAATATTGGGTTTTTCTTACCAGAAAGGTCCCATAGAGTTCTTCGATCAACTGAAAACCCACCACCTTTGATAGAACTCAAGACCCCAACAAGACACAAGACTCACAAGACTGGGGCAACCATTATACTACCCTTGTCAGCTCCACTTACTCCACCAGGATTTTCACCAATACCCCAGTGGAGACCTGTCAATACAAACCCACCAACTCCATCTCAAGTGCCATTACAGCTAGTTTAGCCCATCCAATAACCTTCTCAACCTGTATCACTGCCAAGACCTATGGCTTACTTTATTAATAACCCTTCACCATTAGGGACTATCCCTGGAGGTATACATGATCTCCCAAAGAACCCAGAGAGGTTATGTCCCAAGTACATGCATGGGGAGTCAAGAAGTGCTGAGGAGCACATACAAGCATTTAAGGATGTCTGTACCCATGCTCAGATGGCTCATTAGGATGTTGTGTTCAGACTGTTCCCCTATTCATTGGGATACATGGCATACAATTGGTACCTGAACTTACCCCAAGGGTCGGTTCTAGGTTGGACAAATTTGGAGAACTCTTTTATCAATTAGTTCAAGGTTTACATAGACCCTACTATCCCTTACCACCAGTTTTCCACCATAAGAAAAGAACATCATGAAGCGCTCCCTCTATTTAACACCAAGTTCCAGAGAATGTATCGAAGGTTGCAAGATCCTTACTTGGTGGCTGAGAACATTGCCATCTTGGCATCCTTAAGGGCTATGGACCCTTTAATTGGATTGTTCTTGAAAAGGACCTATAATGCTAATGAAACTGACTATTTGGCTAAGGTATATCATCTCGCCATTTAGTTGCAACAACAGATCAATCTGCAATCCTAGAGTCTAGGAGGAGTTCTCCCTCCTTTAGGATACCCAATGTCAATTCCACCCCCTCTATTCAATACGGTCCCAAGGATGTCCTATTCCCAATACGAACCCATGTCTGAATTCCAAGCTTCACCTCCCTTGCCATTTTTCAACAATGGTCCCCAAGATTCCTTCCAGCAGAATCAAAATTACCAAAATCAAGATGGAGGATCAAGTTCAGTTAGTCAATCTTCGACTGTGAAGAATGCAGAAAATGAAAAAACTCTCCAACTGACCAACAAGATGGAGACTCTCAAAAAGACACTGTCTCAGATGTCTAATGACATGGCTCAACTTAGACAGAATCCCCCTCACAACCAGAACCAAGGTTTCCAAAGTCAGGGAGGATATTCTAATCAGGGTGGTTATCCAAACCAAAATCCCAATCAGAATTATAATGCCAACCAGAACACCAATAGGAATTTCTAGAACCAAAACTCCTCTAATCAAAACTATCAAAATTAGAATAGAGGATACAATCAGAGGCCTAACAACAATAGGCCATGGAATACTAGACCCAATAACAAAGGAGTTTCTCACAATTATCAAGCAAGAGAAGAAAACCACATATTGCCAACGTGGAAGACCTTCATCTTATGACCAATTGGTGTAGAATACATGATACAATAGTCCATTCTAAGGTAAATTTCCTAGAAATGGAAAAAGTGGTTAAGATAGCCCAATCCGAGGCTCCATTCCATGGTGCATCCAAAAAATTTGGTGGATCAACAGATACTACCATGACATATGATATCTTTGAGGAGAAACTTCCATTTCCCAACTAGGAAGACAATGAGGTAGTAGAAGATGTGTACGATGCCCAGGCCTTCTAGAACAAGGGAGGCCATTTCTAAGAAATTAGAATAGAGGGCCATTCACAAGCTCTGCCACTCCTAATAATGTGGTCCCGCCAAATCAGAATGTGGATAATAATCCACCACCACCAAAGGTAGAAGATAGAATATAATTCCTAAATATTAGATTAGGAATGATTCAAAATTTGATTTCATTACAGAGATGCAGAGGCAGAAGACTTCAATGTATTTCTTTGATATTTTGAAATGGTGCCCAACTCAAAAGGAAATCTTGCTGAAAGCCTTGGGGGAAGCAGATAGGTCAAAAGGAAGAGAAAAGGTAACTCCTGCTAATGAGATGAATGCAACGCTCTATAAAGGTAAGACTGGTACTCCACCTTTCTTGGTAATTCTAAATTTTTTTGGAAAGAATTTACATCACTGTTTGCTAGATTCTGGGGCATCGGGGAATGTCACGCCTTTTTCTATTTGTAGGAAGTTAGTTTAGAGCCCACTCCAGACAAATAAAAGGGTTATCCAGTTAGATAAAACAAAAGTTAATGTGGTAGGAGAGCTTAAAAATATCCATGTACAGATTGGATCTGATCCAAGGATCCAAACTTATGTGGATATCCAAGTCACAGATATCCCAAAAACCTATGGGATGCTCTTGAGCAGAGACCTGATGAAAAGTCTGGGTAGATATTTGTCTTTGGATTTCTCACACATGTGGCTACCCTAGAAAGGGATAGCAACCCAGATCAGAATTGAAAGTGAGCCTAGGCTCAAACACATGATTACTGAGTATGACTCCCCTAATGAAGTAGCCTATTTCGAAAGTGAGATAGGAGTTTACAAGTAGGAGGAGATCATGAATTTTACAGTACTTCATTTTGATGACTCACTCCTTCTAGAGAAAAATGAACCAATGATTACTGTTAATCAGCAAGTCCTAACGAGGAAATTACAACAGGATAGGCTGGTACTGGGAGAAGAGATCGATATGTGGAGTCTCCTACTTCATAACTGGTGTAGGATGCATTACCAGAATCATTCTGAATTAACTTGCCAACCCTGTGCAAATATCTTAAAACATGTCTCCTCGGTAGAAGAAACTGGTGAATGTCAACCCCAGACTCCTACTAATGAATTTCCATTTCAAGAAAAGGATGCAATCATCCTTATGAGAGTTGACTCTGCTCAGAGGGAATCATCTTCTCAACTCGAGCAGACTCAGGTTTTGTGTTTTGAATTACTACTAGAGATTGAGGAGTCTCAGTTTTTTCCAAATACACCTACCCCAGAAACACTTCCAATGACCAGGGAATTGGTGACAAAGGTACTAAATCATGACCTAGCTCAAGGGGAAGTTCAGGAATCACTTCCTGAACAATATTTCAATTCAGGAAAATCTTCTGATGAACTATGCCCCCAATTACTTTCAAGTACTGATGATCAACACTAGTCTGAGTTGCCATATACTTTTGCCAAGAAAAAGACTATAGGTCAAGAAAAGAAAGAGATCCGAGCCCCAAATCAATTATGGATTCTAAAATTTGATTGCCCTAAGTCCAAATTAGGAAGTGGAGTAGTGGCGGAATTAACCAATCCAAAGGGGAAGACTTACTTTGCTTCCTATAGGCTATAGTTTGGTTGCACAAACAACATGGTAGAGTATGAAGCACTAGCTAGGGGCTTAATGTTTTCCCATCAGAAGAAGGTCACATCTCTTATGGTGATGGAAGACTCTGAAGTCATTATCAAATAGGTTCACAGCCAATATACTTTCCATAATAAAAGATTGGCTACTTACAAAAAATAGGGTTTGGAATCTGATCGAGGACTTTGATGCTTTCAGAATTACTTTGATTTCTAGGGAGCTAAATCAGATTGCAGATGCTTTGGAGCCTATGCAGGACTCCAAATTGAAAATATTTTTAGTTGAGCTAGTTTCAATCCTAGCAGTCCCTGATAATGTTCAGAATTTTTAGGTCTTCGACGACGACCAACACATGTCTTCATGGCAAGTTTAGATGTCTTTGAAGGGCATATCATAGATGAATTAGATAGAGATCAGGGAGAATGGGACCCTGAATATTGTGATACAGAAGGAGTAATGAACTTAAAGAGTAACAGTATCCCCAAGGGGATGGTAGCCTTAGAAAGAATATTTGATTCTCATCCTCGGGCTCGGGAGAGAGTGCAAACACAAAGTGAAGGAGGGAAGTACGAATCTATTAATCTAGCTGATTCGGGCCCCAAAAGAAGTGTCCTTATAGGTAATACCTTCCCCAAGGAGATCAGAAATGAGATAATTAAGGTGTTAAAAGAAGATATTGTGGCAATGGCCTAGAACTATGAATATTTGAAGACTTTTGACACCTCTATGATCACACACACAATACCGCTCAATCCAAAAGCCAAGCCCTTTCATCAAAAGCAACACCCAATCAATGCTTTGATTGAACCATTGATACAGAAGGAAGTGCAAAAAATTTTATCACCAAGAATCATCTTCCCAGTAAGGAACTCCACGTGGGTGGCCAACCTAGTTCCAGTGTGTAAGAAAAGTGGGGAGATCAGGTTGTGTGTTCACTTCAGAAACCTGAACAAAGCCAAAGAGAAGGATAACTATCCACTTCCTTCTCTTGATGAGGTGTTACAAACTGTTAATGGATCCTAGATGATGTCATTTTTAGATGGGTATTCCAGGTGTAACCAAGTGTTGGTCAGCCATAAAGACAGGATTAAGACTGCCTTCACTACAAAATTGGGGACATTTTCCTATCGATGCATGCCATTTGGCCTCATTAACGTTGGAGCTACCTTTCGGCATGCAATGGATGTGGCCTTTAAAGGTTTGATAGGTAAGTGTATTATTGTATATATTGATGACTTGACAGTATTTTCCAAGAAGAGAAAGGATCATGTTTCCAATTTAGCCAAGGTCTTTAAAAGATGTATCAGCTATGGAGTATTTCTTAATCCCAAGAAGTGTGTCTTTGGAGTTTTTGAAGGGAAGCTTTTAGGGCATGTGATATCAGAAAAGGGAATATCCATACATCCCGATAGAGTTGAGGCTATTTTGAAATTGATGATGCCAGGTAGTAAAAAGGAGATGAGGTCCTTCTTTGGAAGGATTAATTTCGTTAGGAAGTTCATAACAGGGTTTCTAGAAATTGTCAAACCCCTCAACGAGATGATGAAGAAAGATGCTAAAATTGAATGGAGCAATGAGGCTAGATCTTCATTTTCGCAGGTTAAGCAATCAATATCTGAGGCACTGATCTTAACTAGCAAAGATTACTTAAAGCCCTTTTATATTTCTTCATTTGCATCTGATCATTCATGTGCATTAGTCCTAACAAAATGTAGAGGTGAAGGAGATGAAAGGCCAATTGCCTTCATGAGCTCGCCATTCAAGAATGCAAAAGTCAGGTACCCACCCTTGGAAAAATAGGCCTTTGCATTGGTACGAGTAGTAAAAAAGTTTAGGCATTACATTTTGAGAAGCCAAGTTATTGCTATAGTGCCTAATCCAGCAATTAAGTCTCTCCTTATGCAAAGCGAATTGGGGGAGAGAAGAGGAAAATGGATGGCTATCCTACAAGAGTATGATTTAGAGATCCATCCAATGAAACTTTTCTAAGGACAAAGTTTATCAAAAGCCATGGCCTAGATGTTGACAAGAATATCACCTATCAGCAATATATCGTGCACTCATTTACCAAGGACCCATGGTATACCGACTTGATCTTCTTCCTTCTCAATAATAGATGCCCAGATGGGATGAATGCTACCTAGAGAAGGGCACTGAGGATGAAGAGTGCTCATTACATGCTAAAAGGAGGGGCTATATACAAAAGAAATTATGAGGGGGTGTACTTGCAATATTAGGATCAGCAAGAAGCCAAGCATGCCATGGCTAAATTCCATGGTAGGCATGGTACAGGACATGGATCAACAGATTCTTTGGCTCATCAAATCCTTAGGTCAGGATTTTATTGGCCCCATGTGTTCAGTGATGCACATCAGCATGTTAGGAAATGTTAGAATTCTACATCAAAGGAGCATAATTTAGCAATGCCTCTACAACCAGTATATGAGGTAAGACCATTTGCCCAATGGGAATTGGATTTTGTTGGGGTAATCAATCCTAATTCTTCTGTAGGACACAAATTTATCCTAACTGCTACAGATTATTGCACTTGTTGGATTGAGGCTCAACCATGCAAGAACAACACCATTGATGTGGTTATCAAGTTTCTCACTTAAAATATTATTACCAGGTTTGGAGTACCATTCGCCCTAGTATGTGACAATGGGCCTTCCTTTTCATCTGCTGAATTTATACAATGGGCTTACGAGCATAAAATTATCTTGAAGTATTCCTCTAACTACTATCCTGAGGGAAATGGTGTAGCAGAGTCCACTAACAAGAATCTGTTAGGAGTGATAAAGAAATTACTTGAAAGTAATCCTAGAGACTAGCATACCCAGTTACGATTTTCCTTATGGGCAGATTGAACTCGTATTAAGGTTGCTCTAGGAAGTTCCCCTTTTAAATTGGTCTATGGAAAAGATCTGGTTTTCCCCATACACCTACAGATACATGTCCTTAAGTTCATGCAGGAGTTTTATACAAGAGATGACCAGATTGCTCGATAAGACTAAACAACCTTTTAAACATGGAAGAATAGAGAGATACTGCTCTACAACAGTTTTTCAAGCATCAGGCTATTGTCAAACATTGGTTTGACAAAAGGGATAAGATTAAGGCATTCAGAATCTGAGATCTAGTGTTGTTGTGGGACAAGGCCAAGGAGAAAAGGGGAAATCACTAGAAATTTGATAGACTTTGGCTAGGTCTGTATCAAGTAGCTGAGATCTTGGGTAAGAATGCTTTTTGTTTGAGCACCTTGATGGGAGAATCTCTTCCATTTCCATTCAATGGGTAGTTTCTCAAGCATTACTCCGACGTGTAAAGGTTTGAGTTTATGAATTAATTATATATATGTACTTTGTGTAATTGTTGGTTCTTTCCTTCTGTTGTTTGTCTATTTGTTGTTTCTTTCTTTCTTTTCCTTTCCTTTGTTGTTTGGTTTTTGTCTTGTCTTCTTCTTTGGGGACCTTTATTTTATGTATGTTGAAGGGGGGGTGTTATCTGAAGTATACCTTGGTTACTAGGAAAGAAGTTGGTTTAGATATTTTTAGGTTTTCTAATTGGATGATTTTGTCCTAAATTCGTTGTTTTATGCCCACTATCAATAAGGGTTGTGGAAAGTCTTAAAAACAAGGTGCAAAGTAAACAATCTTCATTAACTACAGCTGAATCTGTCACAAATCAATAAAACATCTACTTTTGTAATGGTATATTTGTCTTAGGGTGATGGTGTTGCAAGATTTGAGTAAAAAATCTGATTCCCCAAATGCTGTTATGAGGTCCATGGTAGTTTTCATCCTAGAATAGATGTCAGACATCTGACATATTGAGAAAGAATTGAATGAAATATCTGAAACTCCAAGAGAAAGAAAAGAAGAAAAAAATAACTATCTGAGAAAAGAAAACTCAATATGAATGGGTGATTCTAGCATCTCTACTAGGGCTATGGATGCCTAACTGGTAGTAGAGCAATGCTATGAGAAAACTAGAGGTATCTCCGTCAGAGCTATGAATGCTTGATTGGTAGCAGAGCTATGCCTAGGATATCATTGCATAATAGCTAAAGGGAATCAACTCATGTAGTTCAAATCTTGCACATTATTGTTCAAAAGATGAGGAAAACTTTGTAAAAGGGTGATGCACCGACAAGCACACACATAGATTCAAGGGTAGCCAATGTTGATTTACATTTTGAGATTCTATCTCAACCTTGCTTGTTAAAACTGACCCAACTAGAGTTGTGATGTCCATAAATCAGGAGTTCTGGGTAACTGAATCTTTCGTTTCTTGAAAATGGTTAAACCATTTCCCCAGCCGAGTCCCCATTTTTTATGCCTTGCATAACCACCCCATTTTCAACTTGTTTAAAATAGGTCCCCCTTGTTATGTTCTTTTTCCTTTGGCTCTTTTGTTTTTTTCCTTAGGCGTTTTTCTTTTTGTTCTAGCGGATACAGAACTGGGACCAAAACCGAACTTGGAATTCCTTTCAAGTTCTGGTTTCTATTTTGTTCTCGGTTCCAATTCTGCCTCTTTTGTTTTTGGCCTAGGAATTTTTTGCTTTGTTCTAGTGGACGTGGATCGAGGACCAAAACCGAACTTTGGAACTTTTCTAAGTTCTAGGTTTCGGTTTCGTTTCAGTTCTGGTTCCTTTAGTTTCCTTTCCGCTTGTTCTTTGTTAGTTCTGGTGGGCGCGGGACGCGAGACAAACTTGAACTTTGGAACTTTTCTAAAGTTCCAAGTTTCGATCCCGGTTCTGCCGGTCTTGCTCGTTTATTTTATCTTTTGTTTTGATCTTTTGGTCGTGGGGTGTTTTCTCCCCTTCTTCCCTTTTCCTTTTTGGTGCTTTTTGTTGTCTCTTTGTATGTTGTTAGAGGTGGAGCCGGGGTGGAAACTGAACCTAGAATTTGGATAAAGTTCAAGGTCTGGTTTTTTTTCCACTTCCGCCCTCATTGTGGCTTGCCCGAGATTAGTTTTTGCTCTGATCCCACCTTTGTTTTGTTTCCATCTTTGTTCCTTATGTTTTGGCTCTTTGCTTATCTGCTTTCTTGTGGGGTCGGAGATGAAACGGTGTGATGAATTGAAGTTAGCAAGTTCTATTATGTTCGGTTCCTATTCTGGCTCCGGTCTCAGTTCTGATTTTGTTTTGGCTCCCATCCTGCTATTATGGAAGGTAAGTGTTGTTCCTGGTTCAGGTTTGGTCTCGCCTCCGCCAGAGTTAAGTTTTGAATGAAGGGTCTGAAGGATAAGACGAGGATTGATAATATTTTCTATACTTGGAGGACTAATGAGGGCATTGTTTTGCAGGATGAAAGCATGTCGAGAACACCTGATGTTGTCTCAAGGAAATATATTGGAAAATGTTCCTTAATCTTATTAGCATGAAGCTCCTAAAAGAACAAAGTCGAAGGACTCTTCGATGTGACATAGAAGCTCGACAAGACCTTGTTCTAACTTGTTGGTCTTGCCGATGGATGTGTTCATGCCAAGCATCGCTGAGACTCTTGCTGATAGTTTGGTCAGGGTAATATCTACTTCTGGATGCTTCCGTATGACCTCTTGTTGATGACTATTGGTCTTGCCAATAGTGATGGGTTTGTTGTGGACTTCAGTGAGACCTCTTGCCGATAGTAATAGTCTGGGCGATGGAAAAGGATATCAGTATGATTCTTTGAGCCCGCTATAACCTCTTGTCGATAGAAGTAAGTTATGCCGATGGATACTATGGAGTGTTATCACATCGGGGAGACAAGGCTAGTGTCTCACCGACTGGTGATTTGGCTTGAACAACTTTTGACCATCTGGGAATCGTCTGTGGTGTGTGTCCAACCAATCAAGGGGAGATGAAGGTGTACTTTTGGCAAGTTAGTTTGTTATGAATCCACTCTTGTGAGGAATATCAATGGACTGTGAATGATATGGATCTGCTCTGTAATCAAAGAGGATGGTAGGTCTGACTAGTAGTGGTATTCGTCTGCTTCTGTAGAGCAACTTGTAGAAAGATCTGGATAGAGAGGAGAAGGCCGCAAGTCTTAATGATAGCTAGAATTTTGACTCGCAAAAGCATATCGATATTAATGACAATACTTTAGAGAATTCAAAGAAGCTCTACAAAGAAGTCTCAAGGTCAGACACGAGGGTTGCGAGTTAATGTGATGGTTGTAAAAGATCTGGAAACATGCCTGTTGGTGATCTTTCACTGACATGAGTAGAGTATGTGCATTTAATGCATCCTTGACTTTGTTCAAACTTTTCTAGGGCTGACGTGTTCTGGACCAACTCATTTTGTTAACCCTAAAGCACGGGGTTGACTCATTTTGGCACATGTATATATGGCACTTTTGCCTCTTTGTAAGATATATGCATGAAATAGTAGATAGAATAGACATCTTTTTTTTATCTTCTTTTAGGCTTAAGAATTAGAAAGCTAGGTTTTATAGAGATTTGGATGTTTTTACTTCAATAGGAAGGGGAAGTAATGTATCTTTAAGATTTCCTTAGTATAGATGGAGATAATTCAAAGACATGGGTTTTCTGTACACTAGTGATCTTGCCAGATTTGTAAATGTTGTTTATCTATTTCACCAATAGTAGAAGTAGCTAGATTTAAATCTACTTCATATTATGCTCTAGAATGATATTTATCTTGGGTTAATTATTTGATTTGGAAGGCTTTCAAGGAATGAAATTTTATCTTATATTTTGATTAAATGATGATTTGCAATCTACTATTGAAGTTTGCATTGTGAATGAATGAAACTATGTATTAATTACAAGTTAACTTTATTCTACAGTTTAGTTTAGGAATTCCTTGGAGGGTAACAAGTTTGATTAAGTTGGATGAATCAACATTTTCTTCAGTTTAAAAGCTTTGATCTATCTTTTTTTGTTTCTTTAAAACCCCCGGTTAAAGTAGGTTTGAATATATGTTTGATCTTATAACAATCTAGAAGCTCAACACTAGCAGGCCCCTTGAACATTATGTTTACATGATGTTGTGCTATTTTTACCATCAACAAGTCCCATCCAGGAGGGATCCATTTGTCATGTGTGGCGAATCAGTCCCATTTGGCCTAGCTTTGACCTTTGAGCGGGAAAAAAGTGAAATTGAAGTTTATTATTTCATGTTGGCCTATGATGTGGTATTAACAGGTAAAATAGGTGAATTTCCTATAAATATAAGTCTTTTAACCCTAATTCACATCTCTTATCATTCATTCATCCACCAATCTTCCATCTCAAGTCAAGCAACTCTGGGTTTTATCATTTCAAGTCACCAAAGATATCAATTTTTTGACCTTCAAGAGAAGATTCTTCATGTTTTGCTACATAATTTCAAGATCAAACATCATGGAAAGGTAATCAAGTCCATTATTTCATGTTTCATTCCTTTCTTTCATCATTTTGTTTTAATTACCTAAAAGGGGTTTGACCAAGGCAAACCCCCATGACTTAACATTCAAGATTTCTTCTTCTCTTCTTGTGTGTTTGCAGATCTAAGACTCTTGGAAGCTTTGAAATAATTGAAGATCAATTTTTTAAGTTTCTCAAGTCTTCTCTTCATTAAACAAGTCAAAATATCAACAAAAACTCATTTTAAGGTTAGGAAATCAAAGTTTTAGAAGTGGATACCTGTAGAAAGCCAAGGTGTAGACCAAAATCTATGGATTCCACTCTTGCATATTCAGAATTTAAAAAGTGGACTCATTCACCATGAGTGGCGAATGAGTCCCACTTCTAGTTCATTTTTTATTTTTCTGCATTTTTGGATACCCTTTTGTTAGAAACAGGTTTCAACTCAGTTTTATAGAACTTGGATTGATTCATTCAGAATAGTGAATGAGTCCCACCAAGCCTAAAATTTAGCATCAATAGCATTCCAAAAGCCATGCCCAGTCTCTATCCATATCCCAGGTGCACACTTTTAGTTTCATCAAGTTCTGTTATAATTTGCATTCATTTCTAGGTGTTCTTGCATTACACAATGTGTTTTGAAACATCACTTTTTTCTTAAGTTTTTCATTCATAATCAATCAATTCCATAGCTTAATTGTACTTACATCATTCCATTTAGTCTAAATAACATCATACATTGCATAATTTAAGTGAACGACCAAGGTTTTTGGCCTATCTCTCTCCTTTTAGGTGAAAAACCCTAAGAGTGTAAGAGAAGTACATAGACCCAAAAATTGATGGTTCATTTTGGTGAACCTACTTTTACAACACTTTCTTTTCTGATTAGGAGTACATCATCATCCTAGCAATATCTTGGATGTATTATATTTTTCATTATTTTGCATTCTCGGGTTTCAAAAACTATTATTAGTAAAAATCTTATTTAGCTTGCATTTTTGCATATGATTTCCTTAAATTTTTCTGAAAATATGCATCTCCATCTTAGATCAATATCTTACAACATTAAACACATCAAAATAAATTCAAACTTTCTGAAAATTTTGTAAAAAATAGTACTGGGATTCATTCGCCATGCTGGGCGAATCAGTCCCTGTTCAGATTTGTAATTAACTATTAGAACATCAGAAACCTCATTTTTGTGCTCCCTAAGCCTCCTAGTATCATATAGTATAAGTCTAGAATTTTGTTGGAACATTTTCTTTATGCATTTAGCTCAAAAACATCATTTTACATTACCCATTCTTCAAATCACTTCAATTGCAAACATCCTTACATCTGAAAATGCTTCCATTTCTGTAATTTTTCATAACATTTATAAAAGTACTTTTTTCTTTTTCATATACAATATTTCTATTGATGAATATTTGCATTAGTTTGGAAAAAGTACTTTTCATACTTGCATATGCACTGTTTACATTCTTAAGGTGTTGCATACATTTGATAAGAGTATTTTCTATATTTACATATACATTGTTCATATTGTTGAAACAATGCATGAAATGGTTACATGTGCTTTTCATTCTTATTCAAACAATCATCGTACCTTACATATGTAAACATGTTAAGAAACATTTCCTATCCCTTCCCTATGAGAGTGTTTTCATGAAAGAGACTACAACTTGGGTCATTCCTAATGATTATACTTGTTCTTCTCATAATATCTCTCCTCTTGGTGATGAAGATATTTTAGTAGAAGAATAAATTAATGATATTTTTTAGAATCCAAGTTTTTTCTCTCCTTTTACCTCTCTTAGTGGAAAAAACATTCACAAGCAACATAATACAACCTTAGATAATCATGAAATTACAATTTATTTTTCTCCTAGTATTTATCCTTGTTGTGAAGACAATACTTTGATGTTAGAAAACCTATTTTGTGAAGATTATGATAATCTTATTTTTCCTCCTTCACCTCAAAAAATTATTCACAAACACGACACTACAACCATAGGTAATCATGACAACAACATTTGTCCTTAGATCATAGTATCTATCCTAGTTGTGAAGAAGATACTTTGTTGTTAGAAAAAACAATTGATGACGGTCATGAGAATCTTCATTGTCCCTCTTCACTTAAAAAACCTTTCTTAGGAAATAAAATTCAACCATTGATCATTCTCTTACTTGTGATGAAGTCCTTTTAGAAGAACCAACCTTAGAATGCCAAGAAGATTTGGTTTGTAGTTCTTCTAAAAACTCTCCTCCAAGGAAGGATATCATGATACAAGACAAGAACCACAATAAGGATATATACTCTCACTTGTTAAAGGATGTTAACATTATTCAACCTCAACTCATCTTGTACCCCCCTTCACATAAACCTCCACCTCAAAACAAACCTGAACTTTTCCTTTACCCACCTATGAACAATGTATCACAACAACTGAGTTATAATACTATTGCTCATACATATAACACTTGACATAATCTGCAACTACCAAAACCAACCCCAACACCCTTTAATTTTCCAAATCATATCCCCCCTAGACCTATCTTACCAAGTCTTCCTAGTTAAAAGGAGTACAATCTTGTTGAAAAACTAAAGAATACTCCTAAAATTTCATTAAGGGACCTTATTCAAGCCTCCCCTCACTATCACAAAATGATCCAATCATCATGGCAACAATTTCTTGTCCCTTCTAATGTGCAACTAACTAACATAGCATCCATGATCCAAGGACAAAATGCTGACATTGTTTTCCACCAAAGTGAGCTCCCCCCTTTGAAAGTGCAAAAAAAAAATGACACTTTCACGATAATTGTTGAATACAATCGGATAGGGATAAAGTGAACCCTTATTTATAATGGTTCTTCCTTTAATTTGAGTAGTGTGAATCTCAATCATAGATTGCATGTTGACAAGTAACAAATAAAACCTAATTCCTTATCTATTCAAGGATTTGACAATACAACAAAGCAACCACTCAGTGTAATTATGTTTCCTATTAGAGTTGGGGTGGCTACTTTGCAAACTCCTATTCATGCCATGCCTTATGATCTTTCATATAATCTTCTTTTAGGTAGACCATGGATTCATGAGATGAATGCAGTGCCTTCAACCCTTCATTTTAAAATGAAATATGTCTATAACAATAACATTTATCAAGTTGAAATAGACCTCAAACCTGAAAGTTACTTGCACCTTGAAAAATGAGCTACAAGTCCTCTGAAGACATTGAATCCAACATCCAATATAGATCCTTTTGAAATTGAACAAAACAATGAGGAATCTGTGTCTAAATTATTTGGTGACGATTAGGGATCCTTAGAATTCACACCATCATTTATGGGAAAATACATATTCACACAAAAGAAAGATGAGAAACAAGAACAACCAACCATCATTCCAACAAAAAATTCCACACAATATTCTAAGCCATCTATCTCCTCTACTTTGGAAGAAAATGCACCATACACAACAACATTTGATGAACACACTAATGAACAACCGCCCAATTCCACAATAATGAAACAACTTTATGGAAAAGGTTATGACCTCATGAAACAACTTGGCTATAGTGGAAAAGTATGTTGTGCTCGAGAACAAGGTATCTGTAATCCTATAGAGCCTAACACACAACAAACAACTGATGGTCTTGGTTATTGTCATTTGATCGAGATCAACAAGCCTTCACTCAACATCAACAATCTCACACATACCACTCCTAAATCATCCTTAACATTCATCCATCCTGAACTCATCAACACTAGTGGTCTTTAAAATCCTCCTTTACAAAATATGAAACAAACAAATACACCTTCACTTAATTCCAATGTCATCTTGCAAAATGTTCATGATTTGAATTTCTTAGATTTTATACGCTCGTATAATGTAGAGAACAAAATATTGCAATCTCAACAGTCTTGCATAGATATGACAACTAATACTAAGCAAGGGGTATCTTTGTCACAAACACCAAGACCACCTTCTACCATTAATCAAGAGGGCATCTTGTTGAGATTCCTCCAAGATCACTTGATCACCCTCCCTCCAAGAACTCGTAAGAAATGTTATTCCAAGACTTGGTTTTGCACCTATTATAAAGTTCATGGCCACTTCACTAATGAATGTGAGGCTTTGAGTTGTAAAATCCAACATTTTCAGGAGTTTGGTATGCTTACTTCTATGGGGGCATCTAATTCCTCTAATTGATACCAATTTTCACTCTAGCACACATTTCATCAATCGTTTTGGCTCACCTTTTTCCTACACTTAGTGGGGGCAAGGGTTCTAGCAAGCCTTGTCCTCGTATGCCACTTATCATTGACTCTTTTGGCTAGTCGTTAAATTTTCATAAACATATAAGAGCAAGATTGGGATGTGGATGGCATGCCTTAAGTTGGATCACATGTGACATACTACCTTTTTCATGACATAGCTTATCGGAAACATATGACTTGACATAGGGCTTTCCAAGTAAGCTCTCATGTCCTCTTCTTCTACTTTAAACCAATTCCTCATAGTTCTGGTGTTCACAACCGCTTTAAAGTGAGGGCATACATCGCCACTCATATTTCATCGTGTGATTTTCTTTTTCTTTTGATTCCCTATCTTGGAAACATTTGGCACAATGTTCCCTAGGATGAGACCTTGCACTTGGCCTCTCTTGGAAACAAGATGAGATTTTTTGCACTTATCCTCTCTTGAGACATTAGGCATGATGTTCCTTAAGATGATACCTTGCACAAACAAATCAAAATACCTTTGAACATTCCTTACACTATTTTGCATTAACAATGTCTATGAGTGTCAAGCATACAAAGTTTTGCTTACCTGATAGAGCTCAAAAATAATTTTCTATTGTGGCACCTTCTTAAAGTTATCAGGAGGTATAACTTTGGTATGCTTGAGTGGGAAGCCCATTCAACAACACAACTTTCCCCATAGCCACCTTTGTGTTTTTGAGTGCATACCAATTAGCATATGTTTCTCACCTTTTGGTACTTCTCACCTGATAGAAAACCAAGATTTTTGTTGCCCCAAAGTGAGTATGCATTTTCTTTCCAACACAAACAAGCATACATCTGATCGACAACTAGTTGGAAAATCGATCGAAGCTTGATCCACCCCATTTTATTTCCATCTTCCTAGTTCTTTCCATTACATGATTGTTTATCTTGTTAGTTTGAATTAGGATCTTGGATCCTGGGGGCCTACACAACCTCCTTTGATCTTTGTCATTCTTTGTCATTTGCATCTATACACTCAAATCTCTCTTGAATGTCTACTTTAGTGTGAGTTTGAAGCAAGTTCATCCTCTCACTAAAGTGGGGGCTAAATGTACCATAGAAAAAACTACCCTTTTCTTGACATGGGAATAATTCATGATAAATTGGACTTAATGAGGCTTTGATTTAGGTGTTGTGAGGCATTTTTGCATCCACACTAGGTCTTGGACCCTTGAAAATTAAATAGCATGCTTTTAACGATGTCTTGTAAAGGCGTTGTAAGATACTTTCACACTTTTCTAGACTTGAAAAACTCATTTTCCCCTAGTTGAACATTATAAAATTTGTTTAATAACATTATCACATCAATTTAGGAGGCTTGTAACTTAAACATAATGATAAACTAGTGTTGTGATGTGTCCCACATGTTGACATTGGATCTTGTGCCTTCGTAGGCTATGTGGACCTCATTTGAGTGTTGTAAAGTGTATTTAATCACAATTTCACATTGAATTTTGTGTCTCAAGCCCTAATTGACCTTTACATAATCACTAATAGGCCCCTATTACCCATATTGTGCATCCTGAGGCATAATTTGATGAAATACTAGACAAAGTTACAATTTAAAACTTATTTCCTTATCTCTTCCATCTTAGATATCAAAATGGCCCCTATAGGACCCATTCACCATGCATGGTCAATTAGTCCCATCCAGGTGGGACCCATTCACCATGTGTGGCGAATCAGTCCCATTTGGCCTAATTTTGACCTTTGAGCACATGAAAAGTGAAATTTAAGTTTATTATTTCATGCTAGCCTATGATGAGGTATTAACAAGTAAAATAGGTGAATTTCCTATAAATATAAGTCTTTTAACCCTAATTCACATCTCTTATCATTAATTCATCTACTAGTCTTCCATCTAAAGTCAAGCAACTTGGGGTTTTATCATTTCAAGTCACTAAATGATATCAATATTTAGACCTCAAGAGCATATTCTTCATGTTTTGATGTAGAATTTCAAGATCAAACATCATGGAAAGATAATTATTTCCATTATTACATGTTTCATTCCTTTCTTTCATCATTTTGGTTTAATTACCTAAAAGGGGTTTGACCAAGGCAAACCCCCATGCCCTAACATTCAACATTTCTTCTTCTCTTCTTGTGTGTTTGCATATCTAGGACTCCTAGAAGCTTTGAAATCATTTAAGATCAATTTTTTAAGTTGCTCAAGTATTCTCTTCATTCAACAAGTTGAAATATCAACAAAAACTCATTTTTAGGTTCAAAAATTAGAGTTTTGGAAGCAGGCACTTATAGAAAGCCAAAGTGTTGACCGAAAGATTTGGATTCCACTCTTGAATATTCAAAAATTCAAAAGTGGACTCATTCACTATGAGTGGTGAATGAGTCCCACCTCCAAGTAGATTTTGAGTTTTCTACATTTGTAGATACCCTTTTGTAAGAAATAGGTTTCAGCTCAATTTTGTAGAATTAGGACTGATTCACCTAGAATGGTGAATGAGTTCCACCAAGCTTGAAAATTAACATCAGTAGCATTCCAATAGCCATTTCCAATCTCCATCCATATCCCAGGTGCACACTTTCAGTTTCGTCAAGTTTTGTTATAATTTGCATTCATTTTTAGGTGTTCTTGCATTACACAATGTGTTTTCAAACATCACTTGTTTCTTAAGTTTTTCGTTCATAATCAATCAATTCCATAGCTTAATTGCACTTACATCATTCCATTTAGTCTAAATAATATCATAGATTTCATAATTTGAGTGAACCACCAAGGTGTTTGGCCTATTTGTCTCCTTTTAGGTGAAAAACCCTAAGAGTGTAAGAGAAGTACATAAACCCAAAAATCTATGGTTTAGAAGCCTACTGGGACACTTACACCAAGTTGGTAAATTTAGCTCTGTTGAGGGGAGATTCTGTCAGAACGGGTTTTAGATAAAAGCTTACTCAGAACAACAAAAAACACTTTTTAGGCCTACTAGTGGGACTAATTCACCACTATGATGACTTAGTCCACTTCCAAATTTTGGGAATTTTGAAAGTGCAATCCATAGCTCTCAGTATGCACTTTAGATCTTGATAGGTTTTTGGATCTGAAACTATACAATCTAACTTACAACTGTTCTCCAAGATTCTTTTAGGGCTTTGACCACTTTGAATTACTTTGATGATTTGTTGACAACTTTTCCCAACTTGCTATTTGATAAATCTACACAAAAGACTCACAAAACACATGCAAAGAGGGGAAAAATGGTTAACAGTTAGTGAATAGGGTGTTGGAATCAAGGAATACTAAGAGGGGGGGTGAATTAGTGTTCTACAAACTTTAACTTTATTAACTTGATCTTTAAACCACTTATAGAATTGAAACAAAAGAAAGATGGAAAAAAACAAGATAGTCAACCACAACAGCATAACACAAGGATTTCTTACATGGAAACCTTGTTAGGGGAAAAGAAACAATAGAGGTCAATCCACAATATGAGTATACTCAAAATAAGTGTTTACGAAAGGGGAATGCACATGCATTCAGACACACTACCTAGAGCTCACTACTCAAATATAAAAGGCTTACTTCCCAAAAGAAGACTCACTATCTTATAGTCATAGTTGGAAGAAAAATGGAGTGGGTGAACTATGAAACATTTTGCTAATGCCTGAGTATAGTTTTGGTTAAGCACATGAATCACATTCTTCACACTCTGTTTGATTCTACTCTTGAAACTTGGTCTGCTTTAATTCGAATCACCAATCTTTGTTCTGCTCAAATTAAACCATGCATAATCGATATATATTCCTTCTAAATTTCGTATCTTCTTACATCACACATCAAAATGATATGAATAATTGATTATATATATGTGCAACTAGAGATTAGATCAACTACATGATGGCTTTAACAAAATATAAAACATGTACAAACTGTCAGCCCAATCCATAAACAATTATCAATGTGAATCAACTAATGTCAACAAAAACATAGTGAGGAGCCAAAAAAACATTTCTCGAACATGAAACACCTTAAAAAATTATTCCTTGAAGATCCACATCATGCTATACACACTTGGTCTTTCGGCACTGTTAAACATAAAATCGATAAATCGGATCTTCTAACTTACACAACAATCAATATGAGGCTCTATGATTCAAAGATAAGATAACTCATACAACAAAATACCTTCCTTGAGATCCACAACACAAAATGATACATTAAATTTCATATGAATCAATGTACACAACTTTGTTGGATGCCCTATTTTAGCTTTGGCAGTTAACACATATCTTCTATCAAACTTCTGGTATGAGCAAATACTGAAGTGTGGATATGATTACTGACTAGGGTTGCCATCAATGAAAACACCAGATGAATTTCACAGTGTTTCTTGCCAACAATCTCCCCCTTTGGGATTGATGGCAACACTTAGTGAAAAATGACTAAGTGTCGAAATCAGTACCAACATGAATACACTACAATCTTCAAAAAGATTTATAATCACAACTCCCTTTGAGATTAATATGGCATTTTCACTATCCCACACCCCCCCTTTGACATCAATGGAAAATACAGGAATCCGCATACCAAAAATCATACAAAATTTCTATGAACAAACTACATATGTATAAACATGCCTTTCTAACCTGCATGGACTTGAATATGTCTGTAAAATTTTACTTCAACAAGCTTAAACTAGTGTCCCAACCCTTTTGAGACTCTCCAGAATAGTCATGTGACCACAAAATAGGTAGGTTTTCATCTCTGTTGACTCAAAATTTGTCGGATCACTGACAACCATAGCATCTTGTGCTACCTTCAATCCACTAAGCATTGTCTCCATTTTAGAAGCAATTAATCCTCTAAGCTCACATACTCTTTCAACAATTCTATCTTTTTCATGCTTCAAACTTTTAATTTTGTCAACTAGGGATATGAGTTGACCTTCATTCTTACCAACAAAAATGGTTAGAGGATCAAAGGCTTGAGAAATATTTGCTAATTGTTTCTCATATTCCTTAATTTTCTTCTCAGTGACCTCAGTGAATTTTGACAATGATACGTATGAATTGTAGATATTTCCACCCTTAGATAATGCACCTTGATTGTTATTTTCACAAGTAGCTAATAAGGCTTTATCATTAGCAATCATACGCTTCAATCTACTGAACCTATTTGCATCAAATTCTTTTTGGACCTTATCCTTAGCGGACTTTTCCAGAGACTCGAAGTGAGTACTTACAGAGTTGATAAGTTTCTTCAGCTGAGCGGAGGGAGAATCAAATGAGTCCTTGACATTTGTAGGCATGATCTTGTCCAAAATACTAGATGCAAGACTTAGCAACTCACTATCCTCAATGTGAGATTTCAAAATCTCCTCCCTTGCCTTGGCCTAGGAAAATGATGCTACCTTCATCCTCTGAATAGGGGATAGAGTGGCCAAGTTGATAGGATCTTCAACTAATTCAGGGTCAAGCTCCTCCTGTTGTTCTTCTAAAAACTCCTATACTTCCTTTGCAGTGTCTCTTGCTTCCATAGCAACCTCCTTTGCCTCAACCTTCTTTTCTTCAATCATAGATTCTTGCTTGGCTTCAGCTAACATATCTTTAGGAGCTTCAGTCTCCATGGGAATTTTAGTATCTTGCATATCTAGAAGATTTAGAGTGTCCTCAATTGTATCTTCTTTCACGTCTTCAATTTTTGAACCAGATGGAACATCTTCATCATGGGTTTATTTAGAAACAAAATTATATCTATTCTTCAGTGGAACTACCTTAAGAATTTTCTCTATCTTTTGCTACATCCTCAGTCTTCCCAATCATAAGCTTATTTACCCTTAATTTTCTCTTAAAATCCCTTTTAGCATCATTGACGATTTTCTTCAGTTCTTACATTTACTCTCCTCATTTCTAAGACTTCAAATAAATCCTTAGGTAACTCTGACATTATTGCTATGAGAGACATATTGAAAGTATTCAAATATTTTATTGTGGTTTCCTCAAGAGTTCTCTAACCAACACTATCAAAAGTGTCATACTATTTAGAGAGTGGTTTGAGATTACAATCCCTGATTAAATATTTTTCCACTTCCTCGACATTCATACCTGATCTATCAGTTTTCACCTTTTTCTTTGCTTTCTCTTCACTAGAGGGCTTGTCCTTAGAAACTTTTGATGCCTTTGTGCACTTATGCTTGATTTCGCTTACTTATTCATCAGATTCAATTTCTTCATCATCATCAATAGCAAGATAGACTCTTGTTCTTTAATCCTTCTTCCTCTTTCCTTTTATCTTGGATGTCTTGACTTGAGCTTTTACAAGGTTTGAATTCTTTGTAGGACTAGATGAGAGTGTAGAGCTCCTTGTAGATCTAGTTATAGCAGAGGATGTTGTCGGACATGCTAACTTAGTTCTAACAGGCTCTCCTTCTTCAACTTGTTCTCCTTTCTTCCTAGCTTCCCTCACTACTTCAACAAATAGGCTGATGCTTTTTGCATAAGCTTCAACTTCCTTTCTCACCTTTTGGACTATCATAGGCTTCTTCAGTTATGCATGCACTTTCATATTCTTCTCTTCAAAGGTACCAAACCTTTCTTTTTCCAAATCCTTAGGTTTACTCAACAAGTGCTGGGAATACAACTCAAAAACATGTTCTTCAACCCCATATCACATAGGTGTTATCCAAAATATTCTAGGTTCTACTACTTCCATCAAACACTGATCAATGTCAACCATGAAGCAAAGTGTCCTTATATTTTTCCACAATAGATTTACGAATCCTTTTCCCTAGCTTGCATTTCACTCTAAAATATTCTGAAGTAACCCCAGATAGTAATTTTTCTTACTTGTCTATCACCAATTCTAGATAAGATATCTTTTATTTGAACAACTATTGGTCTATCACCTTCCCATTACACTTTACCAACTATCAGAACTTCATTCATGAAGTAGAAGAATAAAAATAGCAGCATATTTCCATACTTGAAAGAGTTCTTCTTGTCCTTCTTGATTTTTCCAAGATTTTCAATTAGTTGGCTCTGGAGTAATTCACATAAGTCATATTTTTCATTTTCCTTGACTATTTGATAAGTAGCATAGATTACAGTACTAGATATAGAGTTATCTTTGTTGGAGTGGTATATTTTATATCTAATAACCATAGAAATAAATATTACATCCAATTCGATGATGTCATTAACTATCATGGCTCTCTTCTCAAAAATGGAACCGGTTACCTCAGGGACTATTTGGTTCTTCACAACTTTCAATGTGGGTAACCCATTAGATGAATTCAGACCAATAACAATGTTTATAGCTTCTCTTGTGATCTTGAAGGGATGGCTTAACCACATGAACTTAGCATGCACTCGACTCAATATGTATGGAACTCATTCATTTTCGTCGAACATGAGAAACTTCACAATTTGTGTGAACTTCTTCTCCTCCAAATTTTTAAATTTAGGCCTTAGATAGAGATCTCCCAAAATGTGATTTGTGTACAAATTTAGCAACTAGGAGCTTCCTAATTCCTCAACATTTGCATCAACATATTCCCTAATATCTTCAATGTGCAAAACACTATACGAAATGAAAGAAAATGCACCTAAAGGTTCTATCTCAATAGATTTGAATGAGTTCCATTTGAATTTTGGGTAGGGTCTATCCTTAATATCGACAACCAACGAAGCAACCATTTCCAAAAATTTCAAGTTCACAAGTTTTGTAGATAAATACCTTTCACCAGATTAAGGTTTGATCATGGAATCACCTTTAGACTTATATCTCACAAAATTTTTCTACAAAGCTCTCCAAAATTCTTCTGAAATTGCAATGTGACAAATAAGGAATGGAAGTAACCTTTTATCATTCACACACCTAACTTATTATAGCAATAAATGATTTTTCCCTAGGTCTTTTGGATACCTTGTTTTCTTAGTCCTTGAAATAAATTTCTTCTGCATACCTTCAATTTTGCATAAATTTCCTCCACAAGTGTTCCCAAAACATCTTTAGATCACTAATGCAATCATTGTAATTTTCCACATTTTGGTATCTACTACCAATAGGGGGGTAAAATATTTTCTTGAGAACTCCCCCTAGGCCAAAGGCCTTAAAATAATTCCCGAAGGAATTTCCAAGACGGGATTTTGGTGTAGGCTCATTTCCTGCATCAGAAACACTCTTCTTCACCCATGTCTTCTTCATTTGATTCTTGATCTCATCTATAGTAACTTTTAATTTTCCCTTTCTTTACTAGACCCTTCCTACTTCTACATAATCTTCCAATGTGACCGGATTTGTTGTAGTTATAGCACATGACATTTCTTTGTCTAAACCAATTATTCCATTGATTTTCGCTTGATCTGCACTAGTTAGCAATATGGCCAAATCTATTGTACACATAATATCTGACATCTCTATTGAAAAATTTGTTTTTCATATTTCTTCATTCAATTGACTTATGACCATACTTATTGCAATTGTATCACTGACCTGAGAATGATGGCCCACTTGAATTCATTCTGCTTCTACATTGAGTAGCCATATGACCAAATTTATTGCAAAAAAAATAGTATCCATTGAACATTTGACCATTGGGTTGTCTTATCAGACACCTTCTAGCTTTTTTCTTCTGATTTTCTTGCCTGGATTTCCTTTGACCAAATCCAGAGCTTTCTCCTTTCTCATAACCAGAACCTTGCTTGTCATTTCCAATCTTTTGATTTTGAATAAGTTCATCAAGCTTAGCTTAGCTAATCTTGAACTTCTCCTTGTATTCATTTGCAGTAGCAAGTTCATCCCTGAGAGTAACAATCTATCTTTCAAGCTCTTCTTCATTGTTTTTGGACTGTTGCAATTCAAGCTCCAACTAATTGAATCCATCATTAATGTTGTTGCATTCTTCAAATTTTTCTTTCAAGGACTAAGCAAGATTCTCTTCACTATTCTTTCTCTCTCCAATCTCCTTGGTCATCCTCATCACAATAGACTCCATCTCATGCTTTACGACAACATTATCTCTAGTGAGCTTTTCACATTCTTCTATTTTTTCCTTCAAGGCTTGACTTAGGTGTTCATTATCCATGCTTTTACTCTCTTCCTACTTAAGTTGATCACAAAGTTCATTTCTCCTTTCCTTGGATTTATTGATTTTTTCTTTCAATGATTGAACAAATTTCTTAGCATTCATGAGGCTTGCTTGCAATTCCTAGACTTTAGATTTGGATTGATCAAGATCATCTAGTGCTACCAAAAGTTGTTGATGAAGACTGTTGGAATACATTGAATCACCTTCCCAAATCTTCCCCAAGCTATCAAACTTCTTTTGAGGAACTAGGCTCTTATACCAATTTTTGGAATCAAGGAACACTGAGAGGGGGGTGAATCAATGTTCTATAAACTTTAACTTTATTAACTTGATCTTTAAACAACTTATATCACTGAACCAAAAGAAAGATGCAAGAACACAAGACAATCAACCACAAACCATAGCACCATAATGTTTTATGTGAAAACTCTATTAGGGGAAAAACCATAGTAGAGGTCAATCCACAATATGAGTATACAAAAAATAAGTGTTTACAAAAGGGGAATGCACATGCATTCAAGCATACTGCCTAGAGTTCACTGGTCAAATACAAAAGGCTTACTGCCCAAAAGAAGACTCACTATCTTATAGTCACAGTTGGAAGACAACTGGAGAGGGTGAACTATGAAACAATGTATGCTAATGCTTGAGTATAGTTATAGTTAAGCACATTAATCACATTCTTCACACTCTATCTAATTTTTCTCTTGAAACTTAGTTTTCCTTAATTGGAATCACCAATCTATGTTCTGCTCAAATGAAACTATGCACAATCAATCTATATTCCTTCTGACTTTCACATCTTATCGCATCACAAATCAAAATTATATGAATAATTGATTATATTATCCATGACTAGAGATTAGATCAATTGCATGTCGACTTTAACAGAATATAAAACATGTAAAAACTATCAGCGCAATCCATAAATAATTATCAATGTGAATCAACCAATGTTGGCCAAAAAATAGTGAGGACCCAAAACAACATGTCTCAAACATGAAACACCTTAAAAAATTATTCCTTGAAGATCCACAACACACTATACGCACTTAGTCGGCCTTTTTGCACTATTAAAATGAAAATCAATAAACCAAATCTTCTAACTTGCACAACAATCAGTACGAGTTTCTATGATTCAATGATATGATAGCTCATACATCAAAAGACATTACTTGAGATACACAACATGAAATGATAATAGAAAATTATATATGAATCAATGTACACAACTCTGTTAGATGCGTTGTTTTAGCTTCTATAGTTAACACATATCTTAAATCTGACTTCCGGTATGAGCAAATACTAAAGTGTGGATATGATTACTTACTAGGGTTTCCATCAAAGACAACACCAGAAGACTTGTGCAATGTATCTTGCCAACATAGGCATTTTTCTTGTCCAAACCTCTATTTGGTAATTAAACCCTTGAAGTGGAAATCTAAAGATACGCAAGTAGAAGCTCCAATGGGTGTATGCTTGAAAATTCCTAAAATGCTAAAGTGAATGCTTGATAATTGCTTGAATGATTAGGAAAATTGAGGAGATTAAGGAGCATGAAATGAGAGGAAAAACCCTATATTTATACATGATTATACAAAATTTCCCAATAATACCACGCCAAAAGCAACGTCAAGGTTTAGAAATAAATATCCCACAAGAATTTTAAAATAACTTTGATTTTTGAGCCAAGTGGGACTAACTTTACCTTAGTGGTGACTTGGTCCCACTTAGGAATTTTAAGTGGGTGTTGGGAATTAAAGTGTATTAAATTATGTTTAATGGGATTATTCCCAAAAATACATTTAAGGCTTGTAATTGTATGATGGGGCCATTTAAGCATAAGAAAGGGTCAAATTATTGATGACAAGCCTAGAAAAGTGTAAAAGTTTGTTACAACACTTTACAAAACTTTGAAATAAGGTTGGGTAAGTGATAAAAAGAGGTTATTTAAGTGAATTATAGTAAAAAGGTCTGAGAAAAGTGTGAAAATGTGTTACAACACTTTAGACAAAATTTACAAGACATCATAAAGTTCTTATTGATTCACAAGAGTCCAAGACCTAATGTGAATGCGTTGATGACATTACAACAAAAAATCTAGGAAAAACTAGGCCAACATCCATAAGAAAGATCCAAATGATGCAAGATCAAAGGAAGAAAACAATTCACTCAATCTCTTTGCCAAAACTCAGAACATATCTTACTTGTTTGTATAATTAGGACTCTTTTCCCTTCACAAAACATTGATTTGAAATAATCAGTGTTAACAAGTCTCACAACCACTTCTTGATTCTTCAAAACTCTCTAAACAACATTAAGATAATAGTTTCAAACCTTATTAAAAACTTGAAAAATCAAATGAATGTACTTCTCATAATAGATTGTCCTTACTATGCCTCAATGGCAC
The DNA here is from genome assembly GCA_007258455.2 of Sequoia sempervirens. NCBI lineage: Eukaryota > Viridiplantae > Streptophyta > Pinopsida > Cupressales > Cupressaceae > Sequoia > Sequoia sempervirens. The sequence continues at coordinate 348,325,042 of VDFB02281492.1, read as the reverse complement.
TCAATAACCATAATTACAAACTTCAGCCTTCAAAGGAACAACTAATCCATTCAATGCTTGATACATATTCATATGACGAAAAATAACAAAACAAAACTCTTCCCAAAGTCTTCCCTTCAGTGTATTTACTATTCCATCACTGACTATTCTCATTGTACATAATGCCATTTACAAGTCTTAATTATGAAATTGGCTTTCCAAAGTCCAAATACTAAATTCAATGCTTGCAATGGCTCACCATTCATAAAATAAGTGGGACTAAATAACCTCAAACAAAACTTCATAAAACATTAATGTATTTCTGATTTTACTAATCCTCTTCATAATTTCAAGCCTAGGCTTATTAGTTTTAATGATTCCACACTCAAACAAAATAAAACAACATTTGGAACAAGTTATATTAGGCCTGCATATGGTTACAAGAATTCCAAAATTCAAATTTATTTCTATAAACCCTAAGGCGTTACTCCCTTTATTGCCCTGTTTTTGGACTGAGACACAAAATTGAAACTTTAATTTTAATATCTCACACATTAAATTTACACTTCTACAAAAAATCCTTTGAAATATTTAATAACATGGATAATAGAGTTCTCTAACCAAAAATAAGATATTTCAATGTTTAAAATGTGAGAAACATCATTTTACATACCTTTATTTACCCTAAATTAGGGTTTCACCTGTGAGCACCAAATGTTAAATATCTTGCACAAATATAAACCAATTTACATGAGACAAAAATAAAATGGGAGGTGATTGAACCTAATATCATTTAAAAACCATTATAAATGCACTTGAGCATATATAGATCAGTACAAGGGCTGAAATCAATGATTTTCTAAAGAAAAATATAGGAAAACAATGCCTTTATTCATTTTATCTGAAAAACATCAATCACCCACACTCAAAATCAGTTTACAAGGCCTTTATAAAGGAGTTCAACTTTATTTTAACCTCCTAACTACTTTCCAACTAACTACCAATTCCCTAACAAAATAAATACCTTTCAACTTCTTAAGGTTGCTTTATGCAACTTTTACAATTTTTGCAATTTATGTTGACAACTTTTGCATTTTACAAAGTTGGATGCAATACACATCCAATGACCTCTAAATGACTCATATCTGTGAGAAATGGTCTAGATGACCTTAATACATTGAAAAATCAGCATGATTGAACCAACCTTCAAAATTTGTTCAATGGAATCATGATATTGTAAAGGTGCCCTTGCACCAAACTCCTGGCCAAGAAAGGAATCCAAGTCCACTTGGATTGATGTTGTCAACAACCTTCATTCTTTTTATGCTCTACCTCATTCTAAAATTTCTTCTAACCACCTTCATTTTCACTATTGGCTTCATCTTTTCCATTCAAATTAGTTTCATACCTTGCTCACCAACTAAAATCAAAATATTCACTCTTTGGTGCATTTCAATATCATGCGTCTCCCTTTCTCCACTAACCTACAACTTGATCCTTGTCCAAAATATTAGTAACACAATGAAATGAAACATGATTTCGAGGAGAATACCTCCATAATGTATCAATTCTCTGCAAACCTCCAAGGTCAATTCATTCACAATCTACTCTTTAATCAACTCAACCTCTAAAATCAGGGCTCTTATCTCTGTTACGCCTTCACCTTGTTGCTTTGGAATAACTGCAACATCTTCTTCTTCATCTAAGAATCCTTCTTTTGCATCCTCAAAGACTTCTTGCTCTTTCATCTTCTTGTGCCTTCTCCTTTTGACTATCTTCTTAATGGTCCATGTAACTCTTCTCTTTATCTTCAAGTGCCAACTTGTCTCTTGTTTGATCAACTCTTCAATCTTCATCATGTGGATTCTCATAACTCTTTTTGCAACCTACTCAACTCTTTCTTTATCTCAAAAATCTCTTTATCAAACTTTTCTTGTCTCTTCTCCTTTTTCTCTCTTCCTCTACCTGCAAATGACTTCTTAATACCTCCATCTTCACTAGCAAGTTTCCTCCTTGCTTCAACTTCTCAAATTTCTCTACCTTCTATTGGTAGCAACCAAGTTATCTACTCAACCTACAAACAACCACAACACGCAAAATCACAAAACCACAAACCAACTCTTACTATCCTAGACCTTTTCTGAGCTCTAATACCACTTTGATGCAAGATTAGAGGAAGAAAACAACTCACTCAATCTCTTTGCCAAAACTCAAAACATATCTTAGTTGTCCTTGTAATTAGGACTCTTTTCCCTTCACAAAAAATTGATTTCAAACACTCAAACTATTAAGAAGGCCCAAAACCACTTCTTGATTCTTCAAAATTCTCTAAACAACATTAAAATAATAGTTTCAAGCCTTGTTACAAACTTGACAAATCAAATGAATGCACTTCTCATAATAGACTATCCTTACTATGCCTCAATGGCACTCAATAACCACAATTACAAACTTCAGCATTCAAAGGCACAACTAATCCATTCAATACTTGATACATATTCATATGAGGCAAAATAACAAAACAAAACTCTTCCCAATTTCTGCCCTTCAGTGTATTTACTATTCCATCATTGACTATTCTCATTGTACATAATGCCATTTACAAGTCTTAATTATGAAATTGGCTTTCCAAAGTCCAAACACCAAATTCAATGCTTGTAATGGCTCACCATTCACTCAAACATATTTTAGAAATAATGTAATATAAGAGGGACTCAATAACCTCAAACAAAACTCCATAAAACATTATTGTATTTCTGATTTTACTAGTCCTCTTCATAATTTCAGACCTAGGCTTATTAATTTTAATGGTTCAACACTCAAAAAAAATCAACCAACATTTAGAATAGGTTATATTAGGCCTTCGTATGATGAAAATAATTCCAAAAGTCCATTTTTAAAATTATTTCTATAAACCCTAAGGCTTTACTCCCTTTACTACCTTGTTTCTAGACTGACACAAAATTTAGACTTTAATTTTAATTTCTCACACCTTAACTTTACACTTACACCCAAAAGCCTCTGAAAATTTTAAGAACATGGATTATAGAGTTCTCTCACCAAAAATCAAGATATTTTAATGTTTAAAAGGTGAGAAACATCATTTTACATACCTTTATTTACCCTAAATCAGGGTTTCACCTGTCAGCACCAAATTTTAAATATCTTGCACATATATAAACCATTTTACATGAGATAAAAAGAAAATGAGAGATTATTGAACCTAATATAATTTAAAAACCATTAGACATGCACTTGAGCCTGTACAGATCTGTACAAGGGATGGAATCAATGATTTTCTAAAGAAAAATATAGAAAAACAGTGCCTTTATTCATTTTATCTCAAAAACTTTAACCACCCACACTCAAAATCAGTTTACAAAGCATTTATAAAGGAATTAAATTTTATTTTAACCTTCTAACTACCTTCCAATTAAGTGCCAATGCCTTAAAAAAATGACCTTTCAACTTCTTAAGGTTGCTTAATGCCACTTTTACAATTTTGGCAATTTATGTTGATAACTTTTGCATTTTTACAAAGTTGGACACAATACACATCCAATGACCTCTAAATGACTCATACATGTGAGAAATGGTCTAAATGACCTTAATACATTGAAAAATCAACATGATTTAATAAACCTTAAAAATTTGTACAATGGAATCATGATGTTGTAAAGGTGCTCCTGCACCACCAAATGAGCATGAAAATTTCCAAAGATACATTTTTCTACACTACAATTGGCTCCCACTTTAGTAAGAGGATGAACTTGCTTCAAAATCATACTAAAGTATCCAAACATGCACATTACAAAGGATCCATATGCACTCATGCTTGCAAGATGAGACAACAACAATCAAGAGGGATGATCAAGCCCCCAAGATCAAGATCCCATGGCAAACCAAACATTAGCACACAGGAACACACATGAAAATGATGTAAAAGAATGAAAGGGAGAGAAGGAGAAGGAAAAAGAGAGTTGAATCAAGATTTTATAATTTTTCCATCCCGTTGTGGATCAGATCTAGGCTATTTGTTTGGAAAACACATAGTCACTCTAAGGCGACAGAACTCATGGTTGTCCATCGAGTGAGAAGGCCTAAAAGGTGAGAAACATAAACTCGTGGTCGGTACATGCACTCACACACACATAGGTGGCTATGGGGAAATTCATGCCTTGGAATGGGCTTCTCTCTCAACAATGCCAAAGTTATACCTCCTTATAACTTTAATAAGGCACCATAGAAGAAAATGACTTTTTGAGCTTCATGAGACAAGCAAAAATTCGTATACTTGGAGCTCATGAACAAACGTAATGGAACCACAAGCATGCAAGTTGTTTTATGCAAGATGGCTATATAAAATAGTTCAAAATGCAACATGCAAAGGATTTTCAAAGGAGTCTTTCTTAGTTCATGCAAGGTCTTTAACTTAGGGAACATTTTGTTTACTATCTCCAAGAGAGGACTGATCAAAGGATAGAAAATTCACAACTTAGGGGATGCAGTGCATCGTATGAAGCCGCTAAGAGGAATGTAATATGCTAAGATAGATCATGCTCATGGAGGACATCATATCCAATGTCATCCAAAAAGTGGAAAACGCATCATATGAAGCAACAAGGCTACACTAAGATCCAAGAAAAAGGAAAAATATAAAAGAATAATGCCAATGTATGCCCCCACTTTAAAGAAATTGCTACACACCATATTGTGAGTAATTACTTAAAGTATCAAATGAAAAATAAAAACAAGAAGAAAGACAGGACAACCAACTTGTAAAGCACTATGCCAAGTCATATGTTTCCTAGTAAGGCTACATCATGTGAAGGAAAAAGGAAAGGAAAAAGAAAAGGAAGAGGTTGCCCCCAAAATGAAAACACCAAACACAAAAGGGATCCATGTATTTGGGGTCAGTATGTTCATTGTTGCAATGTTGTTTAGAGAGCTCGTAACTGTTATCATCCCCCAAATACATAGAACTAGAAGAATGACACAAAGAGAGTGAAAACAAAGAAAAAGAAAGAACCTTTTGGGTCAACATGGAAGAGACATAGGGTATCTCGATGCTTTGCATCATCCCCGAGAGGAAAACGCAAGCCAAATGAAAAAGGAAAGGAAAAAGAAAAAGGAAAATCTTTTGGGTAACCATGAAGGAGACATGAATGTCTCAATTCCTTGCACCATCCCCAAAAATAAAACAAAATAAAAAGACAAAAGAAAAGGCAAAGAAAAAGAAAAAGGACTTTTGGGTCAACATGAAAGAGACATGAATGTCTTGATTCCTTGCATCATCCCCAAAGGGAAAACACAAGAAAAAATATAAAGAAAAGGTGAAAGCAATGTACAACATATAGAAGAATGAAGGTACAAATAGAGGAATGTAAAAAAGAGAGAGAACATCAAATAAAACATCATGGGGGATCACATTATGCACATGAAAAGAAAAGAAAATGAAAATGAAAAAAAATAGTAAGGAAAATGAAAGTCAACTGTCACACAAGTCATTTACCTCCCAATCATGTTCATGATATGTCAAGGGTGAGCAACTAGCCAAATAGAAAAGAGCAAGTTCTGAACTAGGAGAAGCAGCGAGCTCAACACTCTTTATAGGAGATTTTTCTTTTAAATATATGGAAGAGGAAAACAATGTCTTCAAATCATTATGTGCCTCTTCGTCAATTTTTGCAATCTTGTCATCATCATCCAAATTAATCACAACAGGAGGACAAATGATAATTTCCAATGAAGAGTGTACCTCTTGTTATGGCTGGTATATGGGTTCATTTTGTTGTGGTTTGGGATGAAGGTCATCATGCATTGCTTCTTTCAAGTGTGGATTTTGATTTTCTTTATTTTCTTCATGTAACTTGTGAGCAAGGGAAGAATGTCTATGCCTATGCTCCCTAGCTCCTCTGTTTGTTTTGGTTTTGTTATCAAGTTGTGTTTGTGAAGGAGTAGGTTGATCAACCATAGCTAGATTTTCTTCCCTAAGGGGAGGAATGGAAGGAACCATGGAAGGTTGGTCATCCACTTTCTTCTTTTCTTTGTAAACTTTTTTTATTCAAGGAGGCATGACAAAGTTACTTTCATTGTCTCTTGGTCTTTTGGATGATGTCAAGGAAGTTTCTAGTGTTGGTTGGTTTGGGTTGTTTGGCTCTTGTTTGGGTTGAAGCATGGTTTCATCTAGGATAAGAGTGTTGTAGGTTGACGGGGACATGTTGTAGAGAGACAATTTGACTATATTCCTTGCTTTGAATTTTTGGCAAGCTATGAAAAATAAATATTTACGAGGCATTATAGGTTCCATGGGCATGGGCCAAAAGGCTTCTAAGGAAAAGTTTCCTTTGGAAGACAAGGGGTTAAAGCCACTATTGTGAACAATCAATATTTCATTATCAAATGGAAAATTTAAGCATTTATGGATAATTGAAGGGATAAATTTCATTGAGTGAAGCCATGGATGGCCTAGCCTCAAACAAAACCGGTTCAAATGTGGGATGATGGAAAATGTGACATCCAATGTTTTTGGTCCAATTTGTAATGGAAGTATGATCAATCCTATTGCAGGGCATGCAAAACCATTATGTGTCTTGATCCATGCTTTCAGTTTATCATAATCATCTTGATAAAGGTCATGTAATACTAAAAATTCTTTGGTGATCACTTTCTCACCATAGGAAGGATCTATTAGTATCCCATTAGTGGGCTTATCACATATACAATTGGCTATGTAGAGAGGACCATCAAGTAGATTTTTAATTATGTCCTTAGAGGAGAAAGAAATATCAAGAGATTTCTTAGGTTGTCCCTTACAAGGGATAACATCTATTGCACCTACCATTTAGTCCATAGGATTAACATGGGTAACATGCAGGATAGGATCATGATGTTCATCATCTATATCAACATTCATCACATCATTCTTTGTAGATTCACTAGCTTTGACAAATGAAATATTATGTTTGGGCATTGGATCAATGAAAATTTGTAATTTTTGATTTGGAGGGGTAACAAACTTAGTACCTTGATCATTAACACCTACAATGGATAGATGGTCGAAATCAATGAGGTCTTGCACAAGATGCTTAATATGCTTACAATATTCTGTGTCATGTCCATTTTTCCTATGATAATGGAAATAAGCATTAGATTTAAAGTTTAGAGGTAAAGGATTAGTAGGGGTGCTTTGATAGTAGGAAAGTTTCATTTGATGTTGTAAAAGTTGGGACATTGTGTTATGAAGGGTGTTGGGTAAAAGTGTGAATCATATTTTCAGATATCCATAACTAAAGGGTGCCATGGTTTTAACAATTGTTATTTGGTTGTTGATAGTTTGAGGTGGTTGTTGAGGGGGGTTGAACTGTAAGAACCCTCTTCTTTTCTTTCAAAATGGTTGGGAATTGTTCTAGTTGGAAGGTTAATATTTCTTAGCTCAGCTAGAAGTGGACTTTGTATCTCAACTACTAACCGAATTATGATAATCACAAAGGGAAGTACACAAGTGCATGAAGGATGGTAATTTCATCATAGTGATTTTTTCCTGATGTTTAGTTTGCAAGTTTTCTATAAAGATCTTTTGAAGGTGTGGGTCAGGTATCTTGACATCAATTTGGGAATAAATTGATTGATAGTGTGAGATAAAATCAATTATCTTTTCTTCCTCATTTTGCTTGCATCTCATCAAATCAGCCAAGGCCTTTTTGGGAGTCATATGCACTTGGAAATGATTTATAAATGCATCAACAAGTTCATTAAATGAATGAATTAAATTGTTTTGTAAAGATGAGAACCATTCCAAGGAAGTATCCTTTAAAGTCCTAGGAAACAATTTTGCTAATAGTTTATCATCAAGGACAAAATCACTTCATAAGGTAGTGTAGGAATTAACATGGTTAGAAGGATCTCCCTTCCCTCCATATTTCTCAAATTTAGGCATCTCTATTCCTTGTGGCATTGGTGTTCACAATATTTCCAAAGACAACGAGCTACTTCAAACATAATAGGTGGGTGGTCCATTCTAATTTTGGTTTATTGTGGAGATTTATTTTTGCATGGATGAAATAGTTTGGAAAAGTTGTGTTATGAGAGGATCATTGTAAGTGGTATGTGGTGTAAGTTAAAGTGGTGATGGATTGTATGTAGTGGTAGGTCAAGTGAATGGAATGCTTATAGATGGTATTATAGAAGAGGATAGAACATGTGATGCCACATAGGAATTCAGTATGCTGACAAGAATACTCGAGGAAGGAATCACATTGCTAACTTGTTGTAGTGTTGTTGTGAAGTGAGGAGTGGTACTGGTAGGTATTGAGGCTATGGTTGATGGAGGAGGAGTTTGAGGTCCTCCTTGGCTTATCACATTGTTCACTAGTTGAGGAGCACTAGAGGTTGAAGGAAGATAACTTTTTATATATCTCAACTATTTTTTTCACAACGTCCAGACCCTTTTCACTTTCAAGCATGTGATGGATGTTTTCTATGGTAGGAATTGTAGTGTTTGAAATGTTTTCAAGGATTACTTGATGTTAGAGATGTGTTAATTCATCATGAATGCGAATTATTTTGTCTTTCATGATATGATCATTATGTGTTTCTACTTGCATGTTATTTGAAGGAAAAGAGTTGCTAAAGGTATTATCCATGCCCAGCTTACTAGTTGCAATACTAGGAGTGGAAGCTTTAGATAACCCAAGATCCACAACGAGTGTTCTATCATGGGATAACATGAGTCTCAAACTTCTTCTCACTAAGGTATTAGCAATAGGACACCAAACATTCATGCAAATGGAATGTTAACTAACAAGAAGAAAATGCTTAGAACTAAAATTTTGGAAAGTAAAACTGAAATGCAGAAACAACAAATAGAAAGTCATAAATTGCAGATTCAATGCTAGAAAATTCAGTGAAAAATATGCAATTGGGCTAAGTCGCCTAGGGTGGTGAATGAGTTCACATAGTGAATTTTTTTGAAAATTTTCAGAATTTTTGAATTAATCTTTATGCCTTTTAGGTTTTCAAATGTAGATATAATACGAATATGCATAATTTTTTTAATTTTGAATGAAATTCAATGCAAAAATGCAAGCTAGATGAGCTTTTCACTAATACAAATTTGGAAACCCAAGGATGCAAATTAAACAATGCAAAATGCAATGCAATGTTAATGCAAACTATTCCTAGAATGTAAATGCACTTAAAATCATAAATAGGATGTTAAAAATGTAGATTCACCAAAATGAACCAAATATTTTTGGGATATGGGGGCTCTCTTACACTTCTAGGGTTTTGCACCTAAAAGGAGAGAGGTATCCCAAAAACCTTGATAGGTCACTCAAGAATAAGCCCTTGAGATTCCAATGCAAAGATGACTAGAATATTTCTAAGGGGAATGTCTTAAATGCAAAGATTTGATAAAATTAATTAAATACTAATGTAAAACTAAGAAAATGCACTTTGTTTGAAAACACATTATGATATGCAAAATGAACTAAAAATGCAAGTAAATTGTAACAAAAATTAATGAGATTGGAGAGGTGTACCTAGAAACTAGAAAGTGATGGAAAATGGCTCTATAATCCTACATAAATCATAGTTGAAGCCTACTAGGGCACTTACAACAAGCTAGGTGACTTAGTCTTATTTCAAGGAATTTCTACCAGAACAAGTTTAAGATAAAAGGGTACTTAGAATAGTAGAAACCACTTTTCAGGCCTAGTAGTGGGACTAATTCACTAGTGATGGTGAATTAGTCCACTTCCATTTTTTAGGAATTTTGAAAGTGTAATCTATAGCTCCCGGTCTGCACTTCAGCTCTTGAAAGGTTTCTAGATTTGAAACTACAAAATCTGACCTGTAGGTGTTCTCCAAGCTTCTTTTAGGGCTTTGAACACTTTGAATGAATTTGATGATTTTTTGACAACTTTTCACACCTTTTTCTTTGTCAAATCTGCACACAATAATGACAAAACACATGCAAAGAGGGGGGGAAATGGTTAAGGGTTCATGAATAGGGGTATTCCTTGGTCAAACCTCGGTTTGGAAATTAAACCCTTGAAAATGAAATGAAATGAAAAGAGATTGATGAATGAACAACATGCAATGCTGCAACTCACCAAACCCTTGAAGTGGAAATATGAAGATATGTAGGTAGAAGCTCCAATGGATGTATGCTTGAAAATTCCTAAAATGCTAAAATGAATGCTCGGTAAGTGCTTGAATGATTAGGAAAATTGAGGAGATGAAGGAGGATGAAATGAGAGGAAAAACCATATATTTATACATGATTATACAAAATTTCCCAAAAATACCACATAACAAGCCTACCTCAAGGCTTAGAAAATAATACCCTGCCAAAATTTTGAAATAATTTTGATTTTTGAGCCAAGTGGGACTAATTCGCCCCTAGTGACAACTTGGTCCCACTTAGGCATTTTAAGTGGGTGTCGGGAATTAAAATGTATTAAATTATGTTTAATGGTATTATTCTAAAAAATAAACTTAAGGCATGCAAATGTATGATGGGGAAATTTAAGAATAAGAAATGGTCAAATTATTGATGATAAGCCTAGAAAAGTGTGAAAGTTTGTTACAACACTTTAAAACACTTTGAAATAAGGTTGGGTAAGTGATAAAAATAGGTTATTTAAGTGAATTATAGTAAAAAGGTCCTAGAAAAGTGTGAAAATGTGTTACAACACTTCACAACACTTTTACAAGGCATCATAAATTTCTTATTGATTCACAAGGGTCCAACACCTAATGTGAATGTGTTGACCACATTAAAACATGAAATATAGGAAAAACTAGGCCAACATCCATAAGAAATACCCAAATGAGCATGAAAATGTCCAAAGATACATTTTTCTATGCTACACTCTCTATCATGACATGTCATCCTATCTTTTACCCATTTCTATACCCCATACATTTGAATAGCCTGCCACCGATCACAAGTCCCTATCCTCTCAAACTAATTCACTCTATTCACCTTGTTACTCCTTGTAAAACCTCCCATATCATTAATCCCCTTAACCCAAGCTTGAATTACTCCTCTATCTAATTTAACATTTCCTATTCAATCCAATCATCTCTTACTTTTTGTTCCATAATATCACCCTATTAACACCATTATATTCAACATTGTGCTTGTTATGAAATCATGTGTGTTCCTTATATATCTAGATGGTAAAATTGTAGGCATGTAAAACTCAAAATATCATGATAAATAGCATGGAGGTTTGATTCTATGGATATGATTTGTAGCTTGTGTGTATTTATTTTACTCCTTCATGCACTTAACACACTATAATCATTATTAATTATAGCATTATACTATGGCCAATGTTATAATAAATAATAATTTTCACTCTCCATACTTATTACTTTTATGGAAAGTAGTTTTCATGAATAATATCATTATCATTAATAACCATTTCTAGCCTACGCATAATTATTTGTTTTTTTCTTCAATGAAAAGTTTAATGGGTAATCACATCAGATCCAAAAGCCTAAAATCAACCATAAAATAGAGCATGAGATTTCAAAAAAAAAAAAAAAAAAGGATAACAAAGACCAATTAACTTGAAACAACTACTACTAGAACTATTAGCCTCATGGTAAGGAAAGAGGGAAATTAGAGCATGAAGAGCCCCCAAAAAATATTTGAACAAAAAATGTGATGAGCTAAAAAAATTAATAACTTTAACAATGATAGTATCATTCAATTTGGTTGTAGATGATCAATGCATAGTAGGGTGTCATTTTGACAATTATAGACTATACAAGCATATAATATGAATAAGAATGAGATATAAGTAGATTCTAACAAAAGATATAATTGTAAGGTAGGAAGACCAACCACACCAAGGCTTCGGCTCAAGGAGAGTCGAGAGTCGAAAGCACTCTCAAGTAATTCTACCACTCTACTGATCTGAATGCTTAAATGAGACTAGACGAGCTAGTTTCTAGAATTTGAACTGCACCTTAGATAGCTCTCTACGTGAGGATGGCAACGTAGCTAAAGGATGATAGCGTGATGCTTTGGCATCTCTTTGGAGTACTGGTGTCCTTATGGCCATAAATTTTAAAATAAAAATGTGGGAAATTAGAAAATCTACTAACTTTCTAGCTAACTAATTTTAACGAAATGAATAATATGATAAAGTATGAGAAATAGCTATATAAATGGTAAAGAAGGTAGATGAAAGAAAGGGTGAAAAAGAAAAACTCACTGAGAGTCTATTTTGCTAGTGAGATCCACACACATTTACACCTACACATAGCCAAGAAGGGAAAAATGTTGGCGTTGTATAGTGGTTTGCCTCAGTCAAATCCCCGCTTTGGTGTTTCAACCTCCATAGATATCTAGGAAAGCCATGAAGTAGAAAATGCAATAAATGAATGAATAATATCAAACACTATGAAAGATACAATGCTACTCTATCAAATGACAATGAGAGAGGATAGTGAAGCAATACCACCTCCACCAAAAGCCACTCAAAGCTAATGAAGGGAGAAAGCAAGGCTCCAATCTTGGAAAAGATGACACGATCATAGCGGTAATGAAGTGAGGACTCACAAGACTCCAAACTCACAACTTCTATCATAGCACAATATGTACAAGGTGAAGTTTATGGAGTAATAAGTTGTGTAATTCTCAATGGACTATAGAAGATCATACGAATTTCCAAGAAGTTGAGATAGATTGCTAAAGAGATGAAGTGATAGTGAAAATTATGCATTTGAAAGAAGATTAGGAGGGAAAGAGACATTTTCCGGTGTCTTGGTCAACAAAGAGATGTTACACTTCATGCCCAATAGAGAACATAATGTCCCTGTAGACTCTAAAGACAAGAATCTGTTAGGGATGGTAGTGTGCCATGCAGAAATCCATGTGTTGCACTTGCGTCCTCGATAAAAATTCACCCACTGACACATAGGACAAATTCCAAGTGGATGCGAGGTAGATGGGTGATGTGGAATTTCATATTCAGATTTTATTTTCTAAGGGGGAGGGATGTAAAAGGGGAATTTCAACAAGGGGTGCAAATTCCTTGGACTATACATTTTCCCCCCACTTTAGCAAGTACAAGTGTCAATGAGTGTTTGGTAAAGTAGATGGAAGAGTTAAAAATATATACCTGAACTATCAAGGAAGAATACCACAATCTAGCAATCTCAAAAGTGTGTTGGGACTTTCAAATTTTGCAAATTTGAAGTGCCCATATCAAAAAATTTCCTCTCCATTCTCAGAATGACCCCTAAAGAATCTTCCCAAGTGACCTACTTTGGAGGGTCATAATTTGGTGCATGTTGATTTTTGTGCAAAACCCCTTTCTGGAACCACTCTTGTGACATATGTGAGAATGCATGTCAATTTTCAGTGTCCCATGATAAGTTTTGACAGGGTTTTGAAAAGCGAAGCTAGAGGGTTTTGGCACTACTCTGTTGTTTGCAAACTTTCAATTTTGCAAAGTATCCTTATGTTTGAGCTTGTATTTCTCAATTGGATGATCATCAAGACAAAAGGATTATTTCTCTCCATTCTCTATACATCATTTTTCTTCCATGTCAGGTTTTAGAGCCTCATGATCTGATTTGATATTTTTGCAAGGCCAAAAGAAAACACAATTTGTTTAGTTTTGCATTTGCATTTCTAACAGTGTTTCAAGGAGGTCGACTTTAACCTTCAGTATCTTTTGATGAATGATGATTCAAGAAAAATCATCTTGCACACATGCTTAGTGTAGCAAAATGATCCATTTTGTCCAGTGGCAGCTCACCTAGAGTTGATTTGATATTTTTTTCAAAATGGTGATTTGGTGGGTTTTAATTGGTTATGAAGAGGTTGCAAAAGATTCAACTAAGTAATTTTGAAAATGAATATCTTTCACCTTGGGATCTCTTTTTCTCAACTATCTTTTTCACTCCATTCTTGGGTTAGATGTCTGCATGCCTACAAGTTTTCGTGACTTCACGAGGTCATCTGCCTAGTTTTCCAGGCCGAATCTAGAGCCAACTTGACCAGTTTTGACTACAACACAAAGTGCCTAAAAATGAATTATGATAATTTCCCATTTCATTTTTCCACCTCAAGATGCATTCAAAAGTAATATTAGATCAATTTGAGTATGAATCCTTTTTCAAAATGAAATTTTTTTAGTCAGGCCCACATGGGGGCCCAACATGCTTTATATTATTTTGGGGTTGTAATTGTTGCAACATTACAAATGAAGATAGTAATTCATTTATAATGATCCAAAAGGTTATATGAATATACCAGGTAGAAAAGTGAATCACAAATCACTTGTATGATAGCTTTTGTTATTGAAGACATCCATCAAAACATGAAGGATGGGGGAGTTGATGTTATAATTATGAAGTTCTCTGTTTAATATGAATGAATCTAAAAGCTTTTAATGGTGAAGAAAAGTGTAGAGTATTGAGGATTTAGGGATGTGAAAAATATCTTCAAAAGAAGAAGTAATGAAGAAACCCAGGGAAATGTTCCATCTAATGCAGATTTAACTGTTGATATATAAAATATTTCTACAAGTCCACAGTGCAATGTTGCTCTAGATACTTTAAATTAAAGAGAAGGGGAGTGCACTCTAAATCACTAGAAATCAAGGAGATAAGTGATTTTCACTTGAATCAACCAATTTGTTTGGAACTTGCTTGGATTTAAATCCCTTTGGCTAATCTAAGCTCATTGGGTTGTATCTCCTTCTACAAGTTTTTATTCATCAAGGTTGACACTAGCTACCCTCTATAGATAAACTGCTCTATGCAATCCCATTATGCTAGTCTTTGATAGGGATTATCAGTGAAAAAAAGAAAGATTGTATGAAACAATAGGTTCAAATATGCTTGAGCAATGCAGGAGGTTGAATGAAGGGGTTAAGGCTATTTAGAGAAGTGTTGGAATTTTTTTTTAAAGATTACTAGCTTCATTATGGTGTTGGAGTAAGGTGCAAACAACCATAATAGCATGGAGCATGGAGAAAATGAGAGTCTTGCAAATGAGCAACAAGATGCCATTGAACAAATTGAAAGAGGCTCAAACTAGGGGAACTATTGGCACGGCCAATGGAGTGGTTGTGTTTCTTTATGGTACCTATTGAGGGAGAGCTCCATACATCGACAAGGGATGCCATAACTATAGCCAATGCACAAAATATATACATTGAAAAGGCTTCAATAATTTTCAAGAAAAATATAAATTCAAGCAGCCATCAAACCACATGGCAAGGTATGTCCATCCATCAAAGGATGATGGAGCTCACATTCATTTTGCAGATCAAGGACCCTCCATCGAATCTATTGAAAATACTTTAGAAACTTAAAAGAAAATGAAATCAATATACTTTTTTCACTTTGAATGGAAGAAGCTCATGGGTATGAATGCAATGCATACATAGAGGATAGACAAGAGCCCAAGCAATGCAATGAGGTAGGGATTCAAAAGGAGGCTCAAACCAAATTTGAGCATGGAATCATATCACAAGATGGGGCATAGAGTACAGGGTAAATAAGATGATTTTTACAAATATGAGTAGCCTAGTCCCAGTTAAAGATGCCATCAAAGTTAGAGAACACATCATAGCTGATTAGAAACTCAATGAACGAGTAAACATTGTGTGATGAAGTGTCTGTAGAAGATAAAGCAGCCACTGTACATCATCAAAGGGTCATTTACATGTCTCAAAACGTTTATACACTGCACATGAGGCTACTTCCTACACACATAATGGATCTGTTGCAAAGGTCTTAGGAACTTTCAAGAAAATGCATTAGAAAGAGCTAGGTTGAACAGCCTCTAGAACCTTTACCAACATCCTTCATCAAAGGTGATTGATGCAATATTTGTTTGTGTTGGGGCCCCATACCTGGAGGAGAAATTACATAGGATGCTCTACCACCATTTCCAAAAAAACTAGCAAATAGAGAGATTAGGGTTTTTCCCTCATCGCCCCTCGGTTGTCTTCTCTTCTATTTCCAAGTTGAAGAAATGATGCACTATGGGTTAGAGATGGTGTTCGTCACCCATTGCAGGTCTGATATCCTATTTTCCCACTCAACGTGTGATGCACTATGGGTGAGAGATGTTGGGAGAAATGTTTGGTGGGCCCGTCAAAGGAATAAATGGGTATAGTTTTAAAAGACTCGGCTCAATGGTTTTAAAACAAAAGTATTTTAAAGTAAAAGGTGAAATATAAATGGGTGATTTTATTTTCACTATTGATGGTAAGCTTTTAAACATGAAGTGAAAATATAAGGGGCACAAGTGAATTTTTATCCACTTAGTGAAAGATTTAAAATGCCAAAATTATTAAAAGCTAAATATATGTTGGAAAGAACGTTTAAAGGCCCTCCCTTATGCAATGTGAATATACTATTTTGTTTCAAATTGATTTTTCTACATTCAATGAAGAGGATAAGTGAAGCTTTTGTAGGAAAATATTTTCATTAAGGCCCAAAGTGAAATATTTTTAAAAATGTCTTCACCGTGAAAAGGAAATTTTTTAAGATAAAATAAAAGGGGAGAGTTGAGGAGTAAGAACATTCTACAGGTGAAAATATGATAGTGCACAGGAAAATGAGAGGCTGGGTAACTATTTTTACTAATGGAGGTTTATTTTCCCATGAAGGCAGAAAAATTTGGTGGCAAATCTTTTGTTGCAAATTGAGGTGTAGATTTAACCACCTAGGGTGTAAATGAAGTGAAATTTATTCTGAAATGAAGGCTAATTTAAAGTGAGATGAGATTTACCAACAACCTGAAGGTTGTTAGCTCCTTATTGTATAAAAGGAATTCAAGGCTATTTATCAAGAGGTATTTTGTCAAATTCTGGATCTGGAAAATGCACAGTGAGAATACAAAAATACATTCTAATTATGTAGCTTAGGCTTTGGGTTAGATGAGTAAATTTTGTCAATTAGGTGGCTTTTGAGCATACCTGAATATAAATGCTAATATCTCAAGCCTATTTTCTCTCCATTTTTATATTGTGCATGAATTATTAATGGATTTAGATCAAGGATCTATTTGTTAATTATCTTAGTCTCTCACTCTGACATATGATTCAATTATTTCTCTGATCTAATGGATGAGTTAAATGCTTTAGTTAATTCATTGATTCATGCTTGTGTCATTTGGATTTGATAAGTAGTTATAGGAGTTTGGGTGTTAATCTATAAATTGTAAGGCAAATGCAAAGATTATGGATGTTCAAGATTAAATCTACCTTGTAGTTTAGTTTGCTTTGTTTTGACTCCATGCCCTAAAATATGGCACTAATCTTAAAGTGTTGAATGCATTTCCTATGCTTCTGGTGTTTGATTTGAGACAATCATTCATCAATATACATTCCATTTAACCTACCTTTGTTTTTGAAAATTCTCAGCTTTTAGTTGCATAATCTTTGATGGAATTTCCAAGTTCTTTAAAGATTTCATCTAGTCAACAATAAATGAGAATATATCTACTTAATATGCAATGCATGTGGAAGTACTATGAAAGAGTGTTATAAATACATTGTGGGATTACACTCCCTAGTTTTTTAGAGCTCAAAGTGTAGGAGGAGAGCTTATTTCTTTCTCATGTTCATTAGACCACCCTCTTTAACAATACTAACCATCGGAATAGGAAAATCTATAGGCTACCCCAAATATTTGGCTTTTTTTTTTAAAGAGCCAATAGAATGGTGATGCTGCTAGGGAGAATTTTGAATCTCCAAATGCAGACTGTTAATTCATAGAGTCAACTTATTTTCTAATCTGAATTTGGTTCAAATCTTGAAAAATTTCAACCCTGGAGAAAGAAATTGTTGCATTGAACCTAAAAGTTTCACAATTTGTGGTGCTCTGCTAGTGAAAGGAACTCTAAAGAAATCTATCTATGAAAGGGCCTCATACTGCTTGAAGTTCAGTCCTCTAAGAAGAGAGGTGGTGGCTTTGTTAAAAGAAGCTAATGAAGAAGTGAATACAATTCTAGATCTACAATATATCCAATCAAGAAGAACAATTTGCAGCTACTACAACATTTCCAGGTATTCTTCACTTTTAGTTTTCAAGAAATTTTTGTATGAAAATAATATATGAAGTCTTAATTTTTTTTTGTTCCCTATTGAGTGATTAGTACTAACAAATGGAAAAGATAGTAGAATTAATTTTTCATACTTTAGAATTGTAAGTTGTATCCTATGTATTTTTTGGAGAAGTATGTTTGTTTTAAATTTTCCCACTAAATAGATATTAGGCTTAGATGCATTTAAATTATGCAGTGTGATATTTTGAGGTCATGATAAAAGCTAGAGATACGACAATGAATGATCAACTGTAGAGTTGATATTTTAATTTTGAAAGAGGCATGTCAAAATGCATCACTATATGCATCCTGGTATGGTTGCTAGTGCAACCATGGTTTTTGATTAGTCCCAACCAAATTGTCAAAGAAGTTTTAGCACTGGAAGGTATAGAGCCATCAATTTCAATGGCATCAGTGGTTACCCAAATGACATTATAGCTAAAGTTAGAAATAAACTACCAAGATTCATTGACGATAAGTCTGAATAAGCAAATAAACATTTGCAAGAGTTCAATAATATGATGGATGACTATGAGGTAGATCACAAAGATGTGATCATGAGACTATTTGTTCAGTCCTTAAGAGGAGATGCAATAGATTGGTTCTCTTATTTACCAACATCCTCTATCTATTCCTAGGAAGAGTTCAAAGTGGTGTTCATGGAGTAGTTTGGTGAAAGGATTGATGTAGTCTTAATAATGAAAAAGTTCATGAACATGGAGAAACGACAAGATGAGTTAGTTCACTCTTTTAATCTCATATTTTCAAAGATCATAAGAGAGATCCCTAAGAATATCAGAACCAATGATGTTGAGTGTTTGGTTGTCTATCTTGGTGCATTTGATAGTAAGATGAGCTACCTATTAAGAGATAAAGATCCTACAACCTTGCACCAAATGTATCAAATTGCTATGGATATTGAGAAAAATTTGAGATATTCAATGATCAAAAGACATAGGGTTGTGAGTGTTAGTCATCCTAACACATCTCATGCAAATCAAACTCATGGATTAGATAATGGAAGTTCTTGTCAAGATGGTAACGTTGCTGCTTTGATTTCTCCATCATCACAATCTATAGATCCTAATGAGCTCCATGTGAAATGTTATCAAAATTTGAGCAATGTTGATCAAACATCTTTTTTTTAAGGATTGTATCAAATGAAAAGACTCCAAGGAGAATTACTATGTGATTTTTTCTCAAGGTTTTTGGATTCCTTGTTGAAAGTCTCCATAAATTTCAGACCTAAGGACTCAATGTGCAAATATCTATTTTGTGAAATTTGTAATTCTGTGCTAAGTGCCTTGCCAATGAAATTGAAGCCTCTTGGCCTTGACCAGGTGCCTGAATGGATACAAATTATTGAAGGAACCTAGAGTAATTATACACAAAATATGGTGTCTCAGAATAAGGATAGCAGCTTCCTTGTTGAATAAAATCTAAACATGATACACAAGAATGAAAAGAGTGTATCCGAAAACGAAGATCTGTGTTGTATGTGTTCGTTATTTTTTTAGAACCAAACTTAATCTCAATCCTTACCTGTGAGCTTGCACAACCCAATTATTAGCTAGGCTGAGGATTGGCCAACACTTAAGTAGAGAAATTACTAATTTACTTCTCCTCGGGCTCTGTGAGACCCAGGGAGGGTGATCCCATATATAGTCATAATATTTCACACTTGTTCAAGAGAATTTATTCACATAGATGGACAATTCCATGAAAATTACCTTATCAAAAGCTTGAAAAACCTTAAATAGAAGTTTTATTTATTTCAAGGATTTTTCCTTCATACTTAGAGTTGGGACATTGTAATTTAAAGTATTTTGAATCATTCTTCATCTTGAATCCTAGGCCCAATTCAATACTGGCTCAACTGACCATGAGATAAACTCACAAGATAATCATCGCTTTATCAAAGTTAGAAAATAAGTTACAATTGGTAATCAATTGGTAATACAATTTTGGTTGAAGCTCAAAAATTAGTGGACCATTAGAGTGTCACTTTCTAACATCTAACTCACTATGTCTATAGAATATCACTTCCTTACTAAATCCTGTATTCTTTTATCACAAACTAATGAGCTTGTTTCAGCATTTAATCAATTCATTAAACTAAAGTATAAAACAAATTCATACATTTTGTGCAAATGAAAAAAGACAAATGAATATTTCATTAAAAATCTTCATTCATAACTTGGAAGAAAATACATAGGAGAGAAATATTCTGAAACTAAAATTCTTCTTCATTTCTAGTATTTCTTTGTAAAACATATTTAAGATTCATACACAATATAACTTCCATCTTATACTTTCTTCTGATATATATACTAGGGTATCTATTTACATTATATTCTACTATTTAGATCTTAGTATCTACTATGACCATGTCTAGACTCAAAATTCTAAACTCTCTCTCTCTCTTCAGCCGTGAAATCCCCTTTATATAAATGAGGGAGGAACAAGCATCTGACTAAATTACAATTTAACTTGCATTTGAGTTCATTTCAAAAACCTAATTCTAACTAACTCCTCAAAGGACTCCCCAGGTGGTTTCATACGCAATCATTCAAGAACAGGGGAGGACAAAAGGAAAAAAACATGTGGAAGATATTAGCCGTCATTGTCACAACATTCGTTGTTTGGAGCAAAAAGGATTCAGGTCATATTATCTTGAAGACCATCCAAATCAACATGAAAGACAAACCATAGACATATGAAAAAAAACACCTCCTATGCAAAGACCATGGTGTCATCAAAAACTAAAATCAGGAGGTGACCCTATTTAGAGTCATCGACATCTGAAAATTCCTGACTACTCCTTGTCCTCAATGTGATTGGACGTATCACTAGCACACCATCATTAGAACTTCCATATGGCACCAGGGAATGCAAGTACTAGCCATAGTCTGAATCATCATTAGCCTCAGCATCCGAAGGAGAGTTTGCAAGCACAATAGGAGAGTTGTGCTTACCTAGGCAGTCCCTATGACTCTTCTCCTTCTTTCTGGCCTTCTTCACTGGTAGTTCCAGTTCCTTTCCTTTGCATTCAACTACTTCACTTGGAAGGGTCCTATTCTTCAAGCGGTATGTAATCTACAAAATTGAACCCTTTTATGGCCCCTAGCCTTCCTTTTCCCCTTTGAAATCTCAGGAGAAGCAATGGCTTCTTTCTCAACTATGTCTTCACAGCATTCAAACACACTTAGCAAGCTAGACCTCCTAATAGGTTGAAATGACGCACCGAGTTTTCCCATTTTCTCTAAAGCTAGCAGAGAGATAATTAAAATGGTTCTAGACGTAAGACCCACAAGAGAAGCAATCCAATCCCAATAACTATAGCTAACTCAAGCAACAAAAATCCCAAATAGACCAGAGAACCTAATCTCATACGAATTCTCTCAAGATGAAAACACTGAAACTCTACTTAGGAAAACTTAATCACCTCTACTACACATACCTTACTTCTTCTGCAGTTTGAAAAGATAGTGTGAATAAAAAAATGATCAACTTGCATTAAATAGAAAATTCGAGCATGAAAAAATAATGATTCAAAATTCCTTACATGAGTGAATTGATAACTATTTAGTTTGGCTCTGCATCTAGACCATTCATCTTAGAGCAATTAAAACTTCATCTAAGGTGGCCATGAGCCTTTTTTTTCACCATTATCAACTTTCTCCTTGAAAAAAAAGAGGTTATTTCAAATGTTGCCGCATTCCCCTTTTAACATTGATTAATCATGGTTTATCTAACAATTAACATGTATCGCCAACCTAATTCATGCTTCTCATTAATATCGGCGAAGTACATAAGACTAGTTTCTTGGAGAGAAAATTTCCTTATATGCTTCATTGCTAATTCTCCCCAAGATTTAGGGTACAATTTAGTGATGAGGCTACTCATGTGATGATTTTTAGTCCATCATATCATCTTACTATAAGACTTTATCAATGGTTCTCCAGTTCTCCCACCACTTTCCTTTCTGATCTATGTGAAATCCCCAGGATCATGCCACATTGCCTTTTTCATTTGTGGTCATCGCTTGCCATTGATCTACTTTATCTTTACCCAGCTTCATCAGCGATGTAAAACATCTCAGTGATGTTCTCTAGCCCCTGGTTCTACAGCTTAACCCTTGGTCACATTCATCCTTCTTTTGCGAATCGCTCATTCAAACCTTGCTCTTAAGACTCTATCCACAACGGGAGATGTTATGTCAGCACCAGATTTGGACATGTACAACCTACATAAAAAAAGCATCACAAAACAATCACGCATATGATCATATCATATTAGCAAGAGATATAACCCTTTAAAGGTCCTCCATCAATTATTACTAATTCAGAACCCAAGTTACAAATCAAATCAGCGATGAGTGATGAAGTTATTACATAAGGTCTTTGTCCATCTCTAATTATCCTCATATGTTTTACAATCAATTAGCGATGAGAATAATTACAGCTTTTAATGTCCATTGCATATCACTGGTGTGAAACTTTATATTCAAAACATATTCGTGATCAAGTGATATGCAAGAAATTTCATCACATCGCTCATCGTTGTTCCAAGTTTATCTTTTTATGGCCATCTAGGATAAGTGATAAGAACTTAAAGTCAGAAGCATTGCTCATTGCTATTACAATGTTGAATGCTCAAAATCCATTAGCGATGAGAAATATCAAAGGGAAAACATCAATCCATCGCTCATCTCTAATTCAAGGTGTGAATCAATGAAAAAATCAGTGATGATCGATACAACTATGAAGGTCATCGGGACATAAGTGTGGACTTTCAAAGCAGATGCTCATTAGTTTTTTTTTAAAAGGGGACTTCCCTAGGACGACATGAGAATAGTAGGCTAAAGACTTATGAATCATGCAATAAAATAGATGTAGAAGTTAGGCAATTCAAGCCTAGACACGAGAAAGGTTAGTCACATGATGATATTTTACGTGCGTGAGAAGATTCTTTGTGACTGAAAACATGCAATACCAATAAATGATAGAATAGAATGCCAAGCAATGAAAAAAAACCCTAAACCTCATATAAGAACCCTACAATAGATGTAACAAAAAAGATTTAGGTAAAATTTCTTAGGGTTTTAACATGAGCATGTTAGAATTTTGATTTTTTTTTAAAGTGCCATTAGTATGAATGAGGATGTTGATTGTAATTAGCTCACAATCAACACATGTACAAATATGTACAATAGTGATGAGGATGAAGATATATGGTATGATGGCAAAAAGGATATGCATGAAAATTCTTCTTGCAATGTCTTTGGTGATGAAGGAGTAAAAAAGATGCAAGATATTATGCCATGTCATGTTTTAGTCAGTCAAAATAATGCAATTGTTGATGAAATTTCATTACAAATTAGTGATCAAGACATTGAAGATATAAGTTCAAGCATCATCTCCAAAGAATCTAAGCATGGTTTATGTAGTGATGATACTTCTTGTGATGAGGATGTTGATGAGAGTTAAACTGATTACTCTTCTATTGATTATGAATGCTCTTATAAGGATGATCTAGAGGTACTCTCTTCACCTAAAGAATGTGAATACATGAATGCTTATGAGGTCTCTTTTCCACACATGATTGACCAATGTGCACTTGATTTACACTTGGAATGTGATTCAGATTTGTCATCAATGGAGCTTGTCAATTTTGTGAATGATGAAGAACTTGAAGATAAGAATATGTGTGTTCAATTTGTTGATCCTGGACATAGTACTGGAAATGATAAAGATGTTTATAAACTTACTTATGTCCCTATTTTTCATGCTTTCTTGTGTGAAGTAGAGATTGAGATGTCAGATATACATGAAAAGGGTGATGAGCTGCACATTGATGAAGGAAGGAGTTCAATTTTGAATGATCACATTATGCATTATGACAAATACTAGATCTAGGATCAAAATTATTCCCTATTGATAATGTGAAACAATTTGAAGTACTTTCAGATTATCTTGACATTGAAAAATCTATTGATCAATGAGTAGAGCATCCATATAGTGAAAATGAGAATGGGTATGATGTCAGTCAATATGAAATTGAATATGGGTCTTTATTTGATGATTTATCTCATCTTCACAATTTGAAAATGTACATGTTTTCTTTGAATGAAGAGTGCATCAATGTGAAAGAGAATGAAGGCTCTAGCTTTATTCTTGATGAACAAATTTTAGGTATCAGTCAGTTTCTAGTACATAGGTCAATATGCCTATCAATTGAAAGTGCACATGAATTTGATAGTACATATGAGGGTATTTTTGTTGACCTTGTTAATCCTGCAAGTGATAGCATTCAAAATTATTTAGGTATTGATATTGATATTGTGGAGAGTAATATTGAACATGAAGATCAATGTGAAATTTCTGGCTCAGGGTTAAATTTTGAATTATCTGATTTTTTCTTTTGGACATTCCAAATGGAATTGCATAGTCGTCTGGAGAATGAACTTGAGATAGAAATCACTACTTGTGCATTGGATACTGACATCTTTGCTGAGTGCCATGATTTGAATGAAGATGAAGGTACATTTGTTGTTGATAAACCTAATTTTTAGAATCTTGAAACACATGATAATGTGTTTGGGTTGCGGTGCTTGGATGATGACAAATTAATTTTTTCTGCAACTTAGTTGGAGGAGATATAGAGGAATGATCAATCTTTTCTCAGCACACAAGAGGATTTCATGTTGGTTTTTAGCCATGATATCTCCTCTGACCATGATCATTATGAAGGGGTTAGGAAATGTGATAAGACCATTTTTTCACGTGATTTTGATCACTATCCTCAAATGTTTCCACTTGATACAAAATAAGAAAATGAAGATAGTGGCAATGATATGGTCTATTTGATTTGGTTGCCACTAGATGACAAAGCTAAACAAGGATCTAGTTTCCACTTGTTCAATGGTAGCCTGACTCTTCTGTTTGCAAGCATTCAGTTAGTCATGTTGTTGGTGTTTGACAAAGGCAAGCATGAGTTGAGGGGGATCAAGTCATTTATTAGATTTGTGTTTGACAAAGGTAAGATTTGATTTCCCTTTTCATTTGGTGGCCCGGGGTCACCAAGTGAGTTTTAAAAAGGAGGTTCAATAAAGGAGCAGTTTGAGAGCACTTAATGGATTCAACATTTGGTCTAATCACCAGAGATCTAGATTCTTGATATGCCCATAGGGGACATACATCCCTAGTTGTCGCCACTATTGGGACTTTCAAATTTGGAAAATTTGAAGTGCCCATATCAAAAATTTGACTCTACATTCTCAGAATTACCCGTAAAGAATCTTCCCATGTGACCTACTTTAGAGGGTGTTAATTTGGTACCTATTGATTTTTGTGAAAAATCCCTTTGTGGACCCACTCTTGTGACATATGTGAGAAGGCATGTCAATTTTCTACTTCCCATGATAAATTTTCACATGGTTTAGAAAAGAAAAGTTGGAGGGTTTTGGCACGTCTCTACTATTTGCAAACTTTTAGTTATGCAAAGTAGCCTTATGTTTGAAATTGTATTTCTTGATTGGATGATTGTCAAGATAAAAATATTGTTGTTTTCCATTCTCCATACTTCAATGTGCTCCAATGTCAGGTTTCAGAGCCTCATGATCCGATTTGATATTGTTCCAGGCCAAAAGCAAACACAATTTGTTCAGTTTTGCATCTCCATTTCTAACAGTGTTTCAAGGAGGTCAACTTTAACCTTTAGTATATTTTGATGAATGATGATTCAAGAAAATTATTCTTGTACACGTGCTTAGTGTACCAAAATTATCTATTGTGTCCAGTGGCAGCTCACCTAGAGTTGATTTGATATTTTTTTCAAAATGGTGATTTGGTGGGTTTTAATTAGTTTTGAACAGGTTGTTGCAGAAGGTTCAACTGAGCAATTTTGATAGTGAATACCTTTCACCTCAGGATCTCTTTTTTTGAACTATCTTTTTCACTCCATTCTCAGGTTAGATGTCTACATGCCTGCATTTTTTTGCTATTTCACAAGGTCGTCTTCCTAGCTTTCCAGGTCGATTCTAGAGCCAACTTGACCAGTTTTGACTACAACACAAAGTGCCAGAAAATGAATTATGATAATTTCCCATTTCATATTTCCACCTCAAGATGCATTCAAAAGTAATATCATATCAATTTGAGTATGAAATTTGTTCCAAAATGAAAAAAAATTAGTTGGGCCCACATGGGGGCCCAACATGCTTTATACTGTTTTGGGCTTCTAAGTGTTGCAACATTACAAATGAGGAAATTAATTCATTTATAATGATCGAGAAGGTCATATGCTTACACCAAGTGCCAAAATGAATCACAAATCACCTATATGATAGCTCTTTTTATTGAAGACATCCATCAAAATAGGAAGGATGGGGGAGTTGATGTTATAATTGTGAAGTGCTCTGTTTAATATGAATGAATGTGAAATCTTTTACTCGTGAAGAAAAGTGTAGAGTATTGAGGTTGAATAGATGTCAAAACTCTCCTCAAAAGAAGAAGAAATCAAGAAACCAAGGGCAATGTTCCATCTAATGCATATTTAACTGTTGACATAGAAAATATTTCTACAAGTCCACAGTGCAATGTTGCTCTAGATGTACTTTAAATAAAAGAGAAGGGGAGTGCACTCTAAATCATTAGAAGTTAGGGAACTAAGTGATCTTCACTTGAATCAACCAATATGTTTGGCACTTGCTTGGATTTAAATCCCTTTGGTTGATCTAAGCTCATTGGGTTGTGTCTCCTTCTACAAGTTCATATTCATCAAGGTTGACATTGGCTTCCCTCTATATATAGACCGCTCTATGCAATCCTGTTATGCTAGTCTTTGATAGGGCTTATTAGTGAAATAAAGAAACATTGTATGAAATAATAGGTTCAAAGATGCTTGAGGAATGTAGGATATTTAATGAAGGGGTCAAGGCTATTTGGTGAAGTGTTGGCCAAACTTTTAAAATATTACTAGTTGCATAATGGTATTGGAGTAGGGAACAAACAACCATCATAGCATAGAGCATGGAGAAAATGAGAGTGATGTGAATGAGGAACATGACACTATTGAACAAATTGAAAGAGGATCGAACTAGGGGAACTTTTGGCATAACCAATCGAGTGGTTATGCTGCTCAATGGTGCCTACTAAGGGAGAGCTCCATACATCAGTATGGGATGCCATAAGCGTAACCAATGCACAAAATGGATACATTGAAAAGGCTTGAGTAATTTTCAAGCAATATATAAATTAAGTAGCCATCAAACCACATGGCAGGGTATGCACATCCATCAAAGCATGATGGGGCTCACATTCATTTTACAGAGCAAGGAGCCTCCATTGAATTTGTTGAAAAAAATTAATAAATTTAAAAGCA
Source organism: Sequoia sempervirens (assembly GCA_007258455.2). Lineage (NCBI taxonomy): Eukaryota > Viridiplantae > Streptophyta > Pinopsida > Cupressales > Cupressaceae > Sequoia > Sequoia sempervirens. The sequence goes on along the minus strand of VDFB02281492.1, from coordinate 348,297,588 downwards.
AATGCAATCAACATAATTTATATGCATTGAATAGGAGATGATAAAGGGTATGAATGCAAGGCATGCATATAGGATAGAGGAGAGCCCAAGCAATGCAATGAGGGAGGGATTCAAAAGGAGGCTCAAACCACACTTGAGCATGGCATCATATCACAAGATGGCACACAGAGTATAAGGTAAACAAGATTATTTTTGAAAATATGAGCAGCCTGGTGCCAGTTAAAGAGGTCATCAAAGTTAGAGAGCACATCATAGCTAATTAGAAACTCAAAGAACGAGTCCAAATTGTGTGATGAAGTGTTTGTAGAAGATAAAGAAACCATTGTGCATTATCAAAGGGTCATTAAGATGTCCCAAAACATTTCTACACTACACGTGAGTCTTCTACCTATGCAGATAATGTATTTGTTGCAAAGGTCTTAGAAAATTTCAAGCAAATGTGTCGTGAAAAGGTAGGGTCAGCCTCTAGAACCTTTAATAACATCCTTCTTCAAAGGGACTTGATGCAGTATTTGTTTTAGTTGGGGTACCATAGCTAGTGGAGAAATTACATAGGATGCTCTGCCACCATTGCCAAACAAACTTACAAATAGAGAGACTAGGGCTTTTCCCTCATCACCCCTCGCCTATCTTCTCTTCTATTTGCAAGTTGAACCAGTGATACACTATGGATTAGTGATGGTGTTCATCACCCATCATGGGTCTGATCTCCCATTTTCTCACTCAAGGTGTGATGTACTATGGGTGAGCGATGTTGGGAGAAATGTTTGGTGGGATCATTAAAGGAATAAATGGGTATACTTTTAAAAGAGGCCTAATGGTTTTGAAAGAAAAATATTTTAAAATAAATGGTGAAATATAAATGGGTGACTTTATTTTCATTGTTGAAGGTAATCTTTTAAACATGAGGTTAAAATATAAAGGGCACAAGTGAATTTTTATTGGCTCAGTGAAATATTTAAAATTCCAACATTATTAAAAGATAAATATATGGTGGAAAGCATGTTTAAAGGCCCTCCCTTATCAAATTTGAATCTAATATCTTTTTGGGAAGTGATTTTTTCTACAGTCAATGAAGAGGATAAATGAAGTTTTTGTGAGAAAATATTTTCATTAAGTCCCAAAGTGAAATATTTTTAAAAATGTCTTCACCATGAAAGGGAAAATTTTGAAGATAAAATAAAAGGGGAGAGCCGAGGAGTACAAGCATTCTACAAGTGAAAATGTGATTGTGCATGGGAAAATGAGAGGCTAGGTAACTATTTTTACTAATGGAGGTTTATTTTCCCGTGAACGTAGAACAATTTGGTGGTAAATCTTCTTTTACAAATTAAGTTGTAGATTTAACCACCTAGGGTGTAAATGAAGTGAAATTTATTCTAAAATGAAGGCCAAATTAAAGTGAGACGTAATTTGCAAACAACCTTAAGCTTGTTTTCTCCTTATTGCATAAAAGGAATTCAAGGCTATTTGCTAGGAGGTCTTTTCTCAAATTCTAGATTTGGAAAATACATAGTGAGAACACAAAAATACATTCTAAGTCTATAGCTGAGGCTCTGGGTTAGATGAGTAAATTTTTTCAATTATGTGGCTTTTGAGAATACCTGAATATAAATGTTAATCTCTCAAGCCTATTGTCTCTCCATTTTGTTATTGTGCATGAATTATTAATGGATTTGGATCAAGGATTTATTCATTAGTTATATTGGTCTCTAACTCTAACCTGTGATTTAATTGTTGCTCTGATCTAATGGATGAGTTAAATTATCTAGTTAAGACATTGATTCATGCTTGTGTCATTTGGATTTGGTATGTAGTCATAGGAGTTTTGGTGTTAATCTATAAATTGTAAGGAAATTGCAAAGATTATGGATGTTCAGGATTAAATTTTCCTTGTAGTTTAGTTTTCTTTTTTTTGACTCCATGCCCTAAAATATGGCACTAATATTACAGTATTGAATGCATTTCCTATGCTTCTGGTGTTTGATTTTTGATAATCATTCATCAATATACATTCCAATTGACTTGCCTTTGTTTTATGAGAATTCTTAGCTTTTAGTTGCTTAATCTTTGAAGGAATTGCAACCTTCTTTAAGGATTTCATCTATTCATTTCATCTATTCAACAATAAATGAGAATATATCTAGTTATTATGCAATGTATGTGGAAGTATTGTGAAAGAGTATTATAAATACATTATGGGATTACCCTCCCAGGTTTTGCAGAGCCCAAAGTGCAGTAGGACAAGTTAATTTCTTTCTCTCATTCATTGGCCCACCCTCTTTAAGGTTGTTGACAATTGGAATTGGAAAATCCATAGGCTACCCTGAAGATCTGGTTGGTTTTTCAAAAGAGTCAAAAAAGTGTAGGGCAGGAAAATAATTCCATAGGTACTCTCTCCTGAGGAGGTTTGAACAAAGGGGTCTGCATCTTCTCAAAACTACATAGTTGAGCAAACTACACTGAAGGCTTGCAGACCAATGATGGATAGATCACACAGGATGCAAGTGCTTCACAGGTCCTCGACCTTGCAAAGAAGGTGCCCCCCAAGTACTCTCTCTTGAAGGAAGCTCCATGTAAGGGGACTCTGCAGAATTTTACTTGAAAGTAGCTTCACAGGTGCACCTGTAAAGCAACATGGTAGAAAGAAAAAAGCGGCCTCATAGGAAAACAAGTAGACAGTCATGCAAATAGTGAAAAAATTGGAGAAAGAGTTTTCAAAGGGGTCCCTCAGGAACCCTTCAAAAGAAGAGGGGTCCACTCAAGGGACATGTTGTTTGAAAGTGAGTGTGTTTTTCACAAATCAATTCAACATCAATTAATTCTTTCGAAAGGTGTTCAATTCATCAAGGAATTCAAATGGAAGAAAATGCCCCCATGCAAGGGGAAGGTCAAGGCTTATCCCATAGGAGAATTTTCTCCCTCCTCAGAGGAAAGTTCTTCAAGTTCTTTCTTTGCAAACTCATGACGAAGGAAACACATTCCTCTAGAGGTCTAAGTTGAGAATGCAATTTTTTTATAAAAAATTGAAAATATTTTCAAGAAAATATTTGTTGACCACTGAATGAATTTTTTCAAAATAAAAGTAATGTTGTAGCCTCCCTTTTATATGGCATGTGCTAAACACAAGCCATGTGGCATCCTAGGGAGAGAAAAGAAAAAATGAAAAAGTGATGTTGTGGCTCATAGAACATAGCGAGATATCACCATGGTAACGTTGTCGCACATGGAAGGGACAACACATGAATACCACAACATCATGAATCATGAAAAGAAGAGAGAAATATATCAACACTATAAAAAAATAAAATCACATCACAAACAAAGGGTATAGGGGTGATCTAATATTTCAGGATTAGAGCTACTCATAAATATAGATAAGTATAGTAATAGTATATAGATGAACTATCATCAACCCCCTAGTATATTAGACCATGTTAAGAATGCATGAGAAAATAGAGTAAAAATTAAAAAAATGGATCATCATGTAAGGGAATCCTAAAACTCCCCAACACTTTGCATCATCCCCAATTTGTCAAAAATCAATACACATAATAGAGGAAGAATAGCACCACAAATAGAGGAAGTTTTACGACATATAATCACTCCTATATCTAGGAACCTATGAGGGTGACAAAGGTCATCTAAAAACATATAATGCAAGTATGGGGGAACACAATACAACACACACATATAATCTAAAGGTTAAGAAGAGGAATCCACCTTAACACTCATCAACTAGGAGGTCATTGGCCTACTGATCTAAATCATTATACAGAGAAGGTGAATGAGCCTAAAAAGGTGGAATGTGAATGGGGGAACCCTCTAACCCTCCCACAACAAGAGCTAAGGAAGGAGACTCTTCAGGGTCTCCTCTACTTAGTTCCTATTGGTTAAAGGTTAGTGATTTCATAAAGATCAATGAAAGGGTCGAGACCTCATCCAAAGAGTTAAACATGTGCTTCATCATAGTTACATATTACCTCATCAAATGAGGGAGGCAACCCCCAAGATTCACTGCTAGGCTCACTGAGTGACTTAGGAGTAGTGATGAAATTCGGGGACACTAGAGCTTCCTATGTCACAAGGATGGCACATGCTAATGAAAAACCACCTTTTGAAGAAGGCAGACTCCTCTTCCGACCCCCATTGCTAGTGAGTCCTTCTTCCATCTTCCGCTCCATCAGAGGTTATGAGACCCCCAGATATGAGGAAAAAGGCATGGAGGAGGAGGAAAATACTACAATAGACACCACAAAAGTATTTGGCATGTCCACGGGCTTTGAGAATAGTGGGATGTCTATGAGGGACATCAAAAAGAGGTGGCTCAATCAAAGGAGAAATAAACACCTACACCTTTTTAGGGTTAGGGGAATTTATGCTCATAGCAGCAGAGAGGTGTAGCATCGAGGCTGATTGAATTGACTCAGAGGGGATAGGAGAGGAGGACACAATAGTAGGCCTTGAAACAAGGGTATTCAAATCCTTTTCTTTCCTCTGTAAAGCAGCCTTCTCAGCGGCTAAAGCCTTTCACCGATGTTTGCGCTCACACGCAAGGCAGTTCTTTTGATACCGAGAGCTAGAGGTTGGGAGCCGAGATGAAAATAAGGGTCCTACTTGGCCATCGAAGTGTCCATCATAGTCATTTTTGGTGGAGGGAGAGACTCCTAGATACGAATAGGAGGGGAGATGGGATAGAGATTGGAGAAACAACAGGGGGAGTCAGGTCTAACACCTTGGTGGCAGGCCTTTTCCCATTGACTATAGGAGCGGTAGGAGGTTGTGGAGATCGAAAGATATAGGAATCCCCATGGGGATCCTTCCCCTTACCATACCAAATGTGCCTAGGAATCGCAGGTAGAATGGGAAGTTCAAGCACTAGACACTTGGGCATTCGCCAAGCGGGCACCATAGGATTCTCTGTCAATCGCTTAGGACTCGAATTTGATGATGTTATAGTAGGATGAGAGGAAGCAATAGGTGGGATAGTGAAAGAGGAGGAAGAAGAATCTTGAGCATGCTTCTCTTCCTCCTTTCTCCAAGCCAAGGTCGCATCACTATCAACTTTCAAGAAGACCCTATTCAAAACAACGTAAGGACAGTATCTCACCTTATGCGTTAAGTGCCCCTTCTTTTACTTCATGTAGGTTTAGTGCAAGAGGTCCTATAGTGTAGTAAAATACATATCCTTTGCATTTTCACACTTGTTTGGGTCTACCTTGCTTTATTTATGGTTATTTATGGCTCAATTGGTCCTATTTTGCATCCAAAATCATAATAAACTAAAAAATTTAATGGAAAATCTAGATAAACATTGAAAGATAAATGATTATTTTATGATTCTATCTATCTCCTTGATTTGTCAAAAAAATGGCACCTATGACATCTTTGTCTTCCATGGGTCTTGGGACCTTGATTTTGAATGTACCTGAAAAGGTCCCTTTATGGAGTCCATTCCCCGAGATTTGAGCCTTGGGACTAAGACGCCACCTAGGGCATCTTAGTCCTCCTTGGCTTATTTTCTAGATTTCATATGTCAGCTTGGTGTGGTGTAATTTTAGGATATTAAGCATGAATAAGTATAAATACAAGGTTCTCTCTCATTTTCTCATAACAAGATAACAAGCATTCAAGTATTCATTCCTAAGGAAAGTTTATGCATTCAAGATAAATCCATCAAGCATTTCAAGCCATCATCAAGATTCAAGCTTCATTTCAAGGGTTTAGTGCATCCATTCATGTTGTTGAGCTAAGATTGTGGATGTAGAATTGACGATCTATTTGCAACCAGTTTTCACATCATATCCAAGGATCCAAGATCTAGATTCTTCATGGCCATACATGGTAAATTGCTGATTTGGTTCACAAGAAATCATCCAAGGTAATATCATTTACATATTTTGTATTTCATGCTCCATTTCATTCATTTCATCATTTGGTTTAATTACCTACAAGGGATTTGACAAAGGAAAACCCCCATTCACTAACAATCAACAAGTTTTCCCCTCTTGAATATTTGTGATTCCAAATTTAGGTTGAAGACTTGAAGATCACTTGAAGTGAAAAGTTTCCAAGTTACAAAGTTGCATTACAAATTTTTCATCTTCACGTAAACTCACCTATAAGCTGAATCTGGAAGTATCATAACCTTAGATCAGAGGAGAAGCAATGCAAACCTTGGAGATTAGGACCACATTTAGAATTTTATGAAATTCACTATGTGACTAATATGCCATCTTGGGAATCTTAGTCCTCCCAAGCATATTTTTTAGAGATTCCTTCAAATTTGGTTCTTACATATGAAGACTCTACATTTTCCCCAAAAAATAAAAGTGGGAGTAACATGCCATCATGGGTATCTTTGTCCTCTATAGGACTTTTTGACAGGATTTTTGCACTTCCAGAATCCTCATCACATTTCTAGACTTCCCAGGTACACACCCTAACTTGGTGTAGCTTAATTTCATCATTTGCACTCATTATTTGGCTTGCATTACTAAGTTTTTTTATTTAAAAGTTAAATTGTCTTTTCCAAACATTTGCTTGTTGGTGAACCCTTAAAAGCATAAATAACCCCCTCCTAAGTCCTCATTGTTAAGAATTGAATCACCCTATGAGATTGATAGTCAATCCAATTAGGGTTCCTAGGACATTATTGAATGATAATAGGGGAATCTGGTGTTCGATGACGTAGGTTATAAAGCACTCATTTTCCTATTGTTCATTATGGTGAACCTGACGTGAAGAGCATTCATTTTCTGATTTGGAGTCCATTACATTCCTAGATCTAGGTTGTATTCATTCTTGAATTGCATCTAGGGTTTCTCAAATTTGCATTAGTGAAAGTGGATATAGGTTTCAATTTTTCTTTCTTGCATCATTTCATTTCATTGAAAAACTGAAAAGTGCATTATTCATCATCCTAATTGCATTTAGGATCATTTTTATTGCATCCAAAATTGAAAAAAATGCATTCAACTTTACATCCAATTGCTTGTCACTAGTTAATTTTTCTTGTATTCATTTGCACAATTTTCTGTTTCCAAGCATCAGGTCCTTGGGTAGGCAATCTTTGAACACTATTAAGAACTCATAATTTATTGTTTTTTTGCAAAAAACCTGTACTGGGACAAAAATTCCCTTACTGGAATCTTAGTCCCTCTTTGGTTTTTTACCTCAGAATCCTCTCTAAGTTGATTGCATTTTATTCCAGTTTTTGGAACATTCATAATCTGTTAGTAGGACCAAGATTCCATTACTAGCATCTTAGGCCCTGTTGAGTTTGAAGCTACAATTTTTGGGGTTTAAATATACTTTTTTGTGCTTCCTAAGCCTCCTGGTAACATATACTATAAGTCTGGAAAGTTTTGGGAACATCTATTTTATGCATCTAGGTCAAAAACATCAATTTGGAGCAATCATTTTTGAAATCGTTTCAATTACAATCATCATTAGATCTGAAAATGCTCACATTTCTGAAACATTTGATAATATGAATAAAAGTAATTTCCAATTTTACACATATGATGTTTACATTCATAAAACTTTGCATAAGTTTGATAAAAGTGCTTTTCATTTTTGGAAATACAATATTTGTATTCTTAAAGTTTTGCATTTATTGGATAAAACTATTTTGCATCTTTGGATACACATTGTTTACATTATTAAAGCATTGCATGAGATGGTTAAAAGTGCTTTTCATTCTTGGTCAAATAATGTTAGTACCTTACCTTTCTAGGCAAGCTAAGAAGAAGTTTGTATCCCCTCCCTATGAGAATGTTCTAATGAAAGAGAATACAACCTTGGAGAATCCTAATGATCATATTTTTTCTTTTCCTAATCTCTCTCCTATTCATGAAGAAGATATTTTGATGTTAGAAGAACTAATCAATGAGAGTTTTGAGAATCCTAGTTTTCTCTCTCCTCCTACCTCTCTTAGTGAACATGACATTGATGAACAAGAAGAAACAACCATAAATGATCATGACAATAAATTTTTTTCTTCTCCTAGTATATCTCATAGTTGTGAAGATGATCCTTTGATGTTAGAAGATCTAATTGATGAAAGTCATTGGAATGTTGATTTCCTCTCATCCCCTAGAGAAAACATTATTGAACAAGACAAAAGCATTATTGATGAACAAGATAATTCAAGCATTGTTAACTCCCATGGTTGTGATGAAGTCATCGTAGAAGAACCAATCCTTGAATTCAAGAACATTTGGTTGTAGTTCTCCTAAAAACTCTCCTACGAGGGAAGATATAACAGTGGAAGAAAATGAGAATATTGGTCACAATAGTAATTCCTTAGATAAAGATGATGAGGTAACATTAGAATCTTCACTAAAAGATTGTGAAAATAATGATGTCTTCTGAGGTTATGCACATTAGATACACCTTGAATTACTCTCCCGAGCCTAAACTTATCATCCATCCACCCTCTCAAAAAACACAAGTTCAAAACAAACTCGTCCTTATCCTCGAACCACCTAAGAATAATATTTTGCAGCAACCAAGTTACAATACTGTTTCTCATACATACAACACTAGGAACAATCCGTAACCAAGATAAACACCTTCAACATCCCTACCATTGCCTAATCCTATTTTTCATAGTGCTCCATTTTATAATTTCACATAGTGGGAAGGAGTATGATCTTGTTAATCACCTTAAGAATAATCTTGCTAAGATATCCCTATGGGAATTAATTTAGAATTCACCTAATTATCACACCATGCTTCAAACAACCTTGCAACAAGTTGTGGTTCCCTCTATTGCAAACTTGAATGTTATAGCAGCCATGTTTCAAGGAATAAATGCTGACATTGTTTTCCAACAAAGTGAACTCCCCCATTTGGAAGTGGAAAAAAAAATGAGGCTTTCATGATCATAGCTCAATACAATATGAAGGGATAAAACAAACCATTGTTGACAATTGCTCGACCTTAAAAATGTGTAGTGTAAACCTTTTGGATCAAGTTGGTGCCAATAAATAAAAAATCCAACCCATCTCTTTCTCTATTAATGGATTTGATAACGAAAACAACCACTTGGTGTAATCACTTCACCTATTAAATATGGAAAGGGAACATTACAAACCCTGATCCATGTTATGCCTGATGATCTTTCATATTACCTTCTTTTAGGTAGACCAAAAATTCATGCAATGAATGGGGTGCCTTCCACTCTTAATCGTAAAATGAAATACATTTACAACAACAAAGTGCACACACTTGACATTGATCATGAGCCTTATAGTGTCTTACAACTTGAGAAAATTAAAGATAACTCCTTGAAAACATTAACACCAACTGCACAAGTGTAACCCATGCAACAAAAAGACAAAGAAAAACACTTTGAAGAATTCAGGAAGCTATTAGAAGATGATTGGGGTTCCTTAGATTTTACACTTACATTCATGGGAGAATACAAGATCACAACAAAGGACTCTGAAAAGGGAATAGAAAAAGAAGACCCTTTGAAAGCATCCACCTCAACCAATTTAGAAGAAAGGACAACATACAAAAACATTGATGAAATTGACTATCAACAACCTTTGAATCCTAAACAAATGAAAAAGCTTTATGGAAAAGGTTATGAGCTTATGAAACAACATGGATATAGTGGAAAAGTATGTGGTGCTTGAGAACAAGATATTTTTCTCCCTATTAAGCCTAACACACAAGAAACAACTAATGGTCTTGGTTATTTTCCTTTGATAGAAATAAACAATCCTTCACTTTATAGCAACACTAATGGTCTTGATTGTTATGATTTGTAGGACATAAAGAAATATTTTCTTAATGTCAATATCATCTCAAAAAACATTAATGATTTGAATTTCATAGATTTTACGCCCTCTTGTAAAGGAGAGAATAAAATCTCACAATATAAAAATTCTTCTGTAAGTATGACACCTAATACTAAGGAAGAGATATCTTTGTTGCAAAAATAAAGCAACATCCTCCACTTTTGACCAAGAGAGTATGTTGGCGAGACTCCTCTGAGATTGTCTAATCTCTCTCCCTCCATGAACATGAAATAAACTATACTACAAGATTTCATGGTCACGCTACTAATGAATGTAAGGCTTTAAGTAACAAAATTCAACATCTCAAGGAGTGTGGTGCTCTTCCTTGCATTCAAGCACCTAATTCCTCTAACTAATATTTATTTTCATCCTATTCGACTCACCCTTGTCCTACACTAAGTGGGGGGAAGGGGTGAGGTAGCCTTTTCCTCATATGTCACTTGTAATCTCTTTTGGCTAGTTGACCACCTTTCATGTACATTCAACCTTGGGATGTGGATGATTCCTTAAGTTGGCTTGCATGTGACATACTTATTCATGATGTAGCTTATAAAAAAATATGATTGGCATAGGGCTTTTTGACTAAGCTTTCATGCCTTCTTCTACTTTAAAGAAATTTCTCACAACAATGGTGTTAGGGGTATGTGTAGGATCACCATGGAAAAACAAGCCCTTAAGTGGCAAAAATTCAGAAAAATTAGAGTTAGGCAACTTGATGTAAAAATTTGAATAAGTTATCTATATTATTTCAAAAATATGTAAGAATATAATCTATAGCAAATTAAATGTAGTTTCTAAACTACTAGGTTTATTTAAAAAATCTATTTGGTGAAAATTTGAAATTTCAATTCTAGTACTTAAATTTTTAGAAAAATAAATAGGTGTATGTCTAACCACCTAACCACAATAAAATGATAATATTTTTATAAGATTTTAGATATAAGTAGAGGCTCATGATGTGATGTTTTTTGTAATTTTTTCCAAGTAAATAATTAATTATGAATTTTTATTACAAATTTAAAAAATATAAAATCTGACCACCCACTACAAACATCATATTTCTTTTTTTAATCCTATGGTATGCAAAGCATAGAATGTGATAGATGTTTCAGATTCAAAAAATGTGATACCATTTGAAAGCTATAGATGTTTTTCAATTAGCCTATCAATTAGGACTTTAGTTGTAATTCAAATAGAAAATGAATAATAATTATTTAATAAATTCAAAGTGAAGCATAATTTATATTGGTGGAAAGCTAAGAATCTCCTTTAAAAACCCTTTTCATTTCATCAATTTTGGGTTAAAAAAAATACCGTCAGGCACATACCATACACATACCCATTATATCACCACTTATTTTCCCATCACGATCCTACACATACCTTTAGCAACCACTTTAAAGTGGAGGTATACATTGACACTCATATTTCACTGTGAAATTTTCTTTCTTCTTGCGATGCATCCTTTTCTTGATGGCGTCATTGGGTTTGATTTCCTCCAAGAGTGTGATATTTTTTTGACTTTTCCTCTCTTGGAAACATTAACCATAATGTTCCCTAAGAAGAGACCTTGCATGAACTAAGAAAAATCCCTTTAAACATCCCTATTTCTTATTGTGTTGCATTTTTTTACCTTATCAAAGTCATGGAGGTATGGCTTTGATATGGTCCCCTGGGGCTCATCTAGTGAACACCTAGCTTCACTAGCCTATGTGAGCATGCATTTGTGTACCTTATTAAAGTCATGGAGGTATGTGTTTGATATGGTCCCCTGGGGCTAACCTAGTGAACACCTAGCTTCACTAGCACATGTGAGCATGCCATTTTGAACCTTATTAAGGTCATGGAGGTATGGATTTGATATTGTCCCTTGGGGCTCACCTAGTGGACACCTAGCTTCACTAGCCCTTGTGAGCGTGTGTTATTGTTTGCATAGTGGATAGTGCATTCCACTTGTAAATCTTTTTGGACAAACATCGTAGACCCATTCCACCGCATTGGATGGCTAGTCGAAGCATGATATGTGACTTTTTTATTTTTCCTTTGTTGTTTCCCTTTTTCTATCCTTGATTGTGTATGTTAGTGATCTGATTATGGCATCATATATCATCTACAAGCTCATTTCTTTGTGCTTATGTTGGTTTTCCATAAGATCTCAACCTTGGGGGCTTGATCATCCCTCTTGATCATTGTCATACTATCTTACTACCATTCATACATGGGAACCCCTCTTGATTGTGTGGTTGGCTACATTAGTGTGAGTTTGAAGTAGGTTCATCGTCTCACTAAAGTGGGGGCTAAATGTAGTGTAGTAAAATGCATACCCTTGGATTTTCACATTTGTTTGGGCTTTCCTTACTTTATTTATGCTTCTCTATGCCTTAATTGGTTTTATTTTGCATCCACAAGCCTAATAAACTATATATTTTCATGGAAAATCCCAATAAACACCAAAAGATAAATGATCATTTAATGATTATGTCTATGTGTCCCTAATTTATGGACTAGAAATAAAATGCCACCTAGATTTCCTTTGTCCTCCATGGGTCTTGGGAGCTTGATTTTTAATGTACTTGAAAAGGTCCCTTTTTGGAGTCTATGCCCTGAGATTTGAACCTTGGGACTAAGACGCCACCTTGGGCATCTTTGTCCTCCTTGGCTAATTTTTGAGATGTCATTTCAAATTTTGGCAAAATTTATCCTCCTTCAATTAATGATTTCATATGTTGGCTTCATGTGGTGTAATTTTGGCATATTAAGCATGAATAAGTATAAATACGAGGTTGGGTATGTGCAGGATCATGATGGGCCAAAAAGTGGCATTATGATGGGTATGTGGCTAACGACCTTTTTTTTACCCAAAATTAATGAAACAAAAAGGATTTTAAAGGAGATTCTTCAGCTTTCCAATATAAATTATGCTTTACTTTGAATTTAATAAGTAATTATTATTGATTTTCTATTCAAATTATGACTAAAGTCCTGATTGATAGGCTGATTGAAAAACATGTATAGCTTTCAAAGCGGTATCATTTTTTGAATCAAAACATGCATCACATTATATGCTTATAGGATTAAAAAAAGAAAATTGAATTTCATTTTGGACCAAGTTAAGGTGGTCATCACATCGATTTTTATATCTACTTATATCTAAAATCTTATAAAAATATTATCATTTATTGTGGTTAGGGTGGTTATACAGACACCTACTTCTTATTTTTTCCCTGAAATTTAAGTACTAGTGCATTGAAATTTCAAATTTTCACCAAATAAATTTTTTGTTTTTAAACAAACCTAGTAGTTTGAAAAATACATTAAATTTTCTACAGATTCTATTCTTACATATTTTTGAAATAATATAGATAACTTTTTCAAATTTTTACATCAAGTTGCCTAACTTTGATTTTTCTGAATTTTTTGCCACTTAAGGGCCTATTTTTTCCATGATGATCCTGCACATACCCAGTTACCTCGCTCATTTTATCAAAACAAGATAACAATCATTCTAGTATTTATTCCTAAGGAAATTTTATGCATTCAAGAGAAATTCATCAAGCATTTTAAGCCATCATCAATATTCAAGCATCATGTCAAGGGTTTACTGCATCGATTCATGTTGTTGAGCCACAATTGTGGATGTAGCATTGAAGATCTATTTGCAACCATTGTTCACATCATATCTAGGGATCCAAGATCTACATTATTCATGGCCACTACATGGTAGATTGTATATTTGCTTCACAATACATCATCGAAGGTGATATCATTTATATATCTTGTATTTCATGCTCAATTTCTTTCATTTCATCATTTGGTTTAATTACCTACAAGGGGATTGACCAAGGAAAACCCCCATTCACTAACAATCAACAAGTTTTCCCCTCTTGCATTTTTGTGATTGTAGATTTAGGTTGAAGACTTGAAGATCACGTGAAGTGCAAAGTTTCCAAGTTACAAGATTGCATTACAAAATTGTTATCTTCATGGGAACTCGCCTATAAGACGAATTAGAAAGTTTTAGAACCTAAGATTGGATGAGAAGAAAGTGCAGACCTTGGAGCTCAGGACCACATTTAGAATTTTTAGAAATTCAACATGGGACTAATACAGCATCTTGGGCGTCTTATATCTCCTGAGCATATTTTTCAAAGATTCCTTCAAATCCAGTTCTAACATCCGATGAGTCTGCATTTTCCTTGAAAAAAACAACAGGACTAATACACCATCCTAGGCATCTTATTCCTGCATAATACTTTTTGACAACATTTTTTTATTTCCAAAATCCTCATCACATTTCTAGACTTTCCAGGTACACATACCCTAACTTGGTGTAGCTTAATTTCATCATTTGCACTCATTATTTGGCTTGGATTACTAAGTTTTTTGAGTTAAAATTTAAATTATCTTTTCCAAGAATTTTCTTGGTGGTGAACACCTAAAAGATGAAATAACCCCCTCCTAGGTCCTCCTTGTTGAGAATTGACTCACCTTGTGAGGTTGATAGTCAATCTAATTAGGGTTCCTAGGAAATTATTGAATGATAATAGGAGAATAGTGATGTTCTATGACCTAGGTTATAAAGCACCCATTTTCCTGTTATTCATTTTGGTGAACTCGACATGAAGAGAATTCATTTTATAATTTGGAGTCCATTACATTCCTAGATCTAAGTTGCATTCATTCTTGCATTGCATCTTGCATTAGTGAAATTGCATCCAGGGTTTCTCACATTTGCATTAGTTAAAGTGCATATAGGTTACAATTTTGTTTTCTTGCATCATTTCATTTCATTGAAAAACTGAAAAGGTGTATTAATCATCATCCTAATTATGTATTTAGGAACATTGTTATTGCATCAAAAATTGAAAAAATTGCACTAATCTTTGCATCCAATTGCATGCCACTAGTTACTTTTTCTTGTATTCATTTGCACAATTTTTTGTTTCCAAACATCAAGTCCATGTGTAGGTAATCTGGGAACAATGCTAAAAACCTTACTATATCAAAAAAATCCTTACTGGAATTTTAGTCCCTCTATGGTTTTTTACCTCAGAATCCTCTCTGAGTTGATTGCATTATATTCCAATTCTGGAACCCTTAAATTCCTTCAGTAGGACCAAGATGCCCTTACTATCATCTTAGTCCCTATTAAGTTTGAAGCTACAATTTTCAAGGTTTAAATCTTATTTTTTGTGCTTCCTAACCTCATGGTAACATATACTATAAGTCTGTAAAGTTTTCGGAACATCTATTTTATATAGCTAGGTCAAAATATAAATTTAGGGAAATCCTTTTTGAAATCATTTCAAATACAATCATCATTGGATCTGAAAATGATCACATTTTTGAAACTTTTCATAATATGGATAAAAGTACTTTTCACTTTTACACATACAATTTTTGCATTCATAAAACTTTGCATAAGTCTGATAAAACTGCTTTTCATTTTTTGATATATATTTTTATTCTTAAAGTTTTGCATTTACTGGATAAAATTGTTTTTCATCTTTAGATACACATTATTTACATTATTAAAGCATTTAATGAGATGGTTAAAAAAAAATCATTTTTGGCCATACAATGTTAGTACCTTACCTTTCTAGGCATGCTAAGAAAAAGTTCATATCCCCTCCCTATGAGAGTGTTTTAGTGAAAGAGAATACAACATTGGACAATCGTAATGATCATATTCATTCTTCTCTCAATATCTCTCATATTGGAGAAGATGATATTTTGATGTTAGAAGGATTAATAAATGAGAGTTTTGAGAGTCCTAGTTCTTTCTCTCCTCCTACCTCTCTTAGTGAACATGACATTGATGAACAAGAATAAACAACTGTAAATGATCATGACAATCACATTTGTTTTTCTCCTAGTATATCTCCTAGTTGTGAACATGATACTTTGATGATAGAAGATCTAATTGATGAAAGTCATGTGAATCTTAATTTACTTCTTCCCCTAGAGAAAGCATTCTTGAACAAGACAATACAATTATAGATGAAGAAGACAATTCAACCATTGATAACTCCCTTGCATGTGATGAAGTCATCTTAGAAGAACCAATCCTTGAATTTCAAGAACATTTGGTTTGTAGTTCTCCTAAAAACTCTCCTACTAGGGAAGATATAATGGTGGAAGAAAATGAGAATGTTGACAATAGTAATTCCTTAGATGAAGATGATGAAGTAACATTAGACTTCTCTTCACTAAGAGATCATGAAAATAATGATAAGTCTTCTAAGGTTATGCACATTAGATACCCCTTGAATTACTCTCCCGAGCCTAAAATTATCATCCATCCACCGTCTCAAAAATGACAAGTTCAAAACAAACCCATGCTTATCCTCAAACAACCTAAGAACAATGTTTCTCAACAACCGAGTTACATTACTATTGCTCATACATACAACACTAGGAACAATCTGCGGCTAAGACAAACACCTTCAACATCCCTCCCATTGCCTAATCCTATTTTTCATAGTGCTCCCTATTTAACTTCACATAGTGGGAAGGAGTATGGTATTATTGAACAAATTAAGAATACTCCTGCTAAGATATCCCTATGGGACTGAATTTAAAATTCACCTAATTATCACAGTATGCTTCAAGCATCCTTGCAACAAGTTGTGGTTCCCTCTAGTGCAAACTTGAATGACATAGAAACCATGATTCAAGGGATAACAACTTACATTGTTTTCTACCAAAGTGAACTCCCCCTTTTGGAAGTGCAAAAAAAAAATGATGCTTTTCTGATTATGATCTTGTTAAGCACTTGTTTACTATAATTGATCTTTTTAGAAGGTTAGCAAAATGGGTGATGTTTCTCTCTAAGTTAAATTATAAGTTTATGTCTCTGAAAGTGATTAAACAAAAAATTGTTGCTGATCAATTGGAAAAATATCCCTCACCTTAATCTTTTCCTAACTTCAACTTGCTCTTAGATGAAAATCTATTTTTATTGGATCATTAATCTATGTGGGAAATTTATTTCGATGGATCAAGATGTAAAACTAGCTTTGGCCCATAGGTATAGTTTTAATCATGCTTGGAGGAAAGTCAATTCCTCTATAATTGTTCTTAGAGTTTTATTTTATAAATAATATAGGTGAGTATGAAGCACTTAATATTGGATTATGCATCATGGGTATGTGCAAGATCATCATGGAAAAAATAGGCCCTTAAGTGGCGTAAAATTTAAAAAAGTAGAGTTAGGAAACTTGACATAAAAGTTTGAATAAGTTATCTATATTATTTCAAAAATATGTAACAATAGAATTTGTAGAAAATTGAACATAGTTTCTAAACTACTAGGTTTATTTTAAAAAAAGAATAATCTATTTGGTGAAAATTTGAATTTTCAATGCAGTAGTACTTAAATTTCAGGGAAAAAATAAGTAGGTGTTTGTCTGACCACCCTAACCACAATAAAATGCTAATATTTTTTTTATAATAATTTAGATATAAGTCGAGGACTCATGTCTCAATGTGATGCATACTTTTTTGTAATTTTTTTCCTAGTAAATAATTAATTATGATTTTTTTATTACAACTTAAAAATATATAAAACTCATGTCTAGGTATGGGGATCATGATGGGCCAAAAAGTGGCAATATGATGGGTATGTGGCTAACGAATTTTTTTACCCAAAATTGATGAAATGAAAAGGGTTTTAAAGGAGATTCTCAACTTTCCACCAATATAAATTATGCCTTACTTTGAATTTAATAAGTAATTATTATTCATTTTCTATTTGAATTACAACTAAAGTCCAGATTGATAGGTTGATTGAAAAACATCTATATCTTTCAAACAGTATCACATTTTTTGAATCAAAGACATGCATCACATTCTATGCTTCATATACTATATGATTAAAAAAAGAAAATTTGAATTTCATAAATTTTTACCAAGTTAAGGTGGTCAAACATACGAGTTTATATTTTTTAAAAGTTGTAATAAAAATTTCATAATTAATTATTTACATGGAAAAAAATTACAAAAAATATGCATCACATTGGGACATGAGTCCTCTACTTATATCTAAAATATTATAACAAAATATTATCATTTTATTGTGGTTAGGGTGGTCAAACAGACACCTACTTCTTATTTTTCCCTGAAATTTAAGTACTACTACATTGAAATTTCAAATTTTCACGAAATAGATTTTTCTTTTTTAAAACAAACCTAGTAGTTTAGAAACTACATTCAATTTGCTACAGATTCTATTCTTATATATTTTTGAAATAATATAGATAACTTATTCAAATTTTTATGTCAAGTTGCCTAACTCTTTTTTTTTTTAAATTTTTTGCCACTTAAGGGCTTGTTTTTTCCATGATGATCCTGCATATACCCGTCTAACCACCTTAACTTTGTCAATGCTTCAATAAATTTAATTTAATTTTTTTTAATATTATAGTATGTGAAGTGTAGAATATGATGCATGTTTTGGATTCAAAAAATGCGATACCGTTTCAAAGTTATAGATGTTTTTCAATCAACCTATCAATCAGGGCTTTAGTCGTAATTCAAATAGAAAATGAATAATAATTATTTATTAAATTCAAAGTAAAGCATAATTTATATTGGTGGAAAGCTGAGAATCTCCTTTAAAACCATTTTCATTTCATCAATTTTAGGTTAAAAAAAATTGTTAGCCACATACCCTACACATACTAATCATATCACCACCTTTTGGCCCATCATGATCCTGCACATACCCTCATGATATAATTTAATAATAAACATATTTATATTCATGGTTATTTTGAGCTTATTATAAATCAAATCATGAGAACATATCAAGCTAAGTAGATCAAGCTATCTCAATATAATGATGTGGCTTTATCCTTGATTTTTTCTCTTCTTTTATTATAGACAATGTTCCTAGGAGGGAAAATCTTGATGTAGATGCAATGGAAAGTGAAACTTCCCTTGTACCTTTAGACAATGGTGTAGAGAAGTGCCACTTTTTGGTTTATATTTTCTTCTCTCTTGCTATCTCAGATGAACTTTAACTTGACAGTCTAATGTTTGTCCACATTGACTTAGGGGTGGTGGTACAGGAAAATTTTGTCCTCCTATGGAATTTTATGTTGGGAACACTAGAATATTGAGAGGGGGGTGGAATCAATATATTTAAATAATTTCAGGATCCATAACTTTTGAATCTAATTTATAACATTAAAGTATTTATCTAATTAGTCAAAATAGGAAAGAAGATAAGTATCCACACATGAACATAGTTGACACCGGATGTACATGGAAAACCCCATAAGGAAAAAACCATGGTGTTAAATTCTACTTGTATCTATTGTCAAAATATGGCCTCACAAATAAATAATAGTTATAGCTTTGATTTAGGGCTATAACACAAGGAAGGTACAACTCCTTGATTATAGTTTTAGTGTTACACCCAAGGAAGCTACAACTTCTAGATTAGAATAACAGAAATATGATTGAATTTATGGCTTCAATCCACTAATAGTCATCAACTCTACATATTAGGTCTATGTCTAACCTATCATAGTATTCTCATACACTTATCCTCACATACTTCCATTCATATCATCTCATCTTTTGTCTTCTATGTATATCATATGCATGCTTTACAAATATAAATTATGTTGTCCATAAATAAGAAAATATAGCATAGCAAGTCATCCCAATGAATACTATATTTACCTATATAAAAAATCACATGGAAACAACATGACACCCTTTATATAGATACATGCAACCACGTATAAGAAAAATGGAGTGGACAAGGACATGCAAATTATACTCAAAATAAATTCATAGTAATATGAAATGAATATTTCTCTTTATTGCTAGTAAAATTGTAGCAATAGACACTATGAAAAATTTAATAAAAATTAATTGTTGCAGCACATGTAGTATAATTTATTGTAACTATAGTCTATGAACCAACTATTAATTTATTATATTCAAAATTTATCTACATTATTTGATTCCATGTAAAATGTTTTGATTATGGTAAATTTAGGAAGGGCCCGTACCCATTAGAGGACAACCATAAAGGCATAGAGAAAACAAAACTCACTAGAGGTGAGACAAAGAAAAAACCACAAAGAGAACAATAGGACCAACAAAGCTTTTGACCAGAGAAAAAAATCTAGAATAAGTTTCGGAAAGACCCAAAACCAACAAAATCCAATCAAGAAGATTGTATGTGCTACTAGCAATGTCAATTTTGATTTGGTTTTCTTTTTAATGACTCTTAAGCTATAATCTTCATACTCATTTAAAAAGATTGTATGTGTTTTGATTATACAAGAAAAAAATGTTTTGAAGGGACCTGAAACCCTTTACAACTTAGGAAACAAAATTCTATTTAAAAGATACTATAGAAAGATACTAGCAGCATACCAAAACCCAAAATAACAAAATAGAATGTTGCATGAGAGATAAAATAGTAAAATAACAAAACCCAACAATAAAACAATAGGAAATAAATTGAGACCTACCAGAAAATAGATAGTAGAAAACAAGAGAGCAGAACACTATTCAAACGATATTGCTCAAGGTGTTGGCCACCTAAAGCTCTTGGCTCCTATGCATTTCAACCATGTCCAACAACTCTTTCTTCTTAACTTCGAAGGACTTTTTCCAATCAGAAGACCCTCTAATAGCAGAGCCTTTACCATCATCTTTTGCACCTTTTTTTCCTTTTCCTTTGGTTGAATGCTCTTTCTCAATTAACTCAAAAAAAATACAATTGGTCTTCCCTGAGCTCACTAATATTTCAAAACAAGACTTCCAAAGAGTCTACACCATTCTTCACTAAAATGTGACAAGAATGGAGAAGCTTCTTTATGTCTGCATTAGTATCTAGTATCTTGCCTTCTAAACTAGCTAATTGTTCTACAAATAGACATTTGAAGTCATGGGAGGAACCCTCAAGGTCCACAATTCTATCAATCAGAATATTTGGCACATAGCCTTTTGCCATATTCTTCAGGTTCTCCTTCAAACCCCTTATTTTAATGTTAACCTTATTAAACTCTTGAAGAGTCCACTTAGCTAACTTAAAATTTCCAATGGCCCCTACCTTAGCCATGTCCACCAGCTCAAACATTGAGGTAGAATTATCATTGAGATAAGAAGAGTCCTTAGAAAAAGGATTTACCTTTAGAGGCTCTGAATTAACACTCTTCCTTTTAGCGTCCTCCTCATCTTGACCCTTATTCTCCTCCTCTAGCTCCACATTGGGCATACTACGAACTGGGGAGTAATCAATTTCCACCTTCTTATCACCAAAAGCCTTCTCCTCACCAATCACCTTCGTGTCCTTATCTAAAAATTTTGAGGCTTGATTCTTCAATTTGGAAATGCATTTGGATGCCCTCCTCAGCTTATCCTTGGCCTCTATTCCCAACAAATTCTCCTACAAACCCTCCTCACTCCCTCCACCTTCGGCTTCTCCCTGACCAATAGCCAAATCCACATTCTTGGGAGAGGACTTGTCTGAGCCCACCTCTGTATCCTCACTGTTAGACAGGACTAGGCACTTAGCTTCCTGGTTGCTTTTAAGGCTATGCTTCTTCCTCTTTTTTGAGGAGGTAGTCAAAGGTGACAGGAAACCATCATCATCCTATTTATTCCACTCCTCTTCATTAGCATTACTGGTATTCGAGCTAGATGAACCAAAAAATTCACTCAAAATCTTCTCCTTATCCTTAATAGCAGGGGCAGGGAGAAGAGATTTAACATGCTCCATGATTAAAAGAATGACACCCTCATCCTATATTTTAAGTGAGCATAAATAGAAACATCCATGGAAGACAACAAAAAAATGGAAAAGAGATAAAAAACCCCATGTGTGAAATGATTTGAAAGAGTGAAATGGTGGCCTAGGATAATAGTAAACATTCCTTTCAATATCACATAGCACATTAGAAACTCCAAAAAAATTTCCCATATCTTCGTGAGGGATTTGCGCTCATAGCCCCAACTTTCCATCTTAATCAATTTTTTCCATTCGTCATCTTTGAAGAATTAGGCCATCACTTCCTCATTGCTCTTCCTATCCTTGTAAAACTTACAGCCAACCATCGACATCCCATTCATAGTAGCAATCACCTCCTCATTTACATCCACTTCAAGACCTTTTATTTGAAGCTTGTGGTTATGCCAGCAAGAAACAAATTTCATCGAGGCATTTGGGTCATGGCCATGCAATCTTTCTAAAAATGGCATAAAATTCCTATGGTGAAGAATCTGAACCATAGCTTATTTTTCTTCCTCAAGCCCGCACAAGAGTGTGGCTCTATTCTACTTCTGTCATCACCCATCTCTTCAAACACCAAAAGAAGAAAATCCTTGCGATAATCACTCAATTGAATTTCAACAATCCAAACAAAACCCACAAAGCGTGTGAGTCAGAAATTGGTACTAAAGATTAAATGTCACCACTACACCAACTCAACCAATGCCATCATTTCTCATTAAGATCCTAGCTTTCTTAGGAAGGATTGAGTCCATCTCCCATGCACTATACTCATTTAACCTGATAGCCTCATTAGAAAAGAAAAATTCCAATGAGTTTCCTTCTCGAAAAATGTGAGAGACGCGAGTCTCTTCACAAGAACTTAACATGATTATAGTATATTTAATTAATTAATCCACATTCTGACTAGGATTATGAGTACCACAAAGATAGTTAATTATATTTAACGAATCAACTTCAACCCATATTTTAGAGTAACCCCTGTCAACAACATATTTTATGCTTATAAATGTAGCCTTCGCCTCAACATAGTGATTAGTTCTATTTCGCAACAGGAGTGCCACCACACCTAAGATTGTGCCATATTCATTCCTCAACACCTCGCACAACCTACAAGCCCAGGGTTACCCTTCGATACCCCATCAAAATTAACTTTAACCCATCCTGAGGTAGGTGGTTTCCACTTAGTACTCAATGTAGCATTTAAGAAAAATTTAGAATTCATAGTAGGAACAAAGGGGATCTTCCAATTAGAAATCACGAAGAGGTCATACCCATCCAAACATGCAATAGGCACACAATGAGATGACTCAGAATCAATGAGAGAAAAATTCTCCATAATTGCTTGACAAATCTTGATGAGAAGAATGCTAAATTTGAGCTTAGAAACGCAAAATGTGGGGCCATAAGGTGCCAAAGCCATCAGAGAATAGGAAAGGTGGAGGGGCACTTCCATTAGTCAACAAATTTATCAAGGGAATCTAGAAAGACCCAATCCAAATTCTAAAGACCAAGAAATTTAATCCAAAGACTAGATGAAAAATTGCACCCAAGAAAGATATGGAAAGTACACTCAGCATCAGCTTCACAAAGAGCACACCTATTAGAAATGGCAAATCCCCTTTTATAGAGATTGTCTTGAGTTAACACTTTAACCTTGCATAAGTAGCCAAAAGAAGATATCCACCTTGGGGATTAGCTTCTTGTTCCATAGAGTCCCCCAAAAAGGAAGAGAAACAAGCTTTTCCAATGAATTAACAAAGGAGGAAGCCACCAAGAAATTACCATTAGCACAAGGAGCCCAAACAACCTTATCCGACCTAGGATAACTAGGAATATGAACATTGCACAAGAAGTGCATTAGAACCTTCAATGCCAAGTCCCAGTCCTGGAAGTTTTTCCATTCCCCAGTTTGAAAATAATCTACCACTCTAATGCCAAAGAGACGTTTGCAAATAGGAACAATGGGACAAGCCTAGGGAAGGTTAATCAAGGGTTTAAAGTCACACCAAGTAACCTCCCAAAAGATAATTTTGGTATGATTGCCTAATAGCCATCTTACACCATTAGAAATCAAATGCCTACAAGGCTGAATATTCCTCCAAAAAAAGAAACCAGAAGGAATATCATCAAATGCCAACATATTCCAGGATCTCCCAAAGCCATGCAAATATTTGTTACTAGCTATGGTAGCTCACCCTGCTTCCCCATTAAGGAGCCTCCAAACATTCTTTGACAAGAGAGCCTTCTTGAAAGATTTTAAATTTCTAATGCCCAAACCACCCAATTTCTTTGGTTTCGAAATCAAATCCCAAGCCACAAGAGGAATTCTAGCTTTGGTTTCAACACCTAACCACAAAAATTTCTCATTATTTGTTCCTTTTTCTCTTCAAATTTGATAGGAATTCTAAAAAGGCTCATTGCAAATAGAGGCATATTCTAAAGAGTAGAGGAAATGAGTTGCACCTTCCTCGCCTGACTAAGAAACCCCCTTTCCAACCCTTCAACTTTCTATTGAATTTATCCAACTGACCCAGCCAGAAGGAATCTAGGATCTTCGAAATACATAAAGGAAGCCCCATGTAAGTAGACGGGATCTCACCCCTATTACACAAAAGAATCCTAGCAAGCTTTAACTGCAGAGCTTTTGGGGTGTTAGCAAAGAAAATTTGACTCTTAGGAAGATTAATATGTTGACCAAACGCCTTCTCATAATCCTCAATCAACCACTTCATAGTTCTGACTTCATAGAGAAATGATTCACCTATCAGAATAGTATTATCAACAAATTGTTGATGGGTAATAGGTTCACATCTAGATGAAGGAGAAAGGCCCTTCAGTGACCTGGTCAACAAAGCCTTCTAGATATTTCTACCGAGAGCATTTTCCTTCAAGATGAAAAGCAATGGAGAGCTAGGATCTCCATGTCTCAGTCCACGTGAGCTCCAAAAAAAAGGGGAAGGAGAACCATTCACCAACAGAACAAAAGATGGAGTAGAGATGAGCTCATCAACTAGCTGCAGAAACTTCTAACATAAACCAAAGCATTCTAGCATCTCCAATAGAAATCTTCAGTTTACCTTATCATAAGCTTTGAGAAGGTCCAGTTTTAGGAAGAAGCCCAAATTCTTAGAAGCATTAATAGAATGAGCCAGTTCATGCATAGTTATTATAGAGTCCAGGATCTAATGCCCCTTGACAAAGCCACTTTGTTGTTTAGAGATTAGATCTAGAAGGCACTTTTGTAGTCTAGCGGCAAGCACCTTCAAAAAAAAATTATAAATAGAGTTGCAGAGATTGATCGAACAATACTCACCAAAGCTATTAGCATCAATAGATTTTGGAATCAAGATAGTGAAGATCACATTTAGCTCTCTAAGTAATCTTCTGGAACCAAAGAACTCCTTAGTGGTATTAATTATGTCTTCTGTAACAATCTCCTAGCACAACTGAAAGAATAGAAAAAGAAAACCATCAGGCCCAAGGGCCTTATTCCCTTCAAAAGAAAAGACTGCATCCTTTATTTCCAAGGAAAAAGGGATGGCAGTGAGCTCCCTATTTAGGTCCTCCAAAACTAAATGGGGGATAACCTCCAATGAAGCCTCCACACTATTTTGGTCCCACACAAGATCATCCTTAAGCAGGTTCTCAAAGAAATTGGCAATCCCTTTCCTAATAGCCTCTTCATCCTCCAACAGCACGTCATCAACCATAACTGAGGAGATTATATTAGATGACATATGCCTAAGGATAGTAAGATGAAAGAACTTGGAATTTTAGTTCCTAGACTTCAACCAAATTGCATGAGATCTTTGCCTCCAAAAATATTCCTATTTTGCAACAATGCCATGCAACTATGCAAGAAGGCCATCCTCCTGCAACTAGAGGTCCTCTGATAAACCCTTTGACTGAATGGCATCCTGAATACCATCTAGCCTTTGAATAACAAAATTATTAGAATAAAAAATATGACCAAACAATTCTCCGTTCCATTTCTTGAGATTGTATGTGTTACTAATAATGTCAATTTTAATTTTTTTTCTCTTTAATGACTCTAAAACTATACTTGCAACCAATTAAAAACATGATTTAAAAATAATATTAAAATAATCTTTCCCAACCCTAAGCAAGTCAAAAATCCTTACTTTAAGATTTACATTGAAAATATTTTACCTTCGACAAATGTATTGATTTAGTGTTCAAATAATTTCTTTTAAAAAGATTGGAATAATGTGCAATTTAGAAGAAAGGGAAGACAAACAGAAAAGAAGATGACAATGAATTTATTGGAAAGAGTATAAAGTTATTAGGTCTCACATGGAATTATGTCAAACGGAGGCTGTCATTCAGTCAAGCGTACAAGCATTTTCACAAAGACCATAGCCTTTGGTTGTTATGAATTACAATAATGAACAACATCATCTATGTAATACATGTGCTTCTCTTGGGTGTTTAGAAACCATTGCAATACGCCACCAAATGTTTTAATATTCCACCAATGTATACGGGCCTTAAAAATATCCCTTTTTTTTCACTACAATTTGATGAGAACCATTCTAACCAATTTTCTCTCTAATTATTGGCTGTTTGACTAAGTCAACCGATAATTATAGGCATTTTCTTTGTGCATATCATGACAAAGCATCAATTGTAGGAGTGGTAATGAAACTGCCTTGTGATAAGAAGAACATAGTTTTCTAAAATGAAAGGGAGGACTAGCGCAGGGGCATTCAAGCACGTCCAATTAGCTTTTAGAATACAATAAAGATGATGTGAAGGTTTTTTGTTTTGAGTGGTCTATGGAAAGAATAACGATGAACCTTGTCGAGTGATGAGTAATCATCATGATGCCAATAAGAGTCAATATAAATATTTGGTTGTGTTAATATATTTAATATATTTTAAAATTTGTGGAAAAAATCATATTAAATTTTATATATTTTAGGAAAATATATTTGTTATTAGAAATTATTGAAGGAGATTTAAAATTGATATTTAATATAATTTTAATATATTAATAAATAAACACATTGTGTATATGTTTTCCAGATTCTTTAAAATGTACTTCAAATTCATATAAGAATTTATTTTTTTCTAAAGAGATATATATAACTAATATATAAGCATATTGTATGACCCACAATTTTTATGAAATGAAATCTAAAATATATAAAAATAAAATTTAGTTAAATGTCCCATTTATTTATTAGTTGATAGGCTATTTTGTTTGAAGTTTCCACTAGGATTTTCGTCAACTCAGTCGTGAATTGGATTTTTCGATGACGGGGGTCTGTCGAGGGGTGGGAAGGCCACCATTTGTTTTGTGTGGTGACGTGGGCATCGGTAATTACATGGGTTGGTGGCGGTCCAGAATGGTGTGTTGGATAAAGGGAATGTGAATGGCAAGCATTTGTTCGTGTGAGGCCCAATGTTCCCTGTCGTTGCACAATGGCGGCGAACAAAATAAATGCAATATTGAAAGTTGGTGTGTGGGAGAGTATACTTTGATGAAGTTGTATTTTCGGAAGAGCCATTGTGGTGTTGGTTTGATAGCAAAGTATTGTGAAATTCATCACATTCGGCTCCATTTTTTAGTAGGTTCATGGGTTTTGAAATTGTTGAGCTGTGGAATCAGTAAGCTGGTTTGCATGGGGTTTTCGCAAAACTAAATTTATTGTGTATGTCTTTCATTCTCTACTTATTTTTCATTTTGATAGCAGGTTCGAGGCTTTCAACACTGATGTGTTGTATAATGTGTGACGAAGTATATTCATTAAGTTGCATTGTCGAAAGAGCCATTGTGGTGCTGGGTTGACAACAGACTACTGTAAGATTCATCGTCTGTGGCTCCCTAGTTTGTTTCATAGGGGACAACTGTAAAAATTGTTGGGTTTTGTTGCTTTCTATGCCAAATTGGAGGGTTTTAAAGTCATCATTGTCTACAATCTATAAGTCATTTTAGATGGGTGTTTTGTATAGATTTTTTTATTGTCTAGATTCTGTAAGCCATTCTGCATGGATGTCTGGCATTATTATTTTCTGTGGGTGGAAAAATTGTAGTTGAATCTTTTTTTGTTTCGTCACGAAAGATGGTTAGGGTTTGTAATTTTTTCGTTGCTCATTTATTGTTTGTAGTTATCTCTACGAATTTTTGGGCTTATACCCGTTACCATAGGAGCAATAGTAGTTAAATCTAGGTTCTTCCATTAAAATGGTTAGGGTTGGTAATTTTATTTCCCAATTGGAGATTAAGATAGGAGTGATTGTATATATATGGACATACAGAGGGTTTGTAATTTGTTCAAAATTTCCAACAGGATTTTCATCAGCTGAGCCTTGAATTGTATTTGTTGTGTAATAGGTGTGTTACAATTTCTCTGTTTCTCTAGAATATTTAATTCAAGTGAATGTAGCTTAGATTTTGTGCGTAATGTGTGAGGAAGTATATTGATTAAGTTGCATTATCGAAAGAGCCATTGTGTTGTTGGTTTGATAGTGGACTATTGTAAAAATGAAATCATTGGCCTCTGCTCCATTTTATGGAAGATTGGAGGGTTTTAAAATTGTGGCGCTGCACAATGTGTAGGTCATTTTACTTGGGTGTTTTGTATAAATGGTTTATTTATTTTTTATGTTAAAACTCTTTTTTTCTAGAATTTGTAAGTCGTTTTCCATGGATTTCTTCCCTTATGGTTTTGTATGGATGGAGAAATTGCAAATATATAGATATACAAAGTATTTGTTATTTGTTTGAAGTTTTTGATGGGATTTATGTCAGTCGAGCCATGAACAGGATTTTTTTATGTTTAACCTCACAGATAAAAACATATAACAAGAAGATATTAACAATAAATTCATCATCTATGCAAAACACCCTTGTAGAAAAGAGTATAACCCAGCAAACTTGATTGAAAATTCGAGCTGCATCACCTCACACTAAATATTATAGAGAAATAGAGAAATTCTAAAAGAGGTATTAGAATAACACTAATGTAGGTTGGAGTCTCGATTATATGTGCATATGTATATGTATATATATATATGTGTGTGTGTGTGTGTGTGTGTGTGTGTGTGTGTGTGTGTGTGTGTGTGTGTGTTTGTGTATGTGTATATATATATACACACACACAAGTATACACGTGTATATGCATATATTTTGTCACGGGTTTTGTAGCACACTAGTGTTAAAATCCTTGAAGTTGCTATCAAAAGGAACAATAAGTAGAGCTGACAAATCCAATTCGTGAATGGGTTGATGTATTGTATGTATGTATATGTGTACGTGTGTGTGTGTGTATGTATATATGGATAGATATATGTATGTATCTTTTCCAAATAGCCCTGTTACAATTCCCCCATTTTTGTATAATATGAAATAGCAGATAATGCAACTCTTTTTATATAGAGACCTATCGAAATAAGACATTAACAATAAATTAATTATTTATGCAAAAAACCCATGTATAAAAGAGTATAACCCCACAAGCTTCATTGAAAATGAAAACCACAACATGTGTATTGCACGAAAGATGTAGAGAGTATATATATGTGTCTACATATGTATATATATGTATGTATGTATGTATGCATATATATATATATATATATATATATATATATATGTATGTATGTATATATGCATATGTATATATATACATGTATGTATGTATGTATGTATGTATGTATGTATGTATGCATATATATATTTTGCAGCACACCAGTGTTAAAACCCTCCAACCTACTATCAAAAGGAACAATAAGCAAAGCCAACAAATCCAATTCGTGGATGGGTTGATGTATTGTATATATATATATATATGCATGTGTATAGATATGTATATATGGATAAATATATGTATGTATGTTTTATTAATAGCTTTATTAGAATTCACCCATTTCTATATAATACGAAATGGAATATAATGCAACTCTTTTTAGACAGAGACATATAGCAAGAATACATTAACAATAAATTATTTATTTATGGAAAACACCCATGTATAAAAGAGTATAAGCCCACAAGCTTCATTGAAAATGAAAACCACAACATGTGTATGGCAGGAAAGATGTATAGATTATATATATATATGTGTCTACATATGTATATGTATGTATGTGTGTGAGTGTGTGTATATATATATATATATTATTACACAAGTATGTATGCATATATATATATATATATGTCAATGGCTTCATGCATCCCTAAACCCTGCACATAGAGAGCTACAATTCCTCCTATGGTAATGGTTGAAATGCGAAAGATATACACAGATGATGAGAAGGCTCTTTCAATATTTAGTGTTGTGTATGCACAACCATAAGGTGAGGTATTTTTTTATTCTTTGCATGAGAAGAGTTTATAAGATCTGTAAAACCAACTGCTTTGAAAATAATCTCAATGATTTTGTATATATATATGTATGTATATATGTATATATATATATATGTGTGTGTGTGTGTGTATATATATATATGTCAATGGTTTCATACAACCCTAAACCCTACACATAGAGAGCTACAATTTATCCTATGGTAATGGTTGCAATGCCACAGATATACATAGATGATGAAAAGGTTGTTTCAATATTCAGTGTTGTGTATGCACAACCAGGTGAGGTATACTTATTCTTTGATGGGATAAATACTTTTTTATTCTTTGCATGAGAAGAGTTTATAAGATCTATAAAACCAACTACTTTGAACATAATCTCAACGATTTTCTTTAGTTTCACATAGATTATATGTGTGGTTCTATTTGTAAAAATTAGTAGAATTATGTTCTCCAAAAATGTACAAGCTTCATCAAAAATTTGAGCTACATCACCACAAATAGAAAAATTGTAAAAGACCTAATAGAATAATATTGGACAACCACCAAAGTAATTTTACCTCCAATATGATAATGCTTTCATACAATGCTAAACCCTACACATATATAACTACAATTGCTCCCATGGTAATGGCTAGAACACCAAAGATATACACATACAATCAAAACAATAGACCAACAACGTACAAACAACCAACCCTGACTATATTTTTTTACAGAAGAAGGAAGCTTTAAGTGCAATTTATGCATCCATATAGACTGATAATCTCTTAGAAATCTGTGAAATGGGTATACACACAGACAACCAAAACAATAGGCCAACATTTAAGTACAATTGCTCTTAAGGTAATAGGTATGTATATATTATACATATATGTACATAGTTACATACATAGATACATGAATATGTTGTAAATTCAAGTTGCATTGTTTGTGATTAAATATTATAGAGAAATAGGAAAATTGTAAAAAAAAACTATAAGGAAAACACTAGAGAATGACATAAATTCGATTCATGAGTATCATCCTAATAGCTCTAACAACTATTACATAGACTACTTGTCTTATACCAATATCTTGTGTAGCAATCTAACTGAAGCAAACAATGACAAATGTGGTGCATAATACATATTTTGTGTTTAGCTCTTTTATCTGTTGTAAATCGCTCATTCAACAATGCAATTTAATCAATATGGGATAGAATGAAAGAGATAAACAATAAATTAATCATTTATGTAAACTACCCATGCAAAATGTCTCATTGATTTCACAACTCAACAGTTTTATCAATAAGCTCACATGCTTTTCATTTGCATATAGTGTGCATCTTCTTTGTAGTCTGCTAACAAATAGTTGTAATCATATAAGAGGAGTTGCATTATTTGGCATTCAGTTATATAGAGAAACAGGGAAATTGTAACAAAATTGGTAGTAAAACATGCATACATGTGTTTATCCATATGTACATATATAAACAGATGTATAAACATTTATTAGCCCACAGGCTATTTTGTTTGAAGTTGTTGTTGGAAAACTTTTGTATACATGGGTGTTTTGCATAAATAATTAATTTAATGTTAATGTCTTCTTGCTATATGTCTCTATATAAAAAGAGTTGAATTATCTGCCATTCCATATTATAGAGAAATGTGGGAATTGTAATAGAGCTATTAGTAAAACATACATACATATATTTATCCATATATAGATATCTATACACATGCATATCTATATATCTATATATCTATATATATATACACACACACACACACACACATGCATACATGTATCTATAGATATATATAATACATCAACCCATCTGTGAATTAGAGATTTCACATAATGTGCATATTTTTTGACAAGTGCTTGCTCAGGATGTGACTGGGTTTATCCTTGTGCATTTTCGTCTTCTACCTGTTAACATATGAGGAATTGTAGTGGAACCTTGTTTTTTTGCTTAATAAATATGCTTAGGGTTAGTATTTTTTATTGCCATGCATTTATTGTTTTGGTTATTTTTTTGCATCTATGTTGTTGGATGCATTAACATGGGACCATTTGCAGATTATGAACATGATGGATATAAAATTAGTTTGGCAGTTGGTAAGTGTTATTATTTCTAATATCTCTTTTATCTATTCAATTTATCTATTTGAACTTTCGAGCGGGTTCCCCACTACCTTGGCCGGGAAGAGGATTTGTTATGCAATAGCTCTTTTTCAAATTCTCTATTTGACTACAAAAATTATTGCCAGCTGATGTAGCTTGAATTGCTTATTAAGCTTGTGTCATTGTGGGGAGGCTATGCAAATTATTGGTGCTCATTGGATTTATGAGTTCTATTTAATATGGGTTTCGTACCAAACAATGTAACTTCAATTTTTAATTGAAAAACCAGGTTTTACACAGCCTACTTTCCTTCTATGAGAATGTTTAGTGTCGGTTCCAACTCATCTGTGATCTAGCTATGATTTTTAGCTTTTCTTTTAATAGTTTTTTTGCAATTTGCCGATTTTGTCTGTAATATTTAGTGGGAAATAATGTTGCTTGAATTTTCAATTGAGAAACTAGTAAAGGATGTGTCTGATACCTGTTATACAATTCTCTATTTTTCTTCAATATTTTCCTATAAAGGATGTAGGTTGAATCTTGTATCAATATGTTTCAAATTTTGTTTTCTACCTATAAGTACAAATAAATTGGAAAGTTTTTTTTACTTACAAAGATGCAGGGTCCCCAAAAAGCAAGTAAGCATCCAGACTAGATTTTCCCTCAACTGATTGGTTGAGAAGGATTCAAACTCAACCCTTTCTCTGCCTATACTAATGTCAAACTTTGGAGTATACAATATGGTATAAGCAACCAAAAAGGTTTGAATTTGTAGTCTTCCCAATTGGTTAATTGAGGGTAAAAACAATTTGGATGTTTCTTGTCTTCATAAATTCCAAGCTCAAGAGTTAGATGGTGATAAAAAAATATACTATACACATGTATTTAGATATAGTCCTGTGTATATAGACACATATATACATATGTACATATGGATACATATATATGTTTATATGTGTGTGTTTGTAAATGTTTTCATAAAGGGGAACTTCAATGCAAATATGTACTTAATTATTTCTACACATATATACATGCATATATTCTACATTCAATCTCCATTATTTTCCAAATTAAATATTATAGATAAATAGGCAAATCGTAAAAGAACTATTAGGAAAAGACTAAAGCACGTCATATGTTTGATTCTTTAGTAATAATTGTTACTTTTGTTATTAAGGCAAGAAAATATATTGATTAATTTGCATTGCCAAAAGAGTCATAGTGGTGTTGCTTTAAAATTATAGTATTGTAAGAATCGCCTTCCTTGGCTCTCTTGTCTAACAAAATAGAGTTTTTCCAAACTATTGTGCTATGGAATATGTAAGTCGTTATGCATTGGTATTTTGCATGAATATTTTTCCCATAATATTGAATACCAAGCAATCTAGGCTAAATATAAAATTAAGGTTGTGATGTTATACACATTTTTGGATAGATTATTGCACCATATGATTCTTGCCATAGCATAGTAAAATTTACAATCTACATAAATACATATATATATATATAATAAAATCCTGCATGCACAGACATATAAGCATGCTAAAAGATAGAGAGATACGTATGAGGGCATATGCATTTGCATTTATTGTTTGTATTCTTCTTGATGTATCCCCTGGTGTTTGCATACCATTAAAAGTGTATTTCTATTGTTCTTGTTGTATCTCATCTTCTTCAAACAGTACTAAAAGTGGAATGGTTATAAATTGATATTTGTAAGTTGTGTACCAATTAGCATTTGGATGCTACAATACACTGATATTTTTTTTTAATTATGAAATAGAGTTTTCAATTAGTGAACTCAAACTGCAACATTTTGTCACTGCAAATAAGCTCTTATAACTATTTCTACAGAAGCAGGCTTTGTGGATGGGTTTGCAGAGGCCCCCAATATTGATTTGTTTCCAACCCTTGTTCGTCTCTTCGTGGAGTCTAACTCTAAGGGTGTGGTTGCCCGAGCTTCAGATCCTGATTCTATAAGTATGGTTTTTCTTTATCTTTTACATGTTACAAATTTGGTTTTATTGTTTCCAATTCTCTCCGCTTCTAGGTGTACATCTACATGGGCCATCTTGACAAAGCATATAGATGTGGAACTAGATATGCATTCCTATTTTCTAGCATATAAAAGGATTGCTTTGATGTATATGTATATGTATGTATATGTATGGATGCATGCATATGTATATGTATATGTGTATGTATATGCATGTATATGTATATGCATGTGTATATGCATATGTGTATTTCTATGTGCATGCAAAAAAAAAAATACTACAATATGATAGATCATATATGAGGACAACAGATTTTTCACTTTTCTATGAAATAAATGGTACAATGGCTCTTTTGACAGTGCAACCTATTGAAAGTATAGTTTTTGACACTGCAACAATCAATATTTTATATGTATATGTATATCTATGTATAGGCATATATATGTCTATGTATATATATATATATATATATATATATATATATTATTATTATATATATTATATATATGATGGTATATATATATATACATATATATATATGTATGTATATGTATACATATATATGTATATATGTATATGTATATGTATATATGTATGTATATGTATGTATATGGTTATATATGTACATGTATGTATATGTATATGTGTATTTCTATAGATATGGAAAAATAAATACTATAATATCGTAGATTAGATAATAGAGAGTAGATTTTTACCAATTACTACGAAATTAATGCCATAATGATTGCTTTGACAATGCATCTTAATCAAAGTATAGTTTGTGAGACTGCAACATTCAATATTGAATTTACTCTGCCTGCTCGCATTTACTTTGCTTTGCTTCCCCCCATTGTGCAACAATGGCAAGATGCATTAAGCCGTGCATGAGCATAGAATTACTACCCAACCCTCCTTGTCCTAAGGTTTCCATGTCCTCTATGTATATTCAACTAGAATTTAATATTTTATAATGTTCAACCTATGTTATTCCTTTTTTGGTCATTCACAGATATTGATTCATATACAAATGGATAGACATATATTTTGTTATATGTTTATGTGTAATTGCCACTTTCAATGTATGTATGGGTATATATGTATATTAATATATCTTAATGTACTTGAGCTTGTATGTATACTCATAGGATATACGGGAAGAGTCAAGTTGCACAACCCATTCAATTGTTGAATTTAAAAAGGGTAAAAAATAGCAATGAAACTATTTCTACTATAGGGAGCATAGAGAGGAAATATCCATGAAGCGTCACAAAAAAATACTTACAACAAAGGATAGCTAACAAAACCACATTTGCACACAAAAATGGTAACAATGCTCCCTTGCAGCATGAAATTCCAAAGGAAAATGCCAACCCTTGTATACAATCTCAGAGGAGCTCCCGTGTTGCACGAACACAAGAACAATACCTCAAAGAAATATTCAAAGATAGCTATCTTGTTGTGGTAAATTGATTTCAACATTGTATAGATGTGCTTCCCAACCTTTCTATTTTCCAAATATGTAGGGAAAGCTATATAGAGATGCACACTCGAATGTTAGGGTCAGAAGCCATATGTGTAAGGTGCTATTCTAAAAAAGGTGCCCATCGGTTTAGCTCCGCAAATGGAATGGATCTAGGCCCACAACCATTGTTACTCAAAAATTTAACACAAGTTGAAGAGATGCTTATTGCTAGGGTGGCTCTAGTTTTACAGGTCAGCCAGGCTAGAGGAGGCCAATTTAAACATAGTGGTCACATGATAAGCTTCCCTCAGGATATCTCAGGCATCACAAAACTTTTTCCTCGCCATCTGCAAGACCTTGAGGTTGTTATCATTCGCAAGAGCACTATTGAAGATGGGAATTATGATTCTTATGTTAATAAACATCATGTCATGGATGTATTGAAATACAAAATCCAATATGACAAATACTATAATGATGTTGAGATTGATGTTGAGGCTCTTAATATGTTACCTGATGTTCTTGTTGATGTATCCAGTTTGTTGCATACAATAGAGAAAGTTTCAAGTGAAGACCTAATGCCATCAGCTAGCTCAACAAATGTTGGACAAGAAGAAAATGGCTCTTTAAAAATTTTATCATTTATTCCTTGCTTACCAAATTGTAGACGAGAGATGCAACCAATAAAGGATGTCTTGTAAATTGAAAAAAAGATTAGAATATCTTATCTTGGCCTGAAGTTAGCTCTTCTCCTGTTAATGAATACAACACTAAAGGTTTATTTTCAATGGAATTTCCAACATTGTTCCCCACTGGAGCAGCGCACCTCCTTCAATCGAGAAATATTAAAATTCACTTGCATGAATATTCCCTCCACCTAATGAGATATTTTGACCATGGGTTTGGAAAACATGTTAGGTTTAGATATTTTCTCTACAACTTGATTATGAGACATCACCACCAACAAACTATCTCTATTTTTGTTAGAGTAGATCTGGAGGATAGAATCCCTAGGTTGTCGATTTTTTTGAGGAAACAACTTCAAGTTGCTCCCGACCACCAACTAGTCGATCAGTTGATGCAATTTGGCGTGTCATTACGCAGGACCTACTCTTTCTAGAGATCTTGTTGGTCCCAGCTAATCGCTATGATCCAACAACTTGGTACACCCACCCTTTTTTTCACTGTCAGATGTGCATACACAAAATGAGCTAACCTACAAAATGTTTTCTCTACTGCATCTTGTTTAGTGATGGAGCCTTCAACAAATATGCTAATAGATAGTGTTGTTTAGAATCAATGTATATCATCTTTATATTTGCATCATAGATTCTCAATTTTCCGTAAGGAGGTGATCGAAAAGCTTTTGCATGGAAAAGATTATTGGTATAGATACGAATGGTAGCATTGTGGCTCTACACATGTGCATGGTTTTATATGGCTTTTAGAAGCTCCTAACATGGATACTCTTGATTGGTCCAATGACCATGATCTTACCATAGCAAGGCACTTTTTTGATAGATATGTTTTAGCTTGGTATTTGTGTTTCCTTGTACAAAGATTGCTTAGAATGTATCATTGCTTTGAAGAAAACCTGTGCTTGCTTACCACAAGCTAGATCTTGACCAACGATCCAATCATAGATTATGAAGAGTTGCTAAACACAATTCAAAGGAACATAAAATGCTCTGAATATACTTGTTTAGAAAGAAAATGAGAGCAATTGCAATTTCAGTATAAAGCACCATGGCAACAACAGCTTACCTCTACATTGGCATTTGATGCTGACCCTAACAAATCCTACAAACTAGCAAGAAATGATGATCACTTAAATAGTCATAGCCCAACTATGCTTGCAATTTTGCGTGCCAATGTTGATTGCAACCCAGTTGTTTCTAGGAAAATTGTTTTGAATTATATTTCTAAATATGTAGCTAAATCTAAGAAAAAATTAGAAACTTATCTAGATATGTTGAAAAGAGTTCCAACTACAAATATAGTTGAGGATAGAGCACAAGTGGTATACAAAAAATTTGTTGTCATGCAATTTTGCGCACAGACGCCCCGCTATAAGCAGGGACCCTCTTTCACTTCAGTTTTGGTGTTTTGGCCCTTTCTTTTTGAGGTTTTTGTCTTACTTAGGCACGTGCTTAATTTTTTATTTTGATTGCCTAAGTGTTTCCCCCAGGTTATCCATTGAAAATCTTAAGTTCTGGATGAATTTCGGGCTTTTGCCCTGATTCAGGATTTTCCACCCTGGTTGGATTTTCCTGGATCCTGCTTCGATTCCAGATGGATCTTGTTGCTAGGGAATTTTTGATCTTCATGGATTTCCGTGTGGGTTGGACTTTCTCAGATTTCGCCCTATCGTCGGCTCCCCGGGTTTCATGACTATCTTATCGATTGCATTAATGGCTTCGTACATGCTTTGAGGGCTAGATTTTACTTGATTTCTGAGATCTTTTGCGCCATTATGTTCACTATTTACTGTTGTATGAGTCAAGAACTATGTCCTTAGAGTTTGTTCATTGAACTGTTGCCTTCAATTTGGGCTATTTGGGAAAATTGTGATGGTTTCTTGTGCCTTCCTACATTTTTTTGTTGTAGACCCCATTGAGCTTTGTGTTTGCTACTTTTGAGATCAATTCTCGCTTTATAATGGTATGTGTCTGATTGCTCGGCTTTGAATTAAATTATGAATGGCACGTTGGTATTGTGAGGGCTGGTGGGATTTGAATTCCTATGTATTTGTTTATTTGGTTCTAGGGTTGTTCAGTATTGTATCCTTTGTCATCTCCCAGGCGAGTTTTGAGTTCATGTGTCCATCTGCATTTTAATGAATCTTGCCTGAGAGTAATTGGTAAACCCTAGTGATGACTCAATAGTGGAAACAACTAAATTTTGAGCTTGCTTGTGTGCTAATGGCGGATGAATAGGGTTCAGACCTAGGGCAGTACCATATTAGGTGATTTCATCTTAAGATTGACCTAGAATACAAATAAAATTCATGAAAGGTCCGTTCCTGACTTGCCCTAAGTTAAACTTTTCAAAATCCATAGTTGGTTCAGTGTCTGGATGAAATCGAGACTCTCCATCCCTTTCGGATTCCCTTCACTGTGACCATTCGAGATCGCTAAGATATCATATCGACCACCTTGAGGTTCGCCGAAGTGGTCTTCCTTCATTCATGTTGGATCACCGTGACACTATCATTTTTACACCGATGAAATCTTGTATGCATATCAATCGGCGAGACCTTTACTTTCACCGAGACCTCACCCAATGAGAAGATGTCTCATCGACATGCTTGTTCCTCATTGAAGTTTGGCAAGACAAGCCCAAGTCGGTAGGAGCTCATAGCGGGCTCCTTTCGTCTTGCCAATCTTTCGTAAGTTCGCTGAGACCTCCCCCTTTCGCCTAGACCTTTCACCGAACGTATCCTGCTCTTGTCGAGTGACCTTTTGTCAGGGAGACATTCATGCTTCGCTAAGACCTTACCACGAGCTCCCCACTCTTGCCGAAATCTTCACTTTCGGTGAGACTCCTAATGGTCACCAGGACTTCATAGCGAGACCTTTCTTTCTTGGCAAGCCTAGATCTTCTGTTGGGATGACTTCATAATGTCGGCAAGAGGTTATGCCGATGGAACTCTTCATCGGTGAAACATAACGTAGTCACTAGGACCTCTAACCGAACTCAAACACTTCACCGAAAGCCCTCCTAAGTCCATATCTTCACTATGACAGTATTGTCCCTCACACCGATAAAATCTCCTTCGTTGTTAGCAAGAAAAGCCCTAGTCGCCAAGAGCTCATAGCAGGCTCCTTTCATCTTGCCAATTTTTCATCCTGTCGTTGAGACCTTTGCCATCGGCGAGACCTTTTGCTAAACATATCTTGCTCTTGTTGAGACCTTTGCTTTCGGCGAGACTCCTAACGGTTGCCAAGATATTGTAGCGAGGCCTTCTTTTCTTAGCGAGCCTAGATCTTTTCGCTGAGACCTCTGGCCAAATTCAAACCAAGCCCTAGTCGGCAAGACATCTTAGCATTGCCAGGACCTCATATCAAAAAATTTAGTCTAGCTGAAGTGTTTACTTGGACCCCATCAGTTGGTGAGACATGAGGCATTCGCCAAGACCTTATCCTAACTGTCCTTTGATCATATCAATATTGTTTGCTATATCACCGATCGGTAGGACATCTCAACTTCGCCAAGACTTCTTGGCGAAACGATTGACTCTTGCCGAAGCCTTCGCTCTGGAATCTCCATTGGTCTGGAATTTTGCCTATAGTGTAGATGTCCGTCAGGTCTAGATTTCTCTGAAATCCGCTATCTCCCTGATTCTTTGAAAATCCTCTTTGGCCCGTTCTTCGCAGAAATCCGTCCCTCATAGATTTCCCCAAAATTTGGTGAAATGTAAAGGAGCGTGAGATAATTGGATCTGTTTACAATTTATGATGCATTTGATGATTATTTCATGCCATATTTGGATCTCCCATGTGATTTATTGATTAAAAATGATCAGGTTCAATGGTTAAGTAGGTGTTTCTTGGTTTTTTCTGTTGGAATCTGATCGGTCTGGAATTTCCCAAAATTCCTCTCTGGCTCAGATTTTGCAGATGGTCTTGAAACCCAAAATCTGTTGTGGTCATTTTATATAAATTTTAATAACACCTTGACTATATAAGATGCATTCTAACCGTGTTTCGATGAATTAACATGGCTCTTTCCTGGTTTTTACTGTGATTTTCATGTTGATTGCAGGCTGAATCAAGCAAGGTAGCAGCTAGGTCTTCATTGTTTGATGCAGAGAGGGTTAAGCTGGACATTAAGAGCAAGGGCGCTGAGAGTAAGATCACTTCTATCTGGTCAGAAGTCACTAATACAAATGTTGGCCTCTAGGACTATGAGGAATTTAAAGCAAGAATGGAGGCCGAGGATCCTCCTTTGGTGACTAGAAGGATGATGGAATCGGGCGTGTCCCATGTAGCTAGTTTCCCTTCTACAATGCAATGCTATGAGCTAGTCCTTGAGTGTGCCAAGCACTATGATCAGGATACATAGAGGATTAT
This sequence comes from Sequoia sempervirens, assembly GCA_007258455.2. Taxonomy (NCBI): domain Eukaryota; kingdom Viridiplantae; phylum Streptophyta; class Pinopsida; order Cupressales; family Cupressaceae; genus Sequoia; species Sequoia sempervirens. Next base: position 348,257,049 of record VDFB02281492.1, on the reverse strand, counting down.
TGGGCCTCAAGGGAGAGATGTTGCCAATATCAACCCAGTCTCCATTTCCCAAACCTTCAACATGCTAGACAGGTCTCATGTGGTGAGATTCACCATTGAGCCAGCTCAGAAATTCTACGATGAACAGACAGTGAAGTCTCAGTAGCTTATCAATTCCTAGCTGGAGAAGCCTAGGTCTCACTACTCTAAATTGCCAAAGCAGCTGTTCAGAGCAAAATTCAAGGAGTACTATGATGCCATCACCTTTCTTAGCAGGGTGGTTGGATTGAAGAGTGCTGGTACATTTGAGAATTGGATGTGCCATGCGATTGTAAGGATAGGACAAGAGAAAATTGACTACCACTGGGCAGGAATCATTAGCCAAGTAATTCACACACAATTGTCCAACGTGTTGCAGACAAGGACCTTCACAATGACCTCATATTTGGTCTATTCACTTGCAAGATTCCATCCCTACAGAGGGTTGAATACAAAGGGAATTTTCGGACAGGATATCATCTATGAAGTTTTCCCTTAGTTGTATTTGGGAAGCTCGAACTATAGGAGGGAAAATGATGCATTTACCATGTATATCACCAGAATGCTTCAGGAGGTAGAGCATGTAAGGATTTTAGACCAGGCTAAAGAACTTATCAAGAAATATGGAGCATGGTTTATTCAGTTCCCAACCTTCTCCTACATTATGATTGATGGCTGTCAGGGGCCCCCATATAGACTTCCAAGGTATCCCACTGATCACATCATATTGTTGGAAGTCACTAGGCAGATCTATGACTTTGATGCCGTTGTCAAGAAGGACAAGCATAAGACTGGTTTTGGTGGTGATTTTCCCTTGAGAATTGGCACTGGAGAGGTATGTCCTTCCATTGGTTCTTCCCAAGCTTCAGAAGAAGAACTGAGTACTCTTGGTTTGTCTTTCCACTCTAAGAGGTCTAGATTTGATATCACAGGCAAGGCTCAAAAGAATGCCAGTAGAGAGTATGGCCATAAGGTTAATTTAGAGGACTACTGGGCCAATTTTGGTGATGAATATGAGGTTAGAAAGAAGAAATTCTCTTAGCTTCCAGTAGATGCAATCCGATTGTATAACGTAAGGGTAGTGCCTGATCAGTTGGAAGATGATGGGAACTCAATTCAGGACCATGCCTATGAAGCAGTAAAAGATAGGTCGATTGGTGATATAGACTGGTTAGAGGAGGAGCAAACATAATTGAAATAATTGATGGATCTAGTTATCAAGGTTACCAAGATGTGGCTCAAGCACATGGTATGGGAGTTGGAAAATAAGGGAGTAAAATGCACATACAACCTGATGGGAGACTTAGATTCCCACTCCACCTCTGAGGAATCCACCGAACAGGATCCGAAGGGTAAGGGCAAGCTAGATTCTCCTGTCAAAATTAAGTATAAAGGTGTTCCAGGAGAGGTCCACGAAGTAGAAAATTAGAGGAAGCCAAAGGCTAAGAAGAGAACAAGGACTAAGAAGTTTGAGCAGAAAGAGACTTAAAAATAGAATCCTAAGGCTGGTGATCCTGTGCCCAAAAGGAGAAGAATTATAAAATTTTCAAAGAAGGCTAGCTCCAAGGCTAGGGAGAAAAAAGCTACTCCACCAGTGGTGGATGTTGAAAGTTCAGGGGAGAATTCCAAAGTATATACAAGGAGATCTAGGACTCCTTCTCCCAGGGACAATGTGCCTAGGATTGACCTACCTTCGGTGGTTTCTCATGAGGAACAACATGATGATATGCCTCCTGCTCATGAAGCTCAAGGCAAACCAGGTGAGTCGGAGGATGTTGTGGATCATCTAGATATTGAAGGTGAGGAATTCCATGAGGGGGAACTCTACAGTGCAGAGGCCAAGATTGAAAAGGTAATGCAATCCCCTATGGTTGCACATGTATATTCTCCTATTAGAACTGAAGTAGTTGAATCTCCTCCAAGGAAAGTAGATACAGTGAAAGATCCATCACCTGCACATGAAGAGGAGCATGCTGAGGGGAAGGAAAGTGAAATGGATGAGACCCCTGAGAAACATAATTTGAATGAGGAAATAGTAGGAGATCAACAAGAGGAAATAGGGCAGAGCAGAGTGCAATTGGAACCCAATGTTTCAGAGTGGCTAGATAGAGAAATAAAGAGAAAGTAGGTGGTTGTGGAGGATAGTCCACCGAATTGGGATGCACTACTAGCTAAGATTGGAAAGGACAAAGGTAAAAACAAGGCTAGAGTGATCTCGAGAGTTGAAAGAGATGAGGCACATAACAAGGTTGTTCATATTGCTACCCCTGTTCCAGATAAAAATAGAGATGATGTGGCTGGAAATGATTATAATATACAGACTTTTAATCTTGGGCCTACTTCAATTGAGCAGGATATTGATGACAATGAGGTCTCCAATGTAGTTATTGTGGATAGATTGAGAAGGGAAATGAAGACCAAGCAGGAGCTGAAGAGAGAAAATGAAAATCTCAAGAAGTGCTTGGAGGAATTAGTGAAGCCACTATAGTCCATTAATCCTTCTTCCTCTGCTACAAATCCTCTGCCTTAGGAGACCATAACTGAGCTAGAAAAGATGAAAGCTTCCACCCTTGCCACTGTGAATTGGTTGAAAGGGGTGCAAGAAAAGGGTGATGAAGCTATTAAGGAGATTTTATCAACTGGGAAGGATGCTATCATGGTGACTGAATGGTTGAAACAGGTGTTGGCACAAGATAAGGAGGATACAAACCTCCTTCTGCAAAAAACTAGGACTCTAATGGATTACACCTGGGACAGGTTGGAAAGCGATGGGATTCTTCCTTCCTCTAGAGCTGTCAAACCTTGGGAGTGGTTCGAGGCACTGCAAATTAGGCAGAAGGTGTTGAAAAAGATTCACAAACGAAGGAAGCAGATTGATGAAACCCTAACTAGGGTTTATAGTGGTTCCATTGCCTTCTTTGAAATAATGACAGGAAGAAGGAAGATCGCGCCCAAGTACTTGAGCCTGGAATAGTTGAGAGAATGGTGGCATGAGGTGTATGCACCACTTGATGATGGTTTTGTTTCCGAGCACCAATTGGATGATGCGGCCACCTACCTCGCAGTTATTGATAAGCATGTGACATATAAGGTAGATTGGGATAGGTCAGTCAAACACTCAAGGGACAAGATTGCGTCCATTGAGAGGCAACTTAGGGTTCTTCTAGTACCACCTGTGGCCGACTTGGATGGAGCGTTCTTGAAGCTACATGAAGAGTCAGATTGGTGCGGGGATAATAAGGAAGAGAGCTAATGATGGACTGCAGTGTGATTTGTGCTTCCCTATAATCTTCCTGCGCGTCATCCGAGCTGCATTACGGATCCTAGGCCTACTTCGACGAGATGTGAATTTAATTCCTATTTGAACCATTTCAAAGACTCTCCTGACCGGGTTGTTGTGCTGAGTTATTGCTGTGAAACTCTTGCCTGGTCGACGGGTTCCTGGGGATTTCTATATATTGGGCATGTCGCCTCATTTGAAAGGGTTAGAAATAGTTAGAAGGTTAGAATTTGTAACCAGAATATAGAACAAAGCTAGTTAGAAGTAGAGTAAGTTAGCAGGTAGTTTCCCTCAAGCAAATATTGTAACAGAAAGCTAGAATTGTTGCTTTAGTTGACAATTTGAATACAAGAAATGACATTGTGATTTGGTGCCATAGTTGTTTCTTTTTTTTTGCATGGTTCTTGTTATTCTATCTTTAAAATTTCTTTGAGAAGGTTAATGTTTAGATTAGATTTGGATTCGATAATGTTTGTGATTCAATACTTGAATGTTGTAGCAATCCTTCATTCCATACTTTTTGCAACCAATTGATTGTTAGTTGCTTTGCAAAGTTAGCTTGGACTTCATATTTCAGTATGCTTAGTTCGATTGTGAGGATTTGTTCATTTCAACTGCAATAGGGTTGTTGAATAAATGTTCATGATTTGAAAATCTCAACACCTCAAAAGATTGCACTATTTTTTGTGAGATTGCAGATTTATCTTTGTCAAGCAGAAATCGGTTTTGAGGGATTGGTCCATTTCAAGTATTTGTTACTTTCATTGTTAATCTTAGGAGTAGTATTAGATTTAGAAATCTCTTTGAAACCCTTTTCCTTTTTCTATTTCTTTGATTATTGGGTTAAAACCAGGATTGAAGCATCATCAGATCGTTAGATCTGATAAAATTGATTCAGTATTTTGCTTGTAGTAAGGTCCCATTGTGATTACCAGCATTTTCACATTTTGTTACTAAGTTGTTTATGCACTGTCAAGACCTGACATTAGAGACCTCAGGGTTATCTCTTGAGGCTTGCCAATAGAGATTTACCTTTCAAGAGAGATAGGATATCATATTCTGTCTGGTTGTTATTGTGCAAAAAACATGATCAACATTTGTGATTATGGAATGTGACATCTTTGTACAGGAGACGTGTCATATGTTACAGAAATTGCCTCTTCTTACTTCAAGCCGACAATACGTTTGGTTGAATGTTTGCAAAAATATATGGTTTCATATAAACAAAGAGGATACTGATGAAGAGTTTCCAACAAACTATATTCATTGCTATATGAAAGGCCTCCAGAGTTATCTACTTTATCCCTTATTGACTCAGTTCGCCTATATACACACTCGCAGCAATGCAAAAAGGATAAATGGAAACCAAGGCTCCAACCTGTAGTTGTCCTTATTTACCTGTTATTCAAGACTACTCATGTTGAAGATATAGAGATATTTGATACATTTTGTTGGACTGAACTTATCTTATACAAACCTTTCCAAAACATACAAATAGATATAGGTCTTCAAAGAGAACAAATAATAGAAAATTGGAAACTTTTAAAAATAGTTGATTATCATCCTTGGCATGTTAATAGAGTTCCAGTCATCCACAATTGAATAGAAGGATGATAGTGATACTGATGATTTGAACCATCATCCTTCTATGGATGAATATGAATGGGAAGTTTTCTCTTAGCTTGGTGCTACTACTAACTTTAGTATAAATCAGCTTTAGCTATTGGGTAGGTGGGATTTTGATATGAACCATCCATTGAATGCAAACCATGTTCCGAAAGAACTCCATAATATTTCTTTGCAGTTCATCTCATTAGCCAAGGCACAATGTGAGCAAGCTATGGTTCCATTCTTACCTATTGATGTGTCAACCCATCAACTTTCACTGAAGCAACAATTAGCCCTTCAAATAATCCAAACTCACCATATGCAGCCTTCACCCAAAGCCCCTCTCCACATGGTTATTCAAGGGACAACTGGAACTGGAAAATCTTTCCTCATAAATTGTATTCGACAAAAATGTACACCTCTTTTGCTAGACCCAATAGCTACTTGCTCACATTGTCTCCTATAGGTCCCACTGCATACAACATATGTGCCTCTATAGTCCATACAACACTTTGGATTCCCATAAAGGATACAATTCCTTTGCAAGGGCAGAAATTGACATTATTCCAAGAACAATTTAAGTATATTGATTACATATTGATTGATGAAATGAGTTTTCTAGGCCCAAAATTGCTATTGAAAATAGATAACCGATTACGCCAAGTGTTCCCCGATAAGTAGCTAGAGCCATTTGGCAGTGTTTCTATGATCCTTGTTGGTGATATTGCTCATTTGCCACCTGTCATGGATACACCTATTTATGCTTCATCCTCATCAGTTGTAGGTTTGTGACACACTTTCACAGTCTCAATAACCCTAGACACTATCTTTCACCAAAAAGGAGATAGCCCTTTGCAATGAAAGTTTCACAAAATCCTTCTTCATATAAGAAATGCTAAGGCTCTCCATGATGATTGGGAAGAGCTTATGAAAAAAAAAAAAAATTATCTTAGCCATAGAAACACAAAAATTTCATGTTGCTACACATTTTTTTGCGATAAATGACTTGGTTGCATTCTAGAACAAAAAAATGATCAAACAGTTAAATCTACCAATAGCCACTAGCATTGCTGGGATGGCTCAACAACAGGCATCTGATCATGGAGATGATGATGATGCAGAGTCAGGAGGCTCAACTTTAATCAACTTGGCAACCTGCCTTCAAGAGGCATCTAGAAAGACTAAAATCACCATATAAAGTAATTCAACTAGTCTTCCAAGTTCAACAATCATCAGAAGCACAATTTCCCAATTTCACTCCTAAACCCCTAGTTTTAGTGCAAACCAAGTTTAGGCATTTTCACCAACATTTTCCAAAACACCTAACAAACCCAAGGATGATTAAGATACCATTTTGCAAGTTATAAGACATACAGGAAAACCAATATCAACTCTTTTGGACAAATTCAAAGATCCAATACTCCTGCCATGGGAAAGGCTAGTGGATTAGCCCACTTTTACAAAGAAAGTACAGTTTAAACTCCACCAAAATTTATGAAACCTTGGGGCAGCAATTAAAATGTCGAAAAACTACTAAATCCACCACTATTTTCCAGAAATCACTCTTCCAACATAGCAAAGCCAAAAACCCTTGATTCTAGGCCTTCAAAAGGAGGGTTTATTGTAAATCATACCTCCAGACCATTCCAGACCCTGCCACCTATTCAAACACTCATAATTATTCCTGCACAAGCTTTAATCTTCATCACATAGGTTATTTCTTCCAGAAAACTCATAAACCATCATTTAGTTCCTCACTTTCACAAGGAAAATCACCCAAATTCAACCTAGGGCAACACCCAAAACCCACAAACACACTTCCTCCGACCTCCACAACATTTGGAAACCTATGTTACAAAAAATTGGGTCATTCCACCAAGTTACAATTGCTACAGTAGGTGGAATGCCCTAAAAACTCATTTTATTACTCTCAAAACACCAACTTGCACCAAAACATAGCAGTTTCAGAAAAATAGAGATAACTCACTCCAAAATTAATGGTTTTCAATCAAACTTGAAGCATTTTAAAGTAGACTCAGTGCCCTAAAATACCATGTCATCCTTCAACCAAGATCTAGAGTTGTACGGACTGTACCAGCCAAGCAAAGTTCAGGAAAATACCAAAAAGAGTGTAGTTTCAAAGAAAAATTGAGTTTTTTCATTCAAGATCTTCAAAAAATTGTGTTTACAATGATGGAATCAACCAAATATACCTTCAATAACCTCCTCCAATTCCTATAACCACCTAACCACCTTTCTTTAAGAGGATTTTAACCCTTTACCTTGCTAATTATGCATTGTTTACTAATAATTAACTTAAGATTTTCAATTTAGAATTCCTTCTAAAGACTCAAAACTACATTAAATGGCTCATTTGAACCTTATTACATCATGAGTGGTCTCATGGACCTCATTTAACACAAAAGTTACTCATACTATCACTAACTCCTAGACTAACCCTCATAGAATGCACTTTGCAATTACATGTTTTTAGGTGCTCCTGCACCAGATGACCAACTTTTCCCATAATTGCTACTTTGTGTTGGTGAATAGGTGATGCTAACATTGAATTTTTGGATTCAAACTGGCCTCGTCAATGGATCCCTTGGTGTTGTTACGGCTATTGTGTACAATTCAGATTCTAAACCGCCAAACCCACCTGACTATGTTGTTGTTCGCTTCCAAAATTACATTGGCCCACCATGGGACCCAAAACATCTGAGAGACATCCCCACCCCAACTATAATTTGGGAGATTCAAACACAAATTCCACTCACTATGGCATGGGGAATCACAATACATAAAGCACAAGGCTTAACATTGGATAGAGCAACAATAAACATAGGTACCAAAGAGAGGCAAGGGTTGAATTTTACAACTATTTCCTGTGTAAAATCAATTGAAAGACTTCGTATTGATCCACCTTTCTCATTTGAGAGATACTCTAGGCTTGGCACCAACAAGTACACTGCCCGTCGCCACAATGAAGAAACACGCCTCAAGCAATTACAGGCCTTTCCAAGTGCTTCTAGTTCCAGCTGATAGGCCGACAAACAAAAAAGGCTCTAGGATAATTATTCTTGGATCTACCTCAGCTTTTGTGTCATCACATCTTCAAACATTTTCTAAGTTGTATCTTTAAAAACCATTCCAAGTAATACTTTTTGTAAAATGGGTATAGTTCCAAAGATACACAAAGATACCACACACAAATAACTAGACACCACAACTTGTACATGCCAATTCCATGTTTTGATGATTCTATTCTATTAAATTGTCGACTTCTTTTTCTAAGATTTCGTTGTGTGTTTCTTTTACTATATGGCATTCAAACCAATACACTCTTTTGTATATTCCATTTTCCCATCTTTGTTTAAGTGTTTTAAAATTCCATAAAGTCAACTATTTATTAGCATACCTACAATTCTCTTACAACTAATTTTAACATATAGTGGTGTAAACATACAGTTACAGCTACACATTAATAGATATGAAAATACAAACAACTCTAGCTATCTAAGATGCATGGAGATTGGAACCAATGGTAACTAGAAAACAAAAGTTCTATAAGTAAATAAAATCTTTGCAAAATTCCAATATATTAATCTTTATATGCACATGTTGCAGATGCATTCTCAAAAAAATTAGCTTCCATTTGATTTATAAGTTTGAAATCCTCCAACGATGTTGTGTTTTCTATTCTAACAATCTATATACATTGACTTCTCACATTCCTCCTCCATCCTTTCCTTCCACAAATTTAAATATCTTCCTGTTATCTTTTCTATTAGCTTTATTTGATTCAAATTGCTACAAATGTTTGCCTACAAAATTATTTTCCCATCATTTCCCTATTTCACTATTCCTATATATTACATTCATAAATATATAGTGTTGTGTATATTGATTTTATTTTCCATGATACATGATAAAATTCCATGTTATTTGTCCTGGCTTGCTCGAGCATGTCCACAATGACCATGGAGTTTATTGCCTTCATGGTTTCCTCATCATGCCCTACTTAACAGACACAAAATGGTAGGTGTTTGCTCATATGCCAGTTGATAATATTCATTGTTCTAATATAATGATATCAATTGTTTTGGTTGCCTTGTGAGATGACAAACTCTGGTGTTTGTTTCATAGTAGACCTTTCAAAGAAACTAATATGCACCTCCCTTGCATGCCAGTTTGGAGAGCTTCGTAGCTACCCTCATCCGTAGCTTGCGAGACCTTTGCTACTGTTCTTATAGTGGACCATTCCACAATACCTTTTCCCCATTCCTTACTTATCTAATTTCACACATGTATTCTAAGATAACAATATGAAATGTTGCTTTGTAGTTGTATGATGTTGTGCTCAATACAAAGATAGATCAATAAGAAAAAATGCAACCCATGTATTCAACAATTGGTGACAGAAAGAAGCCCACAACTCTAATTGTAAACAAGGTTTGTTTTACATATTTATATTTTCCTATTTTATACAATCAATTTTTTCCTCCCTCGATGGCTACATACCCTCTATATATTTGTTGCTTTATATAAACAATCATGCATAGATTTATACATGTACTTGACTACAATAGTTATTTTATTTCAGTTATATCTTAAAGCCCATGTTAAACATATTAATACAAGATAATCAATTTGTGGAAGAATTAAGTTGTGAATTAAAAATTCAACTTATACTCTTTTCTAGTCAACCTAAGCGAATAAAGAAATTCTGAAAGAGCTATTTGAATAATACTTCACAGCTAGAAAACTACTCTTAATCTACAATTTCTCCTATGTTAATGGCTATAACATGAAAAGTGCACAGAGATACCTGCAAACAACAAACGAACAACAAGGTACAAACTATCATTGTCCATATTTCCAGACAACAACAATAACATTTAACTATAATTTCTCAATGAAGGTTGAAGCTTTTTCTTTGAATGGAATGGTGACACATATGTAGACACATATATACACTCTGTGCATCTTTGGTGCTATACACGTTTTGTACAATTAGCCCCTTTGAATCCCTCTAATTGATTTCACTTCAAATCCTTACAAAGAGGACACTGTAGATTCTGAATGGCTATGTAATTTATTCTTCCCTTTGCTTATATAGATTTGCACATTCATTGAGCTACCATGGTTTTCATTTTTCTTTGATGCCCACCTTCTTTCTAGTGTTCTAACAAATAGAGGAATTGTATAACAATAGTTGCATTCTCTGCCATTGAGTATTATAGAAAAATGGGGAAATTGTAACAAAACTATTTGTAAAACATGCATACATATAGTTATCCATACATACATATATATACATGAACAAGTAGACATGCATTTATCTTTTCAAAGACTTCAAAATATATTTTCCTTAACCATTCTATCCATGTGCTATGATGATATGCATTTTCCTTCATTGCACTTGTTTGTCTTATTCTAATACCGCTTTTACAATTCCTCTATTACTCTATAATATTTAGTACAACTCAACACATGTGGAATTTTTAATGAGGTTTGTTGGGTTATACCCTTTTTTACATGGGTTTTTTTCATAGATGATTAATTTATTGTTAATGTATTATTGTTATATCTTTTTCAACAGGGCTTCCATCAACCTAACCATGAATAGGATTTACTATATAATAGCTCTTTCATAATTCATGCTTTTAGACAAATAGACAAGACTTGTCTAGGGCTTTTACTGACAACCTAGAGCTTACCTCTTAAACAAAGGATCTATCTAAATATTCCTCATTGGTCAATAGACACAAATAGCCAGAACCATAAACCAATGGCAAATAAATTAACCATCTATGCAAGCTACTCATCTAGCATGATGCACAGTATATATATATATATATATATATAGATATATTGCATCTATATATATAGATATATACATCTATATATATATATATGTATATGTATACTGGATTACATGTATATCTACATGGTTATATACGTGTATATGTATACCAGGTACTTTGCATTAATGATTAATTTATTGTTCATGCCTTTCAATCTCTTCTTATTGTTCCTTTTGATAGCAGGTTCGAGGGTCTTAACACTCATGTGCTGTAAAATTTGTGAGGAATTATATTGATTAAATTGCATTGTCGAAAGACTCATTGAATCTTTTGAACTTTATATCTTTAGCTGATACACTATTTGTTTGAAGTTTCTATTTGCTAAGAACAGACCTCTGAAAATGCAACTAAATAAACCTATTTTCTTGCATATTTTGGACCACATATTCATAATACCAGAATGCTTATTCTCACAATTCAACTAAATTAAAAACATTTTCTTGCATATTCTGGTGTATACCTTCCCGCATTGCTACATTCTATGCTCTATGCATCTATCAAGTGTTCTAATTCATTTAAGTGGAAATCCTTAGAAATAGGCTATTGTATGTTGTTAATCGTTACATAAGTTATTCTTCTCTTTGCATATATAAATTTGCACATTGATTGAACTGCTTATTTGTACCATCCTAACAAATAGAGTAGTTGTATATGCTAAGTGTTTTCTCTTCGAAGCCCTAATGCATTCTATTGTTGTTGTACTATGGTGGTGGACAAAGTAAATGCAATATTGAATGTAATAGTGTGGGAAAGTTTATTTTGATTAAGTTGCATTATATGTATATATATCTATACATGCATATATATATATGTTCACATGTTGCCATCCAAGATATGTATACATGTATATATATGTATGTAAATGCAATATTGAATGTTGGCATCTAGGAGAGTATACTTTCATGAAGTTGTATTCTTGAAAGAGCCATTTTGGTGTTTCTTTGATAACACACTATTGTTAAATTCATCGCGTTCGGCTCCATCTTTTGGCAGGTTGGAGGCTATTCAAACTATTGGGTTGTGCAATCAATAAGCCATTTTTCTTGGGTATTTTGCATAAATGATTAATTTATTGTTTATATCTTTCATTCTGTGCTTATTGTTCATTTTCATAGCAGGTTTCAGGGTTTGAACACTAATGTGTTGCATAAGTTCCAAATTGTTCAATGCTCTAACAACTCAATCCAATCCTCCTTCAAGTTCTCAAGCATAACCAATAGTACATGTAAGTGAAAAACTTATCCTTAATCAATAAATAGATCTCGTGACCGCCTTCCAAATATTATTCGTCATTTCTACTTTCTAATTGTGTTTATTGACTTTTTCTATATATTTACTAATCTTTGATCCTCCCTCACTCATCTTCTTTCCCCGTCCATTGACATACCTTTCTCTTCTATTTGCAGGTGTTAGGCTAAAGCATAGATGACAATTCCAAAAGATGGAACTCCACAAAATTTCCAGTGGGAATTTCATATTGCTTTTGCTCGGGGGTTTGGCTAGTGTCCTCGGGGCTCCATGATGCCAATATGGAAGGGTGGATAATGAGCATGGGCTTTTTTTTTTTCCTTTTCATTCCATATATCTTTTCTCACATAGATACATGTATAGAAAACATGGTTTGCAACAACATGTTTCATACATACTACCAAGTGGTCACATCCTTAGCTTATGTGCTATTTGTTTGAAGTTTCTATTTGTTGAGAAGCCAACATTTAATCGTGTAGTATGTGCAACATATGTAAAGTTCCAAAATGGCTCTTTTCATAATGTAACTGAATCAATATATTGTCTTGGATATTTTGTACTGAACTTTCCCCTTCTGCAACATTATCTATTTTGACTCTCCAATTGCACTATGTAATCATTCATTTAAAAGTGGATTTTTCTATTCTCAATTACATTGTAATCCATAATACTTGTGCTCTATGAAAATGTTTACTATGGATTCCGGCTCATCTGTGATTTAGCTATAATTTTTAACTATTCTTTTAGGAGTTGTTTTACAATTTCCCTATTTTGTCTATAATATTTAGTGACAAATAATCTAGGTCGAATCTTCAATTGGGAAACCAATTGTTAGATACAAATTGGTGTCACACCTTGTCTAGATAGCAATAGAATTACAAGTGGAAATGCCTATGGCTAATTTCCATCTCTTGTCAAAAAACACATTCATACTAAAACTTTAATTTTCAAAACTATAGAAATATACTAATTATAAAAAGTACTCAATATTGAATGTCTTCCTTTCATGCAAAAAATGTGTACTTTTTTTGTCCAATTTTAAAAAATACACACATGCATGATGACCCTCACAAAAAACTTCCATTAATTTCAAAATTAAATGATTAATTGATTCAATAGGCTACACAAAAAGTGACAATATACATGTGCATCTGTTGCCATTAAATATAAAATTTTAATATTCTTGCTAGAAGAAACAATTATTTTAAATTTATTATTTAATTTAATTTTTAAGTTCCCACTTTTAAACAAATTTAAAAATTGATTTGCAAATTTTCTAATAGTATTAAATAAAATTTATACAAAATGTTCTTCGTGATTACTTGATTCATACAGTCTAACTCATTCATTTCATTCACAGTCACCTTTCCATGCAAATAAAAAGCTTCAACCCTCCTCACCACAAACGTTCCCCGCCACGGTAGGCCCCTATCGGCTGATTGTCGCATGCCTATGCATGTGACTGCTAGTTTTTTTTTTTTTTTTGATATATTATATTTGTAATTATTTTCTACAATAAAATAAATTATAATCTCATTTCTATGTTTCTCAAAACTTCATAAGAAAACATATGCTTAAGGAATAAGACGACTTTGAATTTATTGAATAAAACATGAAGTTATTAGCTTTTCTAACAATGTCAATCAAAGGGAAGGTTATCATTCAGTCATACATGTGCACAAGCATTTTGATTACAATAATTAACGCCACCCTGTCTGCTCTAATCCATGCGCTTCTTACCTGCCAACAGTGACTCTCAAAAATGTGATTTTTAAACAGTGCATACGGGCCTTAAACAATGACCATTCAAACTGATTTTTTTTCCGAGACTACAATTATTGACTGTTGACTACGTCAACTATGACAATGGTGGACATTCATTCTATTCGTCACGTCATCTAGTAACAAAACTATGAATTATATGGGTGGTAATGAAAGTGCAGCTTGATAAGAAGAAAATAGTTGTCTAACGTGAAGGCAGGACCACCGCAGGTGCGTTCAAACACGTTCAAATAACTTTTAGAATACGGTAAACGATGTGAAGGTTTTATGTTTTGAGTGGCATGTGGAGAGAATGACGGTCAACCTCGCTGAGTCGTGAGGAATCATCGCTCTTAATGACGCCAAAAACAGTCATAGTCATAAACATCAACGAAAATGATTTCACCGTGCTTTAAGAATTGAAGGTTTGCATAGACTTGACAACAATATTCCATTAACATTTAAAAGGTAGACCTCGAAACAAAGGGGCAAAGATTCTCCAGCTCTGTTAATTCCTTACTCCGACTGTATGTAAAAGTGTATTAGATTTTATATTTTTTCATGAATTCGTTTTAGTTTTTGTTTTATGAATCAAAATGGGTAATGGAACATAACTTGAAAGAACAAATGAGTGGTATAAAGACACTTTCAAAGTTTAAGCAAGATAGAGTTCAAAACAAAGACACAAAATTAAATAACATTAACTAGCTAAAAGAATATTAGGAGAAGAACAATCATCATCATTAAGCTTTCACTAGACATCTCTAAGGGTAGAATTATTAATAGGATTCCACAAAGCGGGAGCTCCTTCTACTTTAGGAGTATCTTTTGAGGCATATTGAGCATGGATCAAGGAGATAACTAATTCTAAGTGTGGAACCTTTCTTGAATCGTGTAACCTAGTAGTCCCACACTCATGAGAGGAAGTAGAGAGTGGTTAAGAAGAATAAGACCACCTTCCATAGGTAGTATTCTCTCTACTAGAAAGAGGTTGAGAACTATAAGATTGAGAGCCTCTATGAAATCTAAAAGATTGGCCATGAGCATGCATATTCCCTTAAAGAGGAGGTGGATTAGCAGGATCTCTAACAACAATTTAGCTAGCATTCCCCTAATAGTCTAGACACTCTTGAAGATGAGAAACTTCTAGTGTAAATTTATGAGCTTGCACATAAATCTGCTTCAGAATATTAGAACAAACCATAGTATTGGTATAAAGATCTAAAAGTTCTTGTCCATAGAAGAACCTAAAAAAGAGATACATTTTTATCTTTTAAAACATTGAATAGAAATTCCACCCTAAATGCATGTCATATCTAGCTATATGCCAAGTCTAGTCTCCAAATAGAGCCATATGCCAAGAAAATGGAATGGGCATAAAAGGCCTAAAAATTTATCAAACCCAAGACAATCTTCTTGAGTTCTAGGATAAAACTAAAAATAACATTTTAGATTCTAACTTTTTTAGAAAAGATACAACAAGGATTGAGAACCCCAAAAGGGGTCAAATAGGCATCAAGAGGAAGAGCTTGATAGAGAATACACAAAGTAAGGTTTTCCAACGTAAGTTTAATTATCGCTAACCAACTACATTAGAAGAGACAACACCAATGAACAGAGGATTGAAGCTACCAAAGATGGTTTAGATAATCAACCATAGGAAGATGCGGTGTAAGCCACATACATCCTTTACATGGCTGATAGTTGTGAAAGGTTATATGTAGGTATACATTCCAATCCCTCTGCAATGGTTTAAAAGATCTCACCTAATTCTAATGAATTGTCGCAAAAGGGATCAAACCAACAATAGCTTGAAAATTCTTCTCATCTTGATTGACAAACCTAAATTTAAATTTCAATTTTAGACGAGAGAAATGCTCGGTGGATTGATGAATGAAATCTACCAACACTCTAATGCCTCTTTCAAAAGAATCCAATGCATGAATCTTTGACACCTTAGCTAGAGAAAGATCTTGAGATTAGAGAATTATATATCACCAAAAATATTGATAGTTAATAGAGAGGTGAGAGAAAAATTCATTTCCTACCCATAAAATCCAACACTTAATATCCTCCAAGGATTTTTAAAAATATTATAATAGGAAGAGTTCCTTGAATTTGAATGGGATTTATCATTGTGAGAAGAGTACCAAATTTAAACCATTCCTATTAAAGTCTACTAGAAGATGTAGAGACCAAATGAAATGCTTTAGGAATATTTTGGAATATTTATTTCATTATAAAGATATAATAATGCACTTATCATACAATGTGACATCTTGTTGATGAATTGAAAGAAGACTTAATTTTCATGAACTACAACTATGGGCATAAAATCAAAATGTCATGATGCCATGATGTCGTGATGGAATATCAATTAGGCCTAGTGATGTTTCATATACAATGTCACTACAAGCATGCCTACCAAAAGGTAGGGAGAAGGAAAAAACATGTTTGTGTGTGAATGAACTTGTCCCATACACCCTACAAGTAAGGTATACGTAATTCAGGTTAGGTGTCTTACACAAGACACCTCAAGGGAAGTCTAACCATGTATCAGTTACCCCTAATCTTTTTGTAGAATGAACATGGTCAAGCCCCTAGGGTGGAACCAAAAAATATAAGATAATTAAATCATCCATCTTATAGGTTTTAGCATAAAATAAAGTATTAGGAAAAGCCTAGAAGGGTTTCCAAGCATATTGCTAAGTTGAAAAATCAGGCACTGTGTTGGTTATTTTTTTAAATCCAAACTTAATCTCAATCCTAACCTATAAGCTTTCCATGACCCAATTATCAGCTAGGAGGATTGGACAATACTTAAGTAGAGTAATTACTACTTTACTTCTTCTCTTCGAGCTTTGTGAGACCCAGGGAGGGTATCCCATGTATACTCATAATGTTTCATGCTTGGTCTGAAAGAGTATTTCTTCACACAGATGCACAATTCCATGAAAATCACCTTATCAAAAGATTGACAAACCTTAGATAGAAGTGTTACTTATTTTCAAGGAGTGTGCCTTCAGACTCATAGTTAGGACATTGTAATTTAAAGTATTTTGAATCATTCTTCATCTTGGATCCTAGGCCCAATTCAATACTGGCTCAACTAACCATAAGATAAAATAACAAGATAATCGTTGCTTTATCTAAGGAAAAAAAAAGTCATAACTGGTAATCAATCAGTAATACAATTTTGATTGAAGCTCATAAATTAGTGGATCATTAGAGTGTCACTTTGTAACATCTAACTCAATGTGTCTATAGAATATCACTTCCTTACTAAATCTTATATTCTTTTCTCACAAACTAATGAGCTCGTTTTTTCATTTAATCAATTCATTGAACTGAAGCATAAAACAAATTCATACATTTGTGCAAATGAAAAAAGACAAATGAAGCTGTCGGGTATGTGTAGGATCATCATGGCAAAAACAGGCCCTTAAGTGGCAAAAAATTTAGAAAAACTTAGAGTTAGGCAACTTGATGTAAAAATTTGAATAAGTTATCTATATTATTTCAAAAATATGTAAAAATAGAATTTGTAGCAAATTGAATGTAGTTTCTAAACTACTAGGTTTTAAAATATATATATATATATATATATTTGGTGAAAATTTGAAATTTCAATGCAGTGGTACTTAAATTTCAAGGAAAAATAGTGAAGTAGGTGCTGTTTGACCACCCTAACCACAATAAATGATAATATTTTTTATAAGATTTTAGATATAAGTAGAGGACTCATGCCCGATGTGATGCATATTTTTTTATAAATTTTCCAAGTAAATAATTAATTATGATTTTTTTATTACAACATTTAAAAATATAAAAATTCATCGTCGACCACCTTAACTTGGTCAAAACTTCATGAAATTCAATTTTTATTTTTCTAATCCTATAGTATACAAAGCATAGAATGTGGCACATGTTTTGGATTCAAAAATGTGATCACCGTTTGAAAGCTATAGATATTTTTCAATTAGCCTATCAATCAGGACTTTAGTCATAATTTGAATAGAAAATGAATAATAATTACTTATTAAATTCAAAGTAAAGCATAATTTATATTGGTGGAAAGTTGAGAATCTCCTTTAAAAACCTTTTTCATTTCATCAATCTTGGGTAAAAAAATAGTCGTCAGCCACATACCCATCATATTGCCACTTTTTGGCCCATCATGATCCTGCACATACCCTGTCATTAACAATCTTCATTCATAACTTGGAAGAAAATACATAGGGGAGCAGTATTTTGAAACTAAAATTCTTCTTCAATTTCTGGTATTTCTTTGTAAAACATATTTAAGATTCATACACAGTATAACTTTCATCTTAGACTTGCTTCTAATATATCTACTATAGTATCTATTTACATTCTATTTTTCTCTTAGAGCTTAGTATCTACTATGTCTGTGTCTAGACTCAAAATTCTGAACTCTCTCCTCTTTTTTCAGCCATGAAATCCCCTTTATATAAACAGGGGGGCAACAAGCACTTGACTAAATTACAATTTCACTTTCATTTGAGTTCATTTCAGAAACCTAACTCTAACTAACTCCTCGAAGGAATCCCTATGTGGTTTCATAAGTAATCATTAGAGAATAGGGGAGGACAAAGGGAAAAAAACATGTGTAGGATATTAGTTGTCATTGTCACAACATTTGTTGTTTGGAACAAAAAGGATTTAGTCAATATTCTCTTGAAGACCATCCACATGAGTGTGAAAGAAAAACCATCAAAATATGAAAAAAAATACCTCCTATGCAAAGACCATGGTGTCATCAAAATCTAAAATTAGGAGGTTACCCTATTTAGAGTTATCAGCATCCAAAAATGCATGACCGCTCCTTATCCTCGATGCAATTGGAGGTATCACCAACACATCATTAACAGAACTCCCATATTGTACTAGGGAATGCAGGTACTAGCCATAGTCTAAATCGTCATCAACTTAAGCATCTGAAGGAGATTCTGAAAGCACAATAGGAGAGTTATGTTTACCCAAGCAGGCCCTATGACTCTTCTCCTTCTTTCTAGCCTTCTTCACTAGTAGTGCTAGTTCCTTGCCTTTGCATTTGACCACTTCACCTTGAAGGGTCCTATTCCATAAGCGGTATGTACTCTGCACAATTGACTTCTTTTTATGGCCCCTAGCCCTCCTTTTCCCCTTTGAAATCTCAGGATAAACCATGGCTTCTTTCTTAGCTATATCTTCACGACATTCAAACACACTTAGCCAACTAGACCTTCTAACAGGTGGAAATGATGCACCAACTTTTCCCATTTTCTATAGAGCTAGCAGAGGGATAATTAAAAAGGTTCTAGACTTCATATCCATAAGAGAAGCACTCCAATCCCAACAATTGAAGACAACTCGAGCGAAAAAAATCCCAAATAGACTAGAGAACCTAATCTCATATCAAATTCTCTCAATGTGAAAACTTTGAAACTCTGCTTAGGAAACTTCGATCGCCTCTACTACACACACCTTACTTCTTATGTAGTTTGAAAAGACAGTGTGAATAAAATAGTGATTAACCTACATTAAATAGAAAATTCAAGCATGCAGAATTCATGATTCATAATTACTTACGCGAGTGAATTGGTAATTATTTAGTTTGGGTCTACATCTAGACTATTCATCTTAGAGAAATTAAAAATTCATCTAAGGTGGCTATGAACATTGTTTTTTGACCATTATCAACTTTCCCCTTGAAAGGAGTGAGGCTATTTCAAATGATGCCATGTTCTCCTCTAACTTTGATTAATCATAGATGATTTGACAATTATCATGTATCATCAGCCTAATTCATGCTTGTCATTAATATCGATGAAGTACATGAGACTAGTTTATTGGAGAGAAACTTTCTTTATATGCTTCATTAGTAATTCTCCCCAAGATTTAAGGTACAATTTAGTGATTAGGATATTCATGTGATGATTTTTAGTCCATCAAATCATCTTATTTTAAGACTTTATCAATGGCTCTCCAGTTCTCCTGTCGCTTTCATTTCTAATCTATGCAAAATCCCCATGATCATGCCATGTTTCCTTTTTCATTTATGGTCATCGCTTGTCGCTGATCTACTTTAACCTCACCTAGCTCCATCAGCAATGTAAACATGTTGGCGATATTCTCTAGCCCCTGGTTCTGTGGCTTAACCCTTGGTCACATTCATCTTTCGATCACACATCGCTAATTGAAAACCTTACACTTGAGATTCTATCTGTGATGGGAGATGTTGTGCCAGCACCATATTTGGACATGTACAACCTACATAAAACAAACATCACAAAAGGCATCACTCATATCATCATATCACATTAGGAAGAGATAAAACCCTTTAGATGACATCCATCACCTATCGGCAATTTAGAACTCAAGTTCTAAAACAAATCCGCAATGAGCAATGAAGCTATTACATAAGGCCTTTGGCCATCACTAATCCTCCTCATATGTTTTACAAGGAATTAGTGATTAGAAGATTTACAACTTTTAATGTCCATCGCGTATCATTGATGTGAAACTTTATATTCAAAAAATATTCACGATCAAGTGATATGCGGGAAATTTCATCACATCACTCAATCATTGTTCCAAGTTTATCTTTTTATGGCCATCTGTGATGAGTGATAAGAACACAAAGTCAGAAGCATCACTCATCGCTATTACAATGTTGAAGGCTCAAAATCCATTAGCGATGAGTGATGTAAAAGGGAAAACATCAATCCATCGCTCATCGCTAATTCAAGGTGGGAATTAATGAAGAAATCAGTGATGAATAATACAACTATGAAGTTCATCAAGACATAAGTGGGAACTTTCAAAGCCTGTGCTCATTAGTTTTTTCTAAAAGAGGGGACTTCCCTAGGACGACATGAGAATAGTAGGCTAAAGACTTATGAATCATGCAATGATATAATGGATATAAAAGTTAGGTGATTCAAACCTAGACATGAGGAAGGCTAGTCACATGATGATATTTTACGTGCATGAAAATATTTTTTGTGACCGACAACAAGCAATACCAATAAATGAAAGAATAGAACACCAAGCGATTTAAAATGAACAAAACCTGAAATCTCTTATAAGAACCCTACATCAGATGTAACAAATATTTTTTAGGTAAAATTTCTTAGGGTTTTAACATGAAAACATTAGAATTTTGCAAAATTTGAAAGTTCCATCAGTGGCTCTTTCTGGGGATGTTTGTTCCTTAGTGAACAAAGCGAGAATTCAAATCCTCTAGAGAAGCAGATCAAATGCCTACTCCATTGGGCAACAAAGTCAAAAATTCATCTCTGCCCCCCAACTACTTTAGCTTGACAAGTCAAGCTATATCTGATGGCCCAAGGCCACCAAAAACTATAGGCATTCTCTTACCTCTGTGATAGACAAACTTTTCATCACACCTCACTGAATCCAATATGAATACATTACTAGAATATGCTAATTCAATATGATGGCATCTCTTAATAACTTAGCAAGTGCAACATTATGAACAAATTCATAATTACCCTACATTTGAGAATCAAACATACCCTTAAAATACCGATTATTATGTGGTAATGACTCATAAGTTTTGTCATTGAAAATGTTGTAAAGTTTAAAACAATTTTCCTTTATGTTTCACTCATTACCACACTATAAGAAAATTCCATCCAACTTAAAAAAACTAGCACTCATACTCTGCCATATAGCTGGGATCATCAAGATCAATCTGATAAGTAGTTTGCATATCAAAAGTGAAATGATCACAAGGACCAATCAAAATATTATGTAAAATATCTCTAAGTGTATGTAAAGAAATACACTCATATATAATTGGCACACCCTGTTTCTGTGCCTCAACATGTTGGTGTAGAGAATCATCAAGAATATCTACCCTATCCTTTTTTTTATTTACTCTGACATCTTCTAAACACATCATACTAACATTTCCAAAATCCAAAGCATGTTCAAAAGTGAGTAATTCTGGTTCCAAAAGATAATCTATTTTCTCTTTGAAGCTAGCATCCATATCCACATGAAAACACTCATAACTAAGCTCATCTAAATTAGGAAATATATATTTATCCAAATCTGCATTAAAACTTCCAAAATCTTGTTTACCAAATATACAAGCTTCTTGATTATCTATTGTTCTTAACTCATCAACACAAGTTTCTGAATTTGCATCACCCTCCATACTTTCATGCTCATCATACAATGCATCATTAAAATCAAATGGTTGTTTGTTATTACCCAAATTATAACTATGGTGAAAATCCTGTTCATAACTGGAAGGAATATCAAATACCCATTTTTCATATCTTTTATAATAAAGATTTTTATCATTGTCAAAATCAATATGAGAATTACACAATAACCGACGGTTACTCATATGTGTATATATTTTTATATTCAATGGTTAACAAACTTGAAATTTGTTTACTATTTAAAAGACCAGAATTTTGATCCATTTTTTCAACCATTTCTTCCTCTTGTCCTCCAGTAGAGAAACATGCTTTACCAAGTTGTAAGTTAGGGAAAACCAAGATATTACCACTATTAGAATTTAGAAACTTCATAGACTGGGTTTCATCATTGATTTGACCATTTATATCTTCTTGAAAATAAAGAGAAACATTTTCACTATTAGGAGCATTAGTGGTGAACATTGTAACACTCTTAACTTCTTCCTGTCCAAGGATGCACTTGTCTGTATTTAAAACTAAATACATTTTATCATTTGCATCCATACAACTATTGGTTTCATCAACATGTTTACCCACAACTGATGACAAAAAACTTTGCACATATTCATTCCTCATTTCTTCCATATTATCTAAACATGCATAAGCCATTTGCATATTCAAAATTTCAAAATCTTTAATCAGTGCACTAGATCCCTCCTCAAAAGCTTCAAAATACAAATGAATGCAATCTGATATACTAGGTCTGAAACTTTCATGGACTAGTGCAAGAGCAACAAAAAATTTGTGACTGAAAGCAATGCTTCATTCTTCATCTTATTTCTTAAGCTATTTTATCTTTGTGACAAGATCAAAAGGTTCTTTTGAAAATTCTTCTCTATAAGCATCCACTAGTTTATCCCAATAGGAAAAGGATTTCTCAAGAAAACCTAGGTACCAATCCCTAGCTTTAGCTTCAAGAAATCTAACAAAAAATATCATCCACATATCTTGATCTTTAAATGAATGTTTCACCATGAAATTATAAAAACTTTGAACATGCACATCTCCTTCACATATATTGGAACCATTAAACCTAGGCATCTACTTATAGACTCGAGATGGCATAATTTTAACCTTATAATCAATCCATGACAAGTCTAATTGGTCATATAATGAGTTAAATGAATTGAAAAAAGGTGCAACAACTTGGCTAATAGATCTAGTATGATTATCTCTCAACTGTGCTTGTATAGCCATCAGGTGCCTTTTTTTCAACTCTTTAACTCCTCTTTTGAATACAACTTTCCATTATGGCCTTATCCTAGGCTTATTCACACTTAGGTTCTTACACTTTTGGGTTTCAACTTCCTGAGGATTTTTAGACTTATGAAGCTTTTTGACAATATGCATCCAATTTTTTAATGGCATGGTTATTTCTCTTTTATAATCCATGGATGTATTCAAATTGGTTTTAACTAATGATGCACAATCACAACTATACCAATATGAAGCATAATTGCAAACAGATAGTAATCCTTGAGATATACTACTTCATTATAACCATCCATACTTGCTACTTTGTGAATAAAACTTTAAGTGGAACAACAATTGTAATCCATATGACAGGTTTAGTAAATGAAAATATGCAGAGAACTAAGTTTCTTCACACCTCTAGTTAGTACAACTTTGAATAGAGCTTCTTCATATTACAACAACAAACAACAACCCTCCATGTGTAGAAATTGTCTAAGTAGAGTCACCACCTCTTCAACAAGAGGAAAACCTTTGAAGCAAGGGTATCTTTATCTGAGTTCTTCCAGTAGATTCACCTTAGGGCTATAACGAATCAATTTGCAGATTTAGAACTTCTTTAACACTTGAACCATATGTTCATTTTGTTTTGACTCCTTTTAAATGGTCTTCGACACATTTGTATCAAGGGTACAAAGGCGTCCCTAGTGGAGTTGCCATTTCTATTGGTTATATTTTTAGAACCAAATGTAATCTTAGTCCTAACCTATGAGCTTTCCATGACCTAATTATCAGCTAGGTCGAGGATTGGACAACACTTAAGTAGATTAATTACTACTTTACTTCTTCTCTTCAGGCTCTATGCGACCTAGGGAGGGTAATCCCATGTATACTCATAATGCTTCATGCTTGGTCAAGAGTATTTCTTCACAAAAATGCAGAATTCCATGAAAATCACCTTATCAAAAGCTTGGCAAACCATAGATAGAAGTGTTACTTATTTTCAAGGAGTGTACCTTCATACTTAGATTTGGGACATTGTAATTTAAAGTATTTTGAGTCATTCTTCATCTTGGATCCTAGGCCCAATTCAATAATCGATAACCTGACCATAAGATAAAATAAAAAGATAATAATTGCTTTATCTAAGGAAGAAAATAAGTTACAACTGGTAATCACTTCATAATAAAATTTTGATTGAAGCTCAGAAGTTAGTGGATCATTAGAGTATCACTTTGTAACATCTAACTCATTGTGTCTATAGAATATCACTTCCTTACTAAATCCTATATATTTTTTTTCACCAACTAATGAGCTCATTTCAACATTTAATCAATTCATTGAACTAGAGCATAAAACAAATTCATACATTGTGTGCAAATGAAAAAAGACAAATGAAGCTATCATTAAAAATCTTCATTCATAACTTGGAAGAAAATGCATAGGAGAGCAATATTCTGAAACTAAAATTCTTCTTCAATTTCTGGTATTTCTTTGTAACACATATTTAAGATTCATACATAGTATAACATTCATCTTAGACTTGCTTCTAATATATCTACTAGAGTATCTATTTACATTCTATTATGCTATTAGAGCTTACTATCTACTACATATGACCATGTCTAGACTCAAAATTATGAACTCTCTCCTCTTTTTTTAGTCATGAAATCCCCTTTATATAAATAAGGGGGCAACAAGCACCTGACTAAAGTATAATTTCACTTTCATTTGAGTTCAATTCAAAAACCTAATTCTAACTAACTCCTTGAAGGACTCCCCAGGCGGTTTCATACGTAATCGTTAGAGAACAAGGGAGAAAAAAAGAAAAAAAACATGTGCATGATATTAGTTGTTTGAAGAAAAAAGGATTTGGTTCATATTATCTTGAAGACCATCCACATGAGAATGAAAGAAAAACCACGGACATATAAAAAAAATACCTCCTATGAAAATACCATGGTGTCATCAAAAACTAAAATTAGGAGGTGACCCTATTCAGAGTCGTCAGCATCCAAAAATGCCTGACTACTCCTTGTCCTTAATGCAATTGGAGGTATCACCAGCACGTCTTCATCAAAACTCCCATATGGCACTAGGGAACACGTGTAGTGTCCATACTCCAAATTTTCATTAGCTTCACCATCTGAAGGAGAGTCTAAAAGCATGATAGGAGATTTTTACTTACCTAGGCATGCCTTATGACTCTTCTCCTTTGTTTTGGCCTTCTTCATTGGGAGTGCTAGTTCCTTGCCTTTGCATTCGACCACTTCACCTTGAAGGGTCCTATTCCTGAAGCAGTATGTACTCTTCACAATTAACTTCCATTTATGGCCCCTAGCCCTCCTTTTCCCCTTTTAAATCTCAGGAGAAATCATGGTTTCTTGCTTAGCTAGGTCTTCACAACATTCAAACACACTTAGCCAGCTAGACCTCCTAACAGGTGGAAATGATGCACCATCTTTTCCCATTTTCTCTAGAGCTAGTAGAGAGATAATAAAAAAGGTTCTAGACTTAAGACCCACAAGAGAAGCACCCCAATCCCAACAATTGTAGACAACTTGAGCAACAAAAATCCCAAATAAATCAAGAACCTAATCTCATACTAGTTCTCTCAAGATGGGAGCACTAAAACTCTACTTAGGAAACCTCAATCACCTCTACTATACACACCTTACTTCTTTTGCAGTCTGAAAAGATAGTGTGAATAAAACAATGATCAACCTACATTAAATAGAAAATTAGAGCATGCAAAATTCATGATTCAAAATTCCTTACGCGTGTGAATTGGTAACTATTCAGTTTGCCTCTGCATTTGGATTGTTCATCTTAGAGCAATTAACACTTCATCTAAGGTGAACATGAGCATTGGTTTTTGACCATTATCAACTTGCCCCTTGAAAATAGTGAGGCTATTTCAAATGTTTCCATGTTCCCCTCTAACTTTGGTTAATCTTAGTTTATCTGACAATTAGCATGTATCACCAACCTAATTCATCATTTTCATTAATATCGACGAAGTACATAAGACTAGTTTCTTAGAGAGAAAAATTCTTTATATTCTTGATTGTTGATTCTTCCCAAGATTGAGGGTACAATTTAGCGATGAGGCTATTCATGCGATGATTTTTAGTCCATCAGATCATCTTATTTTAAGACTTTATCTACGGTTCTTCAGTTCTCCTGCCACTTTCCTTTCTGGTCTATGCAAAATCCCTAGGATCATGCCACATTTCCTTTTTCCATTTATGGTCATTGCTTGTCACTGATCTACTTTATCTTCACCTGGGTCCATTAGCAATGTAAACATTCCAGCAATGTTCTCTAGCCTCTGTTCATGTGGCTTGACCATTGGTCACATTCATCCTTTCGTCACACATCGCTAATTCAAACCTTGCTCTTGAGACTCTATCAGCCATGGGAGCTATTGTGTTAGCACCATATTTGGACACGTACAACCTGCATAAAAAAAACATCACAAAAGACATTGCTCATATCATCATATCACATTAGCAAGAGATAAATCCCTTTAGAGGACATCCATCACTTATCGACAATTTAGAACTCAAGTTATAAAATAAATCTGTGATGAGCAATGAATCTATTACATAAGGCCTTTGTTCATCACTAATCCTCCTCATATGTTTTGTAAGCAATTAGTGATGAGAATATTTCTAATGTGAAACTTTATATTCAAAACATATTTGCCATCAAGCGAAATGCAGGAGATTTCATCACATCGCTCAATCATTGTTCCAAGTTTATCTTTTTATGGCCATCCACAATGAGTGATAAGAACATAAAGTTGGAAGCATCACTCATCGCTATTACAATATTGAAGGCTCATAAGCCATTAGCGATGAGCAATGTAAAAGGGAAAACATCAATCCATCACGCATCGCTAATTCAAGGCGTGAATTAATGAAAAAATCAGTGATGAGCGATATGACTATGAAGGTCATCAAGAAATAAGTGGGAACTTTCAAAGCATGTGCTCATTAGTTTGTTGTAAAAGAGGGGACCTCCTTAGGATGACATGAGAATAGTAGTATGAAGACTTATGAATCATGCAATACAATGGATGGAAAAGTTAGGCGATTCAAACCTAGACATGAGAAAGGCTAGTCACATGATGATATTTTATGTGCGTGAAAAGATTCTTTGTGACTGACAACAAGAAATACCAGTAAATGATAGAATAGAACACCAAGTGATTTAAAATGAACAAAACCATAAATCTCATATAAGAACCCTACAACAGATGTAACAAAGATTTTTTGGGTAAAATTTCTTATCGTTTTAACATAAGCACATTAGAATTTTGCAAAATTGGAAAGTTCCTTCATGCTATAAGATGTTTTAAAGGATGCCATGGAGCATTGCAAGGAGAAGAGTGTTGAGGAGAAGACTATTGAAATTGATGACTCTTCAGTTCAAAAGATGCCAAGTGTGGAGCTCTCTAGTGAGAAGTCTATGCAGGAGGAGGGAGTTAATCTGAGGCCTAGCGAGCCAAAGCCTATTTAGGTAAACTCATTTTCTAAGGATTTATCATACCTGAACAATGATATCACTTCAATGTTTGAGATCCTTGACATTGCACATGTTGGGGCCACTAGCATTTTCAAGATGGAAAAGTGGAATTTATAGGAATTCAATAGGGTGAATATCAAGATCAATGGATTGTAAGAAAATGTGCCAAATATGTCGAAGGGTTCTGCCTTAGATATTTTGATTGATAGAATTATGGATTTAGAGTGTTCTTTTTCTTACTTCATGTCCTTATGTGAGCAATGTTTCTCTAAATTGGAAGCTAAGGTTATGGACACCAACATGGGCATCAAAAACATGTTGCATGCCTACCACATTTATGTTAAGAATAGTGTTGACTCCTTGGAGCTCATGTTCCACAAGATAACTAAGCTAAGAGAAGATCAACTCTACTTTGTTGAGCTAATGGAGAAGTACTAGGTTTCAAAGGGGAAAGGGAAAGGGTTGGGAAGGATGAAGTTTAAGGCCCTACTACTAGAGGGATGAGTAACCCGAGGAAATCCTTTGAGGAGGAGAAGAAATAAGTGATGGACATGATTGATCTACATCAGAACCAAGAACTTGAGGTGGCCATCACCTTAAGGAATAAGAAATAGTGGCCAGTTTTGTGTTTTCTTTGTTGTTTTCCTTGCTATTGGGTCTCTATTATCTTACTATTGTTTTGCTACTTTTTTGCTGATGGTTGTTGTTGATGTTTTAATGTTTTTATCTTTAAGCAACATTTTGTTTGTTCAATTGTAAAGGATTTTGGGTCCCTTAAAAACCTATTTTTCCCATATAATAAAAACATAAAACTGAGTATTTAATGGTATGTTTGTCTATTCTCCCACTTTATAATGTGCATCAAATATCCTTCTAATGTTCTAGCTTATTACAATATCTAATAGTAGACATTTATAGTTATGATAGGTACAAATCCTAAATGTCTTAGGGGTGAGGGGTCCCAACAAGGTTATCCCCTTTTCTAAGGTATCTATATAAATCAACCAAATACAAATGCTATAAGTACCATCAAAATCTACTTGATAAACCATTCCTAGGTTCAATTTACGATGTGACATCAATGGATTTCAAATCACAATTTCTAATTTAATTTAAGGAAAAATTATCTTAATTATATACTTAAATAGATCATGTCATTTTATTTGACTATATGGTATTCCAATTCATCCTTAGTGAATGGTCTCATTTATTAAGTCAAGCATTTTTTATCTTTTTACAATAACCTAAATTTCCACTTTCATAATTTATGATATATTAATAACTATAATAGGGAACACATACACTAGGATCACAAAATAATTTTAAATAGTTAAGTTTAAGTATGATTTACTTATTATACCATTATTATTATTTTTTGCCTAAATTTTTCTAAGTTAAAGAGGTGACTCAACTCATGCACAAGGGGCATAAAGAAACATGTCCCTCTCAAATTACATATATATACATAAAAATTTATTTTCTTCCTTTCATTTCCCATGCTACTATTTCCTTCATAAATCTAGTGTAGATTAGATTTCCCTTGCAATTATCCTCTCACATTATCTAATTCAACTATTTTAAAAACTTCTAAGGTACAAGGGGTTGATGTGATTCCTTTGAACATACAAAATAATGATATATATTTTAATCCATTTATAATATATTTTATTGGGGTAGAGGTGAGCCATATTTTAAGCTACAATACATCACTCTTTATAAGGTTGGTGATGTTTTCAATTGATTCCTTAATAACCTCTAAGGAAAAGCCATGTTTTATGCTCAAGGGTATTAGGAGATTAGACAACAAACATGATCTTTTTTGTTAAGATCAATTTCCTTAGCACTTTACGATCTACAAAACCTATGTGGCTTTACCTTATGATACTATTTGAATATGTGCATTACAATAGAGAAATGCTATCTAGTAGATTAATCACATAGAATTGTGACAAGTATTTTCACAACGCAATAGAGAAGCATTTTATATATTTGCAACATTAAAAACCCTTTATAAGATATTACAATTTATTATAAATTAATTACAACTAGCTTATGATTTGTCATTTTAGATATTTTTTGTAACTTGAGAAGATGATATTTTTTTGATTGATTCTTATCAAGGTTTAGAGAGTCCTATATTTCTATTTTAAAAAAATTCAAAGAAATTTAACATAGTTTGATTAGCAATAAATTGTTATTACATTGTCATGACTAAGACCAATTGAAGGCTCACAACATGATCTTGGTTAACAATCTACTTGGAATCACAATATCCTTTACATTTTAGTGAAAATGATTATTCCATTCCTTGAATAAAATCTATCAATGAAAGTACAAAGTTCAAGAAATTTGTACCAAAGAACTCCATAATGCATAATTATTTTATTCATAAAAAAAAAAATTCTCACAAAGATGAAGACGATTACATACTAAAGGAATATATTCATATATTGATCACTAAACGATGAATTATTGTCATAGGAGAAGTTTATAGAGTTCAACAAAAACCCTAACAATACTTTATAGACTAATATAATTTGCCAAATTTACATTTCCTAGACCCTTTAGAAGAATCCTAGTTTGTTAAATAGAAATATTTAAACATGCAAGCTAAAGGAGCAAAATGACACTTGTCACATATGAAAACAGAAACTTTGTTACAACCAATAAATGAAACAACCCGGTAATAATATGATTCCCCTTTATAATAGAGACAAATAATTGTAGACACTCAAATAATTTTGACATTGTGCATCTAATTCTGATTTCATTATCAAATTCCTCTATTAATCAAATAAAGCAATTTATTAGATTAATTCATTAATGTTCATCATGTTGATTTAAATAAATCAATTTATTTAATCAAAACCCTAAAGTCCTCTCACCTGATTTATTATATCAAATTACTTAAATCAAATGTCAAATCCCCTAATTCCTTCAAGTTAATTAATTCTTGATTAATTAACTCCTAATCCTAATTACCCATTCTCTAGATTCTGACTCAACCTTGGTCAAACTCAACTCTTGATTAACTAACCCAACTTACACATGAAAATAATTTCTTTTAATTAACTAATTACCCTATTTTCCCTCACAAGAGCATATGCTTTGGGAATATTCCTCCAATAACTCCACTTATTTAACTTTCTTACCCAACCATTAACTCCTCTTAAACTCTCAACCATATGCATTAATCTCTCTTACATCCTCACTCACATCCTTTCAAATCCTCAACCATATGGATTTATTTGTCTTCCATCCTCTTTACTTGCACATTCCTCAAAATGTGCTCCACCTTCATCCAATAAAATTGAGACAAGTGTCACAATATCATTGGCTCTCCTTTAGTTTCACATTCCTCCAATATATTCATTCTTCAACCCTTCAACCCTATTTATAGATGGACTCTTTTTTAATAAATCATCTAGAATCATATGTAATTTCACTAGACAAACATTCATCTTCATCACTTGCATCTTCATCATTTTGGAAGCTTATCACAAGGGATTGGGAAAGGGATCTCTTTCCATATCAAAGCAGCACCAATCCTCCTATGGGATGATGGTTTATTTTATTTATATTAGATTTACATATTTAGCTGGTTATGTTGCATGGCTTATTTCATGTTTTCTTTTCTATGTTTGATCAACAATTTCATAGGGAGTGGCTTATTTGGGTTTGTTGACAATGGCTAATTTTGTATGTTTTATCTATTGTTAGTGGTTGTATATTCTCCTCTTAAATTCTAGTGCTGACTATGGGGATTCTCAGTAGCATCCATTTACATCCATTCATTTTATTAATCTTACTCTAATTTCTAATTAATATATAATCTTTGTTTTTGTTTAAATATGGATTTATGCAGTAGATAGGGATGGAAAAATATTTACTAGCACATCATTCTTGAGCAATATTTTCTGATATACTTGAAAATCCTTGTTGGCATGTGAGTAGCTCTATAAATTGTTTTTCTTTAAGAAAATATTCGCATGAAGTATTTATTCACAAGTCACAAGTCTATATAATCAAAATGTGGACATTTCAAATTCATAAACTTCACTTCAAATAACTTTTAGTCTTCTATTTTTCATAGCGAATGTTATAATTTGTATATGGGGTAGCAAACCTTTCAAATACAAGGAGCATTTTTGTCATATCCCTTTGCATAAAAAAATAGCTTTATTGATGCTCCCTCACACAATGGCAAGATTTTGTGATGTTTTCTTCAATTCTACTCTTTGTTTCTTTACATATTGATGTGGCATTATTACTAAAAGGAATACTAAGATGCATTAAATCTTTGAAGTTCACATTTATTTGTAATATTGAAATATTGTCTTTTAGGTGAGTTCATGGTGGTTTAAGCTACTGTTGTTGTGCCTATCACTTTGTTGGTGTGGATTATATATTTTTTTAATGAACCTACTTATTTTGTTGCTTGTTTCAATACTACTATTGTTGCTACTCTTATAAAATATAGTATTTTACTGTGGGATTATGGTCTATTCATGTATGATTTCTATTTACTGAATATCTAGCCATTCAACTTACTACAAATCTCATTTCAATCTATTAGATACTTGAATTTTTAGCCTGTCTCTTGCAATCTATCATGTATTGTAGAAATTTCCCATGCAAGGTTTGAATAGAGATTCTAGTTGGCTTTTCTTTGAGTTAGGTGAATTACATTAAAATTTCCTTATATCACATGCATGACACTAGCTAGACCATGGATTCATTAATACATTAGATAGCAATCAGAAGTATTTTTCTTTGTTCATTAACTTCAAGATGGGCATGTTGGTACTATACATTTTTTATTTTTAAGTATTGAAGTGAACCATATATTTTAAGGTGGATGGAATGCTATGTCTCTTTTGCTCAATTAGGGTCTTTCACCTAATGGAAAGAGATAGATCCCACACCAAAAAATATAGGTGGTTCACTCAATATAAGATATGTATGATGGAATTAAGACTAAATGAAATAATATATATGCAACAAACTAATGAAAACTATTCATTATTGAATGGAAACTAAAGAATGCAACTTGTTTGAAAATACATTATGTAATGCAAAAACACCTAGAAATGAATAGTAAACTATAATAGAAATGGATGAAACTAAAAAAGTGCACCTATAAATTTTGTTGATCCTAATATTTAGGCTTGGTAGGACTCATTTTCCATTCTGGGTGAATCAATCCTAGCTCTGTGAAATTGTTTTGAAGCCTCTTTTGAATAAATGGGTGTCTAAAAATGTAGGAAAAAAAAAAAAATATTGAAAGTGGGACCCATTTTCTACTCTTGGTGAATGAGTCCACTTTTTCATTTTTTAGTATTCAAAGGTGGAAACGTGAGCCTTCGGTCTACACTTTTTTCTTCTCTAAGTGTCTAGTTCTGAAACTGTTGAATTCGGGCTTAAAAGTAACTTTTTGTTGATGTTTTTCCCTATACAATGAAGAGATGACTTGAACAAATTTGCAATGCAATCTTGAAAAATTTCTAACCCTCCATGATATCTAAATCTGTAAACACACAAAACAAGAAAGAGAAATTTTGGATGTTAGGGCATGGGGGTTTTCCTTGGTCAAACCCCTTTTAGGTAATTAAACCAAAATAATGAAATAATGTAATGAAGCATGAAATAATGGAGTAATTACCTTTCCATGATGATTGATCATGAATTTTTGTAGCAATGGAGGAAGATTATTCCCATAAATGTCTAAAGAGGCTATTTTGATGACTTGAAATGATGAAACCCCAACTTGCTTGACTTGAAAGAGAATATAGATGATGAATGAATTATGAAAATGAGTTAGTGGATGTAAATTAGGGTTTAGAGACTTGATTTTATAGGAAAATCACCTTATTTTCCCATTAATTGGATCCCTAAGGCCAACATGAAAGAATATTAAACTTAATTTCTAATTTTTACCACTCAACTCAAATTTGACCCAAATTGGACTCATTCGCTAGCTTGGGTGAATCAATCCCACCTGGCAAGGACTCATTTGCCATAGGTGGTGAATTAGATTGCTAGGAAATAGGGAAATAAGGTTTATATTGTGAATTTGTCAATTATTTGATCAATTTAAGCCTTGAGATGCACAATATGGGGCAATAGAGGCCTATTAGTGATGATGTAAAGGTCAATTAGGGCTTGGGACACAAAATCCAATGTGAAAATGTGATTAAATACACTTTACAACATTAAAATGAGGTCCACATAGCCTAGAAAGCTACAACATCCAATGTGAATGTGTAAGACACATTACAATACTAGATTAAAGTTAAGTTTATGTTATAAGTATTCTAGATTAATCTGAAGATGTAGTGAAATACATTTTATAATGTTGAATTAAGGGAAAATGGGTTTATTAAGTCTAGAAAAGCGTGAAAGTCCTTTACAACACTTTACAACACCTTTACAAGACATCATTAAATGCATTTGAAAGGGTCCAAGACCTAGTGTGGATGTGAAAAACACCTCACAACACCAAATCAAGGCCTTATTAAGTCCAATTTGTCATCAATTATTCCCCAAATCAAGCAAGTTGCTTTTTTTCTATGGTACATTTAGCGCCCACTTTAGTGAGAGAATGAACTTGCTTCAAACTCACACTAAAGTAGACATTCAAGAGAGATTTGAGTGTACAAATGTAGATGATAAAGAATGACAAAGATCAAGAAGGCAGTCAAGCCCCCAAGATCCAAGATCCTAAGTCAAACCATCAAGATACATAATCATGCAATGGAAAGAACTAGGAAGAAGAGAAAGATGAAAATGAAAAGGTGGATCAAGCTTTGATTTTTTGTCCAGCTAGTTGTGGATTAGACCCAAGTTGTTTGTCCGAAAAAGAAAATTCATACTAACTCTGGGGTGACAAAACTCTTGGCTATCTGTTGGGTAAGAAAGCCCAAAAGGTGAGAAACATAAACTCAAGTGATATGTACTCACAAACACATATGTGGCTATGGGGAAAGTCATGCCTCGGAGTGGGCTTCTCTCTCAACCATATCAAAGTTATACCCCCTAATAACTTTAATAAGGTACGACATAGGAAATTGGTTTTTGAGCTCTACGAGGTAAGAAAAACTTCATATGCTTGTTTGCCATAGAAAAATGGATCATTGAAAATTTCACGATCTTTTAGGTCATTCTTCATGATGCTTGATCTATTTTGCTTTGATTTAATGTTGTAATGTGACTTATGCATTCACATTAATTTATGGTGTCTTGTGTAGGTGTTGTGAAGTGTTGTATCACATTTGTACACTTTTCTAGACTCCTTTAATTACAATTCACCTAAAAATCATCTTTTCATCACTTATCAAGTCCTATTTTAAATTTTTATAAAGCCTTGTAACAAGATTACACACTTTTCTAGGCTTACTTTCACTATTTACACATTTCTTATACTTTATTTGACCCCTTTATGCACTCGTAAGACTTAATTAAGTGTATTTTTGAATGTAAACCTGACAAAGAACATTAAATATGACTTAATTCCTGACACCCACTTACAAGTCCAAGGTGGGACCCATTCGCCATGGGTGGCGAATGAGTCCCTCCTAGCTCCAAATTCAAAAATTTTCAAATTTTCTTTTGGGTTTTTATTCAAGATTACCTTATCTCAGCCTGTGATGAGGTATCATTGGGTTACTAAGGAAAATTTTTGTATAAATAAGTGTTTTTCTCCTCATTTTACATCTACTACAATCTCTTAATTCATTCAAGCATTCAATCATCCATTTGAGCACTTTGCATTATTCAATCAAGCATCAATAAAGAATTTTGGAGTAGCCATTGACATAAATTCAAATTTATTCAACAATCTTGTGGTGAGTTTAGGACATTTGCATGTTATTTATTCATCTCTCCTTGTTCATTTCTTTTCATTTCATCATTAAAGGTTTGATTACCAAAGTGGGATTTGACAAAGGAAAATCCCTATAACCTATCCCTTAACCATTTTTCCCCTTTTGCATGTGTGTTTGTAGACTTCTCTATGCACATTTGTCAAGAAATTAGGTGTTGAAAGGTGGTCAAGAAGTCAATAAAGTGTTTCAAGTCAACTACATCTTATTTCAGGCTTAAAGACAACCTGCAGTCCACTTTCTGCAGACTTGACTCTGTCAACCTGACAAGAAGACAAGTGTAGATTTGGTGGTACAAAATTGGTCCTTGATTTCACAAAATTTTGGGAGAGGACTAATTTTCCATTAGTGGCCAATGAGTGCTACCTTAAGGCTTGAAAAATAGATATTCTTAGATTTTAGATCCTGACAGTTAGAAACTAGTTTCTAGGAGTTTTTGTCAATAGTAGGATTGATTCGCCATGAGTGGTGAATGAGTCCCACTAGTGATTTTCAATGATTTTTGCCAGCATTCAGATCACTCTAAATTCATCATTCACTTCCCAAGTGCACTCTGTTTCGCCTTGTTTAATCCTGTTTGCATTAGTTTACTTCTTTCTTACATTTTCTACATATCACATTGTGTTTTCAAGCATTGCATATTTCTTTTTTTTTAATTCATAATGAGTCAATTACATTGCTTAGTTGCATTTATATCATCTCATTTAGCCTCAATCACATCACACATATATTAGATTTAATGAACCACATTGATTTTGAGAGTTTATCTCTCTCCTTTTAGGTGGAAAACCCTAAGAGTGCAAGAATAGACTATAGACCTCGTCAAAATCTATGGTTCATCTTGACACTCATACACATTGTAAGTGAAAGGTAGTGCAAGGAATGTTTAAAGGTATTTTTCTTAGTTCATGCAATGCCTCACCTTCAAGAACATCATGCTTAATGTTTTGAATAGGGGATAAGTATAAATGGTGCCATCTTTTTTCCAAGAGAGGACAAGTGTAATGTCTCATCATGGGCAACATTTTACTAATGTTTCCAAGAGAGGAAATTGTAAGAAAAAGAAAATCACACAATGAAATGTGAGTGGTGATGTATTCCCCCACTTTAAAGTGGTTTCGAACACTAGTATTGTGAGCAATTTCTTTAAAGTAGAAGAGGACATGATAGTTTACTCAGAAAGCCCTATGCCAAGTCATATGTTTCCAATAAGCTACGTCATGAAAAGGTGAAGTATGTCATATGTGAGCCAACTGAAGTCATGTCATTCACATCCCAAGCTTGCTCTTATGTCTTCATGAAAGGTTAGCAACTAGCCAAAGTAGGAAACCACATGTGATATACAAGAATAAGGCTACATAACCCCTTGCCCCCACTGAGTGCATGAGAAGGGTGAGCCAAAATGATTAATGAAATGCATGCTAGAGTGAAAATTAGTATCAATTAGAGGAATTAGGTGCCCCCACATAGGGAAGCATGATAAACTCCTTAATATGATGGATTATACGGCTCAAAGCATTACATTCATTAGTGGAGTGGCCATGAACTCTATGATAGGCATAGAATGAAGTCTTGTAATAACATTTCTTACATGTTCTTGGAGGGAGGGTGATCATGTGATCTTGGAGGAGTCTTGACAAGATACCATCTTGATCAATGGTAGAAGGTGGTCTTGTGGTTTTTTTCAAAGATACATCTTGCTTAGTATTAGATGTCATACTTACACAAGTCTCTCTAGATTGTGAGATTTTGTTCTTACTCCTATAGGAGGGAAAATCTATCAGATGAAAATCATTGGTATCTTGTGAGATGGCATTGACATTAAGTGAAGGGTTTTTTGTTTGTGTTATATTTTGCAAAGGATGATGTCAAGACCTTTAGTGTCAAGGAGTTCAAGATGGACGATTGTTAAGGATGATTTAGTCCAGTATGTTGTGTGAGATTGTTGATGTTGAGTGAAGGCTTGGCGATCTCTATCAAAGGATAATAACCAAGACCATGAGTGGTTTATTGTGTGATAGGATCTATAGGGTTGTGGATACCTTGTTCATTAGCACCACATCCTTTTCCACTATATCCAAGTTGTTTCATAAGCTCATACCCTTTTCTATAAATATTTTTCATTGCTTTGGGATTAGGTGGTGGTTGGTGATAATCATCGTCAAAGGTGGTTGTGTAGTTTGTTGTATTGTCTAAAATGGTTGAGGTGGATGCTTTCAAAAGGTCATCCAAATATTTTCTTGACATTAGTGTTGTATATTTACCCTTATTTGAATCTTTGTGGATGATTTTGTATTCACCCATGAAGTCATGCTCGAAATCCAAGGAACCCCAATCATCTTCTAATAGTATCGTGACTTGTTCAATATGTTGTTGTTTGTCTTTTTTTTGTGCAGGTTCCACTTGTATGGTTGGAGTTAATTTGTTCAAGGGATTCTCTTTATTTTTTTCAAGTTGTAAGACACTATAAGGCTAGGTATGTCCAAGATCATGATGGGCCAAAAAGTGGTGATATGATGGGTATGTGTAGAGCATGTGGCTGATGACTTTTTTTTACCTAAAATTGATGAAACGAAAAGGGTTTTTAAAGGAGATTTTAAGCTTTCCACCAATATAAATTATGCTTTAATTTTAATTTAATAAATAATTATTATTCATTTCCTATTTGAATTATGACTAAAGTTTTGATTGACAGGTTGATTAAAAAACATCTATAGCTTTCAAACAGTATCACATTTTTTGAATATGAAACATGTGTCACATTCTATGCTTTGCATACTACAGGATTAAAAAAAAATGATTAGACATACATTTTTTTATATTTAAAAAAAAATTAATAAAAAATTCATTATTAATTATTTACTTGGAAAAAAATAACAAAAAAATATGCATCACATTTGGACATGAGCCCTCTACTTATATCTAAAATTTTATTAAAAAAATTTATCATTTTATTGTTGTTAGGGCGGTCAGATAGACACCTACTTATTTTTTCCCTGAAATTTAATTACTACTCCATTGAAATTTCAAATTTTCACCAAATGGATTTTTTTAAAAATAAACCTAGTAGTTTAGAAACTACATTGAATTTGCTACAGATTCTATTCTTACATATTTTTGAAATAATATACATAACTTAGTCAATTTTTTACGTCAAGTTTCCTAACTCTGAATTTTCTGAATTTTTCACCACTTAAGGGCTTGTTTTTTCCATGGTGATCTTGCACATACCTGGATCATGATCAGCATCCACTATGCACAATTTGTTTGTATGGATGTATTTCATTTTTCAATGAAGAGTGGAAAGAACACCATTCATAGTCATGAATCCAAGGCCTACCTAGAAGAAGCTTATATGAAAGATCATGAGGCATAACTTGGATTGTTGTGTTCAATGTGACTTCTCCAACTCTAATAGGTAAACTTATCACACCAAGCAGTGTCTTTTCAACATTTTCAAAGCCCTTAATAGATAAATATTTGGGTTGAATTTTTGACCTATCCGCATTAAGCCTATCCAAAAGGTTTATGCTACACACATTAAGGGTTGAGCCATTATCATTAAGGGTTTTCTTTATCCTAATCTAATTGTATTGAGCAATGATCATGAAAGCTTCTTCTTTTTTTTGCACTTACAAAGGGTGGAGGTCACTTTGGTGGAAAACAATGTCAACATTTATTCCTTCGATCATGGTTGTTATGTCAGTTGGTTGCACATTAGAAGGGATAGGAACTTGTTGCAAGGATAATTGGATCATGTTGTGATAGTAAGGGGATGCTTGAAAAAGATCCCATAAGGATATCTTAGTAGGAGTATTCTTTAGTTGTTCAACAAGATTGTACTCCTGAATGTGAATTTAAGCGAGGATCTCTAGGAAAAATGGGATTTGGAAAAGGTAAGGGTGCTGGTGTGGGTTGTTGTGGTTGCGTATTATTTCTAGTGTTATATGTATGAGCAGTAGTATTATGGCTCAGTTGTTGCAACACATTAGTTTGAGGTGGGTAAAGAGTAAACTCAAGTTTGGGTAGAGGTGGAGGTTTATGTGATGGTGGGTAAACGATGAGTTGAGGTTGAATAATATTAACATCCCTTGCTGAGTGAGAGTCTAACAAAGGCTCTTCATTTCCTTTCAAGGGCATAATATTATTTAAAAAAAAAAAAAAATTGGTAAAAGTGGCAAGCGACTATAGTATTATATATATATAAATGATATTACAAAATCCTAGTTCAGGCGAGAATACTGGCAGGAAAGAACTAGGAAGAAAACCTCTGGTTATAGCATGAAAATATGCAGATCTTACAAAAATCTCATATATATGCCTTTTACGATGATATTATCCCTAGAAGGAGAGTGTTTAGGAGAACAAAAAACCTCATGTTCTTGATAATTAAGGCTTGGTTCATCCAAACTAACTTCATCACAACTAGGGGAGTTATTAATGGTTGAATGTGTTTGATGATTGATAGTGGGGAGATTAGAAGACTTTATTTGATTGTTAGTTGTTTCTAAGGTCTCATTCTCTTGTACCATATTATCTACCCGACTAGGAGAGCTTGTAATATGTTCATCCAAGTTTGAGGTTTGTGAAGTACCTTCATCACAACTGGGGCAGGCATCAAGAGAAGGACCACTATGGTTGTCAAATAGATTGTACCAAATGGTTGGAGCATTTGGGAATGGAGGGTCAAGACTATCATGACTCTTAATAGGTACATCTTCTAACACCAACTTATCCTCATGGAATCAAGGAGGGATGTTAGGAGAAGAACAATGTTGATTATCATGGTTATGGAGATTAGGTAAGGTGATATTCAAGAATGTTTCTATTATTTCATCCTTTTTTTTCTAATGTCTTCCAAAGGCTGAAGAGGAGAGGGAAAATCAATACCCTCAATGCTTGTAGCTCATTTCACCAAAATACCTTTGTCACTGGGTATGTGTAGGATCATGATGGGCCAAAAAGTGGTGATATGATGGGTATTTGTAGGGTATGTGGCTGATGACTTTTTTTTTACCCAAAATTGATGAAATGAAAATAGTTTTTAAAGGATATTCTCAACATTCCACCAATATAAATTACGCTTTACTTTGAATTTAATAAATTATTATTATTCATTTTCTATTTGAATTACGTCTAAAGTCCTGATTGATAGGTTGATTGAAAAAAATCTATAGCTTTTAAGTATCACATTTTTGGAATCCAAAACATGCATCACATTCTATGCTTCACATATTATAGGATTAAAAAAAAAAATTTGAATTTCATTAAGTTTTTAACCATGTTAAGGTGATCAGACATACAAGTTTTTATATTTTTTAAAAGTTGTAATAAGAAAATCATAATTAATTGTTTACTTTCAAAACAATTACAAAAAAATATGCATCACATCTGGACATGAGTCCTCTACTTATGTCTAAAATCTTATAATTTTTTTTTTATCATTTTATTGTCGTTAGGGTGGTTAGACAGACACCTACTTCTTATTTTTTCCCTGAAATTTAAGTACTATTGCATTGAAATTTCAAATTTTCACCAAACATAATTTTTAAAAAAAAAAAACCTAGTAACTTAGAAACTACATTCAATTTTCTATAGATTCTATTCTTACATATTTTTGAAATAATATAGATAACTAATTCAAATTTTTACATCAAGTTGCCTGACTCTAATTTTTTTGAATTTTTTGCCACTTAAGGGCCTATTTTTTCCATGATAATCCTGCACATACCCCACTAATAGGAGAGGTATTGAGAGAAGAAAAAGTATGAGTGTTATGATATTTTTACAAATCCAATAAGTACTTGGAGGGTATGCAATATGCATATCAAATGTTTTACTTTGTTGTCCTAGATTATGTCCATGAAAAATAGAATCATAGAAGCCACTTGATATTCAAGAAAAATGGAATGCTTGAAGAGAACACATACTAACATGGGAAAGT
Organism: Sequoia sempervirens; assembly: GCA_007258455.2. NCBI lineage: Eukaryota > Viridiplantae > Streptophyta > Pinopsida > Cupressales > Cupressaceae > Sequoia > Sequoia sempervirens. The sequence goes on along the minus strand of VDFB02281492.1, from coordinate 348,215,485 downwards.
AAATGAAGTGCAATGCAATTTTTTAAAGTTTAAATGCAATTTTTAGATGTGAAATAAGATAATTTTTTGTATTCATTATACAATCTAAAAAATGAAATGTCAGAAATGCAAATGTGAAATGGAGTAATGCATGAAATGAGCTATTTTAAGTTAGATCTAGTGAAATGCATGTTACAAAAAATCAGCTAACTAATACAGGTAGGTAAACGCACCAAACATAAGCTTAAAAATAGGGTTTTCAATTCTATAAAATGTAGTTTTAGGGGCCAAAAGGGACTGATTCACCTAGGGTGGCGAATGCTCATCCTAGTATGCACTTTTTCAAAATTTTCAAAAAAAATTAAGTGATTTTTACGCTTTTTGAGTTCTATGATGCAGACCTAAGTTAAAAATGCAGAATTTCAGAAAATTGAAATTAGTTTTGATGTTAAAAATGCAACATAAATGCATTTTTTATGAATGCAAAATTTGAAACCTAGCATGCAAATGAATCCACAAAAATCCTAATGCAAGATCAATGTGAGGTTAGATCTATGATTAAGGACTCCAAATCATAAAAGTATTCAAAAAGTAGGTTCACCAAAATGAAACATAGATTTTAAGGTGGATGGAATGCTACGTCTCTTTGACTCAATTAGGGTTTTTCACCTAATGGAAAGAGATAGATCTCACACCCAAAAATTTAGGTGATTCGCCCAATCTAAGATATGTATGATGGAATTGAGACTAAATACAATAATCTAGATGCAAAAAAATAATGAAAACTATTTATTATTCAATGGAAACTAAAGAATGCAACTTGTTTGAAAACACATTATGTAATGCAAAAAAACCTAGAAATGAATAGTAAACTATAACAGAAATGGATGAAACTAAAGAAGTACACCTATAAATTTGTTGGAGGCTTGAAATTACTTTTGAAATGTTCTTGATCTTGATTTTTGGGTCTGGTGGGACTCATTCGCCATTCTAGGTGAATCAATCCAAACTTTGTGAAACTATTTTGGAACCCATTTTGGACAAATGGGTGTCTAGTAATGCGAAAAACCAAAAATAGGCCTAAAAGTGGGACTCATTCACCACTCATGGTGAATGAGTTCACTTTTTCATTTCTAAATATTCAAAGGTGGAAACAGGATCCTTCATTCTGCACTTTATGCTTCTCTAAGTGTCTAAATCTAAAACTGTCATATTTGGGTCTAGAAGTGACTTTTTGTTGATATTTTTCCCTATACAATTAAGAGATGACTTTAACAACTTTGCAATGCAATCTTCAATGATTTCTAAGCCTCCAAGATGTCTAAATCTACAAACACACAAGACAAGAAAGAGAAATGTTGGATGTTAAGGCATGGGGGTTTGCCTTGGTCAAACCCCTTTTAGGTAATTAAACCAAAATGATGAAAGAATGTAATGGAGCATGAAATAATAGAGTAACTACCTTTCCATGATGATTTATCTTGAATTTTTGAAGCAATGGAGGAAGATTCTACCCTTGAATATCTTAAGAGGCTATCTTGATGACTTGCAATGATGAAACCCTAACTTGCTTGACTTGAAAGAGAAGCCAAATGATGGATGAATTATGAAAATGAGTTAATGGATGTGAATTAGGGCTTAGAGACTTTATTTTATAGGAAATTCACCTTATTTTCCCGTTAATTGGATCCCTAAGGTGGACATGAAAGAATATTAAATTTTATTTCTAGTTTTTCTCGTTCAAAACTCAAATTTGTCCCAAATGGGACTCATTTTCCACCTTCGGTGAATCAATCCCACTTGGTAGAGACTCATTTTCCACAAGTGGTGAATTAGTCCTAGTGGGGCCCATTTTCCAGCTAGATTGCTAGAAAATAAGGAAATAAGGTAGATATTATGACTTTGTCAATTATTTGATCAATTGAAGCCTTGAGATGCATAATATGGGGCAATAGGGGCCTAATAGTGATGATGTAAAGGTCAATTAGGGATTGGGAGACAAAATCCAATGTGAAAATGTGATTAAATACACTTTATAACATTAAAATGATGTCCACATAGCCTAGAAAGGCACAACATCCAATGTGAATGTGTAAGACACATTACAACACTAGATTAAAGTTAAGTTTAAGTTATAATTATTCTAGATTAATTTGAATACGTAGTTAAATACATTTTATAATCTTGAATTAGGGGAAAATGTGTTTATTAAGTCTTGAAAAGTGTGAAATTCCTTTACAACACCTTTACAAGACATCATTAAATGCATTTGAAAGGGTCCAATACTTAGTGTGGATGTGAAAAACACCTCATAACACCAAATCAAGGCCTTATAAAGTCCAATTTGTCATAAATTATTCCCCAAATCAAGCAAGTTGCCTTTTTTCTATGGTACATGAAGTTGGAAAAATTTTGTATTGCAACACCAAAATCCAAGCAATTTAAGGGCACCTGACTAAGACTCATGTCAAGTATATTGTGTTGAAATTATAGCTAACACATGCAATGAGAATCTTATAATATTTATTTTTGAAGTGACAATATTATACAATCAAAACTAACATCTCATACTTTTTCATGTCTTGGTTAGATAGATATTATTAAGAAGATACAAAAAAATTTCCATTTGTCAAAGTTTGGGAATTTTTTTGATTTCTTATTGACTTTGGTGATCAAAGAATACTTTTTATGACTGATTATTTTCACATACTTAAGAAGATTTGCAAGATGGATTCATACAATGAATTAAAGTAGTATCTATGTATTTTTTAGAAGTGATATAATCTATTGTGAGATGTATCTCGTGGGTTGCTAATTCCACATCTAAGTAGTTGGATCAATTTATATTTGAATATTACACTATATGTTGGATTTTAAATATTTAATGACAATTATTTTAGGATTTCTTGATAACTCAGTGGTAAACATTGTAGTTTGGTTGAGTAATGCATTTAATTTTTTCTAAAGCTCCCCTTTAAGATCCACTGCTTTTCCTTCTCAAATTTTCAATGTATTCTTGTATGGTCTATTCTTCATCTCCTCAAGTTATTTTTTCATATGTTTCTAGCAGAAAGTTTATGTCAGCGGAAGGACCCCAGTATTTGAGAGTAGCCAAGTAGTATACCCTAGATATTTTTTCATTCTTGACTTTACTTGCTTGTTTCAGAAACTATCATATACAATTCAAATCATCATAGCTATTTTTTCACCTTTATGTGCTTGGTTCAATCTTTAATGTATGATTTGATAGATATACTCCTTAAATAAGTAGGCACAAAAGAGTGATTGTGATCATTAAAGAAAATTCTCCTTCTCATCGCTTGAATAAGTCATAGTCACTTAACTATTAAATGCAGTAGTTTTCTACTTCAAAATCTTTACTATTCCCACATATTTTTCTAGATTTTTTTGAATAAATAATAAAAAATGTTTAATTTATAATTGTTGGGTGAGTTTGAACAACTTTCATTGACTATTGGAGACCTCTCTATAATGCTACAGTAATGGGATAGACATAACTTGAATTGGTGGCATAGTGTTGTCAGGCTATGATTTGGTGGAGTGGCCTTTAAAGCTTTTTTACATAGCCAATTATTTGGTTTTCCAACTTGAAGTTGCATAGAATCTAATTTTTAACATTATAGCCTTTATTTTCATACAAAAACATTGCATTACAAGTGCAATCTTTTGTGATATTGTTGTATGCTTCATTAATTCCTTGAAATAAATCTCATTTATAATATTTTTTACTTTGTAATGTTTTCAGGTTTGCATCTATAGACACGTAAAATGTACTGATTAGCATTACACACTTGATCTTGATTACTAACACCATTTCAACTTGAATCATCCTCTTAGCTTGTCATCACTCTTCATCCCTATAATATAGGGGTATTCTCTACTCACAAGTTCTCTTCACTCAAAGAGCCTCATGGGGTGAACTACCCTATATTACCTCAATGGAACGATAGTGGGAGTTTCAAATTCTGAAAGAGCAGGTCATAGGAATTTTCTAGACAAACTGATAAGCTCTCAACCAAAGGACAACAATGTGGCGCGCTGGCATCCTAAAGGCACGTTGGCATCTCGTATAGACTAGAGAATGAGAATGTCTTAGAAAAATGCTAAGTGACGACTTACACTCTGATTACTGAGAGCCTCTAGAACACAAGAAAGCAATAGGAAGTAATAAGACTGAAATGAAGTGAAATAGAGACAATAAGGAGAAGAAAGGAAATACTTAAGACCGTGTGAGTGATGAAGCTTCTAGCTCATGAGTGTCTTCAATATTTGCACACAAGAGGAAGAGAGAAATTGTTGGGTGCCTGTATAGGGGCCTGCCTCAGTCAAACCTCATTTTGGTGTTCCCACCTCCACAGACAGCTAGATAGATAGAGAGAAAAGTAGAAATGAAGTAAAGAGCACTTAAAGCACTACAAAACAATGTTCTTCTACTCAACCAAATAATAGAGGAGAGGAGTGAAATCTTACCACCTCCACCAAGAGAGCTCAAGGCTAATGGGGGAGAAAATGAGAGGAACTCAAGCATCTACTTCCATGCTTCTTTGTTCCATACTTGCTCTATTAAAGTGGTGAAGTGTTGATGTTGTTGTTGTGAAGTGTAAAGTGTTTTGAGATCTAAGAGAGGGCTTAGAGAGAGATAGAAAGATAGAGCATGAGCTCAATGCTTGGGAGAGAATGAAGTGAAGAAACTTTTAGAAGATGTGAAGAGGATGTGTACAAGATGGAAGAAGATGGAAGAAGCTAGAAGAAGCTAAAATGATAGTTCGTGGAGTGAATTTGAAGAAGAGATGAAGAGAAACAACCATATTCGGGTCAGTCGGTTGAGGAAGGTGTTACAAATCGACCCCAAATAGGAAGTGTAACATCTTTGTAGGCTTTAGATGTGGAAATCTATTAGGGATGTAAGCGCACTATGTAGATGTTTGTGCACCATGTAGGCATCCTTGATAGAAATGACTCCACTGACGCTCAAAACAGGCATCAAGTGTGATGCAAGTAACGGGCTTAGGATGAATTAAGCCTCTGAACTTGGTTTTCTAAGGTGGGTAAAGGAAAAATGGGGATTTTAACATGGGGTACAAATTTTCTCTTATACAATCCCTTAAATAAATAATCATTTATCTAATTAAGTCATTCTCTCTTGTTAATTAAATTAATTAATGTGATCTAATTAACTCTGTGTCTCTATTTAATTCAATAATTCATTTTATTTGATTAAATCTCTAAATTCATATTATTAAATTAAATAAATTAAACCTTATTTTATTTATCTAACTTTCATCCCATTTAAATAAATAAATCAAAAATATTTATTTAATTAGTCTCTAAATCACATTCTTCTCATCTTTTGATTTAAATCAACCCATAAATCTAAATCAATTAGTCACATCATTTAATCCCTCATTAAATTAATTAACCCTTGATTAATTTAATCCTAACCCATGTCCCATCCTCTAGCTTTTTCCACTTGCACATGAAAATACATTTAATTCATTTATTAAATCTCTACTTTCTCTCAACTTGGCATCTTTAGAGAATATTCTTCCAATCTTGAAATCCATCCAAGTGGATTTGTCCTTCCAACAAGACATTTATTCCTTCTTATGCATTGAGCCATGTGGAAATTAAGACATTCATTTTCCCTCTTACATGTCATTTCACTATTTTCAAATTCCACCTAATTGCATTTATGAGCACATTCATCAAAATGTGCACATCCTTTGCCCATTCACATCTTGACAAGTGGAATTTGGCCATTGGTTGAAAGTTAGTCCCACATTGCTTCATTTTGGGAATTTCTCCATCATGTCTTTCTATAAATAAGAGGTTTCTCTCCTCATTTGATCATCCACAATTTGAGTAAACTTACTATACTCAATTTCATCTTCAAGCATATCTATTCTCATCAATTTTATCAAAGTCTTAGCTAGGATATGCCAATTTTTCATCTTGGAGCATATTTGAATCTTCAACAAAGTGGATCAACCTTCATTTCATCAAAATTGCATCATAGGAGCTGGGAAAGGGCCAATTTTCACATCAAATTGGCACCAATTCCCCCATGGGATCAAGAGTTTGCATGTTTAATTAGGATTTCATTGTTTTCTTATTGTGTTCTTCATTTTATTTCCTAGTTTGAGCATTTCTAATGGATTTCATGGGGAATCTTGATTCTCACTTGCATATGATTTAGTTGTGTGTTTGTTTGTTGTGTTTTGCAGTTGCTAGGATCTTGGTTCTACATTTGGCACTAGGAGGGAAAATCTCAAGTTCAAATCATGTTTTTATCAAAAAAATTGTACTTTTTTCTATTTTTGTGTGTCTATAGGGAACTACACCACTATCAATCCAGCATCACAATATAGAACCACTAGTGTTCCAACGTTGTCCTAAAACATTGCTTCATATTTCAAACTGAAATGCTTGATCTCTCTCGCCCAAAATTCAAAATTTCTAACTTCGTCGTTGGGTCAATTTGAGGTCACTAACTTTTTTAAATTCCAAACTACACCACTGGTTAAAATTTTGATGCAATTGTGCTCTCTATTTTACATTAGAGTGACACTTATAGAATTAGCATTGACATATAGCATTGCTAGGTCCCTCAAACTGGACCACTTGTGCAGACTCCACCACTGGAGTGAAGTAAAGAGTGAAAATTTAAATTTTTTATGATATGTGCTTTTTTTAATTTTTATCATCTGGGTTATTAATTGCTTTCCTGACCTCTGTTTTGCAGTTCTAATTGGTTTTTTGTAGGTTGGTCTAATTAAAGTGAAGGAGAAAAATGAGGTTAAAAGAGGCATAATGACATGATTCTCTCATGATACCAAGTGTTTTTTAACACTTTAGTGTTTGTTTAACACTCTTAGAGAATTCACAATATCTCTTAAAAATTTGTTATATTTCATGTGCTTAGGACCTACTAAATTTATTTTGGGCTCTTAAAAGAACATTTCAATTTTTTGCCACAAAGGGCTTAAAAAGAACTTTAGGACAAAATCATTAGATTTGGTTGAGGATTAACAATTAAAAAAGGATATTTCCATATTTCATTTTGGTAAACTAAAAAGAATAAAATCATTGCTTTGTGGACTTAAAATGAACAAGTGCTTCTTTGTTTTGTGATTACTTACTCAAAGTAATATCATTAAAAAGGATGTATGCACTTCTCTCATGCCTCACGATGATCTTGAGAATCAAAAGGCCTTTAGGTGACATTAAGTTGTGTAAGTAATTACCCACACACTTCAATTTGGATTTTAAAATTGAAAAAATCTTGAGTGTGAGTTGAGCATATTGTGTACATTCTCTTTCTTTGGTTCACAACAAAGACTGATCAAGTTACGAATATGTTTGCTTGCATTTGTTTCTCTTAGAGGGCTTTCCTTGTGCGAAAAATTAATCACCCAAGGGAAAAACCCAACTAGGAACATGCTAAGGCCAAGCGACTTCCACTTGGGATATAAGTGTGGACATTGGAACAAAGGTCAATATCACAAGGATTATTCTAATGAGAAGGGCAGAAAAGGTCTCTCACTACATGGATGGTCCCCTACAAATGGAATGCTCACATTAAAACCCTTGTCTATCAAAGGCCAAAATCCTTGATCTATTTGTTGGTGCAAGAACAGTCATTCTAAAGTTGCCCCACACTTTTATAGCTTTTAGTAGAAATGGAAAGTATTCCATGGGAGATTCATGGGTATTGATGCTTGGATGACCCAAGAAGCGAGTGCACTATAAGGGGGAGCTTGAGTTGTTAAGCATCTAACCATTCACTAAAAGTAAGCATAGTTGTACTTGTCTAAGTGGGGATTCAACAAATACAGTCTTTCATAACCATAGGGTTATACATGTTCTTGAAATCAAAACACTTTGCTTGTTCGTAAACATTGGGAAAACAAACATTCAACATTTTTCATCAAATTTCAAACCCTTTAGGAAGCAAATATCTTTGACAAAATCCAAATGTTATTGCTTGCCCTAGGGATTCTATCCTTAGAGGTTTCTAAACATTTGGATTTATATCTCAACTTTCTTACTAAAGTTAACAATACGGAACGTTTGCCTTGATTTCATTGAATTTCCACACAATATACTTTTTGGAATGAAAAAGAAGTCAAGACATTAGACATCTAGCTCAAAGACCTAATAAAGAATTGTTTGTGGTAAAAAGAACTTACTAAGAAAAGCTGAGAAATTGAACCCCGCACATGTGTCTCAAATGATTTCACACAAGATCAAAATATGGAAACCAAATTCAAAAGCTCTTAGTCCAAAATATCATCAAAATCATCTCTCAACGCTCTACGAATTCATATGAAGATTGATTTTTAACTTTTATAGAAGAGCCTCAAGAAAAAATCCCGATTTGCACTCATTCTATTATTGTAAAAATCTAAATCTTTTTTGGGAATTTGAACACCTTGATTAGAGTAAATTATGTCCTTCAAAGCCGAGGTCTTGTAAGAAAGAGTCTTTTTAGGTATACATAGGATCAAAATCAAATTTTTATCCATCTCTCAAACATCAAACCAAGATCATCTCACCAACAACTTTTGAAAATCTTGAAATCATCCTTCATGCTAGACTTTTTGGAAAATCCATGAATCAAAAATCCTTGAAACAAATCAAAATCCTTGAATCAAACATAAAATAATCTTGTTTAGCTAGGTACATATGTATATGCATCCTTCTCCATATGCTTAGTTGAATTATCATCTTGTTTGGTTAGGTGTGGGTAGATGCATCCTTCTCCCTACACTTAGTCAAATTATCATCTTGTGAGAAAATTTATCCTATAGATATCATCCAACATCTTGGGATCCATTTGTTCATTATCCAAAATCAAAAAAAATCCAAAACCAAGTCAAGGATAAAATAAAATCCAAAAAGTCCCAAAAGTCTAGCATTTCTCTCAAAATATTCTAAGAGTCTAAACATCTGTATCATCCACCTTTCACACATTTTACCATCACACCTTAGATCCTTAATCATCCTAGATCTTCTCTTTTAAGCCTCATTTTATGGTTCAAACAAGATCACAATAAAAAAAGAACATGGAGACCAACAAAGAAACATCAACTTCAAGTGACCTAAGCCAAACCAATACTGAAATGAATCTCATTGGATAAAACAACCCTCTAACTAATTTTCCTTCATCATCACAAAATCTAGAAGAGGAAGCTCAAGTGGAGGATATCACCAATAATTCCTTTGGGATGACAGAAGACAAGATCATTGAAATAGTCCATAATCCTAAGAATCATAGAATTGTCAACATCATGATGAAGCTCCATCCCTCATAATACATGCTTGAATTAGCAAAACAAGGGGCTAAACTCCCTTCCAATTTTGATGTGAGCACCATTGTGGAACAACCTTTGGGGGTCATGCCTCCAATTTCATCTATGCCCCAAATGTCATCTACACCATTCCAAAGCATCACCCAACCCATCCCCAAAATTACATCATCCATTGCTCCAACTCAACCTATTGTTAACAAAGGGAGTGCATTCCTCAATGCACTACAAACTCGCCCCCTCATGAGTAACCAAGATTTGGATGCAAACACGATCTTGAGGCAATTCATACCCCAAAATCCATCACATCCATATGTCCCCCTCACCTTTCATGATCCAAATGACCCATCATCATCATTTCATGCAACACTGACATACCCATTAAGTACACAAACCTCTCTCCCTATAACCTCGCAAGGAGAAGGGGACTTATTTGGTCGAGCATATTTGAACCTTCATCCTCATCATTTCCCCAAGGAAGTATGTCACTCACTTTTCCACCACTCATTCAAAACAATCCCCCAATCATCAATCAAAACATCTTGCCATTGATATCATAACAATAGATGGAAACCATCCCAATAACACAAGAAACCACCACCATTCCCTAGAACATGGTCTCTGAAGGACCAAACATATCAATTACATCATCCACCAAAATCCCAATCATCAATACAATAGTGCCTTTGATCACGACAACAAACACTGTACAAAATCCATCGCCACCACCAAAGACAAATACATCAAGCCAATATATCATTACACTACAAGCTACTCAAAAAGATTCCTATCAAAAGGAACTTTAGCAAATCCAAAATTGACAAGCTGCACAACTATGTACTCAGCAAGAGAAAACACAATTAGCTACACAAAAAGTAGCACAAGCAACACAGGTAGCACAAGAAGCACAAGACACATAAGCTACACAACAAGAGCAACAAGCATAACAAGCATAGAAGGTTGTTCAAGCCCAAGCCCTATTACAACAACAACAAGCTGCTCAAGTTGTGCAGGCTGCACAGGCCACACAAGCCCAAGCTCAAGCATAGGCATAAGCTTGAGCCTAGTACCAAGGTCAACAGGCACATGCACAAGCACAAGCACAGGCGCAAGCACAGTACCTCACACAACAACAAGTAGTCGAATAACAAGCATACTAGCAAACATTGAATCAATACCAAGAATAACAAGAAACAACCCAGCTAGCAACCCAACAACAAGCATTGTTGATACAACAACAACAGCAAGCTCAACACCAAGCATTATTAGCACAACAACAATAGGATCAACAACAAGCGTTGTTAATACAATAGCAAGTACAAGCATACTTAGTGAAAAAAAATGTGTAAGCACCCTCCATCAACACACCAACCAATCCACCCATCCCTCCAAAAAATGAACCATCACAAAACACCTTCATCCCATCCCATGATCTACAAAATGAGGTAGCAATGCAAATCAAGTTACTATCACAACAAGTACTTGATCTTGAATCAGGGAAAACTACAAAAACACCCAACAACTTGCATCCCTATCCATTTGATAGGAGTCTTGTAATGAAACCATTCCCAAAGGGATTTGAGATTCCCAAATTTGATAAATACCATGGGATGGGAAACCCTAAAGATTGCATTAGAGAATTCCAAGTTCATTGCATGGAAGTCGCATATGATGATACATATCTGATGTGGCTATTTCCTAGAAGTTTGGCTAGCCATGCCATGGAGTGGTTCTCTTTCCTTCATCTAGGCATCAAAAAGTTCCAAGAGATAGTAGATGCATTCATAAAAAGTTATTCCTTCAATATCAATATGGATGTCAGTCTAGAGGAACAATCAGCTCTTAAACAAGGAAAGAACAAATCATTTGCTTTATTCCTACAATGATGGCAATCCAAGGCCAATAGGAGCAAATGGGTCATGCGAGAAGAGAAATAAATTTTCACCATCATCTCCAATCTTGAAGGAGCCTTGGCATTCAATCTCAAGGTGCAAGGTATCACCACATATGATCAATTGATCTCCAAGGTGCTTAACATTAAATGATCCCTTATTTCACAAGGAGAGACACCCACATATCTTGAACAACAAAAAAATCTCCCATCCACTAGCTACAATGACAAACCTCACACATGGGTGAAAAATAGAAACATTACCAACAATGGTGTTGTCAATGCCAAATTTTCCATCAATGCTCCTTGAAAAAATACACCAGCACCCCAACAACAACCCTAAAACAACAATCAAAACAATCATCAAGCTAACATGGTGACTCAACAACCAAACAATCAAACTATCAATAATGTGAATGATCAAAATGGATCACTCTAGAGAAACAAAATCTACCCCAAGTAGAAGTACACTGCCCTTGGGGAACCACTCGAGGTTGTCATGAAGAAATTGATAAATGAAAACCTCATCAAGGCTCCCACTTATAAGAATTACCAGGAACCAGAAGTGAAACCACCCTCGTACAATGAAAACCAACTATGTGACTTTCATAAAATAAAAAGGCACACCACTAACAATTGCATCAGGTTAAAAAACCTAATCCAGGACCTCATTGATCAAAAAATCATAAATTTAGAGCAACTAGCGAGAAATCAGAATCTCAAAATCTACACAAATCCAATGCTCAATCATATCAACAAAGGGAACAATAACAATGATAAGGGGAAGGGAACATTCAAAAGTTTCAATCATGTATATGACCATGTTATTGCATCCCTAGATGGGTATTTCTCTATTATCACCATCAAAGGATCCCACACTGATTATGGAGTCACCACAAGAGGTGGAAAAAATACCATCATAAGGTCATCCCAGCCTCCTAGAGCACCCGCTTCCAACTCGAGATCCATTCCCAGTGGCTATAATGTCCTTGATCAATTAAAGAGAACCCTAGCTCAGATCTTCATCATGGAGTTATTGAATATATCATCAACCCACAAAAATATCCTTGAAGAAGCATTGGCTTCATCCACTGTGTCTACAGATCTTGATGCTGAACAATTCCAAGCTATGGTTAGAAACATCACTACCCCAAATCTTATTACATTCTTCGATCAAGACTTTTCCACCCACCCATATCACAATCACACACTCCATCTAGAGGTCCTATTGTATAAGAACAAAGTCAATAGGGTTTTGGTGGATGGAGGTGCAAGTTTAAACATTTGTTCCCTCAAGCAAATAAAATTTTTGGGAATCTTAGAGGATTCCATTGAAAAAGGAAAAGGCATTACAATCAAGGCTTGCAATGATCAAGAAAGAGTGTCTCAGGGTGCTATCCAACTCCCTATTCAAGTAGGGCCAGCAATTATGGAAACCACCTATTAGGTGCTTGACCTCGATTTTCCCTACAACATTCTCCTGGGGAGTCTGTGTATCCATGGGATGCAAGAAATAGCATCAACCTTCCACCATTGTGTCAAATTCACATACCAAGGCCAAGAGGTCACTATACATGTGGATCCTAAACCATTTTCTTACTACAAGAGCCTAGAAGCCAAATATTACAAAATCTCCCAAGTGCCAAAAAATGATGAAGGCCCATCAACTCCATACATTGATCTAGCTACTCTCACCTCCACTTCTATGACAAAGATACCCACCATCCATGCCATCTCTGACATCAAGGTTATTATCTAGGACAATGGGTGTGGGCACTATACAATCCCAAAGAATTCCTTTGTGGTAGGAGAGTTACCACAATCTCCTAGGTCACAGGGATGACCACAATCAAACGATGCTTCATCATCCCAAACATTCATTCTCAAGCTCTTCTAGCTTCCTAAACTAGGGAGATCTAGGTGGAGAGATAATAGAAGAGGACCCATCCCATCTCTTGTACTAAGACAATAGACCATTAGTTGATCTACCTATGGATGATAGCAATAAAGGCTTACAAATGATGCTTGCCATGTGCTATGATAGAAACAAAAGGCTTGGAAAAAATGACAACAAGCTCCTAATACCCATCATTCCTGAGACGCGAATGAAAAATATTGACCTCATATCTACCCCTTCAAGTATAACCATATGTGGCTAGAATCCCCATGTTAAGAAGGTCAAAACTCCTTAGCAAATGATAGCCGCCCTTCAATTTCCCATATCCATTGGTCTACCCTTAGAAAATTTCACATTTGATATAATCGATGTCTATAGTAGTAGTGATGAGGAAGATCCCATTACCAACATATCTATTCTTTTTTAGGACACCACCCTCCTCATTCTTAGTACCATGTCATTTGATTCAACTAGTCAAAACCATGAAATCAACCTAGTTTACCCCCAACTCATTGATTACAACCAATGAGGACCACCAATTTTGGACACATTAAAAAATGATGAAGTGCTCTCAGAATTCATGGGACTGTGGGATAATATTCCATGTGGGGATCATAAAGCTAGATTTATCATTGAACTGGATACACATGCATATTATGGGGAAACGATTGAATCCCTCAGTCACAAAAGCGAAAAACTAAGAACAATCTCTAGGAATTTGAGTGAAAACCACACCATGGCACTCTCTAATCCAAAAAAAGTAAATAGAAAGGATGCATCCAATGATGAAAACCTCTTTGAGGTGCCCAAGGATGGGGGATTCAATCTTCCTCTCATATTTCTACATCAAGAAAAATCAGTGGTTCCTACTGAAAAGTGCAATCTAGTCAACCTGGGAACAAAGGAGACACCACAAATCACATTCTATGTTGAGTCATTACTATTAGAGGAACAAGAGCTCCTAGTATCCTTCTTCAAGGAGAGAAAGTTCAAATTTTCATGAAGCTATCCCGACACTCCCGCACTTGATCCAAATATTGTGGTCCATCATCTAGCAGTCTACTCTGAAGCAAAGCCAGTTAGAAAAAATCCTAGGAAAATGCATCCTCAGATTGCTTTGTTATTCAAGATGGAATTGAATAAGCTACTCAAGTGATGCAGGGTTCATATGACTAATCGACTATCCATAATAGGTATCAAATCTAGTTCCTATTTCAAAACCTAATGGGGGCATTCGAATTTGTATGGATTTCAGAGACCTAAATAAAGCATGTATGAAAGATTATTTCCCATTGCCTAACATTGACATGATTTTATACATGATGGTAGAACATGAAATTATTTCTCTGATGGATGGTTTCTCTCGGTACAACCAAATAATGATTTCCAAAGAAGACCAACACAAAATGGCTTTCACTTGTCCATGGGGGACCTATTGTTGGAACATGATGCCATTCAACCTAAAGAATGTTGGGGCCACCTACCAAAGAGCCTTGACATTAATCTTTCATGACATGATCCATAAAAATATCAAGGATTACATTGATGACATACTCACAAAATATAGAAATGGGAAAGATCACATAGCAAGCTTGAGTGCTATTTTCGACAGGCTAGAGGAATACAAGGTCTGTTTAAATCCAAAGAAGTGTGTCTTTGGAATATAGTTAGGAAAGTTTTTGGGATGCATAGTATCAATGAGGGGTATTTAAATAGATCATACCAAGGTAAAAGAAATCATCAAGATGGAGGCATCCAAAACATTGAAATAGTTGAGAGGCCTCCAAGGCAAGCTTCAGTCCATCTATAGATTCATAGCACAATTGGTAGAAAAGAAAATACCTTATTCTCACCTACTCCACAAGGGGATAGCATACAAATGGGATGACAAATGTGAGGAATACTTCAACAAAATCAAAGAATATCTACTCACACCTCTGGTCCTCATGCCACTGATCCCAAGAAAGCCACTAATCCTCTATGTATTAGTAATGGCATCAGCCCTCAGTGGTCTCCTAGCTCAGCATGACGAAAATGGGATAGAGAGGGCCATCTATTACATTAGCCTCACAATGGTTGGGTATGACTTAAACTACTCATTTATTGAAAAAGCATGTCTACCAGTAGTGTTTGCTTCACAAAAATTCATACACTGCATGTTGGCACACAAAATAAAACTCATCGCCAATATCAACCCCCTTAAGTACCTACTATCAAAGGCAATGCTCATAGGAAGGATGGCCAAGTGGGTCATGATTCTATCTGAATATGACATCGAGTACATGGAATGAAAAGCAATCAAAGGTTGGGTGATCATAGATCATCTTGCTGAAGCACCCATGTATTCATAGAATCCACTCATATTAAAGGTTCTAGATGAATCCATCTTCAATCTCAGCATAGCCGTCCACTGGAAACTCTACTTTGACAGTTCCTACATGTAGCATGGATCAGGAGCTAGTGTCTTCTTCATCACCCCATAGGGGGACTATATACCTAGATCCTACAAGTTGGCATTCCCCTACACAAACAACATTCTTGAATACGAGGATTTAACCATAAGTTTTAGAATAGTAGTACAGTGGCACATCATGGCCCTCAGTGTATATGGAGACTCCTAGCTAACAATAAATCAAGTGAATGATGAGTACCAAACAAAGGATGATAAGTAGACTCCATGCAAAAAGTTGGTAGAGAGTCTGAAGGAATAATTCATTGATATCACATTTGAGCAGATTCCCATAGCAAACAATAGAGTAGCAGACACCATGGCATCGATTAGATCCCTACTGGACATCCCTTGCAATGTCCCAAAACATGAATTCTTGGTAGAGCAGCTTCTCATGCCTACATTCGAGGTACCAGAGTCAAAATTTGTGTGCAAAATCATTGGTCCCAATGATCGCTATTACCATGACATCTATACCTACTTGTGAATATGGGTCCTACCTGCTAACTTACCCTCAAGCCTAAAAAGAACCTTTTTCAAGAAAGTATCCCAGTTTGTCATCCTAGCAAATACCCTTTACCGTAGGATCATATAAGTAACCCTATTACATTGCTTAAATGTTGAGGAGGACTTGATCACCTTAACTAAGGTACATAATGGTATTTGTGGTTCACACTCGAGTGGAACGACCTTTTCCAAGAAATTGCTAAGGATGGGGTATTATTGGCCTACAATGGAAAGAGAAGCACATGACTACATCAAAAGGTGTCTACAATGTCAGTAGCATGGGAACCTCATCCATGCTCTAGCTCAAGAGCTTCATCCTATTATCATGCCATGGCCCTTTTTTGCAGTGGGGGCTTGATGTCATTAGGAAAATCACTCCCACCTCATCTAGTGGCCACAAGTTTATCATTACCACCACTAAGTACTTTACCAAGTGGGTGGAAGTCGTCCCCATGAAATACATCACTCAAAAGTAGATATCAAAGTTCATCTTGAACTACTTAAGATGCCGATACAGTGCTCTCCAAGCTACTATCTCAGATAATGGGACACCTTTCAAGAATCAAGATGTTTGTGACCTTTGCAAAAAATTCAAAATCCAACTTTTCTTTTCCACTCCATATCATCCCCAAGGAAATGGCCAAGCAGAAGCTACCAATAAAACCATTCTGAAAATCCTCAAAAAGATAGTCAATGATGCAGGTCATGACTGGCATTTGTAGCTAAATCCCGCCCTTGGGGCATATCAAACCAGCATCCACACACCAATAGGTGCCACCCCATTCTCCCTGGTCTATGGATCAAAAGCCGTATTACCCATAGAGATCGAGCTTTCATCATTGAGAATATCACTGTAAAGCCTCATCATGGATAAGAATACCGAGTATCAAGACTAAATGAGTTGGAGCTTCTAAATGAGTGGCATATGGAAGCATTGAACCACTTGCAGGTATATTAGAACTAACTCAAGCGAAGTTATAACAAGAAAATCAATAGTAGAACTTTCCAAGTCAGAGAACTTGTGCTAAAAGAGAACCAAAAGAACGTCCCTAACCCAGAAAGCAATGAAAAATTTGAACCCAACTGGTTGGGACCATTCATCATCACAACAAGCTAGAAATCAAGGGCATATCAATTATCAACACTTGAGGGTGAACCTCTATAGGAGCCCATGAACAACTCCCATCTCAAAAAGTTTTATGCCTAAATTTTTCAAGGTATAGAATCAAAAAATCAAAAAATAAAAAAATGTCCTAAAGAAATAATTACCCTGATGAAAACCTGGCAAATAGGAGTGATGGTAACAACAAAAAAATACAAAAATCCAAAAATCCAAAAAAATGAAAAAAAGGATAAAAAATAGTAAAGAGAAAAATCATCCCCTAGTGAAAACCACTTTAATGGTGCTTTGGGCAAGTACCTTGGTGAAAACCTAGCAAATAGGCACCTTGTGTAAATAAGCAGTTTCCATCCACCAGGATCTTCATGGCTTGTTCTACATCATCCATCCATTATGCTTCCATCATCCATCACATTCCATATCACCATCCATCATCCATTCAACATTTGCATCGTAGCTTGGCCTTGTGTTCGCGTCATGATCCCTCCTAGTACTAGACCCATTCTCAAGGTCAGTTTGTCTTGCCTTTATTGGAGTAGTCTATTGCATCATGTTGGGCACATGTTCTCATTGGATCATATTTGTGTATGTTCTTGAGATCCCAATAAGCGCCAGTCTATATTGATCCTGATTTATAACGAGGTCATTCCTTAGAGTTCTATTGGTATAAATGGTTAATCATCCGTTCATATCCATTCGTCATCCATTCCATTCCGATCCGTTATTCATCCATCATCGAAATCCGTCCGTTCATTCGTCCATATCGTCCGTCCATCCATCCATCCGCTACTTCCGTCCGTCCATCCGTCCATCCATTATCCCATTATCCTTCCTACAATGGACATCAACATTAGGAATCACTATAGTTTAGTATTGGCTAGCAATGTTGAAGAACATCAACTTGTTTGTTTACTTTATCTTTCTCTTTGGATTTATCTTATTACACTCATTGCAAGGACCTCTCAATGATGTCCAAATAAAGGATTTAGAGAGATATGAATGGGGAAACGATCATTATCTTTTGTCTATTGTGCTTGTTGGATATTTTGTAATATAACCTTGGTCATGCGTGCTTTGTTCAGGTGTAGGGAGGATGTTTTAAGTATCTTTTTGACCACATAGGAAGGCTTATTTTTATATGTTTTGGTCTTAGATGTTTCAAATATTTGAATTGCATTTTGAGTAAGGTGTCATACGCTAGGTGTGAACAAGAATACTCCTATCTGATTGTCAAGTCAAAGTCCATCACACTAGGTGCAATGCAATCCTAGTTCTTTATACCATGATGCATCATACCTATGTGTGCAATCAAACATAAGGTAATTGGCCCTTTGAAGATCCCAACTCCTTGGAAAATCATCATCTTGTGTCTTGTTGGAATCTCTTGCTTTCTACTATCCTCTTTCATGCTAACATGTTACCATGAAAGTTAATCACAAATCATTATCATTATTGCATTCATCCTACATCCACAAAACCATTAGCATATTGCATATCATATCACATAGAAAACATTAATCATAACACCATGCATAGAATTTCCATCCATATATAATATAGATTGGTTATTCTAAGAATCTCATAAATCATATATATGCATCCATTATATAAACACAAAAGCAATCATCCCATAACATTATAAACATTTGCATCATCATAGCATCATTTGCATTCATCATATCATAACATTACATAATTATCATAACATCATAAATGCATATCATACATGAGAAAATTATACACATCTTATCATCCATCATAGCATAAAAATATAGATGAGTTAGTCTAAGAATTTTCATACCATAACATTTTGCATACATCACCATAAATATATGAGAAAAATGAAAATAAAAATCTGCATTGCATCATCATCCACTAGGGGGATAATATAGATCTGTTAGTCACATAATCATGACATTTTGCATCATCATATCATAACCAAAATGATATTGAAGAAGAAAGCATCATTGAATCACATTGCATAGAATATAGAAGGTAAAGGCATCCATAATGAATAGAATTAGAATAGAACACATCATATAGCATTGAATCAACACCATCATATATATATCATCAAAATAACTACACTGTCATGGTACAAAAATTGGATCAATATACATGTGTATGTCAATAGAGTACAATGGTCCATGGGGCTACCAAAAATGAGCCCATGGGGTGCAAAAATAATCCTGCCTCTTATCAAAATGACCTAAACCTACTGGTTGCTACCCTTGTCACCTGCTCTCTCTCTGTGATCCTCTACAGGTCTGTGGTCAGTCCTCTGCGAAAAAATTAGCACTCAGGCTGCTTGCAGCATGGCTTGATAATAGTGCAACCTGTAATAGTCGGCCTCCTGGATGGCCTCCCTATATGATCAAAGCGATATTGTGCTCTAGGAGGAGGATGTAGACATACTCTCAATCTATTGTCGTCTACCCCCTCACTCGCTTCCTGTAGCTATGCAACCTATCTCTGCTAGACTGCCTAGTGCTCTAACCATAGCTGATCCTTCTTGGCTATTAGTGCTTGTACCTGGGCTTGTAACTAAAAAATTTGGCCATCTCTAGGGTCTAGCTAGGGAGGTGGCTACACGGGTGGCTGGTACTGACCCCTGTCTCTGGGTGGTGTTGGGACCCTATCCTGTCGCCCCTAATCCTGATCCTACTATCCTAGGTCTAGATCATGTTTCTACTCCCCCACCTACAGATCTGGGGCTGTTTGATCCTATGGCCCCCTATCCTAATCAGGTGGTGGTCCTCTACCTCCTCGGTCCTCATCTTCATCCCCTTAGCCTCAACCTTCCCATCTACCTCTAGCTCTATATCAAGTAGATGGTGTCTTTAGCACTACTAGATGATGAGGCAGCTTGAACCAATCCCTATATTCCTGTGTAGTCCTTGTATCCACCTGACCCTAGTCATATGGCCATGGCCTGGCCACTAGCTGCATAAAGCTCTACACCACCTCATGTGTAGGAATATAACAGCCTCAAGAGCTCTGGCTCATAGTCCATGCAAAAATGGCCACATACTGAGCATCTAGCCTATCTTGTGGCTCACCTAACTATCTTTGAACCTTTTCTGGTAGGTACATCTCAAGCATCGTGTGCTCCTTGCCCTGCATCAATCTATCCTGGCAGGAGAGGAAAATTTTTTGCACATCATCGAACCATGTGGGCCATCCAAGATATGGCTTCCATGTAAAAGCATGCATATCATCGAGAACTCTCCTCCAATGAGGAATCTTGTGTTGTCCTATGTGGGTGAACAAAACACCTCCTCTGTATTACCAGACAACTAGATCATTTGGATCCATGGTAACTTGAACAACTCTCATACGAAGCACAATAATGTGCTCCCAAGCCTAGATGTGTAGGAGTGTGACGCCGGCACCAAGTGCTCAGCCGTCGAGGTAGGAAAATTTGTGCAAGTATCTATACAATGAGGCTAGAAGAATTGCCCCCCATGCAAATAGTGTTTGTCACCAAACAATGCAGTCCCAAGTGAGCCCCCATCCAGGACTGAAATATCGACCCCACTAATCTGGTGCAATGAGATCCAATATAATGGCTACAATTACAAGGTATAAGGGTGACACAGAGAGCCTATAATGCTCCAACTCGATCTGACCCTCGCAAAAAACAATCTAATCAAGGTCCATAATATCGTTGCAGGTCTCCCTCCCAGCATCTATGTCATATATCACTCACTCTTTGTGGATGGGAAATCTATTGATCTACCACATGTCCTCTAGTGTGATTTTTGCCTCACCTATCGGGAGGTGGAAAGAGGATGTCTCGTTGTGCCATCTCTCAGTGAGTGCTATTAGCATACCCAAGTGTTTATGAATTGGCAGTGCATAGGAAATGTACCAAAGTCTGATCCACCTTAGGTGCTTCTACTATCGCTCAAATAGATCATCCAAAATGTTGAAAAGAACACGAGACCTATTCTCATGTGAATATAGTATCATCGCCTTGTCCTGCATCAAGAAAACCACTACGTAAAAAAATTGAAAAAAAAAATCTTGATGCTATTTTGTCTCGGCATCCCGAGGCAATCACAACATCATTGTTTGTGGGTGTGGTGTAGTTTGCAAACTCCAAACTACGCTGCTAGGAGTATTTGAATCTCAAACTCCTCTGCAACGTTGGATTTTGTGAAGGTGGCTTAATTTAGGAGGAAACCCTAATTTCAAAGAGAACCGCGAGGGTGCAATTTTCATATGCGATTGGGTTTGAAATTTATACCCTCATTCCAAACTACATTGTGGCATCACTACTCACAACTGTAGCGCAGTTTGAGGCTAAGTGGTGCCATTTAAATGTTTCAGTGGTGCAATTTAGAACCGCTCCTAAAAGCTATGCTTCCTAGGCTATTAAATGCTCACGTAAATCCAAAAACAAAGTTGCGTCAAGTTGACTCATCAGTGGTCCAGTGCCAGCAAGCCTCTAGTGTGTTTGTACTTTGTCGTAAATGTGTCAGGAAAGTTGTCATTGCACCATCTCTCGAAGGTGTCAGAGCTCAAAATTACAAAATCTCTAAAGGTTGAATATGAAATGAATTGGAAGTGGCCCCTCAAGGCCTATTTAAGCCTAAAAATTAGGATTTTTTAACCCTATTTAGCTGTCTTGTTAGGGTTTTGGTCCCCTGATCCCATTTTTGTCTGTTCAAGGGTCATTTTTGCACTATTTTTTGCATTTTATTTCATTTTTGGACATGTCAGGCACCTTGTCCTCTTTTTTTGTGAGATCACCCGAAAAGTTGAAATTTTTGTTTGATCTCTTGAGGGGGTAGTATATTAGCATGTTTTGCTCGCTAAGGCAGTAGTGGGACAAGGTTTGAAATCAATTTTTTTTTTGGCTTTTGATCGAGACATTTTATTCTTTGAACCAACACAACAAGTGCATCGCTTCAAAGAGGGGAAAATATAGAAACATAAAATGTATTGATTGGCATTACAACTTGATCCTAATTACAAACACTGTTTCAACCTGAATCATTATCTTAGCTTGTCATCACTCTTCATCCCTTAATTAAATAAATAATCATTTATCTGATTAAGTCATTCTCTCTTTTAATTAAATCAATCAATTTGATCTAATTAACTTTGTCTCTATTTAATTATTTTATTTTATTAAATCTCTAAAGTCATCTTATTAAATTAAATAAATTAAACCTTATTTGATTTAATCTAACTTCATCCCCTTTAATTAAATAAATCAAAAATCTTGATTTAATTAGTCTCTAAATCACATTCTTCTCATCTTTTAGTTTAAATCAACCCATAAATCTAAATCAATTAGTTACATCATTTAATCCCTCATTAAATTAATTAACCCCTGATTAATTTAATCCTAAACCATGTCCTCTAGCTTTTTCCACTTGCACAAGAAAATACATTTAATTCATTTATTAAATCTCTATTTTCTCTCAACTTGGCATCTTTAGAGAATATTCTTCCAATTTTGAAATCCATCCAAGTGGATTTGTCCTTCCAACAAGACATTTATTCCTTCTTATGTCTTGAACCATGTGGCATTTAAGACATTCATTTTCCCTCTTACATGTCATTTCACTACTTTCAAATTCCACCTAATTGCATTTATGGGAACATTCATCAAAATGTGCACATCCTTTTCCCATTCACATCTTGACAAATGGAATTTTTCCATTGGTTGAAAGTTAGTCCCACATTGCTTCATTTTGTGCATTTCTCCATCTTGTCTTGCTATAAATAAGAGGTTTCTCTCCTCATTTTATCATCCACAATTTTAGTAAACTTACTATACTCATTTTCATCTTCAAGCATATCTATTCTCATCAATTTTATCAAACTCTTAGCTAGGTTATGCAGTTTTCATCATGGAGCACATTTGAATCTTCAACAAAGTGGATCAACCTTGATCATTCATCAAAATTTCATCATAGGAGTTGGGAAAGGGCCAATTTTCACATCAAATTGGCACCAATTCCCCCATGGGATCAAGATTTCGCATGTTTAATTATGATTTCATTGTTTTCTTGTTGTGTTCTTCATTTTATTTCCTAGTTTGAGCATTGCTAATGGATTTCATGGGGAATTTTTATTCTCACTTGCATATGATCTAATTATGTGTTTATTTGTTGTTTTTTTGCAGGTGCTAGGATCTTGGTTCTATAGCATCAAGAAAAAATGGTGGTCTCTCTCCCATGAGAATCAAATAGCAAGATTTGAGTTAGAAGTGGGCATTGAACTTGAACTTGAAAAATCATTTTTAAATTCTTATTGTAATAGTCTAGCACATCCATTTGTTGCTTTTATTTTCTATTTTAGGCCAACTAGATCAATTTGGGTTTACAATCAATCATTGTTTTGATTTTTTTGAAGTTAGACTAAAATTGAACATTAGATACAAGTACTAGACTTTGATTTTGGGATAAAATTGAACAAGACAAACTCACATTTAGCTTGGTGCTTTAAAATGAATGCATCATTTGTTTGAAGGTTAAAATGAACAAGTTCTTGAATTGTGTGATCTTGTTTGTGTGCACTTATAGTATGTATCCAATCCCCTTGTGCTTTGTGTGATCTTGGGTGAAGAGAAATACTTAAGTGAAATTTTATGCATTATGTCACACTTAAGAGAGGACATACTATGAGACACACCTAAAAATAGGAAACTCATAGGAAATTTCTTACAAGAACATTTATTGGAATGATATATTAAAGGTTGGGAAATTGTGAGAAAGTACCTTTTATCCTAGATTGTATAACATACTACACCTAGTACCATGTCTTAAATGGAACAAGAATGGTGGAAAGAGCCTTAAGTGGTGGCAAAGTGGGTGTATATATAGTTGGGTGTTCTTAGTTTATTACTAAGAACCAAATTGTTCAGTTACCAAAATCCTTAATAACTATTGGTGCAAGAATGGTCATTCTAAAGCTGCCTGACATTTGTACTATTCAAAGTAGAAACAAAAAAATCCTTAAGATCTCTAGATCTTTAGGATTTTGATATTTGGTGGTCTTGATAAGTGTGTTCCATGGAGGGGAGGAAACATCGCTAAATCTCTAACTATTCTCTTTATTTTAGTGTTTGGAGAAATTTGAGTGGGGACTCAACAAAGTATGGCCATTTCTAACCTAGGATTGGGAAATTTGTGAGTTAGTCAAAACAAATTGCTTGGATCTCAAACTTTGAAACAAACATTAAACAAATCATCAAAATTTCAACCCCTTTAGAAAGAGTGAATATCTTTGAAGGGTTCAATTATTACTGCTTTTCCTTAGGGATTTTATCCTTAGAGGCTTCTAAATACTTGGGCTCACATCTCAATTTTCTCTCTCCAAAGTCAACCTAGGGAAACTATGACCTTGAATTTTTGATTTTCACATAATTTACCTTATGGAATGAAAAGTGGCTAAGACATAGACATTTAGTTTGGAATTTAAACATGTGTTGATGTGGTAAAAAAGAATCTGTCTAATCAAAATAAAAGACAATTGAACCCCACATATATTTTTTTTCTCATGATTTCCTACAAATTCAAGATTACAAAGCAAAATTCTTTATGAAAAAACTTCAAGTTTAGGTGTCACACTCAAAAATATATCAAAAGATACATTAGAAAGTGCAACCTAAAACAATACACCAAGATAAGCAAGAAGGTAACAAGGTTTTATAGAATTATTCCACTCAACAATCCAAACATGTATGCTCAATATGAACCATCTATGATTTTTGAAACACTTTATAGGTCTAGCATGTTCTTCAACAACTCTATCTTGTAAACACAATCTTTATAGGTTCATCTAGGATCAAAACAAACACTTCCATTTGTCACAAAATTTATCAAACCCATCTCACAAACAACCTTTGGAACTTTGGATCAATCATTTATGCTAGAATTTTGGTAAATCCTTCAATGAAAATCAAAATCATCTTGTTTGACTAGGTATGTGGAATGAATCCTTTCTCAAACACTTAGTTAAATTAGCACCCCTTTGGACAAGTTTACCTCAAGATCACATCTAACATCTTGGGATCTACAATTCCATGTTTGAACTGTTGGAAAGGTCTCAAAGTCAAGAACGTTCCTGAAATTTCTATGCCAATTTTGGAAAATTTTGGGGCTGATTCAGAAAATCTAAGTGCCTCAAATCTAACTCGGAAGATTTTCAGGTGCAAATCTGGGAAACTAAAACTGCAATATCTTTCAACCCAGGAATATAAAATAAAAAACATAAATTGGGAATTTCATTATGACGAAAAGGGTATCCAAAAATATAAAAACATCTAAAAACTAAGAAACTTGAAATTTAACTATTTTTGGGTGATGCAAGATTGCCCTTACGCCACTGGATGCTCCTGCATCAGGATATCCATTAACCTTCCACTTAATCCCCATCAAATACCTCAAGATCCTCAAGAGGGAGGTTTCCAATTGGAGGACATCATGAATAACTTCAAGGAGATTTCCCAAGATGAAATAATTGAACTAGTCCAAAATCCTAAAATGCACAAAATTGTCAACATAGTCATGAGGCTAAATCCTACACAATACATGTTGGCATTGGAAAAACAAGGGGATACACTCCCTTATAATTTTAATGTGAGCACTATTGTTGAACAAAATTTTGAGAACATACCATAAACATCACCCATGCTTTCATTCCCAAATTTCATCCAAAAAATCATTTAACCATCATCATCCAATGCCCCAAGTCAACCAATGATCACCAAGGGAAGCTCATTACTCCAATCCCTTCAATGGCATCCACTTGTCAACAACCAAAATTTGGAAGCAAACACAATATTTGGTATTCCTAGTACCATCCCACAAGACCCTAAACATCCATATGTGCCACTCATTTTCCATGATACAAATAATCCCTCCAATTTTTTTGCACCACTAGCAGCCGTCTTGATACACAAAGCTCTCTTCCCAATATATCACAAGGACAAGTGGACTTATTTGGACAATTATTTACTTTCAATTCCTCATCTTCACTTTCACAAGGAGACATGTCATAACTCTTCCCCCCATTCCCTATATTGGAACCATTATCTACACTAATACAAGGTATAGGGAAAATCCCTTCATCCAACGCATCAATCCAAAACCAAAGCAAAAATAAAATAAATGCATCTATCATACCAAATCCTTCCAACATGTCGCTAGCATCGCAACACCAGGTGGCACCAATCCAAATATCCCAACCAATAATCACATCATCTACAACACCCCAAACATCCCAAAACCTAGTCTTCCAAGGACTAAGCATATCAAACACAGCTTCCACCACACAACCTCTTGTCATCACTAAAAAAATACCTTAACAAACACCTCAAAAACCACCTATTGCATCATCTCACACCATCCCACAAAACCCACCACCTCCACCTCCAAATCGAAATACAACAAGTCAATACAACATCACATTGCAAGCAATTGAACAAGCTTACCAGAAAGCCTTGCTACAATTTCAAGCACAAAAAGCTCAAGCACAAGCTCAAGCTTAAGCCCAAGAACAAGCACAAGCTTTACTGCAATAGCAAAAAGCCACACAAAAATCTCAAGCACAACAACCCATGCAAGCTCAAGTACAAGCATAAGGACAAGCTTTGCTACAACAACAATAGCAACAAGTGAAAGCACAAGCATTACAAAAATATTCCTATCAACAAGCCTTGTAACAACACCAAGTGCAACAACAAGAATCCCAACAACAAGCCCAACAAAAATTGTTTTTTGTACAATAACAACATCAACAACAACAACAAGCCCAACAACAAGCAGTGTTGGCACTGTAACAACAACAACAAGCATACCAACATGCACTATTGGTGCAACAAAAAAGTATTCAGACCTATGACTAACCAAATACTTCAAAATTTAACACACGAGGAACATGTTCCACTCTGTCATTAAGCCAACAAAATATCATCCCACACAACACCATCAATCCACCAACCATACCATCTCAAAAAAATCACACTCCACCACCAAATCTACAAAATGATTTGTCTGCACAAATTAAGTTACTCTTGCAACAAATATAAGACATACAATTAGGAAAGACAAAGAAATATCACACATAGGGGAATTTGTGTCCCTATTCGTTTGATAGAAGCACTACAAATGTTCCATTTCCACTAGGTTTCAAAATACTGAAATTCGATAAATATTGAGGAAACAAAAATGTTGAAGATCACATTAGGAAATTCCACGTACATTGTATGGAGGTCATATATGATGATTCTTATCTTATGTGACTCTTCTCTCGAAGCTTGGATGGTCCAGTAATATAATGGTTCTCTTTTCTCCTCCTTGGCATTAAAAAGTTCCCAGAAATTATGGACTTGTTCATTGAAAATTATGCATTCAACTTAGGTGTGCAAGTGAGTTTAGAAGAATTATCTAGCCTAAAACAGTCCAAGGGAGAAAAATTTGTAGAATTCTTGCAATAATGGTGATCCAAGGCCAACAAGAGAAAATGATCTATGTCAAAAGAAGAACAAATTGAGACTATCATCTCCAACCTTGAAGGGACCTTTTCCTTTCATTTGAAAATGGAATGCATAAAAATGTATGAACAATTGATCCCCAAGGTGCTCAACATTGAAAGAGCCCTTATAGCAAAGCGGGGCACACCCATGTACCAAGACAATCAACCATTGATGAGTTACAATGAAAAACCTTGTTGAGAATTTGTTGAAGATGATTTAGCATTGTTTTCATTGATGTCAAAACCTTGGATCCAGAAATATGTGCTTTGGATGATGAACAGACTTAATCTATCCTATCATATGCTATGATGTTATGCAGTGTGGATATTATCCTTGATATGGATACAAAGTACTTCTTTTTGGGTCATCTGCTGAATTCATTTTAGTCTAATATTTTGATGTTGGCTATTGTGCTCAAAGCATACTTAGGGTAACCTTGTTATTTGGAATTTCATGTAGCATTTTGCAAGTTTTTGTATGTCATATTGTGGTTCTCTAGTTGCCACTGAAATTGATGATAATCAAGATTTGGTCTTGGTTGTGGCCTTCTCATCAGCTCTAAAATATATTTCATGTAATTGAAAGTTTACTATCTTTTGGAAATTATACCATCTTATGTATGACCTATTTTTGGTCCTTTGGTAATGTGGTAATATCTTTACGTGCGACCTATATTTTGGGTCTAGTACTAGCATGCAAAGCCTTATTGGATATCTCAAGGTTGTTCTTCATGCTGAAATATTTTGTGGTAATCTAATTCAAATTATATTTGGCCAACTTGGTAGACTATGAAGACATTATGTCTAACTAACCTAGGAGATTATGGTATAAGTAAAAGTTGTTTTTGTTCGATGAAATGAGAAGTGTGGATTATGATGTGTCTGACAAGATAAGAGTGTGCGAAGGAAGAAGTAATATATTTTGCAGAGTTTGTGTGAAGATGTGTAGAAGTTTCTTGATCAGATCTATTGCAGAAAGATGTTGTGCTCTTAACCAAAACTGAATTCATGCATATGTAGATGCAATTTCATTAGTTCACTTTTGTCAGTGAGACTATTTTGTAATCTGTTGTTTTTTATTTGGGTAGTGAGCCCAACTGGTAGTGAGAGACCCTGTAGTGAGCAACTTGGCATTGAGCCCTTCTAAAAATCACCTTAATCGGTGTCAACTTAACTGGTGTTTTATAATTGAGAATTAGCATTCTTTGTGGTTTTTCCCTTCTTTGTTTTCCATGTAAATTATGGTGTTCATTATGCTTAGTGTTGTTGTGTGTATTCATGTTCAAATATGTTTGATTAATTTCTGATTGGTATAAGTCTACTCTAGATTAATTAAAGAAAATAAAATTATTGTTAGATAAATGATTCACCCACCCTCTTAGTTATCTGGACTGTTCAACAATTGGCATCAAAGTTTGGTCCCTTGCAAATAGAGCTTAACTGCTTGAGGAAAATCTTGGAAGTTTGAATAGATGGCAGGAGCTTATCACTTTGAGAAAGAATTGAAAATAATGTTAGATGACATGGAGAGCACAAAATCTGAAAATGAAGAGTTGAAAGAAAATCTCAAGGAGGCAAATATTTGTATTACAAAGCTAAGGGAGCAAACCCAAAAGTTCAAAGCAAGACAAAAAGAGGTTATCCAAGATTTAAAGGAGTCAAATGAAAGTATTGTGAATTTAAAATAGCAATTGGATGAATGCAAGAAGATTGAATAAAATCTCAAGGATACTATCAAATAGAAATCAGAAGAAAATGAGAGGTTAGATCAAGAATTAAGAAGGTTGAAAACAAAAGAAAGAGTATGTAAAAGTATCATGATTCTAGATCAACTTTTGTCCCTACATAAATGTCACAAGGATAAAGGAGGGCTTGGCTTCTCTGGTGAAAATTCAAATAAGAACACTATGGGTGATGACAAAGAAATTGAAGCTAAATCAATATTAGTTGTAACAAGCAAGGCCTAAAACTCTAATGCGCCTACAAAAAGACCTCTTGATAGGCAACCAAATGCTCAACGGTACTTATAATTCAATGGTCATTGTTTTCTATGTAAATTTTTTTGAAATAGCACTATATAATTTAGAAGCAAGATTGAACCAGGTACTTAATGCTTTAACTTTAACAAGTTTGGTCACAAAGCAAGTCATTGCAGAATTTAGTTATATAATCCGACTAGAAGGAATGGAATGAACAATCTATTTTATGGTTATTACTATTTATGTCATGGTTATGGTCACAAAGCTAATTAGTGTAGACCTAGAGTTCACTCAAGTAAGTCAATAAAAATATGTGACAAGTGCAATCAACCCGAACATTATGCTAACACATGCATATATGTTGCTTTGGAAAAGCTTGAGAACAAAAAGAAGGTTGCAGAATTAAATGAATCTAAGAAAAAGATGGTTATGGTTTGGAGGAAGAAGGAAACAAGTATGGAGAACACTTCCATGGTACCATATCTTGGTACATGCCCTACTAGTATCTGAGCCAATTAGCCTTAGCTCAGGGGGAGTGTTGGATTGCATATCCTATCGATTCCCCCTCTTTGAAGTAATATTGATGTGATTTTAACATTATTAAGTTTGAACCAATTGATGATAAATGATGAAGCTTAATTTGGTTGATTAAAAAGTGAAGTACAATTGCTAGCATCATCAATGTGCATTTTTGGTGGAAAAATAATTATGAGTAATTAAGAATAAAAGGTGAGAGGTTTTAAAATCATTTCTCACAATTTTCAAAGAAGAAGTTTGGAATCTGTTAATAGAGGATCGAGTGGTAGTATTTCACTAAGGCTGAAGGGAGTTGAGTTGGATGAGTTTAATCATTAGAAGATGAAGAATATGGAACTAGGGTTGAAGATGGATTAATTGTAGAACGTAAATACTCTAGGTATGGATTTATGAGTAGAATTTGTCTGGTTTACACACAAAGAATCTATCTTGTTCCTATTGAGTTGATTCAAGGATGGTATCATTATTTCAAATAAACCCTATTAGATCATAAAGGAAGCCATTGAAGCTATTATTGGTTTTTGCAGTGTTGGTGATCTCCCTTGGAAGAAAATGGTGAAATGCAGAGATGTGGAGGAACTTACTGGTATCAACAAAGACCCCCAAGCTCTATAGATAAATACCATTGTTGATCCTATAGTAAGGTATGTTGCTTATAAAATCTCTTATAAAATCTACTTAAGAAATCATGAAGGTTCTACTTCGTCTATTGTTGTATATCTTGCACACATGATGGTGAAGGAAAATAAGTAGTTTGTTTTGTGTAGCCTAATAATGGAAATCCTAATTGAGAATGTCAGAATGTCGTTCATTGAGAGTTATCCCTTTCAATTTGGATCTCTACTCATATGTTTGATATTTTACTTTCTGAGTTCACTACTAACAAAGGAGAGTGTTAAATGGAAGTCCATTATCCCTGCTCAAAAGAAATTTTACAGGTATTTGGAATGTATGGAAGATAAAGAAAGTGCATGCAAAGTCTATTTCTCATCCTTGCAAATGAATATGTGTTCTAGTGTAATAGTGTCTAGTCAGCTTGAAGAGGGTTCCTCCTTTGGTAAGAAGGAGTTCTAAGTTGTTATTGGTGGTTCCCCTCTGAAACCTAAAAAGAGGAAAGCTAACACATAAGATGTCATCACTATCTTGGAAGAAAAGAAGAACGAAGAAGAATCTCTACTTAAATATGATTCTGTCGATCCAGATGACATTCGGTCAATGTTAGATGAAGGTGATATGAAGAAGGTTGGTGAAATATGGTGTGCCAGCTCTCCAATTAGAAGGCTTAAAATTGATGATGCTTTGGTTGATTATCTACTCAAAAAGATATTATTGTTTCAGATGTTTCTGACTTGTTATTAGATAATCTAGTACAAGTTATTGAAGAAAGGATGTTTCTAGAAGAACCTAAAAGACATAAGTTTGAATATATGATTGAGAGAATTTTTTTCAAAGATAAACAAAATTTATCCAAACACATTGGTGAGACAAAAGAATGCATTAAGGAGAGGTTTGATATCTATAGGTATTGTCTTTGGTGGCCTGCTGATATTGATAATTTTAGAAGTTGAATTGAAGCTATTGAATATGAGATGAATAATATTGGAAAGAGTTTTGACTTCTTCAAAGAAAAAGATGGAAAATAGAGAATAAGAGTTGGTGAGTTGCAATTAGATTGATTGGTTGTTTAAAGACAAAGGGAAGACTTGGTTAGAAATTTTTGGTTGGTCAAGGAAATTATTGAGGTCTAGTTGGATCATCTCTCCGGGATACTTTTTGATGTAGAAGATTGTGAACAACAATGCCTATCTTAGGACTAGTCATCCTCATTTATGTTGTTGACTATGTTGGATAGTATAAGTGCTAGATTGGATTCTGCAACACTAGCTTGGAAGAGGATTCTTCCAATTGTGAGAGAAAGGTACAAGAAAATCTTTCATGTTTAAAGTGTTATTTTCACTTGAGTTATTGAATGTTCAAAATTTGGCCATTTTCCTTTGATTGAAAAAAGGAGGAGAAAAATGAAAACAAAAGGAGGTATTGAATTTTTGAACAAAGGGGGAGTACTTGGAGTTTTTGGAGTTTGCAGTTTTGGAGTTAGAGTTGTGGAGTTTTGTGCTTTTGAGTTTTTTCTATTTTTCCATCAATGCCAAATGGGGAGATTGTTGAGAAGTTTTTGAAGATGATTTAGCATTGTTTTCATTGATGTCAAAACCTTGGATCTAGAAGGATGTGCTCTGGATGATGATCAGACTTAATCTATCCTATCATATGCTATAATGTTACATAGTGTGGATATTATACTTGACCTTGATACTTCTTTTTGTGACATATGTTGAATTAATTTTAGTCTAATCTTTTGATGTTGGCTGTTGTGCTCAAAGCTTACTCTGGGTAACCTTTCTATCTAGAACTTCATGTAGCATGTTGCAAGTTTTTGTATGTCATATTATAGTTCTCTGGTTAACACTAAAATTCATGATAATCTAGATTTGCTCTTGGTTGTGGCATTCTCATTAGCTCTAAAATACATTTCATGTAATTCAAAGTTTGCTATCTTTTGTAAATTATGCTATCTTATGTATGACCTATTTTTGGTCCCTTGGTAATGTGGTATTATCTTTATGCGTGACTTATCTTTTGGGTTTGGTGCTAGCATGAAAAGCCTTATTGGATATCTCAAGGTTGCTCTTCATGTAGAAATGTTTTTTGGTAATCTAATTCAAATTGTATTTGGCTGACTTGGAAGACTATGAAGACATTGTGTTTGGCCGACCAAGGAGATTATGGTATAAGTAAAGGTTGTTTTTGTTTGATGAAATGAGAAGTGTGGAGTATGATGTGTGCAAGCAGATAAGAAATTGTGAAGGAAGAAGTAATCTATTTTGTAGAATTTGTGCAAAGATGTTGCATAGAAGTTTCTTGTTCAGATCTACTACAAATAGATGGTGTTCTCTTAACTAGAACTGAATTCATGCATATGTAGATGCAATTTCATCAGTTCACTTTTTTTAGTGAGACTACTTTGTAATCTTTTGTTTTGTATTTGAGAAGTGATCCCAACTGACAACGAGCCACCCTGTAGTGAGCAACTTCACAGTGAGCCCTTGTAAAAATCACCTTAATTGGTGTCACCTTAACGATTGCTTTATAATTGAGAATTAGCATTCTCCATGGTTTTTCCCTTCTTGGGTTTCCACACAAATTCTGGTGTTCATTGTGCTTAGCTTTGTTGTGTGCATTCATGTTCAAATTTGTTTGATTTATTTATGATTGGTATACATCTTCTTTGAATTAATTAAAGAAAAGAAAATGATTGTTAGATAACTGATTCACCCCCTCTCTCAGTTATCCAAATTATTCTTAAAACCTCACACATGGGCCAAGAATAAAAAGTTTACCAATGAATGTGTCATTTATGCTAAAGTTGTTATCAGTTCCCCAAGGAAAAACACACAAACATACCCACAAAACACTCATCAAATCAACAGGCAACAACCCATTCATCAAACCACCCCATCACAATAACAACCCAACAATCAAACAGTCAACAATGTGAATGCTCAAGGGGGACCACCCCCAAAGAACAAATGCCCACCAAAAAAAATATGCACCACTTGAGGAACCAATTGAATGAGTCATGCAACCACTGGTACAAGCAAATCTTATCACAGTCCTTGTTTATGAAAATTACCAAGAGCCTCAAGTTAGACGACCATGGTATAACGAGAAGCACCTTTGTGACTTTCACAAAATAAAGGGACAGACAACAACTAGTTGTATGAGACTTAAAAATATGATCCAAGTTCTCATGAATGACAAAGTTATAACCATTGAACAACCAACTGAGAATCAAGATCTCAAAATATACATGAATTAAATGTTGGATCATAATAAAGGAAACAAAAATGGTAAAGGAAAAAGTTACCACATTGTGAACCATATCCATGAACATGTTGTTGCATCCTTGGATGAATGGGTAATAGTTGTCAATATCAAAGGACCTAGAGTTGAGTGTGGTGTCACCACATGTAGTGGTAGAATTTCCATCATAGGACCTTCACCACCACCCAAGGCAGTAGTCGCTGATTTGAAATCAAACCCTAGTGGTTACAACATCTTGGATCAACTGAAAAAGACCCCTACCCAAATCTCCATCATGGAGTTGCTAAAAATATCACCTGCACATAGGGATATCCTAGAAAAGGAATTGGTTGTGTCCTTCATCCCCATAGATCTTTATGCATACCAATTTCAATCTATGGAAAAACATATCACTACACCACATCTCCTCACATTCTCTGAGCATGATCTCCCAACCCAACCACCTCATAACTATGCACTCCATCTTGAAGTCCTCTTCCACAAGAAAAAGGTCAATGGATCTTGGTGGATGGAGGTGTGGATTTTAATATTTGTACCCTACAACTAATAAGTAATCTAGTATTCTTAGAAGATGTCATCAAAAAGGGAAAAGGTATCACCATCAGGGCTTATGATGATCAAGAAAGGGTGTCCCAAGGCACCATTCCTATTGAAGTAGGGCCAACAATCATGGAGAATACTTTCTAGGTCCTTGACCTTAAAATCCCCTATAATATTCTCCTAGGGTGCCCATGGATCCATGGAATGCAATCTGTTGCATCCATGTCCCATCAATGTGTCAAATTCCTTTATCAAAACCAAGAAGTCACGATCCATGGTGACCCTGAACCATTATATTATTGTAAAAATATGGAGGCCAAGTATTACAAGATTCTCCAAGTTCCAAAAAATGATGAAGGACCCGCATCCCCTTATGTAGACCCATCCACTTTATCCTCCACTTCTTAGACAAAGAAACCTACTATTCAAAACATCCCAAATGTCAAGGTTGTCATCCAAGATAATGGGTGTGGGGAATATAAAATTAAAATGAGTTCCATTTTGATAGGAGAGTTAGCTTAATCTCCTATATCTCATGGAAAACGACAACCAATCAACAAAACATCTCATACCTTCAAAGCAGAAGCCACCACCTTCAAAAAGTGGGGAGACCTAAGCAAAGACATGGTAGAAAAGAAATACGTATCAAGATGAAATACCTATACCTGATCTTCCCATGGAAGATGATAACAAAGGACTACAGTTAATATTTAGATGGGGCTACAATAAAAATGAGAAGCTTGGGAAAAATGACGACATGTTAGAACCTATCATTCTTGAGAAGCACCTAAAGAATCTTGGCCTTGGATGTACCCCTACGAAGATAACCATTCTTGGAAAGCATACCCCTATTAATGAAGTCAAAGCTCCTCCTCAATTATTAGTATCCACTAGCCTACCCCTAGATAACTATACATTAGATATAACTTACCTATATAATGAGGATTGCTCCCTCTTTGTGATCACTACCATGTATTTCAAGTAAAATACCCAAGCCACTAAAATAAAACTCATTTACCCCTAACTCATCAATTATGACCAATGAGGACTACCAATTTGAGATACATTTGAAAATGATGAGGCTCTCTTGAAATTGATGGCACTACAGAATAACATACGGTGTGAAGATCACAAAGCAGGGCTTGACATAGAGTTGGACGCACATGCATACTACGGGGAATAATTGAATCTCTTAGTTGAAAAATTGAAAATATAAGAGTAAATTCTGAATCTTTAAGTGAAAACAACCTTGTTGCACTTTTCAATAAAAAAAAAGTAAAAAAATGGACATATCCAATGGGTATGTGCAGGATCATGATGGGCCAAAAAGTGGCGATATGATGGGTTTTTGTAGGGTATGTGGCTGACAACCTTTTTTTTACCCAAAATTGATGAAATGAAAAGGGTTTTAAAAGAGATTCTCAGCTTTCCACCAATATAAATTATGCTTTACATTGAATTTAATAAATAATTATTATTTATTTTCTATTTGAATTACAACTAAAGTCCTGATTGATAGGTGATTGAAAACATCTATAGCTCTCAAATGGTATCACATTTTTTGAATTTGAAAT
Source organism: Sequoia sempervirens (assembly GCA_007258455.2). NCBI lineage: Eukaryota > Viridiplantae > Streptophyta > Pinopsida > Cupressales > Cupressaceae > Sequoia > Sequoia sempervirens. The sequence goes on along the minus strand of VDFB02281492.1, from coordinate 348,179,307 downwards.
ATGTGTCACATTCTATGTTTTGCATACTATAGGATTAAAAAAAAAATTAATTTCATGAAGTTTTGACCAAGTTAAGATGGTTAGACATACGAGTTTTTTATTTTTTAAAATTTGTAATAAAAATTCATAATTAATTATTTACATGGAAAAATTTACAAAAATATGCATCACAACATGAGTCCTCTACTTATATCTAAATCTTATAAAAAAATATTATCATTTTATTGTGTTTAGGGTGGTCAGAAGCACCCTTCTTATTTTTTCCCTGAAATTTAAGTACTATTGCATTGAAATTTCAAATTTTCACCAAATAGATTTTTTTTTAATAAACCTAGTAGTTTAGAAACTACATTCAATTTTATAAAAATTCTATTCTTACATATTTTTGAAATAATATAGATAACTGATTCAATTTTTTACGTCAAGTTACCTAACTCTGATTTTTCTAAATTTGTTGCCACTTAAGGGCCTATTTTTTCCATGATGATCATGCACATACCCTAATGGTGGAAGCCTCTTTGAGGCGCTAAAGGATGAGGGATTCAATCTTCCCCTTAGTTCCATCCATTAGGAACAATCAATAGTACTAGAAAAAAATGTAACATAGTGAACTTGGGAATCGAAGAAACCCCACACATCACTTTCTATGTCGAGTCACTATTGACCAAGGAACAAGAAAATATAGTTGCATTTCTAAAAGAAAGGAAAGTGAATTTTGTGTGGAAATATGCCAACATGCTAGGAATTGATGTAGAGGTAGTATTCCATCATCTAGTAGTCTATCCAAAAGTGAAACTAGTACAAAATTTTTTGAGAAAGAAGCATCTACATATTGCCTTATTGGTCAAACTTGAGCAACAAAAAATCATTGACGCTGGATTCATACAACCCATTGATTATCCTAAATAGATTTCTAACCCTGTACCTATTTCTAAGCCCATTGGGGGGATCGAATTTGTACCGAATTTAGGGACCTGAAAGAAGCATGCCCTAAGGATGATTTCCCTTTTCCTAACATAGTCATGATTGTAGATCTGATGGCAAGGCATGAAATGCTATCATTAATGGATGGATTTTTAGGATACAACAAGATTACAATTGCAAAAATATGACCAACGTAAGACAACCTTCACCTATCCATGGGGAACCTATTGTTGGAATATAATACCATTCAGGTTAAAGAATGCTAGAGCTACATACCAAAGAGCTATGACTCTAATCTTTCATAACATGATCCACAAATCTGTAGAGGACTATGTGGATGACATACTAGCTAAATCAAGAAAGCACCAAGACCACATATCAACACTAGGCCCAATCTTTGATAGACTAGAGGAATATAAAGCGCGACTCAATCCTAAGATATGTGTCTTTGGCATGAAATCAAGAAAGATTCTAGGGTATATTGTATTAATGAGGAGAATTGAGATAGACCCTACAAAAGTCAAAGAAATTCTAAACATGGAAGCACCACAAACACTAAAATAATTGGGGGGTCTACAAGGAAGGCCTCAATCAATCTAAAGATTCATAGCACAATTAGATGATAAAACCATCCCATATTCTCATCTACTCCACAAAGGGGTAGCATACGAGTGGGACATGAAATGAAATTAGAAATTCAATCAAATCAAGGAATATTTGTTGACACCGCCAGTCCTCATGCCACCAATCTAGAATAAAGGAGTAATCCTCTACATATCAGCTCTGGCAACCATGCTTGGAGCTCTCCTAGCTCAACATGATGAAACATGGAAGGAGAGAACCATTTACTATATTAGTAGAACCTTGGTTAGGACACAAACTAAACTACACATTCATTGAGAAGTCTTACTTTGCCGTAGTATTTTCCAAAAAAAAATCAGGCATTACATGTTCACTCACCAGATCAAGTTCATCACCAAGATAGACTCTCTCAAATATCTACTTTCTAGAGCAACACTCATGGGACGAATGGCTAAGTGGGTCATTGTAGTGTAGAAATATGTATCCCATTGCATTTTTGCACTTGTTTGGGCCCTCCTTATGAATTTTAGCTTAATGTTTCCGTGATTTAGTATTGTAATGTGGATAACACATTCACATTAGGTCTTGGACCCTTGTGAACTATTAAATTTTAATGGTGTCTTGCTAAGCTATTGTGAAGTGTTGTAACACATTTTCACACTTTTCTAGGGTTTTATCAATTAACCAAGAATAATAAACATAATTTTTATCATAATCAACATTAATCTTTCCTTATTTGGAGTTTTGTAAATTTTTGTAACATGCTTTCACACTTCTTTAGTCTTATAATTAATAATTGGGATTTCTTATGCTTTAATTGGCCCTATTTTGCATCAAAAAGCCTCATTTATTACATCTTTTCAAGAATACTCCTATCACCAATCAGTAGCAAATCATAATTTAGGTATTCCTAGCTTGTGTGGCCTAGATTTAGTCTTTGGGATTCATTCTCCATCTTGGGAAAATTAGTCCCAACTTGGTCTTTTTGGCCTCGATCCCTGTTTCAACATTTCTAAGCGCTTTTTTATTTTTGGTCCTGTTGGAGCAAAACATCCTTCCCCAATATTCACTAGCCTTCAATTGCTTGTCTACATTCCACTTACATCAAAAGATCTACTGCCTTTTATTTTTCATTGTATTTAACATGAAATCCAAGAATTTGTGTGACAAGAGCGATGCTATCACCAACATTCCCTTTGTATATACCCATTTATTCCTCTAGATAGTCATAAATAGAACAAATTTTTCCTTTACCATAGTACTGCAACATCAAAATAATGGTAGCATGGGTTGGCATCTTCCAAGTTATGAAATAACCCCTTACCGCCATACCACCAGGAGATTATATAGCACGCATGGTGAAGTGGTACTCACTTCCACCCCTTGGGGAGAATTATAAGGAAATGCGATAATGCGGTACCTATCGCTATCCTGCATAAGGAGATTTAAAGGAGTGTGGTAAGGTGGTAAATAACAAAGAAATAAAGTGTACACCACTATACTACCAAGGGGGTGAGCAACATATGTGATAGAGTGGTATACAATGCAACCACGCACCAAGAGGTCTTAAGCAAGGTGGTAGTGTAGTAAACAGTAGAAAAATAGGGTAGACACCACCATACCATAATGGGTAGGATAAGAGACAATGGCAGTATGGTGGACCTACTATGGCATCATTATGGACTACAACAATAAATGCATAGATCACATTAGTCACCTTTACACATGAATGCAGCGATGTATAATTGAATTTGAAAGTATGAGCCTATTACAAAAATATTTGTTAGTAGGTTGGCATTAATACATATATGACTGAATATCGCGGCCTCAAAAGCAAGTGAATTTTCTTAATATTATACTCAATTGAAATACATTGTTGTGGATGGAGTTGAGGATTCCAAGAAAATGAGCTCTATGAATGTCAAGCACTCGGGTGAGTGCATGAATAGCCCTCTAAAGAATCTTGATTGGTGTAGTATTTGGTAGAGCTCTGTTATTTTGAAGTCTTAGTGGAAAAAGTTGAATCATGTTACCCAAAAGGAAACAGTCAGAGGTAAAGGAAAGTAAGGCCAAAATTAAGGAAGAAGAACCTAGGATAAAAAGAGACCACTCCACCATTCTATACTAGATATACTTCAAGGGTCAACCAAAGAGGGTAATAAGAAATTTCTCATAGACACTGCACAAGGTTGTAGGGATGCTCTCATTCCCAAATCTAGGTGGAGCTTATTTTGGTATTTTACATTAAGAGAAATAAGAAGATTCCAGTGTCAAACCCTTGGATGTTAGATTTAGCAAATTTTATTGTCCCAAATGTGTTTGTTGATGTGGATTTTATCATATTAATATCCAAACATTATCACTCTTCAACCAAAATACTAAGGTTTCCAAATGGCTCAGTATTGGTAGAGATAACTAGGGTAGCTATCATTGAGTGTTTTGACTTAAACAAGTAGGTGCTGACCAAGATAAAGTGATGAGCTACCCCTATATATGAAAAGAGGCATTGGTAACAAAATAATCTCCATTTCTACTTCCACTACTGAACCATTCACTATGACATATTTTCAATACTACTATGTGAATATAGATCTTTCTCTTTTCCAAGTGTTGGGGATGGATGCTCAAGATAAAATGCCAATAATCCTAATGATGATGGCCATGAGAATTCAAAACCTTGAGACTTATATTGAGTATGACTTTGCTTCATACCTTGAGAGGGCATTGGATGATAAATTTTCACAAGTCATAGAAGATAGAGCACCGATTACATTCAAAAACTATTCCCTATTGTGTCATTTGATATTGTACTAGAATTGGGACCATTGTACTATAATTGGGACCATTGGACTAAACAAATGGACTTGGCTAGAGTGGATGAGAAAAGGAATCGCACACCTATCCAGAAGTGGTGTTATATTTGGGACAGTCGGTGAAAGAATTCAATCTTTGTTGTATTCTATGAATATTTTGTGCACAAAATCCTTGGAGTTCTTGGTTATTAAATACCAATATTTCCAAAAAAAATGAAACAATTGTTAAGACCTCTAGCCCTAAGACAAGAATGAAACCATACACACAATTTTGGTGATTGGTTCTTTCTCCCATAAGTTACAATAAGAAGAGTTTATGGATGCCCTGTTGTCCACAAATACTACCTAAGTTTGTGCCCCTCAAATTAGCATTTCTTGAATTTATGTGGAAAATGATGTGGATGGAAGAGGATGTAATACACAAACAAAAGAAGGGCACATTTCTGCCAAACCAAACCAAGTGTGAAGACTGGACAATAGGCTCAGACACACTAGAGGAGTTGCAATATTAGTTGAAGACAAGATATGCATTGGACTTTGGAAAAGGAAGAGACTTTGACCTTGAAAACCATATGAATAACATATAGCACAATCTCCTCACCAATTCAATAGTGGCACACCAACTAGACTATGAAGAGGATGTGATAAGATATTGCCTCACTTTTCAAGAAGTATCTAGTAGAATGAAAAAATGGGAATATATGAGGAAGTTGGAGGAAGAAATGAAGCAGAAAAAACAAGACTTCCTAGGCTATTTTATTGAAGAGAAAGACCCTATTAGAAGAATAAACTTGATAATTGATAGATTTGAAGACTTATATGGAAAAAAGGAGGTGTATCTTCAAAAATATGGTGGTGAGAAGGTAGAAGAACACACCCTAGAGACAATATATGAATCTTCCATGGAGAAATTACTTCATAAAAGATAGAAGATGAAAAGCATTAAAAAATTGGTACCTTATGAAAAGAGTGAAGGGGTGGGTGATACTGAAGAAGTTGCCACAGTTCTACCGTCATTGAAAGGTGATGTTGAGGTCGATCAACCAATCAATGAGACCAATGCCCATAGGCATGAGGAAAGTATCGATGATACAGAAAAGGAAAATACAGAAATTGATGAAAATGAGAGAAAAATTACTTTTGGGAGGTTTATAGAGGATGATGAGTTCATTAAAACTCTAGAATTTAGGGACTTTTGGAAAAAAATGAAGGTGAAAGGGTTTCAAGAAAAAGTTGAAATGAATGAAATGAAAATTGAGGAATCTCAAAAGAATCAAATGGTGGCACAAATATTCAAGGAATTAAGAGTTGACCACATTGACATTAGCCCCTAGAAAATATTTTTGCTTGATCAAGTACAAGCTCAAGAAGATTCAATATTTTAGAATTTGACTCTGATGAAGGAGTTAGTGGAACTAGGTATAATCCAAAGATTAAAACCTTGGCTATATGGATCAAACAAAAAAACACACAAAAGCCAAAATTATTGGATGTAATTCAAGGAATGAAAGGGGGAATAATGGTAAGGACAATACAAGACACCACCCCTTTGGAGGCAGCCACAATGACCATGCATTTGGCCATGTTCACTCGTGCAACTATTAAGGGATTCGAGCATAGATTGAAGGATATGAAAATGAACAAAGCTTACTAAATGATGAAAGTAATAAAATGTTTATGGAGAATTTCAAATTGAAAGAATAATTAAAAGGATCAAGAACATCACAAAGCAAGGAGATGGTGTTATATAAACCTCCTAGTACTCCAATGGATATTGTACAAAACATTTTTTTTTGAATAGGTGAAAAATATTGAGAAAGAAGTGGATGAAATGAAGTAGGCCAAGAATAAAACCTAGGATGAAGTAAAAAGGCAAGTTTGTGAAGTTATGGAAAAGATTCTTGAGCATAGGATAAATTTGGTTATTGATAAACTGGAGAGTGTATATGATAGATATAAATCACTTCAGTAGGCAATTGATTAGATAAAAGCACATATGCTTGTATTGGATCCCATGTTCAAAAGGTGACCAGTAGCCTATTCACCACACTCTATCTAAGTAATGCAATGTTCTAAAAAGGACTATTGATGCTCTGACAACATTAAAACCAATTGAACAAGCAATGAAGATGAATGTTCATGAATTTTAGTATATACAAGGGGGGATAAAAGGATTGTGACATGAATGGATTCATTACATACGTTAAAACAATGGTATATACCAAAAATTGTGAAAGATAGTGGTCATTTGAAAGACTTGGATGAGTGGAAGAGGAAATTTGGTCAGATTATTCACAAGTGTATAACCCATATACAGGAGGATAGTGACACTAATCCTCATAGGATCAATTTGATCATGGATGGATTGATTTTTCTTGATGCTAGATATCTAAATTTTGTCAATGATAAAAAGGCACTACTAGATAGTCGATGGAAGGCTCATCTTACAAGCATACCAAAGATCAAGGAATATAAGTGCCCATCAGACTTCACGGTGTATCAGTGGGAAGAAAATGATTTGGCTTCGGAGGAGTAGGTCACTAAGGTGAGAGAATTTGGATGTCTATCATGGAGAGGAAAGCTTTACCAGATTGATAATAATGAGATTTCTACGTTAATTAAAGGAAACATACATCTAAGTGTCTTAAGCTTTGTTATTTCTTTGATTATGATAATTAAATAGTTGTTAGTAAAAGGAGTAGTTTTGAAAGGTCATCTCTCTTTGTAAAATTCCTATAGCTTCTTGCTTCCTATATATATAGGAAACCAAGGCCTAGTTTTGAATCATCATCATATCATATTTCATATCACCACCATTAAAGTAGGAATGGGTAAGAAGATAGATTGCACATTCCACCCATCCATATCATATCAAAGACTTTTGCTATAAATGTATATATTTTGAAGCAATATAATGGAGAATATTGGTCATAATTGGTGATCTATTTCTATGTTTAATTGTTGTGTTAATTTTCATGCTTATCTATTACTGTGTTGTCTCGAAAGTGATTTCTTCAAGTTATTTAAATTCATAAGGTTTATCAAAACACACTTGTTACTGTGTGACTATCTTGATTGGTTTCTAGTGAGAGAGAATTAAAAATCCTTTTAGTTAACTCATTTTAATTGGTTTTTACTAGGGATTAGAATCCTTTTAAGATGGTTATTCTGATTGGTTTCCCTTAAACTAATAATTAAAAATCTTTTCTTAGCATCAGAATAAATTGAAGGAATAGCACTAGGATTTATAAAGAAGAGTATTGTAACAAACAAACCTACACATTTTCACAAGGTGTAAACATTAAAAAGTTCCCAACAATTAGAGTTAACTTGAATATTAGGGTTACCTATCATACACATATACCTCCATTTCCATCATCCATCTATCAACTCCATTCACCCAATATATTAGGCAATGGCTAGTTTTAGAAAATTTTATATAAATTCAATTCACATTCTTGATTATTTAAACACTCTTAGTAGGTATTAGTTATCAAATCTTGCATCTACTTCACCCCCATGTGCCATTGTGAGTAGATTTCCTAAAATGGGATCCATTTTAAACTCTCAAATCTACCTTATCATTTAGGTACACCTGTCTAGCAAAGCCTGAAGAGTAGGAGGTGACCAATTAAATTTTCCTTGTTCGTTGGCCAAAAATGTATTAAGAGATAGGCACCCTCTTATGGTCTAAAAACCTATGTTTTTGAGACCTAACAAATTGGTGACTCTACTAGGGATTGACTAAGCCAATTTTGAATCTAGACCAATTTGCTATAGATTCATAAAAGTTCACAAACATTCAATTATTTAGATACTCTATTGGGACAAGGAAAAATTTCACTCAAACCTTAAACTTTCCTACTTATGAAAAAGTATGTGGTGACTCTAAAAATATTTTATGACTGATAAAGTAAACATTAGATGAGAAAGGGTAGATGATAGACATGATAGATACAACATATCATTCAACATGAATGGAAGGGGATATTTGGATCAGTAAAGCCCCAAGAAGAATAGTTGTAGGTTGTTAGAAAAACATGGATCTTGTACTTCAAAGTCTGAAACAAATAGGAGCAAAGCAAAATCTAAAAAGCTAGACACAACATTCACTGATCACAAGAATGTCCTTGAAAAACCACCTACATTGCACAACAACTTTGATCAATTGCATGGGTTAAAACATCATAATGATAATCTATATAGAGATCCCCAAACTCCACTTGGACAAGAAAAAAATGGTGGTCCTATTGTTCACTTTAGGGAGGACCCTCATAAAAGAAAATAATTTACTGCCCAATTGGAGGAAGAAAATGATCAAATACAAAAAGACTATGATCAAGTATTTTCATCACAACAAGGAGGAGAAATCTAATATGGATCTATGAATTTCTCTCTTCCTATTGAAAATTATGATGAAATGACTACTTGGAAGTTGGAATTGCATATACAATGGCAGGAAGAAGATCTTAAGAAAAGACAACAGTTGATAAAAAGGAGTTAAGATCTAAATCAACAAATTCCTTAGTTAAATGTTTATGCATCTAAAACACAAAAATGTATCCCTCCCCATAAAAAAGGAGGTAATCTCAACCCACATGGGTCATCTTAGAATACAGGTGGTCCAAGTTCTTGAAGAGTACCCCAAAACACAGTTGGAAGATCAAATCAGCCTGTGCACCATCATGTACCACCACAAAATCTACCATCACAAAACACCAATATCATTCCACCACCTAGACAACAATACATTCCACACCATCATGTACCATAGCAATATGTGTATTCTCACCAGAACCTCCAAAAAAATGTATACCAACAGCCCCAACATGGATATCAGTATTACTTGAATCCACCACTTTAGAATCCCTATCCACAAAACCCCACAAGCATAAGTAGACAATTTGAATTGTCTGGGTATCAACTATACCCATGTCCCATTGATAGCAACTGGAGAAATATTGTCCCTAAATACATAGGGAATAGTGTAGTCATATTAGAAGAACACATACAAAACTTCAATGCTCTTGTGCAAGATATATGCACGGAAAAAGAGGATGTCCTTATGAGGTTATTCATGATGTCTCTAACTGAAGAGGAAAGAGATTGGTTCAATAGCCTACCTAATGATTCAATCACCTTTGTAGCAGACTTCTAGGATCAATTTCTTGGATAATATGGGAATCAATGTGATCCTGAATTCTCTCTACATGAACTAATAAGTATCTAACAATATCAAAATGAATCAGTTTATGATTTTAATCAGAGATTCTCTAAGATCTATAATAAAATTCAACATGGATCCAAATTAGCTTACCCAATAGACTTGAGTATTTATTTAAAGGCCTTTAATCCAAAAATAGGGTATGAACTCAAGAAAAGATGCCCTAGAAGTTTGAATGAAGCACAAAAGGAAGCCTTAACTATCAAAAGTAATAGGAAGTTTGTTGGCATGATTGGAAAAAGGTCAACTTTGTAGGTCCTTGAATACACTTTAATGTTTGACAGCTTGTTGGATTTGAATCTAGAAAAGCTGATGGGAAATGGTCTCCAAGCTTCAAATAGGGTTATGTTAACTTTGATAACTTTGATGACTTTGCAACACCTTTTTGATACCTTTCTCTTTGACAAATATGGCTACAAGACCTACAAACACACATGCAAAGAGGGGAAAAAGGGTTAAGGGTTAGAGTATAGGGGTTTTCCTTGGTAAAACCCTAATTTGGTAATCAAACCCTTTATAATGAAATGAAATAAATAGGAAATGATGAAAAAATAACATGTAGTGTCATAACTCAACAAATCCTTGTTAAAGTCTAAAGATAGGCTGCTCCAAGATGCTTGAATGCTTGATTAAATGCTAGAATGCTTGAATGTTATAATGAATTGAATGCATGAATGAGTGCATGAATGAGATTGAATGGGGCCTAGAATGAATAGAAAATCATTTATTTATACAAAATTATGCCCTAATTTCCCGAAAATACATCACAGGCCAACCTTAGGTCTTTAGGAATAAAAACCTGCCAGTAATTTGAATTTATTTTGATTTTTGTGCTAAGAGGGACTCATTTGCCCCTAGTGGAAAATGGGTCCCACTCAAGGCATGTGAATGGTTTTCAGAAATTAATTTGTCTTAAATGGTGTTTGTCAGGTTTGTATTCAAAAATACACTTAATTAAGGCATGTACGTAGATAAAGGGGCCAAATAAAGCAAACGAAAGGGGTATGTGCAAGATCATCATGGAAAAAATAGGCCCTTAAGTGGTGAAAAATTCAGAAAAAAATAGATTTAGGAAACTTGACGTAAAAATTTGAATAAGTTATCTATATTATTTAAAAAATATGTCAGAATAGAATTTGTAGCAAATTAAATGTAGTTTCTAAACTACTAGGTATATTTTTTTAAAAATAAAAATCTATTTGGTGAAAATTAGAAATTTTAATGTAGTAGTACTTAAATTTTAGGGAAAAAATAAGAAGTAGGTGTCTATCTGACCACCCTAACCACAATAAAATGATAATTATTTTTTATAAGATTTTAGAATAAGTAGAGGAATCATGTCCCATATGATGCATAATTTTTGTAATTTTCTCCAAGTAAATAATTAATTATGAATTTTTATTACAACTTTTAAAAAATATAAAAATTTGTATGTCTAACCACATTAACTTGGTCAAAACTTCATGAAATTCATTTTTTTTAATCTGATAGTATGCAAAGCATAGAATGTGACACATGTTTTTGATTCAAAAAAAGTGACACCATTTGAAAGCTATAGATGTTTTTCAATTAGCCTATCAATCGGGACTTTAGTCATAATTCAAATAGAAAATGAATAATAATTATTTATTAAATTCAAAATAAAGCATAATTTATATTGGTAGAAAGTTGAGAATCTCCTTTAAAAGCCCTTTTCATTTCAACAATTCTAGGTAAAAAAAAGTCATCAACCACATACCCTATACATACCCATCATATCACCACTTTTTGGCCCATCATGGTCCTGCACATACCCAAAGGTTTATTTGTTGATGACAAGTCTAGAAAATAATGAAATGTTGTTACAAGACTTCACAAGACTTCATAAGAACAGTATAGAAAAGTGTGAAAATGTGTCACAAGACCTTTACAAGACATCATAAAGTCTTAATGATTCATAAAGATTAAAGACCTAATGTGAATGTGTGGGCCACATTGTAACATTAAATCAAGGTGAAATCAAGCCAAATAAGCACAAGGAGGGACAAAAACAAGAAAAATTAGAAGGGTTACTTTTTCTGTGTCCATAGTTCATTCATCATTTTTCATTCCTATTTCATTTCATTTCAAGGTTTAATTACCAAATGGGGTTTGACCAAGGTAAACCCCTATCCACTAACAAAAAAATATTTTTCCCTCTCTTTAGTATGTGATTTTTAGTTTTAGGTTGAAGATACATTAAGGAGCAAGTTTTGAGAAATTTCTTAAAGTGCCTAAATTTTTCAAATTTGTCACCTTGCATTGGAAATTCTTGGAGAACTTCTATAGGTTACAAATTAGGGTTTTAGATCCATAAATCAATCAGGAAGTGCAGAGTAGACCTTGAAGACAAGATTTAGACTCTAAACTTCTACAAAACCCTACCTGGAGTGATTCACCACTTTTGATAAATGAGTCCCAGTTTAGGTCAAAATTTAGATTTTTAAAGATTTGGATACCCATTTTCCAAATTCTTGTTCTTGCATAAAAATCCAAATCTGGGACTAATTCACCCATCCCTGTGTATGAGTCCCAGTTAATATTCAAGATAGAATTTATAGCATTTCAGAGCCCCATCCAGTCATCATCATATTTTTAGATGCACACATTTCATCATGTAGCTTTCTATTTTGTTTCATTTGCATATTTAGGTCATTTAGTGAAGCATTGCATTGAATTATGGTTTAGCATTACATCTTGCATTTCATTTATCTTTCCAGGTCTTAACTCGATATTCAACCCCCCATTATTTTACATTCAACCCCTAGGAAATCCCTATTGCAAGATCTCTTTCTCCTTTGCATTGAGATCTCTAGGGTTATCCTTGAATTAAATTGGAAAGTGGGTGTGCTTTATGTCTTAAACCATACGATAGCACCTAACTCATTTTTCTTTCATTTCAGTGATAAAATAATGGTAATATCAAAACTTTCAAAAGCCCAAATGATTATCAAAAGTGAAATTTATCACAAAAGCAAACAAAATGAAGATATAAAATCAAAAGTGCACAATTTAGCCGAGGGAAAAAAGCAAAAACAAAAATGTATATCAAATATGTACATTTTTAGTTGGTGCAAAAGATAAAATTAAATGTGCCCATTCAAAAACATCAAAAGCAATAAAACCAATGCAAAAGTGACAATTCCTAAACCTAACAAATTCAACTACTTTGACTTCAAGCATTAATTACCCAAACAAAAAAAGACAAAAGCGGGAAATGAAAGGTTGTACCAGGGCACCTATGCGTACAAGTCATCTTAACTCGCAAGTTGCATCCATGTGAAGTGGGGCTCCCTTAGTCCTCACCATATCTCTTTGAAAATTGATAAAACAAGAAATACAGAGAGGCTCAAAGTGCAAATGAGGTAATTTGAACCTTAATTACCTATTTTAACACTAATTTTTTACCTAAGAATCACTCTTAGGTTGCAATTAGGACAATCTGAGAACATTTGAACTACCAACGAGAGACCTATACACATAATTTTTCATGCTCTACACATCTAAACTAAAATGAAATAATGTTGTGAGCCCGACCTCAAAAGTTATTATTTTGGCCAACCTCTCGAGGGGGCAGCCCAAATTCCTACCATCATTCGACTGACCACCAAGGCATAGTGGGGCATATAAAAAAATTTAAATCTTGATCTTAACATTGAAATATTTGAAACAAAGCAACCAATAATTTTTTTGAAAGATGGCCAAAATGTAGACATGTAAAAATGACCCAACACTTATCACACATCCTAAATGAAATTTTCTCATCATCAACATCATTATCATCAAACATCACTACATTTCACATCAATTGTATCAAAATATCCTAAATTCCTCTATTAATTGAATAATACTACATTATTTAAGCAATTCACTTTTTCATCAGTTTTCACTAATTAAATAAATTTTAATTATTTAATAAAATCCTAATCTAACTTTATTCCTCCTGATTAATTAAATAACATGAATTATTTAATTATGTTGCTAATTCACTTTATTCCCCAAAGTCAATTAAATTATTAAAACATAATTATTTAATTAAATCACTTTCCCCTAAATTTGATTAATGAAATAAATTATTGAAAACATCATGAAAAGGTCAAATCAAACAAATACAACTTTGTTTGCAAAATTCAAACTTGATTTCCACATTCAACTCCAAAAAGATTAATTAATTAATTATCCTCAGCCACTTTTATGATTGAGCAAATTACAAACCACCAATTGCTCAATATGATTGCTTGACTAATCCATCTATTCTAAATAGATCAATCTATTCTTCAATCCCACAGATTATTCAATCTATTTCCTCAATCCCACTGAACACTCAAAATGATTTCTTTAATCACACCAATTACATAATCAATTTCCATTGATTATTCCCATCTAAATCCTCTCAATGGATTTGAACCATTGATCAAGAGATTCTACTACACAATCTCAAGAATTCATTTTGAAACAAAAATTCTATATAACATTCATCTTTCTTCTAAAAAAGGATCTGAGAATCAACATATTTTGCACAACAAAGTAATTCCAAAATGTTAATCAATATTTTGACAAAGCTTTTCACACATCTTCGATCAACACATCCACATTTTTCAAGGTTTTTCTACACACAATGGAGACTTTGCATTGATACGAACAACCCAATATCTTTGCAAACACACTCCAACACAAGATGGGTAACAAATTTTGTTTATTGAATTCTTTGTATGTTATTTTGTTGTTTTTATTTTTAGTTTATTAAATAGAGTAATTTCAATATTGTTCATTTTGTAAGTGATTTTCATGAATCATCTTTTTTTTTATATATTAGTTTCTATTCATTTGATCTGATCTATCACATCTTCCCAATTTCCCCCTTACACAGGTGGATCTGAAAAGTGCAAAGTGATATGTACTTGCCCAAAATAACTTGTTTCAACCACAATAGAAGGACATAGTTGCCAAGGGGCATTGGAGTCCCTAATAGGTGGTCCTCAAATTTTAGGGTCCTCTAGTGGTAGATCTAAGACTCCTAGTTTTTCTTGCAAAGTTGTTGGAATGCTATGAAGTAATTCTATGGTGATTTTTTGTAGGCCGGCAAGATGTAGGGCTTCAAATGAAACAATGAAAAACATTTCTTCACACTTCCTTCAATCCTCTTCAACCTAAGATCTACAAATACAAAAAGAGAGGAAATATTGGGCCATTTTAGGGGCTTTCCTCAGTCAAACCCCATGGAAGGGTGATCCCACAATAGTGGTTTTCAATTTTTGGCCAAATTGGACATTGAAATAATTTTTTTGACTAAAAATTCACATTAGGGCACCTATAGCGGCTAAATTGTGAGGAATTTGAAGATGATTCAAACTAGAGTCTCATCATATATTGTTTGTAGATTCTAAAAATATTTTTTTCAAAATTTTTGGAATCAAATTGCACTTCTTTTTCCATCTCCCACAAAAACTAGTTTTTTTTTTAAAAAACAACATTTTTAAAAAGTGACACAAACCATATAACGCATAACTTTTTTTCCATGAAGGATAAAATTCTAATTCTTTTGAATTTAGATTTTTAACTCTGAGATCTAGTGCTTCCACTTGGTTAGATAGTTTTTTATTGAATATTTTTTCTTTAATCAAGTTTTGAAGTCAAACCAATTACAATTCAGACATAGCATGATTGTATAATGTGTAACTTTTTTTGTATATATGAAAATTTAATAATTTTTTTGGTTGGATCAAGGACTTCAATATTTGGTGCACTCATATTTTTCAAATTTTTTTTTATAATCTACTATTTTTCCACATGTGCAAAACAAAGACCTTCATTTTTGATAAAAAGACTATGTTTAATAAAACTAAAAAAAAAATACATAATAAGACCAAAACATATTAAAATTATATTTGTTGGATAGCTCGTTTTGAGGACTACCTAATTCTAGTTGGGTTCGTGAAGTCTCCTCCATTTTCATCCTCAACCTGAGCTTCGAAGGGAAAAAAATTGGTTTTTTTTGTGCCAGAGAGTAGGGAGGTGGGAAAAGGGGGCTTCGCTAGAACCAGGGGGTTCTAGTGAACACCCAGGGGTTTGAGCGAACCAAGGTTCATTCGAACCCCATTTCAAAAAGGGGTTTTCATTGTTTTTTTGGTGGGATGGGGTCCAACTTGTATTTAACTAGTTTGCACAAACCAGGTTTCATTCAAACCCTTTTTTGGTTTGCTAAAACCAAAGGGTTCATTTGAACCCCAAAAACAAAAAAAAATTGTATGGGGTCATTTTTTGCCACTTTTCCTTCCTCACTCAAATTGTAAACCACTTTTGTGGGTTTACTAATAATTTTTTCCACTTCTGCAATGGCAATGTTGATGATATATGGATAATTGAAAGGAAGGAATGATAAAATCATAAAATGTTGCAACTCACCACCCTTCAATGGCTTCCTTGAAGGACTAATTCCATGCACATCACCTCAAATATTTGAATCTTTCTTTCTTGAATGCTTGAAATGCTTTGGAGACATACAAAATGGGTTAGCCTCCACAAAACAATGATAGTATAATATCATGAACTCACATACACTTCAACATGATGCTTGGATCTTGAATTGCTACAATAAAGATTTGAAATGATACTCTTGAATTTCTCTTGAAAATAATGCTTTCTAATCAATTCTCCTTTTAGTTTCAAACGGTGAAATCATTAGGTATTTATAGGTATTTATTCAATTTCCTAAAAATTAGATTCTAAAATTTGACACTTGAAAATTGAATTTTGGATGTTAAAATGTTGACAACATGCCCTAAAATTGGTCATGGCTAAGAAGGGGGACCCATATGCCCAAGGGAATATGGGTCTTTGACTAAAATTCCAGAGCATTAAGTGTCAAGGGTAACACATGAACTGGGTGCATTTATTCAATTGTTGTAATTTATTAAAAAGTGTTACAAATGGGATTTGCAATACATAATTTTAGGAAATTATGGGGTCTATTAGGCTCAGTAATTTAGGGAAAGAAAAACATAGTGTGAAATTGTTAAGGGTGACAGTTTTCAACACTACAATACATCCTTTTTTCCTTCTTCTATTTAAATGTGATTTTGACCCATCAAATCCCTAGTTAAATGTAAGAGCATCAAAGAGTTCATAGTACCAAGATATTGCATTTTATGTAAATGATAGAGTTGTGAAGCATTTGAGAAACTTTATATTTTACATGTTATAAATTTATGTTAAGTGATTGATAAAATGAATGTATTTCAAACTTCTAGACTTGGGATCTTTGTATGAAGTTTTCACTTTACAAATGTAATATGCAATTCTACTAAATGAAAGTGTGGTAGTGTTATAGGATTAGGGTGTAAATAACTAAGTTGCAAGTGGAGTTCCAAGTTTTTCTGGATAGAGTAATGAGAGGGAACATGATCTAGAATAAAGAAGATAACTTTTTTGAGATGTTCCAAGATGCAAGTTAAGTCCACATATTGTGAACTATAACTCATGCAAAGTTGTATGGCAATGTAATAGTTATTCCATGCATATAAAATGAGTAAAAAAATTATAATTCTATATGGCTTTGCAATACACAAGAATGGGAAGAAAGGTTGTACCTTGCAAGGTGGTGAAAGAAAGTAGTAAAGGCTTGTTAGCTTACTAAAAAGGATTGTTCTCAAGTTAAGGAGAGAGTGGAAATAATGCATTTTCTATGAAAATGTGCAAATATGTACTAAAGTTTCACTAACCCACCATGAATAATGTTTCTAAATTTATGGGAACTAAAGCTAACACTATGTAGGATAAAAAGTTACAAAGATGGGTATCCATTGTATGTAAAAGAGCAATGCAAGAGTAGGGGAATCAGAGAAAGACAAGTAGTTTGCATAGGAATTAGAAAGATATATGCAACTTGAGCATTGTCTTTGTATAGGAGTGAATTTTCACCCACCTTAAAATTCCCTTTTTACACCTTTCACTTTGGAAAAATCAAACTTGAACATGTAATTCCACATAACCCATCTTTACTCCATCCACTTGGCCCTTTTTTATAGTGTCGGTGGGAGATTTTTTGTCGACATGCATGTGATGCATAGATGTCTATGCAGCATTCTATTGTACTGACATGATTCCTACCTCTGGTATCCATAAAGGAATTATTTTCTCCATTGGCAATGAAACGCAACACCTTTGTGCCCTTTAGGTAGCATTTGAATGGTTCTTTCCCTTCCAAACTCATCTTGAAATGCCTATCTTTCACATTCATCTCATCTTCTTCACATTCTTCACATTCTGACATAGTTTCTTCACAATCCTCACATTCTAATGCTTCTTATGCTACTCATTGCACTATTGGCTTGGTCATTCCAACATCACAACATCCTTCACACCTACCACATAAGATACATCTTGGTGTCTTGTGAGACTTCCTTTGGTGTCCTATGATCATGTTGGCATTTCCACGATTGTAGATTGGCATTCCTCTCATTGGCCTTGAGTTCCTTTGGTCGAGGCTAGTACTATTTTCTTACTATTACATTGTTGTTGGATTTGAGTAGCATAGTGTTTCTTGTAGTATTGAGTATTTTTCTCATTTCTAGCATACTTTCTTTATCACATTTCTACTTTCCTATCTATTTGGCTATTCATGTGGAGCTTGTGGGAAAACTGGACTTTCTATGAGTTGAATCCTTATCTTCCTTGTCCTTGTCATCTTTTCCACCATATTTCTTGGTATTTTAGTTATTCTATTATTTCTTACTTTTACCATCACTCAAAAATTTAGTGGATAAGTTGTTTAGTAGGTTTTTATTTATTCTACCTTTTTCCTTTCACTTTTTGTCTGTATGGATGACAACACACCTATGAGATACCAACATGTCACGTTGTCATCCCTGTTCTACACTACTATCCTCTAGCAAATAATTTTTTGAGGTATAGTCTGAATTCCAGAAACCCATGCGCTTAGTCCAAATAAAACTTAGGTTAGTAGAGTGACAGAAGTATTGAGAGTTCTCTTCATTTTGAATCCTCTAATTCCTTAAAAATCTATGTGATTGAGGTAGATTAGGGAAGCCTTTGAATATCAGCTTTACATGACCTAGAGTCATTGAGTGGTTGGTCCCCCTCTATATTCTGAGGAACCCAATGTGAACCATTATGGTTTCATTTGGTGGTGCTAAAAGATCATTCCCTTGTATACTAGGAGTGTTGTGGGTATGAGTGTTGCAAGGTGCTTAGCCTTGAAACCCAATATATGACCCCTAGCAGCATAGATGGGAGGTTTCCTAAACATTACATAATGAAACCTTGAGTGGCTCACCATCTAATTGTAAAACCATTAGAGGCTCCTGTGAAATTTTTATCTAGTGCACGTGAAAATGGCTTCATTTTTACATCTACCCATTCCATTTGTGCAACCTACAAACAAATATTTCACAATAACGTTTACCTCATACAATTTTTTGATGAACTCAAATAAAGGACCATCCCCTTTGTACATCCCCAGATGTATCACTAGGAATACTATAACTAGTTTTCTTGCTGACCCTACATGTCAGGTGAATTTCATTACAAAGGAGATCATGTTAATTAACTTCTTACATAAGGATGGCTATGATGTGTCTAGAAGCACTATACATACACACAATGGGACTTCCATTCCTCCCATCTATTGTATCACCTTGTTAGTCCTAGTTGGGCCTAGAACTATAAATGTACTCTTAGAAATCATCGTGGGGTTTGAACTATTTAGGGTGAAACTAGGTATTCCATAGGTATTGCATAGGAACTTGAAAGATATATGCAACTTGAGCATTATCTTTGTATAGGAGTGAATTTGAACCCCCCTTTCAAATTCTCATTTTATACTCTTCACTTTAGAAAAATCAAACTAGACTATATAATTCCACATCACCCATTCATAGTCCATCCACTTGGGACTTGTTTTTAGTGTCAGTGAGGGAATTTTTGTTAGGAACATGCATGGGGTATGTAGACGTCTACACAGTGTGATGCCATCCTGATAGGATTCCTACCTCTAGAATCCGCAGAGGTGTTATGTTCTCCATTGGCGATGAAACATAATTCCCCTATGCCCTTCATCTGATCTTTGAATGGTTCTTTCCCTCCCAAACTCATCTTCAAATTCCCATCTTTCACATTCATCTCCTCTTTTTCACATTCCTGAAATTATAGCGTAGCGTCTTGAAAATCCTCACATTCTAGCACTTCTTAAGCTACTCACTACACTATTGGCTTCATCATTACAACATCACAATACTGTTCACATCTACCATATAAGCTTCATATTAGTTTCTTGCAAGACTACCTTCGGTGTCGATGCAGTCACATCAAATTTGTCAAGATTGTATACTTGCATTCCTCTCTCATTGGGCTTGATTTTTCTAGTGTTTCCTATAGTATTCATTATTTTTCTCATTTCTAGCATACTTTCTTTATCGCATTTCTACTTTTCTATCTATCTAGTTGTCCATGCAGGTGAAAACACCAAAATGAGGGTTTGATTGCGACAAGCCTCGAAACAACCCCAAAATTTTTCCCCACTTTTTTGTGTGTAGGTACTTGTTTGTGTGGAGCTTGGGAGAGAACTAAAAATTTTGTGAGTTGAATCCTTATCTTCCATGTCCTTGTCATCTATTTCACCATATTTCATAGTACTTCATTTATTCTATTATTTCTTGTTTTTATCATCACTTAAAACTTCAATGACTAAGTTGTTTAGTAGGTTTTTCATTATTTTGCCTGTTTCCTTTCCCTTTCTTTCCATACAACTTCCAATGCACCTGTGAGATGCTAGCGCAACACACTGTTGTCCACTAGCAAAGAGTTGTCTGAGGTACAATCCAAATTCTAGAAACTTGCTCACTTAGTCCAAACCAAACTCTTGGGTTGGTAGAGTGACAAAGGTAGTGAGAGTGCTCTTCATTTTCTATCCTCTATTTCCCTAAACATGTATGCAGTTGAGGTAGACTATGGAAACCTTCAACTCTCAACTCTCTATGACTTAGAGTCATTGAGTGCTCGATCCCCCTCCTCTATAGTCTTGAAAGAAGAAAAAATTGTTGTGGAATTGAAAGTTGGTGATGTAATTCAAATAAGTAATAATGCAAGTAAAGGAATAAATTATATCAATATGGTGATAGCAAGGATGTCAGGTATAGTCACACATTGCATTTAGCAACACATGCAAATATTTGAATGCACTCAACAACCTCATCCAATTACATCTCTTAGGACAATGAGGTTGAAGGATAGGCTAATAGTTTGCAATAAGAGGATACAAGTCTATATGTGTAAGTCTTTTACAAGGCTATTGAGTACATAGGTACATTGCATGTCACAAGAAATATAAAGATGCAAATGTGAGTGCACAATGCTACCATACCTCTCTTATATATTATGACCTTACAAAGTTGAAAAATACTTGAACAACATTTTTTACTTCAAAAACATATACAAATATGCAATTCTACTCTACTACCCTTTCTCTTTACAATTATTACACTGAGAGGCATTCTTATAGTCACATCTAGGTGTAAAGAAAAACTCTTCAAATAAAAATTGATGTGCAAGTGGCAGGTTTTTTTAATAATTTAGTAAGTTTTGGGTAAATATTTATACTTAATTTAGTTTTTTTATATATAAAAATTCTTCATAAGTTATAACGATAAGAAATTAATTAAAAAATAAATAATATAAATTTATTATTTCATTTCTAAATCACATACGTAAAACTAAAAAAATTCTTTTAGAAAACATATTCTTGATATTTTATATATATATTTTTATGTAAACTTATTTAATAAAATAATATTTATTTATAAGGATAAAATGTCATAATTTTTTTTCTAAATCTAGAAAATTAACTACAAAGAACTTTCCTAAATTTACTATTGAATACAAAATATTGAAAAATTTTAAAAAACAAAAATATTCTTTGATGTCATTTTTCTTAATAATAGAAATAAAATTATAAAAAGAATGAAAAACAATTATTCTTTTTTATTTTTTTTGAATTAATACACTTCAAAGTAGAAAATTCAATAAAAAGGAAATATTGTAAATTTACTATTACACATAAATTTCTCTTGGCATATTTTTTTATTTATTACTAAAATAATATATGTGTGCTAGTAAATAGTAGTTTGAAACTCAAACACAAACTTGTCAAGCATATATTTTTTAAATTACAACACAATAAAAATGGTTTACACAACATAAAGTAGGATTTCATTTTTAATGGAATTATTAAGTATAATTCTCAAATAAATTATCAATGATGGGATAAACAAAAAAAGAAAAGAAAAGGGAATAACGAAAAACATGAAAAATGCATTTTTTGTTGATAGGTCAACAAAACCAATAATTATTTTACGACAATACAATTATTTTTGTTTGAATCCAGGAATAATTATAATATGGGAATTTGTCCCGTTCATCACAACATCTCATGACCAAAATATAAATCAAACAAATGGTAATGAAAGTTAAATGTGATAAGATATCATTGGAAATTGAAAGCTAAAAGTTAAGTCATGACTACCATAGGTGCATTCAAATACAACAAATTTTTTTTGGACAAGATAAGATGGTGTGAAGGTTCAATATTTTGAATAACATGTGAAAGGAATGAGAATAAACCTCTGAGTCATGAGGAATCATCATTCCTAGGGCTCTTAATGATGCCAACATTGTCACTGAGTACTAGATGCATGGCATAGGTACCCCGTCAAACAAAATATGTAACAAGCTCTTCATGAATAGGTATACAGAGGATCCTCGACACATCCTCCAAATTCATTTTGGCCTCCCTAGTAGGTAAATGAAAGGATGAGGTTTCTAAGTGCCACCTCTCCACAAGAGCATTCATCAGATCCCTCTATGGCATCTGATGGTAGGCATGTAGCAGATATTTCACAATCCAATAACATCTAAAACATCTCGCTTCAACTTCTAAAACCCAACGATCAAATTGAACAGATCATGTGATCATTACTCCCTCGACTAGAGTAGATTAAAAACCACCTCCAACCATTCAACCCATGATATTAGGGATTTTCCATGAAAATGAAAAATTCATCTCAAATGGCAAACAAATTGACTTAAAATTCCAAAATAGTCAAAAGCAAAATCTTTTTAGTCAAAGCAAAATAAAAATTAGCAAAAGTGAACAAAATAGGTGAAAGCAGACATTTTTTTGCCACAAGTGATTGTAAAGGGGTATGTGCAGGATCATGATGGGCCAAAAAGTGGCAATATTATGGGTATTTGTAGGGTATGTGGCTAACGACTTTTTTTACCCAAAATTGATGAAACGAAAAGGGTTTTAGAGGAGATTCTCAGTTTTCCACCAATATAAATTATGCTTTAATTTGAATTTAATAAATAATAATTATTTATTTTATATTAGAATTACGAATAAATTCCTAATCGATAGGCTGATTGAAAAACATCTATAACTTTCAAACGGTATCACATTCTATGCTTCACATACTATAGGATTAAAAAAAGAAAAATTAAATTTCATGAATTTTTGACCAAGTTAAGGTGGTCAGACATATGAGTTTTTATATTTTTAAAAGTTGTAATAAAAAATTCATAATTAATTTACTTGGAAAAAAATTACAAAAAAATATGCATCACATTCGGACATGAGTTGTCTACTTATATATAAAATATTATAAAAAAATATTACCATTTTATTATGGTTAGGGTGGTCAGACATACACCTACTTCTTATTTTTTCCCTGAAATTTAAGTACTACTGCATTGAAATTTCAAATTTTCGCCAAATAGATTTTATTTATTTTTAAATAAACCTAGTAGTTTAGAAACTACATTCAATTTTCTATATATTCTATTCTTACATATTTTTGAAATAATATAGATAACTTATTCAAATTTTTACGTCAAGTTGCCTAACACTAATTTTTCTAATTTTTTTGCCACTTAAGGGCCTGTTTTTTCCATGATGATCCTGCACATACCCAAAGATGGGAAAAGGTCCCCCCACTGAACTTGGCCTTGATTTAGTGTTGTAATGTTTCTAACATATTCACATTAGGTCTTGGGCCCTTGTGAACTAAATGAGCTTAATAGTGTCTTATTTAGAGTGTTGTAAAGTGTTGTAACACACTTTCACACTTTTCTAGGGTTTTATTTAATAATTATGCTTCTTTATGCTTTAATTGGCCTTATTCTACATCCACAAGCCTCATTTAATGCATCTTTTTGAGGATGATTCCAACACAAATCAACATCTAATCATAATTCGGGTGGTTTTAGGTTCTTTTGCCCAAATATAGTGATCTAGGACTCATTCGCCACCCTGGGTGAATGAGTCCCACCTAGGTTTTATGGTCCTAGACCTGGTTTCAAACCTTCCTAAGTATTTTTGAGTTTGGTCTCATAAATTATGCCTAATGGGACTCATTCTCCACCTTGGGTGAATGATTCTCATGTAGCCCAAAACTAAAATTAATTCAATTTTTGGGCAGAATTTTATCCTCCTAGATCTGATGTCGGCTTGTAGTGTTGTAATATCAAGAAGTATTAAATAATTAAGTATAAATACAAGTTTCTTTCACTCATTTTTTTGATTCTAATAAGCAATAATGTGACCTAGCAAGTTGAATGAGCATCCTTATACCAAGTTTGAGTTCACAAGAGAATTCAAGTGTTTACAAGAGAATTCAACAAAATTCAAGGGTAGATGATCAAGCATTTTAGAGAATCATTCAAGAATCAAGCATCATGTCAGATATTTCATGCATCCTATTTTTTTTGAAGCTAACAATTATGATGTAGTGTTTTTATGATTCAAGCTAACATTTCATTCGAGATCTATATCCATTAAATCCATATCATACATGTTTGTAGCCTCTTATTGCTAGGGTTTGGTGAGTTACAACATCATGTTTTGTTCATTCATCATTTTCCATTCCTATTTCATTTCATTTCAAGATTTGATTACCAAAATGGGGTTTGACAAAGGAAAACCCCTATCCACTAACAAAAAACATTTTTCCCTCCCTTTAGTCTGTGATTTGTAGGTTTAGGTTGAAGATACATTAAGGAGTAAGTTTGGAGAAACTTTTCAAAGTGCCTAAAGTTGTCAAAGTTGTCACCTTGCATTGGAAAAACATGGAGAACTTCTATGGGATGCAAATTAGGGTTTCAAATCTAGAAATCAATCAGGACGTGCATAGCAGAACTTGAAAACTAGATTTAGAATCCAAGCTTCTAGAAAACCATATTTGGACTGATTTGACACTTCTAACGAATGAGTTCCAGTTTAGGTCAAAATTTATATTTTTACATATTCAGATACCCATTTTCCAAATTCTTGTTCTTGCAAAAAAATCCATATCCGAGACTGATTCACCTAGATTTGTGTATAAGTCATAGTCAAAATTCAAATTATAATTTCTAGCATTTTAGAGCCACATCCAGTCATCGTCAGATTTCTAGGTGCACACATTTCATCATGTAGCTTTCTATTTTGTTTCATTTACATTTTTTGGTCATTTAGTGAAGCATTGCATTGAATTAGGGTTTAGCATTACATCTTATATTTCATTTGTATTTCCAAGTCTTAACTTTGTGGTGAACCCCTCATTATTTTACATTCAACCCCTAGGACATCCTTATTGCAATATTTCTTTCTCCTTTGCATTAAGATCTCTAGGGTTTTCCTTGAATGAAATTGGTAAGTGGGTGTGCTCTATGTCTTAAACCATACGATAGCACCTAACCCATTTTTCTTTCATTTTAGTGATAAAAATGGTAATAGAAAAATTTCAAATGTGCAAATATATATCAAAAGTAAGATATTATCATGAAAGCAAAAACATTGTAGATATAAAATCAAAAGTGCAAAATTCAATTGAGGGTGAAAAGAAAAAGAAAAAATGTATGTCAAATATGCACATTTTGAGTAGGTATGAGAGAAAATCAAATGTTCCCATTCACAAACATCAAAAGTGATAAAAACAATGCAAAAGTAAAAATTCCTAAACCTAATGCATTTAACTACTTTGAATTCAGGCATTAATTACCCAAAAACAAAAATACAAAAGTGAGAAATGAAACGGTACACATAGGGGCACCGACGCCTACAAGTCGTACTAACTTGAGAGCTTGCAAAGCCTAGTGATCAATATATAAAAAAAATTCTTTGGGAAACAAATAGTGTCTCCATTTCTTCAAAGCCTGAACTAAAGCATAGAACTCTTGATCATAGACAAAATATTTCTCCTTAGCATCATTTAACTTCTCACTAAAATAGGAAATAGGCTTACCTTCTTGAGTCAAAACAACTCCTATGGTAGCACTACCACTAGCATTACAATCTACCAGAAAGACCTTATTGAAATCTAGAAGTACCAAAATAGGTTGCTCTATAACTTTATTCTTCAACATATCAAATTTTTTTTTTGCTCCAATAGTCCACTTAAACTCTTTTCTATCCAATCTCATTGCTTCAGTTAGAGGTGGAAAAATACTACTATAACTCTTAATAAACTTTCTATAGAAACTTTCTAGACCATGAAATGATCTTACCTTTGTAAAACTCCTTGGAGTAGACCATTCAATGATATCTCTCATCTTCTTTGGATCCATTTTAAGACCCTCTACTGAGAAAACAAATCCTAGATACACCAAATCCCTTTTTACAAAACTACATTTCTTTGAATTAATCAACAACTTCTCCTCCCTTAGCTTCTCAAAAAATTTCAAAATATGTATCAGGTGCTCCTCCAATGTCTTACTAAAAATCAGAATATCATCCAAATAAACAATAACAAATTTTCCTTAAAATTATTTTAATACCTCATTCATAATTCGCATAAATGTGCTTGGTGCATTGGTTAGCCCAAAAGGCATGACTAACCACTCATACAATCCCTCCTTGGTTTTAAAGGTTGTCTTCAATTCATCTCCTTCTCCTATATGCATTTGGTGGTATCCACTCTTCAAATCTATCTTTGTGAAGTACTTATCTCCACTCAAACAATCCATAATGTCATCCATCCTTGGCAAGAGAAATCTATACTTGATGGTGATCTTGTTGATGGCTCTAGAATCTATACACATCCACCATTCCCCATCCTTCTTTGGTGCTAGTATTGTAGGTATTGTACATGGACTTAGACTCTCTCAAATCAATCCCTTTTGCAAGAACTCTTGCACTTTTCTATTCGAATCTTCACTCTCTGGTGGAGTCATACAATGAGATGGCTTATTTGGAAAACTGGCTCCAAGAATTAGGTCCATTTGATGACTAAGCTTTCTTACCACAGGAAAACCTTTAGGTACATTATAAGAAGTAATAGCTTGAAACTCATTCAATAAATCTAAAACCTGTATAGGTACCTCAATAGTATCTTCTTTATCAACTCTAGGTATCAATGCAAAACACATATGCTCATGCTTCATACCTTGTAGGAACACTCTTCCATCAACCAAACAAATTCTTTCATTATCATATACATTTTTCTTTTCCTTTTAAGGGCTTCAACTTATGACAAACTCCATCCTTTGTTAAAGAATAGGTGTTTGCATGTCCATCATGTACTACTCACCGATCAAACTTCCATGGTCTACCTAATAGCATATGACATTTACATCCATAGGCATAATATCACACAATACCTCATCATGGTAATTTCCAATCTTGAACTTTACTTGACATTGTTCATTTACAAAAGCTTTATGGTCCTTCTGCAACCAAGCTATCTGGTATGGATTTGGATACCTTCTTCTCTCCAACTACAACTTACTAGCCATCTCTTCTGAAACAAGGTTATCAGTACTACCTCCATCAATAATAACATTGCATACTTTACCTTTTCACTTACATCTGGTGCAAAAAAAATTATTCCTTTGAGTTGGCTCTTTCTCCTCATTCAACAAGGCTCTTCTAGTAGCAAGAACCTTTCCTCTTTGTGCATCCTGAGAATGTGAAGACTCAACATCTTCATCTACATGTGGAACTCGTGCATTACCCTTAGGTCTTTTATTTGTCCTTCCTTGATGTTGAGGACACTCATATGACCTATTCCCTTCTTCTCCACATTGGAAATAGGGTCCATGAAAGCCTCCTCTCCCTATTCCTTGCCTAGATCTTCCTCTTCCTCTTTGGTCTCCATTATGAGGATGATAGGTGTTATCTCCTTTCTAGTTCTGACAGCTACTAGATCCTTCACCCTTCTTTTGGTCTTCATTTTTACCTCCATATGACCATCCACTAGTCCTTCCACTATGAACTCCACCTCTTTGCTTACATTCAAACCTCCTATTCAACTTCTCTTCTACCTTCAAAGCAGACTGATATGCATCTTCAAAGGTAGACATTTTTACCAGGCTCAGCTCTTCCTGAATGCTTGACTTCAACCCGTTTATGTAAACGGAAACTTTCTCTTTGTTGGCCTTAGAATGACTTGTTTTGGTCAGCACTCGGTAGAATTCTTTTGTATAATCCTTAACATATTTTTCTGCTTGTTTCAACCCTTGCATCTTCTTCAACAAATCCAACTCATAGACCCTAGGAATGAACTATCCTTTCAATTTTTCCACCATCCAATCCCATCTTGTTATTTTCTCTTTTCCTCTTTTATTTCTTTCCAACTAGACTTATTTCCACCATATGCTAGCATGGCCTTTCAATTTTTCCTTTGCAAATTTGGCCCTATCTAAGTCTTTTGTTTCGTCATACTCAAAATAATCATCCATATCATTGATCCAATTGATCAACTCCTCTAGATTTAGGTTTCTAGAAAAATTAGAAACTTTTATCTTTGGCCTCTTTTCGGTCTTGGAAATGGCCCTAATTAGTATGACTTCCCAAGGATCCATTACGTCCTGTGCTTCCTCTTTGAATGGTTCCTCATCTTCAACCTCATCCTCACTTTCATCTCTTCTTATGACATCAACTCCACTACACAACTCCTCTTGCAGTGCTTGAACTTGTCTTTGGAGGGCTCTAAAACCCTCTTTTGTTACCCCAACATTTCTCCCACCATAGCTTCTTTGTGGAGGCATCCTTTCTCATAGACCCACAACCACAAGTCCTGGTGCAAATTGCCTCACATTTGACAGGAGCCACCATCTACTCTTCTCTACCCTCCTCTATGTATTCCCCCTTTACATCCTTTGTTTCAAAGGTGTAACCACCCTAGAATCTTCTTGAAAGTGTAACTTCCTCATGAAGATATTTTGAAATTTTATTAATTTTGGTATTAGAACTTCGTGGGGTCATAACTTTCAATCTAATAGTTGAATTTTCTATTATAATACCTTTTTGGAAAGGTCTCAAGAAATTGTGTGCCAAAAACTAGGGCCTAAAGGCCAACTACTTTCTTTTTCCACCAATTTTTATGCCCATCTAGAGCCTCTAAGTGCCTCAAAATTGACCCCGAAGATTTTACTAGGATTTTAGAAAATTAAAATTTTAATATCTCTTAAATGATAAATGGTATTGAAGTGATTTCTTTTCCATTGGCTTCAATTGACCATTTTGGAGGTTTGTGTAAGATTTTGTGTCTAACTGTGCATAAATGCAAACTTACAAAAATAGTAACCCTACCAAATTTAGCCCTTATTGAAAAGAAACAACATTTTTTTTTTGGTGATGCAAGATTGCTCATACAACCTGGATGTTCCTGCATCATTGCATCACTAGGTCTTAGGTATTTAGGAATATCTCTTACTGCTTGTTCAAATCTAAGGTTGAAGGTAGGAACCAACTCACCCTCATCCTTTTGTATTCTCGTAACTCTTTCCCTTACCAAGCTAGGATTGACCCTTTCACCAAATTGCTCCATAAAGGCTATCTTAAACTGATTCCATGAAGCTATAGAACATGTCAGTAAATATGAGAACCAATCTCTAGCATCATCCTTCAAATATAAACAAAAAGCTTCATGACAATATCCTCATGATTTACCTCATAATCCCCCATCAAATCCATAAATGTATGCAAATGCTTAGAAGCTGATTTTGAACTCTGCCCTGTGAATTTGGGAAAATATTTCCTAACATTTTTAGGAATTAGGTTTTGGAAACCTTTAATACCACTAAAAGCCAATGGAATATTCCTTTCAATAGAAAAATCCCTTTGAGGGCATGGTAAAAACTATTTTCCATGCATACTTTTACTTGTTATTTCATAGGGAAACCCTCTTATATCCATATTCAATCATGATCAACTTGATAAACAATTATCAAATGCCTCATTTCTTAATTTTAATCACATTTTAGAGCCTGGATATAAGCCTAGACATACTCATACTTTGAACTCTCTAAGAGGCATAGTTACAAGAATAAACATACTTCTTCAACCCACCTTAGATATCACATATTACACCTTAGAAGTATATAAAATAGCTATCATCCCTCTAATTATGCTTAACTCACATAATAGGGAAACCAAATTTTCACTAGATCATTTCAACATGATTTTCACATATTTTTTTCTTCATTAAAAAATAAATAGGGGAAAAATACCTAGATATAGCGTAATTACTCCTGAATTGTACCCTTGACTGAAAAACTTTGTAGATTTGGAACTTATCTCATGCTTTTGTTAGGTTCTTATGCATAGAGTCCCCATTTCTTTTATACAAGAACCTACTTCAACAACATGAATTTTCCTTCATGAATAGGTTTTACTTTAACCTTCATTAATCAAAAGAGCCACATATAATTCTCTATACTTGTTTCCAAAAACTTCTCATTCCATCTTGCAATAATTCATAATGGTACAAAGATTAGTAGAATCGCCACCCACATCTAGTGAGTGATTTTTCAAATATTCATGAAATATGTTAAATCTTTTCAACACCAGTAATTTTTTCAATGAAAAAGACCAAACTCATTCCATACTACTGAGAATTGGATTATTGACACAAAACCAATCTTGAGAACATAATCCCCTACCAAATAATTTGATTCTTTCAAGGAAAATTGATCTTCACTTAGAATTTCTTCAAGTTAGTCCTTAGTAGAGTCATCATTTCTATTGGTTTTTTTTTATGAACCAAACTTAATATTATCCTTCATCTATGAATCTACCAGAGCTCAATTATTAACAAGGGTAAGGATTGGCCAACACACAACTGAGGCTCTAAAAGATCTCACTTTTTCACTTTGGGCTTTGTGAAACCCGGGAGGGTAATCCCATTTATGCTCATAAGATACTTATTTAGTCAAGAGAATTTCCACAGATAGATGTATTCCTCAGAATGTTCAAATAAGAGAAAATCATCAAAGCATTGACAAACCTTTTAACAAGTTATTACCTAATGCAAGGAATATGGTACTACTTTAGTAACTGAATGTTTTTGCTAATGAATTCATTCTTATTTCAAGTATCTAGCCAAGTTCACTAACAACTCAATTAATCAAAAGATAAACTAACAAAAGTACTAGTGCCTTTCCTAAGGGAATAATGGAGTCATACTTTGCAATTAATCAGTAATAGAAACAATCTAACTCAGTAATTAGAGGACTATTGGCATGCTACTTTGTGGCATCCAACTCACTATGTTTAAAATACTGCTAGTTATCAAACCCTATAACCTTTTCCCACAAACCCATGGCCTTATTTTAGCATTTAATCAACTCATTGAATTGAAGCACAAATAAACCCATTCATTCAATGCAAATGACAGAAGAAAAATGAAATTATTATTAGCAATATCATTCATAGTTTGTGAGGAAAATACATAGGAGAGCACATATTTTAAAACTAGTATTTTCTTTCATTATTGATATTACTTTGTAAAACCATTTTAAGATCAAAATACATTATGTCTTGTACCCTAAACTTGCTTCTGGTATATTCATCAATTTATCTATTTACATTCTATTGCTCCTAGAGCTTAGTTTCTTCCTAGACCCTTCTGAGACTCAAAATTTTTTGAATTCCATAATCATCCATGAAATCCCCTTTATAAATAGGGGAGAAACCAAAATCTAGCTGAATTACAATTACATTTCATACTTCATTTGAAAACCTAATTTCAACCAATTTTGAATAACAATCCTAGGCAGTTACATGAAATCATTTTTGAGCAGGGGATTGAAAAAGAAAAAATTCAGCCATGGGGTACTGTTAGTTGTTGCAATGTCCACATCAAGCAAAATATTCCTTATCAATTGGAGGACTTCCAAATTAGCAAGGAAGATTAAAGGATCAACACCATAGACATGTTGAAAAAGGAAACTCCTAATGCAGAAACCATGTTGTCATCTAAAAGAAAAACAAGGAGGAGACACTACTCTGAGTCATTAGCATTAGAGGATTCTCGACCACTCCTTGTTCATGATGCAATCAAAGGAACCATCACCACATCATCGTCAGAGTCATGATACATCACCAAGGAGAGAAGCTAATGGTCATATCTCGAGTCAGTTTCACCTTCACCATCCGAAGGACTATCAGAGAGTACAATGGGAGAATTATGTTTTCCCATATAGGCCTTATGACTCTTGATCCTTTTATTTTCCTTCTTCGCAGGCTCAGCTTATTCATTGCCCTTAAACTTGACAACTTCTTCTGAAATGGTCACATTTCTTAAGTTGTAGGTACTCTAAAAAATGGTTTTCTTCTTTTTTCCATGGGCCTTCTTTTTACCCTTTGGAACCAAAGAAGTTGTAGGGACTTCTTGCTCAGACATATCCTCATAACACTCAAACATGCTAAGTCGACCATACCTCCTAGTTGGTTGAATTGACACACCAAAATTTCCCATTTTCTAGGACATAGGATGAAAGCTAGAAAATCTAAATTGAGTAGAAAATGACCAATTTAAAAGCTTTTAGATCAAATTTGCATGAAATCACACCCACCAACCCCATCTATCACAACCTTCCCTAGAAAAAATGGAATTCCTAGGTGAACCAAAAGCATGAATTAAAAGGAGCTCACACAAAACACCAAATTACTCTAAATGTAAATAATAACACCTCTATAGTTGATAGCTCAATACTCACACATTCCTTCTATGACCCACACTTCATAATTTTACAGAATTGAAAAATGGTGAGAACAAATGACAGGTGTTCTACATTAAATAGACCATTTGGAGCATGTTGCAATTAATGATTGAAGAGATCGTCCCACGAGTGAGTTGATAACTTAGTAGGTCAATTTTAAATCTGAACTATGCATCTTTGAGGATTTAAAACTACATCAATGGCCACCTTGTGCAACATTTATTTCTCTTAAAACTTGTTCTTAGAAAATGGAGATGCCACCTAAGAAAGCTACCATGTCTACCCTTAATCATCATTAGTCACCTATGATCTAACAATAATCATGCATCACCAACTCTATTCATGCTCCTTCATTAATATCAATGAAGTACACAAAGTTGATATTTGTCCTTCATATAATCAATCACTCATTGTGGGATTGCCCCATCTTTCCAAGGTTCTATCAGTGATGACAGTATTGACATGATGAATTTAATCTCGTTGATCATTCTTCTTTAAAACTATATAAACAATTCTCCATTAGCCTAGCTACTTTCTTCCTTTCTATATATGATTTCCTTAGATTTCGCCACATTTCCCTTTCATTCACTTGTTGTCGCTTATCGCTGACATGTATTTCATTCTTCACTAGTTCTATCAGTGATACAAGCATCCATGTGATGAAATCTTAGCCCTTGAAAATATGGCCCATCCTAGATCACACTAATTTTCACATCACCAATCATTGATTTAACTTTGAATGTTGGATCTCATCAGTGACTGGAGATAAAGTGATGAAACAAGATTAAGACATGTGCACCTACATGAAAATCAATGATACAAAAGACATCACTCATAAGATCAATTCAAGTCAGCGAAAGAAAGTTGAACAAACCACTCCATCACTCATCACTATTTTGAAACTTAAGTTTTTGAAAGGATCTACGATGAGAGATAGGAGAAAAATACAAAAGCGCCAAGGCTATCACTTATCACTAATTCTCCTCATTAGGTTTGCAAGAAATTAGCGATGATAGATCCCAACGATTTGCACTGCGTATCACTAATACAAAACATGACATTGAAAACCAATCCATGATACACAAAACATAGGAGATACTTCATATTGCTCATTGCTATTTGAAAATTACAATCACACAACCATCCTCAATGAACAATGAAGATAAGAACAAAAGTTTAGAAGCCATCATGGAACACTAATTTAATACTCAAGGTTCAAGAATCATTAATAATAAGAGAAAAATAAATGGTATAAGGAGAGGGAAGACCATTGCCCATCACTGATTGATATCAGGAGCTCCAAAAGCTATTTGAAATGAGCAAAAACAAATAAATACTACTCATCACTTGTCACCAATCTAAACATACCTTTCATAAACTATCTACGATGAGTGACAAAGAGAGATGGTCGAAGGGACTTAAGTGACAACTTTTAATCCCATGCACATAAGTTGTTATAATGGAGGGGAACATTGTAGGATGACATAGGAAAAGGTCTTCACAAAATTTTAAGTCATAAAAATGAAAAGGGTGTAAATGAAAAAAATAATTTTAATTCAACCTTATAAAAAGGAAGAAACTCATACCAAGGCATGAGGGACCAGTTACTCCATGATCATCAATGACATAAGAATCTTTAGTATGGCCGAAAATGGGCAACTGAAGGTCAACAAAAAATTAGAATGCTAACATAAAAAAAATCTTGCAGGCTAACTAAGGTAGGGTTCAAGATAACACAAAACCTTACAACTATAATGAAAAGTAAAACCCTAAGTATTTAGGTACCAATCCAATATCCAAAATGTAGCAATATTTTAATATGGAACATAAATTTTTTTCAGGTTTCATCAATGGCTTTAGACCTCTTTCTTCCCATGGAAACTTTTCCTTAGATTATTTTTGGCCTGAGCCCATGGAACCTATAAGACCTCATGAAGACTTCATTTTCCTATCCTACAAAAAGTTCAAAGAAAAGTGCATAGCAAAATTATCCCTTGAAAATTTTCCTCCACCCATGATTGAACCTGTGCCCCTTCAAGAAAAAAATAGTGAACCTAAAGCCCTTCCAACAAACCAAGACCCATCCATGAAAAATCCCTTGCCTATTTCCTATAAAATTCCTAAAGAAAACCATACAAGTCCTAACCCACCTCCTAGGAAAATTTATATCTAGCCAAAGAGAAAGTGGTTGAACAAGCTTCCATGGTTTCTTCTATTCTTCCCTTACAAGAAGAAAAGGTACCTATGGTTGAGAAACCCTCTGCTACACAAACGTAGCTTGAAAACCATGATTAAAGAAATAGAAACACTAGAGAGCATAGGCATAAACGTTGTGCTATTTCTCAAAAAATGAATGAAGAAAACAACCTTTAAAATAAAAATTTGAACATGACAGAAGCAAAAAACGATGAGCCACCTCCCTTACCAGAATCAATAGATCCTATGTCTCTAGTACAACAAGGACCATCACCTTCTATGGATATTATTATTTTTCCTCCTATTGTGGTTAACTTGGATGACAATGAAGAATCAACTAAAATTGATGAAGAAGTGCATAATGAGTTGAATTTATTATTTTCCTCTTCCATGAGCTTAAATGATAAAAACTATAATGATCCTCCTAAACTGAGTGATGCACCACACGTTGAACTTGGTAATCTCCTAGTACAACACTTGATGTTGTCCCTTTGACTAGTGATTTGCATATACTAAAAAATATTGGGATGCAGATGACCTATTGGATTGTTGACTCGCATGTGCCTTACTAGTGTTTTATCTTTTCTTTTCTTTTTTCTTTCTTTTTTTCTTTTTATTACATGTGTGTGATGTGATCCCTCATGTAGTTTTGTTTGATTTTCTCTCTCTCTTTGTGACATTCCTGTATTTCTATCTTCATTCTTCTATATGTTGTAAGCTTTTTCCTTTTCATTTCTCTTTATTTTCTTTTCATTTTTGTCTTTTTTTTTCCTTTCACGGATGATGCAAGGCATTGAGACATCCTATGTCTCTTCCATGTTGACCCAAAATATTTTTATTTATCTTTGCTTTCTTTTCATTTTTGTCTTTTTTCCTTTTGGGGATGATTCGAGACACCCTATGTCTCTTCCATGTTGACCCAAAATATTTTTCTTTATATTTTATTTCTTTTCATTTTTGTCTTTTGTTTTCCTTTTGGGAATGATGCATGGCATCAAGACACCATGTCTCTTCCATATCGACCCAAAAGTTTTTTCATTTTTTTTTTATCCCTTTGTGTCATTCTTCTAGTTTTATGTCTATTTGTGGAATGATGACAGTTTCGATCTCTCTAATATCATTGCAGAAAAGATAGATACTGACCCCAAATCCATAGATCCCTTATGTGTTTCTAGGGGGCAACCCTCTTTTCCTTTTTCTTTCTCATTTTTTGGCTACTTTAAAGTAATTTCTCATAGCATGGTGTTAGAAATTTCTTTAAAGTGGTGGCATACATCGACATTATTTCTAGCATGATTTTGTTTGCATTTATTTCATGTTCCTTGATGTGATTTTATTTCTTTATGAAATGTGTTTTTCCTCTTGGTGGTGTCATTGGGTTTGACTCCCTCTGAGAGAATGATATTTCCTTTCCCTCTCTTAGAAATATATATACAATATTCCCCAAGATGAGACCTTGCATTTTTCCTCTCTTGGAAACAAGATGAGACCTTTTGAACTTGTCCTCTCTTGGAAGCATTTGGTATGGTGTTCTCCAAGATGGGACCTTATATTTATCCTCTTTTGGAGACATTAAGTATATTGTCCCCTAATATTAATACATATAGTGAACTAAGCAAAATCCATTTGAACATCCCTCTTTCTTGTTGCATTTTTCTTTTTGTACCTTATTAAATTCATGGAGGTATGACTTTGATATGGTTCATCTGGGCTCACCTAGTGAACAACTAGATTCACTAACCCTTGTGAGCATGGATTTTTGTACCTTATTAAATTCATGGAGGTATGCCTTTGATATGGTCCCCTGGGGCTCAGCTAGTGAACAAATAGCTTCACTAGCCCTTGTGAGCAAGCATTTTCTTTTTTTCCTTATCATAGTCATCGTCATATGATGTTGATATGGACCTCTTGGGGCTCACCTAGTGGACACCTAACTTCACTAGACCTTGTAAGTGTGTGTTTTGTTTGCATAGGGGATATCATTTTCCACTTGTAAACCTTTTTGGAAAAATATCCTAGACCCAATCCACAACATGTTGGACAACTAGTTGAACCTTGATCCATTGCATTTTTCCTTATTCTTTTTATGTCTTGATGGTGTATGTTTGTGAATTGGTTATGGATTCATACATCATCTACAAGTGTGTTCTTTTGTGCTTACGTTGGTTTTCCATATGATCTTGACCCTGAGGGCTTGGCCACCCTCTTGATTATTTTCATCCTATATTACTAGCATTCTTACATGGGAACCCCTCTTGATTTCATGGTTGGATACTTTAGTGTGAGGTTGAAGCAAGTTCATACTCTCACTAAAGTTGGGGATAAATGTAGTGTAGTAAAATGCATACACTTGCATTTTCACACTTGTTTGGGCCTGCCTTGCTTTATTTATCCCTATTTATGTCTTAATTGGTCCTATTTTGCATCCACAAGCCCTATGAATTATATCTTTTTCTAGCTAATCCTAACATTCTCTAATGGATAGATGATAATTTAATTATTTTGTCTATGTGTACCTAATTTTTTGTTTAGGAAAAGACACCACCTAGGGAATCTATGTCCCCCAAAGGTCTTGGGAACCTAATTTTGAAAGCAGCTGAATAGGTCCCTTTTTGGAGTCTGCCCCCCAAGTTTCATGCCTTGAGACTAAGATGCCACCTAGGGCATCTTAATCCCCCTTAAGGTATTTTTAGGATTTAATTTCAAATTCTGGCAAGATTTAGCCTCCTTTAATTAATGAATTCATGTGTTAGCTTGGTGTGGTGTAATTTCAGGATATTAAGCATGGATAAGTATAAATACAAGGTTCCTTCTCTCATTTCAAAAAGTGACATCACACCTCACTTCCCTTTTTTTATTATTTAAAATACATCACAATCAGGAGTCAAGTTAAAATAATGGGCTCAATGACTAGCTTAGTTGCTTAAAATTATCACCAAATACATACACATAAATGAAAATTCATTCAAAATTTACAACTAGTAATGTAGTCTTACAAGATCAATGACATTGATCTTTACATCATCTCCTGCACATATTCGCCCCACAAAATGAACTCAAGAATGATCATCACTATCGATATCCTTTTGCATTTAATATTAATAAACATCTAGTGTTTAAAGAATAATGCACAATATATATATGGATAAATATATATTCTCGCTTAACTATAAATATTAAAAAATGAGTTAATAACCCAACCAAGTCATTTCCAAATGCAATGGATGAATGAAAATCAACCATCCTACATTAACTTACCTCCTAAGTGGAATAAAAACATCCCTAGACTTAGGTTTATATAAACAATACTTGACCAATGTTAAGGTCGAATGGCATTATCAGAGGATTCACAACTTCACCCTTCTCCCAGGTGATACTCCCCCTCTCTTGCTCAAGATGCTCCAATCGTTCTTGCATTTCCACTCAGGAAAACACATGGTAGTTATCCAAAAACCATTACATCAAGATCATATCATAGCATTTCATTAATCATTTTCTTTTAATAAATAGAATCATCTCATAGCATTTCATCAAATTCATAGTTTCAAGTAACCATCATCATTCTATTGGAAAAAATAACAAAACATTGCATAATTCCATCATTATATATTATTTCCAAGGATTCCTAATGTCATGATTCATCAAAATAATTACCATAAAGTGAAAAGTAATTTTAGGTGTTGATGGTCAATTGAATACAACAATGTTAGCAGAATATTTCTACCATATTTCTCCCAAAAATGATAGATAACCTAAAGCAATCTATCTTCCAAGGTCATTGTAGTTGGTTCTCAACTGTGGTGATGTTGTTCAGTGGTCAATGCAACCATAATATGCAAGGGGCCTACTGGTAAAAAGGATAAAAATTGTATCATACCAATTAATCTATGTTTTGGAGGGTATAAATAAATATAAAAGATAGGACAGAGCTTAGGACAACAAAACATGAATGTAAGTTTTCTTCAATTTAGACATATGAACTTCATAATGAGCATTATTTCTAAACAATTAAACCATAAAATGATACAATATATAACATAATCTATACCATTGCATTCATTCATAGTGCAAATTTAAGACATCCATATCATTCATCATTTATAAACTTCAAAATTAACAACATATCATCAACTCATCATTAACATTCATAGATCAATGAACACAAAAAATATCATTCACAGATAACTCAATGAAAATAGCCTTAGATTCAAAATCTTCTATTGATTTTCACCAAATAAGAGGCATTTATGCATAGAATTCACTAGCATATGAATGACTATTGTTCATTGACATCACCATTAAGACTAAAACTTGAAAATAACATAAAACTATATTGAAAATTATAAAACATCTAAGTGTCTTTGCATAAAGCTGTAAAAAGTTTCTTAAACTATAAAAATTGTCCTAAAATTCTCCTTAGGCTGCTAATCCTTCTTCAATTAGTTGACCTTTACAATATGGAGAGAAAAATTACATATAGACTAGCCCTAGCACTAATTTCTCCAATCAAAAGAATGAGATCCAAAAATCTACTGAATCACTGGAGGCACCTGAGATGACTATTTTGCTGAACTTTTGTTCACTTGTTCATGACTCGGTTGTGAAAAATCTGATGCACAGAGAGGGAAGGTAGAACTGTTGGGAACCTCTAGTTGAAGTAATGCCATGATCCTGCAAAATAGGAAAGAAAGAGAGAGAGTTATCTAGTTGACCATGTGATTAGGTGGGGGCACTGTATTCCCACATTTTCTACTCAAGAATGTACTCATCATAACTAGTAAACACTTATTGGAGAATATCTTCATCTGGCCCGTCCACCCAACTTTCTACAAAATTTATCCTTTTCAATTCTATAGAACCAAACCCTTGTATATCCCTAAGTTTAATAATCTCTCTTCTAGTAGCCTTTATCTCTTCCTTGATATCCATTAGTCTATCAATCAATAATTCATGCCTATCATCCCCCTTGTGCATTGCCTACTCAAACCTGTTATTCCATTTTTCTTTAAGTTTTTCAAGAGGGATGCCATATTTTAGGGGAATCTCTTCATTTACAAGCATGGCAATGACTCCTCCCAACTCCTCAAATTGTTCATTCAAATCTTTGGTATCCTCTTGTGCCTCATTCCTATGATAAAAAATGATTGAGGACTAGAACCTAATTATATTGAAGGTATTTTCCATAAATTATGCATTATCCTCCTCAAGGATGGATTGCTCTAACAAAAATTGTCTTGACAACTTACTAATGTCCTTCAACTTCTTGGTATATTCTCTATATTTTTCCTCTTGTGTCCCAAGATCCTCAACATGATAATTCATGTCACCAACCAACTCCAATGCATCATCATGGGCTTTATAACTTTGCACAAGCAACTCCTCCACTTCATGATTCAATCTATCAATCTATCAATCAAACATACCTACCTTGCTCCTCATTTCAAAAAGGTCATCAACCTCTTTCTTACATAACAAAATAGGTGTTGTTGGAGCAACAAATTGCATAGAAATAGGAGAAGAAAGGTCCTTTAATAATCTATGTAATTGATGTAATTGGGCCTTGATTTGATCCTTTCTTTGCTTTTCCTTCACCATCCTTGACTTGGTAGAAGATTCTATAATGTCAATCAAATCCATCTGCTAGTTTCTTGTCAGCCTTCCCAAGTTCATAGTCCCTAGTTGGTAATGACTTATCTAGATCTATGACTATCCTTATCTACCATGGGAATGGCACATTTAGCCATAATCTCCCTAACATCTATCAGCCTAGTGGAATGAAGGACCCTGGCCTTTTTCTTATGCCTCTCCTTCTCAATCTCCTTCATCATATCATCCCAGTTCAAAGACTGGGGTTGGAAAACATGTTTCTTTTCAATTTTGAGCTTCAATCACGTTGGTGCAATAGAAGTAGTAACCAACTGTTTTGAGGAAGAAGAATTGGTGGAAGAGAGAGGTTGAAGAATGGTTCCCTTAGGTTGGGAATCAACCTCTTGATGTTGCTCCTTTTCTATAGCTTCTTTTACAAGCATTTCAGTTTCAGCCTTCTCCCTTTCTTCCTCTAGTCTCCTCTGCTCATACATTTCATCTCTTTGTTTCTCTAATTATTTGACTCTATCCCACATTTCATCCACCTCTTGTTGATGATTGGCTTATTCTTGTGCTTCCAACTTCTTCAACAAGAGGTCTTCTTCATCCTTCTTTCTTTGAGCTTCCTCTAGAGCCTTGAACTTGGCTTATAGGGCTTCTCTCTCCCTTCTTTGTTGAGCCTTTTCTTCTTCTAACTCATGATTTTTTTGTAACATAGCTAGCTTATCTCTTTCCTCTTTGAGTTTCAACTCTACTTCCTTTTGTTGTTGTTGCCTTGTAAGCTCTTCAGCTATGACCTTAGCTTCAAATTCCTGTTGCCTAGCAAGTGCCTCACCTTGCACTTTGGCATCTGCTTCCTTCTTATCATCCTTGAAGAGTTTCCATTGATCCTCTGGGGTGAGGAAATTCTCAGTTCCCACATCTTCATTCTTTTCATTGGGTGTAGCCACAAGAGTTTCCTTGTCTGATTAGGTATCCTCTGAATTAGTATCAATAGCATGGATCTCAACCTCATTCTCTTTCCCTTTTAATGATTCAACCTCCTTGTGAAGGCTTCCAATTGGAATCTCCTCAATAGGTTTCTCTTTATGGGGAGGTTTAGTTGAGGTTTTAACTCTAGTATTTGTTGAAGCTTTAGGTTGAGATAAAATCTCTTCTCCAGCAATTGAGGTCCTGAGGTGAGATTGGGTTTCTTCTACAATAGTTGTAGTTCCTTCACCTTGTGATTTAGGGATATATTGAGCTAGTACTACTAGATGAGGCTCCTCCCAAAAGTTAGGAGGGAGAAACTCCAATGGCTGCTTAGGAGCTATCCTCCTCTTCATTCTTTTGTACCCTTGGGTAACTACAACTTTCCTCTTCTTAGAAGTTTGAACCTCTAGCTCCTTGATCCTCATCACCACCCACTAGATACTTTGATCCATCACTATCCTTGCAATTTTCCTAATATCAATGGACACTTCCTCATCTAAGTTTACTGCATCCAACTCCTTGGTACCTATGTCTTCAGCCTCATACTAGGGATCCAAGGTTACACCTTCATCTAATAGTGTATCAAGAATATCTTCCTTCACCACATATTCAATATTTAATGGGATGGGCAACCTTTCATAGTTCCTCCTTCTTACATCATATTCATCTTGTAGATCAATCCAGAGATCTTCTAACAAATTGAAATGCTTCTCAAAGACAATAGGGATCAAACCATTCATCTTATTCTTGGGATCAAAATGCTTCTAAGATGTATATAAACCCAATTTCAAATAAATCAATTCATCAAAAATTCCCTTAGCAGACACATTATGTGGACAACTATACTCTCCTAACTTCATGGAAAATTTATGGAAACCAGTCTTATGCCTGCTAGCAAATTTAAGATTGACTCCTATGGCCTAATATATGAATTCCATAAGGAAATTTTTGTTATTGTAGCATCTTGGAAGCAGATGAGGATGGCCATCAAGACCTACCAACCTAAAGTTAGTAAACTTGGGGTATTAAATGTACCAATGTCCCCATTCTGCAATGAATTCCATGGCTTCCTAGCTTAATGTATACCCTGCATCACCTACCAACTAGTTAATGATAACATATAAGAAGGGACCATTAACCCTTCTATAGTGCAACTCTAATGTTTTCAAATCTAGTTGATCATATTGATCCCACACTTTCTTCTATCCAATGGCTTCTCCCAATACTCCAACTGCATTCAAACCAAGGAAACTACCTCTCCTTGTAGCTGCATACACTACATAATAAGACATAAAGAAACTCTTTGTTTTCCCCACTCTAAGCATCAAAATGTGTAGGCTCTCTAACAAAATAATTGGCCAATCAAATTGTTGCTTGCCATCCAAAATGGTTTGAATGAATGGAAACATACATTCCTTAAAGTGTGAAGAATATCTCTTTCCAAACACTCTAGAAATCATCATGATTATGTCACCAATATCCTTACTAAAATATGCTCTCTTTAACTGATCAGGAAGCTTAGTCAAAGAATTATTTTCCACCGTCACCCATTTCTTGTTCATGTGGGTCATGTTAGCTTCCTTTTGGTTTCTATACAATTGTAATGACTCAGCTTCATTTAGTTTTTTGGGCTTCTATTATGTAGGTGCATCAAACATGAACCTTATCATCTTTGGAGTAAGATCAATGATGATATTCCCTTACAGGTCCACACATTGCCTTGTTGCCAGGTTGTAAGCTCATGTTGCAGTAAGTGTGAGCTTTTGACATTGAAGTGATAGAGGAAAGACAAAAACATGTGCTAATCGAATTGAACAATTCTTTATGTTCTCCTTGTCACATCCTTTGTGAAAGTTTCTTCAACCAAATTCTCATAGTTGAATGGCCCTGAGTTTGTATCAGTGATAATAGCCCAGTTTGAATCCACCTTGTTGGTTGTGAGAGTGGGACTCTTGTGCTTGTATCTCAAGGTGTAAGGGAGTTGCTCCACCTTTATCTTCTTAGGATTTTTTGGCCCTGA
This sequence comes from Sequoia sempervirens, assembly GCA_007258455.2. Taxonomy (NCBI): domain Eukaryota; kingdom Viridiplantae; phylum Streptophyta; class Pinopsida; order Cupressales; family Cupressaceae; genus Sequoia; species Sequoia sempervirens. Next base: position 348,135,977 of record VDFB02281492.1, on the reverse strand, counting down.
ACTTTCTATATCTTGGTTCCCTCCTTGAGAAGCTTCTTTGGATTCTCATAAAAAAATTCAATCCTACAAAATAGACCTATATTAGATCAACAAAGACTTGGAAACTATTACATAATTATTACCATTCATATCATCTTCTATTCATCCAAGGAAACTCTACATACTTAGTCAAAAATTTCACTTACTAGAAGTGGATCCAAGAGAGAATTAGGAACCAAAATCCTTTTAACATAGGAAAGATTGGGATTAGAATCGGGACAAAATCGAAGCCGGGTTTAGAATGGAAACCGGACCCAGAACCGGCTGATGTTTCCAAGTTCATTTCCCACTCAAGTTTCGCTTCTGCAAAAATAATAAAGGTGTAGACTAGAATCAACATTCATCAGAAGTGGGATCATTTTGGGAATTGATTCTTATGCAAACACTTATGGGATGATTTCATTCTAGGATCCACTTCTACTAGTTTATTATTCAAATGCAATACATTTCAATAAACAGTCACACTGACTTTAGACTTAGGTCACATGAAACCATAAGGAAACTTTAAATAAGGGGTTTAACCTCACCCTTAATAGGGAAAAACCAAATTTGAAAATTTTAGGGAATGATATTGTTAAAGGTCAGCACACAAACCCTAGTTTGCATGACTTGCCGACTTATAGAAATTGGGGAATCAAAACCTTGATGTAAAATCCATTAACTCGACATGATAATAGGATCAAAGGGGTCATAAAAAGGATTCAAACACTTTTAAATCATAGAAGATCCCTCAAAATGAAACCCTAGTTAAAACCAAGGCATGCCAATATAGATAGGCCACCAAAATGAAGAAAACAATAGGACAACGACAAAACAAATGAGAAAAGCTAAAAAAGAAAAATGGAAAATGGGAGGAAAACAAAACCAAAGTAGAAAAAAAAGGAAAAAAGCGAAGATCCATGAAAGAAAGTCTTGTGAACACATGAAGAACACAACAAACAATAGAAAAGGAGAAAAAAATTGTAACAGGAAATCCACCTACCTCAAAATTCCACCAAGAACAGTTGAAATTTTGACAAGAATTTTCTCACCAACGCATGCCCGCAACCAAATCATGCTCCTCTCAAAGTTACTCAGGATCTAGCTCATAAAAATGTTTTAGATAATTATTATGAGCTAAAATAACCTTAATTAAGGTTTAAAAAAAAAAAATTGTGTGTGAGAGTTGCAATTAATGCAATTAATGTAGTTGGTCGGGTGCAGAACCAAAAACGTAAATGAGTATACAACCAATGTGCAAATCAAAGGTAGGGAAAACAAAGAAGTGGAGTCAGAATAGAACAAGAAACTTTACCCATGTATCTTATCTAATTCCTAATCTAGTTCAAAGCCCACAATAGGGAAAATACAACAAAGGGAATGGGGGTGGAATTGGAAACAAAACTAGACCTGGAACCTTTACAAAGTTCTGAGTTTGGTTCTAATTCTGGTTCCACTCCTAACAAAGGAACAAACACTGAAACAAGGACAATGACAAAATAAATGAAAGGAAGCGGGACCAAAAGAAAAAATGGACCTAGACAAGACACCAAATGAGGACAAAACACATAGGAGAAATAATTGGAGTAGGGTCGGAACCAAAACCAGACTCAGAACTTTTACAAAGTTCCTAGTTTGGTTTTTGTTTTGATTTCGCTTCCGCCAAAAGGAAAGAAAATGTAAAGAAAAAGAAAAAAAAAGAAAAAGGAGACCATCCCAAGGTCCCAACATGAGTAAAGAAATGAAGAAATGAACAAGGCAAGGAGCGGAGCCAAAATCGGAACAAAAACTGGACTAGGAACTTTGGAAAAAGTTCTAAGTCCAATTTCTGCCCACATTTCGAACCCGCAGAAAAAAAAGAAACAAGGTCTTAGGAAGAAAAAGACCAAATCCTAATACCCAAAAAAATCATCAAAGAAAAACAAAAAAAAAGGGTGACCCATTTTGATCCAAAACAAGATGGAGTGGTTATGCAAGGCATAATAATTGGTGACTCGACTGGGAAAATAGTTTACCCATTTTCATGACACTGAAGAATTTAGTCACATAGAACCTATGGTTTATGAGCATTCTAACTCAAGTAGGACCAAATTTATTGAATAAGGTTGAGCTGGAATCTTAGATATAAATCAACATGAAATACTTTGAATATGAGTGTGTGTGTGTATGGTGCATCTTTCTCCATAAAATCTTTCTTTATCCCTAAACAACTATACCTAAGATTCAACCTACATAAGTTGAGTCATTTAACTATCATGCAATGATATCCTAGGCATTGCTTCACTACCAACCAGGCATCCATAGCCCTAATGGAGATACATCTAGTTCTCTCAAAGCTTTTCTCTACTGCTAGTTAGGCATCCATAGCCCCGATAAAGATACTTGACTCACCCATTTGATATCAAGTTTTCCTTCTTTCAATGGTTCTCTTTTCTCTTCCTTTTCTTTATTTTCTTCACTTTTAGGAATTCTTTAATAACATTTCTCAATACTCAGATATAATTAATCTGAAATGTGGGTTGAGAACTATAGTGGACCTCATGATAGTGTTGGGAATTAGGCTTTTCACTTGAATCTAAGATAAAGCCACCTTGAGACAAATAGGCATCTTACATAGACACCAAAAAAAAGCAAAGGGAAAACAAAGGGAAAACAAAGGGAAAACAAATAAAAAAAGAAATACACCAAAAGAAAAAGACAACTAATTATATACATACAACCAATAGAAAATCAGACCTTCATGGGCCAAAATAGTGTTTGAGAAACTGCCCATTGACAGGAAATGGAACAGGATCTCCTGTTAAAGTACTCAATCAAAAGGAATTTTTGTTGAGGATTTTGGCAATTTAATAAGGACCCAACCAAAGGATGTCAAACTTTTAATGGTCCCATTTATTTTCCCTAGCTTTATCCCATAATAGTACCAGGTCTAATATCCTAAAAGGTATGATCTTCTCTCTTTTTTCAAACCAACGTTAGACAACAAATTGATGTTTAGAAAATTGTTGTAAAGCAACATCTCTTTGTTCTTCCATATTTAATAAACTAGTTAGCCTAACCTCTATCCTATCATGATTTGAATATAATTCTTGGATGAACGTAAGAACAAGTATCGATGGATAGGAAAGACAGGGTCTTTTCCATAGACTAACTTGAATGGTGAATTCCCTAAGGTATTTTTAATGAGAGTTATATCTACCCATAAGGAAAATATCAGTTGGGTATGCCAATCCCTAGGATTTGTTTCTAACAATTTCTTAATCACTTCCAATAGATTTTTTTTTGTAGACTTAGTTACTCCATTCCCCTATGGGTAGTAACTAGAAGAATATTTCAATACTATCTTATGTTCATAGGACCATTGAATAAATTTTGTGAAAGAGAAAGCAAGGCCATTTTCACATACCAGAGAAAACAATACTCCAAACTTGGTTACGATGCATTCATTAAGAAATTTTATGATGATGTTGGTTGTGCTATTCTTACAAGGCTGAGCTTCAGTCCAACACGTACAGTAATCAGTTGTTGTCAAAATTAATTTATGACCCACATAATATTTTGGATTAATCACACCTACAAAGTCTAATGCCCATTGGTCAAAAGGCCTTACCTTATATACTGACTATTGAGGCATTACTAGATTATGTTCCCTAGATGTAGATGTTTGACATGTATGACATGTCCTCGCATGTTGATGAGCATAATGGAACAAATGGGGCAAAAATTAACATGATCTCAAAATTTTGTGAGCCATGGAATCAGTCAAACCATGTCCAATACCATGTCTGCCATGAAATTTTGTTATGGCTTGTTTTTCTTCCTCTTGAACAAGGAAGTGAAAGTAAACACCCTCAAATTTTCTTTGGTATAAAGCTTCCCCCTTGAACATGTAGTGAGAACTCTTCGGCCTGAGTGCTCTCCTATGAGTGGCATTCATCCCATATAGAAATTTGTTATTAAACAACATAAAAATAAATTCAACATACCAGGGATCATCTGTAAATGATTGTACCATATACTACTAAAATATAATCTTAGAATCAACATCTTCCATTGCTTTGGATAGGCCTTGTCCTTGGACTAACTTCATCAGATGGATTTCTAGGTCAAATTCTTGTAAAATTTCCATCCACTTTCCTCATCTCTCTCCCAGTTCACTTTGCATAAGAAGAGACTTTACATCAAGGTCAAGGGCTATGGCAATAATTTAACTGTGGATGATGTAAAGATAGAACTTTTTGATAGCTCAAACTAGTGCAAAAGCTTGATTCTCCAAGGGTGGATATCTAACTTCAACACTTTTAAACGGAGAACTCATAAAAGCAATGGGCCTTTCATTTCCTTCACCTTTTCGTTGTGTCAAAAAAATGACAAAAGAATGGTTAGATGTAAAATAATATATATAAAAAGGCTTCAGATAGTCAGGGCTGGTTAGAACATGCCTCTAAAATTGACTATTTAATCTATGAGAGCCTCATACCTCCACTGAATCTTAGAATCCTTCATCATTTCGTTGAGGGGTTTGACGATCTTCACAAACCTAGTTATGAATTTCCACACAAAGTTTATCTTCCCAAAAAAAGGATCTCATCTCCTTTTTGCTACAAGGCGTGGTCAGTTTCATAATGGATTCCACTTTCTTTGGGTCCACTTGAATTCCCTTCTCTAATATTATGTGGCCTATTAATTTTCCTTCTGAAACTCTGAATACACACTTTTTAGATTAAGGTAGATTCCATAACTTATGCACTTTTGAAGGAATTTCAACAAATCTCCAATATGATTTTCTCTATCCTTTGAAAATATAGTCAAATCATCCACGTATATAATAATACAATTAACTACCAAATCCTTGAAAGCCACATCCATCACTTGCTAAAAGGTAGCTCCAATGTTGATAAGACCAAATAGCATCCTCCGATAAGCAAATGTCCCCCACTTGGTAGTGAAGGCAGTCTTCATCCTATCCTCGTAGTTGACCAATACCTGATTGTATCCTGAATATCCATCCATGAATGACATCATTTGAGAACTATTTACTATTTGTAGCACCTCATCTAGAGAAGGAAGAGAATAATTGTCTTTCTCTTATGCTTTCTTAAGGTTTCTAAAATTGACACATAACCTGATCTCTCTGCTCTTTTTATGAATAGGGACCAAGTTAGCAACCCAAGTAGAATGTCTCACTAGATAGATTATCCTTGTAGATAGCAAATTTTACACCTCCTTCTAAATTAAGGGCTCTATCAGGGCATTAACTGGATGTTTATTTTAGAAGAAAGGCTTTTCTTTAGGCTTTAAGGGGATAGTATGTGTCATTATTGATGTATCAAAAGTTTTCAAATCTACGTATCCCCACGTGATAGTTGCTATATCCACTTTTAATGCTTCCAAGATCTTCTCTCGAATGTGTTTGGGGAATTTTTTTCCAATGAACACATTCCTATTAGGGCCTAAATCCACTAGGTTAATTTACTCGTACTTCCCTTTGTGAGTGTCAATGGGTAACTTTTCATGTGCTCGAGGATCAGAGTCAAAGATTCTTTCTAATGCTACCATTCCCTTAGGAATGTTATTTGTCTTCAAGTTCATTATCCCTTATGCCTCATATGTTTTTGGATCCCACTCCCCTTGATTTATTTCTCATTCATCAATAATTTTTCCTTCAAATATGTCCAAACTTTTCAAGAAGGAAAGTATATGTTGTTCATCATCAAAGACCTAATTTTTTTGAACATTATCAGGAATAGATGGGATTCAGAAAAACTTGATTGAAAATCTCTTCAACTTGGAATCTTACATGGGCTTCAAGGTATTGGCAGCAACGACAAGTGCATCTGCAATCTCATTGTCTTCTTTGGGAATCAATTTGATCCTAAAGTCATCAAAGTCTTCTATGACATTCCATATTCTATTCTAGTATGTAGCCAACCTTTTTTTATGGCATGTGTATTGAATGTGAACCTGCTTTATGATGACCTCAAAATATCCCATGAATGTCAGAGTTGTAACCTTTTTTTGATGTGTAAACATTAGTCCTCTAGCCAATACTTCATATTCTTCCACATTGTTGGCACAAACAAACTACAACTTGTAAGAAGGAAAATATGTTTTCCCCTTCAAGTTTGTTAGTTCAATTCCCACTCCACTTCTTGATTTAGACTTAGAGCCATCAAATTTAAGACTCCACAGTTGATCTAGAGCTGAGATTTTTTTCTTTTTGGGACTACAGGTGATTGCTTGGTAGAAGAGGGTGGTGGCTTGGACTGGTTTTGGCTATCTATATTTAAAGGTTGCTACAAGCAATGTTTATTAGAAGATTCTCCTAGATTGAAAAGATGTTTAGAAACAACCTCTTGAGCCTCTTCTTGGATCCCTTTACAATTTGGTATGGTTTTCATCAATGCCTTAGGAATTGGAAGGTTATATAGGGTAGGTGTGATAGATAAAGACTGAGATTCCCCAGTCTTGCTCTAGAGATCAAAACATAGAACTTGAATATGCTCCTATTGGGAAAGATCTTCCTCTTGAGTGTGACTGGTTATAGTCAGGATGGTGGCATCCTTGGCTTCAAATAGAAATTGATTTGTGGGTGTCTCGGGTTGGGACTCACAAGTTTCCTCAATCTGACACACTTGGTTCAAAATATCTATGCAAGGTTGACACGCCAATTTAGAATGACTTAGGTAATGAATCTTGAACCAATTGGGGAGCAAAAAAATCCATAGATCAACCCCTTCTCCTAAAACAACACTATATTGGTGAAATTTTCCAATGATAACTTGTTGGTTGATAGTGATCATTAGGTCACTATGATCTAAAGGTTGTAGATCATTAGAATTGAGCACTGAAAAGGTCAAGATTGCTTCTCTTTTATATACTCCTATCACAATTTCAAAGTAAGCTACCTCATTTGAACAATTGTATTCAATGATCATGTGTTTGAGCCTAGGCCCACTCTCAATCCTAATTTGTGTTGCTACCACTTTCCATGGCAGCCACATGTGTGAAAAGTCTAAGGACAGATAAACCCTAATCCTTTTCATTAGGTCTCAGCTTAGAAGCATTTCATATTTCTTAGGGATATCAACCACCTAGATATCCATATAAGTCTGGATCTGTGGCTTTGATCAGACCTGTACATGGATAGTTTTTAGTTCCCCTACCACATTAACCTCAGTTTTATCTAACTAAATTGCCTTATTATGAGTCTAAAGCAGATTTAAAACTAATTTTTTACAAATAGAGAAGGGCATGACATTACATGAAGCTCCAGAATCCAAGGCACGGTTGTGCAAATTCTTTATGAAGATTCTCAAGCGTAGAAGGTATGGTGGGGTCCCTGTCTTACCTTTGTACAGTACTGCATTCATTTCATTTGTTGGAGTCACCTTATTCTTCCCTTTTGACCTATATACCTCCTCTAGATCTCTCAACACAATGTCTCGTTGGGTGGGGCACCACTTTAGAATGTAAAAGAAGGATAGTGAAGTCTTTTGTTTTTGCATCTCTGAAATAAAATCAAACTCCATGTCATTTTTCATCTATTATTTAGGAACAAAAGATGAGTTACCTTTGTGTTGAGATTCAAGTGGCCCTTTTGGAAGAGGTTGTTTTTTATTTGCATTCTAATTGGGTCAAACCATGGTGTTTGTAGGGGCAGATGTGGTGAATAGGCCTTTATTTTTATTCCTTAGGAAATGACCTCATTTGGATTGAAAGGCCTGAGCATCATATATGCCTTCTACTGGTTCATTTTCTTCTTGACTGGGAAATGGAGATTGCTCATTGAAGAGCTCATAAGTCATGGCAGTTTCTGTTGATCCACCAAACTTGTTGGGAGAACCTTGCAACAGAGCATCAACCTATGCAATCTTGACAATCTTCTCCATTTTTGGGTAGTTAACCTCAGAATGTGTTGTAGTATCATGCAGCCTAAGCCAATTTGTCATAAAATTGAGATCTGTAACATTTGTAGTGTGCGGTTTGTCATCACTAGCCTGATAATTATGGGAAACTAACCCATTATTTGTCCCAGTATTTCATTGTCTATTATTATTGGATCTCTGGTTGTATCCCCTATTTTGATTCTAGTAATTTTAATTAGGGGAATTATGGTTTTCAAAGTTCCTCTAGTTCTGATTAGTGTTCTGATTGGAATTCTGATTGGAATTCTAATTGGAGTAACCACCCTAATTGGAATACCCTCCCTGATTTTTGTAGTTTTGATTTTGGTTCTAAGGGGCCTTGAATTTGAGTTGTGACATCTCATTAGTCACCTGAGACAATTTTTTCTTAAGGGTGTCCAACTCTATTATCAAGTGAGTAGTATGCTCACTTTCTATAGTGCTTGTAGTTGATGTATGTGTCATGAGGTTAGATCCTTCAGAGCTCTTGATTATGGGAGTTTGAACTTGCTATGAGGGGTTAGGATTTGGGTTGCTAAAGAATATTTTTTGAGATGGGGATTGTAACTCAGATAATGGTCCATATGAAGAATGAGACATCCTCGAGACTGTATTAAATAGTGGGGTAGGATTAGGTAGTTGGGAGCATCCTAGAGGAGGGAAAACTTCTCCTAGACCTCCTTCTTGGGAATTGATCTATTGTTGTAGTTTAATAGCAAGATGGTAAACTTTGGAAAGAGAATTAATGTCACTAGAATTGTACATTCTCTGTAGAAATAGTCCAATAAGGGGATCTATAGCCTTCAGGTAGGCTTGGATGGAAATATTTTTAGCCACAAAGTATGGATCATGCAACCTCCTGTACATCCTCTAAAATATGGTACTGAATAGGGGTAACGGTTCATGGTGCTCTTTCCTGATAGTGGAAAACTAATGGTATAGGATTGCAGGATCAACGTAAACTTGAAACTATTAATCAATGCCTCTTCTAAGTTTTTCCATCTCAAGATTAAACTGGTAGTCAGATTCAGATACTAATTCTCAGCCATGTGTCCTAATGAATAAGGAAACAAGCTACATGCAACATCATGGTGAGCAATCTGAGTGCGGGTATAGGCATCTTTAAATGCCTATATGTGCTCTTTAGCACTTCTTGACTCACCATGAGTGTACCTGGGGAAAAATTTCTCCAGGTTCTTTTGCATTTCATGTATTCCACTAGGAATGACTGCCAATGGCAAAGGATTGTTGGAAACAAATTCCATAGGTGGCAGTGGTGGATTCGGTTGTGCCCCCTATGGCGTTGGTGGAAACCTGGGTGGAGAAAGTGGTGGTGACAACACTGGGATCAAAACTCTAAGGGATTTAGGTCTAATAGGGGTTTGGAGTTCAACTAACAGTTCTGGATTCTTAGTAGATCTAAGAACTATTTCAAACCTTTCTAGTGAAAGGGACCAGATTCGAGTGAGTTTGTTCCTCCAGGCCCTCCCTCTAGCACCAGATCTATTGATGATCAGTTGAACACGTCAATGTTAAACAAAATATTTCTACCATGTTTCTCCTGAAAAACACATATAACCTAAAGCAATCTATGTTCCAAGGTCTTTGTATTTTGTTCTCAACTATGCTAATGTTATTCAGTGGTCAATGCAACCATAATATGCAAGGGGCCTACTAGCAAAAAGGATACAAATTGTATCATACCAATTAATCTACATTTCAATAGGTATAAATAAATGTGAAAAGATAGGATAGAGCTTAGGACAACAAAACATGAATGTAAAATTTCTTCAATTTAGACATATGAACTTCATAATGAGCATTACTTCTAAAAAACCAAACCATTAAATGATACAATTTATAGCATAATCTATACCATTACATTCATTCATAATGAAAATTAAAGACATATAGATCATTCATCATTTATAAACTTCAAAATTAACAAGAACATATCATCAGCTCATCATTCATAGATGAATGAACACATGAAACATCATTGATAGACAACTCAATGAAAATAGCCCTAGATTCATAATCTTCTATTAATTTTCACAAAATAAGAGACATTTATGCATAAAATTCACCGGTATATGAATGACTATTATTCATTGACATCACCATTAAGATTGAAACTTGAAAATAGCATAAAACTATATTGAAAACTGTAAAACATCTAAGTGTCTTTGCATAAAGTTCCAAAAAGTTTATAAAAATGTAGAAATTGTCCGAAAATTCTCCTTAGGTTGCTAATCCTTCTTCAATTAGCTGACCTTTACAATATCGAGAGGAAAATTACATATAGGAAAACCCTAATACTAATTTTTCCAATCAAAAGAATGAGATCCACAAGTCTAGGGAATCACTGGAGCTGCCTAAGATGACTATTTTGTTGATATTTAGTTTTCTTTTTGATGACTGAGGTGTCAAAAATTTGATGCACAAAGAGGGAAGGTAGAATTTTTGGGAACCTCCAATTGAAGTGATGTCATGATCCTACAAAATAGGAGAGAAACAGAGAGAGTTGTCTAGTTTTCCATGTGATTAGGTGGGGCCACTTTATTGCTATGTTTTCTACTCAAGCATGTTCTCATCATAACTACTAAACACTTGTTGGAGCATATCTTCATTTGGCTTGTCCACCCAACAATCTACAAACTTTATACTTTTCAATTCTATAGAAGAAAACTCTTGCATATCCCTAAGTTTAATAAGATCTCTTCTAGTAGCCTTTATCTCCTCCTTGGTATCCATTAGTCTATCAATCAACAAGTCATCCCCATCATCCCCCTTGTGCGTTGCCTCCTCAAACCTACTATTCCAATTTTCATTACTTTTTCAAGAGGGAGGCCATCTTTCATGAGAATGTCTTCATTTACAAGCATGGCAATGACTACTCCCATCTCCTCAACTTGTTTATTCAAATATTTGGCAGCCTGTTATACCTCATTCGTATGATAAAAAATGATTGAGGACTGGAACCTAATAATATTGAAGGTATTTTCCATAAATTCTACATTACCCTCCTCAAGGATGGACTACTCTAACAAAATTTAACTTGACAACTTACTAATGTCCTTCAACTTCTTGGTATATTCTCTATATTTTTCCTCTTGTGTCCCAAGATCCTCAACATGCGAATTCATGTCACCAACTAAATAAAATGCATCATCATGGTATTTATAACTTTGGACAAGAAACTCCACTTCATTATTCAATCTATCAATCCATCTATCCAAAATCCCCTCCTTGCTCCTCATTTCAACAAGGTCATCAATCTATTTCTTACATAACAAAATTCATGTTGTTGGAGCAGCAGATTGGATAGAAACTGGAGAAGAAAGATCCTTTAAGAACATATTTAATTGATCTAATTGATCCTTTAGCTCATCCTTTCTTTTCCTGTCCTTCACCATCCTTGACTTGGTAGAAGATACCACAATGTCAATCAAATCCATTTTCTAGTTTCTTGTAGGCCTTCCCAAGTTCATAGTCCCTAGCTGGTAATCACTTAGCTCGATCTCTAATCTATCCTTATCTACCATGGGAATGGAACATTCGGTCACAATATCCCAAACATTTGTCAACCTAGTGGAATGAAGGACCCTATCCTTTTTCTTAGTCCTCTCCTTCTCAATCTCCTTCATTATATCATCCAAGTTCAAAGCCTGGGGCTGGACTACTTGTTTCTTTTCAAGGTTGTGCTTCAACCATGTTGGGGCAGCAAGATTAGTAACCACCTATTGTGAGGAAGAAGTGGTGGTAGGAGAGAGAGGTTGTAGAATGATTTCCTTAGGTTGACAATCAACCTCTTGATGTTGCTCCTTTTTTGTAGCTTCTTTTACAAGCCTTTTAGTTTTAGCCTTCTCCCCTTCCTCCTCTAGTCTCCTTTGCTCATACATTTCATCTCTTTGTTTCTCTAATTATTTGACTCTATCCCACATTTTATCCACCTCTTGTTGATGCTTGGCTCGTTCTTCTACTTCCAAATTCTTCAGCAAGAGGTCCTCTTCATCATTCTTTCTTCGAGGGTATGTGTAGGATCATGATGGGCCAAAAAGTAGCAATATGATGGGTATGTGGCTGATGATTTTTTTACCCAAAATTGATGAAATGAAAAGGGTTTTAAAGGAGATTCTCAGCTTTCCACCAATATAAATTATGCTTTACTTTGAATTTAATAAATAATTATTATTCATTTTCTATTTGAATTAGGACTAAAGTCATGATTGATAGGCTGATTAAAAAATCTATAGCTTTCAAACGGTATCACATTTTTTGAATCAAAAGATGTGTTACATTCTATGCTCCACATACTATAGGATTAAAAAATGAATTTCATGAAATTTTGACCAAGTTAAGGTGGTCAGACATACAAGTTTTTATTTTTTAAAAAATTTGTAATAAAGAATTCATAATTAATTATTTACTCAAAAAAAAATTACGAAAAAATATGCATCACATTTGGACATGATTCCTCTACTTATATATAAAATCTTATAACAACATATTATCATTTTAGTTTGGTTAGGGTGGTCAGATAGACACCTACTTCTTATTTTTTCCTTGAAATTTAAGTACCACTGCATTGAAATTTCAAATTTTCACCAAATAGATTTTGTTTTTAAAAAAAAATAAAATCTAGTAGTTTAGAAACTACATTCAATTTTCTACAGATTCTATTCTTACATATTTTTGAAATAATAAAGATAAGTTATTCAAATTTTTATGTCAATTTCCTAACTCTAATTTTTCTAAATTTTTTGCCACTTAAGGCCCTGTTTTTTCCATGATGATCCTACACATACCCTCGAGCTTCCTCTATAGCCTTGAACTTGGCTTCCAGGGATTGTCTCTCCCTTCTTTGTTGAGCCTTTTCTTCTTCTAACTCATGAATCTTCTATAATAGAGCTAGCTTATCTCTTTCCTCTTTGAGTTTCATCTCTACTTCCTTTTGTTGGTGTTGCCTTGTAAGCTCTTTAGCTTTGGCTTTAGCTTTAGATTATTGTTGACTAGAAAGTTCCTTAGCTTTTACTTTGGCATCTACTGCTTCTTAGCATCCTCGAAGAGTTTCCATTGATCCTCTTGGGTGAGGACATGTTTAGTCCCCACATCTTCAGTCTCTTCATTGGGTGTAGTCACAAGAGTTTCCTTATCTTATTGGGTAGCCTTTGAATCAGTATCAATATCCTGGATCTCAACCTTATGCTCTTTCCTTTTTAAAGATTCAACCTCCTTATGAAGGCTTCTAGTGGGCATATCCTCAATAGGTTTCTATGTAAATGGAAGTTTAGTTGAGGTTTTAACTCTAGCAGTTGTTGAATCTCCAGGTTGAGATGAAGTCTCTTCTCCAACAATTTAGGTCTTGAGGTTAGATGAGGTTTCTTCTACAATAGTTGTAGTTCCTTCACCTTGTGATTCAGGGATATCCTGAGCTGGTACTACTGGATGAGGCTCCTCCCTAGAGTTAGGAGGGAGAAACTTCAATGTATCCTTAGGTGTTTTCCTCCTCTTCATTCTTTTGTACCCTTGGGTACCTACAACTTTCCTCTTCTTAGAAGTTTGAGCCTCTAGCTCCTTGATCCTCATCACCACTCACTAGATACTTTGATCCATCACTGTCCTTACAATTTTTCCTAATATCAATGGACTCTTACTCATCCCATTTTACTAGATCTAAGTCTTTGGTACCTATGATTTCAGCGTCATAATAGGGATCCAAGGTTACACCATAATCTGATTATGTATCAAGAATATCTTACTTCACCCCATACTCAATCATTAATGGGATGGGAAACCTTTCATATTTCCTCCTTCTTACATCATATTTATCTTGTAGATCAATCCTAAAATATTCTAACAAATATAAATGTTTCCCAAAGATTGTAGGGAGAAAACCATTCATCTTATGCTTGGGATCAAAATGCTTTTGAGATGTATATAAACCCAATTTCAAATAAATCAATTCATCACAAATTGGATTAGAAACCACTTATGTGTGCAACTATAATCTCCTAACTTCATGCAAAATTTATGGAACTATTCTTACACTTGCTAGCAAATTTAATATTGACTCCTATGGCCTAATAGATGAATTCCATAAGGACAATTCTATTACTGCAGCATCTTGGAAGTAGATGAGGATGGGAATCAAAACCTACCAACCTAAAGTATGTAAAATTGGGGTATTGAATGTACCAATGTCCCCATTCTACAATGAATTCCATGGCTTCCCTGCTTAATCTATACTCTACATCACCTGGAAAACGGTTAATAATAACATACAAGAATGCATTATTAACACTTTTATAATGCAACTTCGATGTTTGCAAAGTTAGTTGATAATAATGATCCCACACTTTCTTCTATCCAAGAGCTTATCCCAATACTCCAACTACATTCAAATCACAGAAAACACCCCTCCTTGCAGCTGCATACACTACATAAGAATTCATAAAGAAACTCTTTGTTTGCCCCACTCCAAGCATCATATTATGTAGACTCTTTGAAAAATCATTATCCAATAAAATTGTTTATTTCCATCCAAAATGGTTCGAATGAATGGAACATCCATTCATTAAAGTGTGAATAATCTCTCTTTCTAAACACTCTGGAAATCATCATGGTTATGACACTAATATACTTACTGAAATCTGCTCTCTTTGGCTAATCAGGAAGCTTGGTCAAGGATTTATTTTCAACCCTCATCGATTTCTTGTTCATGTGGGTCCTATTAGCTTCCTTGTGGTTGCTATACAATTGTAATTCCTCTTCTTCATTGAGTTTTTTGTGGTTTTGTGTTGTAGGTACATCATACATGAACCTTATCATATATGGAGTGAGATCAATGATGATATTCCCTTGGAGGTCGACACATTTCCTTGTTGCTAGGTTGTAAGCTCCTGCTACAATAAGTATGAGCTCTGGACATTGAAATAATAGAGGAAAGAGAGCAACATCTGCTAATCTGGATTGAACAATTCTTTCTATTCTCCTTGTCACATCCTCTATGAAAGTTTCTTCAACCAAATCATCATAGTTGAATGGCCCTAAGTTTGTATTAGTGATATCAACCTAGTTTGAATCCACCTTGTTGTCTGTAAGAGTGGGAATCTTGTGCTTGTATCTCAAGGTGTAAGGGAGCTGCTCAACCTTTATCTTCTTAGGCTTTGTTGTCCTTGAACTTTTTGCAACTTAGCTCCCTCCTTGAGAAGCTTCTTCAAATGCTCCTAACATTTTCCACTCCTACAAAATAGTCCTATATTAGATCAACAAAGACTTGGAAACCATTACATCAATATTACCTTTCATATCATCATCTATTCATCTAAGGAAACTCTACATACATAGTCAAAATTTTCATTTATCAGAAGAATATCCAAGAGAGAATTAGGAACAAAAATCCTTTTAACATAGACATAATCAAGATCAAAATTGGGATGAGACAAGAACTGGGATTGGAATGGAAACTTGACCCATAACCAACTAATGGATCCAAGTACGTTTAACACTTTGGTTCCACTTTTTCAAAAATAATAAGGGTGTAGACTAGAATCAACATCATTGGAAGTGAGATCATTTTGGGAATTTATTCTTATGCAAACACTTATGGGACAAGTTCATTCTCAGATCTTCTTCTGCTAGTTTTTTATTCGAATGAAGCACATTTCAATACACAATCACACTAAGTTTAGACACAGGTCACATGAAATCATAAGGAAACTTTAAATAGGGTATTTAACCTCATCCTTAATAGGAAAAAACCAAATTTTAACTCTTTGGGGCACGATATTGTAATGGTTAGTGCACAAACCCTAGTTTGTGTGACTCATCGACTTATAGAAATTAGGACATCAAAACCCTAATGTCAAAACCATTAACTTGACATGATAATAGGATCAAACAAGCCATCCAATAAATTCAAACAATTTTAAAGCATACAAGATCCCTCAAAGAAAAATCCTAGTTAAAACTAGGGCATGATAGTATGAACATGCCACCAAAAAAAAGAAAACAATAGTAGAACAATAAAACAAATGGGAAAAGCAGAAAAAGAAAAATGAAAAATGGGAGGAAAACAAAACCAAACCAGAAACAACAAGCAAAACAAAAAAGGAAACAAGTGAAGATCCGTGAAAGAAAGTCTCACAAACGTATGAGAAACACAACAAATGATAGAAAAGGAAAACATGTAAATGGAATGGGAAAACCACCTACCTCAAAATTCCACCAAGAAAGCTTGAAACTTTGAAAAGAATCCACTCATCAACGTGTTTTGGCAACCAAATCATGCTCCTCTCAAAGTTACTCGGGCTCTAGCTCATAAAATTGTTTTATATAATGATTATGTGCTAAAATAACCTTCGTTGAGGTTTAAAAAACATTTCGTGCATGTGAGAGAGTTTCAATTAATGTCATTAATGCAGTTCATTAGGTGTGGAACCAAAAATGTAAATGAGTATACAACCAATGTGAAAATCGAAGGCAGGGTGGATGCAGAAGTGGAGTCAGAACAAAACAAGAAACTTTATTCAAGTCTCTTATCTAATTCTGAATCTAGTTCTGGTCTTGTAGCAAGGAAAAGAAAACAAAGGAAACATGGGAAAAATTAGAATGAAAATCAGACCTGGAACCTTTATGATGTTCTAAGTTTCATTCCAATTCCGGTTCCACTCCCAACAAAGGAACAAACACTTACACAAGGACATTGAAAAAAGAAATGAAAGGAAGGGGGACCAGAATGAAAACCTAACCTGGACAAGACACCAAATGAGGACAATAAAAAAAGGAGAAAAAATGGGAGTAGGGTTGGAACCAATACTAAACTCAAAACTTTTGCAAAGTTCCTAGTTTGGTTTTCATTCCGATTCCACTTCCACTGGAAGGAAAAAAAATGAAAAGAAAAAGAAATAAATGAAAACCAAAAGGAGGAAACCATCCTAAAGGCCGAACGTCACCAAAGCAATCAAGAAATAGACAATGCAAGGAGTAAAGCCATAACCAAAACAAAAAAGGCATAAGGAACTTTGGAAAAACGTCTAAGTCTAGTTTCGGCCCACATTTCGAACACATGGAAATGAAAGAAACAAGGTCTTAGGAGAAAAAGAACAACTCCTCGAACCCATACAAAACACAAAAGACAAAAAAAAACAATGGGGGTCCCATTTTGATTCAAAACAAGATGGGGTGATTATGCAAGGCATAACAATTGGCAACTCGACTAGGAAAATGGTTTACCCATTTTTAAGACACTAAAGAATTCAATTAGCTAGAACTTCTGGTTTATGAAATTTTTTACTCAAGTAGGATCAGATATATTGAACAAGGTTGAGCTACTACTAGTCAAGAATCCATAGCCCTAATAGACATACTCTAATCACCCATTTGATATTGAATTTTCCTTCTTTCATTGGTTCTCTTTTCTCTTCCCTTTTTTAAAATTTTCTTCACTTGTAGGAATTCTTTATTAACTTTTCTCAATACTCAAATATAATTAATTTGAAATGTGGGTTGAGAACTACAGTGGACCTCATGACAGTGTTGGGAATCATATTTTTCACTTGAATCTAAGATACAACCACCCTAAGACAAATAGGCATCTTACATAGACAGATGTTTCTATCTATTTTGTGATAGATTTCAATCATGGTTCATGATATTGTTTACAATATACCTTATTCTTAATAAATTTTCAAACCATTGTTTAAAATGATCATAAGACACAAGTTTAGAACAATTTTTTTCAACAGACACACCTGAAAATACCTAAACCAATTTCTCTCCTAGTGCTAGTAGTATACTTTGAATAACAACCCCTTCAATTTTGGAATGGAGGAAAATGAAGGTCCCAAGAAACCAAGACAAAAAAAATAGAACAACAAAAATAAAAGCAAAGGAAAACAAACAAACAAACAAAACACCAAAAAAAAAGACAACTAATTGCATGTGTACAACCAATAGAAAATCAAACCTTCATGGGCCAAAATAGTGTTTGAGAAACTTCCCATTGACAGGCAATGGAACATGCTCTCCTATTAAAGTACTCAATGGAAAAGCATTTTTGGTGAGGATTTCAAAAATTTGATAAGGACCCAACCAAAATCTATCAAAATTTTGATGTCCCCTTTCTTTTCCCCAACTTTCTCCCATAATAGTACCAGGTCTGATATCCTAAAAGCTTTGGTCTTTGCTCTTTTTTCAAACCAACATTTTACAATAGCTTGATGTTTAGAAAACTATTGTAAAGCAACATCCCTTTGTTTTTCCATATTTAATAAACTTGTTAGCCTAACCTTTATCCTATCATCATTTGAATAGAATTCTAGCATGAACCTAAGAATAGGTATATGTAGATGGATAAGAAAGATAGGGTCTTGGCCACAGAATAACTTGAATGGTGAATTCCCTAAGGTAGTTTTAATGTGAGTTCTATCTGCCCATAAGGAAAATTTTAGTTGGGTATGCCAATCCCTAGGATTTCTTTCTAACAATTTCTTAATCACTTCCATTAGATTTTTGTTTGTAGAATCAGCTACTCCATTCCCCTGTGGGTAGTAATTAGAAGAATATTTTAATACTATCATGTGTTCATAGGCCCATTGAATAAATTTTTTGGAAGAGAAAAAAGGGCCATTGTCACATACCAAGACAAACAGTACTCCAAACCTAGTTATGATGTATTGGTTAATAAATTTGATGACGACCTCAGTTGTTCTTTTCTTACAAGGTTGAGCTTCATTCTAGCAGGTATAGTAATCAGTCACCATCAAAATATATTTGTGACTTGTAGAATATTTGGGATTAATCACACCTACAATTTATAATGCCCTTTGGGATAAAGGCCTTACATCATATACCAGCTTTAGAGGCATTGCTAGATTACGTTCCTTGGATGCAAAAGTCTGACATGTATGACATGTACTCGCATGTTGATGAGCATCACATAACACATGGGGTTAGTAGTAACATGATCTCAAAATTTGGTGAGACATGGAATTAGTAGAACCATGTCCAATACCATGTCTACCATGAAATTCCATTATGGCTCTTTTTGCTTGTTGATGATCGAGGTAGTGTAGGTAAACACCCTCAAATTTTATTTGGTATGAAGCTCCCCCCTTGAACATATAGTGGGAAATCTTTAGCCTAAGTGCTCTCCTCTGAGTGGCATTCATCCCATCTAGACATTTGTTATTGAACAACAAAAAAATCAAATCAGCATACCAAGGATCATTTGTAAATGATTGTACCATATATTGTTGACAAGTAATCTTAGCATCAACATTTTCCATTTCCTTGGATAGGCCTTGTCCTAAGACTAACTTCATCGAATGGATTTCCAGGAAAAATTCTTCTAAAATTTCCATCCACTTTCCTCATCTCTCTCCTAGTTCACTCTACATAAGAAGAGACTTTATAGCAGGGTCAGAGACTATGACAATAATTTGACTGCAGATGATGTAATGCCGAAACTTCTTGACCACTCGAACTAGTGTAAAAGCTTGTTTCTCCAAGGGTGGATATCTAACTTGAACATTTTTAAATAGAGAACTCATAAAATAAATGGTTATTTCATCTCCTTCACCTTTTCCTTGTGTCAAAATAGAGGCACAAGAATGGTCAGATGCAAAAGAGTATATATACAAATGCTTCAGATAGTCAGGGCTAGTTAGAACCAGTGCCTCTAAAATTGGCTTTTTAATCTGTGAGAATGTTGATTTAGCCTCATTTCTCCACTCAATCTTAGCATCCTTCTTCATCATTTAAATGAGGGGTTTGATGATCTCTACATACCTAGTTATGAATTTTTGCATGAAGTTTATCTTCCCAAAAGAGGATCTCATCTCCTTTTCGCTACCAGGCATGGTCAGTTTCAGAAGGGATTCCACTCTGTCTGAGTCCATTGAAATTCCCTTTTTTCATATTATGTGGCCTTGTAATTTTCCTTCCAAAAATTTGAATACACACTTCTCCATATTAAGGGAGATTCCATAACTTATGTACTTTTGAAGGACCTTTGACAGATCTACAACATGATTTTCTATATTCTTTGAAAATACAGTCAAATCATCCACGTATATAATAATACACTTACCTACAAAATCCTTGAACACTACATCCATCACTTGTTGAAAGGTAACTCCAACGTTGATAAGACCAAATGGCATCCTCCGATAAGAAAATTTCCCCCACTTGGTAGTGAAGGTGGTCCTCATCCTAACTTTGTAGTTGACCAATACCTAATTGTATCTTGAATATCCATCAAGGAATGACATCATTTGAGAACCATTTACTATTTGGAGCACCTCATATAGAGAAGCAAGAGGATAATTGTCTTTCTCTAATGCTTTGTTAAGGTTTCTAAGATTGACACATAACCTAATCTCTCTACTCTTTTTATGAATAGGGACCAAGTTAGCAACCCAAGTAGAATGTCTGACTAGAAATAATATCCTTGCAGACTACAACTATTGCAACTCCTAAATTAAGGTCTCTATCAAGGCATTGACTAGGTGTTGCTTTTGGCAGAAAGGCTTTACTTCAGGCTTTAAGGGGATAGTATGTGTCATTACTAATGTATCAAAATGTAGAACCCAAATCCTAGACTCACATAAACACAAGAAACAGGCACAATGTTAGATCAAATGAAAGTTAGTATCAATATTCCCCATGAAATCCATTTAAATTACAAAGAACAAGAAATGAGATGAAGAACACAAGAAAATATAAACAAAAGATATCAAATCTTACTCAATGTAATGCAAACTCTTGATCCCATGTGGGAATTGGTGCAAATTTGATGTGAAAATTAGCCCTTTCCCAACTCCTATGATGCAATGTTGATGAGTGATCCACTTTGATGATAAAATTGAGTATAGTAGAATTTCTCAAATTGTGGATGATCAAAATGAGAAGAGAAACCTCTTATTTATAGAAAGATAAGATGGAGGAATGAGAAAAATGGAGAAATGTGGGATCATTCAACACCCAATGGGTAAGTGCCACTTGTCAAGATGTGAATGGTCAAATGATGTGTACATTTTGATGAATGTGCCCATAAATGCAATTAGGTGGAATTTGAAAATAGTGAAATGACATGTAAGAGGGAAAAAAAAATGACTTAAATGCCACTTGGCTCAATGCACAAGGATATGTAAGAAGGAATGAATGTCTTGTTGGAAGGACAAATCCACTTGGAGGGATTTCAAATTTGGAAGAATATTCTTCTAAAGATGCCAAGTTGAGAGAAAAGAGAGATTTAATAAATGAATTAAATGTATTTTCATGTGCAAGTTACAAAAGCTATAGGATGTGACATGGATTAAGATTAAATTAATCAAGGTTTAATTAATTTAATGAAGGATTAGATGATGTGATTATTTGATTTAGATTTTTGGGTTGATTTAAATCAAAATATAAGAAGAATGCAATTTAGATTTAATTAAATAAAGGATTTGATTTATTTAACTAAAGGGGATGATGTTAGATTAAATTAAACAAGGTTTAATTTATTTAATTTAATAAGATGACCTTAGAGATTTAATCAAATAAAATGAATTATTTAATTAAATAGATTACTAGGGTTAATTAGATTAGATTGATTAATTTAATTTGCAAGAGAGAATGACTTAATTAGATAAATGATTATTTATTTAATTAAGGGATGAAGATTGATGATAAGTTGAGAAGGTGATATAGGATGAAATGGTGTTAGTAAATCGAGATCAAGTGTATCGGTATATTTTTCATGTCTACATTTTTCCCCTCTTTGAAGAAAAGTACTCACTGCATTGTTTCAAAGAATAAATTGTCTCGATCATAATTCAAAAAGTTTCCAATTTTCAAAATTGCACCATTGCTACCCTGGTTGACAAATTATGTCGATATATTGCTCGCTTGAGAGATCAGCCAAAAATTTCAACTTTTTGGGTGAACATGCAAAAGAAGAGGAAAAGGTGCTTGACAGGTCCAAAAAGGCTCTGCAGGGTTAAAAACATGCCAAGATGATGCAAAATGGTCCACAGACGGACAAAAACAAGCTTGGGAGGGTCAAAAACCTTGACAGGATGGCTAAATGGGGTCAAAAAACTATAACTTTTAGGCTTAAATAGGCCTCAAGGGGCCATTTCCAATTCATTTGCACATTCAACCTTTAGAGATTTCTGTGATTTGAGCTCTAACCCCGTCACAAGATGGTGCAATGATAGCTCCCCTGACACATATTGGACAAAGCACACACACACTAGAGGCTACCTGGTACTGGACCACCAGTGAGTCAACTTGACCTGACCTCATCTTTTGATTTATGCATGCATTTATTAGCCTAGCATTTAGGTCCTTTAGAAATGGTCCAATATAGCACTGTTGGAGAGGCTCTTTCAGTGCTGTGCAACCTCAAACTATGTCGCAGTCGTGAATAGTGATGTCGCAACACAGTTTGGAATTAGGGTTTAAACTCCAAAAAGAGTTTCCTATGAAGATTGCACAGCTGTGGGTCTTTTTACAAATTAGGGTTTAGGGATAAACTGGACTGCACCTCAAATTGTGATGTTGCAGTAGAGTTTGAGGGCCAAAGGCTCCTAGTAGCGCAATTTGAAACTTTCAAACTGCACCGTACCCATAAACAATGACACACAAGTTGTTTGGGGTATATCGAGATTAGGCAGGATCACAATTTTTGATGAATTTTGATGCAATGGCTTTCCTGATGTAGGAGGAGGTGTTGATACTTCACTCACAAGAGCACAAATATTGGGTACTTTTTAGCATTTTGCAAGGCATGCCTGAGCTATAGCAGGAGCATCTAGGGGTGATCAGACTATGGTACATTGCTTATGCATCACCCATGAGGACACACTTGGGTATGATGATGGCACTTGCTGAGAGATGGCACAACAAGACATCCTTGTCCCACCTCCCGATAGGTGAGGTAATTGTCACACTAGAGGACATGTGGAAAATTCACAGATTACCCATCCATGGAGAGCACGTGATTTATAATGTGGATTCCAGGAGGGAGGCATGTTATGATGTTATGGGCCTTGATGAGTTTGTTTTCTACAAGGGTCAAATCAAGTTGGAGCATTATAGGCTTGTTGTTTCACCCTTTCAATTAATTATTACAGCCATCATATCAGGTCTCATTGCACTAGATCAATGGGGCTGATACTTCAGTCTCATATGGGGGCTCGCTTGGGAGAACATGGTCTGGAGGTGAGTATGCTTTTCTTGGGGGCCAGTTCTGTTGGCCTCATTATACAAAGATCTTCATAAGTTTGCATATCTTGATGATTGAGCTATTGAGGTTGGATTCATACTCCTTTATATCTAGGCCTGAGAGCACATCGTTGTGCTTTGCCTGAGAGTTGTTCCAGTTGATATGGAGCCAGATGATCTAGTTGTCTAGCAATATAGAGGAGGTGTCTCCTTTACACATATAGGTCAACATGAGATTCTTCATTGGAGGAGAGTTTTGGATGACATGTGATCCTTCACCTGGCAGCCATACCTTCGATAGCCCACATGGTATGATGATGTGTAGTAGCTCTTTTTTGCTTGCTAGGATAGATTGATGTAGGGTAGAGAGCATATGATGCTTGAGATGTACCTACGAGGTAGGGTGCAAAGATAGTTTAGAGAGTCGTAGGATAGGCTAGATGATTAGTATTTTGCTATATTTGCACGTACAACAAGCTAGAGCTCTTGGGGCTGATATATACCAGCACATGAGGCAATGTAGAGTTTTATGTAGCTAGTGGCCAGGCCATGGCCATCTAATGAGGGATAGGCTGATGTAGGGACCACACAGGTTAATAGAGACTGGTTCAAGCCACCTCTTAGACTTATAGTGTCAAGGACACCATCTTCTCAATGTAGAGCCAGAGGTAGGGGAGAAGGACTAGGTTGAGGGGATGGAGATGAGGACCACCACCACATCAACCAGATCAGCATAGGGGCTATAGGATTAGCCAATCCTATATCTGTAGGTGGATGAGTAGAGATAGGATGTCCCTAGATAGGATCTAGACCTAGGACAGTAGGATGGGCACTAGGATAGGGTTCTGACACTGCCTAGAGATGAGGGCCATGATCAGCCACCCGTGCAGCCACCCCTACAACCAGACCTGAAAGATGGTTAGATCATTTAGTTTCAGGTGCAGATACAAGTTCTTACATCTGAGAGAGATTAGTTGTGAGAAAAGAAGGACTAGGTGGTCCAGCAGAGACATGCTACGAAGCTATAGGAAATGATAGAGATTGGTAGATGACAGTAGATTTAGAGCATGTATGTGTCCTCCTCCCAGAGCATGGTCCTGCTTCAATCATATAGGGAGGCCATCTAGGAGGCTGATTATTATAGGATGCACTGTCATTAGGTAGTGTCGAGAGAAGCTCGAGTCCTATAATTTTCATAAAGGAGAGGCTATAGACCCACAGAGGAGCACAGGGAGAGAATAGGTGGCGAGGTTAGAAGCCAACAGAGCTAGCCCTAGTTTTGATTAGAGACAGTATTCTTTTTGTGCCCCATGGGCTCATTTTTTATAGCCCACTGGGCCCTTGTACTTTATGTATTTGATACATACTTGATTTGATTCTTTTGTACCATAACAGTATATTTATTTTGATGATATATGAGATGATCTGATATTTATCTAATATGATGTGTCATTTTCTACTTTATGCTTTATGGATGGATCTTAATTCTATATGTTGTGCAATGTGATGTAATGATGTTTTATGCTATGATGTTATGATGTTGGTACTATATGATGCTTATGTGATGATGTAATGTGATGGTTTATGGATTCCTTTCTTTTTTATTAGCTTTTCTTATGTATTTTTTATGATGTATGCAAAATGTTATGATATGTAAATGCTTAGACTAATAGATCTATATTATTCACTTTATGGATGATAAGATGTATGTAATTTTCTTATGTATGATATGCACTTATGATGGCGGTATGATGTGATTATGTATGATGAATGTATGAAGCATGAAATGATGCTTTATGTAATAATGTATGCGCTATGATATGATGTTCATGATATGCATATGGATGCTTTGATATATGATATATGATGTATATGGGTTGTTACTAATGCTTACGTATATGACATGATCATGTGATTATGCAATGGATGCTTTTGGTATATGTGATATGGGTTATATGGGATGGTTATGTAATGAATGTAATGTTGTGGTTCATGAGATGCTTAGAATAACCAATATATATTATGTGATGATGGAGATGCAATGCATGTGGTATGATTAATTCTTTCTATGTGATATGATATGCAATATGCAATATGTTGATGGTTTGTGGATGCAGGATGAATGCAACGACGACAATGATTTGTGATTAATTGTCATGGTACCATGTTAGCATGGAAAAGGAGATAGAAGAAAGAAATATATTCCAACAAGACATGAGATGATGATAATGATGATGATTTTTTGAGGAGTTGGGATTTTTAAAAGGGCCAATTACCTTATGTTTTATTACGCACGGGGTACAATGCATCAAGATACAAAGAACTAGGATGGCATTGTACCTAGTGTGATGGAATTTGACTTGAAAATTATATAGGAGGATTCTTGTTCACTCCTAGCATATAGAACCTCATCCAAAATGTAGTTTGGATATTTCAAACATCCCAAACCAAAACATAGAAAAGCAAGCCTTCCTATGTGGTCAACAAGAAACCTAAAATATCTTCCCTACAAACCAAGAAAAGCACGCATAACCAAGTTATATTACGAGAATATTTAGCAAGTACAACAGATAAAAAGATCATGATCATTTCCCTATTTCTATCTCTCTAAATCCGTTCATTCGAGACATCATCGAGAGGTCGTTGAAATGAGCATAAAAAAGATAAGTCAAAAGACAAAGATAAAGTAAGGAAACAAGCTAATGTTCTTCAATACCACTAGCCAAGACTAATCTACAATGATGTGTGATGTTGATGTCCATTGTAGGAAGGATGCATCCTATGACATGATGATATTAGATGATTTGATATTGGACCGATTGGATGATAGGCTATTGACACAAAGAGTTGACCAACTTGTTTACGTACTAGCCTAGACTTGAGACTTTGATGTTTGAGTTTTTACTTCTGAACTGGTAGCTTGTTTTTGACTATTTTACCAAAGGTTGAGAATGATGATTGATTTATTATGAGTGGATGTTTATTGTGGGTGTAAATGAGATGAGATTAATGGATTTTTTCAAATATTTGGATGTTTTTGAAATGTTTTGAGGTTGTTTTTGGTATTTTTGATATTTTGCAAATGTTTTGATTTTCAAAATTTCAAATGTTTTGGGGTTTTATGATATTTTGACCAAGAACTAGCCTAAAGACCTATCATAGGGGCCTTAGGGGCTGATCAACAGATTAGCCTTCCCTATGTTATATACATTGAGACCACATAGTTTGACTGAAACAAACTTGATTATTGATGAGATATGAACAAATGGATTGCCAGTTTATTATGAAAGACTCCTAGAGGACTAACCTAAGTGTCTCAGAGGATGATCAAAGATCAACCTTGCCTATGTTCAAAGCTCAAAGATGACATAGTTTGACAAGATGACTCTATTTTATGACTTTTGACTGACTTTTGGACTTGTTTTTGGGATTTTTATGATTTTATGATTATTTTTGGATTTTTTGGATTTTCTAATTTTTTTGATTTTTTGATTTTAGGGACCTCAAGAACATATACGAATCCGATTCAATGAGAACATGCCCCCAGCATGAAGCAATAAACTACTTTGATAAAGGTAGGACAAACTGACCTTAAGAATGGGCTGAGTAGTACTAGGAGGGATCATGACACGAACACAGGGCCAAGCTATGATATAGACGAATATGGGTGATGGAAGCATAATGGATGGATGATGTAGAACAAGCCATGAAGATCATGGTGGATGGAAAGTGCTTATTTAAACAAGGTGCCTATTTGCCAGGTTTTCACCAAGGTACTTGCCCAAAGCGCCACCGAAGTGGTTTTCACTAGAGGACAATTTTTCTCTTTACTGTTTTTAATCCTTTATGTTTTTTTTTGTTTTTTTGGATTTTTTGCTTTTTTGATTTTTTTTTGTCACCAAGATGCTTTTTTTCTAGGTTTTCATCATGGTGACCATTTTCTTAGGATATTTTCTAATTCTTTTTTTTTTGGTTCCATACCTTGAAATATTTTTAGGCATAGAACCTTTTGAGATGGGAGCTATTGA
This sequence comes from Sequoia sempervirens, assembly GCA_007258455.2. Taxonomy (NCBI): domain Eukaryota; kingdom Viridiplantae; phylum Streptophyta; class Pinopsida; order Cupressales; family Cupressaceae; genus Sequoia; species Sequoia sempervirens. The sequence goes on along the minus strand of VDFB02281492.1, from coordinate 348,108,808 downwards.
TGGTCTCTTATAGAGGTTCCTCATTAGGTGTTGATAATTGATATGCGCTTGACTTGTAACTTGCTATGATGATGAATGGCGCCAACTAGCTGGGTTAAAATTTTCCTTTACCATTTGGATTTGGGATATTCTTCTAGTTCTCTTTTAGCAAAAGATCTTGGACTTGGAAGGTCCTACTCTTGATCTTCTTGTTATAGTTCCTCTTGAGTTGGTTCTTATACACCTACAAGTGGTTTAATGCCTTCGTTCGCTATTCATCTAGTAGTTCCAGCTCGTTCAGTCTTGATACCCAGTACTCCTCATCCATGATGAGATTTTGCAATAACATTCTTAATGATAGGAGCTCGATCTCGATGGGTAATACGACTTCTAATCTATAGACCAAGGAGAAGGGGGAGGCACCTATTGGTGCACGGATGCTAGTTTGATAGGTCTAGAGGGCGAGATTTAGTTGTAGATGCCAGTCATGACCTGCACCATTGACTATCTTTTTGAGAATTTTTAGAATGGTTTTTTTTGTGGCTTCTGCTTGGTCATTGCCTTGGGGATAATATAGAGTAGAAAAGTGATGTTGGATTTTGAATTTCTAGCATAGGTCACGGACATCTTGATTTTTGAATGGTGTCCCATTATTTGAGATAATGGCTTGTGGGACACCGTAGTGACATATTAAGTATTTGAGGATGAATTTTAATATCCACTTTCTAGTAATGTAAGTCATGGGGATGGCTTCCACCCACTTGGTGAAGTACTTAGTGGCGGTAATGATAAAATTGTGGACACTGGATGAGGTAGGGGTGATTTTTCCAATAAGATCAATCCCCCATTGCGAAAAGGGCCATGGTGTGATGATGGGATGAAGCTCTTGAGTTGGTGCATTGATGAGGTCCCCATGCTGCTGACATTGTAGAGACCTTCTAAAATAGTCATGTGCTTCTCTTTCCATAGTAGGCCAATAATACCCCATCCTTAGCAGTTTCTTGGCCAAGGTCATACTGCTCAAGTGTGAACCACATATTTTGTTATGCACCTCGGTCAAGGAAGTCAATGCCTCCTCAGTGTTTAAGCAATAGAGTTCCTTCTATGCTATTACAGTAAAGAGTTTCTCCTAGGATGAAAAATTGGGATGCTTTCTTGACAAAGGTTTTCTTAAGGTTTAAAGTTATGTCATCTAGGAGGACTCCTATTCTTAGATAAGTGTATATGTCATGGTACCATGATTCACCGAAACCAACAATTTCACACACAAATTCTAACTCTGGTACCTCGAATGTAGGGACAAGAAGCTACTCTACCATGAATTCATGCTTTAGGACATTGGGAGGGATATCCAATTATCACCATGGTGTTTTTCACTCTGTTGTTTGTTCTGGGTATCTACTCAAATGTGATCTCAATGGACTCCTTAAGACTCTCCACCAATTTCTTGTATGGAGTTAGCTTGTCGTCTTTAGTCTGATATTCATCATTCACTTGATTAATTATTAGTTGTGAATCTCCGTATACCTTGAGATCCATGATATGCCACTACACTACTATTCTAAGTCCTATGGTTAGAGCCTCATATTCTATGATATTGTTTATGTAGGGAAATTCCAATTTGTAGGATCTTGGTATGCAATCTCCTTGTGGAGTGATGAAAAATACCCTAGCTCCCAATCCGTGCTATGTGTAGGAACCATTGAAATACAACTTCCAATGGTTTTCTATGTTCAAGTTGAAGATGGATTCATCAAGGAACTCTGAAATTAGCAGATTCTTTGAGTACATTGGTGCTTCTGCCAATATGTCCACAATAGCTTTCCCTTTGATGGCCTTATGTTCCACATACTCGATGTCATATACTGATAGGATCATGACCCATTTGGCCATCCTTACTGTGAGCATTTTATTCGAAAGTAGGTACTTGAGTGGGTCAATCTTGGCATTGAGCTTGATTTTGTGTGTTAACATGTAGTGTTTGAACTTTTGTGAGGAAAACACCACTACTAGACAAGCTTTTTTTATGAAGGAATAATTTAACTCATGCCCTACCATGGTTTAGATGATGTAGTAGATGGCCCTCTCTATTCTATTTTCATCATGTTGAGCTAAGAGAGAACCAAGAGCTGTTGTTGTTGCTGATATGTAGAGGATTAGATGCTTTCTTGGGATTGGTGGCATAAGCACTAGAGGTCTGAGAAAATACTCTTTGATTTTGTTAAAGGATTGATCACACTTGTCATCCCACTTGTATGCTACTCCTTTGTGGACTAGGTGAGAATATGGGATTGACTTGTCTGTTAGCTGAGCTATGAACTAGCAAATTGATTGGAGCTTTCCTTGTAAGCCTCTTAACTATTTCAATATCTTAGGTGCCTCCATCTCGAGGATTTCCTTTACCTTAGCGGGATCTATTTCAATTCCTCTCATAGAAAAAAGTTATCCCAATAGCTTCCCTAATTGTATGGCGAAGACACACTTCTTTGGATTAAGGTGGACCTTGTATTCCTCAAGCCTGTCAAAGATGGCACTCAATGCTGCTATATGGTCCTGTCCCTTTCTGGATTTTTCCAATGTGTCATCAACATAATCTTCCACAGTCTTATGGATCAGGACATGAAAGATTAGGTCATGGCCTTTTGATATGTTGCTCCAACATTCTTTAGGCCAAACGGCATCATGTTCCAACAATATGTCCCCCATGGACAAGTAAAAGCTTTTTTGTGTTGATCCTCTTTAGCTATCATGATTTGGTTCTACCCAAAGAATCCATCCATTAGTGAAAGCATTGGATGTCCTGCTATCATATCTACAATCTTATCAATGTTGGGAAGCAGGAAGTCATCTTTGGGGAATTCCTTGTTTAGGTCTCAAAAATCTATGCATATACAGATGCCCCCATTTGGTTTTGAAATAGGAACCAAATTTGATACCCACTCCGAATAGTGGATTGGTCGTACGAAACCTACATCTAGTAGCTTCTTCAATTCCATTTTGACTAACAAGGCTATTTGGGCATGCATTTTTCTAAGTTTCTACTTGACAGGCTTTGCTTCTAGGTAAACTACTAGATGGTGGACCACAATCTCCGGATCAAGCCCGAGCATGTCAGTATAGCTCCATGCAAAGTTGACCTTTCTCACCCTTAAGAAGGAAGCTAGAATATCTTGTTCTTTTTCCATCAATGATTTAGCATAAAATGTGATATGCGGAGTTTCCTCTATTCCCAAGCTGATTGGGTTACACTTCTCAGCTAGAACCGCTGACTTTTCCTAATGTAGAGCACTAAGGGGGAGATTGAATCCTTCAACCTCAGGTGCCTCAAAGAGGTTTTCACTATTGGATACATCCTTTGTTTTTACTGTTTTAGGGATAAAGGGTGCCACCATGTGGTATTCACTCAAAGACCTTGAGATTATTCTCAAGTTTTCACTTTTGCGACTAAAGGATTCAATCCTCTCCCCATAGTAAGCTTGTGTGACTAGAATTATATCAAACCCAACACTGTGATCTCCACATGGTACTGTGTTTCGTAGTCCCATGAATTATGAGAGTGCTTCATCATTTTTGAAAGTGTCTAGAATTGGTGGCCCTCGTTCATTGTAATTGATGAGCTGGGGGTAGACTAGGTTGATTTCATGGGTTTGACTAGTTGACTCAAATGACACAATACTAATCATGAGGAGAGAGGAATTATTGAAAAGCATAGGTAAGCAAGTTATGGCATCTTCCTCAACACTACTACTATAGACATCAATTATGTCAAATGTGAAATTCTCTAAAGGCAGACCAGTGGATATAGGTAATTGAAGGGCAGTTGTCATTTGATAAGGAGTTTTGACATTCTTAACTGGGAGATTTTTGCCTCATATGGTTATACTCAGAGGGGTACACACAAGGCCAAGATTTTTCATTCGCATCTTAGGAATGATGGGTATTAGAAGCCCGTTGTCATTTTTTCCAAGATTTCTATTTCTATTATTGCCCATGGTGAGCATCATTTATAAGCCTTTACTGCTATCATCCATAGGTAGATCAACTGCTGTTCTATTGTCTTGGTACAGGAGATGGGATGTGACCTCTTCTATTACTTCTTGGTTGAGATCTCTCCAACTTCTAAAGTTGGAGGAGCTTGTTGTGAAGGTTTGGAATGAGGAAGCATCATTTGATTGTGGTCATCCTCGTGACCTAGGAGATTGTGGTAACTCCCCTACCACAAACACATCTTTTGGAATTTTATAGTGTCCACACCCATTGACCTAGATAATGACCTTAATATCAGAGATGGTGGGGATGGTGGGTGTCTTTGTCACAAAAGTGGAGGTGAGAGTAGCTGGATCAATGCATGGAGTTGATGGGCCTTCATCATTCTTTGGCACTTGGGGGCTTTTGTAATATTTGGCTTCTAGGCTCTTGTAGCAAGAAAAAGGTTTGAAATCCCTATGGATAGTGACTTCTTGGCCTTGATATGTGAACTTGACACATTGGTGGAAGGTTGATGTGACAACTTGCATCCCATGGATCCACGGATGCCCCAGGAGGATGTAGTAAGGAAAATCGAGGTCGAGGACTTGATAGGTGGTTTCCATAATTGTTGGCCCTAATTGAATAGGGAGTTGGATAGTGCCCTGAGACACTCTTTCTTGATCATCATAAGCCCTGATTGTGATGTCTTTTCCTTTTTCAATGGAATCCTCTGAGCTTCCCAGATTCTTTATGAGCTTGAGGGAACAAATGTTTAAATGTCCACCTCCATCCACCAAGACTCTCTTGACATTGTTCTTATGCACTAGGGCCTCCAAATGGAGTGTGTGATTGTGAGATGGTTGGCCAGGAAAGTCTTGATTGAAGAATGTAAGAAGATTTGTGGTAATGATGTTTCCAATCATAGATTGGAATTGTTTAGTATCAAGATCCATAAAGACGATGAATGAGGCTATTGGTTCTTCAGGGATATTTTTATGGGCTAATGATATATTTAGTAACTACATGATGAAGATCTAAGTTGGGGATCTTTCCAACTAATCAGGGACATTATAGACACTAGGAACAGATCTTGAGTTGGAAGTGGGTGCTCTAGGAGGTTGAGATGACCTTGTGATGGTAATTTTTCTACCTCTTGTGGTGAATCCATAATTAGCTTGGGCTCCTTTGATGGTGATGATAGTGCAATAATCATCTAGGGATGCGACAACATGGTCGTATACATGATTGACACTTTTGAATGCACCTTTCCCCTTATCATTGTTATTGTTTTGTTTGTTGTTATGATTAGGCAATAGATTCATGTAAAATTTGAGATTTTGATTTCCCACTAGTTGCTCCACATTTTTGATTTTTTCATCAATGAGGTCTTGAATCAAGCTTTTCAACCTCATACAACTGGTAGTTGCGTGTCCCTTGATTTTATGGAAATTACAAAGGTGATTTTCATTGTACCATGGTGGTTTCACCAAGGGCTCTTGATAATTGTCATAGGTGGGGATTGTGATGAGTTTTTCCACCACTAGCCTCTTCATGATCATGGATTTAGTTGATTCCCCAAGGGTTGTGTACTTTTTATTGGGGGAGTTTTTGTTTCGTTGGGGTGGCCCCTTTGATCGTTCACATTATTGATTGTTTGATTGTTTGGGTATTGAGTCACAATGTTGGCTTGATGATTGTTTTTATTGTTGTTTTTGGGTTGTTGCTAGGGTGTTGGTGTGTTTTGTCAAGGAGCACTAATGACAACTTTGACATTGACAACACCATCATTGGTAATGTTTCTATTTTTCACCCATGTGTGAGGTTTGTCATTATAACTGGTGGATGGGTGATTTTTTTGTTGTTCAGGATATGCGGGTGTCCCTCTTTGTGTAATAAGGGATCATTAAATGTTAAGTGATTTGGAGATTAATTGATCATATGTGGTGATTCCTTGCACCTTGAGATGAAATGCAAAGGTTCCCTCCAGATTGGAGATGATGGTGCAAACTTGTTCTTTTGGCATGACCCATTTGCTCCTATTGGCCTTGGATCGCCATCATTGTAGGAAAGAAGTAAATGATTCATTTTTACCTTGTTTAAGAGTTGATAGTTCCTCTAGAATGACATCCATATTGATATTGAATGAATAATTTTTTATGAATGTGTCTACTATCTCTTTGAACTTTTTGATGCCAAGAGGAAGCTAAGAGAACCACTCCATGGACATGGCTAGCCAAACTTCTAGGAAATAACTACATCAGATATGTATCTTTATATGTGACTTCCATGTAATGAACTTGGAATCCTTGATGTGATCTTTAGGGTTTCTCATTCCATGGTATTTATCAAATTTGGGGATCTCAAAGCCTTTGGGAATGGTTTCATTACAAGACTCCAGTCAAACGGATAGGGACACAAGTTGTTGGGTGTCTTTGTGGTTTACCCTGATTGAAGATCAAGAAATTTTTGCGAGAGTAACTTGATTTATGGATCAAGGGGTGGGATGAAGTGTTTTGTGGTGGTTTGCTTGTTGAAGGGATGGGTGGATTTGTTGGTGCATTGGTGGATGGCGCTTGCACATTTTGTTGTGTTAAGTATGCTTGTACTTGTTGTTGTATCAAAAATGCTTATTGTTGGTCCTATTGATGTTGCACTAATAGTGCCTGTTGTTGAGCTTGCTATTGTTACTGCACCAACAATGCTTATTGCTGGGCTGCTAGTTGGGCTGCTTCTTGTTGCTCTTGTTATTGCTTCAGTGCTTGTTGGTATGCTTATTGTTGGACTTATTTTTATTGTGTGAGGTATTGTGCTTGTGCTTGTGCTTATTCTTGCACCTATGCTTGTTGAGCTTGGTATTGGGCTTGAGCTTACACTTGTTCCTATGCTTGGGATTGTGCTTGTTGGGAAGCTTGTGCAATCTATGCAGCTTGTGCGGCTTGTGTACCTTGCATGACTTGAGTGGCTTGTTGTTGTTGTAATAGGGCTTGAGCTTGAGTAGCCTTTTGTGCTTGTTATGCTAGTTGTGATTTTCGTGTGGCTTGAGCAGCTTGTGCTACTTGAGCGGCTTGTGTTGCTTGTTGTTCAGCTAACTGTGTTTGTGCTTGCTGAGCGACTAGTTGTGTAGCTTGTTGGTTTTGGATTTGTTGAAGCGCCTTTGATAAGAAGCTTATTGAGCAGCTTGTAATGTAATGCTATATTTCCTTGACATATTTGTGTTTGGTGGTGGAGGTGGTGGTGGTGGTGGAAAATTTGGTATGGTGTTTTTTGTCGTGACGAGAGGCACCATTGTATTGATGATTGCTATTGCAGTGGATGGTGTGATTGATATGCTTGGTCCTTGAGATACCATGTTTTGAGGTATTTTGGGAATGGTTAATGATGTGGTGGTAGCTTGTGTTATTGAGATGGTTGTCATTTATTGTTGCGATATCGATGGAAAGATGGGAGGATTTGGTATGATGCTTTGATTGATGATTGGAGGACTATTTTGAATGAGTGGCGGCAATGAAGGTAACCCAAAACTAAGAGTTGATGTTGATGTTGGAAGTAAGGGTGGAAGTGGTGGAAAAGTGAGTGGAATACTTCCTTTGGTAAATGATGAAGATCAAGGGCGAAAGATGCCCCCTGGTCCAAATAAGTCTCCTTCTCCTTGCAAGGTCATAGGGAGAGAGGTTTGTGTGTTTAATGGGTATGTCAGTGTTGCGTGAAATGATGATGATGGGTCATTTGGATCATGAAAGGTGTGGGGGATATATGGATGTGATGGATGTTGGGGTATGGATTGCCCCATGATTGTGTTTGCATCCAAATCTTGGTTACTCACAAGGGGGTGAGTTTGTAGTGCATTGAGAAATGTACTCCCTTTGTTAACAATATGTTGAGTTGGAGCAATGGATGATGTAATTTGGGTGATGGGTTGGGTGATTCTTTGGAATGGGGGTGTGGATGAGATTGGGGGCATGGTTGAAATTGGAGGCATGACCCCAAATTTTTTTTCCACAATGGTGCTCACATCGTAATTGGAAGGGAGTTTAGCCCTTTGTTTTGCTAATTCCAGCATGTATTGTGAGGGATGGAGCTTCATCATGATGTTGAAAATTCTATGATTCTCAGGATTTTGGACCACTTTAGTGATCTCATCTTGTGTCATTCCAAAGGAATTATTGGTGATATCCTCTACTTGAATTTCCTCTTGTGGATTTTGTGATGATGACGAAAAATTAGTTAGGGGATCACTTGATCCAATGAGATTCATTTTGAAATTGGTTTGGCTTAGGTCACTTGAAGTTGATGTTTCTTTGTTGGTCTCCATGTTCTTCTTGTGTTTTGATCTTGTTTGAACCATAAAATGAGGCTCAAAAGAGAAGATCTAGGATGATTAAGGATCAAAGGTGTGATGGTGAAATGCATGAAAGGTGGATGATCTGGATGATTAAACTCTTAGAAGATCTTGAGGGGGGGATGCTAGACTTTTGGGACCTTTTTTGGATTCTTGGATTTTGGTTTTGGATTCTATGATTCTTGGATTTGATTTTGACCTTTACTTGGTTTTGAATTGTTTTAATTTTGGATAATGAAGAAATGGATCCCAAGATGTTGGATGTTATCTATGGGATACAATTTCTCACAAGATGATAATTTGACTAAGTGTAGGGAGAAGGATGCATCTACCCACACTTAACAAAACAAGATGATTTGATGATAATTTAACTAAGCATATGGAGAAGGATAGATCTACACATAATTAACTAAACAAGATGATTTTGATGTTTTGATTCAAGTATTTTGATTTGTTTCAAGGATTTTTTATCCATGGATTTGCCAAAAAGTCTAGCATAAATGGATGGTTTCAAGATTTTCAAGAGTTGTTGGTGAGATGACTTTGGTTTGATGTTTGAAAGATGGATGAAGGCTTGATTTTGATCCTATGTGTACCTAAAAAGACTCTTGTTTACAAGACCTTGGTTTTGAAGAACATGCTTTACTCTAAAAAAGGTGTTCAAATTCCCGAAAAGGATTTGGATTTTGACAATAATAAAATGAGTACAAATTGGGATTGTTTCTTGAAGCTCTTCTATAAAACTTGAAAAGCAATATTTTTTTGAATTTGTAGAGCATTGAGAGATGCTTTTGATGATCTTTTGGACTAAGAGCTTTTGACTTTGGCCTCTGGATTTTGATCTTGCGTGAAATCATTTGAGACACATGTATGGGGTTCAATTGTTCTTATCTTTGCTTAGTGACTTCTTTTTAGCACAAAAAAATCTCAATTAGGTCTTTGAGCTAGATGCCTAGTGTCTTAACTTCTTCTCATCCCACAAAGTATATTATGTGGAACTTCAATGAAATCAAGGAAAAAGTTACCTATTGTTGAATTTAACAAGAAAATTGAGATATAAACCCAAATGTTTAGAAACCTCTAGGGATAGGATCCCTAGGGAAAGAAATAACACTTGAATTTTGTCAAAGATATTTGCTTCCTAAAGGGTTTGAAATTTGCTGACAATGTTTAGTTTTTGTTTTCCCAATTTTTATGATCAAGCAAAGTTTTTTCTTTCCAAGAACATGCACAACCCTGTGGCTATGGAAGATTGTATTTGTTGAATCCCTACTTGGACAAGTCCAACTATAGCTACTTTTAGTGAATGGTTAGATGTTTGAACATACATGACCCCCCTTGTAGTGCACTCACTTCTTGAGTCAACCAATCATCTGTACCTATGAATCTCCCATGAAATACTTTCCATTTCTACTAAAAGTCATAAAATTGTGGGGCAGCTTTAGAACAACCGTTCTTGCACCAACAAATAGATCAAGGATTTTAGCCTTTTCCAAACAAGGGTTTTAATGTAGGCATTCCATTCATTGGGGGCCATCCATGCAGCAAGAGACCATTGTTGCCCTTCTTGTCAGAATAATCCTCATGATATTTTCCTTTCAACAAGTACCCAAACTTATATAATGGTTGGAAGCCACTTGGTTTTAGCATGTTTCCCGTTGGGTCATTCCCTTGGGTGAGTATTTTTTCCCACAAGGCAGGCCCTCTAAGATAAACAAAAGCAAGCAAACATATAGTTCAATCGATCTTTGTTGAGAAACAAAAAGACAACACATGCAATATGTCCCACTCACACTCACAAGATATGTTCAACTTTTAAGATCCAAATTGAAGTGTGTAGGTAATCATTTACACAACTTAAGACCACCAAAATCCTTTTGATTGCCAAGATCTCCATGAGGCACAAGAGAAACACATACGTCTTTTTTATGGTATTGTTTTGGGTAAATGATTACAATACAAAGAAGCAAATGTTAATTTTATCCTTTCACAGAAAGAGTGACTTTTTAAGCACCAAAGGAAGTGCAAAATTTTGATTATTCAATTGTTAACCTTTAAACAAAATCTAGTGGATTTGCCTATATTTCTTTCTAACCCCTTTGTAGTAAACAATTGAAAAATTTTGTGTGTTCTTTTTAGAGCCCAAAAGAAGTTAAGTGTATCCTAAGAGCATGAAAGATAACAAATCCTTAAGAGAAATTATGAGCTCTCCAAAAGTGTTAAGAAAACACTAAAGTGTTCAAAAACACTTGATGTAATGAGAGAATGATGCCATAATGCCACTTTCAACCTAGTTTTCCTCCTTCACCTTGACTAGACCAACACACAAAAATTAATCAAAACTGTAAAACAGAGGTTGGAAAAACTAGTTAGCAACCTAAAATAACCAAAATAAAAAAGCACATGTCAAAATTGAGTTATCTCAAAAAATTTACTTCACTCCAGTGGCCCAGTCTGCATAGGTGACATTGTTTGAAGAAATTAGTGGCGTTGTATAGTGCTACTAGGTCTACAAGCGGTGCTTTGCAGTAGACTAGAGAGTGTGATTTCGGTGGAGTTTAACAAAAACCAGTGAATGGAAATTGACCTAGTGGCAGAGTTAGGAAATTTGAATTCTAGGTGGGAAATACTGAGCGGCATAGTTTGCAATTTGAAGCATCATTGTATTGCACTATTGGACTAGTAGTAGTGTTGTATGGCACTGTTGGACTGATAGCAGTGCAGTTCCCTATAGACACAAAAATAGAGAAAAGCATGAAATTTTGTTCAAAAACGTGATTAGAACTTGAGATCTACCCTCCTTCTAGTGCCAAATGTAGAACCCCAATCCTAGACTTTCATAAACACAAGAAACAAACACAATGTTCAATCAAATCCAACTTAGTATCAATATTCCCCATGAAATCCATTTAAATTGCAAAGAACAGGAAATGAGATGAAGAACACAAGGAAATATAAACAAAAGCTATCAAATCTTATTCAATGTAATGTAAAATATTGATCCCATGGGGGAATTGGTGCCAATTTGATGTGAAAATTGGCCCTTTCCCAACTCCAATGATGCAATGTCGATGAGTGATCCACTTTGATGAAGATTCAATCGAACTCCATGATGAAAAATCTGCATAACCTAGGTAAGACCTTGATAAAATTGATGGAAGTAGGTATGCTTGAAGACAAAATTGAGTATAGTAGACTTGCTCAAATTGAGGATGATCAAAATGAGGATAGAAACCTCTTATTTATAGAAAGATAAGATGGAGGAATGAGAAAAATGGAGCAATGTGGGATCATTCAACACCCAATGGGTATGTGCCACTTGTCAAGATGTGAATGGGAAAAGGATATGCACATTTTGATGAATGTGCCCATAAGTGCAATTAGGTGGAATTTGAAAATAGTGAAATAACATGTAAGAGGGAAAAAATAATGAATTAAATGCCATTTGGATCAATGCACAAGGACATGTAAGAAGGAATGAATGTCTTGTTGGAAGGACAAATCCACTTGGTGGGATTTTAAATTTGGAAGAATATTCCTCTAAAGATGCCAAGTTGAGAGAAAATAGAGATTTAGTAAATGAATTAAATGTATTTTCATGTGCAAGTGGAAAAATCTAGAGGATGTGACATGGATTAAGATTAAATTAATCAAGGTTTAATTAATTTAATGAAGGATTAGATGTGACTATTTGATTTATATTTTTGGGTTGATTTAAATCAAAAGATAAGAAGTATGCGATTTATATTTAATTAAATAAAGGATTTGATTTATTTAACTAAAGGGGATGATGTTAGATTAAATTAAACAAGGTTTAATTTATATAATTTAATAAGATGACCTTAGAGATTTAATCAAATAAAATTAATTATTTAATTAAATAGATACCTAGGGTTAATTATATCAGATTGATTGATTTAATTAGCAAGAGAGAATGACTTAATCAGATAAATAATTATTTATTAATTAAGGGATGAATATTGATGATAAGCTAAGAAGGTGATTTAGGAGGAAACGGTATTAGTAAATCGAGATCAAGTGTATCGGTATATTTTCCATGTCTACACAAAAATTTCCAAATCTTTGTATCCCAATGCGATAACTACTATATCCACTTTTAATGCTACCAAGATCTTCTCTTGAATGTGTTTGGGGAAAGTTTTGACAATGAAAACATTCATCTCAGGTCCTGAATCTACCAAGTTAACTAATGAAGTCATATAACCAACCCACCCACATGTTCAGGTTTGGTAACACACATCCCCATGACCTTGAATAAAGTGTTGTCAAATGTTCAATAGTTAAACCTTGATATAAATAATAGATCTTGAATGTAAATATGAACATAAGCCCTAACCTTAAGTGTATCTAAGATTAGGAAATCTAATACTTAATGCAACCCTATCCTAATGTGCTAGAATGAGATGCATGAATGAAACATCAAGATGAATGACTCACTTAGGGAGATCTCTAATCACCCTAATAAGCTGTAGTAATGCATGTGCCTTCCTTAAGATGAAAGTAGAGTGATAATGGATAATTGGATCACTTAAGCAACAAGTCATTAGGCTTGTCTTAATGGATTCTTGAACCTCCCCACCCTAGAATCCATCAAGATTCACCATAGGCAATCATAATCAATCCTTGACAATGCTAGATCTTGAATTAAGTCATCCTGAAGACCTAAAAAAAACTTCAGTGTTGCACCAAGGATTTAACTTTTCTTCCTACTTGCTCTTTAATGCTCATGTAAAAGAATGCTTAAATTCTTGTGAATTCTTAGATCTTGAATTGCTTTCTCTAGATTGAAAATAATGAATTAAAATCTTATTTATATAGGCAATACACCTAATTTATTGTTTATTAGATCTCAAAAGCTGAAATAAACCAAAAATTTGAATTAAGAACTTGAATTTCCCACTTAAACCATAAAAATGGGCTGCATGGGACTCATATGCCCAAAGCGGCATATGAGTCCCACCCTAGTATTTTAGGGTAGGCCAACGATGGCTTGTTAGAAAATTTAATGCTTTTGTTGATTTTGTCAGGATTTTAGTTGAAATAAGCCTTGAGATCCAAAATAAAGGATCTTAGGGGCCTATTAATTATGGTTTAAAGGGTCATGAATGCAAGGGTATGAAAATAGGTCCAAATTAATAAATGGATTGTACTATCTCCAAGAAGGGAGTAGAAATTATGTTGCCACAATAAGGTACAATTTAAGTGTATTGCATTAAAAAGGGGTCTTAGATCAATGTGAATGTGTACAACACATTATAACATTAAACCAAGGTCTTATTATGTTAATTCAATCTCAATTATTCCCAAATTAAGGGAAAGGGACACTTTTTCATTACTCCATTTCCCCCCCATTTTAGTGAGAGTTTTCCCTCATGAAAAACTCACAGTAAAGTAGAAATTCAAGACACTTAGTATGTAGAAATAACAAAGATACATAACCATACCTTATCAAAGGACAAGAAAAACAAAGAAAAATGAAAGATCAAGCACAATTGTTCCACTGCGATGTGGAATAGAGTTATCTATTTGTAACATACACATCTCAGTTTGGGGTAGTGGAACCTTAGTTTTTCCACTAGGTGAGTTGTCCCAATCATGTATGCTCACTCTAGGGTAGTGGAACCTTAATCTATCCACTAGGTGAGTTATCCCAACAAGTTGGTTTAGTGTGAAAGGCATACCAATGTGCTAGCTTCTCATTATACAATGAGAAATTCATGCCAGTGTTTCTGCTTCTCATCATACTAACCATACCAAATCTATCCTCTTGATAATTTTAATAAGGCACCACAATGTTATTCTTTTGTATGCTTTCAAATGTCATGTATGTAAGTTTTTTTTAAAGGGTATATTTCTTTGTTCATGTAAGGTCTTCTTCTGAGGGATCATCATGCCTAATGTTTCTAAGAGAGGAAAAGTCAAGAATATCAGATTGCAACTTATGGGATGCCTCTCATTTCACATCATGACATGAAGGGAGATCATATGCTTAGAAATATCACACTCTTGGAGAACATCGAATCTAATGACACCAGGAAGAAAAGAACACATTAATAGAAAAAAATAAAATCATGCCATAAAATATGTTGAAAGATGTCATCGATGCATGTCCCCACTTTAAAAAAATTGCTACACCATTATTGTGAGCAATTGCTTTAAAGTAGCCAATATTTTTTCTTAAGACATAAGAGATTTCCTTGGAAAAACCCTATGCCAAGTCAAATGTTTTCAAAAGAAATTTGTGCCATGAAATAGGAAGAGTTGTCCCAAAAATACATAAGGGATCTATAGATTTGGGTTCAATATGTCTTTTCTACATTATTTTTTTAAGAGCATGGAATTGTCATCATTCCCCAAATACTCATAGAACTAGAAGAATAACACAAAGAGATTGAAAAAAAAGAAAAATATGTATGGGTGAACATGGAAGAGACATGAATATATTGATTCCTTATGTCATCCCTTAAAGAAAAACATAAGACAAATGTAAAAGATAAAGGAAATATTTTTTGTCAATATGGAGGATACCTAAATGTCTTGATTCCTTGCACCATACACAAAAGGAAAACACAACAAAAATGAAAAATGTGTATGACATAGAGAATAATATAGGTACATATAGAGGAATACACATAAAGAGAGAGATACATCAAATGAAACATCACAGGGGATCACATTATGCACATGCAATCACATAAGGAAACATGAAAAGGAAAAAGACTAGTAAGGAACATGTGAGTCAACCTAAAGCAGGTCATCTACATCCCAATCTCGATTTGTATAAATGGAAGGAAAAAAACTAGCCAAAGGGACAAGAGCAAGTTACAAACTAGGGGAAGCACTAGGTTCAACACTTTTTTGAGGAGATTTGTCATTTAAGTTCATAGAAGAAGAAAAAAATGTATTCAATTCATCACACACTTCATCAATCTTTGCAATATCAATATCATTATATAGACTAATCACAACAAGAGGTCAAATGATAATTTCCATGGAATTTTATTATTTATGTTGTGACGAGGGAATAGGATCATCATGCATTGCTTTAGGCAGGTTTGAATTTTGATTTTCTATGTTGTTCTTGTCTTCTTGAGATTATAACTTATGAGCAATAGCATGATGTCTCTAGCACTTTTATTTCCTTTCAATATATTGTCAATTTATATTTGTGTAAAAGTGGGGTTGTCAATCATAGGTTCATTATCTTCCTTAGGAGGAATAGAAGAAACAACAGGAGGTTGTTCAATCACTTTCTCTTTAACTTTGTAAATTTGTTTGATTCTAGGAGGGACAACATGATTGTTTTAGTTATCTCATGGTATCTTGTAGGAAATGGTGGGAGGACTTGTTATAGGTTGTTCTTGGATGCTCAGAAGGTCTTTTGGTTCAATTAGTGCTTCATAAATGATAGGAAGTATAGTTATAGGTTGAGGCATATTGTGAAGAGATAATTCAACTATTTTCTTTGCTTTAAACTTTTGATATGATTTGAAAAAGAAGTCCTCGTGAGGCTTAATAGGTTCCATAAGTTAGGGCCAAAAGAAATCTAGTGAAAAATTCCCTTAGGTTGACACAAGATTAAATCCACTATGATGCATAGTTAAGATATCATTTTCAAATGGAAACTTCAACCATTTATGCAAAACCAAAGGGACAAAATTCATGGAGAAAAGCCATAGATAGCCTAGATTCAAATGAAATTGGTCCGATTGTGGGATGATAGTGAATGAGACATTTAATGTTTTTGATTTGACTTATAAAGGGAGATCTATCAAGCCCATTGTAGGACAAGAAAAAACATTCTGCATCTTTATTCATGCTTTCATTTATCATATGTATCTTGATATAGTTCATGCACATATAAGAATTCTTTAGTGATCACATACTCTCCATAGACAGGGTCAATCAATATCCCATTAGTGGACTTATTTTTTATTCAGCTAGCTATGTAAAGAGGACCATCAGGTTTAAGTATGCCATTTTGTGAGAAAGTAATGTCAAGAGGTTTTTTAGTTGAGCCCTTACAAGGTCTAGCTTTGATAAATGCTACCATTTTAATCGGTTTTTCTCTACTAATATCTTGTATGTTTTCATCATTCATTTCAACCTTCATCATAACATTCTTTGTTTCACTAGCTTCAATAAGGTTGACTATGGAATGTATATTATTATTCTCTTGTTTTTTCAGGTAGTCGTGAAAGAAGAAACTAAGACTATAGACAATT
This sequence comes from Sequoia sempervirens, assembly GCA_007258455.2. NCBI lineage: Eukaryota > Viridiplantae > Streptophyta > Pinopsida > Cupressales > Cupressaceae > Sequoia > Sequoia sempervirens. Next base: position 348,092,275 of record VDFB02281492.1, on the reverse strand, counting down.
TTTGTTTTATTTCAAGTTTTGAGCACTTTCCTCAAATTTTGTATAATGGGAACCATGCTCATTCCTATGCTTTCAATGAGGATAGAATTTGGTAATTTTTCTATTTTATCATCTAGTTTTTCTATAACATCATGCAAATTGGTTGTAGGAGGTGAAGTCATAGGAAATGAAGTATACAAACTATGAGCCATAGAAAGTTGATTATCAACACTATAAGAGAGAGTGTTAAATTACCCAAGATTCATAGTGAGTGAGATATCACAAGATGACATGAGCCTTGAACTACATCTTACAATCATATTGCTAATAGGACACCAAGTTGTAAAGCTCATACAAGTTTTACAAACCTAGTGTGAAAACCCTAAATTGAGAGGGGAAATATAATGACCAAGAATGAAATGCAATTTTTAGATTCTAAACAAGGTAATTTACTGGTTAGAAAATGTAGTAGACTGAAAATGAAATGTTGTAAATGCAAATTTTGGATTTTTGACAATGCACTAAAATGATGCAAATTAAGCTAGATTCACTAAATTTGATGAAACAATAAATCAAAAAATTGAAATAGGAAAGTAGCAACAACAAACAAAATCCTAAAACTACTATTTTAATTTCCAGAAAATGAAAATCTAGATCTAACAAGAACTCATTTTCTAGTAGGGGAGAATGGGTCCTGGTTAAGGATTTTTGGAATGTTTTTGCTGATTTTTGAGTGATTTTAATGCTTTAAAGATTCTAAACGGTACAATTCCAACCTAATCAAGGACTTATTTTCTAGTAAAGGAAAATGGGTCCATGATTAGGGTTTTAAAACTATTTTTGAATGATTTTCAAGCTTTCTATAATGTCTTTTAGTTCCAGGTTTGAGATAATAGCTTTTAGTTTTAGATTTTCTAGAAATGCAATGTGAAAATGCAATGAAATGTTGAACGTAAAGACCCAATTTGAAATGTAATTTTTTTTAATTTTCAAATGCAAATGTATGATGTTGGATGTTGTGGTTGTGTTGCTCATATGCGGTTTTCATTGATGTTAACACTATTAGCATTGATGTATTGTACGATGTATATGTCGAGGATATTGAGAAAATTGTTAAAGAAAGAGTTACAGGTTGATAGTGGAATAGTGAAGGTCATGAAGGTTTCTTGCTCAATACATTGATGATTAGTCATTTTGGACTAAAGGGTTTATTAATAAGTGTATCTAGTTTATCCACCGAAAGTTATAGAGGTTAACATGAAGATTTAATTGTGTTATGAATAGTTGTGTTTTGACAGTTTTTTTGTGGCTTTAGTTAGTGTTCCTAATTGAAGTTGATGTGATTCTAATAATTTCAATTATTGTGGATGATTCTATGATGATTCATGATTATTTTGGATGCTTCTAAATCATACTCTATCTTTTTTGCACATCGACGTTGATCAATGTTGTCATGGTCAGTGATTTTTCTCTTGTGTTTCTGGGTTTTTATGTTCTTGGCTGACATGGTGGTTATAACGTGTTGTGGATCCTTCAAGATTAAAATTTGAATGTTTGGAACACTCAAGGATATTGTTGTAAGTATTTATTATGTCGTGGTTGATGGTGTTTGATTCACATTGAAAATTTAATTATAGATTTGGGCTAACATTGTGTATATGTTTTATATTTTATTTTGGTCGAGAAAGTTGTTATAATTCCATGTTGCAGATATTTAAGAGTGGTTGTTTGTTCAAATTGAATTATGTCAAATGTGTGTGTGTGTGAATAATGTCCTAATCATTCAAAGGTAGAGCAGAGTGTGAAGAAAAGTGAAGAAGAGTAAAGAAGAGTGAAGAAGAGTGGAGAGTTGTTCATGTGCTTAACTAGAACTATGATCAAGCATTAGCAGATGCTATTTTATTAGTTTAAATCCCTATAGATCACTATAATTTGAATCTATTTGTAATACAATGTGTCTTCCTTTGTAATTGAGTAGTCAACTCTAGGAAGTGCACTTGAGAGCAAGTGCATTCCCCATATTTCATTCTCTTATAGTTTTAACAGGGTACAATCTTGTGGACTAATCTCCACTGTGGTTTTTCCCCTAACAGGGTTTCCATGTAAACAATCTTGGTGTTCTCTGTGTTTCTGATGTGCTGATTGTTTGTGGTTTATTCTTAATTCATTAGATCTAAGATTAAGTTATGTTAAGTTTGAAAAGTTTAAATATTTTGTGACAACTAATTCACTGCCCCCTCTCAGTTATTTGTCCTTATTTTTCCAAAAGTATGAGATCTAAATGGTATGAAAGATGATTGATTTTTTTTTGTATTTTTCATATTTAAGAAATGCAAAAAAATGCAATTCTAAACTCTAAATGAGATGAAATTTTGAATGAAAAGTAAGAAAGACTAAATGAGATATAATTCAATGCAAGTTAAATGCAAGTGAATGCAAGATCAAACCTAGGATGCAATGATAGACTTCAAAATCAGGAAATTGCAATATTGAATATGTTGGGTTCACCAAAATGAAACATAGAAAAATAGTTTATATCAAGGTGAATGGATCAAGATTATAAACCACTAATTTTCACTATGAAACATTCAATTATGAGGGCCCAAATTCCTAAATAACAATTAGAAACTAGTCCTAACTATTAATCAATGAAAAGGAAAGTTTTCAAAGATTAAAATGATGTGTACCTTGTTGTAAGAAAGATATTTTTAGGGCACAAATGAATCATTCACCTTTAGTGATGAATGGGTCCCTATTATGGTTTCTAAAACTAAGATATGGCTTTTTTTCCTTAGTGTCCACTCTCTGAGATCCTTGGTTTTTAGCTGTCGAATGTCTATAAATATTTTTGTATCCTTATTTCCATGTTCTTACACTATGAATGACAATTTTGCAATTTGACAACTTTGACAATTTTGCTTCAAACTTGTTCTCCACTTGATCTTCAACCTATAAATCTATAAACATACATTCAAGAGAAGAAAAACTTTTTGATTGTTACTGAATATGGGTTCTCCTAAGTCAAACCCCATTTAGTTAATTAAACCAAATGATGAAATAATGAAATAGAAGCATGAAAATGAAATGATGCAATGTTGATACCTTGGAAGTTTTCTTGGAGTATAAATATGAAAACTAGCATGTAGTTTCCATCAGGAATGTATATATTGATATTGAATAAGATAGGAAACAATTCTTGAAAGTATATCTTCAATGCTACATCCACAATATTAGCTCAACAACATGTTTGAATGCACTATGCCTTTGACATGATGAAATGACCTTGAATTGTTGCAATAAGAATTCACTAACTTTCCCTTGAATTCCCTTGGAAATGCTCTTGAATTTAACTTGTAAAGTATTAGGATTCTCTCTCAAAAGCTGCTAGGTTGCTTAGGATGAAACTATATGAATTAACCCAATATTTATAGTAAATCTAGAGATTAACCCCAAAATTCAAATAATTGAAGACAATACCAAATCTAGAATAAAAAATCATCAGAATTCCACCAAAATTAAATTCAAAAATAGGTTTCCTATTTAAGGAGGACCCATTCACGACTAAAGGAGAATGGTTCCTACCACAAGTTTCTAGGACCTTGCTTCAAGGGTTCAAAAGAATACCAAAAAACCATGTCAAAAATGTAGAGAAAGGGGTGTCCTATGTGGAGAGGACCCATTTTCCACTAAAGGTGAATGGGTCCTAGCACCATTTTATAGGACCTTGAATTTTTCAAATTAAATGTTATGCAATTTGAATAATGGTTTTCGAGATAGATCTTTTGCAAAGGGTAATTAAGAGGGCTTGAATTTGAATTAAAGGGGACCATTAGGATCAATTAATAAATAAAACCATAGATAAATGTGAAAGTGAAGTACAACACCTTACAACACCTTAAATAAGGTACAATTTATGTACATTGAATTTAAAAGGGGGCCCTAGATCAATGTGAATGTGTACAAAAAAATACAACATTAAGCCAAGGTGTTATTAGGTTAATTCAATGTCAATTATTCCCAAATTAAGTAAGAAAAAGGGATACTTTTTCTATTACTAAAACTAGTGAGCTTTTATTGTGATTTTGGATTAGGATAGTACATACTAGTAGCTATTATCACCATGGTTTTTCCCATATTGGGTTTTCCACATATATATAGTGTTATGAGTATTTTTGTGTGTGATCTCTGCATGATCTATTGATTTTATTTAAAAAGTGTTAAAGGAAAAGTTTTAATTCATATACTGACTCAATCCCCTCTTAGTAGATAGTTGTGTTCCAATAATTGGTATCAAAGCCTTGGTTCCTTTGGAGAAGCTTAATCAATTTGGGTAGATCTTGGATAGTGAACACAAATGGCTAGTCATGAAGGTATTTCCTCAAATAAAACACCTCTTTGATGGATCTAACTATGCATTTTGGAGCATTAGAATGGAAGCATATATATCTTCATGAGGGTTTGATTTATGGATGTCTATTGTAAATGGATGTACAATTCTTGCTACACCTTCTAGACTGATCAAGCTAACACGAAAGCATGTGAGAAAAATTCCAAGGAAAAGAATACTATTCTTTGTGGATTGTCTAACTTTGATTTTGTCAAAGTAATGCACTATCAAAATACACATGAAATCTAGGACAAGTTAAAGAATATCTATGAAGGTGACAAAAAGGTAAATCAATCCTAGATACAAACTTACAAATATAACTTAGAAAGTCTCAAGATGTGTGAAGAAGAGAAAATTACATATTACCTTTTTAGGTTAGATTAAATATTCAATGCAATTAGAGGCCTAGGAGAAGAAATGAAAGAATCATTCATTATCAAAAAGGTCCTAAGATCCTTGCCATCCAGATATGACTAAATTTTTTGCAATAGATGAAGAAATATATTTGAATAAATTGTGACATAAATATGAAACATATTCCTAAATTATATTTTCATTTATTTAACAATCAAAATCTAAGATATTACAATTTATAAAATATGAAACACTTTCAATACGCTAATTTATGATATTCAATAAATTATAAGAATGCATTTCTACTATTGTTGTCAGTAGATTTGCACCCTGCTGAAATGCAATATTCAACAACCTACTGAAACATGGAAACCTCCTTCAGATGTGGGTGATCTGAGCAAAGGAGGAATCTCCAGAGTGAGCTAGTTCTCTGAATAATTGATCCTATTCTAAATAAATCCTGAGAAAAGGGATAGAAGGATGAAACTGAAAAGAAATCTGAATCTAACTGATGATTGATTTAAAACCTAACAATGATATAATGATGATTATGATCTCTTTCTCACAAACAGATTTTAGAAAGATACAATATTTCACAACTTCTCATGAAAAATTGATACATAAATTATTTCCATGAAGACCTGACTTGAAGCACAACATGTAACCTGTATTCTGAACTTTCTGCATTAAGAATTACAGTTTTAAGGACAAAACAAGGACTCTGTAGACAAAAATCACAAGATAAAATCAAACTAAAACTGCAAATAAACATAGAAATGAGAAGTAGGAATGTTGTCTTTATTCAACTAAAGGAGAATGCCATAATCTGAAACTGAGCACAAAAATGGGTTCACAAACTAAAAAATGCATATGAGTAGGAACTCTAATCTGAATTGATAGAGGAGAGCTAAAAGACTGTCTTTCAAAACATAACTCTCAAGAAATCCTAATCTGAGCTCAGAAAAAAGCTCAAGGAAAAGGCTTTCAAACTATCTCAAAAACTGCCTAAAAGCAGAAAAAAGCATACTGCTTTTATGATCACACTGTCAAGCCTCTAAAAATAGGCTAGATTTGCTTTAAAAGCTCAAAAAACACCTTATCTCTCCAAGATAAGTCACAAATCCGACCAAGAGGAAAAGTCAACAAAAATCTGCTAAAAATAGCAAGAAATCATTAAGCAATTTATAAAAGATTGCTTTACGATTCTGCTTTACAAGATTGCATATTTGCACAATTATCTATTTTTTGCAATTAAAGATTAAAATATTTTGCAAAAAGAAAAGCTCCTTATCTCTCCATTACAATAATCTGATTTTCTCAAAAATCATAAAAATAAAACACATCACTTCCCTCATAACTTCAATTCTCATTGATTTCTCTAAAATAAACTAAAAAAAACATAGAACCTTAAAACATAATTGACCCTAAGTCACAAGATATTCATTATTGACCCTTAATTGATGATCTATATCCAAGTATTCATAATCCACTAAGGAAAAGAATAAGTCTTAAAGACTTAACCTTTGACCTAACAAAGGAAATTTGACCCCCTCATATACTAAACTTCATACTTTGATAAATTATAATGCAAAGATTGTAAATTTTGGCCTCCATTTGAAATTCTCCACGTGCTTTGATCGAAGACTCTAGATGATCATAAGGTCGAATTAGGGTTTCAACAAAACATAGTCAAACCCTAATCATCACTTCATTTCACACTCTCCAGCTTGAAGGAAAAGAGCTCTGCTCTTTGCATGCCGCCGCCATGATTGAGTTGAACTCGAGCTCGTGTGCGTTAGTAATCTTCACAATGCTCTTCAGTGGTCAAGCTTCAGTGGATAAGCTTTATTTTTCTTTGTATTGAAGCTTCTTTTTCCTTCATTCTGGAATATCAAAAGACCTAAGGCCGCGGTCTGTCATGCTTCTCTTCTAACTCATTCCTGTGCTCTGATTTTCCTTGGTCGACATGAACTTGAGCTCGGCTTCTATTAGTCTACTCCATGACAGCTCACCTTGTGTTATTTCTTTTTACCTACTATCACAAGGGTAAGCCATTCACTCATAACTTCATAGCTCCTATGGCTTCATATTTTATTCTTTATGGCTTGAGGCCGCGACCACCATTTCTGATGTCTCTACTTGCATTTTCTTTGTGTCTCTTGTGCTTACATCAATCATTGTTGTGTACCATTCTCACCATGAGAGCTCGACTGCTCTTTACAGGCTTGAGATCTCAGCTTCTGGACTCTTTCTAGAACTCCTGGCCGTGGCTAGCATGCTCCTTCAGAGATATAAACTGGCAACTACCATTCATATAGCTACTTCACTCTTTAGTGACTAAAAGAAATTCTCCCTACCTATGAGCTTCTGGCCATGTTTAGGCCGTACCATATGTATACTATAGAAAACATTAATTGAAGCTTTGGGCTCGACCCAGAATAGCAAATTTATCTTTATGCCTTTCTGAAGATAAATCCACTTGTGGGTATCATGGAAATTTGAATAAAACTATCTTTTCTTTCTTCTGATGCTCGACCTAACTCAGGGAACTTGCATTTTTGTATTTTCCTGCTATCTCTTTTCATGGGTATTGTGAAAATCGAATGAGAGCTGCATTTCTTCCATTTTGAAGCTCGAACTAGCACAAAAAGATTTCGCATTTCATGTCATTTGCTATTTTATGTGAAAACCCATATGGGTTATCTCCATTATTGCTTTTCTGTGTTTTGAAAATAAACCCTGGATATGGGTACTCGGGATTCAACTACAAATCTATTTGTATGATTCTGTTCATATGGGCTTGACCCAATAACAACCAGTGGCTTATTTTGAACTTCTGAAATAAAAGAATGACTTGAATGTTTGTATTTTCATTTTTATCTCCTTGGTATTCTGCACTTCATGAAAAGAATGTATCTCCATTGCATCACTGCTAAAAACTATTACATAGCCACGACTGTTCAGAATTTGAACAAATTTGACCAAATACCCAATTGGAAACAAGGAAAACTGTCATTCATTTGAAACCTCAACGTGGGTATTTGTTGTTTGTTTCTTAAAACACCTCTATAAATGAAAACTCATGGTGAGAATAACAAAACATGTATGTTTACCTATATTTAGTTATGGGCTCAACCCAAAACAATTGATGCTTACCTTGTTATTCTTGTGTCCCTTAATTTGAAATGAATATAGTCTGATATTCTTGGAAATACTGCATTGATTAGAGCTCCATATATTTATGAAAAACAATGATCTCCACCTGTAAACATCTTGCTTGTATTGTGTTGAAAAACTTGATATTCTGGAAATGAAGCTCGTGTATCTGAATCCTTGTCGAAACTGGAACAATCATTTGCTTGATACTTGTAACTCCTTGAAGATATAATAGGACAATCTCCACCATGCAAACTTGCTTAAGATATAAAAGGTTAGTAATCCCAATAATTGTGTAAAGTCTGGGATTCTTTAAGCATTCAAATTTCTTATTTTCAGCATGATTCTGTGCTTGCCTCGTCATGGAGAAAATGAACCACCGACTTATGGGATTCTAGCAATGCATCCCTTGTTTAAATTACAGCCATATGAGTTTATGCTTTTCCTTTTACACAAAAAATCTATCTTTGACTGAATTTGTATATTACTTATTCTATGTATAATCTACTCACTTTGAAAATAACCCTTATGTGTTAAATTCTTGTTGAAATTGTGCACACTTGTCTATACGATACCTTTAAACCATTCTAGTGTTTGTCTGTTGTGAAAAGGAGGACCTCTTAATGTATATTATCTCCATGCTTGTTCACTGTACGCACAACAGTGTCTTTTTGACTTTCCTTAACCACAACACAACAACTTATTGCCTTCTACTCTTGGACTTCATAGAGATTTAGATTGAACCTTGCAACACCACGAACCACCTCTATTCACCAATTCCTATGCATAATTAAAGCCTCAAAAGTATCATTCTGGAATGAAACTGTTATCATTTCTTTGTCATTCTGGGACAAACATCTCTCACCTTGCAATTCTGAAAGTTGTATTTGCTTATCGGTCAACTAGAACTGGTTATCATTTGTCATTTGAATGCACCGTCCGCCTTTTGTACTCTTGAGCAACATGGTACTCTTCATGCATTTTTATGTTCCACTTATCAAACTGCTTTCAAAATCTACTCTCTTTCATGATGAAAATCAAAACAAAACTTTTCATTAAGGCATAATGTATGCCTGTTCACTATCCTTGACTTTGAAAAGAATGAATTGATGAATTGAAACTTGCATGACAAATATGATTACGATAAAACACAGAACCTAAACTATGCAGCAATATCTGATGTAAATGTACTCAGCTGAATTCATTTAGTGAACTAAACTCACTATTCACCTGTGGCCTTCAGAAAGTATAACCTAATCGTTATGAATGCACAATTGGTTTAGTTGCTCGATGGATAACTCTGTTTTTACTCCTTCAATTGTATTTCATTTCTCTTGTCGAATATGATGATGTATTTTTAAAAAAATCAGCCCATTTAATGAATAGGGTAGCATGTCGAGCTCTACCCTTGTGGGAGCCCGTTTTTCTCCACATGCTTGGTCTTTGAATAATGATCAGCTTCGTGATTTCACCTATACCTGCACAAGGAAGCAAAAAATGTTAGCATTAAAAATAGAATATGATGATCATGATATTGTTATTTCTCCTTCAACTCATTCCTTCTGCACTTGATTGATTGTTTCAATGCATGACTAATAGTAGGCTATACTATTGTGGGTGCCTCATATAGGTTACTTCATAATCGGAGCCACTGACACCCCCTCTTTTCTCTTACAGGTCGAAGGAGCTCGAGAAGACAAAGGTGCACCATTCAACATCAAACGTCGATAATCAGGCAATGATGATTATGTCGTCACTTATATATTTTATTTTCTGCATCTTCAGTAGTGTAATGTGCTATTAGCGATGTATTGTAACAGTCACATCCACGACTTGTGTGGATATCTGATTTCCATTCTTTCTTTTCATTTGAAAAGAAAATGCATTTAAATGCAATGTTGTAATATCATTCTGATCGTTGAAATCAAATGAAGCCTTGTAAAATATCAGTCCTTTTATGAAATAAATGAAAGCATTTAAAATGCTATTTTGCTTATTTACTCAATTATGTACTTTAGTCATTTCTAGAATATTTGAATGGCATTCCAAAAACTCTATTTCCTCTTCAAAATGCACAACTGTTACTTAGTACATAATGATAACAATGTGAAACAACATTTGAACTTAAACTGCAATTCCACCTCATGATATAAAAACATTCAGCCAGCTCCACCAATTGAGCTGAGTGAAAATTTGGTAACAACTATAATATTAATATAAATAGTTTAGGCATTTGGCCTTTTGTCAAAAAACCATCACGACATCCAACATCAGATTGCATGATCAATCAAATATTCACACATTAAAAAGAAATTTTATAGATTCAACATTCAACATATCATTTTTAGTTTAGAATTTAAGTGGAAAAGTTGATCAACTATCATAAACATGGAATTAAGATTCAAATCAAATTAACTAATCTAACAAGCCAATTTATGATTAAATATGACATTTGTAAGTAATCATTGTCCAAAATATAGAGTCAAAATAGATTATATCAAGGTATCATCATGCAAAAGAAATAAAAATATGAGGTGTATACATTCATTTGACAATGGACCTTACAAGGACTCTAAAGAGAGTTATGCCATGTGAGTTGTGAGATGCCCTTCTTATTAGATAACCTTAGACTGCATTCGACCTGCATAGTAGATCAAGACCAAGTCTATAATTATTTTCATTTGTGGTGCTAGGATCCTATCACCATGCCAATGAACTATTCATTCTTCCACATTCCACATAGTTTCCTTATGCATTTGACATGGGGTACTAACAATATTGGTGCATGTGATGTGCTATTTTTCTAGTAGTCAAAGAACAAACAAATTCAAAAAATATCAATTATGTTTTTACATAGTGTTATTTGAGCTAATGTTTTTTGCATGATAGTATGGTCACATAACTTCATTTGCATTTTTTTGAGTCTACCCCAAAGATAGAAATGCTATCTTAGAGATATAATAGATACTGCTCAATATAGATGGTTTGATTTATGTATTTTTGATGACTTTCATCAAGCTATCATGTTAGATTTGATTATAATTCTTTAACACATATCCTCTTTGACACTAACCTTCTTTGTAAAAGAGGATCACATAAAGGATGTGATAATGACATCAACCTCCTCTACTACCCAACAAAAAATGGCTAGGGCACTTTTCTTTAAATTTTATGGATTTGTGCTAAACCTTATAATTACTCATTTAGGGAGATATTTATCAATAATTTGACTACTATTGTATAAATTTCATTCCCATTTTTTATATCCATTGATGTTACACTATTGATTTCTCAAATTTAATATATTTTTTTAAAATTTGAATGAGATTAATTTTAATTTATATTGTTAGTATATGACCTCAAGATTAAAAGACTATTTTATGGAGTATTTCTTTTATATATCTATTTCATGTTTTAGTGTCAATTATGATATGCAAACAATAGAATATCTAAAGAGGTTTTATGCATAGAGTAATTTATTTCTATACACTCTACTTAAACATCACTCTTTAATGGTCAAATAGTTAATAGCATTTTTACACTTCATCACTATTGAGATGGTAATTAATGAAATGGATTTCTTTCTTAAATATTGAATTAATAGGTATTCCCTAAATGATCTTAAATTACCAAACAATCCAAAGGTGTAGATTGTATCAAAGTTATATTTTCAAGTTTAAAGAATTATTAAATCGATAAACACCAAAACCCCAGTCAACTATCAAGACCAATGAAAACATAAAGGCATAAAACAAAATGAAACAATCTCACTCATGTTGGAAAAACAAGGACACACAATTGAGAGTGGGGGAGGTGAATCAGTTGTAATAGCAACTAAAATTCTTCTTCTTAATCTTAACTTAATCTTAGATCAGATGAATAACTAACCATAAGCAATCAAAACATCAGAGAGACAAAGAACACAATTTTTTTTGCATGGAAACCCTATTGGGGAAAAACCAGGGTGGATGTTAGTCCACAAGATTATACTCTACTAGAAGTATAAAAAGAAATAATAAGGGGAATGCTCATACATTTAGGCACACTTCCTAGAGCTCACTTCTCAATTACAAAAGAAGACTCACTATCCAACAATAGGGGTTGGATTAAAACCATCCAAGATTTGCGAACTGAGAAAATAGCTTCTTCTCAAGCTTGATTATAGTTCCAATTAAGCTCAACACTTCATCACACTTCACACATTCTTCTTCACACTCTTCTTAGCAATCAAATGATATTTTCATATACACACATAGGAGCACATGAAGCATCCTCTTCATCAATGAACTAATCACCCTTATATATCCGCTACATGAAATTCCATCACCACTTCGTTGGCCAAAGAAATAAAATATATTTGTAATGTCGGCCAAAATTTATGAAATATTTTTAATGTATATCCACCAAGGTTGGCCACAACATAGTGGAGACTCAAATTCATATCTCCAACACAAGAATACTTTAATTAATTACACCTCGAAGATCCACAACATGCTACCAATAACATGTCGGCCAGGAACAAGAAAAACTAACCATGTGCAGAAATATCTTCAACCATGAATTCTCTGAATAATGTGGATGTACCAAAAATATAGAGAATGATCTAGAGACACCATATAACATCAAGAAACAATAGAGAAGCATCTGCACCAACTAAGAAAACAATAATTATACAAACTTCATTCAGGAATATTGACAAAGACCAACAACACATTGTCATACCACAACATACTCAAACCTTCACGTGGGCCTCTAAAACTTTTGATAGATGATCTAGAAGCATTCAAAATTAAACCCTTAGATCCACACTAGCTAATCTTCAACATAGAGAACACAACACCTTCTTGAATTTCACAATTCCATTGGGAACACATAAATACTTTATTTTACAAATTTCTCAATATCCTCGACATATATAGTCTTCAATGCACCAAATGCTAATAGTGTTGATATCAATGACAACCACATATTAACAACCATATCCACAACATCCAACAATCTCCCCCTTTGGAATTGATGGAAACACATGATATGAAAAATACCATCAACCCAACACTCTGACTTCTTTTGTACTTCTCCTCTTAACTAAACTATTGTCCACAAGAATTTTTCACAATGCACTTCTCCCCCTTTGACATCAATGGAAAAGGTAACCAATGACCTTTCACAACACATGCTTTGAACCACATATCCACACATCTGACTACTCCCCCTAAGTAGTAGCCTTGAAAACATCAATCTGGATCAGAATATAGCAATGAAGCTCTCATATTGATGCAAATAAATTCATCTTTAGTTCTTACCAGGAGGGGTGATTACCCCTAGCATTCCTCTAAGATACTCATAAGTATCCTTCAGAAAATGCTTAGTAAATATATCTATAATTTTTTCTTTGGTAGGCACATATTCTAGTCTGACTTCCTTCTCATTCACCTTTTCCCTCAAGAAATGAAACTTAATTGAAATATGTTTAAGTCTTAGAGTGTAGTACTAGACTCCTTGAGATGTTTATTACACTTTAATTTTCACAGTATATGGCAATAGGCTCTTCATATATCACTCTAATATCTCTCAGCATCTGTTTCATCCATATCACTTGAGTGCAATTATTTGCAACAACAATGTATTCTGCTTCAGTAGTGGATAAAGAGATTGAATTCTATTTTTTTCTCAACCAACATATCAGCTTCTTCCCTAGGAAGAAAGCACCACCACTAGTACTTTTCCTATCATTTACATCACTAGCCCAATCTGCATCAGTGTATGCACACAAAGTGAGATCATCATCCTTTGGATACCAAAGTCCAAATTCAGCAGTTCCTTTAAGATATCTAAAAATTCTTTTGACAACAGTTACATGTGATTCCTTTGGATCAACTTGAAATCTAGCAACCATACATACAACATTCATAATATCTAGTCTAGTTTGTGTCAAGTAGAGCAATCCACCAATCATTGATTTGTACTAAGTTTTATTTTCCTTTGGAGAATAACTTCTTCAATAGCTCTTTCACATATTTGGACTGAGATATGAAAATCCCTTGGTCCAATTGTGTAACTTGTAATCCCATAAAGAACTTCATTTCACCAATCATGCTCATCTCAAATTCATTCTACATTTCATCAGCAAACTTCATACATAGATTATCATCTCCTCTAAAAATGATATCATCAACAAATACTTCTATAATAAATTCCTTATCATGATCTAACTTGAAGTATAAATTGTTATCAACAATACCTTTTGTGAATCCAAGCTTAAGTAGATATTTTTCCAATCTAGTGTACTAGGCTCTAGGGGCTTGCTTAAGTCCATACAATGCTTTCTTCAATCTACAAACCATATCTCCCTTATCTGTTAATTGGAATCCATCCATCTATTTAATGTACACTTCTTCTAGTTTTCTATTTAGAAATGTAGACTTCACATCCATTTGATAGACTTTATAATTCTTGTATGCAACATAAGCAAGAAATAATCTCACAGCTTCAATTCTAGCTACAGGGGAAAAGGTTTCTTCAAAATCAATACCTTCCATTTGAGAATAGCCTTTACATACCAGTCTTGCTTTATTCTAGACCACTTCACCTTCTTCATTCAGCTTGTTTTTGAATACCCATTTGGTACCAATCACATTCTTGTCTTTAGGCCTAGAAACCAATTCTAACAATTGTAACAACAACTAAAATTCTTCTTCTTAATCTTAACTTAATCTCAGATCAGATGAATAACTAACCATAAGCAATCAACACATCAAAGAGACAAAGAACACAATTTTTTTTACATGGAAACCCTGTTGAGGAAAAACCATGGTGGATGTTAGTCCACAAGATTATACTTTGCTGGAAGTACAAAAAGGAATAATAAGGGGAATGCACATGCATTCAGGCACACTATCTAGAGCTCACTACTCAATTACAAAAGAGGACTCACTGTCTAAAAATAGGGTTTGGATTAAAACCATCCAAGATTTGTGAACTGAGAAAATAGCTTCTTCTCAAGCTTGATTACAGTTCCAATGAAGCTCAACACTTCATCACACTTCACACATTCTTCTTCACAATTTTCTCAGCAATAGAATGATATTCACATAGACACACATAGGAGCACATGAAGCATCCTCTTCATCAATGAACTAATGGCCCTTATATATCCACTACATGAAATTCCATCACCACTTCGTCGACCAAAGAAATAAAATATATTTGTAATGTCGACCCAAATTTATAAATAAACTTTTAATGTGTATCCACTAAGATCGGCCACAACATAGTGGAGACCTAAATTAATATCTCCAACACAAGAAAACTTTAATTAATTACACCTTGAAGATCCACAACACACTACCAACAACATGTCAGCCAGGAACAAGAAAAATCAAACATGCTCACAAAGATCTTCAACCACCAAATCTCTAAATAATGTGGATGTACCACAAAGATAAAGAATGATCTAGAGACAACATAACACCAATAAACAATAGAGAAGTGTTTGCACCAACTGAGAAAACAAGAATTATACAAACTTCATTTAGGAATACTAACAGAGACCATCAACACACTGCCAAACCACAACATACTCAAACCTTCACACTGACCTCTAAAACTTCTGGTAGATGATCTAGAAACATTCAACATTAAACCCTCAGATCCACATCATTTAATCTTCAACGTAGAGAACACAACGCCTTCTTGACCTGCACAGTTCCACTAGGAACACATAAATACTTTCTTTTACAATTTTCTCAATATCCTCGACATATACAGACTTCAATGCACCAAATGCTAATAGTGTTGACATGAATGAAAACCACATATCAGCAACCATATTGAAAATAGCCAACAACTAAATTCTTCATGCATCCATTGGACTATATCCTTAGCTCTTCTCCATTTTTCTACTAAATAATGAATGCCTTCAAATTTATAACCTACAATGATAAGCCTATAACTAGACAAAGAAAAATATTGAAGAAAACTATTATCTCAATAGCACAATAGCATATTCAATATTTTATCTCATCTTCTAAGATTTTCCAAGATGATGAATGATGGTGGTATTTATAGAGAGAAGGATGGACAATGGGTGGTCATGATTAGAAGAATTTTACTGTGATCAATTCTTGCAATTAATCGAGACGGGACAAGATAAGATCAAAAGTGAATTTAAAAGAGGAAATTGAATGATTTTTTTGTCAAAATCCAATAGTTTGAAGAGGGAAATTGTATTTTGAAATAATGGAAACATTATTTCATTGCAAGAGAAAAACATGAGTTCACTTTTTGATTAAATAGAATTTTAATTCAAAAAGTTAGAGGAAAATAAGTTATTTAATTAAAAAGAATTTAATTTATTTGTGTAGAAAAAGGATAAAATTTATTAATTAAATAAATTATATTATTTAATTAATGGAAGAATTTATGACAATAGGTAATAATTAAATAATTAGGATTATTTAATTATCAAAGGTGAAAAGGGGTTTTTAATAAATTGATAAGCTTAGTGGTAATTTCTAGGTGTCTACATTTTCCCCTATTTGATATAATGCAGTTTATCACATTGTGTCAAAGAAAAAGATATTCTCTAGTTTAAGGGGGATGATAATGAGGTAGTGGTATGCCACCTTGAGAGGATAGGTGGTTTCGAATAACATGAGTGTGCTCTCGAAATTGATGAGAGGACTAGAAGATGAAGGAAAAAATGATAGTGAAAAATAGATAAGGATGATGAAGATGTAGAATAGAAGAAATGTTAGAGTGGAAAAGATGAATGTTAGCATGGAAAAGATGGATGTTAGCATGAAAGACATGGATGTTGAGATAGTGCTAATTGAGATAATTTGTAGATATATATTTTTCTATGAAATGCTTTTGCATTTAGTCATCATTGGGTAGTAAAATATGACAAATGGAAAAAAAATACCATGGTATGACATAGATCAAGGTGTGCAAGGTCATCCATCTATAAAACAAACATTTGTAGACAAGGAATGTCCTGACTCATACTAAGCATCATGTTGCACCGGTCTTTTTGTAAAGACAAACTATAGACAACAATCAAATAAAAGACAAGTCATGAGACATCATCACTCATCTAAATATTTCATGGGACATCCTTGAGGTGGCTAGTAGCATGACCAAAGTAAATACAAAAGAGAAGAAAAAACAAACCAACAAGGTCAACAACTATTCAGATTATTTTCCAATAAGTGTGTGCCAGTGTGCTAAGGGGTGAAGTGAGTGATGGTTGATTGTTTCGACAAGGCCTTGTTTTATGAAAAGAAACATGTCATATAAGACATCAAGTATAGTTTCAATCATGTAGCTACCTATATAAGGAAAATAACAAAGTATGATAGTGAAAAGGTTTGGTTTCAGGAAGGATGCATCCTATATTAGACCATTGGTTTTGATTGATGTTGGCCTCCTACAATGATTTAACAACTAAGCCCTTAAAGTTATGATTCATAGATTGGAAATCTAATCTAAATAGCTATCTCAATCATCATGAAGGTGCATTTAACTTGTCAAATAGGGATGTAGACTTGAAATGGGTTAGCATAGTATGTGCACTAGGAATCCATAGTAGCCATATTCATTCTACAGCTAAGAAAGACATAATGTTGAAAGTAAATTGCTTGGGTAGAAAGTAAATTGCTTGGAAATAAATAACATAAGTACTGAACATCAAACTACAACTATACTTTGTTGAAATACATGAAAAAACTAAAAATCTAAGCAAATAGACAAGAAACTACTATGCCTGCTTTGGCTGCAGGAATAGTCACAAAATAGAATTCTAGTGGCTCTAGGAATAGGCAATTGCTAGATTTTTAACTAATTATTGAACAAAAAGTAATAACTAAACCAAAGGATCGAATGCTCACCAAGTGGGACCCATTGGATGAGTATCCCTTAAAACAAATGTAAATTCAGATGCACGAACTTATAACTTCATTTTATTCATTAGAAAGCATGATTACAATCGAGAAGCATAACTATATTACTGAAAAACTAAGAATGTGAGTGCATCATAAGATTAATCAACCTTCTAAGAATGAGCATTGGAGTCTTATTTATAGGAAGAAAAAATATGAACTATTCTACCTAGCAAGGCAGTCAACTCCAACAAATTAGGAGGATGCCACTTTAGGGAAATTATAAAAAGTGGAGAGGAGCTTATCCATGCATGGAATCTAGTCAAGCATGTTTGCCTTAATCCAGATCTATCACAACAGTAAATCCTATATTCACTCAACAAACTATTAAGACTATTTACAAGGTAGTTACAATTTTGTGATTTAAACTAGGAATCTCCTTCCATTGAGAGTCTTCCCTCCTTTTAACTTTGAATGATCACCTCGTTAACCTTTATGGCAAATGACTAGCTAGAAAAATCTTCCTCAATTTTTTTATGCTCTAATTTTATCTGCATAACAATATTAGTATGCACAAAAATTGCATATATGTAACTATCTTAAAGTGTTATTCATTATTCCACATGTAAAATTAATATAGATAGGTCATATAGCATGCAAATGCCATTTAAAGGTTACAAAAATAAACTCATTCCCAATGTCTATGGTTTTGAGGAAATATCATAAAAAGGTCAACATCCAAGTATCAAAGTCTATGACAACAACAACAAATGGATAATAAAATCTATCAAAATTGAGCCAAAAGTTGGACTCATCACTCCACCAACCTAAGGCTTTGTTAGTCCTCTAGTAGAGAAAGGGTTGTTCTTTTGCTTAGTCAATGCACTAAAATTTGCAACTGCGAGTTGTCCTACATTAGTTCTTCTAGTGTATGAATTAGGGTCCCAATAGAACCCTTTCTTGTTTTCCAACTTGTTCCATCTTTGCCTCTCCATAGCTATATCATACTGATAATACCTAAACTTTGGCACAATCCATAATAGGATAGGTGGTTGAAAATTTAATGGAAGCCAAAAATTTCCCTTCGACCATCAAATCTGTATATATCTATCAACTCTTTTTCATGTTGTAGCATAGTTCTACAGAGAGTGAGGCTCATCTTGTTTTAACTCATTAGTTAGATTGTTCCACCTCTACAAGAAATATCTGATTACAGATTCCCCTATAGTTTTTGCTACCTTCTCATATTCTTTGTAAATTACTTCTCTCTCAGGAAAGATCCTATTGCTATAGCTTGGTCAATAAAGAATTCTTTGCCAATTCCTGAAAAATGTCTTCTAGGTTTCTAGATTCAGCCCTAATGGGTAGGGGAGTGTTGAATTCTATTTTCCTATAAGTCCTTAACTGATGTCCCCAACTAATTTCATTTTGTATCTAAGACATGAATTCCCTTAATTAGAGATCCCCAACATACAAATATGGATTCCAATCATGATCTTTGGACACAACATAATTATGCAAATAAAACTCACACAACATTTTTTTCATTTTAGGAGGAGCAATCTGATAAGCCTGAAAAATTTCAAGAGGAGTCTCAATGGAAGGATTCAAACTTGAAATAATTCTTGCTATTTTAAAAGAAAGATTCTTCTCCTTCAAATATAAAGCATGGACCCTTGGAGGAGTCCTGCACTCTAATATCTGAGGTACTAAGAATGCTATATTGTCCACCTTTTCCTTTAAAGAAACATTTTTTGTATTCTTCTCTTCAATCTCTTCATCTTTCTTTTTAATTTCCTTATTTATCCTGCATTTCTCATCTTTCCATTCCTCTTCCCTCATTTGCATTTCATTCCATAAGTTCATAGCTACCATGTGCATTGAAAAATTATAGGGCTTATGTATTATTACCAAAAAAAATCCTAGCACTGATGCTTGCTCTTCAGGTGGCCCCAGCTGTAGGGATTCTGATTGTTTAGCCAATTCTAGCTACATGGGCATTGATTGTTCTTGCTCCTGCTACAAGAACTCTTGATCTTGATCTTGCTCTAGGAGCTCTTGATTATCCACATGCTCTTTAATTTCAACCTATTCTGTGATGGCACCAAGCTCTTCCAACCTTATATTTTCCTACTCCTCAAAAATGTCCTTTTCCTCAATGTTCACCTACCCCATTGGGGCTTCTGTGTCATCACGTGATGTTTCTCTAGTCCTTTGGATTCCCTATAGAGACATACCAATGACTGGTCCAGCTGGTCTTGTTTTCCTAGGAGGGCTCTCATGTTTCTCTTTGTCTATAGGTAGAATAGTCCTAGCCTTCTGTTTCTTAGAGCTTGATGGTTATTTTCCTGCCGTTTTCTTTTTAGCTTTTCCCTTCCTAATTTTTGTCTCTTTCTTTCATGCCCTAGTTCAAATTAGGATTCCAAGAGGGACATCATTATCAGTATCTAAAGAGGAGCTTTCTCTATCTGAATGTTTTGTATCAGAAGAACTAATCTCTATAGTTTGTTCAACTGTAGGAGGGTTTACACTAGGGCTTGCACTAGAATTTGAGGCACCAGGAGTTGCTTCAACCATGCTCAATTTCCTACTATCCCTACGAGGTTGAGGAAAAACCCTAGGTCACAAATGCATTGGCCTAAATTGATCAATATTTAAGAATTTTTCCCAAGTCATGTCAGACACATCATGCAGAGACTTTTCTACTATTAATTTGATTAGAAAATGGTGGGAAACAAAATTATCCCTACATTTTTGGGTCTTGGCCGCCATGATTGAAAGAAGGTGATACAACACATTTGGAACATTCATTATTCTCCCATGCCTCATATGATTCAAGATTTTGAAGTGCACAAAATGGAGATTCAGGTGACAACCTTCACAAGGTACTTCACAATGTAAACAACTACTTGCTTCCATGGATCAAGCAAAGAGGTTCTCTTCACACCTTGCTTGTCCAAATTCAATGGAGGGTGACCAGGTGCTATAAATTCAACCCTAGTTGACCTGACATCTCTAGTAGTAGGGTACTGTTCATCCTTGGTAGACAACCCTATAAATTCTGCAATCCTCTCTTCAATAGCTATTACCTCCAACCCTTTTACCATGGCCTTTGCTTCAAACAATGTATGGGAAAATTCCAATGCAAAATATTCATTGTAACTGTGCGAACCCTTTTCCTAGTACCTACAAAACAACATGAGTAAACAAGTTAAACAAGGAATTGCAAGCTAAAACAAGGATTCCCCATGAAATCCATTTACAACTTTCAAATTAGGAAGAAAATATTGAAGAACACAAAGCAAATGAAAAAACCAAGATTAAATCCTAATTAGAAAAGTAAACACATGATCCCATGGGGGAATTGGTGCCAATTTGATGTGAAAATTGGCCCTTTCCCAACTCCTATGATGCAAGCTTGATTTGTTGAAGATGACTGATCCACTTTGTTGGTGAAGAATGAGAACTCCAAGCCAAAAATCTGCAAAAATCTACAAAAACCTAGCTATGACTCAATGATAATGGATGAGATTCAAGAGATATTTGAGCATGGTAACTTTGCCTAGATTGTGGATGATGAAATGAGGATATTAGAATTTTGTTTATAGAATTCCAAGATGGATGAATGTCCAAATTTGAGCAATGTGGGACTAACATTCATGCAATGGCATGATGCCACTTGTCAAGCTATGAATGGATGAAGGATGTGCAAGATTTGGGGTTTGTGCCAATAAATGCATAAATTTCAATTTCAAATTTGTTGAAATGACAGGTAAGAGGAAAGGGAAAATGCAATAAATGCCACTTGGATCAAGGAAAAGGACATGTAAGATGAATTTATTGCCTTGTTGGATGTGCATGTTGACTTGGAATTTTTGAATTCAAATTGAGAGAATATTCCAAAAGATGCCTTGTGAGGAAAATAGAGATTTAATAAATGAATTAAATCTATTTTCATGTGCAACTTGCATTATCTAGAGGATGGGACATGGGATGAGATTAAATTAATCAAGGATTAATTAATTTAATGAGAGAGGTTAGATGATGTGACCTATTTGACATCAATTTTGGATTTATTTAAATCAAATAAGAGAGGAATATGACAAGAGGTTAATTAAACAATGATTTTGATTTATTTAATTAAAAGAGATGGTGTTAGATTAAATCAAATAAGGTTTAATTTATTTAATTTAATGGATAGACTTTAGACATTTAATCAAATAAATTGATTATTTAATTAAATAGGGATAATTAGATCAAATGGATTGATTTAATTAACAAAAGAGATGACTTGATTAGATAAAATGATTTATTTAATTAAGAGAGGAATATTGATGAATTTAATCAGATAGGGGAATTTGATTAAACGGTTAGACCGAGGGATGATTCAGGAAGAAACGATGTTAGTAAGTCAGGATCAGATGCACAATGTTAATCAGTATATTTTGTGTGTCTACATTTTGCCCCTCTTTGAAGCAATGCACTTGTTGCGTTGGTTCAGAGAATAAACGATCTCGATCAAAGCCAATTTTTTTTTATATTTAAAAACTTTCCCCACTACTTCCTGGTGGAAGAGAACATGCCAATATAATGCCCCCTTGAGAGATCAGATGAAAATTTTAATTTTTTGGGTGATCTCGCGAAAAAAGAAGACAAAGTACTCGATATGTCCGAAAGGGCTTCGAGAGGCTAAAAACATGTCTAAATGCAATAAAAAAATGAAAAACAAGCCTCAACCAAAGAAAAACAGGTTTCGGGGTCCAAAACCCTAGCAGGACAGCCAAACAGGGTGAAAAACCCTAATTTTTAGGCTTAGAAGGGACCCAAGGGGTCACTTTCAAGTCATTTTCACACACCTCCACTAGCAACCTTGAGATTTGAGCTTTGACTCTCCAGTGATATGGAGCAACGAGAACTTCCCCTACACATCACTAATCGAGTTCGCACGTCCCAACGACCACCTGGTATCGGGGCACTGGTATGTGGTCCTTACCCAAGCTTCATTTTTTCATTTAATGCCTTAATTAATGCTTTAAAGGGGCGGCTTGCCTTCAGCGGCACTATATAGTGCCGCTCGACATTGAAACTGTGCTGCACGGTGCTATTTTGCACCACAACGGTGCAGTTCGTAGTTTAAAAACTCTGACGCTAGGCTCGAGTTTGGCGGGCCAATTTGACAAAGTGTGACGCGGTGTCGCCCATTTCATGAAAACTGTGATGCTGGAAGGGAAAGTGCACCGCAACGGTGCATTTTTTTCTCTTTTTGGGCTCTAGGGTTGGAGTTTGATTAAAATCAAACTGCGACGCCATGACAAACTGCACCGTTGGGGAAGTTTCTGGAGTGCTCGACCAAAATTTTTTAAAAAATTTTAACACGTTGACCTTCCCTGATGTAGGATGCGGCGAGGGAGCTCTACTCTCGAGAGCACCGGTCGCGAGATTTGGCTAGCGTCCTGCGAGACCTGAGCGATAGGGACCAGTATTGACATGGGGTTGTGGGGTTGTGGCACATTGCATACACAGCGCCTGTACGCACTCACCTAGGGATGTTGTCAGTGCTGGCAGAGAGGTGGCACAGTGAGACATCCTCGTTTCATCTCCCCACTGGTGAGGTTACCGTCACTCTGGAGGACATTTGGCCTATTCTACGACTATCAATCCATGACCGACAGATGATCTTTGATATGGACGAGGGGCACGAGTCCTGCTATAGAGTCCTTGCTACATGGGACACCATCTTCTGCGAGGGGTAGATAGAGCTAGAGCAATATAGGGTCATAACACCTCCCTACCGTTGGGCAGTTGCAGCTATTATTTCTAGTCTTGTTGCCCCAGACAGATGAGGGTGATATTTTAGTCCCGACTGGGGACATTGTTGGGAGTGGATGGTCTGAGATAGGTCGGTTCGTTTCACATGGGTCCTGTTCTTCTAGCTTCGCTTTATAGGGACCTCTATGAGTACGTCTACATGGACGGCAGAGCGCTCGGGGATGGGGTGACTTTACTTCATGTCTGGGCATGGGAGCACATTTCTATGCTACGTCCACGTGTCGTTCCAGTTCTGATGGGGGCAGACGGTACCCTCATGGCATGATAAAGAGGCAGTGTGTCCTTTACACACACTAGTGAGCATGGGATCCCCTATTGGAGGCGGATCTTAGACGAGATTCTAGTTTTCACTTGCGACCGTACCTTGGTCGGCCCGGATGGGTCAACAATGCTAATTAGCTATTCTATTGCCGCCAGGACCGGTATATGCAGGGGCGGGATCATACCATGATCAAGAGGTACCTGCCCAGGTGCATGCAATGTTAATTCGGACAGCCGTAGGATCGGCCTAATGATGACTATGTAGCCGTCTTTTCTCGCAGCATGACACAGGTGTCATGGGGATAGTACATTCCTGCCTCAGTGGTAGTCGACAGTTTTAGGCATTTGGTAGCCCGACCGTGGGATTATGATCAAGGTTTAGTAGATCTAGGCACCACTCAGGCCTACAGGGACTGGTTCCATTCTCCACTTCGATTGACCATTCCAGGTGAGGACCCAGATGTGTGGAGAGTCAAAGGCAGAGGGAGAGGACAAGGGCGAGGACATAGGCTTGATATTCGACAGGATCCACCAGTTGTGTCCCCAGTCCCGCCAAGTCATGGAGATGTACACATGCAGGATTAGCAGTAGGAGCTGCCAGTTCCACCACCATGAGCTGAGGGTGCGGATCAGCCTCACGTGCAGCCATGGGTATAGCCAACAGGACAGGCAGACACATGGGACACCTTGATTGCACAGTTGCAGGCCTAGGTTCAGGCGGTGATAGTGGAGAGAGATCAGGCGAGGGCTGAGAGAGAGCAGCTCAGGGCCAAGAGGGATCAGGCTGTGCAACAGAGACAGGCTGCAAAGCTACAGGTAGCCACTGAGCTAGGCCACAGACAGCAGATAGAGAGCATGACAGCCTCCTCCTCCCAAGGTACAGTGTCAGTTCAATCCTATAGGGACGCCATCCGAGAAGCAGAGTACTACCGACAGGCCTATCACGAGACAGTACCCAGAGCAGAGTGGGTCCCTGAGTACTCAGAGCGGGCCAACTACAAACCAGCAGAGGGTCATGGTGACAGAGGCGATGGTAGCATTCACAGAGATCGACCTTGATCGAGATGATATATATATTTTTTGTGCCTTATGGGCTCCTTTTTGATAGCCCCAGTGGGCCTTTTGTACTGATTGACACATGTACAATGATCTAATTTATTCTTTGTACTATGACAGTGACATTATTGATGATATATATCCAATGATGATTTTGATGTGATGTACCGTGTTCTCTTTTATGCATGGATGGTTTATTACTTCTATATGTTATGGATGCGTTTATTTCTAATGATTTTATGCAAATGATTATGACTAACAGATCTATATTATGCTAACCTATGATATGATGTGCAATGATGTTATCTATATGATGATCTAATTATGATAATGCAAATGAGATGATCAATATGTGAAATGATATGATCTATGGTGCACATGTGAAATGATATGTAAATTGTGCTTATGAAATGTTTATGAATGGACGCGTATATGTTTTGCTTGTAATGAATTTTATATGTCTATGCCTATGTGGAATGGTTTATGCAATAAATGATTTATGATGCTATTTATGAGATGATATGGATGATGTAATTTTTGTGATATGATGCAAATGGTGTTAATGCATAATGAGGTGGTTTTATGAGATGCTTAGAATAACAAATGTTATTATCCTAAATGTAATAAATGATGATGTAATGTATGCGATGCAAAGTGATATGAGGATGAGATGTTATGTTAATGCAAAGTGATGCAATGATGTGCAATGTAATATAAATGTGATGATGTCATGATGTTATGCAAGTATGCAAATGAATTAAATTCTTAAATACCTATTGTTTTGTATTATGCAAAAAATGATTGTGAAATTCTTCTATAAATGTTATGTGATGATTTATATGATAGATGGTAATATGAAAATGGTCGTGAAATGCAAATGAATGTTTATGCAATGATTGATATAATGCCATGAGATGCAATGTAATAAGTGAAATGCTAATGAAATAGATGTATCTATCTATGAAGAATGTTTATGATAACATGTTTATATGATGATTAAAATACAATGCACATGTTTCCTATATGATATGTTTACGCAATATGCTAATGATTTGTGGATGCAGGATCATTGACGATGATGGTGATGATGATCAACTGTCATACTACCTTGTTAGTGCGGTTAGTAAGAAAAGAAGAAGTCATTTCAACAAGACACAAGATGATGCAAATGAAAATGATGATGATGATGATTGCTTGCCGAGGAATTGGGATTTTCAAAGGGCCAAATTTTTCTTATGTTTGATAACACACGTGGTATGATGCATCAAGGTATAGAAAACTAGGATGGCGTTGTACCCAGTGAGATGAACTTTGACTTGAAAAGTAGATAGGAGTATTCTTGTTTACACCTGACATACGAAAACCTTGCTAGGATGCACTTTAGAAGTTTCAGGCACCTCAGACCAAAACACGAAAAGGTAAACCTATCCATGCAATAGTCAAGTTTCCCTAGACCTCTTCCATACATACCTAACAAAGCAAGTATTCGCTGAGGTTATATTACAAGAACATCCAACAAGCATAGCAGACAAAAGATAATGATCGTTGCCCCATTCATGTCTCTCTAAATCATTCATTCGGATATCATTGAGAGGTCCTTGGACTGAGCGCAATAAGATAAGTCAAAAGATAAAGCACATAAACAAGTTGATGTTCTTCAATACCGCTAACCAAAAGGGAACGTGTTTTCAAGGATAAAAAATAGAAACTATTGCCAAAAGTTAATGCCCATTATAGGAAGGATGCATCCTAGGACATGTTAGTGGATGGCGGCACATCATTTTGTTTATCCAAAGTGTTCTTTCTAATAAATAATGCCCCCTTGTAGGAAGGATTCATCCTAGGACATGATGTTACCAGATGATTGATATGGGATTGATTTGGATGATGGACTATCGATGTGAAGATTTGACCAACTTGTTTACGTAATGACTTAGACTTGAGATTTGGCGTTTTTGAGTTTTCACTTTAACCTGCTAGACTTGTTTCTAACTGTTTCACCAAAGGTTGAGGATGACGATCAATTTATTATGGATGGTGTTTATTGCGGGTGCAAGCGAGATGAGACAGATGGATTTTTTCAAATATTTGGATGTTTTTAATGTTTTGCAATGTTTTGAGGCTATTTTTAGTATTTTTTGAAATTTTCAAATGTTTTGATTTTTGATTTTTCAAATGTTTTGGGATTTTCTGAGATTTTGACCAAAAGACTAACCTAAAGACCTATCCTAGGGGTCTTGAGGGTTGATCAACAAATTAGCCTTGCCTACGTTATATACGCAGAGACCACGTAGTTCGACAGGATGACTCGACCGATTTACAAATGATGATATACATGATGAGATGTAAGTTTATTATGACACACTCCTAAAGGAATGACCTAAGTGTCTTGGGGGATGATCAAAGATCAACCTTGCCTACGTTCAAGCTCAGAGACGATGTAGTTCGACAAGACTTTGTTTTTGACCCTTTCACTGACTTTTTGACCCGTTTTTGGATTTTGATGATTTTGAATGTTTTTGGATTTTCTACTTTTTGATGTTTTTGGATTTTCTAATGTTTTGATGTTTTTGGATTTTTTGATATTTAGGATTTTAAGATCATACACGAATCCGATCCGACGAGAATATGCCCCCAGCGTGATGTAATAGACTACTCTGATAAGGACAGTACAAACTGACCTTGAGGATGAGCTGAGTAGTACTAGGAGGGATCACGATATGAAAACAAGACCAAGCTATGGTGTGGATGCGAGTGGATGAGTGATGGATGGAGACCTGAATGTGATGGATGGTGGAAGCAAAATTAATGGATGATGCAGAACAAGTCGTAAAGATCCTGGTGGATGGAAAGTGCTTATTTACGCAAGGTGCCTGTTTGCCAGGTTTTTAGCAAGGTACCTGCCCAAAGTGCCACCGAAGTGGTTTTCACTATAGGACAATTTTTTCTTTACTATTTTTTATCATTTTTCTTATTTTTTTGGATTTTTTCTTTTTTTTCTTTTTTTGTTGTTACCAAGATGCCTGTTTGCCACGTTTTTGCCAAGTAACCATTTTTTCAAGACATTTTCTGATTTTTCTGGATTTTTTGGTTCTATACCTTAAATGTTAGGCATAAATTTTTTTTCAGATGGGAGTTATTCATGGGCTCCTGCAGAGGTTCCCCTTTGGGTGTTGATAACTCATATACCCCTGATTTGTAACTTGCTGTTATGACAAACAGTCCCAACCAACTAGGTTTGAACTTGCCTTTGCTACTTGGGTTTGGGACATTTTTATGATTTTCTTTTAAGACCAGTTCTCTGACTTGGAAAGTCCTGCTTCTGATTTTCTTATTATAGCTCCTTTTGAGTCTATTCTGATAGACTTGCAAATGATTCGGAGTGTCGATATGTCACTCATCTAGTAAGTCTAGCTCATTGAATATTGACACCTGGTAGTCTTCATCAGTGATGAGGTTTTGTAGTGATATTCTGAGGGATGGGAGCTCGATCTCAATGGGGAGTACGGTTTCTAATCCATAGACCAAGGAGAAGGGGGTGGTACCGGTGGGTGTGCGAATGCTAGTTTGATAGGCCCAGAGGGCAGGATTAAGCTGCAAATGCTAGTCACGACATGCGTCATTGATGATTTTCTTGAGGAGTTTCAAAATAGTCTTATTTGTAGCCTCTGCTTAGCCATTTCCTTGGGGATAGTACAGGGTGGAGAAGCGATGTTGGATTTTGAATTTCTCACACAAGTCATGGACTTCCCGATTCTTGAATGGTGTCCCATTATCTGAGATAATGGCTTGTGGAACACCATAGTGGCATATGAGATAGTTCATAATGAACTTTGAAATATGCTTCCCAGTTATATGCGTCATGGGTATGGCCTCCACCCACTTAGTAAAGTACTCAGTTGTAGTTATGATGAACTTGTGGCCATTAGATGAGGTGGGTGTGATTTTCCCAATGAGATCGATTCCCCACTGCGAAAAGGGCCATGGTGTGATGATAGGATGAAGCTCTTGAGCTGGAGCATGGATGAGGTCCCCATGCTGCTGACATTGTAGACACCTTCTAGCATGATCATGTGCTTCTCTTTCCATTGTGGGACAATAATACCCCATCCTTAGTAGTTTTTTAGTGATGGTCATTCCACTCGAGTACGAACCACAAATACCATTGTGAACTTTGGTTAGAGCAGTTAATGCCTCCTCAGCGTTTAAACGACATAGTAATGTACCTTCTATGCTTCTACAGTATAGGGTATCACCTAGGATGACAAATCTGGATGCCTTTTTAACAAAGATTCATTTTAGGTTTGATGGTAGGTCAGTGGGTATGACTCCTATTTGAAGATATGTATAGATGTCATGATACCAAGGATCGCCAAGACCAATGATTTCACACACATATTCCAATTTCATTACCTCGAATGCGGGAATGAGAAGCTGCTCAATCAGGAATTCATATTTTGGAATTTTTTGAGGGATGTCTAATAGGGACCCAATTGTTGCCATGGTGTCTACTGCTTTGTTGTTGGTTCTAGGAATTTTCTCAAATGTTATTTCTATAAAAGATTCCTTGAGAGTCTCCACCAATTTCTTGTATGGAGTGAGCTTGTCATCCTTGGTCTGATATTCATTATTGACTTGATTTATGATCAACTGAGAGTCTCCATACACTTTGAGGGCTATGATGTTCCATTGCACTGATATCCTGAGACCTATGGTTAAGGCCTCGTATTCTGCAATATTATTAGTGAAAGGAAATGCCAACTTGTATGACCTTGGTATGCAATTCCCTTGTGGGGTGATGAAGAAGACACCAGCTCCTAACCCATGTTGTGTGTATGAGCCATCGAAGTATAGTTTCCAGTGGTCAGCTATGTTGAGGTTAAAGATGGATTCATCTGGAAACTCTGAGACAAGAGGATTCTCAGAATAAATAGGTGCTTCTACTAGTTGATCTGCAATAACTTGACCCTTAATGGCTTTCTTCTCTACATACTTGATGTCATACTCTGACAGTATCATCACCCACTTTTCCATTCTTCCTGTGAGCATTTCCTTTGATAATAGATACTTGAAGGGGTCAATTTTGGCGATGAGCTTTATCTTGTGTGCCAACATGTAATGTCTGAATTTTTGTGATGCAAACACTACTACGAGGCATGCCTTCTCAATAAATGAGTAGTTTAGTTCATGACCGACCATTGTTCTACTGATATAGTAAATAGACCTTTCCATTCTGTTTTTGTCATGCTGAGCTAGGAGAGCTCCAAGGGCTGCTATTGTTGCTGATACGTATAAGATCAATGGTTTCTTTAGGATGGGTGGCATTAAGACTGGTGGTGTCAGTAGATATTCCTTGATTTTTCTAAATTCCTCTTCGCATTTTGTATCCCATTTGTACGCTACCCCCTTGTGGACTAGGTGAGAATATAGGTTTTTCTTGTCCGCCAATTGTGCTATGAATCTTCTGATGGATTTAAGGCTACCTTGGAGACTTATCAATTATTTTAATGTTTTTGGTGCTTCCA
Organism: Sequoia sempervirens; assembly: GCA_007258455.2. Classification (NCBI taxonomy): domain Eukaryota; kingdom Viridiplantae; phylum Streptophyta; class Pinopsida; order Cupressales; family Cupressaceae; genus Sequoia; species Sequoia sempervirens. The sequence goes on along the minus strand of VDFB02281492.1, from coordinate 348,061,850 downwards.
TTTCAAGGATTGCTTTTACTTTTGTTGGATCCACCTCAATGCCCTTCATGGACACTATATATCCTAGCAATTTACCAGATTGTACGCTAAAGACGCACTTCTTGGGATTTAGCCTGACCTTGTACTCCTCCAGTCTGTCAAAGATGGCACCTAGAGTTGCTATGTGATCTTTTCTTTTTATGGACTTAGCTAAGATATCATCAACATAGTCTTTGACTGTTTTATGGATCATGTCGTGGAATATCAATGTCATGGCCCTTTGGTATGTTGCTCCTGTGTTCTTTATGTTGAATCTTAGTTGTGTTTACAATTTGTCCTTGATGAAAAAATCTCTTTCAATTTGTTCTCATTGATAATCTGTCTCAGGATGGTTCTCCTTGCACATCACAGGTTTTGGATTTTTCTCTTTCGGGCTTACTCATATAAGTGTGAGAATGGAAAGGTCTCCCCGATCCACTTTGAAATTTCTGAGTTGCCTATCGGCAAGACATTTCAGATGTCTTGGCAATTGAATTTAACATACAGACTACTTTCGGCTTGACATTGTTCGTGGTCTTGGCGAAAGAAGAAAAATATTTATCGACATGAGCCAGAGGTCTTTGGTATAATGTTTCATCGAACATGTTATGTCTTACCAACCCGCTTCAGAATGAGCATATTAGCAAAGGAAATCATCCTCGGGGTAATGTCATAGCAATTCTTTCTTGTCTTACCGACTCGTGCTCAAAAGGTTTTATCTATTTTTCGGGAGGAGTCTCACTGAACTTCTCTTTGAGAGAACTTCGGCCAAACTGAGCGGTATCGGGCTGAGGTCTTGGCGACTTCACTTGGTCTCATCGACTAGTGCTTATGGAATTTCATCGGTGAGAGTTGTGGCGTCGTTATATGGTCTTGGTGAATTCGATTTGTTACACCGACTGTGCACAAAAATGTCTTATCGACATAAGGTTACTGCTTCGGTGAAACGTTATAATGACTCCGTAGTGTCTTAACGACTTTTGCTCAAATGTTTGCTTTGGTCAGACATGCTGCTTTTAGTGTGAGGTCATAACGAATCCACAATGTCACACCGACCGAAAACATAAAGGTAGTCTCTTCGATAAGAGCTAGGGTTTTTGGCGAGAGGTCTCGGTGAGTGACCTTCGGTCTCGCCGATGGAACATAAAAGAACTCTGTTGGCATAGGATCTATCCTGTCTCAGTGACTCCAAGTAAATGAAGGTTTTTTGGTATGACATGAAGCTTTCTATGAGAGGTCTCGCCGATATTGGTATGTTATAGTGACCCTCATAAGTTAGAAGGGTGCATCAGCGAGAGAACTTTTTGTCACAGCGACACACAAGTGGTTGAAGACTTTCAGAAAGACAAGGTGTGCTCTACAAGAGGTCTCCCCGATATCATAATGTTATAGCAATGCACATAAGGAAAAAGGTTTTTGTCGGTATGAGATTGATACTGTCTTTGTGATCTAGGATGAGCTTGGGATGTTTCGATGAAACATAGAACAGTCTATATAGCATCTCCCTGACTTCGTATTGTCTCAGCGACATGGGGTGAAAAGTGACTCTCGGAAAAAAATTATGAAGTCTACAAGAGGTCTCACCGATATCATTTGGTCACAGCGATAGTGAATGAAACTAAAGGAGATCTCGGTGAAAGACTTGCTGATGTCTTAGTGAATGAATAATACTCTAAGGAAGCCTATCGATGAGACATGATGTTTTTGTTATGTGTTCTTCCCAACTCTGATGGCTCACGGTGAAACAAAATAAAGAAAAGGCTATAGTGACAGTGAATGAAACAGAAGGGCATCTCGGTGAGAAAGAATCTTGTGTCTCAGCAAGTGGTTAATGAAATCTCAAACTCTGTGGCCGTTTATGGAAACTTCAAAATATAGTTGCAGGCTGACATCATGGATTTGCATCGAATCTTAGAACCGTTACATGATAGCATTTTCATTGTGTTTCCTCTTTGAGCAGTTGCATTTTTAGGATGATTTACAACTCTCTAGATAAGCATTACTATTGATTTTTAATCATCATTGATAGTCTGTCAGTATTCAGCTTTATATTCAAAAATCAGCAAGAGAATCTGAAGATCTGGTGAAAAACGTTTTGAAGATTTCTTCACAACTGACATAATTGAAATGTAATTAAATACCTGTGTTGAAAACTGTAAGGGTTGTTGATTTTTTAATTCTGAGAGTATCATTCCTTGTTTGTATGGAAATGTATGAATGAACTCTATAGAAAGATATGTGCTTAACTGAAAATAGAGAAATCCTCTAAGTCACTATTATTGTTCAAAACATAATTTGAGGGATTGGTACTCCTTGAGATGGGTGTCTCAAAATGAGGGGCTAGTGCTCCTTGAGTGGGTGCTCAAAAATCAGCCTATAAGGCATTGTGAACTTTTGGTTAAAGATTAAGCCTGGAAGGCATTTAGGGAGTGGTTTTTATACCCCAGGAGGGTTTTCCACTTGGTAAAATCTGGAGTCTTCTTGTTCTTCTGAGTTCCCTTTGCTTTACTGTGTTGTTGATTATTTCAGTTCACTGTTTGGTTATTACTTTTCTCAAATTTGTTTATGAATGATTACATTCAACTCATGAATGCATTAATCAGAGTAAATTGAGATAAGATCTATGCTATAGTTTTTGAATTTATGAAAATTGGTCAAATCTGTTATAACACTGATTCACCCCCCCCCTCTTAGTGTCATTTTAACTCCAACACTTTAGGTCGAATGGAATCATGTTCCAACAATAATTCCCCCATGGACAAGTGAAAGTTGTCTTATGTTGATCTTCTTTTGCTATCATGATTTGATTGAATCCTGAAAATATGTCCATTAGTGATAGAATCTCATGTCCTGCTATCATATCTACTATCATATCGATGTTGGGAAGCGGGAAGTCATCCTTTGGACATGCCTTGTTCAAATCCCTGAAGTCTATGTAGATTCTGATGGCTCCGTCAGGCTTTGAAACAGGTACCAAATTTGACACCCATTCTAGGTAATCGATTCGTCGGATGAATCCTGCGTCCAATAGCTTTTTTAGCTCCATTTTGACTAATAGAGTGATTTGAGGATGCATTTTTTGAAGCTTTTGTTTGACTAGCTTTGCTTTTGGATACACTGCTAAGTGATGAACCACAGTCTTTGGGTCAAGCCCTGGCATGTCAGCATAACTCCATGCGAAGTTTATTTGTCTTTCCCTTACAAATGCTGCCAGGAGTTATTGCTCTTTTGAAAGTAGTGATTCCACATAGAATGTGATATGAGGGGTCTCCTTTGTTCCTAGGTTGACTGGATTGTATTTTTCGGCCAAGACTACTGACTTCTCCTGATGAATAGATCTAAAAGGAAGATTGAATCCTTCATCCTCGGGTGCCTCAGAGACGTTTTCAACATTGGATACGTCCTTTCTTTTTACTTTTTTCTTGTCAGAGAGTGCCACAGTGTGGTTTTCACTCAAGGACTTGGATATGATTCTTAGTTTCTCACTTTTTTGATTGAAGGATTCAATCATTTCCCCATAATAGGCATATGTGTCCAATTCTATTATAAACCCTATTTTGTGATCCCCATCTGGAATGTTATCCCTCAATCCCATGAATTCTGAGAGTGCCTCATCGTTTTCGAATGTATCGAGAACTGGTGGTCCTCATTGGTCGTAGTCGATGAGTTGGGGATATACTAAATTGATCTCATGATTTTGATTGTCTGGTTTGAAGGATAAGGTATTAATCATGAACAGGGTGGTATCCTCATCATCGCTACTAATATAGACCTCAGTTATAAAGTTATGTATGTCTCTACCTATGGGTATTCGTAAGCGTACTTCTACTGCTCTTGGCTGAGGAGAAATATTAACCATTCTAACCAGAGGACTTCAGCCATGTATGGTTATACTCAGAGGGGTACATCCAAGGCCAAGATTTGCTATGGGTCGTGTCTCTAGCATGATAGGTATTATGAGCCCATTGTCATTTTGTCCCAGTCTTTGATTTCTATTGTCGCCCATTGTGAGCATCATTTACAGGCCTTTGCTTGTCTCATCCATTGGTAAATTAATTGCCAGTCTTTCATCTTGATATAACATGTGAGATGGATCTACTTCAATAACCTCCTGGCCAAGGTCTCCCCAGCTTATGAATTCGAGATAGTCTTTATGAGATGTTTGTGATGTAGAAGTTTGGTTTTCTTATGGACGTCCCTATGATCTAGGAGATTGTGGTAACTCTCCTATCAAAAAAGCATTGTTAGGGAGCTTGTAGCTTCCACAACCATCCTCCTGGATGATAAGCTTGATGTCAGAAATAGTGGGAATGGTGGGAGTGGCAGGTGTCTCTATTGCAGAAGTGGACGCGAGAGTGGCAGGGTCAATGTATGGTGTGGATGGGCCTTCATCATTTTTTGGCACTTGGGGGATTTTGTAATACTTTGCTTCAAGATTTTTGTAGTATGAGAAAGGTTCGGGATCTCCATGGACAGTAACCTCTTGTCCGTTATGTGTAAATTTCACACATTGTTGGAAGGTTGATGCTACTGCTTTCATCACATGGATCCATGGACATCCTAGGAGGATATTATATGGCAAGTCAAGGTCCAAGACCTGACAAGTAGTTTCCATGAGAGTCGGCCCTACTTGAATAGGGAGTTTGATCGTGCCTTGGGACACTCTTTCTTGGTCATCATATTCTCTTATCGTGATGCCCTTTCCTTTGTCAATGGAATCTTCTGATATTTTCAACTACTTGATGAGGCTTAGGGAACATATATTCAAACCCACACCTCCATCCACCAAGACCCTTTTTATTTTTCTCTTATGTACTAGGGCTTCCAAGTGAAGTGCACGGTTGTGAGATGGTTGGGCAGGGAAATCTTGGTTAGAGAATGTAAGAAGATTAGGTGTTATGATATTTCCAACCATAGCTTGGAATTGCTCTACATCGAGATCTGCAGGGATAGTGGATGACGCCAATGCCTCCTCTAGGATTTTCTTATGGTCAGATGATATTTTTAGCAACTCCATGATGGAGATCTACACTGGTGTTCTCTTAAGTTGATCTACAACATTGTAGCCATGTGGAACAGATCTAGATGAAGGGACTCTATTTGGTTGGGATGATCCTGCAATGGTGACTTTCCTGCCTCTTGTGGTGACTCCACAATCTTCGGCATGGGCGCCCTTAATGGTGATGACCATACAATCTTCATTTAGGGAGGAAATGACTGGTTCATACACATTATTTACATTTCCCTTCCCTTTATTATTTTTATTCCCTTTATTGCCATGGTTCAGCATCAGATTCGTATAGATCTTAAGATCTTGATTTCCCGTAGGTTGTTCCACGTTTATGATTTTCTTATCGATGAGATCTTGGATGATGTTTTTGAGTCTAATGCAACTGTTTGTGGTGTGGCCTTTGATTTTATGGAATTCACAAAGTTGATTCTCATTATACCAAGGAGGTTTGACATGCGGTTCTTGGTAATTCCCAAATGTAGGAGGCTTGATGAGTTTTTCATCGATTAACTTTTTCATTATGTCCTCAAGTGGTTCCCCCAAAGTGGTGTATTTTCATTTGGGATAAATTTTGCGTTGGGGTGGTCCCCTTTGCTCATTGAGATTATTGATTGTTCGATTGTGGTTTGGTTGGTGTGTCGTGTGATGATTGTTGTGGTGTTGTGTTTGGATTTGCAGTGCGGGTGTGTGTTGGCGAGGAGCACTAATGACCACCTTGGCATCGACGACATCATCATTAGTAACATTTTTGTTCCTTGCACATGTGCAAGGTTTATCATTGTAATTGGATGGTGGGTAGTTGTTTTGCTGTTCGTGGTATGATGCTGATTCCGCGGGTTGAGTTATGAGGGCTCTTTCGATGCTAAGCGCTTTGGGGATCAATCGATCATATGTGGTGATGCCCTGAACCTTGAGATGAAATGCCAAGTGGCCTTCAAGGTTGGATATGATGGTACAAACTTGTTCTTTTGGCATGGTCCACTTGCTATGATTGGCCTTGGATCACCATCGTTGTAGAAATGAGGCAAATGACTCACCCTTTCCTTGTTTTAGAGCGTATAGTTCTTCGAGACTAACATACATTGTAATGTTGCATGCATATTTTTTAATGAATGCATCCCTAATTTATTGGAATGTTCTAATGCCTGAAGGTAAGCAAGAGAACCATTCTATAGCGTGGCCTACCAAACTTCTAGGGAATAGCCGCATCAGATAAGTATCGTCATATGCGACCTCCATACAATGAACCTAGAATTCCCTAATGTGATCTTTAGGCTTTCCCGTCCCTTGAGATTTGTCAAATTTGGGGATCTCAAATCCCTTAGGGAACAGTTTAATCTCTAGGCTCCTATCAAATGGATAGGGACACAAGTTGCTTGGTGTCTTCATTGTTCGTCCTGATTGAAGGTCGAGCACCTATTGCAAGAGCAACCTGATTTGTGCCGTCACATCATTTTGTGGATCATGGGGTGTTTGAATTGTGGGTTGGATGGGTGGGTTGGTCGGTGTGTTGTTCGATGGTATCTGCATGTTCTGCCGAGCTACGTTGGCTTCCACCTACTTTTGTATGAACAACGCTTGTTGCGGCGCTAAGATTTGTGCTTGTTGTTGCACTTGTTGTTGTGCTTGTTGTTGTTCCAACAATGCTTTTTGTTGGGCTGCCAATTCTACTGCTTCTTGTTGTTCTTGGTATTGCTTTAATGCTTGTTGGTATGCCTGCAATTGCGCTACTTGTCTTTGCGCATGAAGTTGTGCTTGATATTGGGCTTGTTGTGCCTGATATTGAGCTTGCGCTTGAGCTTGCACTTGTATGGCTTTTGCTTGTGCTACTTTTTGTTGCAATAGAATTTGTGCTTGAGCGGCCTTTTGTGCTTGCAATTCTTGCACGGCTTGTGCAGCTTGAGTGGCTTGTTGTTGTTGTTGCAACAATGCTTGGGCTTGTTGCACTTGTAAGGCAGCTTGGGCTATTTGGGCGGCTTGCACGGCTTGAGCAGCTTGCTGTGTAGCTAGTTGTTCGGCTTTTTGTTTCTAAACTTTTTGGTATCCTCTTTGGAAAGCAACTTGCAATGCTGCATCGTATTGGCTTGATGTTGTGGAAGTTGGTGGTGGTGGGGGTGGTGGTGGATTTGGAATGGTGTTTGTGAAGGTGGTGTTGGTGTTTTGGGTGATGGATGGTACTATTGATGTGGTTGGTCCTTGAGAGACCATGCTTTGTGATGTTAAAGGGGTGTTTGATGATGTTACCATTGCTTGTGCATTTGTAGTCTATTGTTGTGATATCAATGACAAATTTTGAGTATTTGGCATAATGCTTTGATTGATATTTGGGATAGTGGTTTGATTGATATTAGGTAGAGGGGGAAGCCCTAAACCAAAGAGTGATGTGGATGATGATGGCAATGGTGGAAGAGGTGGAAATGTAAGGGGTGTGAGTTGTTGTGAGAATGTTTTGGTGTCGAACATGCCCCCTAGTCCGAACATATCTCCCTCTTCTTGTGAATTTGTAAGGAGAGGTGTTTGGGGCATTGCACGAAAGTATGATGATGATGGATCATGATGGAAGGTGAGAGGAACATTTTTGTGTAATGGGTTTTGGGGTATGTTTTGTTCCAAGGTGGTGTTTGCATCCAAATTTTGATTATTAACAAGGGGGTGTGCTTGAAGAGCATTGAGGAATGTATTTCCCTTGTTAACATTGGGTTGGGTTGGAGCAAAAGATGTCATGATTTGTGAGATATTTTGCGTGATGTTTTGGGATGGGGGTGTAGATTAGATGGGAATGGTGGATGAGATGGGAGGAAATGATGTCTCCACTATGGTACTCATGTCAAAATCTAAAGGTAGTTTGGCCCCTTGTTTTGCTAGTTCAAGCATGTATAACGAAGGGTTGAGCCTCATCATGATGTTGATGATTCTATGGTTGTCCAGATTGTGGAGCATTTTAGTTATTTCTTTGTGAAACATTCCAAGGGTAAGATCATTTCCTTGGTTTTCCTCTTGTGTATTTTGCGATGATGAGAGGGTCAAAGGATTACTTGATTCAACGAGATTCATTTATTCGTTTGTTTGGCTATGATCACTTGAAGTGGGTGTTTCTTTGTTGGCTTCCATGCTCTTCTTGTATTGAGATCTGGTTTGAACCATAAAACAAGGATTAATTTTCAAAAATAGGAGAGATGAATCTCTTGATTCTTTGGATTGATCTTTATTTTATGCCTTAAAGTGAAAAGTTTTAGGATATCTCAAGGATCAAGATGATGATATGACGATGATGATGAATGATGTAAGGAATGGATGATGTGGATGTTTCGGTCTTTTGATTAATCTTGAGGGGAGATGCTAGGATTTTTAGAATTTTAGATATGTTTCAGATTTTGATTTTGTTGTTGATCTTGATTGGTTTTTATTGTTTTTATTTTGAAAAAAAAGACCCTAAGATGTTGGATAATGATCTAAGGGATAGATTTGTTCAAAGGATGATAATTTGAATATGTGTGAGAAGAAGGATGTATCTACCCACACCCATTCAAATAAGATGATAATTTAGCTAAGCATACGAAGAAGGATGCATCTACGTATACCAAGCTAAACAAGATGATTTTGATGACTTTGACTAAGAATATGCAAAAGGATGCATCTACACATACCTAGCCAAAGGTGATTTTGATAATGTTTTCAAGGATTTAATCTCAAGGATTTGATAATGTTTGATTTTGCCAAAGAAAGCCTAGCATAAGGATGTTTTTTCAAGATTTTCCAAAAGGTGATGGTGAGATGATGTTTGTTTTGATGTTTTGAAGGATGGATGAAAGGATTTTTTATTCACTTTTGATCCTAAGGTGAACCTAAAAAATACACTTTGTTTTTCTAGACCTAGGTATTGAAGAACATGCAAATGCTTCCTATAGACCTTTGTGACCAAAGAATGATTTAATTTGAACACACATTTTTGGATTTTGAAACAATGATCTTTTGCTTTGGATTTTGAAATCGTGAGTCTTCAACACACATGAAAGTTCATTTTGCTTTAGCTTTTCTTAATGGATTTATTTTACCAAAAACACTTTCTTATGATTAAGTTTTCAAAATAAGATGTCCAATGTCTTAATTTCTTCAAACCCCACAAGATATGTTATGTGGAAATTCAATGAACTCAAGGCAAGCGTTTCCCTATAGTTTACTTAAGGAGAAAAATCGAGATATAATCCAATGTTTAGAAACCTCTAAGGACGTGAATCCCAAGGGCAAGCAATAACATATAGATTGAGTCAAGAATATTTGTCTTCCAAAAGGGTTTGAAATTTGGATGATGTTAAGTGTTTGTTTTTGAGATGTTTTCGATCAAGCAATGCATTTTGTAAACCAAGAATAAGTACAATCCTATGGATGTGTAAGACAAAATTTGTTGGATTCCCACTTGGACAAGTCCAACTACGCTTATCTTTAGTGAATGGTTAGATGCTTGACCCCACTGGCTCCCCTCCATGACACTCGCTTATATGGGGCAGCCAAGCATCAACACCCATGAAACTCCCATGGCATGTTTTCCATTTCTACTAGAAGACCGTAAAAGTGTGGGGTGGCTTCAGAACGACTGTTCTTGCACCAACAAATAGATTAAAGGATTTTGGAAAATTCTAGCACATGGGTTTTAATAAGGACTTTCCGTTCATGGAGATTGACCCACACGGCAAGAGTCCCCTTTCGGATCCATCTTGTCGGAATCAACTGCATGATATTGGAATTAATTCCAATATCCACATTTATATCCTGGTTGAAAATACTCTTGGCTTTAGAGTGTTACCGATTGAGTCGTTCCCTTGGGTGAGTACTTTTTCCCCAAGGCAGGCCCTCTAGGATAAACAAAAACGAATGAAGAACAATATTCGTAACTCGATCAATCTTTGTTGGCAACAAAGAGAGAGAATATATGCAACAATGCCCCCACTCACACTCGCACAAGATGTTGTTCAATTTTAAATCCAAATCGAAGTGTGGAGGTGATTGCTTTGTCTCAACCCAAAGTCATGAAAAAGGCCTTTTGATTCTCAAGATCACTATAAAGTGCAAGAGAAGCGCATACGTCCTTTTTCAATGGCTTTAGTTCAAGTAAGTCTTCACAACAAACAAAGTTACACTTGTTCTTTTTAAATCCACAAAGCAATAATGAATTCTTTTTAGAGCACCAAAAGACGAGTGATAAGTATTTTGTTCAATTTGTTAACCAAAGAAACAAAATCTAGTATGTTGTTGATCCTATTGTTCGTTTTAGCCTTTGCAAGAAATGGAAAAATTCTTTTTAAGCCCAAAAGAAAACTAGTGTCTTAAGGAAGAAAAAGATAACAATTTCGTGAAAAAGTGTTAAGAAAACACTATAGTGTTTAAAAAAACTTTGATTTGACGAACATCCTTGTCATGTTTCTCCTTTTGATTTCGATCTCCAACCTACAAGGAGGAAAAACCAATCAAATTTTAGAAAAACACAAAAATTAAAAAGTAGAAAATAGAGGACAAATCAATCATAAATCAAAAGCACGTGCTAAAATTAGATTTTCCCTTTTTACTGTCTTCCAGTGTCGCAACTCGTAACTGCATCGCAGTTTGGTTTCTGAGTGGTGCCCTTAGAGCGTTGCTTACCAGTCAGTGTCACTCTGTGTTGGGACAGAGAGCTCAACTGCATTGCTCTTGTCACCCCGCATCGTAGTTTTCATCCAATGTCGAAGTTTAATATTTTTTGAAAAAAATTACAAGTCAGCGAGTCTAGCGGCGGAGTTTGAAATTCGAATATTTAGGCAGGACGAGTCCAGCGTCACAATTTCAAATTCCAGCAGTGCTGTATAGTGACACTGAAGAATCAGCGGTGCCAAAATAGCGATGCTGAGTCCCAGTGTTGGAATTTTCTGTGTGAAGAAAAACGTAGAAATTTGAAAAAAAAATGATTGAAAGTGAGATGCAGCCCTCCTTCTAGCACCAAATATGTGAACCCTTTCCCTAGAACCTGCAAAACAACATGAGTAAACAATTTAAACAAGGAATTGCAAGCTAAAACAAGGATTCCCCATGAAATCCATTTACAACATTCAAATTAGGAAGAAAATATTGAAGAACACAAAGAAAATGACAAAACCAAGATTAAATCCTAATTAGAAAAGCAAACACATGATCCCATGGGGGAATTGGTGCCAAATTGATGTGAAAATTGGCCCTTTCCCAACTCCTATGATGCAAGCTTGATGTGTTGAAGATGATTGATCCACTTTGTTGGTGAAGAATGAGAACTCCAAGCCAAAAATCTGCAAAAACCTAGCTATGACTCAATGATAATGGATGAGATTCAAGAGATATTTGAGCATGGTAACTTTTTCTAGATTGTGGATGATGAAATGAGGATATGAGCATTTTATTTATAGAATTCCAAGAAGAATGAATGTCCAAATTTGAGCAATGTGAGACTAACATTCATCCAATGGCATGATGCCACTTGTCAAGCTATGAATGGATGAAGGATGTGCAAGATTTGGGATTTGTGCCAATAAATGCATAAATTTCAATTTCAAATTTGTTGAAATGACATGCAAGAGGAAAGGGAAAATGCAATAAATGCCACTTGGCTCAAGGCAAAGGACATGTAAGATGAATTTATTGCCTTGTTGGATGTACATGTTGACTTGGAATTTTTGAATTCAAATTGAGAGAATATTCCAAAAGATGCCTTGTGAGGAAAATAGAGATTTAATAAATGAATTAAATCTATTTTCATGTGCAACTTGCATTATCTAGAGGATGGGATCCATGAGATGTGATTAAATTAATCAAGGATTAATTAATTTAATGAGAGAGGTTAGATGATGTGACCTATTTGACTCCAATTTTGGATTTATTTAAATCAAATAAGAGAGGAATATGACAAGAGGTTAATTAAACAATGATTTTGATTTATTTAATTAAAAGAGATGGTGTTAGATTAAATCAAATAAGGTTTAATTTATTTAATTTAATGGATAGAATTTAGAGGTTTAATCAAATAAATTGATTATTTAATTAAATAGGGATAATTAGATCAGATGGATTGATTTAATTAACAAAAGAGATGACTTGATTAGATAAAATGATTTATTTAATTAAGAGAGGAATATTGATGAATTTAATCAGATAGGGGAATTTGATTAAATGGTTAGACCGAGGGATGATTCAGGAAGAAATGATGTTAGTAAGTCAGGATCAGATGCACAATGTTAATCGGTATATTTTACGTTTCTATAATAACTATTTAGCTTTAGGAAATAATCTAACCATCTACAGTTTCTAAACTCAGCCTAGCAAGGTGCATCCTATAATAGTACATCGTGAACTGTGGGTTCATTTCTAATTATCCCACCTCCTATTGTTTATTTTTTTGCAATTAAATAATCACTCTACAAGATTTCCCTTCCTACAATCTTCATCTGAAAGAAAAATTTCTCCTTCCTGCAACATTGTTGAATTCCCAATGCCAATGTTGTCTGAATGTTACCTTTTTGGTGACCTAGCATTATAATAGAGGCAATAAAGGTAGTAAAGGAGTAATAAATGAAGGACATGATCAAGAAACATGGTGGTGGTTGATGTCATCTCATGCATGCAAGTCGTCACCTCACTCAGCATTTAAATTGGCTCAATTTAAACTTTGCTGACATGGACCAACATGGACTAACATGTGGACATGGTATTCACACTTCACCACCAACATAAATTTGAGCATGTGTCCTCACATGCACAGTAGTAATGATGATTTGATAGGGGTAGGGAATAATTACATGCTATGGAGAATGAATATATTAATGTACACTAACTAAATGAATGTACTAAAAGACAATTAAGATGTAACAAATTGATGCACACGTACCTAAATTCATGGAATATTTGTTGCAAAGAATATTGAGGAAGTATCAACCACCTTTTAAGAGGTTAGTTGAGAAATTAATGAAAATGGATTGGAATGAAGTGAAGTTATGGTGGCATGATGGAAGAGAGAAAAAGGTGGAGATGGATGGGAAGATGGGTGAATGAATGAAGAAGTAGACTCCCAAAAAAGTGGAAGTCTTTATTATGACAAGTTACGTACCTTAGTTAGCTAGAAGGAGGGACACTAGGTTTGATTCCTTCAGCTATAGGAAGTTCAGGTGTTGCATGTTGAGTGAATTAATATAGGAATTCCTCCTTGGAAGTTGGCTTGTGATACAACCTGAGGTCATGACCATTGACAAGCAACTTAAATATGATAGGGTCAATGGTAGTGAGTTGAACAACACCATTGGGGAAGAATTTAACAACCTCATATGGTCCTAGCCACCTTGTCTGCAATTTTCCTGCATTATCTTGATACCTTGAGTCATAGAGAAATTCCCAATCACCTGGCTAGAATTTCTTGTCCTTTATGAATTTGTAATGTCACTTTATTCTCTGATTCTACACTACCTCTATGTGATGCAAGGCTGCCTTCCTCATCTCATCCAAGTTATTCAATTGCATAATTCTATCCTTTTGTGCCTCAGAGATATCCAATTGTTCCTATGGATAGCCACTATTATGGTTAGAATGGCTTCAATTTCCCTATTAGTCACCTCAACTTGGCCATTGACCTAAGGGTTATAAGGAGTAGACTTCCTATGCCTTAAGTTGTATTCATTAGCCAGTGTTGTAACAAGGGTTGAGGTGAATTGAGCCCCTTGATTAGTCACAATCTCTCTGGGAACCCCATACCATGTGAAAATTTCCTCATAAAGAAATTTTGGAACATTAATATCTCTTTCATGCTTCATGGCCTTAACTTCTATCCACTTGGTTACATAATAAGTGTATACAAAGATATAGGATTTACCATTTGATGGAGGATCAATGGGTCCTACAAAATCCAATCCCTATTTTTCAAATGGAGTGATTACTACCTGGGGGTGTATAAGAGCGAATTTTCACCCCATGTGCAAATCCCATTTTTTTCCTTTAGCCACCTTAGAAAACCAAGTTCGTAGGTTTAATTCCACCTAAACCCATTGCTTGCATCACACTTGGCTCATGTTTTGAGCGTCACTGGAGGTGCTTCTATCAAGGACAACCACATGACATGCATAAATCCACATAGCATTCTTACATCCCTGAAAGATTCCAACATCTAGAGCCTACAGAGGCATTACACTTCCCATTGGGGGTCAATTTTTAATTCCCTCCTTGGTTGACTGATCCGAATATGGTCTTTTTCTTCATCTCCCCTTAAAATTCAATTCTCCCATATGCATTTCATATTCTACCATCTTCTAAGCATCTCTTCACCACTTCTGGACTTCATTCAAAAGCTTCACAATATACCCACAAGCTCCAAGAAGATTCTTCACCATCTCTTCAATCTCCAAACACTTTGCACTTCAGAGTAGCAACATCAACACTCCATGACTTCAATAGAGAAAGTGTGGAGAACCACCATTGTAGGAGAGGATTGAGTTTCTCTCATTATCTCCCCCATTAGCCTTGACTGCTCTTGGTAGAGGTGGTAATCTTTCAGTGCTCTCTTCTATTACTTGGTTGAGTAGCATAACACTGTTTTGTACAGCTCTAAGTGCTCTTTACTTGATTTCTAATTTCCTCTATCTATTTGATTGTTTGTGGAAGTGGGAACACAAAAATGGGGTATGACTGACGTAGGCCCCTATACATCCACCCAACAATTTCTTTCTCCCTCTTGTGTGTAGGTGTTGAAGACACCCACGAGCTTGAAGCTTCATCATTCACACAGTTGTAGGAATTTCATTTTTCCTCCTTATCTTTGTCATATCTACTACTTTATTTTAGTTCTATCACTTTCTATTATTTCCCTATATTCTGTAAGTTCTTAGTGATCAAATAGAAGTATTCACTGTGCTATTTTCTAAGACATTCTCATTCTCTAGTCTATACAAGATGCCAATGTTCGTCTGGGATGCTAGCACATCATGTTATCTATTTCTGCACTATCATCCTTTGGTCAAGAGCTTGATAGTTTGTCCAGAAAATATCTATGATGTGCTCTTTTGGATTCTGAAACTTTCATTACCATTCCATTGAGGTAGCATAGGGAATTTCACCCCATGAGGCCTTCTAAATGAAGAGAACTCATGAGTAGCGAATCCCCCTATATTACATTTTAGTGAACTCGACATGAAGAATAGTGTTCTTTGAAAAACTAGGAATTTGTTTATCCCTACTTGGTGGGGTCATAAATTTTGACTCAATGCTCATAATTCAAAACCATTTGCACCATTGGAAAGGCCTCCTAGAGAAAAATTTTAGTCCCTAAAATACTAGAAAAAATTGTTATGGATTTAATATCTTCTTTTATTAGTTCTCTATCTAGTTTTGTTTAGAATGTTAATGATATTCCCTTTCATGCATGTGATGGTGACTTGGCCCTGCCTATGTCACTTGATGTCTTTGATCCTTCTCACAAATGTCCTCTTGCTTCAGAGGATTTTTTTTTTTGCAAGAAGGAAAAATCATTGATACTTTCCTTAATATTAGTCTACCTTCTATTCATTCAAATGCGCTCTCTTTTGGAGATGATTCATTTGTGAATTATGTATCTACCCTTCATTCCAATGCACTCTCTTCTAGAGATGTTTCATTTTTGAATGATGAAATTCTCTTCCATTCCAATGCACTCTCTTCTAGAGATGATGCATTAGTGAATGATGAGCTTCCTTCTACATCTGATTCTCCCTGGATCGATGTTGAGAATGTTTCTTCAAATAATTATTCCACATTTCATCCTATTTGGATCAATGTCGAGAATATGTATTTAAATAATTGTTCTACTAGCTGTGATGATCCTGTAAATGCAATATGTGTCTCTGTTGCCTCTCAAATGCCTAAGAGACTAGTCATTTACATGACTCCATCTAGTCCTTCTCCTAAAAGGGATTTTTCTATTGGTGGTGTTCCATTCAATGGTGGTTCCCCTGATCTTTATAAGGCTCCCTCTTATAGAGCAATAGTCCATACTTATGAGAATTAAATAAATAAAAAATAAAATCTTCTTTTAGCTCCCAAACCTATGACTAAATAACTTGGTGGTTACAATCTTGTCGAGCAACCTCAGGTTGCTATAGATAAGATCTCACTATAGGATTTGCTTCAGTCTACTCCTACCCGTCGTCAAAGGAATGCATGTCTTGGTGATGATTGGTGTTCCTTAGACTTTATAGGTTCCTTTATCCAAGAATATAAATTAGAAATGATCTTCTTAGAAATTTTGATAACATCATCCACACACACTATCGAAGATGATTACTCTTTGTATCACGAGGTAAGGTGAATGTAAATTGTAATGCTCTTGGTGTTGATCCTCCTTATGAGGAAGATGATCACACTTATGTTAAGGAGATTGATGATGGTAGTCCTATTAAAAAGGTTGATGGTGATCTCATAGAGGAGCATGATTCCCATTGTTGGGAAAATAGTCTTTATGAGTATCCTCTTTCTTTCAAGACATACAAACACATTATGGCCCTGACTTTAAGCTTGTTTATAAATATGGCTATGACCGTAAAGGTTGTGGGCATAACGAACAAGGAATTCAAGTCCCTATAGAATTCACACCCCATAGGCATAATTTGGGATTTAGTTGCTCAAAGGAACAATCTAAACAGAATCCATGGCTGAGTGACAAGAATTCTTCTCAACCTCATCTTGTTAAGAAGATTCTTCCTCCATTGTCTTATATCTTCATGCCTTCTTCTTCTTCTTGTGAGAAGTCAAACCTTTCTCCACAAGAGAAAGGGTTACTTCCTACTCCTCATCCTTTATCTAAGCAAGAGTGTATTTTGCTACGGCTTCTAAAAGCCCACTTGATTACTCTTCCTTCTCCTACATGTAAGAAATTTCATAAAAATGATAGAGAAAAGAATTCCTTTTGTGCATACCATTGAGTTACTAGTCATTCCACTAGTGATTTAGGTGCCATCAAACTCTTGTTTGATTGATGTACCTTCATTTTCTTTGCTTGACAAGTGATATCGAGGTTCACCTCTATCTTGTTCTAAGTATTTTGCATGGTTCTCCTCCCTTGTATGCTGGGGGCAGTGATAACTTGTTCTAGAGATGTGTGTCCTTCTCAAGGACCCCCTTTCTTCTCTATATATTTCAAGTCAAGCATCCCTTGCATGGATTCCTTTTATTTTTTTGAAGGGTTTCTGAGGGACCTCTTTGAAATCTTTATTCTTGAACGAATTCATTGGTGTCTAGCTTGGGGGAAGTCCGACTAGACCTATTTCATATCTTCATGTCTAGCTTGGGGGCAACCTGACTAGACCTCACCTTTCAAACAATGTGTCCCTTGAGTGGACCCCTCTTCTTTTGAAGGGTTCCTGAGGGACCCCTTTGAAAGCCTTTGAACTTGATGATGGTCTATGTGAATATCTACTACTTTCTCTATAGGACCAAGAACCTGTAAAGCTCTTTTACATATTTACTTGGCGATATGGGTTCTCCTTCTCGAGCAGGGTTTGATTTTATCACCTCTTTTGTGGTGCGAGTTCTACTCCTAAGCGATTTTTTCTTTCACCATTCACTTTTTGGTGATACAAGTTCTCCTCCTTGAGTGTGGTTTTCTTTTATCACCTCTTTTGTGGTGTAGGTTCTACTCCTGAGCGGGTTTTTTTTTCACTATGCACTTTTTGGTGATACAGGTTTTCCTCCTCGAGCAGGATTTTCTTTTATCACCTCTTGTGTGGTGCGGGTTCTACTCCTGAGAGGGTTTTTCTTTCACCATGTGCTCTTTGGTGATACAGGTTCTCCTCCTTGAGTAGGGTTTTCTTTTATCACCTCTTTTGTGATATGGGTTATCCTCCTCGAGCGAGGTTTTCTTTTATCACATGCTTACTTTGTGGTGCGGATTCTACTCCTAAGCTGGTTTTTCTTTCACCACGCGCTTTGTTCATTTCTATCTTTCTTTTCTCTCTTATATATATTGGATCAAAGATCTACATCTTCTTCATCTTGAGTATATGCTCTTTCTTTAGCTTCATAATTCTACTGAACTATGAAGTCCTCTTTTGAACCTACACTCTCAGATTTTCCAGATCATGGTTTTCTTCCTCAATGGTTTAGGTATATGTTTCTAACCCTACTCTTTCTTGATTTACTTTACTGACCACTCATCAGTGTTCATGCTAGCTAAAGCGGGGGAAAGATGTATATGAGTGAATTTTTACCCCATGTGCAAATCCCCATTTTTCCTTTATCCACCTTAGAAAACCACGTTCAGAGGCTTAATTCCACCTAAGCCCGTTGCTTGCATCACACTTGGCACCTGTTTTGAGTGTCGGTGGAGGAATTTCTATCGGGGATGACCGCACAACACATAGACGTCCATGCGGCACACTTATGTCCCTAACAAATTCCCACATATGGAGCCTACAAAAGCATTACACTTCCCATTGGGGTCGATTTTTAACACCCTCCTCGGTCGAACGACCCAAATATGGCCATTTTCTTCATCTCCGCTTGAAATTAACTTCTCCCATATGCATTTCATCTTCTACCATCTTTTATGCATCTCTTCACCACTTTTGGACTTCATTCACAGGCTTCAAAATCTCCCCACAAGCTCCAGGTAGCTTCTTCATGACCTCTTTAATCTCCAAGAACTTTGTACTTCACATCAAGAACATCAACACTCCACCACTTCAGTAGAGCAAGTGTGGAACAAACACCATTGCAACAGAGGCTTGAGTTCCTCTCATTTTCTCCCCCATTAGCCTTGAGCTCTCTTGGTGGAGGTAGTAAGCTTTCACTCCTCTCCTCTATTACTTGGTTGACTAGCATAACATTATTTTGTAGTGTTTTAAGTGCTCTTTATTTTATTTCTACTTTCCTCTATCTATCTTGCTATCCATGGAGGTGGGAACACCAAAACTAGGTCTGATAGAGGTAGGCCCCTATATAGCCACCCAAAAAATTCTCTCTCCCTCTTTTTTGCAGGTGTTGAAGACACCCATGAGCTAGAAGCTTCATCATTCACATAGTTGTAGGTATTTCATTTCTCCTCCTTATCTTTGTCATCTCTATTTCTTTATTTTAGTTCTATCATTTTTTTTATTTCCCTATATTTTGTAACTTCCTAGAAATTAGATAGAATCATTCACTTTGTTATTTTCTGAGACGTTCTTGCTCTTTGGTCTGTACGAGACACCAACACACCTCTGGGACACTAGTGCACAACACCGTCATTCATTTTCTACACTATCATCCTTTGGGTGAGAGCTTGATCATTCCATTGAGGTAGTACAAGGTAGTTCTCCCTGTGAGGCTCTCTGAATGAATAAAATTCATGAGTAGCGAATCCTCGTATATTGCAGGGGGTAAAGGGGAATCTCATCAGATTTGGTTGTTCGGTCCATCCTCTGGTATCTATCACACTTCCTTGTCTATTTCCTTGCATCCTTGTGGAGTTTGGGCTAGTAATATCCTATGTTCAAAATCTTATTTGTTATCCTCTTGGCTGCAAAATGTCCTCCACAAGGGTCATTGTGACATGCATGTAAAATATCATGTCTCATCTTCCCTCACACATATCCTCATGACATGGTCTAGTCCAGTGTAGAACATCCAACAATCCATGAGAAAGGAAAATACTTTTCAATGAGAACCCTTCTCTCATTTGGAGAGAAATGAGGAGGAACTCTCCCTATGACCAAATAATTATCTATGTCAGCATACCAGGGTGTATTCACACTGATGGAAACTAAGTGTTCATTAGGGAAAGAGTCATCAATGACTTAATTTTCCTCTAATGTAGTCAACCTTTAAAGAAAGTCTATAACAACATTGGCCTTCACTAGTTTATCCACAATGGTTATGTCAAACTCTTGCATCAACAATAACCATCTTGGTAGCCTACCTAAGATCTATTGGCCTTGCCATTGCACTAAAAGATCAACCTATCAATGCCTGATACAAGCTTCAATTAAGATCTATAGGAGGCAATTAGACCATGTCACAAACCCAAGCGCCACACTGAACTATTCCTACCATAGGAAGAGGAGACGAAGGGTCACACCTTGCAATAATGCCCCCAACACAAGTGCGGGGTTTGAACCTATGACCAACTCTGATACCAATTGTTTCCCTTGTCATTGCACTAAAATATCGACCTATCAATGCTCGATATAAGCTTCGGTTAGGATCCATAAGAGGTGTTAGACCATGTTAAGAGGTGTTAGACCATGTCACAAACCCAAGTGCCATGCTAGATTATGCCTACTATAGGAAGAGGAGACCAAGGGTAACACCTTGCAATGAGATCAGGGGTTTATTCATGAGGTACCTAATGGCTAGATGATTTGTGTCCACAAAGATCTGATAGCCTATTATGTAGTGAATAATTTTTTTAACGACATAAATTACTGCCAGAATTTCCTTTTCTATCGCTATATAATTAAATTCAACTCCTTGCATGTTTTTGCTGAAAAAATAAATAGCCTTCTCAATAGTTCCTTCTTTATGTCCTAGGACTACTATAGCATAGTCTGATGCATCTGTATGAACGTGAAAGGGAAGTTCCCAATTAGAACCTTTGAGTATAGGAGCATGAGTCAAAGATGCTTTGAGATTAGAGAATTCCTTTTCACAGTCCTCTATCCATTGGAATTCATCATCTTTGGTTAGGAGATTGTATAATGGTGCTTCCATTTTGCTACAATCCCTAATGAAACACCTATAATAACATGCATGTCCCAAGAAACTCCTAACATATTTTTTTTTTTGTAGGTATATGAAAGTTGGTGATCACGCCAATCTTGGCAGGGTCTACTTGAATGCCTTTGTGAGAGATGCAGTGGCAAAGGACTACACCTTCTTGCATCATCATGAAGCGGTTTTCACTATTTAAAGATAAATTATGGTCTTCACATCTCTTTCAGACTCTCCTAATATTTTCCAATTCTTCATTGAAATCAGCACCATAGGTAGTAAAATCATCCATATAAATTTCCATGCAATCATGAGAGATATCTGAAAGTATGCTAATGAATGTCCTCTAAAAAGTTGCAGGTGCATTGCATAAGCCAAATGGAAGTACTGAGTAGGCATAATTCCCCCATGGATAGGGAAAGGTGGTCTTCTCCTAGTCCTTAGGGGAAATTTGGATCTAGTTATAGCTACTAAATCCATCTAGAAAACAAAAGTATTGTTTTCCTACAAGAGAATCCAGAACTTGATCTATGAACTTAGGTGCAAGAAAATGGTCTTTTTTGGTGGCATCATGGAGTTCCATGTAATCAAAACACAAACTCACCACTTCCCTCCCTTTTTGGCACAATAAAAAATGGGGACACCCACTGGCTATCTGAAATGGGGTAGATAAATCCTAGCATCTAGCAATTTTTGTAGTTCCCCTTTTACAATTTCTCTCAATGCAGGGTTAATTCTTCTTTGTGGCTACCTACTGCTATATAATCATCTCTAATGTATATCCTATGGGTCCAGATCTTAGGATCCAATCCCTTCATATCATGATAGTCCAATGTAAATGAATGTTGGTGGTTCCTTAGTAAGTATTTCAATGACAAATGTTGTTCTTCACTCAGTTTGTTGTTAGTATTTAGATATTTTCCTTCTGACACTTGCACTTGTGTAGTTAACTCTATCATAGTTGCTTCACCAATGCTTGGTACCTTGAGTTCATGTGCCAAAAATGTATGATACATACATGTTGTTGTAGGAAGTTCATGTAGATACATGAATTATACTGATTGATCTCGTGCACCTGATCCTGATTTACTAACACCAATTTTTCGTAAATCATTTCCTTTACTAACCATTTAATTGAATAACCCTTCTCTAATTAAATTAATCATATTTCATCTTTTAATTAAATAAATCCACTTTATTTAATTAAATATTATCTTTTATTAATTAAATAAACCATTTTGTTTAATTAATCCTATTCTCTTCTTTTAATTAAATAATTCATTTTATTTAATTAAGTTCTAAAGTCATCTCCTTTAAATTAAATAAACTAACCTTTATTTGATTTAAGTCTAACATCATCTCCTTTTAATTAAATAATATCAAACTTTATTTAATTAAGTCAAACATCCATTATTCCTCTCATTTTGATTTATTTAAATCAAAAAATCTAAATCAAATTGTCAAATCAGCTAATTATCATCTAAATTAATCAAATCATGATTAATCCTAACACTAATCCCTCAAATCCTCCAGATTTTTTAACTTATGCATGTAAATCAATTTAATTGATTTATATATTCTTCCATTTTAATTCAAAAAGGGCATGAAGTTGGAGTATTCTTCAAATTTGAATTTTTCCTCCCACATGTCTTATCCTCCAGCTTGGCATTTATTTGTCTTTCAAGTCCTTTTTCTTGAGCCAAGTGGCAATAACTCCTCTTCTACATCTTCCTCCACAAGCTAAATTTTTAATTTCAAATCTCCACCTAATGGCATTAATGTGCACATTCATCAAAATGTGCTACACCTCTCTCCATTAACATGTTGACAAGTGGCACAATGTCATTGGCTTATGTTTAGTCCCACATTCATCCTTTTTTCTCATTCTTCCATCCTTCTCTTCTATAAATGGAGAGCTCTTTTACTATTTTTGGATCCACAACTTCATGCAAAATCATTAACTTCATGTTTTGAGCAATTTCATCCATTCTCATCCAAGTTTCATAGTTTTCATCAATTTCATAACTAGGTTATAATTTTTTTATCAAGTAGCACCATTGATCATCATCAAGCTTGCAAGTAATTGGGAAAGGGCTATTTTCCACATCAAAATAACACCAATTCCCCAATGGGATTGAGGGTTTGAACATTTGAATAAGATTTAGATTGATTTATTTGTGTTATTTACTTTATTTCTTGTTCTTTATGTTTCAAATGAATCTTATGGGGAATGATGGTTTTGATTTGCATAATTGACTAACATTGTTTTTGTTGTTTATGTTTGTGCAGCTATAGATACACCATTCACATTTTGGCACTAGAAGGATGGAAAATCTTGAAAATATACAAGACTTCTTATGGAATCTTCTTTCTATTGTATCAAGTTTTTTTAAACACTTTAGGGAGTAATTATAATCTTGTTTTAAGGCTTTGTTCTCTTTAAGTTTTAGGACTCAAAATAATTTTCATTTAGGCTTAAAAAGAAAAAATCAAAGAGATTAAAAAGAACTTTAGGAACTTACTAGAGTTGGTTTTGGGATTTTAAAATTGAACAAGAAAACATCACACTTCATCTTGGTGCTTAACAAGAATCCATTCTTTCTTTTGAGGTTAAAATGAACATGTGTTTTTTGTGCTTTGTAATCTTTTTTACAAAGTAATATCATTTAAAAGGTGTATGCACTTATCTCATGCTTCAAAAAGATCTTAAGAATCAAAAGTATTTTGGTGATATTGAGTTGTATAAAAGATTGCCTCCACACTTCAATTTGGATTCTTAAAATTGAACAAACCTTTCTAGTGTGAGTTGAGTATATCACATGTGTTCTATCTTTATTTACATAAGCAAATATTGATCAAACTATGAATGTTCTTGCTTGGTTTTGTTTACCTTTAGAGAGGCCTACCTAAGAGACACATCTGAAAGTAGAACTTGAAGGTGAATCCAACTAGTTTTTCACTTTGGCCGGTATATGAAAGGATAAGACTAAAATGTCAAGTCCAATGTTATGTAGGCCTTAGCCATATAGTTTCTTTTAGAAAATGGTACTACCTTAAAAAGTATAAGATCCCCTAGTAGGATTGATTAAAGCCTTTAGTGGCTTGTTGGACTCTCGTAAGGTGCCATGTCCTTGATCACCCTGACTAAGAACCAATTTGTGTAAAATCCAAAAACCTTTCTATTTGTTGGTGCAAGAGGTTAGACCTTTGAAGCTACCCCACATTTTTGTGGTTCTTTGTAGATATGATAAGTTCATCATGGAAGATTCATGGGAACTAAAGCTTGGCTAACTCAAGAAGTGTGTGTCATGGAGGGGAGCTAGTGTGGTCAAACTTCTAGTCATCCACTTTGAATAAGCGTAGCTGGATTTATCCAAGTGGGGATTCAACAAATATTTTCTCTTGTCTATCCATAGGGTTGTGCATTATCTTGGAATCAAAAAACTTAACTTGGACCTAAAACATTGGAAAAAAAACATTCAACCATGATCATCAAATTTCAAACCCTTTAGAGGAAGCAAATACCTTTGACAAAATCAAAGTTCTATTTCTTTCCCTAGGGATTCTATCTTTAGAGGCTTCTAATCATTTAAATTTAAATCTCAAATTTCTCTCACTAAAGTCAAACACTAGGGAACTATTTCCTTAATATCTTTGATTTCCACATAATGGACTTTGTGGGATGAGGAGAAATTGGGACATTAGACATTTAGTTTGAAAATCTAATCAAGAAAGTGTTTGTGGTAAAAAAAGAACTCATTAAGAAAAGGTAAGAAATAATTGAACCCCACAAATGTGCTCTTCCAAATGATTTCTTGAAAGATCAAAATCCAAAAACCAAAGTCTAAAGTTCTTACTCAAAAATATCGCAAAAAACATTTGTCTATGCTTTACGAATTTAAAGAAATATTGACCTTCAAATTTTACAAATGTGCATCAATGAACGATCCAAAATTGTATTCATTTTACTATTGTCAATATCTAAGACTTTTTCAAAGGTTTGATTATCTCACATAGGAAGTATTAGCATGTTCATCAACACCTAGGTCTAGTAAACAAAGTCTCTCTAAGTCTCTTAGGATCAAAATCAAAACCTTCATCCATCCCTCAAAAAATCAAAAACAAAATCATCTCACAAAAAACTCTTGGAAATATTGAAAAAATCCTCCATACTAAACATTGGGCAAGTCCTCTTGAAATCAAGATCAAAATCATCTTTATTTAACTAGGTGTGTGTAGATGAATCCTTCTAAACACACTTAGTTAAATTATCATCTTGTGGAAAAGTTTACTCTAGGAGAACATCTAACCTCTTGGAGTTTATGAGTTCATCATCCAAACTAAATCCAATAAAAATCCAATCAAGACAAATCAAAATCAGGATCCAAAATCAAGTCAAACATCAATACAAAAGTCCTAAAGTTTAGTATCTCCTTCAAGGTTTCCTAAGAGTTCAAATCATTCACCCAATAATCCATTTTTCACTATCTGACCACCATCCTTTGATCCTTAATATCTTAGACTTTCTTTTTTGTACCTAAATTTTAGATCAATCCAAGGAGTTAAAGGTTCACTTCCCATTCCTAAAAATTGGTTCTTATTTTTTGGTCCAAACTAGATCTCAACACAAGAAGAACATGGAAATGAACAAAGAAACATCCACTTCAAGTCACTTGAGTCAAACTGCACTTGAAATCAATCCCATTGGATCTAGCAATCCCACACTCAATGTTCCTCCACTTCCACAAGATTCTCAAGAAGAAGGTAACCAAGTGGAGGACATCACCAACAATGTTCTAGGGATGACTCAAGATGAAATTATTGAAATGGTGCAAAATCCTAAAAACCAAAAAATTGTAAATGCCATGATGAGGCTCAATCCCTCACAATACATGCTAGAATTAGAAAAAGAAGGGGTAAACTCCCTTCTAACTATGATGTAAGTACCATTGTGTAGAAACCTCTTGGGATTATGCCCCTAGTCTCATTCAAACTCTAATTCCAAAGAATCACTTAAACCATCCCACAAATCACATCATCTATTTCTCGAACTCAACCTATTTTCAGCAAGGGAAGCTCATTGCTTCATTCTCTTCAAACTCATCCCCTTGTTAACAACTAAGATTTGGATGCAAACACCATCTTGAGTCAATCTATCCCTCAAAATCCACTACACCCATACTTTATAATTTTCTTTCATGACCCCACCAACCCATCCTCTTTCCACGCAACACTGAAATATCCTCTTAACACACAAACCTCCCTCCCTATGACTTCACAAGGAGAAGGTGGGCTATTTGGACAAAGGAAAATCTTTGACCCCTCATCATTGTCATTTCCTTAAGGGAACACAACACCCATCTTCCCATCATTGCCAGCTCTACCATTAACATCCACACCACTCCTCGGTTTAGGGAAACCCCCTTTACCACTCCTCAATCAAAAAAATCTAAACAACCCCCAATCATAAATTAAAACATCATACCAAATCCTCTAATCATGCCATCAATATCACAACAATAGGTGGAAATAATCCAAACCACACAAGCGATCACCACACCATCCATAAACATGGTCTCTTAAGGACCAAGCATATCAATCACACCATCTACCACACAAATCCCTATCATCAATTCAATGAAACCTATCATCACAACAACTCACACGATTTTGAATCCATCACCACTGCCACAAAGATCAAACTTGGCCAACTGATATACCATCACATTGCAAGCAGCTCAACAAGCTTATCAAAAGGAGCTTCAGAAATTCCAAGCTCAATAAGCACAAAAAATGCATGTTGTGCAACAAGCTGCTCAACAAGTGTAGGGAAATGAAGCCACACAACAAGAACAACAAGCACAATAGGCTGCCCAAGCTCAAGCTTTCTTGCAACAACAACAAGCCACCCAAGCTGCCTAAGCTAAGCAAACCACTCAAGTTGTACAAGCCACACAAGCTCCACAAACTACCTAGGTTGTACAAGCCCCCCATCAAGCTCAAGCTCAGGAATAGGCACAATATCAAGCTCAGAAAGCACAAGCGCAAGCATAATAGCAAGAAGCTCAGTAGCAAGGATATCAACAAGCCCTCCAACAATACCAAGCACAACAAGAAGCAACCCAACTACTTTCCCAACAACAAGCATTGTTGGCACAATAGTAGCAAGAACAACAACAAGTGTTGTTATCACAACAACGAGACCAACATCAAGTGTTGTTGGAACAACAACAACAAGACCAACAACAAGCATTGTTGGCACAACAACAAATGCGGGAATATCAAAAAGAATTAATCGCACACTAGAGCTTGCAACAAACTCCCACCAACATACCTAATACTCCACCCATCACTTGAATAATCCAACCACCTCAAAACATGTTCACTCCACCTTCTGATCCACAAAATGATGTCACAACACAAATCAAATTGCTCTCGCAGCAAGTGCTAGATCTCCAATCTGGGAAAATGAAAAAAACACGACACAATTTTTTCCCCTATCCATTCAACAAGAGCCTTGCAATGGTACCATTCCCGAAGGGGTTTGAAATACCTAAATTTGACAAATATTGTGGAATGGGAAACCTTGAATATCACATTAGGGAATTCCAAGTACATTGCATGGAGGTTGCATATGATGATACATATCTAATGTGACTCTCAAAGTTTGGTTGGCCCCACCATGGAACGGTTCTCTTTCCTTCCTCCTGGAATTAAAAAATACCAAGAGATTGTGGATGCATTCATAAAAACCTATGCATTCAATATAGTTTTGGATGTGAGTCTAGAGGAACTATCTACTCTTAAACAAGCTAAGGGGGAATCATTCACTTCTTACAAGGATGGCAATCCAAGGCCAATAGGAGAAAATGGACCATGCTAGAGGAACAACATATTTTCACCATCATTGCCAATCTCGAGAAAACATTATCATTCCACCTAAAAATGTAATGTATCACCACACACAACCATTTGATCCCCAAGGTGCTCAACATCGAAAGATCCCTTATTGCACAAGGGGGGACACCCACATATCAATAGTATCAAGACAATCTCCCATCCACTAGTTGCAACGAGAAACCTCACACATGAGAAAAGAACAAAAATGTCACCAATGATGGTGTGGTTGATGCTAATATCATAATCAGTGCTCCAAAATAGAATACCCAAACATACCAACAATTGCAAGGAAAAAATTAGAATAACACACAAGCTAATGCGATATCACAACAACCACCCAATAATCAAGTCAACAATCTAAACAATACAGGGGAACCACCCCTATGAAAAAAATATCCCCCAAGAAAAAATGCACAACCCTTGGGTAACCAATTGAATCGGTCATGAAGAAACTAGTAAACAAGAGTCTCATCAAAATCCCCATCTATGAGAATTATCAAGAACCCCAAATGAAACCACCATGGTACAATGAAAATCACCTTTGTGATTTTCACAAAATCAAGGGGTACAACATGGCCAATTGCATGAGACTGAAAAATATAATCTAAGACCTCATCGATGACAAGGTTATTAACGTTGAGTAACCGGTCGAAAATCATGACCTACATATATACATAAATCCAATGCCAGATCATAACAAAGGGAACAACCATGGAAATACCAAGTATGTCAATGTGAACCATGTGTATGATCATGTTGTCACATCCCTAGATGAATGGGATTGCAACCACCTAGAGCATCCACCTCTAATCTGAAATCCAACGGTTACAATGTCTTAGACCAACTGAAAAGAAACCCCACTCAGATCTCCATCATGGAGATACTGAAGATCTCACCCATACATAAAAAAATCCTAGAGGAAGCATTGGCTTCATCCACTGTCTTTGTAGATCTTTATGTTGACTAGTTCCAAGCTATGGTCAAACACATCACCACCCCAAATCTCATAACATTTTCTAATCAATAATTTCCCACTCAACCATTTCATAAGCACACACTCCATCTTGGGTTCCTGGTTCATAAAAACAAAGTAAAATTGGTCTTGGTGGATGGGGGTGTAGGCCTGAATATCTATTTGCTCAAACTAATAAATAATCTAGGATTCTCTGAGGATGCCATTGAAAAGGGTAAGGGTATCACAATCAAAGCATATGATGATCAGGAAAGAGTGTCTCAAGGTATTATTCAACTCCCTATTCAAGTAGGGCCAACCATCACGAAAACCACATGCTAGGTCTTTGACCTTTATTTTCCTTATAATATCTTCTTGGGGCATATGTGGATCCATGAGATGCAAGATTTTGCATCCACTTTCCATCAATGTGTCAAGTTCCCATATCAAAATCAAGAGGTCACGGTCCATGGTGATCCCAAGCCCTTTTATTAATGCAAGAATTTGGAAGAAAAATACTCTAAAATCCCCCAATTCCCAAAGAATGATGAAGGCCCTACAACTCCATATGTAGACCTAGAAAACTTGGTCTCCACTTCTAAGACAAAGACACTTTTCATTCTTGATATATCTAAAATCACAGTCATTATCCAAGACAATGGATGTGGGGAATACAAAATGAAGAAAAGTTCTTTCGTAATAGGAGAGTTACCTCATTCTCCTAGGTCTCACAGGCAGCCCCAATTGATTGAAACATCACCCCAAAGCCTTCAAAGAAGACCCTTCAAGATTAATATGTTGGGGAGATCTAAGTCAATAAATAGTAGATGAAAAAGACATATGAAGCTTACTATACCAAGATGAAAGGACCGCACTTGATCTTCCCATGGATGAGAGAAGCAAGGGATTAAAAATGATGCTTGGTATGGGCTATAACAAAACTAAGAAAATTGGACATAATGAAAATGGTCTTCTAGTATCTCTCATTCCTGAGAAGTGTACAATAAATCTTGGCCTCCGAAGATAACCATATTTGGCAAGAAGGCCTCGATGAGAAAAGTCAAAGATCCCCCTCAACTATTAGCATCCACTTTACAATTACTGGTATCCACATGTCAAGTCATAGATAACTTTACCTTTGACATAATTGATGTAGGAAGTGATGAGGATCCCATAACCAACTTTCCCATGCTTTTTGAGGATTCATCCTTTCTCATGATTAGTACCCTTCCTTTTGAGTCAAACAATCAAACCCATGAAATAAACTTAGTCTATCCCCAACTCATCAATTATGACCAACGAGGACCCCCAATTTTGGACACATTCAAAAATGATGAGGTGCTCTTGGAATTCATAGGATTACAGGATACTATACCATGCGGAGATCACAAGGTTGGTTTTGACATCATACTGGACACACATACCTATTATGGGGAAACAATTAAATCCCTCAGTTACAAAAGTGAAAATCTGAGAATAATCTCTAGGTCTTTGAGTGAAAACCACACTATGGCACTCTCTAACCCAAAAAATAGTAAAAATAAAGGAGCACTGGAGGATCAAGAACAATCTTCCTCTTAGTGCAATTCATTAGGAGAAATCAGTTGTCTTAGCAGAGAAGTGCAATCTAGCCAACCTAGGAATAGAGGAAACGTCGCATATCACCTTCTATGCAAAATCACTTTTGACAAAAGAGAAAGAACTCCTAGCTGCATTCCTAAGGAAAAGGAAGGTAAAATTTGCATGGACTTATGTCGACATGCCTAGGATTGATCTAGAAGTTGGGATTCACCACCTAGCTATATATCCTAAAGCAAAGCCTGTCAAAAAAAAGATAAGGAAGATGCATCCCAAAATAGCATTATTGGCCAAGATGGAATTACAAAAGATCCTAGATGTTGGGTTCATATGGCTGATTGATTATCCAAAGTGGGTCTCAAACATTGTACCTGTTTCAAACCCACTAGGGGCATCAACATCTACACAGAATTTAGAGACCTAAATAAGGCATGTCCCAAAGATGATTTCCCACTCCCAAACATTGACATGATTGTGGATATGACAATGGGACATGAGATTCTATCATTAATGGATGGATTCCTAGGTTATAAACAAATCATGATAACTAAGGATGACCAACACAAAATGGCCTTCACTTGTCCCTGGGGGACATATTGTTGGAATATGATGCCATTCAGGTTGAAAAATTTAGGAGCTACCTATCAAAGAGCCATGACACTAATCTTCCATGATATGATTCAAAAAACTATGGAAGATTATGTGGATGATATCTTGGCTAAGTCAAACAAACATTGAGATCACATAATAGCTCTAAGCTCCATCTTGGACAGGCTAGAAAAGTACAAGGTCTAACTAAATCCAAAAAAGTGTGTCTTTAGGGTATAATTAGGAAAGATCCTAGGGTACATTATATCAATGAGGGGAATCGAGGTAGATCTTGCCAAGGTCAAAGAAATCCTTGAAATGGAGGCACCGAAAAACATTGAAACAACTAAGATGCCTAGAAGGAAGACTACAGTCCATCCATTGATTTATAGTGCAATGAGCAAACAATGCTATCCCATATTCTCATCTACTCCAGAAGGGGGTAGCATACAAATGGGACAAGAAATGTGATCAGGCCTTCAACAAGATCAAGGAGTACTTACTCACACTACCAGTTCTCATACTGAAAATTCCAGGAAAACCCTTAATCCTATACATATCAGCAACATCAGTAGCCCTTGGCACTCTCCTAGCCCAACATGATGAAAATAGGAAAGAGAGAGCCATTTATTACATTAGAAGAACAATGGTGGGGCATGAACTAAATTACACATTCATTGAGAAATTTGGCTTAGCAGTCATGTTTGCCACAAAAAAGTTCAAACATCACATGCTAGCACAACATATACAACTCATTGCAAAGATAGACCCTCTCAAATATTTTCTTTCTAAAGCAACACTTAAAGGGTGAATGGCTAAATGGGTTGTGATCCTGATAGAGCATGAAATTTAGCATGTGGAACACAAGGCCATTAGAGGACAAGCAATTACAGTTCAATTGGAAAAAGTACTGATATATTCAAAAAACCCACTTGTATTAGAGTTCCCCGATGAATCCATCTTCAACCTAAGTGTGGTAGATCATTGGAAAATGTACTTTGATGGATCCAACACACAAAGATAGGTCAGGAGCTGGAATATTTTTTATCACTCCATTAGGGGATTGCATACCTAAATCATACAAGTTGTCATTTCCTTGCACAAATAACATTTTAGAATATGAGGCTCTTGTCATAGGGCCGAGGATTTTAGTGTAGTGGAAGATCATGGCACTCAAGGTTTATGAAGATTCATAGCTCATAATCAACTAGGTCAATGACAAGTACCAAATGAAGGATGACAAGTTGACTCCATACAAGAAATTGGTGGAAAGCCTCAAAGAGTCCATTAATATCACATTTGAGTAGCTACCAAGAGAAAATAATAGAGTAGCAAATGCTATGGCAACAATCAGATTGATCCTAGATATCCCACACAACATCCCAAAGTAATAATTTCTCGTAGATCATCTTCTCGTACCAACATTTGAGGTACTGGAGTCCAAATTTATGT
Source organism: Sequoia sempervirens (assembly GCA_007258455.2). Lineage (NCBI taxonomy): Eukaryota > Viridiplantae > Streptophyta > Pinopsida > Cupressales > Cupressaceae > Sequoia > Sequoia sempervirens. Next base: position 348,029,652 of record VDFB02281492.1, on the reverse strand, counting down.
GTGAAATCATTGGTCCTAGTGATCCGTAGTATCATTATATATACACCTACTTGAGAATAGGAGTCCTCCCTATAGATATAAACCTGAACCTCAAGAGATCCTTTGTTAAGAATTCATCTCATTTTTTCATCCTAGGAGATACCCTATACTGTAGGAGCATTGAAGGAACCCTTTTACAATGCCTAAATGTTGAGGAAGATTTGACTTCCTTAACCGAAGTACATAACAACATTTTTGATTCACATTCGAGTGGTATGACCTTGGCTAAGAAACTACTAAGGATGGGGTACTATTGGCCTACAATGGTGAGGGAAGCTCACAACTATGTCTAAAGGTGTTTGCAGTGTCATCAACATGGGGATCTCATCCATGCACTAGCTCAAGAGCTCCACCCAATTGTTACACATTGGCCCTTTTCACAATGGGGGCTTGATCTCGTCAGTAAAATTACCCCCACCTCATCCAGTGGACATAAGTTCATCATCATTGCCATGGAGTACTTCATGAAGTGGGTGGAAACCATTCCCATGACCTATATCATAGGAAAGGAGATATGAAAGTTCATCCTAAACTACCTAATTTTATGCTATGGTGTCCCTCAAGACATTAGATAACGAGACACCTTTCAAAAACTAGGATGTTCATGACCTATTCCATAAGTTTAATATCCAACATCACTTTTCTTCCCCATACTATCCCCAAGGAAATGACCAAGTTGAGGCTACAAATAAAACCATCTTAAAAATCATCAAGAAGACAATCAATAAAGTTGGTCATGATTGACACCTCCAATTGAATCATGTCTTATGGGCCTACCAAACAAGCATCCACACACCAATAGGTGTAGCCCCTTTCTCCCTGGTCTATGGATCAGAATCCATCCTCCCCATTGAGATTGAGCTCCCATCCTTGAGAATATCATTGCAGAATCTCATCACAGATGAAGAATATTGGGTATCACAGTTAAACAAGTTGGAACTACTAGATGAGTGACACATGGATGCCTTAAACCATTTCCAAGTCTACCAAAACCATCTCAAGTGGAGTTATAACAAGAAAACCAGGAGGCAGACCTTCCAAGTTAGAGAGCTTGTGTTGAAGGAGAATCAAAAGAATATTCCAAATCTAGATAACAAGGGAAAGTTTAAACCCATTTGGCTAGGACCCTTCATTGTCATAGCAAGCTACAAGTTAGGGGAATATCAACTATCAACACTCGAAGGGGAACCTCTTTAGGAGCCCATAAATAGCTCCCATCTCAAAAAATTTAATGCCTAATCTTTCAAGGTATGAAACCAAAAATAGAAAAATATCAAAAAATACAAAAAAATAAAATAAAATCAGAAATATGATTGAAAACAGTAAAGAAAAAAAATTATCCCCTAGTGAAAACCACTTCAGTGGCACTTTGGACAAGTACCTTGGTGAAAACCTAGCAAATAGGTGCCTTGTGTAAATAAGCATCCCCCATCCACCATGATCACCGTAGCTTATTTAACATCATCCATCCATCACATTTTCATATCATTCATCCATTTCGCATCTACATCCGCATCATAGCTTGATCCTGTGTTCATATCATGATCCCTCCTAGTACTACTCAACCCATTCTTAAGGTAAGTTTTTCCAACCTATAACAGAGTAGTCTATTGAATCATGTTGGTGGAATGTTCTTGCATCGGATCAAATTCATGTATATTCTTGAAGTCTTCCTTAAATATCAAAAAATCAAAAAACATAAGAAAGCCAAGAAAATCCAAAAACATGTCAAACAATTAGAAAAATTCAAAAATAGTCATCTTATTGAACTACGGGTCTCTAAGCTTTGAACGTAGGAAAGGTTGATCATTGATCATCCCCCAAGACACTTAGGTCAGTCCTTTAGGAGTCTGTCATAATAAACTGGCAGTCCATTTATGTTGATGTAATTAATTATTAATTACACATTAGCATAAGTTTACTTAGGCATATTTAATTCCTAAGTTATAAGATCTTATCTTTATCTTTTGAGCTATCTTGTTGCTCAAGATAAGATTAGGTTTAGGCATCTTTGCTTTTATAAAGAAAATTATCTCTTGTATTATTTGGTCTTTTCAAATATATCAAATTGTATGTTTTTATGCAAAGCTTCTGTTTTTTCGTTTTCCTCTTCTGTGGAAGGTCTATTTTGGTTTGCAATCAGATCTTTTTTTTCTAACATGGTATCAGAGCCTCGATTCGTAGCCCCTTCTCAGCTATTTTGGAGGAATACAGTGCAGAGCTCGTTCAGGGTCCCTCGAGGGTTTCAATCCTTGAGCATCATTATGCAGCGTCTTGGATCAGATCGGGGTTTTCCGTTGGATTCAGAGCGCTGGAAAAAGTCAGAAATGGCTTTTATTTTATTCATTTTGGTCACCGTTTGCCAAATCTGTGAGGGTCTCAAGCTCGGTGTTTTTTCTAATAGACCTAGGGGTCGCCTGATTTTCAGAGCACTTTGGGCTCAAACAGACCTCACCGTTGGATTCACAGCACCCAAAAACTCCCATTTTCATATAAAGTTTGTTTGATTTGGGCATAGTCATCCGGAGAGGCAAAATTTTTTTGCCCAAGGGCCGTACGGCCCCCAGGCACACATTCTGATGCTCAAAGTACGAAAAAAATTCAAAAAATTCATTAAAAAATCAAAAAAATCTATGAAGATTGGCGCCGCCCATTCAAATTGGTTGAGCCACCGGGCGGCCACCAGGCAGCCGTCGGTGCACCACCGCCGGCCCTTTTTGCCAGCCCTTGAGGGCTTAAATCATCCGCAGCTAGTCTTATGGGCGACTAGAGCCCAAGCGCTAACCCTAGCTGGGCTTTTAGGCCCTGCCCTGGTCACATGGGTGACCAGGGGCCACGCCCAAAGTCCCTGGCCGCCAGCCCCCTGGTCTGCCCATGCGACCAGGGGCCTTATTTTTTTAGCCCCTTAGGGCTGTACATGGCTAAATCGGACCTTTTTGGACCAGTTTCGCTGAAATGATCATAACTTTCACATACGGTGTTGTTGTTTTGCAAACGAGATATCGTCATAAAGTTGTTTCTGAGCTCTATGCAATGGTGCAGGTCTAATTTTATGGTTTTTCATTTTTGATGTCTTTTTCAGCCTCGAAAGTCGGATGTTTCTGTTTTCACTCTCGGAAGCATATCTTTTGACTTGCTTATCTGTTTTTCGCGATTTTCACAGCGTCGGAAAGCTAGTTTCGACCTCTATACAGATCTAAGGTCATTTTTAGAAAATGTGTAACTTATTTTATGCATGCTTTCATTTTTGTTTAGTGTGCTAGGTTTGCATTTTCGCCTATGTTTCTGTAGTTTTGCATTATCTCCTTATGCAATCATTGGGTATTGTAATAAAGAACTGATATAAAGTTCCATTAAGGGGGGTTCTTGCATCCATCTTTCATATTGGTGACAACTCGCATGAGTTTGTCTGGTTTCCTGTTGTCTCCTTCTGGCTTCTTTCTTGCTTAGCTGGACACATCGTTGGTTTGCTTCGGTTCACACTTCACATTGGGATTTAATAGTTCTTGATCCACATTGGTTCATATCTGTCTCATTTGAAGGCCATGTTTTTATGGTCAATGTTCTATAATCTTGATGGTACTTGTCCTATGGGCAGTTTTAGTTTCAATTTGGCATTGGCTTTGAGAGACACACCTTCCAGATTTGTCATCATTATGGGTCCTTTCATTCTTTCATCTATTGTTGCTTACAGATCCCAGGGTTGATCCAGTATGTGAGTTTCCAGTGTTACTTGGCATTGGGTCTACTATTGCATTTGTGATTCCGATTGGTATTTTGCGAATAGAACTATCTTTCCTTGCTTGCCAGATTTGGGGTTCCAGTGTTGCTTCATCAGAGTTTTTCCAGTGCTTCTTTGCAACAATTCATCTCTCTAAGGGGGGGTTTTTCCCACTGGGTTTTCTCTCTCTTTTCATTTGTACATGAGTACCTAATCAGGCCTTGTTTCTGGGACTCATATTTGCATAATAATTTGCTTCTCCCTAAGTTGCACTTATGGGGGAGTGTTGATGTAATTAATTATTAATTAAACATTAGCATAAGTTTACTTAGTCATATTTAATTCCTAAGTTATAGGATCTTATCTTTATCTTTTGAGCTATCTTGTTGCTCAAGATAAGATTAGGTTTAGGCGTCTTTGCTCTTATAAAGAAAATTATCTCTTGTAGTATTTGGTCTTTTCAAATATATCAAATTGCATGTTTTTATGCAAAGCTTCTGCTTTTTCGTTTTCCTCTTCTGTGGAAGGTCTATTTTGGTTTGCAATCAGATCTTGGTCCCTAAGTTGCACTTATGGGGGGTTGTTGATGTAATTAATTATTAATTACACATTAGCATAAGTTTACTTAGGCATATTTAATTCCTAAGTTATAGGATCTTATCTTTATCTTTTGAGCTATCTTGTTGCTCAAGATAAGATTAGGTTTAGGCATCTTTGCTTTTATAAAGAAAATTATCTCTTGTATTATTTGGTCTTTTCGAATATATCAAATTGCATGTTTTTATGCAAAGTTTCTGCTTTTTCGTTTTCCTCTTCTGTGGAAGGTCTGTTTTGGTTTGCAATCAGATCTTGGTTTTCTAACAATTTGTTCATATCTCATCAATAATCAAGTAAGTGTCAGTTGAACTACATGGTCTCTATGTATATAATGTAGGAAAGGCTAATCTCTTATCAGCCCTCAAGGCCCCTAGGATAGGTCTTAAGGTTAGTCTCTTGGTCAAAATCTCATAAAACCCCACAACATTGGAAAATAAAAAATAAAAGAAATTGTAAAACATCTGGAAAATACCAACAAATAGCCTCAAAAGATTTCAAAACATCAAAAACATCCAAATATTTGAAAAAAACCATCTGTCCCATCTCACTTTCACCCATAATAAACATCACTCATAATAAATCATCACCCTCAACCTTTGGTGAAACAATCAGAAACAAGTCTAGCAATTCAAAAGTGAAAACTTAAGCGTCAAGGTCTCAAGTCTAGGTCAGTGAGTAAACAAGTTGGTCAATTCTTTGTATTAATAGCTTATCATCCAATCAATCCCAAATCATTTGATAACATCATGTCTTAGGATGCATCCTTCGAACAATGGAAATCAACATCAAGAATCACCATAGTTCAGCCTTGACTAGTGATATGAAGAACATTAACTTGTTCATTTACTTGAACTTTTCCTTGTTGATTTCTCTTATTGCATTCATTTCAATGACCTCTCGATGATGTCCAAACAAAGGTATTTAGAGAGAAAGGAATGGGGTACCAATCATTATATTTTATCTATTGTGCTTGTTGGATGGTCTTGTAATATAACCTCGGTCATGCCTCTTTTTTTTGGTCTATAGGGAGGGTATTTTAGGTGTCTTGTTGACCACATAGGAAGGCTTTCCTTTCTATGTTTTGGTTTGAGATGTTTGGAATATCTAAACTGCATTCTGAATAAGGTTCCATATGCCAGGTGTGAATAGGAATACTCCTATCTGATTGTCGAGTCAAAGTCCATCACACTAGGTGCAATGCCATCCTGGTTCTTTATACCTTGTTGCAACATGCCTATGTGTGTTATAAAACATAAGGTAAATATCCCTTTTAAAAATCCCAATTCCTGATAAGAAAATCATGATCATCATTATCATCTCTAATAATGTCTTGTAGATCATGGACTTGTTGGATCCTCTTGTCTTCATATAATTTCTTCTTTCTTCTCTCCGCGCTAACATGGTACCATGACACTTAAATCAAAAAAATCACTAATGCATCCATCATGCATCCACAAACCATTAAAATACATGCATCTCATAATCATAGCATATCATATCATCCATCTCGCATACATTGCATTATCATTTAAATTTTTTAGGATAGTATATATTGGATATTCTAAGCATCTTAAATCCATCTCATTTGCACCATCATCATAACCATTCATGTGTCCATCTTGAACCTTTTTTATCGCGAGATTGGCCCTCAAATCAAACTCTTCACTTGATCTCTCGAGGGGGTGGTGTACCTATGCAATTCTTCTCGTTGGGGCATCAGTGGGGCATTTGAAAAAATAAATAAAAAATTGAATTTTTGTCTCAGAAAGGTTATTCTGTGAACCAACGGAGTAGGTAAATTACTTCAAAGATGGGAAACACGTAGAAACGTAAATTATACTGATTGATCTCGTGCACTTGATCCTAATTTACTAACACCAATTCTACCTAAATCATTTCCTTTACTAACCATTTAATTGAATAACCCTTATTTAATTAAATTCATCATATTTCATCTTTTAATTAAATAAATCCACTTTATTTGATTAAATAATTATCTTCTATTAATTATATAAATCATTTTGTTTAATTAATCATATTCTCCTCTTTTAATTAAATAATTCATTTTATTTAATTAAGTTCTAAAGTCATCTCCTTTAAATTAAATAAACTAACCTTTATTTGATTTAAGTCTAACATCATCCCCTTTTAATTAAAGAATATCAAACTTTATTTAATTAAGTCAAATATATATTATTCCTCTCATTTTGATTTATTTTTAAATCCAAAAATCTAATTCAAATTGTCAAATCAGCTAATTATGATCTAAATTAATCAAATCATGATTATTCCTAACACTAATCCCTCAAATCCTCTAGATTCTGCAACTTATGCATGTAAATCAATTTAATTGATCTATAAATTCTTCCATTTTCATTCAAAAAGAGCATCAAGTTGGAATATTCTTCAAATTTGAATTTTCCCTCCCACATGTCTTATCCTCCAACTTGGCATTTATTTCTCTTACAAGTCCTTTTTCTTGAGCCAAGTGGCAATAACTCCTCTTACACATCTTCCTCCACAAGATAACTTTTTTAATTTCAAATTTCCACCTTATGGCATTAATGTGCACATTCATCAAAATTTTCTACACCTCTCACCACTAACATGTTGATAAGTGGCACAATTCCATTGGATTATGTTTAGTCGCACGTTCATCTTTTTTGCTCATTCTTCCATCCTTCTCTTCTATAAATGGAGAGCTCTTTTACTAATTTTAGATCTACAACTTCATGCAAAATCATTATCTTCATGTTTTGAGCAATTTCATCCATTCTCATCCAAGTTTCATAGTTTTCATCAATTTCATAGCTAGGTTATCAAAAAATTTATCAAGGAACTCCAATGATCATCATCAAGCTTGCAAGGAATTGAGAAAGGGATATTTTCCACATCAAAATAACACCAATTCCCCATGGGATTGAGGGTTTGAGCATTTGAATAGGATTTATATTGCTTTATTTGTGTTCTTTACTTTATTTCTTATTATTTATGTTTCAAATGAATCTTATGGGGAATGATGGTTTTGATTTGCATAATTGACTAATATTGTGTTTGTTGTTTATGTTTGTGTAGGTCTAGATCCACCATTCATAGTTTGACTACAGGAAGAGTGAACAAAAGTGTCTTTATTGGATCAGAAGAATTAGTTGCATGAGAAGATGAGTCTTCTTGCACCTCGTAATGGTTCTAAATTATGTTAGACAATACTTCATCTTTATCCTAAAGTTGCATGAAAGAACTCCTACCTAACATCATACGTTGTGCCATATAATTGATTTCCTTGGCCTCTTCAGCAACATGGGGCCATATGGGGTTATCCATATCATGGGATTGTTGAGAAAGAGGGTAGAGAACAAGCTTTTTGGTGCTCTTTCCATAAAAAATGGTTATGTCCTCTGTCTGACATCCAATATAGTCATTTGTTGTTGCTAACCATGGCCTTCCTAGAATAATGGGGTACCTGCCTAGTGTAGCTTTAGGAGAAAGAATCATGAAATTTGTTGTGTACTCCCAAGAGTCTAGAGTTACCACACAATCCTCTAATATACCATCAGGTTTAACAGTGGAACTATCAACAAGATACAAGATAGTAGGAGTAGGTCTCATGCTTGCAACATTTAGTTGTTGCAGGATATCCTTGGTCATTAGATTTATTTCTGCTCCCAAATCAATCAAAGCATTCTTTATTTGGATCCCATTTATAACAACTCCTACCATAGGACTCCCTAGGTCATTATATTTGGGAACAATCACTTTCCCAAGCATGATATCAGCCAATCTTTGTTCTTCCTTCCTGGCATCTTAAGGCATGCTTCCTTAATTTCTTTTCCATATATGGGAACCTCTTATATGACTTGAAATAAGGGTATCTTGACACATATATGCTTAAATTGATGTAGAATTTCAAAGTATGGTTCCTCCTTCTCTTCCTTTTGTTTCACAGTTTCCAACCTATGGGGAAATGGTGGTTCTTTGTTAGTCTGTTGGACTAGGATTGGTTTAATATTTTTAGGTGCACTTAGATGAATAGGGACATTCAAATTCTCCTTCTTATTCCACATGAATATTAGTGATAATGGGTGTGCAAGGGGATGGAAAATTAGTTCCTAAACACAAGTGGATGTCACTTACACTCACTACATATACAGAGAATTGATTTGGATCAATAGAGTAGATTGGCTATTGATGTGGTTTTTTATTTGGGTTAGGTGTGGGTTGAGCTAGTACCTGAGTAGGTTTAGGTGTATTTGAAATTGAACTAGTAGGGGGAGGCATTATAGTAGGTTTTCAGAGATGAGAAGGTGGTTGCATGTAACTAGTTTTCTGGTTTTTCCATTGTTGTCCTCCCCTCCATTGAAATGTTTGTTGCCAAATTCCTAGAGGTGGCTACCAATTTCCTTGAAACTGTTGCTAGGTTTTTTCCATTGGGGTGGAGAGTTTTGGTGGTTGGGCTAGGTATTTGAAGGATTACTCCAAGGTTTTGGTGGATATCCTCCATAGTTGGATGGATATGGGGGCTTCCATTGGTTACTTGATACATAAGAATTAAAATAAGGCCCAACAAAGGATAATGGATCTGGTGGCATACCTTGTCTTGGAGCCCATGGCCTCCTTTGTACAATGTAGTAGGCTTGATCACCATAACCCTGGATTGGATTGAACTCAGGTGGAATCTTCTTACTGTCAATATTCGCTATATTTTGTATCTACAGTCCTTCTTTTGTCTGCAATGAGGGAAATATTTTTCCAACATTGCCTCTGCCTCCTCTTGTTTCTTCTTGGCTTGAACTATATACAACTAAGTAGCTAGAATTTTTATGATGCCTTGCTTGAAGTCTACTAGCAAGTGAGTAATCTCCATCCCTAAGACTCCATTGGTAGATGACTTACCCATAGAGGATTGGTAATCTCTCCCTTTATTTGAAGCTTCCCTAGAATAATTCTAACATATCTTCTTGATATCCTATGAAGGGACTTGGGTGATATCTCCTCCTCACATCAGGTCTAAGGCATTTGTGCAACTATCATTAATTCCTCTTAGGAAAAGTATCTTTTTTGATTCTTCATTGAGAGTATGGTGTGGAGATTTTTTTAGACAAAACAAAAACCTTGAAATGTAATCCTTGAGACTCTCATCTTCCTTTTGTTGCATCCTAAAAATGTCATCTCCCCTCATATCACTGCCCCTACAATATTCCTTGTACTTTTCAATGAATTTTGTCTTCATGTTCTCCCAATTCTCCATAGTATTTCTTCCTAGGCTCATAAACCATCTTAATGCAGCTTATTTCAATGTGGTAGGGAATAGCTTGAGCCTATGGGCATCAATGGTATAGTCATAACTCCTATAGAGTATATCAAACTCGAAGAAGAAAGTATCATGATCTTCTATGACAAGTCCATAGAACTTAGGAAGGACTGAAGAAGGGATATTTTTGAGGTTTTCAACTTCATTCTGATGAGTGATGGGGAAAGGAAAAGCTAGTTGGTTAGGTCTGTTTCTATTTGAATCACCCATGCCTTCTTGATGGAGTTCCAAAGCAAAGGGATTCTCAATCTGATTTTGGTCTTTAGAGGAAATTTCAGAATTGGTCAGATCAGGAAATGCATCAGCAAAGGGGTGTGGCTCTTCTTCTTCATCATCTCTTGGAATATTTTGATGCTTAACTAGCTAGAATGGATCAGGGTTATTAGGAAGGAATCTCCCATGAGCATCTCTCGTCCTTCCTCTATGCATACAGTATCAACTCAATATCAGCCAACTAACACAAAGAATTGGAAAATGAATAGTGGATCATTACTTTCCTAAATGAGGGGTATACTAAGAACAAACTTGTATAAATACTACAATAGGAAAGAAACTACCAATGAATCCAAGGAACTCCCTAGTTTAACACCATCCCCAGGAACGATGCCAAAAATGTTGTCCTCCTACAATGATTTAACAACTAAGCCCTTAAAGATGTGATTTAGATATTGGACATATAATCTGAATAGCTATCTCAATCATCACGAAGGTACATTTAACTTGTCAACCCAGGGACATAGAATTGAAATGGGTCAACTTAGTATGTGCACTAGGCATCCATAGTAGCCATATTCATTATATAGCTAAGAAAGACATAATGTTGAAAGTAAATTGCTTGGAAAGAAATAACATAAGTATTGAATATCAACCAACAACTATACTAAGCTGAAATGCATGATAGAAATGAAAATATGAGCAAATAGATAGGAAACTACAATGTCTGCTTTGGTTGCAGGAACAATCACATAATGGAATTCTAGTGGTTGTAGGAACAGTCAATTGCCTAATTTTTAACTAATTTTTGAACATAAAGTAATAACTAAACTAAAGGGTGGAATGCACATCAAGTGGCCCCCCTTAGATGAGTATCCCTTAAAACAAATGTAAACTTAGATGCATGAACTTCTAACTTCATTTTATTCATTGGAAAGCATGAGTACAATCAAGCAACATAACTATATTACTGAAAAAATAAGAATGTGAGTACATCATCAGATTAATCAACCTTCCAAGAAGGAGCATTTGAGTCTTATTTATAGGAAGAAAAAATACTAACTAATCTACCTAGCAATGTGGTCAACTCTAATAGATTGAGAGGATGCCACTTTAGGGAAAACATAAAATGTGGGGAGGAGGTTATGCATGCATGGAATCTAGTCAAGCATGTTTTCCTTAACACAGATCTAGCACAACAGTAACTCCTATATTCGCTCAACAAAATATTAATACTATTTACAAGGTAGTAACAATTCTATGATTTAAACTAGGAATCTCCCTCCATTGAGAGTCTTCCCTCCATTGAACTTTGAATGATCACCTTGTTGACCTTTATGGAAAATGACCAGTCGGCAGAATCCTCCTCAATTTTGTAGGCTGTAATTATATCTACATAAAAATATTAATATGCACAACAATTGCATATCTGTAACTATCTTAAAGTTTCATTCATTAATCCACATTTAAAATTAACATAGATAGTTCATATAGCATGTCAATGTCATTTAAAGGTTACAAAAAGAAACTCATGCCCAATGTCTACGGTTTTGAGGAAATATCATGAAAAGGTCAACATCCAAGTGTCAAAGTATATGACAACAACAACAAATGGATAATAAAATCTATCAAAATTGAGCCAAAAAATGAACTCATCAATTGATTTGACTGGTTTGATTGGTTTGAGAAATGACTATTTGGACTTAGAGACTTGTTGGCTTGTTGATTCAGGATTTGTGTTTGAAGTTTAGATGATGATATCACGGCTGAATTGATAGTGTCCGAATTATTTTTAATTACTCGACGAACCCTAAAATATTGACCTATGGGGCCTTGGGGACTCATTAAAAAATGGCCTTTCCTATGTAGCAATGTGTAGAGGCCTCGTAGTTTGACATGACCCTTGACTTTGTTTCTATGACAAAGGACCAAATCATGATTTTATTGGACAACACCTAAAGGAGTGACCTAATGCCTCAGGGGCACTTCGAATATGGCCTTGCCTACATCTAGTCATAGAGGCAACGTAGTTTGACAATGAAAAAGACTAACATGATTGACTTTTACTTTGTTTTGGGGATTTTTAAAGATATATGAATGTTTTTGAGTTCTTAACATATTTTGAATTTTTTTTCTTTTTGAGGTTTTATGATTTTATTTTGAATGTTTTTTTTTTAATCTTTTTTCATTTTATGACGATCGTGAAAAATGCATGTAAATGATTCCTACAAGAAAGCAATAAACCATGCACAAGAATCCAAGGAAAAACATGATCTTGCCCCTAGTCAAGCTAGATAGCAATTGATAGGTGATGATTATGATGATGTTGTTGACATTGGAAGGACACATCCCAAAACAATGTGAGGAAAATGGTAATGTGACTAAAGGATCAATATTTGCAGCAAGGATATAAATAAATCCAAGGAATGTTTTGGATGATGTACTAGGATGCATAACAAGATTGTATGGGTTAAACTTGTTACATTTGGAATGACTTATTTTTAGGATTGAATGGGGTGATGGAAGGATGTTGGATAAGTGGATTAGAATCCTTAAACCAATGACAAGGGAAAACCAAGTCTAATAATAGGTATAGAAGGATATAATGGATTGATTTTTGTAAAGGATAAGAGATATGAGGATTATTGGCTAGAAGAATTATCATATGGTCTTCAAGGACTATTTCATAAAAGGATAACTCATTTTCTCCAAGGTATTGGTTTGGATAATGCTGTGAAGGAATGACATGATTTTTCATGGATAGTACATGACCAAAGGATAGATATGTGAAGAGTTTTTCCAAAGCATGATTTATGTTTGTACCCCTATCCTGATCAAGATCAAAGTAGGTGGGAAATGGATGGGAATGATATGGATTAAATGGATGGATGGTGATGGAAACCCTAAAAAAAAATAAAAATCTATCTCAAAATCCTACTATATTTTGGGAAAAGGTCTATATCTAAGGGCTTAGGGTTTTAGTCTACTATCATTGTTCAAGGGTTTTATGTTATCTTGGACCCATCTTGAAAAACCCTTGAGTTTATATATCCTCGCCAAGGTTTTAATTCTCTATTGACTCCTTGTTGCTAGTTCCTGGTCTTTTAAGTCACGTCTTATGCAATCAAAATACATAAAACAACCAACCCTTTGCTCTATTCTTATCAGTTATCATATGTTGGGCCATTATTTTAATTTTCTAAAGTTGGGCTAATTTTTTTTTGCTAAAATCATTTTAGTCTTAAGATTTTTAATCTCATGGGTTGTATTCCAGTCAACCTAGTTGGATCCTTCTTTTAAGACTAACAATTTTGGCATGTGCAAATATGAAAATCTCTTATGACTATTTGATCATTTAGAATAGATCTTGGTCATTCCTCATGCAACCATTCTATTTCATTGCCTATTATTTTATTCTCATGGGATAGCACATGTAAGCCACATGTCATATGCATTGGTGGGCCTAGTGTCTTTATTGAAGATTGCAGGTGGTAATCAAAGGAAAATCAATGGTGGTGATTGATTGATGTAGTCACATCTCAACCGTTCCCCACACACCCACCCTATTTCATTCTTCATGAAAATATTCAAGCGGGCTAGCGAGTGACTATCACGTGTCATGTTTGTCTATGGGACTAATGTTTCCAAGCACACAACATGTGAAGCTTTGAAGTGAATCAACAATTGATAGTGGGTGACGTGGGTCAATCCTAACCACTCCCCACTATCTCATGTGGGTCCCACCCTTACTATCTAATTGTCAACTGGGTGGCGGGTGGTTGCTATGTGGAATAACCTAGAGGGTGTGTAAGCATTGGAGCAAAGGAAAAAATTAATCAAATAGTTCAACATGGGGCACAAACAATAAAGTGTGTGCTACTAAAGGAAGATATAAAGCATGTTTCTAAGATCTTTTAATTTGGGTCGTTGATTGTGTAAAAAGAATAAGGCTATGGGAAACTGGTATTGATTAAGATGTGAGTATGTAGAGGCCATGGGATTTATTCTCAGTCGTTCCCTATCTCCCTGCTGATAGAAGTTGTACATAGGTTAAGACTCATGAGAGCAAGGGGAAGAAGACACATGGATTTTGGATGCAATGAAAAAGAAATGGTGGATCTCGCATATCACCAACTGGTGAGTGGTTCCATGTGGCTTTCCATCATTTGATGAGGATTGACGCTACGTATAGTCATATTTTTCAAATCAAGCCAACAAAATTTGGATTATTCATCAGTTAATACATCCATATGATCAATGGCTAGCATTCAAAACTTAGTTTGAGGGAAAGTGAGTCATTTGGGTTCATGTGAGTAAGCCTTAATAATTGAAAGGATGTCAATCTACCAAAGTAGGAGGTTGCATAGCTATTAAAACCTATATTGAATGCATAATTGAGCATTGTGAAGCATATTCTACATACTTCGAGAGCTTGTGTTATGGTTTTCATGCTTGTTTGACGTCGATGCTAGGGTTATCAACCTATGAAAAAGAACTAGTAAGTAAATTACTATCTTCCCATCAGAATTATTGAAAATTTTTGGTTTCCCAAACTTGTGAGTCAATTAGGGTTTTTCTTGGTTTTGCACTTTAAGGTTTGATGTTCATCAAAGAAAATTGGTTGGTCCTACATTGTTTTAATCTGTGTCAAACCCTTATCTGAACTGTTAATTTTTTCCAAGAAACCAAAAACCTTTCTTTGTAAAATTCTTGTGTCGTGGCTCCTAAAGCACAATGAAAAGCATCTTCGTCTAAAGGGGAAGATTATTCTCCCAAAATACCTTTGAGTAAGGACCTTACTAAACAACTATACCCTCAACCATTGAAAAATATAAGGGTCAATTGCTTCCTCGGTGTCCCCAAGTAACTGAGGGTTTGTTTGATAAAAATTACTCTATTAGGGATGTCAGACTACCTTGTACTGGTTGGGAATTGTTATATGGTTGGTTTTGGAATAGAAACATGGGTATTCTAGTTGGTAACCTCTAGGATCAATTGACTTGGGAAATTTGACAGTACCCAATGTCTACATGGATGTTGATTTTCTTAAACTATTAGCTGCCAATTATGATCTAGTCACAAGGACTATAAGGACATATGATGGGAAGGAAATGGTTAAAATTACTAAGAAATTGCTCATTTTTTTAAACTCGCCAAGTGGAGTGATGAAATGCTTAAAATTGATGAGGAAAATCTTAGGAAGTAATATGAAAAGACCAATATTGCATTCAGAAACCATGTATTGCCAAGGTATCTGACAGAGATTGGAGGTCAAAAAATTACATTAGGAAAATTTGATAAGGAACCCTTTCATGTGAATTATTTTGTTTCATATTTACAAAGGAAATTTTACTCCATTTTCTAAATAATTGGTTATTATCCTATCATTGGAATGCCCATGACATGGATGTATATGGAAGCCCACATTCAACATCCTCAATATTGCACAGTATATGACTATGTAGAGTTTCTGGCATAAAGAATGCATGAAGGTGTGGTAAGATTGAAGAAAGGTGTAGATGGAGTAAGGTTTAGCTAGTACTCACTGCTAATGCATTTTTTTTTTCAAAGGTCCATCTTACTTTGGGAAGAGTATGACTTTGGATTGGAAGAAGGGTGACTTGGATTTTCTTGTGTAATGTTGGACTACTATCTTGGACAAGGATGAAATGATGTATGACTTTGTGGTGTTTGAGAACTTGTTTGCTTATGAATTAAAGAGATCCCTAGTTGTGAATATACCTAGAATTCCCATAGCCCTTCATGACTTCATGAGACCTAAGGAAAGAAGGCTTGAGTTGGGAATTGATAAAAAATTAGGGAAATGTTTTCCCATATCCCAATCAAAGTATTTTAAGAGTGTATGGTTCCACTGTTGCACCTCACTTGCTGTAAAGATATTTTCCAAACGGAATTGGTTTCCTTGAAGTAATATGGCAAATGGGAAGTGTTGAAAATGAGTATTTTTTGAATTAAGGAAAAGGAACATTTTTTCCTTCTTACACATATTTCTCTTATTTTATGATGAAAAGGGGAGGTTGGAATAAGATACTTGATGTACTCAAGTCTCTTAGTGTAATTAATATTTAATTGAACGCTATCTTGTTGCTCAAGATAAGATTAGGGTTATGCATACTTTGCTTTTATAAAGCAAATCATCTCATGTAATTATGAATTCTTGAATAATAATATTTTGCACATCTTCTGCAAAGCTCTTACTTTTTCTGATTTTCTCTTCTCTGGAAGGTTATTTTCTAGTTTTCATTTCAGATCTTGGTTTCTAACATGGTATCAGAGCCCGGCCTCTAGCCCCCACGGGCTCCGATTGCCTGGTTGCGGTCCTATGGGGGCCTGGGTGCTATGAGCCTAGCCCCCGACCCCCCATAACCCCTAGCCACCGGTCCTATGCATGACTGAGAGCTCTGTTGAAGCCCCTAGTCCACTAGCCCCTGGTCATGCACAAGACCAAGGGCTCTTTTTTTTAAGCCCCTCGAGCTTCCTGCAATCCTTATTGGGCATTTTGGAGCAACTTTCACTAAATCAGGTGTGTTTTTTGCGTACGGTGTCCATTTTTCGCAAACAAGGTACCTTTGGAAAGCTGATTCCGACACCGATCTAGTGGTTAAGTTTTTTTTACTAGATTTTTCTCCAGATTTATTTTGTAGGTCCTTGAACTTAGATGAAGTTATTTTTTCTTCGGAGGGCATATCTTTTGACTCAGTGATCCTTTTTTTATCATTCTTGCAGTGTTGGAAAGCTAGTTCAATCCTCTACATAGATATGAGGTCTATTTTTTATTTATTTTTATGCATGTTTGCATTCTCTCCTTTTACAATCATTGGATTATTGTAATAAATGAACTGATATAAAGTTCCATCAGGGGGGTTTCTTGCATAATAATCTGATTAGAGTGCATGCACTTTGATCTTCATCTTGTTTTGATGGCAACTCATATGGGTTATATCTGGTTTCCTAGTTTCTTTTGGCCACATCTTGCTCTTTCTTGACATAGATCATATTCACATCGGTTCACACTTTAGATTGGGAGTTTATGGTTATTGATCCGCATTGGTTCAAATCCTTCTCAGTTTGAGGGAAAAATTTTTATGGTTAATGTTCCAGATTCTTTATGGTACTTATTCCCATGGAAGAGTTTTAGTCACAGTTTGGCATCAACATCAAGATTCACAGTTTCAAGATTTTGTCATCATTTCATCTACTATTGCTTCACAAATTCTAGGGTTGTTCTAGTTTGTGAGCTTTCTCGTGTTTCGTGGCATCGGGTCTGATGTTGCATTATTATGATTCCACTTTGGCTTCTTGTAGATAGAAGTATCTTTCCTTGCTTGTCAAATTGTGGTTCCAGTGTTACTCCACAGTGTTCTTCCAGTGCTTCTTTGCAATAGTCATCTCATTGTATGGGGGTTTTGTCCCACTGGGTTTTCCTTCTCTACCTCATTATTGCATTTGTACATGGGTACCTAATCAGGCCTTGTTGTTGGGACCCATTCATGCTTTCTTGCATTCATCTTAGTTTTAGGTGCATGCCTTTTTAGTCTCCCTAAGTTGCACTTATGGGGGGGTGTTAGTGTAATTAATATTTAATTGCACTTGCATAACTTTACTTAGGTAATATTTTAATTCCTAGGTTAATTATTCTCATCCTTATCTTGTTGAGCTATCTTTTTTCTCAAAATAAGATTAGGGTAATGCATACTTTGCTTTTATAAAGAAAATCATCTCATGTAATTATGAATTCCTGAATAATAATATTTAGCACATCTTTTGTAAAGCTCTTGCGTTTTCTGATTTTCTCTTTTGTGGAAGGTTATTTTCTTATTTGTATTTCAGATCTTGATTTCTAACAAATTCCTACCACAAGAAAAGATCAGTAGAAAGGGTCGGGTATGATCCTGAAGGTTACATGGCCTGGTTAAAGGAAAGTAACAAGAGTTACAAATTTGTGCACATTTTCCAATTCCTGAAAGATGTGATAAGAAATATGTTTGACCTTTTGGAACAAGAAAAAAGAAAATCAAGATGGATTGCTTTCAATAAGATGCAAAGAAGGATAAAGGAGAACCTTGATTTTAATGTTCTCCTAGAGATTGAAAATGTAATGCAAAAGGTGGAACATCTATGCTATAATTTTGAGACAATAGTGGGTCACCTTGAAACTAAAGGGGTGATAAGTAAGGATAAGTGGAACTCCCCCATTGAATAAGAACATGGTGGAGGATAAGTTCTTGCTATGGAGGATAAATCTACACCTCAAGCCCCTAAAGAACCAAAAATAGAGTTCTTTGTAAGGAGAAAGAGTAAGTAAAAGAAAAATGATGCAGTTCCTTCTCCCTCCCAACAAGAGGGGAAAAATCCTTCTTCTCTTGTGCCATGAGTACCTCCACCATCTCCTCCAAGGCCAAAATAGCCTTAAATTGTGGATATTGATGCTCCACCATTGAGTGCATCACCAAAAAAAGAGCCACCATTGAAGAAGCAGAGGGTTGAAGCATCTAGTTTGGTGGACTATGCTGAGGAAGAATATGATGATGACATATGGGTATCAAAGTAGGAGATGCAAGAAGAAATGCCCACTGTACTAGCGATTATGGTGACACAAAAATTAAGTATGTGGTTGAGTAAATTTGACCTCACTAGGCTTAATGGTAGAGATGATATTCAGGTAGAAGCATGCACAAGGTTTTTAGATGATGATTCATTTGTAAAGTCTCAAGCTTTTGTGGAGTTTGCATTTAGGTATAAGAGAGATGAATATGTCAACGACTTGTCCATAGAAAGAAGTATCCATCCATAATTTCTTGATGCAACCATCCAAAATTTTTTTTTGAATGAAATGAGAGCTAGGTTCCAAAAAATGAATATAAAGGAAGGCAGAGAATTGGTGAGAAATAGTGGTATATTATTACTTCCAGAATGGGATTTATCTTTTTCCATAGCCTTTGATACAATAAAGAGATGTGATAGACCTATTTACAATTTAGAAGAGGAGGTTGCAATTGCATTACAAGGGTCCACCTTCAGTGAATAATGGGATGCATTAGCTATTTGGTCTCTAGCCCCAAGCACAAGGAAGCCTAACATTGCTAAGCCTGCATAGGTAATTACAATGGAGGCTTAATAATAAAGAGGGTATTAGAAACATCAAATCTAGAGGAAGAAAATATGTCAATACATGTTGCACAATTTAGAAGGTCCACTGCAAAATTAGTAACTACAGAAAAGGAGAAGCTCAAGATATATGACAAAAAAAATTTAGTTTACTATGGGAAGCTTCAACAATAAAATGTGGCACAACTAGAAAAGAATAATCAAATTGATGTTGATTCCCCTACCACTTCACAAGAATCTACACTCCCTCAATTTACCCTTGAAGTAAGTTCCTCATAGGAAATTGTGCCATACAACATGGGAAGTGTGCCTATTTCAATAATAGAGCCTAGTACATAAAAAATGCCATAGGTTGAGGAAGATATCAAGAGGATGAGTTTCTCAAGTAGCTTAATGAATATAAAGAGTGTTAGAAACCAAGATCATATTTGCAAACCGAAAAGACCTTCCACAAAAGAGAAAATCAGAAAAAGCGGAGAGGTTGCAAAAGGATGTGCAACATAATATTATTCGAGAATTCAATAATTACAAGATAATTATTTTATTTATAAAAGAAAATATGCATAACCCTAATCTTATCTTGAGCAACAAGATAGCTCAAAAGATAAAGATGAAAATTAATTGACCTAGGAAATAAATAATACCTAAGTAAATTTATGCAAGTGTAATTAAATATTAATTACACCAACACCCCCCCATAAGTGCAACTTAGGGAGACTAACTAAGCATGCACCTAAAAACTAAGATGAATTCAAGAAAGCATGAATTGATCCTGAAAACAAGGCCTAATCAGGTACCCAAGTACAAATGCAATGATGAGATAGAGAAGGAAAACCCAGTGGGACAAAACCCCCCTACAATGAGATGACTGCTACAAAGAAGCACTGGAAGAACACTGTGGAGTAACACTGGAACCACAATCCAACAAGAAAGGAAAGACACTTCTATCTGCAACTGAAACCAAAACCGGAATCATGATAATGTGATAGCAGACCCGATGCCATAGAACACTAGAAAAATCACAAACTGGAACAACCCTAGAATCTGTGAAGCAACAGTAGATGAGATGATGACATAATATGGAAACTGTGTATCTCGATGCCGATGCCAAATTGTGATTAAAACTCTTCCATAGGAAGGAGTACCCAAACAACTCTGGAACATTAACCATAAAAACATGGCCCTCAAACTGAGAAGGATCTGAACCAATGAGAATCAAGAAATATAATCTCTCAACTGAAGTGTGAACCGATGTGAATCCGATATGTGTCAAGCAAGACAAGAATGTGGCCAAAAGAAACTAAGAGACCAGAAATACCATACGAGTTGCCAACAAATCAAAATGGAGATGGAGATCAAAGTGCATGCACACTCTAATCAAATTTATTATGCAAGAAATCCCCCTGAATGGAACTTTATCTTAGTTCATTTATTACAATAACCCAATGATTGTAAAAGGAGAGAATACTAAACATGAATAAAAATAAAAATAAAATAGACCTCAGATCTGTGTAGAGGACTGAATTAGCTTTCCAACGCCGCAAGAATGACGAAAAAAGGATCACTGAGTCAAAAGATATGCCCTCCGGAGTGAAAACAACAACATCTGAGTTTAAAGGCCTGCAACATAAATCTGGAGAAAAATCTGGTAAAAATACCTATACCACTGGATCAGTGTCAGAATCAGCTTTCTGGCGATATCTCATTTGCGAAAAACAGACATTGTATGCAAAAAACACACCCGATTTCGTGAACATTGCTCGAGAAGGGGAAAAAACCAGAGGCATTAAATTTGACGTCCAAATGGCTGTCGTAGCAAAACTGTGAGCTTAAAATGGACGGTCAAATGGACGTCAGCACTTTTGCACAATTTGGCTTATTATAAAAAAAAAATGTTTTTTTTTTGAGAAAAAAACAATAAAAAAAAATTACACTGTATATTTTTGTTAAAAAAATATATTAAAAGGCTTTGATTTTTTATTTTTTTAAAAATCATAAAAAAAAGGCCAGAGGTGTGGGTTTAAGCTGCCGCCGGTGACTATAAAATCCACCGCTGGTGGCTTTAAAGGCCACTTCCAGTGGTTTTAAAGGCCGCCGGTCGACGACATTAATGGGCCCGCAGGTACCCTGCGGGTACCATTAATAAATGGTTCGCACAAACTAAAAAACGCCCAATAAAAAACCTATGCCTTTTTTCAGAGGCTTTTCAAAAAAATTTAATATAATTTTTTTGCAAAATGGGTTTGCAGGAAAAATATTAGATTTTTTTTTTTTGAAAGAAAATTTCACCTTGAACTGCGTGCTGGGGAGGCCATAAGGCCCCCAGGCAAAAAAATTTGCCTCCCGGATCAACTGCACCAAAATCGATGAAACGAAGGGCATTTTTAGGGTTTTTGGCCACTGCGAACATGATGGTGACCTTCGTTTCTACTCAAACTACTCCAAAAAATCAGCTACCTCCAGAACTTGCAAAAAATCTCCCAGCTTTAAACCCTCACAGATCTGGTAAATGATGGCCAAAATCTGCAAAAATAAAAGTCAATCTTGACATTTTCCAGCGCTCTGAATCCAATGGTGAAGCCTAATCTAATCCAAAATGCCTCATAGATGAACTCAAGGCCTGATACCCTCGAAGAATCTCGAATGAACCCTGTAATTATTTTCTCAAAAATATGAGAAGGGGCTGCAAATCAAGGCTCTGATACCATGTTTGAAACCAAGATCAGATTTGCAAACCGAAAAGACCTTCCACATAAGAGAAAATCAGAAAAAGCAGAGAGGTTGCAAAAAAATGTGCAACATAATATTATTCGAGAATTCAATAATTACAAGATAATGATTTGCTTTATAAAAGCGAAGATGCATAACCCTAATCTTATCTTGAGCAACAAGATAGCTCAAAAGATAAAGACGAAAATTAATTAACCTAGGAAATAAATAATACCTAAGTAAAGTTATTCTAGTGTAATTAAATATTAATTACACCAACAAAGAGAAACGTGACAATTATGATAAGAAGGTTTTTAATAGCAATATGGAGATTGCCACTATAGTATTGGAGCATTTGAACAAAAGAGTAAATAAAAAATTGAATAGCATTCATTATACCTATTCATCCATGGTGGTTTCTTTAAATAATTTTAACAATGATAGGGAAAGAGCTATTCCACTTATGGAAACATGGATCCCTTGGATGAAGGAATTAAGATTGATTTCCATTAGAGCTAAGGAAGATGCAACCCTCCTGAAAAGTTTAAGCCTACTATTACTCGTGTAGGTAAAATTGAGGGGTATAGGGAAAATATTGAACCTTTGAAGATCAAAGTAAGGGAGATGATGAAATCATTTAATGAATCACATCATGGTCTCCTTCCATCCATTCTAAGGGATGATGGTAGCATAAAAACCTACAGGAATGGAAAGATGAAACTAATAAAATTATTTCAGATTAGGCAGTTTTAATTTGTCAAAGAAATGATACAGGAACACTGAAGAGAAATATGGATATGTTGGCTCATATCGAGGTTGTCTTGTTGGAGTTCGACAAGGAGACCAACCAAATTGTTTCCAAGTATGCACCTTATAGAGAAAATGTTGATGAGGTCATGAATTTCAACTGGCCTACCGAAGAGGAATTCCTAACATGGACAAGTAGATACTTAGAGGGGGTAGTGGATTAATAAGAGATGATGGGGTGGTGATTTGAATTTTTTTCTTTTGAATTCTAAAATCATGATGAGTAACGGATGGGTGAAAATGCATTGCATAGCCTAGATTTAGTATAGATTAGTCTTTTGCTAAAGTAAAGAAAATATAGTGCATTTTATTCAATTTGAATTGGTGACTAATCTGAAGATGTGGACATATTCATTGTCCTTTCCTTTATATTTCTTTCATGCTTTCTTTCACTTTCATTTTGTGTGCGTGGGCACAATTTTTGAGTAAATTGTTTCAAGATGCCTTTTGGAAGGTGGGACCGGATCTCCAGTGATGAATGAAGACTATTCTTATTTTACACATGTTTCCCACCACTTGGGAACTCATTGTGATTGAAAATTGAATAAATGTTATAGCGATCCAACAAGGTAATGACATGTGTAATTTTTTGCCTGAAGCTTGTTTTTCTTCTTTGTTTCTATAAGAAGGAATTCAGGGCTAGAAAGTAGAGGTTCAAATTGTAATTGACATAGTTAATTGTTAGTAAATTATTAAGCATAGTTTGAATTGTCTTAAGTTCTAAGTCTTTAGTTACTTATGTAATTTTGATAATAGGATAGAAAATACAATATATAGAATGATGAAAATTTTATGGCTATTGTCTCTCCTCTATAATTGTTCTATTGAATATAATCAAGTATTATTTTGTTCATCTCCATTTCTTTCTAGTGGATATGTAATTTCATTCTTGCTTATTAATTCAAAGAATTAGTGCAAGTACTTGAACGAGATTGTTGACTCATATGACGACTCGTATGAATTATGTGCTAGGATATTTTCAAGAAGTAATGGTTGAGAATGCTATGAGAAAATATTGTAATGTAGTGTTTCTTAAGCTATATGTTTCTATTGTTGAATTGTTATCAAGTTCCATAGGTTAAGATTGACTCCATGTTTAGGATATGGCACTGGTTTTAGTAAATCAATTAGAATTGAGTTCTTGGGTCAGTTAATCAGCTAATCACTCTTTATTTAAAAATATTTGAAATGGGTTACCATTGTAGTAATACTACGATAAATTTCACTTTTCTCATGCTCCAAGTAAAAGGTATTATTTAAGAGAACTGCCAACTCTTTTGATACACTATATTGTTGACTTGATACATGAGAGTTGTCTATTGTTTACAATGTATCTAAATATAAACCACACAAGTTCTTAAATATACATTATAGGATTACCCTCCTGGGTTCCATAGAGCCCAAAGTGTAGGAGTAAATTTTTTGTAGCTTTTACTAGTTCGTTAGCCAATCCCTTTAGATTGCTAATTACTAGAAATGGAAAAGTCCATAGGCAATTCTTAAGACCACCTGGGCTCTTAAAAAATAACCAATAGATGGAAATATCATAAGAAATGTTATGCAAAAGTTATGGGAGATAAGATAACTTTCCCCCAAGTGTAATGGTCCAAATAGATAGTTTCTCTTTTACACATGATGCTTGTTTGCTAGGCTTTCATTATGGTAGTTATCCAAAGCACCATAAAAATGGTTTTCACTATTGGAATTTTTTTTTCTCTTTACTATTTTTTTAAAAAAAAAATTTGGTGTTACCAAGACACCTATTTGCCAGGTTTTCATCAAGGTGACAATTTTTTTATTTTTCAAAATTTTTGGTATCTTTTTCATGACCTTTTTCTCACTTTTTGTATTTTTTCAAGACTTGATATTTTGGACGATCATTGATTGCTCTGAATCCTTTGATGGTGTTTCTATAGAGACTAGGGCCATGATATCCCAATAATGACCTCTATGAAGTAGTTCCTTTGTCAGGATCATAGCGCTTGCATATAACTAATCAATGCAATTCTGATCCTTGTTGATACTAGAGTTGGCCTTTTTAGAATACGGACATTGTGATAGAGTGGCATGAGAGTCCTTATTATAAAGAGTTGCTGCTAGGATGTGACAAATTTGCACCACATGAGGTGTGATTTTTTGAATGATGGATGATGGTAGATGTGGAGGGATTGTTTGGACATTTGGATGAATCACTTCTTATTTTCTAAACTTCGTATGTTGGATGGTGAAGATTGTAATTTTGATTGGGATAGAATTTGGAACCAACACTTTTATATGCCTTGCTTGATGACCATTTTAAAGGAGCTGGACATTTATTATATGTGGGAGTCCTCTTTTCTTGTGGCTCCACATTTTGATTGACTTTTGGATTTAGAATATTTTCTTTGCTTGATCCATTTTTCTTTGGGATCCATTTTAACTTCATTTTTCCACTCAGATTTTTGATTGATTCAATGGCCTTTGAAATTTGATTTTGAACTTTATATTTGTAATAATTTTTTTTTGTTGGTTCCAATTGATGGATTTATTCATGGTAGAATGACGATTTATGGTGTGGATGGAAGGACTGTTGGCAAAAACCTTATGGTAAGGACTACTCATGGCCCCCATTTTGATGTTTGTATCTGATAAAGTTTCCCCCAATATCAAGGAGGTACAACTAACATCATTAGATTTGATGATTGAAGAATAGCCAAGATCCTGATCTCTTGTATTTTTTTGAAACTATATTAGTTCTCGAATTCCTTTCTCATGTATGCCTAGTGATCTTCCTTGATACTGCATGCTCTGATAGATTTTGTTTGTGATGGGGAATTTTTGTTTTGAAAACAAGTTGCTAACCCATCATTGTGTATGTGGTGTCTATTACTTGGAATCTTCTCCTCCGCAAGAAATCCTAATTTGATAAAAGTGGAAGATCCTAGTTGATAGGATGTCTTAGCTTCATTTACATGTGGGTATGTGCAGGATCATCATGGAAAAAATAGGCCCTAAAGTGGTGAAAATTTCAAAAAAATTAGAGTTACGCAACTTGATGTAAAAAATTGAATAAGTTATCTATATTATTTCAAAAATATGTAAGAATAGAATATGTATCAAATAGAATGTAGTTTCTAAACTACTAGCTTTTTAAAAAAAAAATCTATTTGGTGAAAATTTGAAATTTCAATGCAGTAGCACTTAAATTTTAGGGAAAAAAAAGTAGGTGTCCACCACCCTAACCACAATAAAATGATAATATTTTTTTATAATATTTTAGATATAAGTAGAGGACTCATATCCTGATGTGATGCATGTTTTTTTTGTAATTTTTTTCCAAGTAAATAATTAATTATGATTTTTTAATTATAAATTTTAAAAAATATAAAAACTCATATGTTTGACCACCTTAACTTGGTGAAAACTTCATGAAATTCTTTTTTTGAAAATCCTATAGTATGCAAGCATAGAATGTGACACATTTTTCACATTCAAAAAATGTGATACCATTTGAAAACTATAGATGTTTTTCAATCAAGCTATCAATCAAGACTTTAGTTGTAATTCAAATAGAAAATGAATAATAATTATTTATTACATTCAAAGTAAAGAATAATTTATATTGGTGGATATCTGAGAATCTCCTTTAAAAACCCTTTTCATTTCATCAATTTTGGGTAAAAAAAAGAGCCATCAGGCACATACCCTACACATACCCATCATATTGCCACTTTTTGGCCCATCATGATCCTGCACATACCCATGTGGGATAAATTTCTTGTTAACATGTTTGGTGTAATTTTGTGACATATCAGATTCTGATGATTCTACTGGTGCTTCCAATTCGATGTCAAAACCATCTTTATGGTCATCATCACAAAGTATAATGAATTCAAGTATAGCTTGATCATTTGCAAATATGTCTAGAATAGGAGAATATTGTTCTAGAGGAAGACCATCTATGTGTACAGAGGAGGCAAGTGTCTCATTTTGGGAAATAGGAGTGTTCATATTTTTGGTAGGATCAACCTCAAATGTTTGATCATGAATGGCAAAAAGGTTGATGAGCGGGTCATTTTAGATTTCTTGATCAGTGGTAGTGTCTTGGTCAAAGATGGGTTTTTCTTGGACAACATGATTGGGAATAGGATCTTTATCAAGGATAGGTGTATAATGAATGCTATGATTATCTAGGACTTCTTGAATGGACTTAAGGATGGGATCATTGGATGGACTACTTCGATCTTGACATGAAGGTGAAGCTATTGTTTCATGCATTGATTTTTCTACTTGAGATATACTCTCAAGTGTAGGAAATGGGATGTGATTCTAGAGACCATGACTAAATGTATTTTTATGAATAAATGTAGGCTGGGATGGAGTGAATAAGAATAAATTAGTGGATGATGGACTAGGATAGGATGTAGAGTCTTGGTATGGATTAATGAATGGTGGACTAGAATAGGACGTGGAGGCTTGGAAGGGATTAGTGGAAAGTTTTATTCCCTTGTCAAGGTTAGGGTAAGGGTAATTAATGGATGTTTGTTGTGGATTAATGGTATGGATTGTACTAAGGGACTCTTGATATTGAGGATAAATAGATGGAGTAGGATTTATGAGCTTTTGGTAAGAGGGATAGATGGGTGGTTGACTATGGGTTGTGGGCGATTGGGATAGAGAATTAATCCATTGTCTCTTAAATTCTATGGCTTGTTGGGCTTGACCATTATGACTTAATTGGTATTCAACTTACTAGCAAGAATATCAAGGTGAATTGAAGAAATGGTGGTTAGTTTATGATGAAAGGTGGAGTATGAGTAAGGTATGTGATATGATATCTATGGTATGAAAATGCAAAGGTATGCAACCAAAGTTATTTTTTTTGCATTTTTGAATATATAGGGTTACCTAAACATAAGGAAACATTTTTTTTTTTTGGTATTTTTGGGAGTTTAAAATGAAATGAGATGTAACTAAGGGAAAGTGAATACAACCCTACAAGATAATGCAACCCAGAAGATGTTATTGAGGATCTCACAAACTTTGGGAATGCAAAGCTAAAGATGTACCCTTGGAAACTGTAATGAAGTTTGGACCTTAAAGGAAAAAGGACCAAAATGAGAGGAAAAAAGGATAATGTCTCACCTATTGCTTGGATACTAAGTGAGGTTTGATAGGATAATGTTGATAAAAGGGATAAACTTAGGACAATGCCAAGACTTCCTAACAATGACCTAAGATATGGTCCAAAGATTTGATTTTTGAAGTTTGGTAAATCTAATTTTGGAAGTCTAATATGCAAGAATTTGATATTTACTAAGGATATGATATAAAATAAGGATATTAAATGACCTAAGGATATGATATGAAACAAGGATATTAAATGACCTAAGGATGAACTTAAGATATGATATGGAATAGGGATATTAAATGATCTAATGATATGAACTAAGGATATGATATGCAATAAGGATATTAAATGACCTAAGGATGAACTAAGGATATGATATGAAAATACGGATATTATGAGGAAAATGAAAAAAAGGTTATGAAGTTAGGACCTAAGGAGAAATGAGCTTAGGACCTAAATGCAAGAAGGAAATGGTAAATGCAAAGGTGATAGGAAATATGCTCTAACACCTAAGGTTGGACAATGCAAAGTCTAATCTAAAGTGATATACATATTGAAACAAGGTATCCAATCATATGATAAGCCATGTTGTGAAAGGACATGGATGACAAGTTCAAAATTTGACACAAGTTTCAAATTTTGGGAAATTTTTTTGTGTTTGAACTTTATTGTTTTTGGTCAAGTTGGTGTTTAGCAATGTTGTTTTACAATATTTTTTTTGGTGACCTTGATTTTAGAAATTTTTTATGTTAACAAACAAGAAGATAATGGCAATTTCATTTTTAAAGAAGAAATTCATGGAAATTCAACAAAAAATACTATGGTTTTACAAGGAAACATCTATTGGAACTTCCCACTTGGATTTCTCTAGTCATGCCTATTCAGAGTGGGTGACCTAGGAACTTGTTATCATTGGCTCCCTCTTACACAACACACACTTCTCGGGTATACCAAGTTCCAAATTCCCTAAGACCACAAGGATGTCAAGAAATTTTCCATCTCTATAATGAATTGAGAAAGTGCGGGACAACTTCAAAGGTCCAAACTCCTGTGCCAATAGATATAAGGGTTTTGGCTTTTTACACAAAGGTTTCTAGTAAGGGCTTCTAGTTTAGGGGATACTATGATAAACTCCCTTGAGAGGTCTCCCAACCATTAAAACAAGGACTTTTCGTATCACAATGATACTAGGGTGGAGCTATCACATACCATTTCCCATTGATCACAATTTTTATTGCAACCACACATTTATATAACGGTTCACAAGAGCATGGATTTAGCCCATTACCACTTGGGTCATTTCCACCTTTCAAAGTGGGGTGACAAGCCCTCTAAAGGTAAGAACATTTTAAAGCTAAAGAAGACATGGCATACACTCCTAAGTTATTTTTAAGCCTAGAAGAAAAATGTGATCTAATAAAATTAATACACTTAGTTTCAAATCACATTCCTTTAACCGCATCCTCCACCGAATTAGGTAGTAGTTCTTATTTTCAGTCTTTGAAAATAAAGATTTTTTTATTTTTTTGAGTCTTGGACAAATGATCCTACAAAAGGCCAAATTAACAAAATTAGTCTAAACTAAAGAAAACATTAAAATTTACTCTAGCTAAGAAAATTAATAATAATTTGATCTAATTAATCTAATCTAAATTAAACTAAAATCAAGATTAAATTAAAAATCTAAGTTAAATTAAAAAGTTGAATTAACAATTTAATTAAAAATTTAAATTTCTCATTAAAAGACTACTTGAAAATTTAAAAATCTAATTAAATGCTAATTAAAAATATAAGAATCTAATGAAATATCTAATTTAACAATCTAAATATCTAACAAAAGGTATAATTAAACAAATTTAAAAGTCTAATTAAAAGCTAATTAGAAATCTAAACATCTAATTAAAAGCCAGTTAAAAATCTAAAAATCTAATTAAAAATCTAAGAATCTAATCACAGATCAAATTTAAAAATCTGAAAATGTAATTAAAAGGTCTAATTAAAAATATAAGAATCTAATTATAGATCTAATTTAAAAATCTAAAAATCTAATTAAAAGCTCTAATTTAAAAATCTAATTAAAGAATCCAATTAAAATCTAGACAAAAAATTGTCACAACCAAATAGTTTATTGAAAAGAATTACAAGAATAATCTCAAGAATAAAGATGGAGTGGGAAATAAAATGGGTGCTTAAGTTTGGGCTGAAGAAGCTTTTGGAAAAATTCATTTTGGTGGAGCTCTATTTTGAATGGCTAGAAGTCTAGCTCGGTGCTAACACAATTCAACTCAATCATCTTCAATTGAATACTCATTATTTGAATCAACAGTTGGGTGCAACAACAGTCCATGCCAAAGAATAATTTATTAGCAATATATTAATCAAAATCCCATGGAGAGTTCCAATGGAAAATTGTGAGGTTCCACTGGCTAATCTTGAACTTGTTCTTGATCCACGAACTGTAGTCAAGACTTCATAATGTACTAACAAATGTTCTACATTGTCTTCAACACTTATTGTAGAACATTGAAAGGCTCTAAGGTACATGAAAAGGGAGTCTTCAATTATCTAGATAAATGCAATATGAATTAGTTTGCAGGAGCATATCCTAACAAAGCATCAAAGAATACAAAAAATGCAATTTCAGGCACTTAATGTATGATGTAGGAGTCTATGATGATGATGATAATAGAAAGGGGTAGAAATTTGAGTATTTTCTTTCTAAGACTGATGCATATAAGGATGCCATGGATTCAAGTTAACAATATAGCAGTGGCACTACTCTGGACAAAGATAGGCAAATTAAAAGTAAGACCCTAGAATAAAAATTTTGAAATATGAGTGACAAAAGAGAACCCTATTCAAGGAGCCATTCTATATGGATTTCTTTAAAAAAATTACAATACACAATGCAGAGTGGATGAGGAATTGAAAATATTGAACCAGCGGGGGTAGGATGAGGGGTTCTAGCCAGCGAATACTAGACTAGCCTAGTGAAAGAAAAGTATGTAGGGATGACCATAATGGAAGTAGGAAGTTGATTCATGGCTGGGTTATGTCAGTTATGGAAAGTAACAACTTGATGCCGAAACAAAACCTACAAGAACATGGGCCAATGAATAAGTTCGCAAATTAAAATCAAAACAAGAATAAACCCATGACTCACAAATGACATCAATGTAGTTGAAGATATTGTTTTGCAAACTCTACCCAAGCATTAGTTTAGCATTAATGCGATCTTTTCACTCACATCAGGTTCACCATCTATATCAGAGTTAGATTTTCAAGTTTAAAGCATTATTAAATCAATAAACACCAAAACCCTAATCAGCTATCAAGAACAATGAAAACATAAAAGCGTAAAGCAAAATGAAATAATCTCACTCAATCCTTCATGCATCCATTGAATTATCTCCATAGCTCTTCTCCATTTTGCTACAAAATAATCAATGCCTTAGATTTATAACCTACAATGATAAATCTATAACTAGACAAAGCAAAATATATTGAAGAAAACTATTATCTGAATATCACAATAGCATATTCAAGATTTTGTTTGATTTTCTAAGATTTTATAAGATGATGAATGGTGGTGGTATTTATAGATAGACAGATGGACAATGGATGGTCGTGATTAGAATATTTTTATTTTGATCAATGGTTGCAATTAATCGAGATAGAATGGGATAAGATCAGAAGTGAAGAAAAAAGAGGAAACTAAATGATTTTTCGACAAAATCCAGTAGTTTGAATAGGGAAACTACATTTTGAAATAATGGAAACATTATCATATTGCAAGAGAAAAAAGCGAGTTCCCTTTTTATTAAATAGAAATTTAATTCAAAAAGGTAGACGGAAATAAGTTATTTAATTAAATAGAATTTAATTTACTTGTGTCGAAAAAGGCTAAAACGAATTAATTAAATAATTTATATTATTTACTTAATAGAAGAATTTATGACATTAGGTAATAATTAAATAACTAAAATTATTTAATTATCAAAGGTGAAAAGGGGGTTTTTAATAAATTGATAGGATTAGTGGTAATTTCTAGGTGTCTACATAGATTAATTCACAAGAGCTTTGATTGTGTACACTATCATGTGCAAGAGTTATTTGATCCATTTTGGCCATTTTCATATGGATTCTAGTTTTAATTATTTTTCTATTACTTTGTGATAAGGATTTTATTTCTTTCTACAAAGAATTATAGGTATCTATCAATTAGAATATTGAATAAGATGACGCTCAAGCATAGAACCTACTTTTGATTAGTGAGATTTTGTCCTACTAAGTCATTTATCTTTTCATGATAGAAATGTTTAAATTCTATCAAAAAATATATTTCAATTCAAACATACCCTCTAAAATACATTCATGTTAAAATGAATTATAATTCAAAAATTAAAACTTTAAACATGATATAATTTAATTTATAATACATAGATTTTAGTTCTATTTTTTTTCATTATCTACTATAAACTTATTTCAATAATTCAAGTCCTCTAAACAATATATTTAATAATCTACATACAATTTAAGTATAAAAAAAATTACCTTTTATGTCTAACACAATTTCACCATAATAATTTTTTTATCAGCATGCCTCCCATGGGTCCAAATTGCCAGTTATTATGAATCAATAGAGCTGAACACTCACCATTCAAGCCAATGTTTCTTTTTCAATAGTACAATTATTTTCCCTTTCACGTCGTGAACTGTGATAATTATAGACATTCGCGTTTCTCGTTACGAAAGTATCAATTAAAGGAGTCGTGATGAATGCGGTATATGATAGGAAGAAGATAGTAGTCTAAATCACTAGAATTGAAGGCAGGACTACCACATATATATTCAAACGGGCCCATTCAACTTGTAGAAAACGATAAGATCACGTGAAGATTTTATGTTTTGAGTGCCATGTACAAGCCCGCGATGTCGCGAAGAGTCGTAATTCCTGAGCTCTTGATAATGTCAAAAACAGTTATGGCCACGATTCTTGTAAAGATTTAAGAAAAATGATTTGAAATGGCTCTTAGAGTTTTAACAGTTAGAGATGTCAAATATTCAATGAATGTCTACATGGTGAACAAACAAAAGAGCAAAGATTCTTTAGCTTGGTAACTTCTTTGCTCGACTGTATGCAAAGCTTTACTGCCCTCTTCAATTTTGATTTTCCATTTTTAAATTTTCTCCTCAATGAATCCAAGAATAGTATTTCTTGGACTGGTTTAAGCTAAAATTAATATGAAAATATGAAATTAAGTTGGCAAGATTAAGGGAGAGGGTCTCATCATAGAGTGGGTTCTTATCATGAGGATAGGAGCTGATAGTATAGCTCCCAATTAATAACAATAAAAGACATAATATTTTTGCAAATACCTTTATAATATGATAGGATAGGTACAGAGTTAATAAAAAATATGTCTTATTAATGATAAAATAAATATTTGCCACCTTCTCAAATTTATGTGAATGCAAATAGATATATTTATTCCACAATATATGCTTATTTGCCACCACCTCAAAATTAGGTGAATGCAAATAAATATGTTTATTTCCACAATATATGTTTTGATACATTAAAAAAAGTTTTATCATTCATCTTTGATTGACAAACTTATGGTTCCACCATATCCATCTATATGTCTTTCTGGAAATTCACCTGCAAAAATTGAAAACAAATTCTCATGCAATACAATTTTACAAAATAATGACTAATTATATCAACCATATTTCACAATTATACATGATATTTAATTAACCCTAACAAAATATTAAAACAAAAAACAATTTTATATTTTCTAATATAACCTTTCAAATCACCAACCATAATTTCTACATACCATTCATAGCCCATTTCATATCACTTCTACCATTAATTCCACGAATGCAACCTCAAATTCCCTTCTATAATTCAAAAATATGCAATTTCACCTTGTTAGTGTGAATGGGTTTATTTCCTAACTAGTTATTTTTGAGGACCTATTCACATCATTAATAAATTTACTTAGGAGTTAGTTTCCTAGGTGGCATTCTAGAAACTAGTATTTAATAGGACCATATCTCATTCATAGTCATGTAGTTATCTAGACATTTAATATTTCTCTCATGCATTTATAATTATGCATTGGGAATTTAAGGTTTATAACTAAGGTGGTTATCCAACTACCTCTCACCTTGCCTATATAAGCAAGACTCTTGTACATTTGTAAATCATCTCATGAGTTCTATCTCAATATATTCAAGATCATGATTTGATCAAATTGTCTTCTTGCTAATGCTACAACACTTTTTTATTTATGTGGATGGTATTCTTCTTTATTGATCCTTTGAAGTGTGGTTAGCTTCATTTGGTTTATTTTTCATATTTCCAATGTGGTATCAAAGCATAGGCCATAGGAGATCCATCTCATATTGGGAAGTTAAGCTGAGGAGACTATCAAAGGCTGAAGGGTTAGTTGTTCTCATCTGGGAGGCAACTAATTTCTGAGGCACTTTGGATAAGATTTGACTCCGTCATTATGTTCAAAAGGTCTGAAAACCAAAGGATTGCCTACCCACTTATTGAAATTTGACTTCCTCATCTAGAGGCCATTAGAAGTATTTTATAGCAATATTGGAAGGGCATTGTACGGATCGTACAAGTTGCAGGAAAAAAATTTCTCTCCCTTATTGCAAAAAAAAATCAATTCTCTGGTCAACATCATATAAAATACTTCATATTTTGAGGTAAATTTAATTTTTGGTAATTTTTCAAAAAATTGGATGACTTACTTAAATTTCACAGCCAAATGAACATCACATAAGCCCCATCATGTCTTAATTAGGAAGTTTTCTTAAAATTACCATAACTTTTGACTCAGGTATCAAATTTTCACAAACAGGATATCATTGGAAAACTGCTTCCGAGAACAATCTAGTGGTGCAAGAATTTTTTATCATATTTTATTCCTATAATATTTTATCATAGCTTGAATTCAGTGCTTCCTTTTGGACTCCCGAGTTCATATCTTTTCACCACTTTGTCAGATTTTGGAGATTCCAATGGAATTGCAAAGGTGATTGAGAGCTCTATCATTTTTTCCATCTAATTTTCTCACATTCAACCCTAGGTACATTCTATTGAGTTTTTGCAATTGGTGGAATTTACTTGATAACTTAGACATACTGCAATTTGGAGAAAGTCTATTTGCATTGGGAGGCTTCATATTTTATGTCTTTATAATCTTGGAGATATATCTTAGTTCATTATGGGGTTTTCATATTATCCTTCTGTAATTATTTTGCAAAAGGGAAACTATAAAGAATGGAGAGATGACATCCTAAACCATCTCTAATCACTTGAATTGTTGTCATATTTGTATGGTATTATCCCCCATCCAGGTCAAGGTATTCAAAAATTTAATTAGAGTTGTAGTAGATATAATGTCTTAAATGTCATTGTAATGCATGTCGATGATGATATTTTGAAATATATTGATCATTGTGATTGTACTCATATCCTTTGAACTAAGATTTGGGAGATACATGGAGATCCTAATACTCCACCATTCCTTGATGATCATGATTTAGAATTTCATGTGCCTCTTCATTTTTTAGATATAATACCATATGATGATATTGCTATGCAGGAGCTTACAAATTTGGAATTCTTTTAATCTTTAAATGAGGATGTCAAGGGTTCTATAGATGCTTCATCTCCATCTTCTCCATCAGTGGTAGTTGATGTAGCTTCACCTTCAGTGATTCATTTTCCAGAGTCATTGATTGAGGTTTCCATTATTCATATTCAACAGGACATATTTGTCAACAATTTTGTCATTGATGTTAAAGATATAATATAGAGATTGTTGTGAAATGCATGAAGTAACAAGAATTCACTAGATTTTTTTCAAAGGAATGAAGTCATGTGATGTAGTGTTTGATGAGGAAATCAAACTATTGTTTCAAACCTATAGGAAAATAGGTACAACAACAACAATTTGGTAAATACAAGTATATGTTATAAACTAAGTACAAAGAGGCCTTTATATTCCACAAGACGAAATAGAACAATAACATCAGATGGAAGAAAAAGTATGGTTGTTTTCTTGAATGCTATTAGTGTTCCTATCTTTCTAGTGATCATCACAGTCAGAGTTTCCATCATATTCTCTAAGAAAATCAAATGAGAGTTTGAGTAGGACATTGCTATAATATCGATCAAAGATGAAGAGGTTGAATGTTCTGCAAAGACATCTTCATGGAGAAAAAGATGTGGTGAAGAAATTTTTAGCTACCATGACTATTGGTGATTATGTTTAATCGTGTCTGAAAGATGTTACTATTTTTGATACAACCAAAAGATTCATCATGTGTTCTCAACTATCAAGAGATAGAAAGAAGAGGGATGTGTAAGCACACTCGTGACCAAAATAAGTCATCTCAAAAGCATGGATATGAATCTAGAGACAAAGACATGCATCTAATATGCAAAATGTGAAGAGAGTTAGTCTATTGAGAAGACCACATGAATTCTTAGAGGTTATACTATATATGGAAGATTTGGGCCTAGATATTCAACAAATGACTAGAAATCTAAGCACCAGTATTGTAGAAATAAAATCAACACTTTGTTATGCTTATGTTGAATTTATAGTAGCAACATGAAGTTTGAATGTGTTTGGTACATTGAATGTTAGATCTGTCTAGCCAAGGATAATATAATTGATCTATAGGCCTCAAGGAAGCACACCCAACATTATGAAAAATGTGATTTCCACCCTCAAAGAAGGATTAAATAATATTATAACAAGCTTACACATGATGTTGATTGTTTGAAATAAAAATCATAAAGGGTGATAATTTTGAATAAGACAAATAGGTTTATTTTGAAGTAATAAACTAAATAAAATTTCCTTAAAGGCCAAAGACCCTCCATATAGAGCATTGCGTGTATAAAGTTTTTACTTTTAGATTACAATGAAATGGTGTGGTGCAATGATTAACATATAAAGATAATATTTATATAAAGGAAGTGACTTAAGGAGTGGTGATTATTATATGAAATCAATTATTCATTATTAGAGGCAGTGATTGGAAAAAAAAGGAAATTTAATGTTTGTTAACAAAGAGACATGCTCATTCAAAAGGTTGTCTCCCTTCATATGGAAGCATAATAATATAAAAGGAACTAGGAAATGGAGAAAAATTGTGTAGAGATGGAGTGTTGTAAGAAAGTATAATATCATAAAGACACCGACAGATCCAAGTATAAGAAGAACTAATTTTTGGAAGTTTATATTCAGATTTGAAAATGGAATTGTGAAAAGTATCATGGCAGATTTATAGAAGATTTTGTGAACAAAAGAAAGCAATAAGATATATTTTCTGAGTGGTAAGGAATATGAGTAGCACTATGAAGTACAAATCTAACTTATATTAAGAAGATATATGTGTGATGAAGTTGTTAAAAGGTGCAAGACAACTGAGGGGGGGTGAATTAGTTGTCACCAGATTCAAACACAAAACTTTAAACACTTATCAACTTCACAACCACTTAATTCTATTATTCAGTATGAGCATGAAATGCAAATAACAAATAGAAAAATCAACACAAGAGACACAATATTTTACGTGGAAAACCCAATAAGGGAAAAACCATGGTGACAATTAACTTACAATATAAAGTAGTTTCAAAACTGAATAAAAAAGGCTTACTTCCATAGGGCTCACTACCCAAAATAGGACTCACTGTCTAGATACAAAATCTCACTTCATACAAGGAGGACTCACTGTCCAAAAGGATTACAAAACTAAAGTGGCTTCACAACCAAAATGAACTAGTAAGAGTGCACCTAATATGTGTTGATTCAGTTCTGGTAATGCTCAATAAAGTGACTTAACACACTTCATCATCTTCACACTTCTTCACATTCACAACTTTGAAACACTCCTCACCATAATTTTCAAACCTATCTAACATATATATTTGATTCATCCACAAGTATCAATTAGGCCGGCCTAATTAGATGCAATCCTTATTCACCAAAAATACAAACTGTCAACTTCAAATATTTACAAAACTTCTCTAAAAATTGATCCAAGTGTGTATGATGGTACAACATGTCTACATGGACCAAAGATAGTTCACACATATATCCACAACACAAATTAATCCAAATGATGTTACAATATCATCTATACTTTAGGTCAGCTAAGGATAGTCCCAATAGAAAAATGCAATCAACTATACAATGCCAACTTTCCATGTGAGCATATGAGCACATAGGATCCTAAGAAAACACCCTTTTAGCATCCATAAACCATTTCCCAAAAATACAAGCAGTAACAATCAACCACGAAGTATTGTAGAATGAAATACCAGAGGATGTAAATTGGTTCTTCATACTGGTTCAAAGTACCAGATGAAACTAACAACTCAAACAACATAGTGACATCAATGACAACACAAAGTTTGCACAGTTGGAAATTCTTCTTCATTTTTCCAACAATCCCCCCTTTGTCATTAATGGCAACATGTGCCAAAATTCACAAAACTTCTTATCACAATATTCTCTCCCCTATCACTAGTAATGTCTTCACTTTTACCATTTTTTCACATGACTCTCTCCACCTTTGGCATCAATGGAAAAGGGCAACCAAAAATAGGATGTAAACATATGTACATGGTGATATTGTTTATACAAAGGAATTCCAACTCCTCATTTTGAATATTCAAGTGAAAATAATGCTTTTTACCTGAAAAATTTCTTGTACCTTTCTCTTATGGTCAAAAGAATCCTCTTCCAAGCAAGTATAGCCGAACCCATTCTTGCACTCATACTATCCAATAAAGACAACAATGTAAATGAGGGTTTTTGGTTTGAAGACAAACATTGTCATTCACAATCTTCTGCATCAAAAACAATTTTGAAGAGTTGATCTAACTAGACCTCAACAATTTCTTTAACCAGCAAGAAGGTTTTAACTAGGTCTTCCCTTTGTCTCTAAGCAATCAAAAAATCTACTTACAATTCACTAACTCTTATTCTCTATTTTCCAATTTTTTCTTTGAAGAAGTTAAAACTCTTTCCAATACTATTTATCTCAGATTCAAAGGCTTCAATTTTGCTTCTAAAATTATCAACTGTTCCAGACCACCAGAGACAATATCTATAAGTGTCAGATATTTTCTTAGTGCTTTTTCTTGTCTCATTAATGTGTTTAGATAAAAAAAAATTGGCATTGACCTACATATTCTCTCAACCATAGCTTCAAATTTATGTCCTTCAAGTCCTTCCAACAACATTCTTTCTTCAATGACTTCTACTAGGTCATCTGATAATGAGTTAGAGACATCTAAAAGTACAATACCCTTTTTGAGCAAATAATCAATCAAAACATCATCAATTTTAAGTCTTTTGATTAGAGAGTAGGCACACCACATTTCACCAACCTTCTTCATATCACCTGTATCTAGCAACATTTGAATGTCCTTAGGATCAAATTCAAATTTAGGTATAGATTCTTCTTCATTCTTCTCTTCTTCCAAGACATCTTTTGTTTTGATAAATTTTCTCCTCTTAGATTCTAGAGGGGCACCACCAATAACAACTTCCACCTCTTTCTTTTCAAAGGAGGAACCCTCTTCAAACTGACTAGAAACTATCACACCAGAGCATAGATTCTTCTGCAGGGATGATAAATAGATTTTACATGAACTTGCTTCATCTTCCATACACTCCAAATGCCTATAAACTTGTTTTCC
This sequence comes from Sequoia sempervirens, assembly GCA_007258455.2. NCBI lineage: Eukaryota > Viridiplantae > Streptophyta > Pinopsida > Cupressales > Cupressaceae > Sequoia > Sequoia sempervirens. Next base: position 347,990,267 of record VDFB02281492.1, on the reverse strand, counting down.
AACAGGGATACCAGATTCCCACTTAAAATTCTCTCTTCATGATAGTGAACTCAAAAAGTAAAATACCAAACATATAAGAAAAGATCTAAATAAAAAAGGATAACCCTCAACTAATGAAATTTTGACATTCACAATTAGGTTTTCTAAAATTAATCCACACAAATCAAATTGCTTGTTTTCCTTCACCATCATGTGTGCAAGATATATAGCAATAGCTGAAGTAGAACCTTCACGATTTCTAAAGTAGATTTTATAAGAGATGTGGTATGCAACATACCTTACTACATGATCGACAATTATGTTTATCAATAGCACTCGAGTGTATTTGTCAATGCTAGTAGGTACCTCCACATATCTATATTTCATGGTTTTCTTCTCAAGGAGATCACCAACACTGCATAAAACAATAATAGCTTTGATTCCCTCCTTCGTGATTGGATAGGGTTTGTCCAAAAGAATGTTGTCATCCTTGAATTGACTTAACAAAAACAAGATAGATTCTTTATCTACAAACCAGGGAAATTCTCCCCATAAATCCATACCTAGGATTTCTATGTTTTGTAATTCATTTATCTTCAACCCTAGTTCAATTTTCTTCATTTTTTGATGATCAAATTCTTTCAATTTAACACCCTTCAATCTCAATGGAATATCACCACTCAATCCTTTATCCATCATTGTGCTTATCTTCCATAAAATATTTCTTTACTCAACAAATCTCCTTTTTCTCTCTTCTTCTCCTTTTGCAAATTGGGAGATAAAATTAAAAAGCTTCCCTCTTTTACTCCTAATTATTCCTAATGATTTCTTTAGATTACCATAGAATTGCTCCAAATTGCTTCAAGATTGCTTCAAATCACTCTTCAAACTCTTCTTTTTCATAAGTGATCAAAAATGACTTGTGAATATTGCTTTATACATCATCGTGTTGCCCTAATTCACATAAAATGTGGTAGGCTTCAAAAATTTGATAAAAACCCTATTTCTTTGTACAATGAACCCTAAATCACTCCGCAAATGAACATGCCTACAATTTTCCTTCCAGTTCCTTTTCCATGACCTCTATCTATCCATTATCTACAACATATCTTTGTGCCAAAGACTAACATGCCAAGCATTAGGGGGTTTAAACAAATTAATGTTAAAGCTCCCCTTAAGACCATGCTACGTCTAATTACCAGAGGAATTGTCTTCGTTGGATGAGGGCACATATGCATCTGTCATTTTTGTCTCTTATTTCTTCTTCCATATCTTCATTTCTCACTTAATCTCATCCTTGTAAGTTTTCTTCACTGGTTCATTCTGCTTTACTAAATCAGATTGCTTTCCCTTTTTACTTCTACAAATTCTTGAAATATGTTCCTGTTTGTTGCAATTATATCTACACTAATTTGCTTTGTGTCCAAACTTATTGCATGTATAACAATATTCATTAAAATATTGATTCATTCCACCTCCATTAAACCTATTAATCATCACCCAACTAATCATCTTGACTTGAGATATGCATTTAGTAGCCTTATGTCCAAATTTCTTGCATACAAAAAATTGTCACAAAAAGCTTCCAACATTCTGATTTACCCTGCTTCTACACTCAGTTTATTTATGACCAAATTTATTACATTTAAAACAAACACCATTGAAATATGGATACATTTGAGCATTTGGTTGTTTAACAGGCAGTCTTCTAGCAATGTTCCTTTTCTTCTTTCCTTTATCTTGAATCTTTTGATTATCTACTGAGTTTAGGGTCTACTTATCCTTAGAGCTTTAACCAGCTTCATTTCCCAAACCACCTTTGTCTCTAGAAGGTTTATGTCCTGCAATAAACTCTTCAAGTTTGGTGGAGCTTATCTTGAAATTATCTTCACAAAGTTTTTTTTTTTTTCGCATCTTCTTTTAGGTTCACCACTTCTTGTTCAAGCTTTGTGCATACATTAGTCTTTCTTTGCACCATAGTATTCAAACATTCTTCAGTTTTTTTCTTTTCTTCTACTAGCACCTTCAATCCATTAATTTATTCATTTGATTGGTTCAATTGCTCACTCAGTTCCCTATGTATTTCCTTGAATTTCTTCAATTTATTTTTCAATTTTTAGACAAATTCATTTGCCTCATCAATATTTTCTTTCAAATCTCAGTTTTCACTTTCAACCTTGTCAAGATCTTCAAGTGCAGCCTAAAACTCATATTTTTCATCCATTTTATTCAATCTTCAAGAAATTCCTTGACTTGTTAGGCTTCTCGAGAGGAACCAAAGCTTAGATACCAATTGTTGAAAGGCACAAGACAACTGAGAGGGGGGGTGAATCAGTTGTCACCAAATTCAAAAAAAAAAACTTTAAACACTTATCAACTTCGCAACCACTTAATTTGGTTATTAAGTATGAGCATGAAATGAAAATAACAGATAGAAAAATTAACAAAAGGGACACCAGATTTTACGTGGAAAACCCAATAAGGGAAAAAACATGATGAGGATTAACTCACAACATAAAGTAGTTTCAAAACTAAATACAAAAGGTTTACTTCCAAAGGGCTCACTGCCCAAAATAGGATTCACTGTCTAGATACAAAATCTCACTACTTATAAAGAGGACTCATTATCCAAAAGGATTACAAAACTGAAGTGGCTTCACAGCCAAAATGAATTGGTAAGAGTGCACCTAATATGTGTTGATTCAATTCGGTGATGCTCAATAAATTGACTTAATACACTTCATCATCTTCACACTTCTTCACATTCACAACTTTGCAACACTACTCACCATAATCTTCAAACCTATATAACATATATATTTGATTCATCCACAAGCATCAATTAGGTTGGCCTAATTAGATGCAATCCTTATTCACCAAAAATACCAGCTGTCGACTTCAAGTATTTACAAAATTTCTCCAAAAATTGATCCAAGCATGTAGCACACTACATCATGTCAGCATGGACCAAAGATAGGTCGCACATATATCTGCAACACAAATTAATCCATTACAATATCATTTGTAGTTTACGTTGGCTAGGGATAGGCCCATTGGAAAAATGTAATCAACATAACAATTCCAACTCACCATGCAAGCATATGAGCACATAGGATTATGAGAAAACACCCTTTTAGCATCCATAAACCATTTCCCAAAACCACAAGCAGTAACAATCAATCATAGAGGATTGTAGACCTAAATACCAGAGGATGTAAACTGGTTCTTCGTACCAGTTCAGAGTACCAGATCAAACTAACAACTCAAACAACATGGTGACATCAATGACAACATAAAGTCTGCATAGTTGGACATTCTTCTACATTTTTCCAACATAAGCATGAAGAATAAAAGAAATACCTAAGATATACATGTAGATATAAAAGAAGTATAAATACACATTTAATATAAGAGTTTATGGTAGGTTTGTGAGAAGAGTATGCTAATATAAGAGAAGAATATCTAGCAGAGATAAAGGAAGAGTTTGAGAAGAAATATAGGAGTCTATCTAGAGATAGAGGGAAAATTTAGGTAGATATCAAGCTAGAAATTTATGGGAAGTTGATGCTATGATTATGACCCATTTTTTGTGAAGAAGTGGTGCATAGTTTGGATCAAATTTGAAGAAAGAGAGTAAGCATAATTGTAATAATATTTGAGAAAATAAGTTGTGCATATGTTGGATCAGATTTGAGAGGAAGAACATAGTGTGATTCAGATAAGATTTGAAAGAAATATATTTGAGCATAATTGTCCATCATTCATTGAAGAAGCAACATTGATGGTGGAATATTTTTCTTGAAGTTATTATCTTTTGGTAAGTTGATGCTTGACAAGTGGGTATTGGTTCCTCCAGTAGTTTGGTGCCTACAAACTATGGGGTTGGTGCCTCTAGTAGATTTGCGCCTACCAATTGAGGGATTCGATGCTTCCTATAGGTTAGTTCATACAAAACAAGTTAGAGGTTGGTTCCTACAACCATTGTAATTCACATAAATATATAAATTACATTATTTGTACCATTTTTTTCCTCCCATAAGGTTTTCCATGTAAAATCTTGGTGTCAACTTGTTCATATTGTTTTATTCATTCATGGTTGATATTGTGTTAGAGTTTAAAGTTGATAAAAGATGACAAGGTAAAAAATTGTTAATATACTAATTCACCCCCACCCTCTTAGTATATTTTTGTGCTCTTCAATTGGTATTAGATTTGGTTGCTTCAAAGAGAGCCTAAATACTTAAAGGGAGATCCTAAAGAGCACACATGGTAGATAATAATATACTCAAGGAACCCATTTTTTATGTGACTAATTATGCATTTTGGAGTATTAAGATGGAAGCTTACTTGAATGCTCTTGGGTTTGATGTTTGGCCATCTGTAGTAGATGGTTATACTCCTCCATCAACCCCTCCAATGGATCAATCTAGAAAGAAAAGAAGTGAAAATAAGTCCAAATCCAAGCATGCTCTTCTTTGTAGTTTAAAAAATTTCGAGTTCACAAAAGCCATGTATTGTAAGTCAACAAAACAAATATGGGTCACACTTAAATTTTTTTGAAGGAGATGAAAAAGTAAAGAAAGAAAAGTTACAAACTAATGAAAAGAACTTTAAAAGCCTCAAGATGAAAGAAGATGAAGACATAGTGTCATATTTTCTTTGTGTTGATGAAATTGTAAATATTATGAGAGGACTTGGTGACAATGTTGATGATGCATTCATTTTTTATAATATATTAAGATCCTTATCTATGAGATTTGATTCCAAGGTGTCGAAATTAAAAGAATTGGAAAATCTAGACAAATTGACAAAAGATGAAGTACATGGGATTCTTTCTACTTATGAAATATGAATTAAAGGGACAATACCCCAAAATGATATTTGCTTCAAAGTGTCCAAGAAAGAAAAAACAAAGACATATGCATCAAGCGAGAGTTCAAGTAGTGATGAGGCAGAGGCTTATTTCACGAGAAATCCAAAGAAAGGAAATGGGAAGCATAAAGGAAAATTTCCTTTTAAATGTTTTAATTGTGGAAAAGTTGTACATTACACTTCTAGATGTCCTTAAAATGAAAGTGACACAAGAAATCATGAAGAAAAAGAAGTTGACCAAAAATGCAATGACGAAGAAGTAGATCTTGAAGAAGAGCTCCATTAGGTGTATAAATAGAATGATAAATTGAAGAAGAAGGTCACCAAGCATGAAATAAAAATTAAGGAAATGTCAAGAAGCTTGGAGGAGTCAAACAAAATCATTGAAGACTTAAGGACTGAACTTGTAGAGGTTGAACAAGTTGAAAATGAAATAAAGAACAAGTTAAGTGAAAAAGAGATAAATTGTGACAAGTAAGAATAATAAGTTACCATGTTGAAGAAAGAATTGGAAAAGACAAAGGAGCAATGTACAAAGTTTGATAAGAATGCCACAAGTTCCAAGGAAAATGAAATAAAATTTAACACTAGGTAGTTTTATTCTTTCAATGGATATTGTTTCTCATGTAATAATTTTGGCCACAAGGCCATAAATTGTAAAATCCAAGTAACCAATTTCCCAAGCTTCTCTAGAAGAAACCATAACTCCTTTATTCCTTTAGTGGATTATAGTGTTGTATGCTACAAGTGCATAAACTATGGACACATTACACAATTTTGTAGATGTGGTTTTGTGAAACCACCTAGAAAAAATATGGAGAAGAAGACCATGGACAAACAAAAGGAGATAAAGTTTAGAAAATTATGAAGGAAAGAAAGAAAAATGATGGAAGGAGAAATCTATGATTGTGTAAAACACATTCCATACACAAATTTGAGAAGCATAAATTTAGAGGGAGCATTAGAGAATCTCCAATAGGGGGAGAAGCATATTCTTATTACATTGAACGTGGGTATAAGAGAATATAATTGAGGGTTCCCATGATCCATTTGTGCATAGATATTTCATGAGCATCCCTTTACCATTGATGTCAAAGGAGGAGAGATAAAGTAAGGGAGAGAAATGAAAAAGGAGAGACTTATGTTTTTGTTGCCATTAATGAAAAAGTGGGAGATTATTGGCAAGTTTTTCATTTATGTCAAAGATATGATATAGAGATTGCTATCAAAATCATGAAGTAATAATGTTTCACTGGATTGTTGTCAAATGCATCGAGTTGAGTGATGCACTATTTGATGAAGAAATCAAAATCTTTTTTTAATCCTACAACTAAATAAATACAACAATAATTTGGTATATACAAGTATATGTTATAAACTAAGTACAAAGAGGCCTTTATATTCCTATTTAAGATTCCAAACTAGAAGAATGGTTTCCACAAGACAAAGTAGAACAAAAACATCAAATGGAAGAAAAAGTATGGTTGTCTTAAATACTATCAGAGTTCCTATCTTGCTAGTGCTCATCACAGTCATAGATTCCATCATAGTCTCTAATAAAAGGGTATGTGCAGGGTATGTGGCGATATGATGGGTTTTTGTAGGGTATGTGGCTGACAATTTTTTTTAACCCAAAATTGATGAAACGAAAAGGGTTTTTAAAGGAGATTCTCAACTTTCCACCAATATAAATTATGCTTTACTTTGAATTTAATAAATAATTATTATTTATTTTCTATTTGAATTACAACTAAATTCCTGATTGATAGGTTTTTGTAGGGTATGTGGATCATGATGGGCCAAAAAGTGGTGATATGATGGGTTTTTGTAGGGTATGTGGCTGACAAAAATTTTTTTACCCAAAATTGATGAAACAAAAAGGGTTTTTAAAGGAGATTCTCAACTTTCCACCAATATAAATTATGATTTACTTTGAATTTATTAAATAATTATTATTTATTTTCTATTTGAATTACAACTAAAGTCTTGATTGATAGGTTGATTGAAAACATCTATAGCTTTCAACGGTATCACATTTTTTAATCCAAAACATGTGTCACACTCTATGCTTTGCATATATAGTATAATTAAAAAAATGAATTTCATGAAGTTTTGACCAAGTTAGGTGGTTAGACATACGATTTTTTAATTTTTAAAAGTTGTAATAAAAAAAATTTAATTATTTACTTGAAAAAATTACAAAAAAATATGCATCACATTGGGACATGAGTCCTCTACTTATATCTAAAATATTATAAAAAAATATTATCATTTTATTGTGGTTAGGGTGGTCGCAGACACCTACTTCTTATTTTTTCCCTAAAATTTAAGTACTGCTGCATTGAAATTTCAAAAATTCACCAAATAGATTTTTTTTTTTATATTAACCTAGTAGTTTAGAAACTACATTCAATTTGCTACAAATTCTATTCTTACATATCTTTGAAATAATATAGATAAATTATTCAAATTTTTACGTCAAGTTGCCTAACTCTGATTTTTTTGAATTTTTTGCCACTTAAGGGCCTGTTTTTTCCATGATGATCCTGCACATACCCAAAATTGACTGAGAGTTTGAGTAGAAGATTGCTAGAATATGGATTGAAGATGAAGAGGTTGAATGTTCTACAAAGACATCTTCATAGTGAAAGGATGCGGTTAAGAAATTTAGAACTACCAAGATTTTTGGTAATTATGTTTAATCACACCTAGAAGATGTTACTATTATTGATACAACAACCAAAAGATTTATCATGTGTTCTCAACTATCAAGACATATAAAGGAGAGGGACACATCAGCACATTGACAACAAAAAGAAGTCATCTCAAAATCATGGATACCAATCCTGAGACAAAGAATTGCATCTAATGTACAAAATGTGAAGAGAGTTAGTCTATTCAGAAGACCACATAAATTCTTAGAGGTTATACTATTTATGGAAGATTCAGGCCTAGATATTTAAAAGAGCACTAGAAATATAAGCATCGGTATTGTTAAAAGAAAATCAATGCTTTTTTCTGCTTAAGTTGAATTCATAGTAGCAACACTAAGTTTTTGAGGATAATATAATTGATCTATAGGCCTTTAGGGAGCACACCCAACATTATGAAAAATGTGATTTCCACCATCAAAGAAGGATTAAATAATATTATAACAAGCTTACAGACAATGTTGATTGTTTGAGATAAACATTGTAAAGGGTGAGAATTTTGAATAAGACAAGCAAGTTTGTTTTTGAAGTAATAAACTAGATAAAATTTCCTTGAAGGATGTCGACTCTCCATATAGAGCATTTCATATAATTTAAATTTTTTACTTTTAAATTATAATGAAATGGTGTGGTGTAGTGATTAATATATAAAGATAATATTTATATGAAGGAAATGACTTTTAAGGGGTAGAGATTATATAAGAAATAAATTATTTATTATTAGAGGAAATGATTAGAATAAAGGAAATTTAATGTTTGTGAACAAAGATAAATGCTCATTCAAAAGGTTGTCTCCCTTCATATGGAAGCATAAGAATATAAAAGGAACTTGGAAATGGATAAAAATTGTGTAGAGGTGGAGTGTTGTGAGAAATTATAATATCATAAAGACACCAACATATCCAAGTATAAGAAGATATGATTTTTGAGAAGTTTATATTCATATTTGAAAATGGAATTGCGAGAAGTATCATGGAAGATTTATAGAAGATTATGTGAACAAAAGAAAGAAATAAGAGATATATTTTCTAAGTGATAAGGAAGAGAAGGAGGAGAACTATGAATTAAAAATCTAATTTATATTAAGAATATATATGTGTGATGAAGTGTAAAGAATAAAAGTAATATCTATAAGATATACATGGAGATATAAAAGAAGTATAAATACACATTTAAGAGAAGAGTTTATAATAGGTTTGTGAGAAGAGTATGCTAATATAAAAGAAGAAGAATTAGGAAAGATAAAGGAAGAGTTTGAGCAGAAATATAGAAGGATTCTATGCAAAGATAGAGGACAAATTTGGGCAAATGTCAAGGTAGAAAGTTATGAGAAATTGATAATATAATTATGACTAGTTTTTTGTGAAGAAATTGTATATAGTTTGGATCAGATTTGAAGAAAGAGAGTAAGCATAATTGTAATCAGATTTGAGAAAATAAGTAGTGCATATGTTGGACTAGATTTGAAAGGAAGAACATAGTGTGAAATTTAGATCATGTTTCAAAGAAACATATTTGAGCAGAATTGTCCATCATCCATTGAAGAAGCAACATTGAAGGTGGAACATTGTTTGTGAATTTATTATCTTTTGCTAAGTTGGTTCTTGGGAAGTGGGGGTTGGTGCCTCTAGTAGGTTGGTACCTAAAAACTGTGGGGGTTGGTGCCTTTAGTAGGTTGGTTCCTACAATTTGAGGCAGTTGGTGCATGCTAGTAGGTTGATGCCTATGAATTGTAGGGGTTGGTGCCTCCAGTAGGTTGGTGCCTACAACCACTATAATTCACATAAACATATAAAGTACATTATTTGTACCATGGTTTTCTCGCATAATGGTTTCCATGTAAAATCTTGGTGTCAACTTGTTCATATTGGTGTATTCTTGCATGGTTGATATTGTGTTAGAGTTTAAAGCTGATAAAATTTGTTAATATACTAATTCAACCCCCCCTCTTAGTATATTTTTTGTGATGTTCAATTGGTATTAGAGTGGGTTCCTTTGGAGAGACACTAACCACTGAAGGGAGAACACAAAGAGCACACATAGTAGATAATAATACAGTAAAGACACCCATTTTTTAGGAGACTAATTATGCATTCTAGAGTATTAGGATGGAAGCTTACTTAAATGCTCTTGTGTTTGAAATTTGGAAATCTATAGTAGATGGTTGTACTCCTCCATCAACCCCTCCAATGGATCAATCCAAAAATAAAAGAAGTCAAAATAATGTAAAATCCAAGCATGCTCTTGTTTGTAGTATAACAGATTTTGAGTTCACAAAAGTCATGTGTTGCAAGTCAGTAAAAGAAATACGGGTCAAAATTCAAAATATTTATGAAGGAGATGCAAAATTCAAGAAAGAAAAGTTACAAACTCATTGAAGGGAGTTTGAAATCCTCAAAATGAAAGAAGATGAAGACATAACATCATGGTTTCTTCGTGTTGATGAAATTGTAAATATTATGAGAGGACTTGGTGAATATGTTCATGATGATGTATTCATTGTTGACAAGATATTAAGATCCTTATCTAGATGATATTTGATTCCAATATGTCATTGTTAGAAGAATTGGAAAATATAGACAAATTGACAAAATATGAATTGCATGGAATTCTTGTTGCTTATGAAATGAGAATTGAAGGGAGAACACAACAAATGAGTTTTCCTTCAAAGTGCCCAAGAAAGATAAAACCAAAAATTATCCATCAAGTAAGAGTGCAAGATATGATGAGGTAGAGGCTTATTTCATGAGAAAGCTAAAGAAAGGAAATGACAAGTATAAAGGAAAATTTCCTTGTAATTTTTTTAATTGTGGATAAGTTGGACATTATGCTTCTAAATGTACTCAAAATAAAAGTGAGACAAATGAAGATGATGAGGAAGTATAAACAAATAAAATTGGAAAGAAAAATTCTAAGCACAACTCAAAGAAGAAATTCCAAAAACATAAAAAGAAATTTTATTCAAAGAAAGAAAGCAGCTCTTCAGAAGAACAAAGTGATGAATGCAAACAAAATGATGAAGAAGAAATACTATCTATGGCCATGGAAGACACAAATAGAAAATGTGAATAAAAATAAGTTGACCAAGAATGCAATGAAGAAGAAGAAGTAGATCTTGAAGAAATTGAAGAAGAAAGTCACCAAGCATAAAATAAAAAATTAAGGAAATGACAAAAATCTTGGAGGAATCAAACAAAATCATTGAAGACTTAAGGACTCAACTTGTAGAGGCTGAACAAGTTGAAAATAAAATAAAGAACAAGTTAAGAGAAAACTACATAGATTGTGAAAATTTTGAACAAGAAGTTTCCATGTTGAAGAAACAATTGGAAAACACAAAGGATCAATGTAAAAAGTTTCATAATAATGCCACAAGTTCCAAGGAAAATGAAAGAAAATTTAATGCTAGGAAATTTTATTTTTTCAATTGATATTGTTTCTCATGTAATAAGTTTGGACCCAAGGCCATATATTGTAAAAGCCAAGTAAACAATGCCCTAGATTCACTAGAAAAAAACTATAACTCCTTTATTCCTTTAGTGGATTATAGTGTTGTATGCTAGAAGTGCAACAACTATGGACACATTGCACCAATTTGTAGATGTGGTTTTGTGAAACCACCTAGAAAAAATATGGAGAACAATACCATGGAAAAAAAAAGGAGAGAATGTTTATAAAAGTATGGAGAAGGAAACAAAAGAAAAATTATGAGAAGGACAAATCTATGATTGTGCAAAACACATTCCATAAAAAATTTTTGAGACGGATGAATTTAGGGGGAGTATTAGAGAATCTCCAAAAGAGGTAGAAGTATATTCTTATTACATTGAATGTGAGTATAAGAGAATATAATTGAGGGTTCCCATGATCCATTTGTGGATAGATATTTCATTAACATCCATTTTCCATTGATATCAAAGTGGGAGAGATAAAGTATGGGAGAGTACTACAAAAGGAGAGACTTATGTTCATGTTACCAATAATGACAAAGGGGGAGATTGTTGGAAAATTTTCACTGATGTCAAAGATATGATATAGATATTGTTTTTGAAGGCATGGAGTCATGTGATGTAGTGTTTGATGAGGAAATAAAACTATTGTTTTAAACTTACAAGTAAATAGGTACAACAACAATAATTCGATATATATAAGTATATGTTATAAAATAAGTACAAAGAGTCCTTTATATTCCTAAGATTCAAAGCTATAAGAATGGTTTCCACAAGACAAAGCAGAACAATAACATTAGATGGAAGAAAAAGTATGGTTGTTGTCTTGAATGCTATTAGTGTTCCTATCTTGCTAGTGCTCATCACAGTCATAGTTTCCATCGTAGTCTCTAAGAAGAGCGATTGGGAGTTTGAGTAGAATATCGCTAGAATATGGATCGAGGATGAAGAGGTTGAATGTTTTGCAAAGGAATCTTCATGGGGAAAAGATGCGATGAAGAAATTTAGAGCTACCATGACTATTGGTAATTATGTTTAATCATGTGTGGAATATTTTACTGTTGTTAATATAACAACCAAAATATTCATCATGTGTTCTCAAATCTCAATAGATAGAAGGGAGAGGGATGTGTAGGTGCACTTGCAACAAAAATAATCCATCTCAAAAGAATGGATACAAATCTAGAGAAAAATAATTGCATCTAATATACAAAATGTGAAGAGAGCTAGTCTATTGAGAAGACCACATGAATTATGAGAGGTTATACTATTTATGGAAGATTCAAGCCTAGATATTTAATAGATGACTAGAAATATAAGTAGTTGTATTGTAAAATTAAAATCAACACTTTGTTATTGTTATGTTCAATTCATAGTAGCAACACGAAGTTTGAATGTGTTTGGGACATCGCATGTCAAATCTATACAATGAAGGATAATAAAATTTATTTGTAGGCCTCGAGGGAGCACACCCAACATTATGAAAAATGTGATTTCCACCTTCAAAGAAGGATTAAATAATATTATAACAAGCTTACACATGTTGCTGATTGTTTGAGATAAGCATCATAAAGGGTGACAATTTTGAATAAGACAAACAAGTGTTTTTTTTAATTAATAAATAAAATTTCCATTAAGGCTGAGGATCCTCCATATAGAGTTTTGTGTATATAAAGTTTTTATTTTTAAATTACAATGAAACAGTGTGGTCCAGTGATTACTATATAAAGATAATATTTATATGAAGGCAGTGACTTAACACGCAACGATTATTATAAGAAATTGAGTATTCATTATTAGAGGCAGTGATTGGAATAAGGGTAGTTTAATGTTTGTTAACAAAGAGACATGCTCATTCAAAAGGTTGTCTCCCTTCATATGGAAGTGCAAGAATATAAAAGAAACTAGGAAATGGATAAACATTGTGTAGAGGTGGAGTTTTGTGAGAAAGTATAATATCATAAAGACACCAACAGATCCAAGTATAAGAAGATATGATTTTTGGGAAGTTTACATTCAGATTTGAAAATGGAATTGTGAGAAGTATCATGGAAGATTTATAGAAAATTGTGTGAAAAAATGAAAGCAATAAGAGATATATTTATTGAGTGATAAGGAAGAGAAGGATCAATAGTATGAAGTGAAAATATAATTTATATTGAGAAGATATATGTGAGATGAAGTGTGAAGAATAAAAGAAATATCTAAAAGATATACATGAAGATATAAAAGAAGTAGAAATACATGTTTAACAGAAGAGTTTATGGCAAGCTTTTGAGAAGAGCATGATAATATAAAAGAAGAATATCTACCAGAGATAAAGGAAGAGTTTGAGTAGAAATATAGGAGTCTCTACAGAGATAGAGGAAAAATTTGGGAAGATCTCAATGAAGAAAATGATGAGAAGTTGATGTTATGATTATGACCAGTTTTGTGTGAAGAAGTGTTATATAGTTTGGATCGAATTTGAAGAAAGAGAGTAAGCATAATTGTAATTAGATTTGAGAATAGAAGTTGCACATATATTGGATCAAATTTGAAAGCAAGAACATAATGTGATTTGATTCAGATTTGAAAGAAATATATTTGAGTAGAATTGTCCATCATTCATTGAAGAAGCAACATTAAAGGCGGAACATTGTTCATGAAGTTATTATCTTTCACTAAATTGGTGCTTGGAGAGTGGGGGTTGGTGCCTCTAGTAGGTTGGTGCCTACGAACTGTGGGGGTTGGTGGCTCTAGTAGGTTTGTGCCTAAAAGTTGGTGCTTCTTGTAGGTTAGTTCCTAGAAAACAAGTTAGAGGTTGGTGCCTACAGTCATTGTAATTCACATAAATATATAAAGTACATTATTTGTACCATGGTTTTCTCTCGTAAGGGTTTCCACATAAAATATTGGTGTCAACTTGTTCATATTGTTGTATTCTTGCTTAGTTCATATTGTGTTAGAATTTAAAGTTAATAAAAGTTGAGATGGTAAAAAGTTGTTAATATACTGATTCATCCCCCCTCTCAATATATTTTTGTGCTCTTTAATTGGCATTAAAGTGGGTTCCTTTGAAGACAGCCTAACCACTTGAAGGGAGATCCTAAAGAGAACACATGGAAAATAATAATACAGTCAAAGCACCCATTTTTTATGGGAGTAATTATGCATTCTGGAGTATTATGATGGAATATTACTTGAATGATCTTGGGTTTGATCTTTGGCTATCTACAGTAGATGGTTATACTCCTCCATAAACCCCTCCAATGCATCAAGCCAAAAATAAAAGAAGTAAAAATATTGCCAAATCTAAGCATGCTCTTCTTTGTAGTTTAATAGATTTTGAGTTCACAAAAGTCATGTGTTATAGGTTAGCAAAAGAAATATGGCTCAAACTTAAAAAATATTTATGAAGGAGATGCCAAAGTCAAGAAAGAAAAGTTAAAAACTTATCGAAGGAGGTTTGAAAGCCTCAAAACGAAAGAAGATGAAGACATACCATCATATTTTCTTCATATTTATGAAATTGTAAATATTATGAGAGGAATTGGTGAAGATGTTGATGATGCATTCGTTGTTTTTAAGATATTATTGTACCATAGAAAAATTGATCTTTTAAATTTTCATGTTCATTTAGGTCTTTTTCTTGTGATGCTTGACTTATTATGCTTAGATTTAATGTTGCAATGTAACTTATGCATTCACATTAGGTCCTAGATATTCAAATTATGATGTCTTTTGAAGGTGTTGTGAAGTGTTGTAACACATTTCTACACCTTTCTAGACTCTTCTCATTATAATTCATCTAAATATTCCCTTTTATCCCTTATCAAGTCCTAATTCAAAGTGTTGTAAAGTCTTGTAAAATACTTTCACGTTTTTCTAGGCTTGTCACCACTAAATACACCATTCTTATGTTTTATTTGGCCCCTTTATGCACTTTTTTGGATATTGTGATTGTGTTACTGAAATTTGGTTGTCATTGATGTCAACACTACTAGCATCTGATGTATTGAAGGTTGTATATGTCAAGGATATTGAGAAAATTGTTAAATAAAGAGCTCCAGGTTCCCAATAGAATTATGAAGGTCATGAAGGTGTCTTGTTCTATACATTGAAGATAAACTATTTTGGACCAAAGGGTTTATTGTTGAGTGTATCTGGTTCATCCATCAAAACTTTCAAAGGTCTGCATGAAGATTTGTTCAAGTTATGAAGATCTGTGTTTTGATAGTGTCTCTATGGGTTATGTCAATGTTCTTGATTAAAGTTGGTATAATTCTACTAATTCTAGTTGTTGTGGATGTTTCTCTATTATTTCTTGGTGCTCATGGATGTTTCTAGATCATTCTCTATCTTTGTTGCATGTCTCCATTGATCGGTGTGCTCATGGTTGAATTATTTTCTCGGTATGTTCATTTTTCATGTTCTTGGACAACATGATGGTTGTGGTGTGTTGTGGATCCCTAAATATTTAATTTTGAATGTTTGGCGCACTGAGGATATTGTATTGGGTCACATCATGTTATTGGCCAATGGTGTTTGATCCACACTGAAAATTTATTTATACATTTGGGCTCACATTGAAAATATGTTTTATATTCTTGGCCACTAAGTTTTTGATGTAATTCCATGTTGTGGATATATAAGAGTGATTATTTTAGTAAAGTTAGGGTGTGTATAAGAGTGAATGTATGTCAGAGAAAGTGTAGATGTGTGAATAGTTTCAAAATCACTCAATTGTAGAGCAGAGTGAGAAGAAGTTTGAGCGAAGTGTCAAGAAGGTTTTATGTGCTTAACTGGAACTATAATCAAGCTTTGGATGAAACTATTTTCTTAGTTCACAATCTAGATGGTTTTATTTGAATCTTTCTTGGGTAGTGAGCCCTCTTGTATTTGAGCAGTGAGCTTTAGGCAGTATGCCTAAATGCATGTGCATTCCCATTATTTTCATTATACTTTTAATAGGGTATAATAATGTGGACTAACATCCACCATGGTTTTTCCCCTAATAGGGTTTCCATGTAAAAATATTGGTGTTCTATGTGTTTTTTATGTGTTGTTTGTTCATGGTTTACTAGTCATTCATTAGATCTATGATTAAGTGAAATATAGTTTGGAAAAGTTTGCATATTCTGTGACAATGGATTCACACTCCCTCTCAGTAGTTTGTCCTTTTTTTTCCAACAATTGGTGTTAGAGCAAGTTCCTCTAAAGAATTTTAAAATCTTGAGGTGATCCGAGATGGTATCATACAAGAAGGATAGCTCTAGATTCGATGGAACATACTACTCATTGTGGAAAGCTAGGATGGAGTGTCATTTGAAGTGTATTGGTGAACCCTTTTGGAAGATTACAAAGAATAGATATATTATTCCTCAGAATAGTCCTTCCACTACTGCTGAGATTAAAGAGGCTGAGAATAATGTCTGAGCTATGGAAGCTTTGTTGAGTTCTCTAACAGATTCAGAAATGACAAATGTGTCAGGTCTAAAGACAACTCATGAAATGTGAATGAAGATGGAAACTTTGTATGAAGGAGATATACATATGAAGGTGGCTAAGCTACAGAGTTTGAAAGGAAAGTATGAAAACCTGAAGATGGGTGAAGATGAAAATATTTCTTCTTTTATGTAGAGTAAATGAACTAGTGATGGGTATTAGATGTGCTAGTGGTATCTTGGATGAGGAAGAAATTTTGGCTAAAGTGCTCAAATCATTTCCTCCCTCCTACAAAGCAAAGGCTCATGCTGTTGAAGAAACCATATCTTTGACAAATGTGACAAGAGATACACTGATTGGTAAACTTGTTTCCTTTGAGTTGAGCGAACTTGGTGATTTTGTTCTTAAGACTAAAACTGCATTCAAGGCTATTACATCTAGAAGAAACAAGCAAAGATATGATCCAAGAGAGAGTTCCAGAAAGAAATTCAAGTATGAGGAAGAAATGAAACAAATTGAAGATGAAGAAAGAGAGGTAGAAGAGTTGGAAGCACTGATTGTGAAGAAAGAAGGTAGAGGACAAGGTAAGTATAAAGGAAATCTACCTATTAAATTTTTTTCTTGTAGTAAAATAGGTTATTTTGCATCAAGGTGTCCTTCAAGAGTTCCTAGATATAAGCCTTATAAATCTAGATTCCAAAAGAAATGTTACTTTGCTGAAGAAGGAGTGACTAATGATGAGTCTAATAAAGATAATGGAAATGAAGATGATTGGGTTTTCATTGCTATCAAGGAAAATAGTCTTGTGACTACTAAATTTGCTAAAGTTGAGAAATCTCTTGCAACTTGAATTGAAGAAAAGAATGAGTGAGTCATTGATAGTGAATGCTCACATCATATGACTCGTGACAAAAGAAAATTTATAAATCTAGAGAGATATGATGGTGGGGTTGTAATATTTTGAGATAACAATGCTTGTGTGATTCATGGCAGAGGATCTATTTGTCTTGGTGGTAAGCATAACACTGATGATTTTATTTATGTTGAAGGCTTGAAACAAAACCTGTTGAGTGTTGGGTAGATGGTGGATAAGGTATATGATCTTCAGTTCAAAGATGGAAGATGTAGGATATATGAAAGTTCTAGAAATATAATTGCTTTAGGTAAATAGACAAAAGGTAATGATTTTCACCTGAATGCTACTAGTGAAAGTTGTTTAATTGCTCAAGTAGATGAAATATGGTAATGGCATAGAAGGTTGTGTCATATGAATTTTGATAACATTGTCAAAATAAGTTCCATTCAAGCAGTAAGAGATCTCCCTAAGCTAGTGAAGCCTGCTAGCAAAATTTACAAGGAGTGTCAGATGGGAAAATAGACTAGAGTCTCTTATCAAAGAAAAAAACACCATTCAAATGGATTACTGGAGCTTGTGCATACTAATCTATGTGTTCCTTCCAGATTCAAAAGTATCCATGTTGAAAGGTACATAATGATGCTTATTGATGATTATTCTAGAATGATATGGATTTCTTTCTCAAGAAAAAAATGTGAAGCATTAGAAAAGTTCAAAATTTTCAAAGCTATGTAATAGAATGAGAAAGATCTGAAAATCAAATGTTTAAGGTTAGAAAGAGGTGGTGAATTTACCTCTAGGGAGTTTAATTCCTTATGTGAAGAGCATGGAATCAAAAGACAACTATCTACTCCCTGAACCCCTCAACAAAATGGAGTTGCAAAGAAGAAGAACAAAATAATTCTAGATGTTGCTAGAACAATGATGATTGAATGAAATGTGCCTCACATCTACTAGAGTGAAGTTGTAAGCATTGCTATGTACACATTGAACCAGGTAAATGTAAATGGTAATTCAGGTAAGAATCCTTTTGAAATATGATTTGGTTATAAGCCTACCATTAAATACTTCAAGATCTCTAGAAGCAAGTGTTACATCAAGATAGATGATGATATAAGCAATTTTGATGCAATAAGTGATGAAGGAATCTTTCTAGGCTACTCCACTAGAAGCAAGGCCTATCGATGCTATAACAAAAGACTAAGAAAAATGGTTGAGAGTACAAATTTTAGAGTTGATGAGGACTCTACTAGATCATCCGGATATTGTGGATATGATTCAGATGAAGACAATACAAGCAAAGGTAAAAATGTTCAGACACAAAATCAACTTCAAATTGTGCCATATGTTCTAGTAAGACAATTTCAATTTGTTATGGTAAATCAAGGTAGTCAGGAATTAGATACAAGTACAAGTGCAAAAGAAAGAATAGAAGAATCAAAATTTTGAGAGAATCCTAAAACTCTAAGGTATATAAAGCTAAATCATTCTGAAAATCAAATTATAGGAGACAATAATAAAGGTGTGCAAACTAGAAGAAAGATTGCAAAAGACTATTGCATGATATCCAATATTGAACCTAAAGATGTCAATGAAGCTTGCAATGATGAACACTAGATGGAAGCTATGAAGGAAGAATTAATTCAGATTGAAAAGAACAATACATGGATACTTTTTCCAAGACCTAAAGATAAAAATGTGATTGGTACAAAATGGGTCTTTTGGAATAAGCTGAATGAACAAGGTGAAGTGGTTGAAAATAAAGCAAGACTGGTATGTAAAGGGTATTCACAAATGGAAGGCATTTATTTTGAAGAAACCTTTGCTCTTGTTGCTAGAATTAAATATGTAAGGTTATTTCTTTCTTATGTTGCATATAAAAATTATAAAGTCTATCAAATGGATGTGAAGTCAACTCTTTTGAATGGTGAGCTAGAAGAAGAAGTATACATTGAACAACCAGATGGATTTCAACTGAATGATAAGGAAAACATGGTTTTTCGATCAAAGAAATCTCTATATGGACTCAACCAAGCCTCGAGAGCTTGATATACTAGACTGGACAAATACTTATTAAAGCATGGATTCAATAAAGGTACTACTGACAACAACTTGTATTTCAAATTAGATCATGAAAAAGAGTTAATTATTGACATCTTTGTTGATGGAATTATTTTTGGAGGAGATGGTAATATATGTATGAAGTTTTCTAATGAAATGAAGAATTAATTTGAGATGAGTATGATTGGAGAGATGAAGTTATTCCTGGGTTTGCAAGTTACTCAATTAGACAAGGGGATCTTCATATCTTAGTCCAAATATGTGAGAGGACTGCTAAAGATGTTTGGCATGGATGACTCAAAACCTATTGGTACTCCCATGGTAACCGGATGTATGTTGACACATAATGATGATTCTCCAAAGGAAAATCAAACAAGATACAAATCAATGATTGGTGGATTGCTTTATTTAACTCAGAGTAGACCAGACATTATGAATGTTGTATGTATGGTTGCTAGATTTTAGGCTGATCCAAAAGAGTCTCATGTGATTGCTATTAAGAGAATCTTCAGGTATCTAAAAGGAACAGTTGATTTTGGACTTTGGTATCCTAAGGATGATGATCTTACTTTGAATGCATAAATTGATGTAGATTGGGTAGGAGATGTAGATGATAGGAAGAGTACTAGTGGTGGTTCCTTTTTCCTAGGGAATAAATTGGTGTCTTGGTTGAGAAAAAAGTAGAATTCCATTTATCTATCTACTACTGGGGTAGAGTACATTGTTGCTACAAACAATTGTACTCAAGTGATGTTGATGAAACAAATACTGAAAGATATCAAAGTAGTATATGATGAACCTATTACCATACAATGTGACATCTCAAGTGAAATAAACATATCAAAGAATATGGAACTACACTCTAAGACCAAGCATATATCAATCAAGTTTCACTTTTTAAGGGAAAAAGTAAGTGAGAAAGAAGTCAGACTGGAGTATGTACCTACCAAAGAGAAGATTGAAGACATTTTCACCAAGTCATTGTTGAAGGATACTTTTGAGTATCTCAAAGGGATACTAGGGGTGATTATCCATCCTGATATAAACTAAAGATAAATTTTCTTTCATCAATCCATGTGCTTCATAGATATTTCCTGATCTGGATTGATGTTTTTGTGGTTGCTACTCAGGGGGAGTAGTCAGATGTGTGGATATGTGGTTTAGAGCTTGTATGTGGGAAGATAATGTTTATATTTTCCATTGATGTCAAAGGGGGAGAAGAGTCATGTGAAATTTTTTTTCTTACCTAGAGTGAAGAGTCATGTGGGGAGAAGATCATGTAGAAGAGGTCAAGGAAGAAAAGTCAGAATCTAAGGAGGAGTAAGTGTCGATTGAGATTTGGGTTGATGGTGTTTTTCACATAATGTGTTGCCATCAATGCCAAAGGAGGAGATTGTTGGATACCTTGATTGTGTTGTTGATATGTGGTTGTCATTGATGTCAACACTATTAGCATCTAATGTATTGAAGGTTGTATATGTTGAGGATATTGAGAAAATTGTTAAATAAAGAGTTCTAGGTTCCTAGTAGAACTATGAAGGTCATGAAGGTTTCTTGTTCTGTACATTGAATATCAACTATTGTGGACTAAAGGTTCTATTGTTGAGTGTATCTAGTTCATCCACTAGAAATTTCAAAGGTCCGCGTGAAGATTTGTTTGAGTTATGAATATTTGTGTTCTGACAGTGTTCTTGATTAAAATTGGTATAATTATAGTAATTATAGTTGTTGTGGATGTTTCTCTGTTGTTTCTTGGTGCTCGTGGATGTTTCTAGATTGTGTTATATCTTTGTTGCATGTCCAAATTGATTGATGTGCTCATGGTTGAATATTTTTCTCGGTATGTTCAGTTTTCATGTTCTTGGCTGACATGATGTTTGTGGCATGTTGTGAATCCCTAAAGATTTAATTTTTAATGTTTGTTGTGCTTGAGGATATTTTTTTGGGTTGTATCATGATATTGGCCAATGGTGTTTGATCCACATTGAAAATATGTTTTATATTTTTGGTCGAGTAAGTTGATGTAATTCCATGTTGTGGATATATAAGAGTGATTGTTTGAGCAAATTTAGGATGTGCATTAGAGTGAATGTATGCTAGAGAAAGTGCAAATGTGTGAATAGTGTTTGAATCATTTAATTACAGAGCAGAGTGAGAAGAAGTTTGAGCGAAGTGTGAAGATGGTTTTTTGTGCTTAACTGGAACTGTAATCAAGCTTTTGAAGAAGCTATTTTCTCAGTTCACAATCTGGATGGTTTTAACCTAAATCTTTCTTAGGTAGTGATCGCTCTTGTATTTGAACAGTGAGCTCTAGGCATTGTGCCTAAATGCATGTGCATTCCCATTATTCTTCATTATACTTTTAATAGGGTATAATATTGTGGACTAATATCCACCATTTTTTTTCCCCTAACAGGGTTTACACATAAAAATCTTTGTGTTCTTTGTGTTTTTGATGTGTTGTTTTCTCATAGTTTACTGTTCATTCATCAGATATAAGATTAAGTGAAATATAGTTTGAAAAAGTTTGAATATTCTGTGATAATTGATTCACCCCCTCTTAGTTGTCTGCCCTTGATTTCCCAACACACTTATGGGCTTTAATTAAGTGTGTTTTTTAATACAAACCTAGAAAACAACATTAAAAGAAACTTAATTCTCGATGCCCACTTGCAAGCCTAGAGTGGGACACATTTTCCATGGATGGCGAATGAGTCCTTCTTGGCTCAAAATTCAAAATAAATTCAAATTTCCTTGAATTTTTTATTCATTAAGACCTTTTGTCAGCTTGTGATGTATTTTTTGGTAATTATGGCATAAGTGTGTATAAATAAGTGGTTTTCCATCCATTTTAACCCCCATTCATCAAGCTCACTAATTCACCCATTCATTCAAGCATTGAAGAATTTTGCATCATTCAATCAAGCAATTAACAAGCATCTTGGAGCAACCATTGATATATCTTTAGACTTCAAAAATAGGGGTTTGGTGATTTTAGGACATTTGCATGTTGTTTCTTCATCATTCCTTTCTTTTCTTGATTTCATTTCTTTATCAAGGGTTTGATTACCAAAGTGGGATTTGACCAAGACAAATCCCTATACTCTAACCCTTAACCATTTTCCCCCTCTTTGCATGTGTGTTTTCATGTCTTGTAGATATATTTGTCAAAGAAATATGTGTTGAAAAGTGGTCAACAAGTCATCAAAACTATTCAATTTAACTAAATCCTAATTCAAGCTTGGAGACAATATTCAACCCCTTTTTTGTAGATTTAGTTCTGTCAAACCAACAAGAAGACAAATGTAGATCTAGACCCACAAAGTTGAACCCTAAATTTGAATTTTTTTTATAGGAGGATTGATTCACCATTAGTGGTGAATGAGTCCCATTTTCAGGCTAGAAAACCTTTTTTCATCAAAATTCAACTCCCAACAGTCAAAAACCAGTTCTGGAAAAGTTTACCAGAAGGAGGAATGTTTCACCATTAGTGGTGAATGAGTCCCACTGGTCATCAATAGTGATTTTTTTCAGATTCCAAAACCTTCCAACATCAACATTTCATCTTTAGGTGCATTCTATTTAGTGTCATTTAATTCTTTCTTCATTTGTGCATGTTTCTAGTTCATTTCTCCATATCACACTATGTTTTCAAACACTTCATATTTCTTAGGTTTTTCATAAATAATCAATCAATTTTATCAATTTGTTGCATTTAGAGCATTGCATTTAGGAATAATTCCATCATATATACATTATTTTTAATGAACCACCTTAGTTTTTTGGGTCTATCTCTCTCCTTTTAGGTGAAAAACCCTAGGAGAGAAAGAGAGTACATACCACAACAAAAATTGACAATTCAATTAATATCCTTATCTATGAGATTTTATTTTAAGGCGTCGACATTAGAAGAATTGGAAAATATAGATAAATTAACAAAATATGAACTACATGTGATTCCTATTGCTTATGAAATGAGAATTGAAGAGAGAACACTACAAAATGAGATATCCTTAAAAGTGTCAAAGAAAGAAAAAACTAAGTATTATGCATCAAGAGAGAGTGCAAGAAGTGATGGGGTAGAGGCTTATTTCATGAGAAAGCTAAAGAAAGGAAATGGGAGGTATATTGGAAAATTTCCTTTTAAATTTTTTAATTGTGGAAAAGTTGGAGATTGTACTTCTAAATGTATTCAAAATGAAAGTGACACAAGCGAGGATGATGATCAAGTATACAAAAAGAAAAAGGGAAAGAATTTTTTTAAACATAACTCAAAGAAGAAATTCCAAAAACGTAAAAAATAACTTTTATTCAAAGAAAGAAATAACCTCTTTAGAAGAACATAGTGATTAATTCAAATCAAAGATAAGGAAGAAATACTATTTATGGCCATGGTAGACGCAAATACTGATCATGACAATAAAGAGGTTGACCAAGAATTCAATGAGGAAGAAGTAGATCTTGAAGAAGAGCTGCATTATGCATATAAAAAAATGAGAAATTGAAGAATAAGGTCACCAAGCATGAAATAAAAATTAAGGAAATGATAGAAAGCTTGGAGGAATCTAACAAAATCATTGAAGAGTTAAGGACTCAACTTGTAGAGGCTAAACAAGTTGAAAATTAAATAAAGAACAAGTCAAGTGCAAAAGAGATAGATTGTGACAAGTTGGAACAAGAAGTTACCATGTTGAAGAAAGAATTCAAAAAGACAAAGGAGAAATGTACAAAGTTTGATAAGAATGCCACAAGTTCCAAGCAAAATGAAAGAAAATTTAACAGTAGGAAGTTTTATTCTTTCAATGGATATTCTTTCTCATTTAATAAGTTTGGCCACAAGGCCATAAATTGTAATTAAGCCTAGTAAAATATGCCACTAGCTTCACTAGAAAAAACTATAACTCCTTTATTCCTTTAGTGGATTATAGTGTTGTATGCTACAAGTGCAACAACTATGGACACATTGCACAATTTGTAGATGTGGTTTTCTAAAACCACCTAGACAAAATATGGAGAAGAAAACCATGGACAAACAAAAGGAGAGAAAGTTTACAAAAGTATCAAGAAGGAAGAAAAAGAAAAATGATGAGAAGGAAAAATCTATCATTTTGCAAAACAAACCCCGTACACAAATTTGGAAAGAATGAATTTATGGGGAGCATTATACAATATCTAACAAGGGGTATGTGAAGGATCATCATGGAAAAAACAGGCCCTTAATTGGCAAAATTTTTAGAAAAATCATAGTTAGGAAACTTGATGTAAAAATTTGAATATGTTATCTATATTATTTCAAAAATATGTAAGAATGGAATCTATATAAAATTGAATTTAGTTTCTAAACTACTAGGCTTGTTTAAAAAAAAAAAATCTATTTGGTGAAAATTTGAAGTTTCAATGCAGTGGTACTTAAATTTGAGGGAACAAATAATAAGTAGGTGTCTGTCTGACCACCCTAACCACAATAAAATGATAATTATTTTTTATAATATTTTATATATAAGTAGAGGACTCACGCCCCAATGTGATGCAAAAAAAATTGTAATTTTTTTCCAAGTAAATAATTAATTATGAATTTTTTATTACAATTTTTTAAAAAATATAAAAAATCATATGTCTAACCACCTTGACTTGGTCAAAACTTCATGAAATTCAATTTTTATTTTTGTAATCCTATACTATGCAAAGCATAGAATGTGATGCATGTTTTGGATTCAAAAAATGTGATACCATTTGAAAGCTATAGATGTTTTTCAATCAGCCTATCAATCAAGACTTTAGTCGTAATTTGAATAGAAAATGAATAATAATTACTTATTAAATTCAAATTAGTGGAAAGCTGAGAATCTCCTTTAAAAAACGTTTTCGTTTCATCAATTTTGGGTAAAAAAATAGTCGTCAGCCACATACCCATCATATTGCTACTTTTTGGCTGATCATGATCCTGCACATACCCAGGGGGAGAAGTGTATTCTTATTACATTGAATGTGAGTATAAGAGAATATAATTGAGGGTTCCCATGATCCATTTTTGGATAGATATTTTGTGAAAATCCATTTTACATTGATGTCAAAGGTGGGGAGATAAAGCAAGGGAGAGAAATGCAAAAGGAGAGACTTATGTTTTTGTTGCCATCAATGAAAAAAGGGGGGATTATTTGCAATTCTATCATTGATGTCAAAGATATGATATAAAGATTTTTGTCAAAGGAATGAAGTAATAAGACTTTACTGGATTGTTGTCAAAGGCATGGAGTCATGTGATGTAGTGTTTGATGAGGAAATCAAACTCTTGTTTCAAACCTACAACTAAATAGATACAAAAATAGTAATTTGGTTTATACAAGTGTGTCACCAAAAAGTGTATACCTTGCTTAATTTGGGCATAATTGATGATAAATTGGACTCAATAAGGCCTTGATTTAGTGTTGTTAGCTATTTTACACATCCACATTAGGTCTTCGACCCTTGCAAACTATATAAAATGCATCTAACGATGTCTTGTAAAGGTGTTGTAAAGAATTGTAAATGAATTTCACACTTTTCTTCATTTTTATTATGATTTAAGTCTAATATTATTTTAATTCAAAAGTTAGTTTTCCCTTTTCTTCTATAATTATATAATTATTTTAATTATATAATTATTCATTAGCCTTTTCTCTCTACAATTAAATATATTTTATATTTATTTAATTATTTATCCTTTCTTTATCTCCCCAATTAAATATATTTTATATTTATTTAATAATTTATCACATTAGGAAATTGTATTTAAGCATATTGCATCCCTCCTTGCATTGATTTTGAGTGTAGGAATTGCCCATTTTTGTGAAACTACCTTTAGAATACTATCTTTTTTGATTTGGAGTCCATCATTCTCCTAGAATTAGCTTGTATTGTATTTTTCATTTGTTAAAGTTGCATTCTAGGGTTTGTAAAATTTTGCATTAGTGAAAGTGCATATAGGTTTCATTTTTGCATGTCAAGTCATTGAAAATTTCTAAAAGTTCGCATTGGCATCTTAGGTCTACATCATACATCACAAAAAACATCAAAATCAATCAAGAAATATATGAAAATTCTCAAAAAAAATCCCTACTAGGACTAATTTGCCACCTTGGGAAACTTAGTCCCTTCTTAACCATGAAACTACCTTTTATAGAACTAAAAACCCTATTTTTAAGCTTTTTTATGGTGCCATTACCAACCTGTATTAGTTAGCTAAGTTTCTATTACATGCATTTCATTAGATCTAGCTTAAAATAACTCATTTCATGCATTTCTTAATTTCAAATTTTCATTCACAATATTTCATTTTCAAATCATTGCATAGTATAATCAGTAAATTACCTTGTTTGAAATCTAAAAAGTTTCATTTCATCTTATGTTTTTACATTAAATTTTAAGTTTCCATATCTTCTATTACATTTAAATCATTATAAATAAGCATTGTTTACATTCATGGCAATCATGGATAGCATTATGTTTTTTCAATTTTCATTTTCAGCATTAGTTCCTAGTTCATTTAGATCAAATTCATTAGAAAATGAAAAAAAAAACCAAAAAAAATCAAATGACCCAATTCAAAAGATGATTCAATTTAGAAAAAAAAATAACATCCAATCCCTTTAGTAGTGATGACTTAGACATGTTATATGAAGCCCTTAAAGACTTCATCTCTCCTAGATCATCCACTAAAGGTTTGACACAAGAGGATGCAAGAATCGATACTCATGATAATCATACTTGTTCTTCTCTTGATATCTCTTACATTGGTGATGAAGGTATCTTGATGAAATAAGACACAATCATTGAAGATCATGAAATTATTGCTTTTCTTCCTCCTCCCCCCCCCTTAGAAAGACAAAATTGAGATCATGGCCACTACTTCCAACACCTCCCCTAATTGTGATTTTTTTTTACTGAATAAGGATGCAATCATGAATGATCATGTAAAACACATTTGTGTGTAGGATATGATTGAGACATTTGAAAATCCTACATATCCCACTCAAGAAGACATTCTAGGACATGAGGATGTAAGTGTAGATAATCATGACAATCAAACCTTTTCTTCTCCTAATATCTTGTCTAGATATGAAGAAGATAGTCTGGTGTTAGAAGATATCCTCATTGAGACTCATGAGAATCTTATTCCTCCCTTTCTTGATACCAATACCTATTAGATTTCGTGGTTTTCATTGAAATCAACACTATTAGCATTAATTCATTAGAAGTTGTAGATGTTGAGGATATTGAGAAAATTGTAATGAAATAAGTTCTAGGTTGTCAGTGGTGAAATGAAGTTTAGTATGTTGGTAAGTTTTGTATGTTGATGATTAGAGGTTGTGGACTAAAGGGTTTCTTGTGAAGTGTATCTAGTTTATCCACATCAAGTTTCATAGATCCACGTGAATATTTGATCGAGTTGTGAAGATTTTCATTTTGATAGTTTTTCAATTTCTTCAGTTGGTGTTCTTGATTGAAGGTGATGTGATTTCAGCTAGTTCAGTTGCTATGAATGCTTCTCTGGCAATTTGTGATGTTTTGGATGCTTCTAGATTGTTCTATATCATTTTTTCACATCCAAATTGATTGTTGTGATTGTGGTTGGCGACTTTCTCTTGCGTGTTCATGTTTTTTCTTGTTCTTGGCTAACATGGTGGTTGTAGTGTGTTGTGGATCTTCAAGGAGTAATTAATTGAAGTGTTTTCACATTGGAAATGTTGATTTGGGTATTCACTAAGTTGTGGCTGACCTTGGTTGATTCACATTAATAATCTTTAGTATTTTGGGCCAACAGTTTATATTCATTCTATTATTTTGTTGAAGTCGACATGAAGGGATGAAATTTCTTATTGCGGATAGATAAGAGCGATTGCTTATTTGAATTGAGGTGTGCTTCTATGTGTATATGTGTGAATATTGATCTAAATCAATCAAAGGTAGAGCAGAGTGTGAAGAAGAGTGAAGAAGAGTAAACAAGTGTTCATGCGCTTAACTAGAACTGTGATTAGGCATTAGCAGATGTTATTCTATCAGTTCAAATCCCTATGGATGTAATCTGATTCTTTTTGTAAGATAGTGTTTCTTCCTTTTGGTAGTTAGACCTATTGTAATTGAGCAATGAGCTCTAGGTAGTGTGTCTGAATGCAAGTGCATTCCCCATATTTTCATTTCTTATACCTTTAACAAGGTATAGTCTTGTGGACTAACCTCCACCATGGTTTTTCCCCTAATAGGGTTTCCATGTAAAAATATTGGTGTTATGTGTGTTTCTGATGTGTTGATGATTTATTCTTTCATGGTTATTACTCAGATATGATAATAAGGTTAATAAGTTTGATAAGTTTGAAATTTTGTGACAACTAATTCACCCCCCCTCTAAATTTTCTTCCCTTGTGTTGCCAAAAATTGGTATCAGAGCTTGTTCCTTGGAAGAAGTTTAACAATCTGAGGTGATCTGGGATGGAGACTTACAAGAAGGATAGTCTAAGATTTTATGGAACAAATTATTCTCTATGGAAGACTCGAATGGAGTTTCATTTGAGATGCATTGGTGAACCCTTCTAGAACATTACATGTAATAGGTATGTTATTCCTCAAAATGGTCCTACTACTACTACTACTAAGATTAGAGATGTTGAGTATAATATCAGGGCTAAGGAAGCATTGTTGAGTGCTTTGAATAATTCTAAGATGACAAATGTTATGGATCTAAAGATTGCTTATGAGATCTGGAAAAAGTTGGAAACCTTGTATGAAGGTGATACTAATGTGAAGATTGCTAAGTTGCAGAGTCTAAAAGGAAAATATGAAAATTTGAGAATGGGTGATGATGTGAACATTACTATTTTTATGCAAAGAGTGAATGAACTTGTGTGTGGTATCAAATGTCCTAGTGGAAAGATAGATGAATCAGAGATTGTTGCTTAAGTTCTTAGATCATTGCCTAATTCTTACAAAGTCAAAGCTAGTGCTATTGAAGAGCTCCAGACTCTAACAAATGTAACTAGAGACATGTCAGTTGGTAAGCTTACTGGTTTTAAGTTGAGTCAATTTGGTGATGCCCTTCCTAATGTTGAATTTTCATTTAAGGCTACTACTTCTGGAAGAGATAGACACAGAGATGATCTAGGTGAGAATTCATCTAGAAAGCCATTCAAGTATGAAGATGAAATCAGACAAATTGAAGAAGAAGAAAGAGAGTTGGAATAGCTGGAAGCACTTATTGTCAAAAGAGTACCAAGAGGAAAAGGTAAGTATGAAGGAAAATTGCCTCTTAAATTTTTTTCTTGTAATAAGATAGGCCATTTTGCATGAAGGTGTATACACCAAAAATTGGTCTAGAAAATATTAATGAAATAATGAAATCTTTATTCCTCTACTATATAAATAAATTGCAAATTTATTTAGATAGTTCCTATTTTCTTAATTCCTCTATTCTATTTCACTCTCTTCATGATTTAATTGAAATACAAAAATCTAAATAATTTGTTTTATTTTAATTGATTTCCTTTCATTAAATTCAAATTTTTAAATTTGAATTTCATCACATTTCTACATATTCTTCTAACTACCTTCCACCTCACCCTCTAACTCACCATGTGTCACATGAAAAAAATTATTCTTATTTTATAAAATGGATATTTGTTCTCAACAATTTTAACCACCTTCAAGACACATGACTCCTTCATTTAAATTATTATTTCTTACACTTGGCAAGATGGTTTTACTAAAGGGAACAATTTCCTTGTTTTCTCCATCCTTCTCATTCTTCACCATTGATTTCTCTAGATCAAATCTCAATCGTTCATGGCTTCCAAATCACCAAAAGCCTTAGTAAAATCTATAAATTGAGGCCTATTTACAACTTTTTCATAAGGAGCATTTGCATAACTTTACTCTACAAGAATTCATTTAGCATTTGATAGCTTAATTTCATTTTGATACAACATTTTAGTTTAGCAATTAGATTAGAGTCATGGCTCCTTTAGATATTTCCTAGTTTAATTCAACATGTAGGATCATATACATTTCATTATCATTAGTTTAATTCTACATTGTTTACTTTCATACCATTTTGTATGCAATAGTTCATTTCACCATGTCACTCCATCATTTTACCTAGCTGAATTCTTTAATCATGTAGATGTAGACTTAGATTTTGCATTATGGATAAATAGGCTACTCGTTTCTTAGATGACAGCCCAGTGGTTTGTGCATGAATAAGATTTCAGAGCATAAATACTAGGACATTTGAGATTAGAGGAATATGGGATGATTTTAGAGAATTGTGTTATTGAATTGTGTTTGATTAAGTTAAATTTCCTTGTTTGTGTTACTATGTTGTTGATGAAGGTGTGAAAAATGATGTATCTGATAAAGGAAATAGAAGTGATGATGAATGGGTATTTATTGCTATCAAGGAAAATAATCATGTATCTACTAAATCTACTAGTTATACAAATGTGGAGAAAGCCCTAGCTACTTGAGTTGAAGAAAAATATGAATGGGTGATTGGTAGTTGATGCTCACATCATATGACAAGAGAAGTATTATGGTGGTGTTGTGAAATTTGGTGATAATAGAACTAGTGTGATCCATGGAAGAGGATGCATTTCTCTTGATGGTAAGCATAATATTGATGATGTCCTATATGTGGAAGGCTTAAAGCATAATATTTTAAGTGTTGGTTAGATGGTTGATAAGGGATACAATCTTCAGTTCAAGGATGGAAATTGTAGAATATTGAGTTCTAGAAATGTAATTGCATTAGGTACAAAGACAAAAGGTAATATCTTTCACTTGAGTTCTGCTAGTAAAAGTTGTTCAATTGCTCAAGTTGATGAAATTTGGTTATGGCATAGGCGAATGTGTCATGTTAACTTTGATAATATTGTCAAGATAAGTTCTACTAAGGATGTGAGAGATCTACCTAAGTTAGTGAAACCTACTAATGCCATATGCAAGGAATGTCAGTTAGGAAAGCAAACTAGAATCTCATTTTGAAACAAACAACATTGTTCAAATGAATTGTTGGAACTTGTGCTTACTAATCTGTGTGGCCCCTCTCAGGTCAAAAGTTTAGAAGGTTACAAGTATTTCATGTTATTCATTGATGATTATTCAAGAATGGTTTGGGTTACTTTCTTAAGGGAGAAATATGAAGCACTAGAAAAGTTGAAGACCTTTAAGGCTATGGTTGAGACAAAGATAGGTCTAAAGATTAAATTTCTGAGATCAAATAGAGGTGGAAAATTCACTTCCGGTGAATTTAATTCCTTTTGTGAAGAACATGGAATAAAGAGACAATTATTTGTATCATGAACCCCTCAGAAAAATGGAGTTGTTGAAAGGAAGAAAAAAACAATTGAAGATGTTGCTAGAACTATGATGATGGAAGGAAATGTCCCTTATATATACTAGAGAGAAGCTGTGAGCACTACTATGTACACACTCAATTGGGTACAAATAAAAGGTGATACTAGTAAGACCCCTTTTGAGCTATGGACTAGTCAAAAGCCTATTGTTAAATATTTCAAGATATTTGGAAGCAAATGTTATATCAAGAGAGATTAAGACATAGGAAAGTTTGATGCTAGGAGTGACGAAGGTATCTTTTTGGGTTATTCTACTAATAGAAAGGCCTACTAGTGTTACAATAAAATATTGAGGAAAATGGTTGAAAGTGAAAATGCAAGGTTGATGAAGACTTAGGTACACCATCCAGAACCTGTGGATATGATTCTGATGATCAAAATGTCAATACAAATAAGGGAAAGCATGTTCAGAATACAAATCAAGTGAAAATCATTATGGTGAATCAAGAAGATCAATGAGAAGAAGGAACTAGTGAAACTACAGAAGAGAGAACAAAAGAGTCTGAAGTTGAAGAACACTCTCAGAAACCTCTGAGGTATGTAATATTGAATTATTTATAAGATTAGATTATTGGTGATAAGAACAAAGGTGTCCAGACTAGGAGAAAGATTGCAAAAGAATACTACTTGATTTTAAATACTGAGCCTACTAGTGTGAATGAAGCATGTAAAGATGAACATTGGGTTGAAACAATGAAAGAAGAGCTACTTCAGATTGAGAAGAATGATACACAGATTCTTGTTCCTAGACCTAAGGATAAGAATATCATTAGAACTAAATGGGTCTTTAGAAACAAACTCAGTGAGCAAGGAGAAGTGGTTAGAAACAAAGCAAGACTGGTATGCAAAGGATATTCACAGATGGAAGGAATTGATTTTCAAGAGACCTTTTCCCTTGTTTCTAGAATTGAAGTTGTAAGATTATTTCTTGCCTATGTTGCTCACAAGAACTACAATGTTTATCAAATGGATGTCAAGTTAGCTTTTCTTAACGGAAAATTGGAAGAAGTGTATGTTGAGCAACCTGATGGATTCCAGTTGACTGATAAGGAAGATATGGTGTGTCAGTTGAAGAAATCATTGTATGCACTCAAGTAAGACCCTAGAGCTTGGTATGCTAGATTGGACAAGTATTTTTTTGAAGCTTGGATTTAACAAAGGTATTGCTGATAGTAATTGTATTTTAAGAATGATGATAAATATTTGATTGTTGAAGTCTTTGTTGATGATATCATTTTTGGAGGAGATGATGGTTTGTGCATGAAGTTTTCTAATGAGATGAAGAGTGAATTTGAAATGTCAATGATTGGTGAGATGAAATTATTTTTGTAATTACAAATTACTTAGTTAGATAAAGGGATTTTTATATCTCAGTTCAAGTATGTGAAGAATTTTTTGAAGAAGTTTGGTACAAAAGATTCAAAGCCATCTGGTACACCCATGGTGACTGAATGCAAGTTGACAATAGAAGATGATTATCCTAAGGAAAATTAGACTAGATACAGATCAATGATTGGTGGATTGTTGTATTTAACTCAAACTAGGCCTGATATCATGAATATTGTATGTATTGTTGCAAGATTTCAAGCTAATCTGAAGGAATATCATGTGACTACTGTGAAGATAATTTTTAGATACTTGAAGGGGACAGTTGACTTTGGCCTATGGTATACTAAAGATGATGATCTTACTTTGAGTGCCTTTACTGATGCTAATTGGGAAGGAGATGTAAATGATAGGAAAAGTAGTAGTGGTGGAGAATTTTTCTTAGGAAAGAAGTTGATTTCAAGGTTAAGTAAGAAGTGGAATACCATTTCCCTATCTACTATAGAGGTTGAATACATTGTTGCTACTAACAATTTTACTCAAGTCCTATGGATGAAATATATGTTTAAGGATATCAAAGTTGTGTATAATGATCCTATTGCTATATTATATTATAATTCAAGTGCTATTAAAATTTATAAGAATCTTGTGCTACATTCAAAGACAAATCATATATCTATTAATTTTCACTTTTTGAGAGAAAAGGTGAGTGAAAAGGAAGTCAGACTGGATTATGTTCCTACTAAGGAGTAGATTGCATACATCTTTACAAAGTTGTTGCCTATGGATAATTTTGAGTATCTTAAAGGGAAGTTAGGGTTGATTACACCTCCTAATCAGAACTAAAGATGCATTGCATTGCATCAGACCATGCATTTCAAAGTCATATCTTGATCCAAATTGATGTTGTGATGGCTACTACTTAGGGGGAGTAGTCAGGTGTTTAGATGTCTAGATGCTTAGATATGTGGTTCAGAGTTTGTGTGGAGCTCAAAGATCTTTTTAATTGATGTCCAAGGGGGAGAATATCATGTGAAAAATTTCTAGAATCATTGTTAATAAGGGAGAAGATCATGTGGAAAAGTTATATGAGAAGAGTCAAAACCTAGTGGGGAGTAAGTCTCAAGAGTTAGTTGCATTGATGTTGTTTTTCACATCATATGTTGCCATCAATGCCAAAGTGGGAGATTGTTGGATGTTGTGGTTGTCATTGATGTTAACACTATTAGCATTAATTCAATAGAAGTTGTATATGTCAATGATATTGAGAAAATTGTAATGAAATAAGTTGCAGGTTGTTAGTGGTTAAGTGAAGTTTAGTATGTCAGTAAGTTATGTACGTTGATGATTAGAGGTTGTGGACTGATGCTTGTTTTTCACATCTGTTTGCCATTCAATGCCAAAGTGGGAGATTGTTGGATGTTGTGGTTGTCATTGATGTTAACACTATTAGCATTAATTCAATAGAAGTTGTATATGTCAATGATATTGAGAAAATTGTAATGAAATAAGTTGCAGGTTGTTAGTGGTTAAGTGAAGTTTAGTATGTCAGTAAGTTATGTACGTTGATGATTAGAGGTTGTGGACTCAAGGATTTGTTGCTGAGTGTATCTAGTTTATCCACATTAATTTTTATAGATCCGCGTGAAGATTTGATAGAGTTATGAAGATTTTCATTCTGACAGTTTTTTTATTGCATTAGTTGGTGTTCCTCATTGAAGGTGATGTGATTTCAGCTAGTTCAGTTGATGTAGATGTTTCTCTAGTGATATGAATTTTTTTTAAATGCTTCTAGATAATCCTCTATCATTGTTGCACATTTGCATTGATCATTGTGCTCATGGTTGGAAATTTTCTCTTGTGTGTTTATGTTTTTTCTTGTTCTTGGCTGACATGGTGGTTGTAGCATGTTGTGGATCTTCGAGGAGTAATTAATTAAAGTTTTTTTGTGTTGGAAATGTTGATTTGGGTCTTCACTAAGTTGTGGCTAACCTTGGTTGATTTACACTAATAATCTTTAGTATTTTGTGCTGACAGTTTATATTCATTCTATTATTTTGTTGAAGTCGACATGAAGGGATGTAATTTCTTTTTGTGAATATATAAGAGTGATTGTTTATTCAAATTGAGGTGTTATTTTGTGTTTATATGTGTGAATATTGATCTAAATCATTCAAAGGAAGAGTAGAGTGTGAAGAAGAGTAAAGAAGTGTTCATGTGCTTAACTAGAACTATGATCAGGCATTAGAAGATGCTATTCTATTAGTTCAAATCCCTGAGGATGTAATCCAATTCTTTCTATAAGATAGTGTGTATTCCTTTGGGTACTTAGCCCTATTGTAAATGAGCAGTGAGCTCTAGGTAGTGTGCTTGAATGCAAGTGCATTCCCCATATTTTCATTTCTTATATTTTTAATAGGTATAATCTTGTAGACTAACCTCCACCATGTATTTTCCCCTAATAGTGTTTCCACATAAAAAAATTAGTGTTATGTGTGTTTTTTGATGTGTTGATGATTTATGATTTCATGGTTATTAATTAGATATGATAATAAGGTTAATAATTTTGATAAGTTTGAAATTTTGTGACAACTAATTCACCCCCCCTCTTAGTTGTCTTCCCTTGTGTTTCCAACACTACCATTTGGGATGTCTTATTTGCACAAAAATGTCCAATCATTGGTAACCATGAAACTCCTAGTCATCCCTTCAATCTCTTTCCTACCTAGGAGAGTTTCTTAGTGCAAGAGAATAATAATGTTGATAGACTCCATAATTTTGCACCCTCTAATATCTCTTCTATTTGTGGGAATAAAGTTATAGAAGAATGTGAAAGCATATACAACCATGATAATCATAGTTCCTCTTCTCCCAATATCTCTCCTACATGTGACGAAGCTATTTTGGAGCTAGAAGATACACCCATCGAGAATCATGATAATGTTAAAAGCTCCTCTTCTATACCCTATCCTACATTGGAACATATTATGGCACAAGAGAATGAAATCATAAACACACCTCTTAATGTCCCTCTCCCTAGTCTACATTCATCTTGTAACTCCTCCCCTATTTGTGAGAATTTTTTTGTGAGAAATCATGACAATCACATTATTGGTGAAGAGGATATGTTGGCATTAGATGATCAAACCTTTAAGACCCATGACAATTCTCTTTATTTTTCTTCCCCTATTTTTGAATATATTATTGGTAGAAGGGATGTAATCACATATAATCATGATAATCATACTTGTTCTTCTCCTTATGTCTGTTCTACTAGCGAAGAAGATATTTTGGGATTAGACGAAAAATTCATTGAATGTAATGAGAATCTTCTAGCACCCTTTCCTAATGTTTCCCTCATCCAAGAATACAAAATTGAGAAAAAGGATCCAATCATTGAAAAACATGAATACGATGCTTTTTCTTCTCTTGATGCCTCCTCTCCTTGTGATGAAGTTACTATACAAAACCTATTAATGGAATGTGATCAACATCTTGTTTTCTTTTCTCCTAAAAACTCTCCTAATAGGGAAGGTATTATGGTACAAGAAAACACCAACAATATCATATTCAAACCAAAAATCAACCTCACTTTGAAGCATCCTGAATTTCTTGACATGGATTTACCACCATCATGGGAATGATTTGAAAATAGTGAAACCTTGAAGAAAATGTTAGGAGTTTGTGATAAGTCACCTTCTACTCCTAAAAAGAAAAAGGTTACATGTGCTATGATCAATACCAAAAAAAATGATATAGAAAAACAAAAGAAATTTGAAAAAGCCACAAAGTTATTGGAAGAGTCTTCAAAAACCTTTGATTCCATTTCTACATCCATGAGGGAATACATGATCATAACACAAGAATATAGAAAGGGAAGAGAAAAAGAGGTCATGTCACAAACATCCACTTCATAATCCTTACAAGTAAAGACAACATCCAAGACAAACTTCTAGGCAATAAAACAACCACCAAATACAAAACAACTAATAAATTTTTTTGGGAAACAACTTGGGAAAGGATGTGATGCTATAGAACAAGGTATCAATGTCCCTATACAACCTAATGATCTTGGTTATTGTCCCTCAAAACAATCTTCGTACAATGTCCACACTATCACAAACAATTCTTCAAAGAAAAATTTAACCTTGGTACATCCTAAACTGATAGAAATCTCATTAAACATGTATCAAGTAGAAACTTTGTTTACTTATCACAATAAATAACATAGTTGTTGCTCCTTTCCATAGTTGCATGTTTTACATTCTTCACAAGGAGTAATAGATAATCATCCATTTTTGGCTCACCCTTGTGCTACACTTGGTGGGGACAAGGGATTAGGAAGCCTTATCCCTGTATGTCACTTGTCATTGTCTCTCTTGGCTAGTCGTTAACCTTTCATGATCATATAAGAGCAAGCTTCAGATGTGCATGACATGTCTTAAATGGAATCACATGTGAAACACTTATTCATGTTGTAGCTCAATTCAGAAATATATGACTTGGCATAGGGCTTTCCAAGTTGGCTCTCATGTCTTCTTTCATGTTACCATTTATCATTTGCTACTTTAAAGAAATTTCTCATAGTGATGGTGTAGCAACCGCTTTAAACTGGGGGAATAAATAGATGAAAATTTCATGGCATGATTTTTCTCTTTTCTTGTGATGTGTCCTCTTCTTGGTGGTTTCATTTGGTTTGATTTCATCCAAGAGTGTATGATTAGATGGTATGGCATGATGTGAATGAGGCATCCCATGGGCAATGATCTGACACACTGACTTGTCCTCTCTTGGAGACATTAGGCACAATGTTCCCTAAGAAGAAGACCTTACATGAACAAAGAAAAATACCTTTTAAACATTTTTTTACATTACATTCAAAAATATTTTACAAAATAATTTTCATTATGGTGCCTTATTAAAGTTATTAGGAGGATAACTCTGGTATGGTTAGTATGATGGGAAGCCGACACACTAGAAAGAATTTCTCACTAAACCACTTCTTTGGGACAACTCACCCTACAGATGACTTGATGTTCTGTGGCCCTAGAGTGAGTGCATCTTTGATCCACCTCATTTTTCTTTCCTTTAGTTCTTGTCATTGCATGATCATGTTTTTTTTTTTGTTGCAAATCATTCACCTTATGCATGTCCT
The DNA here is from genome assembly GCA_007258455.2 of Sequoia sempervirens. Lineage (NCBI taxonomy): Eukaryota > Viridiplantae > Streptophyta > Pinopsida > Cupressales > Cupressaceae > Sequoia > Sequoia sempervirens. Next base: position 347,952,048 of record VDFB02281492.1, on the reverse strand, counting down.
TTTGCACTTATGTTAGTTTGACTTAGGATCTTAGATCCTAGGGGCTTGGTTACCTCCTTAATCTTTTTCATCTTAGATCATCTACATTGGTACATTAGGATCCTTCTTGAATGTCTACTTTAGTGCGAGTTTGAAGCAGGTTCATCCTCTCACTAATGTAACCAAAAAGTGTATACCTTGCTTGATTTGGGCATAATTGATGATAAATTAGACTCAATGAGGACTTTATTTAGTGTTTTGGGGTGTTTTACACATCCACATTAGGTTTTGGATCCTTGCAAACTAAATAAAATGTATCTAACAATTTCTTGTAAAGGTGTTGTAAAGAATTGTAAATGACTTTCACACTTTTCTTGATTTTTATTAAGCATTTAAGTCTAATATTATTTTAATTCAAATGTTATTTTTTCCCTCTTCTTCTATAATTAAATAATTATTTTTATTGTTTAATTATCCCTTCCATCTCTATTAAATAATTGTTCTTAATTATTTAATGTTTAACATTCCACCTTTCCTCTATAGTTAAATAATTATTTTTAATTATTTAATTATCTCTTCTCATTCTCTATATGTTGATCACCTAAATTTAGTCTTTATTATTTAATTATTTATGTGCCAATCCTATCTTTAGTTTTTATTATCCATCTCAATTAACCTCCACCATTGATTAAATTATTTTCTAATTTAATCTTGGCCCTTGATCATGATCCTTATTCTTAAATCTTCTCTATAAAAGGATACCTTTAAACCCTAATTCATTCACCTAAAAAATAATTCATTATTCATTAGTCATTCATTATTTCTATCAAGTCAAGCAAGCTATGGTTTTAACATCTTAAGTCATCAAGATAGCATTCAAGCTATTCTAAGGCTTTCAAGAGAAATATTCTTCATCCATTGTTGCAACAATTCAAGATCAATCATCATGGAAAGTTTCTAATTTCCTTGTTTCATGTTTCATTATCTTAATTCATCATTTTAGTTTAATTACAACCACAAAATTCAAGGTTTCAGAACTGGACACTTGGAGGAAGAGAAAGAGTAGAATGAGAGCTATAGATTCCATGTTTGACTTTTCAGAAAAGCGAAAGTGGACTAAGTTTCCAATGGTGGTGACTTAGTCCCACTGCATGTGGCTATCAAATATTTTAGCATATCTAGATACCCACTTAGAAAAATAGGTTTTTGGGCAATTTCCCTGATCTGGGACTAAGTTTCCTAGCTTGGCGTAAGTGTCCCAGTTGGCCTAAAAATCATAATTTCCAGAATTTCAGAGGTGTTTGTAGTCTTCATTTTTCCCTTCATCAATTCCCAAGAGCACAGTTTATGTTTAACATCTTTATTTTGTTCTTTATTGCATTTAATCAATCATCTTGTATATCACAATGTGTTTTCAAACAACTTGCATATCTTAGGTTTTGGATTAATAATCATCTTTCTTTTTTAGTTTATCACATTAGGAAACTATATTTAAGCATTCCTTGCATTGATTTTGAGTGTAGAAATTTCCCATTTTGGCCCATTTTTCTCCTTTTAGGTGAAAAACCCTAAAAGTGTAAGAAAGTCCTTGGAAGCCAAAATCTTTATTTACAAGTATATATTATAAACTAAGTGCAAAGAGGCCTTTATATTCCTATTTAAGATTCAAAAATAGAATAATGGTTTCCACAAGAAAAAGTAGAACAATAACATGAAATGGAAGAAAAAGTATGGTTGTTCTCTTGAATGCTATTAGTGTTCCTATCTTACTAGTGCTCATCACAGTCATAGTTTCCAATGTAGTCTCTAAGAAAATCAATGAAGAGTTTAAGTAGGTGATTTATAGAATATGGATTGAAGATGAAGATGTTGAATTTTCTATAAAAAAATCTTCAATAGGAAAAGATGTTGTGAAGAAATTTATGGCTACCATGGTTGTTTGTAATTATGTTTAATCATGTTTGGAATATGTTACTATTGTTGACACAAAAACAAAAAGATTCATCATGTGTTCTCAACTATCAATAATAGAAAGGTGAGGGAAATGTAAGAAAACTGGCAAAAACGAGAAGTCATCTCAAAAGCATGGATATGAATCCATAGACAAAGACTTGCATCTAATATACAAAATGTGAAGAGAGTTAGTCTATTGAGAACACCACATGAATTCTTAGAGGTTATACTATTTATGGAAGAGTCGGGCCTCGATATTTAATAGATGACTAGAAATCTAAGCACTGGTATCATAAAAAGAAAATCAACACTTTTTATGCTTATGTTAAATTCATAGTAGTAACATGAAGTTTGAATGTGATTAGGACATTGCATGTTTGATCTATCTAGCCAAGGATAATATAATTGATCTATAGGCCTCGAGGGAGCACATGCAACATTATGAAAAAATTTATTTCCACCCTTAAAGAAGGATTAAATAATATTATAACAAGCTTGTATATGATGCTAATTGTTTGAGATAAAAATCATAAAGGGTGATAATTTTGAATAAGACAAACAAGTTTCTTTTTGAAGTAATAAAATAAATAAGATTTCCTTGAAGGCTGACGACCCTCCATATAGAGCATTACATATATAAAGTTTTTACTTTTAAATTACAATAAAATGGTGTGGTGTAATGATTACTATATAAATACAATATTTATATGAAGGAAGTGACTTAAGCAGCAACAATTATTAGAAGAAATTGATTATTCATTATTTGAGGCAATGACTCGAATAAAGGTAGTTTAATGTTTTTTAACAAAGCCATGCTCATTTGAAAGGTTGACTTGCTTTCTATGGAAGCATAAGAATATAAAAGGAACTAGGAAATGGATCAAAATTTTGTAGAGGTGGAGTGTTGTGAGAAAGTATAATATCATAAAGATACCAGTAGAACCAAGTATAAGAAGATTGGATTTTTTGGAATTTTATATTTAGATTTTAAAATGGAATTGTGAGAAGTATCATGGTAGATTTATAGAAGATTATGTGAACAAAATCCAACAATAAGAGATATATTTATTGAGTGATAAGGAAGAGAAGGAGCAACACTATGAAGTACAAATCTAATTTCTATTGAGAAGATATATGTGTGATGAAGTGTCAAGAATAAATGTAATATCTAAAAGATATACATATATATATATATAAGAAGTATAAATACACATTTAAGAGAAGAGTTTATGGTAGGTTTGTGAGAAGAGTATGCTGATATAAAAGAAGATCTGGTAGAGATAAAGGAAGAGTTTGAGCAGAAATATAGGACTCTATGTAGAGATAGAGGAAAATTTTGGCCAGATCTCAAGGAAGAAAGTGATGAGAAGTTGATGCTATGATTATGATTAGTTTTGTTTGAAGAATTGGTGCATAGTTTGGATCAGATTTGAAGAAAGAGAGTAAGCATAATTGTAATCAGATTTGAGAAAATAAATTGTGCATATGTTGGATTAGATTTGAAAGGAAGAACATAATGTGATTTAGATTAGATTTGAGAAAAATTGTCCATCATCCGTTGAAGAAGCAACATTGAAGGTTGAATATTGTTCTTAAAGTTATTATCTTTTGCTAAGTTGGTGCTTGTAAAGTTCGGGTTGGTGCCTCTAGTAGGTTGGTGCTTAGGAACAATGGGATTTGGTGCCTCCAGTAGGTCAGTTTCTGAAAATTGAGGGATTTGGTGCTTCCTATAGGTTAGTTCCTACAAAACAAGCTAGAGGTTGGTGCCTACAACCATTCTAATTCACACAAATATATAAATTCCATTATTTGTACCATGGTTTTGTCTCGTGAGGGTTTCTAGGTAAAATCTTTGTGTCAACTTGTTCATATTGTTCTATTCTTGCATGGTTGATATTGTGTTATAGTTTAAAGTTGGTAAAAGTTGAGAGGGTAAATTTTTTTTAATGTACTGATTCACCTCCCTCTCAGTATATTTTTGTGCTCTTCAATATTTAGTTTTCCAAAATTGGGATCATAGGATGGCTTTGTTTCAAGTATTTTAGACTTGGCAACTTCTATTGGTTTGGAGGACATTCTTGAGGGGATATCTCTTCTCTATGCATATTCTACTTTAGAGAATTTTGTTGTGTCTCCATATTCTATTTTTTTAACCTTGATTGAGGATCCTAATCTTGGTGAGGCCACCTTGTAGGCACTTGATTCCTTTTTAGATATTTCATATATGAGGCTTCTTCCCTACCATTTCATTATGGAGTTGGAGTTTCTTCAACATCTACTATTGGATTTGCTTCTTCCTAGACGGAGGCATGTGGTTTGTCATCACTATACACTCTTTTAGATTCAAACTTATTTCAATGGTTTTGATGACACTTCATTCAGGGGGCAATCATTTAGAAACAAGCAACACTGAGAGTGGGGATGTGTGAAAATTTTAACTCTTTTATCCTAATCTTTATTCCCCTCAACACATTTGACTAAAATCAATATGCAAAAATAGAAAAACAATAATCCACACAACCATAACATGAGGATTTTTACATAGAAACCTTGTAAGGGGAAAAACCACAATGGATAGCTAATCCACAATATGTTATGAGTGTACTAAAAAGAAGTATTACAAAAAGAGAATGCACTTGCATTCAAGCTCACTACCTAGAGCTCACTGCTCAGAAGATGGGGGCTTGCTACCCTTACAATAGGTTGGAATTAATCCAAAAGAAAAATGAACTAAGTAGATAGCATCTACAAATGCTTGATTGTAGTTCTAGTTTAGTTGTGATGAAGAACTTGTGTCCTAATGACTAGTTATGAATGTCTACTCTATTATGCCCAAGTTTGCACACAAAATCTCTATGCGGAAGTGAAACTATGCATGTTATCACTCAAATACACCCTAGATATTTGCAACATACACACATACCTTCTATTGCTTCTCTAAATAGATGTGACCTAACATCTAAATATATCCACTCACTAGGAATTAACTGCCACAATTCAGCTTCAACAAAACATTTGCAATCAGTCAGCCCAAAACATAAATAATTCTAATGTGTATCCAAACAAGTCAGCTACACAATAGGTAGCACCCATAATTAATTATCTAATAATCATAATTTAACTTTATACAACCGTTATGTACCATTTACACTGAGTTGACTCCAATAAGCAAATAAATTGAAAATGTCCTACCGAACCTCCAAAACTATGTAGCCACATGGATAGCAATACAATATTCAATGATAAGGTGTTCCACATGCTTGAAAAAAGATGTAAGAGATCCACAACATGAAGTGATGATCTAATGAAGCTATGAGAATGGATACCCTGTTCTGCCAGTAACACATAGTTTTCCACTTTAACTATCGGTGTGAATGAATGCATAACTGTGGACCAAAATGATGACTATGATTTCCATCAATGACAACATAGAAAATTGAAAACTACATCCACAGGAGCCATATGCCAACAATCTCATCCTTTGGAATTGATGGCAACACTTAGTGAAAAATGACTAAGTGTCAAAACTGATAAGCATTCTACCAAAATACAAAATACTGCTCCACTGCAAAATATTTCTCCCCCTAAGAATATGTTTTCATTTTTCACATACACTCTCCCCCTTTGACATCAATGATAGAATTTGGGGAAAAAAATTTGCAAAACTATACAATTATATCCAGAGACTTACAAAAATGTGAAGATGTCTGGAAAGAAATTCTTCATTCCTTCTAATTTTGAGTCCCAGATACTCTTCAAGCTCTCTAGAATGGTAATATGACCACATAGAAGATAAGTCATCATTTCTGCAACTTCCAAACTTATGGGATCAGGAGTGGTTAGAGCACTTTTGGCTTCTTTCAGAGTGTTTTCCATTGTCTCAATTTATGGACTTATTAGTTTCTTGAAGTCACTTACTCTGCTAATAACTTTTTCATTTTCAAACTGTGGAGTCTTTAATTGATCAAGCAAGGATATTACTTGACTATCTTGCTAGCTCATACTATTGGTCAAAGGATCAAAGGTGTTGGAAATAATAGCCAACTGTTGCTCAATATCTTTGATCTTTTTCTCATTTGTTGTAGTAAATTTTGACAGAATTAGGCATGATTTGTATATATTTCCTCCTTTAGTTATAGCACCTTGGATATTTTGTATACAAGTTGCTAGAAGTTTCTTGTCCTTAGCAATAAGTTGGATTAGGCTTCCAATTCTTTCCTACTTAAATTCCTTTTTCACTTGAACTAGAGCTAAAACCTCAAAAGACTTGAAATGAGAGTCTACAAATTTTATCAATATTTTTAACTCACTAGAGGGGGATCCAGGTGGATCCATAACATCGGTAGGCATCATTTTCTATAAAACCTCAGATGTGAGTTTCACTAGCTCACTATCTTCAATATGAGATTTTAATATTTTCTCATTCGCTTTATCTTGAGCTAGTTTGGCAACTTTTAGCATCTAGATTTGAGACAATGTGCATAGGTTGATTGAGCTCTCATCAAAATCAGTGTTTGATTCTTCCTTCTGCTCTAACAGAGATTCCTTTACCTTTTCCATACTGATTTCTTGATTCTTTCCCTTGTCAATCTTAGATTGAGCTTCTGAAATGACTTCTGGCAAAACTTTTTCATCACCAGACCCTTCTTTCACATCAACTACCACCTTACCTTGGACCTCTGTTGCAACAAGTGTCTCAACATTTACATCATTGGGAGAAGTTAGAATATCCTCAAATATTACAGGATTAGATACATTAATGTTCTCATCATTTTCATTTCCTCCTTCTAACTTTCTCTCTCCCATATTCATTTCCTCATGACTTTGAGCCTATCCAATATTAACTTCCTCAATATTTACCTTTTATTTTGACAAGAATTCTTCCAAAATTGACTTGGTCTCACTCATAATAGTATCAGCGTTATCAATCATGAGTTTATTTATTCTTGACTTGCTTTTGAATTCCTTTTTGACTTTTTGGAGGAGTGAATCCATTTCTTCAATTCCCATTTCAGGGCATATGTCATCAAGAACTCTTTTCCTCATGTTCTCTTTGTTTGTCCTATCATTCACCCTTCTTGATTCCAAAGCATTGTATAGGCTTGTAGGAAAGCTGGACATGATTTTTACTAGATTTTTATTGAAAACATTCAAATGCTTGACAACAACTTCTTCAAGAGTCAACTTACCAAAATCGTCAAAAGACTCATATAGATCACAAAGTAGTTTGAGATTTTCGTTAGCTATTGTTTCATTCTCAATTTCTTCTACTGATATGCTGGATTTGGCAGTTTTAGGCTTCTTTTGAGCTTCTTCACTATTGCCAACAGGCTTCCTTTTATTCAGCTTGATAGCATGACTCCCGGTTTCCTTCAATTCCCTTACAATTTCTTCTAAGTCAGTCTCTTCTTCTTCATCTGTGGATGCAACTTTATATGTCCTTGAGCTTTCTTTTTCTTTCCTCTTCTAAAGGCTTTGACCTTATTTGAATGAGATGCAGGGGAACTCCTAGTTGTTCTAGATTTAGGAGTAGATGTTCCTAGACCAACTGTTGATGCCCTTTCCTTCTTTTGAGTTGCTTCAGCTTCATCTCTTTTCCTTTTGATTTCTTTTAGTTTCTCAACTGGAAGACCCAGTTGCTCTGCATTATTTATGTTTCCTTTCTTACCTTCCTAGTTGTCTTAGGATTTTTTCAGTTCTGAATGAACTTGAAGGCTCTTTTCTACATAGGTGCCAAACCTTTCTTCATTTGGATCTAGTGGAGAATTTAGTAGATGATCTGCATACATCCTCAGTATATTTTAATTCACTTCATAGCCCATAGGCATGATCCAAATAGTTCTTGGATCAACCACTTCCATGTGACATTGATCAATTTCCATGATGAAGCATATATAGTCCTTATACTGTTCCACTATAGCTTCAGGGATCCTCTCTATGGTGTGCATCTATTTTTTGAGGCTTTTGAAATGACCCCATAGGATTGAGTTGTAGGTCTTCTAGTCACCAAGACTACATAGCATGTCCAAAATCTATACTGCTACAAGAACATCATTTCTCCATTGAAATTTTCCAATGCCCGGTACCTCACCAGAGAAGTAAAAGTACAGGCAGATTAAAAGGTTTCCAAACTTGAACAAATTATTTTTGTCCTTCTTGATTTTCTTAAGGTTCTCCAAGAGTTTCCCTCTAAGCAGTTCACATAGATCATAATCCATATTTTGTTTGATCATCTCATATGTTGTGTAAATGGCAGTGCCAGATACATAATTTTCCTTACTCGAATGGTAAATCTTATACCCTATGATCATGGATGCAAATCTTACATCAATCTCGATAATGTGACTTAGAGTCATTTCCCTTTTATCCTAGTGTGAGCTAGTCACTTTAGTGACAACATCATTCTTTATTGACTTCAATACTGGAAGTTTTCTGGAAGAATTCAATCTAGTAACGATGCAAATAGATTCCTTGGTAATTTTAAATGGGATATCTAGCCACATAAATTCATCATGCACTTAGCTCAAAATGTATCAAACCCACTCATCCTCTTCAAATCTGGGAAACCTTGCAAATTGTGCAAATTTCTTGTCCACTAGGGTTTTGAATTTAGTTTTCATGGAGAAATCTTCTTGCGCTAATTGATTAGAATAAAGTTCTAATAGCTGCACACAATCTAGATCTTCAATGTTCACATGCACATAAACCCTAATATCTTTGGTGTGTAGAACACCATACGACACTGGCGAAAATGCTCCTAAGGGCTTAGTGTCTACCAATTTATAAGGATGTCATTTGAACTTAGTGCATATCCTATCCTTAACTTCAACTAAGAGAGGGGTAGACATAATTATGAATACACAAATTTTCTAGTTTGCTAAAACTACCTTTTAGAGATGAAATGGAAGATGACCGTAGATTCTCTTCTAAGCTTGAATCAAATCTTCACTTTGGCAAGGATCACCTCAGAGCACTTCAAAATTATTTTCTCTTGAATGTAAAGTGAAAAATGAGAGTGGAAATGGTTCTTATATTCTTGTTTAACTTGACTCTTTACTCTTTTCAATAAATTCCCTTGCCCTATTTCTGTAGGGTTCTCAATCTTTTAATATTTTGGGGAAAAAAATTCTTGCATGGATCTTCAATAGACTTTGTTGGTGCTTTGGATTCATTTCAAAATGACTAAAGATTATCCAACTTCCTACTGGTTTTTTCCAAATTCCAGTACTGATCACTTGTAGGGGGTTTAGAGAATTTCCTTGACAACTCCCCCTAATGCAAAGATCTACAATTAGTTCCCAGGGGTGTTACCAGAAGAGGCTTTTGGTGTGTATCCAATTTCTTTTGTAGAGGGATTTTTTTCTCCCACTTGCTTTGTATTTTCTTCTTGATCTCATCAGCAGTGATCTTTCCTTTTCCCTTAACATCCTGTTGATTATTCGGTTTTATCGAACCTTTTCTATTTCGATAGAATCTAGAAATGTGGCCAAACTGGTTGTAGTTGAAGCAAACAACACTTCTTTGCTTAGACTAGTTATTCCACTTACTTTTTCTAGAATTTCATTGGTTAGAAATCTGTCAAAATATATTGCATGCATAGCATTTGACATCTCTATGAGGGTTATGCATCATAGTTCTACATTCACTTGACTTGTGACCATACTTGTAACAATTAAAGCATTGTCATAAGAATGACAATCTACTTGTGTTCAACCTGCTTCTACACTGGGAAGCCATATGACCAAATTTGTTGCAAGTATAACAATAACCATTAAATATTTGAGCATTAGGTTTCCTTACCATATTTCTATTGGATCTACTCATCTAGTTTCCTTTTCTAGGATTCCTTTGTCCAGAGTTCCTTTGTACAGATCTGGAGCTTTCTCCTTCCTCATATCCAAAACCTCATTTGTCACCATCAGTTCTTTATCCCTTGATTAACTCATCAAGTTTGGATGAGCTTTCTTTGAAGTTCTCTTTGAACTGATTTGTTGTAGAAAGTTGATCCCTAAGATCATCAAGCTATTTTTCAAGCTCTTCTTCATTGTTCTAGGTTTTCTCCAATTCATTCTCTAATTGGTTGCATTGTTCAAACCTCTTTTAATGATTGTGCAAGCTTCTCTTCATTTCTCTTTCTATCCTCTAATTCTTTAGTCATCTTCATCATGATGGATTTTGTCTCATGCTTTAGAACAACATTCTCTTGAGCAAATTTTTCACATTCTTTTATTTTTTCTTTTAGGACTTGACTGATTTTTTCATCTTCACTATTTTTTTTCTTCTACTTGATCTAACCACATAATTCCTTTCTTTTCTCTGTTCATTCACCAATCTTATCTTTCAATGACTAGATGAATTTTTCTACATTTTCAAGATTTTCTTGCAGTTCGCGAATCTTAGATTTTGACTGATCAAGATCATCCAAGGCCACCATGAGTTTTTTTTTAAGACTACTTGTATCCATGACTTTCCAATATTTCCCCAAGTTGTCAAACTTCTTTAGAGGAACATGCTTTGATACCAATTGCTGGAAACAAGCAACACTGAGAGGGGGGGTGAATCAGTGTTGTGAAAATTTAACTCTTTTGTCCTGATCTTTATTCCATTCAACACATTTGAGTAAAATCAATATGCAGAAATAGAAAACAATAATCTACACAACCATAAGATGAGGATTTTTACGTGGAAACCCTATAAGGGGAAAAACCATGATGGATGGCCAATCCACAATATTTTATGAGTATACTCAAAAGAAGTATTACAAAAAGAGAATGCACTTGCATTCAGGCTCACTACTTAGAGCTAACTACCCTTACAATAGTCTGGAATTGATGCAAAATAAAAATGAACTAAGTAGATAGCATCTATAAATGCTTGATTGTTCTGGTTTAGCTCTGATGATGAACATGTGTTGTGATGACTGGTAATGAACTTCTGCTCTGTTATGCCCAAGTTCGCACACAAAATCTCTATGCACAAGTGAAACTATGCATGACATCACTCAAATACACCCTAGATATTTGAAACATACACACATACCTTCTATTGCTTCTCTAAAATGATGTGATCGAACATCTAAATATATCCACTCACCGGTAATTAACCGCCACAAGTCAGCTTCAACAAAATATTTGCAATCAGTCAACCCAAAAACATAAATAATTATAATGCATATCCAAACAAGTTAGCTACACAATAGCTAGCACCCATAATTAATTATCTAATAATCATAATCCAACTTTATACAACTATTATATACCATTTACATTGAGTTGGCTCCAATAAGCAAATAAACTAAAAATGTCCTACCAGACCTCCAAAACCACGTAGCCACATGGATAGCAATAAAAGATTCAATGATAAGGTGTTACACATGCTTGAAAAACAATCTAAGAGATCCATAACACAAAGTGATGATCTAGTGAAGCTATTAGACTGAATACCCTGTTCTACCACTAACACATAGTTTTCCACTTTAACTGCTAGTGTGATTGAATGCATAACTGTGGACAAAAATGATGACTATGGTTTCCATCACTGACAACATAGAAAACTAAAAACTATGTCCACATGAGCCATATGCCAGCAATAAACTCTGCCAATTCCCTATGCAATAAAGATCCAAAAAAATAATCCAAACTTCATGCAAACATTATGGCCTATATCTTTAGATAACCTTGATGAGATAACTGTCTCCCTCTGTAAAGTCTAAACATTATTTACTAGTGTACATAATATCTTTAGATATGCTACAATTGATACCAAGCTGAAAAATATATAAATCCTCCAAACTTCATTTCTACATCCACATGTCAGCATCTACTATTGGATTTCATTCTTCCTAGAGGGAGGCATGTGGTTTCTCATCACTATACACTCTTTTAGATTCAAACTTATTTCAATGGTTTTGATGACACTTCATTCTTGGGGGAAATATATTATCCACCTATTCCTTCAATGGAGGGGTCATTGCATTGCATTATTTAGAGCTTTTTCAACATCAATTTCCATGTAGTCCTAGTTTTTCACCTTTTTCATTTATTGGGCATGTACCTAATTTGATTGCAGCATATTCATCTTCATTGGGAAAGGAGAAACATGAATAGTTTTTGAAGACATCATCATCATACATATGCATCCTTCCTTCCTTCAATTCCTATCTAGAATGGGAAGCATCGTTGCATTTGTACTTGGTTTTATTTCTTCCAAAAGGGAGACAAGTATTTTGTCGACATCAAGGATCATGTTTTGTACTTAGGAACTTACCATTTTTGTAGATTTTATTCTTTGCATAACCACCCCATTTTGTTTTGGATCAAAATGGGCCCCCTTTATTTTTGTTTTGTCCTTGTTGTTTTGTTCAGCTCGTAGGAGTTGTTCATTTTTCTCCTAAGTCCTTGTTTCTTTTTGCTCTGGCGAAACTAAAGTTAGAATGGAAATTAAACTTGGAAATTTTGTAAGGTTCCATGTCCAAATTTGGTCCCAGTTTTAGTATCGCTCTTGTTTCATGTTATTTTCATTGTCTGTTGGCTGGTCTTGTGCTCTTGGGTCCATTTCTACCTTGAGTTGTTTCTCATTTCCTTGTGTTTTTTTTCTCTGGCAGAAGTAGAATCGAAATGGGAATTGAACATAGAACATTGTAAAAGTTCTAAATTCAATTCTTGTTCTAATCCTGCTCCTACTTGTTGGCTTTGTCTTTTGTTGTCATTTATGTCTTGGTTGGGCCAGATTTTTGTTTTGATCCCACTTCCTACCATTTCTTTTGTCCTTGTCTCGATGTTTGTTCCTTTGTTGGGAATGAAACCAGAATTGGAACTGAACTTAGAACTTTGTAAAATTTCCATCTCTAGTTTTGGTTTCAACTTCACCCCCATTTTACTTTGTTGTTTGTCCTTATCATTGGACTGGAACTAGAACTAGAGCTAGGTAAGAGACTTGGTAAAGGTTTCTTTTTCTATTCTGGATCTGGGTCTAGGTCTGACCTGCCTTAGATTTTCACACTAGTTGATTACTCTTCTACGTTGTTTTCTTTGCCCCCAATTGACCACATTTATGGCATTAATTGCAATGTCCTCACATATGTGAAATGATTTTTAAACCTTAATCAAGGTTAATTGTCTCATTATCATTATTGTCTAAGTCATTTTAGTGAACCAGAGCCAGGATAACTACAAGAGGAGCATGATTTGATTGTGGAGGCACGTGGTGGGATAATTCTTATCCAATTTCAACCTCTTTTGTTGGTATTTTGAGGCAGGTTATTTTCCATCTTTGTTCCGATTTGCTTTGTTGCTTTCTTTTTGTGTTCTTGCTTATTGTGTTCTTGTGCATTCAAGGGATTCTGTTTTATGTGAATCTTCACTAGTTCCTTTGTGTCTTTTTGGGTTTTGTTTTTTTCCTTTTTTGTGTTCCAATTTTCTTTTTATGCCTTTCCATTTGTTTGTTTTCCATTTTTTTGTCTCTTTCATTGCAGGTCTATTTTGTCATGCCCTAGTCTCTAACTTGGGTTTCATTTTATGGGGTCCTCTGTGCTTTGGATGTTTGAGAATTCATTTGGAGACCCCTTTTATCATTTTCCTATGTCAGTTTAGTGATTTTCATGTCGGGTGTTTGATGCCCTAATTATCTAAGTCGACACGTCGTGCAAACTAGGGCTTGTTCGATGACCTTTACAAATAGCCTTCCCTTAGAATTAAAGTTGGACTTTGTTCTGTTAAAGGGTTATTTTTAGCCCCTTTTTTTGAAGTTCCCATATTATCCCATGTGACTCTAGTCCTTAAGCTCATGTGACCACCTTTTCAAGAATTTTTTTTGTTTTGAGTAGTAAACTGGTGAAAGTGGACTCAAGACTGAACTCATCCCATAGGTATTTTTATTTTGGCATCCACTCCAAAAATGGCCCTGCTTCCAATTACTGTTGACTTTGGTCTTCACACTCACCCTTTGGCACAAGCAGAACCAGAGTGGATGTCAAACTTGGAACTAGCAATTGGTTTCTAGTTTGGTTTATGTTTTGATCCCACCTTCGATTTCATTCCAGTCCCAATCCTACTTTGTGCTAAATTTGTTTCATGTTCTTGATTCTTCTTTAGCTCCACCTTCGATGAATATGAAAGTTGGCTAAGTATGGAAAGTTGTCTTGAGGAGGTAGAGAATGGTATTAGATCATGTATTGATTCTTATGCTTTTTGTTCATCTAATATAGGGTTTTATTGTAGATGAAATAGATTTCAGGAGCATTGGAGGAGGCTTCTCAAAGGAGCCAACTTGCAGAAAGTTCAAGGCAAGGAGCCAAGCCTAAAAGGATAAAGGTGGAGTAACTCCCTTACACCCTAATATACAGACACAAGGAAACTACTCTCATAGCTATTAAGGTGGACTTTGATGGGGCAGACATCATCGATACAAACTTGGGCCCATTCAGTTATGAGGAATTTCTCTTGGAAAAATTTGGTGAGGAGGTAACTAGGAGGACTAAGATAATTGTCCAATCTGGATTGGCACTTGTTTCCCTCTTCCCCTTATTATTCTAGCATCCTTAATTGATAATTACTATAGCCGAAGCATACAATCCTACCACCAAGTAATATGTGGACTTGCAGGAGAATGTCATTATTGACCTTATACTGCAAATGATCATATTCATGTTCAATGCACCTACCTGACAGAGCCCTAGGTAACTCAATGAGGAAAAAGCCCTCAAATTATATAGTGATAGGAAGGAGACTAGTAGGACTCATATGAACAAGAATTGGATGGGAATTGAGAAAAATTCTCTAGCTAAGCTTCTTGACCAGCCTAAAAGGGAAGATTTCTACAAGGAGATTGGGGATATAATAATGATGCTCTCTAGAGTGTTTGGGAAGAGAGATTCCTCCTAGTTCAAGGAATGGATGTTTCAATTCATTAAGACTATCCTAGATGGCAAGCAACAATTTGATTGGCCTATGATTGTGTCATTTGAATGATTACACAATCAGATGCTTAGAGTGAGACAAACCAAGAGTTTCTTCATGAGCTCTTATGTGATTTATTCAGTAGCTAAAAGGGGCATCTTTCCAAGGACAAAGAAGCATGTGGGATCATTATGATAACCTCACCTTGTAGAAATCTAAGTTACACTACAAAAGGGTTAATGATGTATTTTTGTATATTATTGTTAACCGGCTAATAGGAGATGTTGGCTGTAGATTGAGTAAAGAGCCCATGATATTCATTGAAGAGTGGCTACATTGGTATATCGAATACCCCAAATTTACCTATTTTAGGCTGGCTGGTTTTGATGGCCTCCCTCATTTACTTCCTAGGTGTTGTAGCAAAAGCATTGTTTTAATGGAATTCATCTATCAAGCTTTGAGGGTCAACCTCAAATTTGGCACCAAGTGCATGACCGGTTGTCATAAATTCACCATGAAGTTGGGTGAATATTGTTGTGGACATAATGTGGAAGCCAAAGAAATCTTTCAAGAGTTGATTTATTTGAATTTGGGTTTGTACACTTCTAGGAAATTTTTTTATCCCAAACACAAGATGTAGGCCTTGCTTCCTAGTATTTTTAATAAACACCTCAATCTACTCGAAGAATTTTGGATGGACCTATAAGATGATTATGATTTGAGGAGAAGAAACTATGAATGATTTCCTATCCCACTCATGGTCGAGTATGGGATAAAGGAGGACATGCCTAAGACATTTTCAGATGATGGAGTAACTTTGGATCCCCAATATGATGTTGGAAATGTAGGAGCCAAGTACTTAGATCCAGTGGATTGGAATGCAGAGGAATCAATAGATATAAAGCAGATTGCAAGACTAGTCTTGGATAGGAGCATCCAATGATTTTTCATGAAAATCAAGGAGCCAGAGACTTAGACCTCTAAAAAGAGGAAGGCTCCATGAACCACCCAAGGATACAAGAGGAAAAAAAGAATAATTCCTCCCAAGGAGCCTTTGGAGTTTTTCCCTCCCAATTTTGGAGAGGAAACTGCTGCTCAAGATCTTCCTAGAGCACATGGAGATGATACCACAACAAAAATTGGAGGCACTTCATCTCAGCTTGATGTTTCAACAACTATTGGAGGTGAAACATCAACTAAACCTCTTATCACAGAGCAACCAAGTGGGGAGATGCCTATGGGAACCCTTCACAAGGAAGTTGAATCTTTGAAGGAGAAGGATCCTAAGGTGGAAATTCATGACATTGAGACATATTCCTATGTTACCCCATCTAATACGAAGACTCATGTGATTGCATCCCTTGATATAACTAAGGATGTAGGAACTGGGCATGTTCTAATAGAATAATATCAATGGAAGATTTTTGAGGATTCCAAGAGAGAAATAGATGCCATGGCACTAGTTGAGGCACTGGCCAAACAAAAGGAGATTCAGGCTAAGGCACATTCTGATGCATTAATTAAGCAAGAAGAATTGGAGGCCAAATCCAAGGCTGATGAATTGGATAAGAAACAATAGAAAAAGGAGTAGGAACTCAAAAGTAAAGAGGAGAGAGATAATTTGGTCAT
This sequence comes from Sequoia sempervirens, assembly GCA_007258455.2. Taxonomy (NCBI): domain Eukaryota; kingdom Viridiplantae; phylum Streptophyta; class Pinopsida; order Cupressales; family Cupressaceae; genus Sequoia; species Sequoia sempervirens. The sequence goes on along the minus strand of VDFB02281492.1, from coordinate 347,935,591 downwards.
ACCTCTTCTTCAACACAAGCAATCACCACTCCTACTGCTCCTACAGGGTTAAAATTTGATCTTGAGAAAAAAGCAGATAGTTAAACCTTAGCCTCTAAATTGGGACAAAATGATGAAGGAGATAAAAAAGGAAAGACCTAAGAAGAAGGCTATAGTTCTTCATTCCACCAAGCTTACGGATGTGGGAGAAATTGTGGTTGAAAGTGCAATTCTAATGGTGGACAAAGACAAATAGGACATGGAATTAACTAATTACCATTTGGGGACTGTCAATTTGGGGAAACCTACAAGGAACCATAAGATGAATCTCATTGATCTTGTAGCTTCCTCCACCAAATCCAGAATGATAAAGGATAAGCAAAATAATTATGAACTTAAAGCCCAATTGGATCTGTTGCATAAATTCTTTAAGGATATCTCCACTCTTATGTCTCAACAAGCTATTGCTCCAAAAACCCTAATCCTTCTAAGTAAGAAAGAGACTAATGACTTAGTGCAAATGAGAAGTAATGTAAGGATGCTTGACAGGTGGATTGATAGGCTTAATCAAGAGGTTGGTGAATTGTTGGCTAATGGTTTTAAAATTCATGAAGGAGAACTTGAGTTAGTAGGGGAGATGAATAAACATGTTGGGATACTAGAAAAACAAGTTGAAGAATATCAAGAACATGTCAAGAATCTAAAAGACAACAAGTTACCTAAGTCAACTCTCCTAGAGTAGTCGATTCTTGAAGATGATAATGCAGATTTTGTGGAGAAGACCTTGAACATAATTTGGTTCAGATCCAAATTCATCGATGAGCATAAGAATAAGGTTCAAGAGGCTAGTAAAGACTTGAATGAAAAAATTGATGAATTGGAGGCAGTTGTTATTTTTCTCAATGTAGACATCCTGGTCAAAGAAGGTCTTCCTATAGATAAGATGAAGGAGAAGTGGATCATTAGATTTGAGAAAGTGATGCAAAAGGAGGATGATGGAGAAGACTTGTTCTTGAATAGACTCATGGACATCAAGGAAGAGGTAAAAGTTGCTAGGAGGGAACTGATCAAATTGAAACATATGCAGCAATTTTACTTAGTAGAGTTAAAGAGAATTAAATTTGAGGATAGTTGGGTTGATGGACCTGATCTAGACATGCTTCAACAAGTATTCTCCAGTTATGATGAGTATCTCCTTGACCAAGCAATGCAAGAGTGAGTTGGAAACATAACATTCTCTTCTTGACATAAAACATCCTCTTCTCTCCTTTTTTTTGGGGTTTTAACATGAGTTGAACTCAAATTTCTCATCCATCAATGGTTGAACTAAAGATCATCCAGTCTAGTTCCTTCATGCAGTTTTGGTTCCTTGATTTATGCGTATGGGTTTTTATTAAGAGAAACTTATGTATGGCTCACATATATGTACTTCTGGACTCTATTTTGTAAAGGTCGGATAATTGAAGAAGGATTAGCCACCTGATATGATAGCAGATAGGAATTATAGTCTTAGGATTTCATAAGTTTTAGCAAGATACTTTGAAAGTTCTATTGAACTTGAATACTTTTACACTTTTATACAATTTTATTTTATCGTTAAGTTTGAAATTCAATGATAATTTTAATGGATTATAATCATCTATATGCTAGTAAGTTGTTGTGCCTAAATGTTTTATATTTTATGCAAATCAATAGGGGAAACCAGATTTAAGATTATTTCATTAAATTATCTATGAATGGAATTAATTTTATATCTGTTGATATGATTTTTAGCAATGAGTGAGTGATTTATTTCAATATTGAGATGAAGTTTTAGTAAATGGTTGTGATTGTTGAATTAAGAACTGTGAATACATGTAATGGTGTAGGCTATGCTACGGATTGCATCATGTTATGGTTTTAATTAGTTGAAGAAACCATCCTCATTAAAGTTTATGTCTAGATATGAAGAAGTTTTATTCATATTTTACTATTCTAAAGCCCTAATTTATCTTTTTCTATTTCTTTAAACCCTCCCCAAAGCGTAGGTTAATTGATCTGATGTAGTTTGTGTTCCTTATTACCAAAAAAGTTCCCTTGAATATTTTAGTTACATTGGCCATTGAGTGACATCAACATAGTTTAGAACCAACTACTAGAACCTTGGAAGATATATTACTTTATGTTATCTCTCTTTTTTAGGAGAAACAAAATAGAGATATTTTGTTTAATGTTGTGTTATTTTTACCATCAATAGGATTGGCACTAGAAGGAGGGCCTAAGGAACAAATTGGCTTGAATTGGGTCATTCTCATGAGATAGGTATGAAAGAGTTCTTAGATCTTCTCAGAATCCAGAGCCATTGGTTGAACTCCAAACCCCTGTAATTTATAGGCCCTAGGATCATAGAGTTCTCATTCCACCATTGTTAACACCACTTACTCCACCTAGGTTTCCACCAAATCCATCCACACCACCTCACCGACCTAACTCATCCATTCCACAACTGGCTCAACCGGTCCCACCACCACCTATGGCATTCTTTGTGAATAACCCCTCTCCACTAGGGACTATCCCTTGGGGTATACTCTTTGGGTGACATGGCATACAACCGGTATTTGAATTTACCACAAGGGCCTATTCTGAGTTGGACAAACTTAGAAAATGCCTTTATCAATTAGTATTAGGTCTATGTAGACCCTTCTTTTTTCATCACAAATTTGCTACCATAAGAAAGGAACCCCATGAACCAATACCATTATTCAACATAAGATTCCAAAGAATCTACTGAATGCTATAGGATGCTTACCTAGTTGCTGAGAATATTGCCATTTTGTCTTATTTAAGGGCTATAGATCCTTTTATTGGCTTGTTCTTTCAAATGACATATGGTGTTGTTGAAATTGATTCTTTGTCTAAAGTCTATCACCTAGCCATCAAATTGCAACAACATATAAGGTTACAATCAGGGAGTTTAGGAGGCGTTCTTCCTCCCATAGGGTATCAAATGCCTAATCCAACTCCTCTATTCAATACAATCCCAGGAATGTCTTATTCCCAATATGGACCCATGCATAAATTACAAACCTCACCTCCCCTACCATTCTTCACTAATGGTGCTTAGGACTCCTCCCAGTAGTCACAAATCTACCATAATAAGGATGGAGGATCAAATCTTGTTAATCAACCATCTAATGTGAAGACTATAGAGAGTGAATGAAAAGTTCAATTGGCTAATGAAATGGAAACCCTGAAGAAGACTTTATCTCAGATGTCCAATGATATGGCCCAACTCAAATTTAACCCCACTCAGAACTATAACCAAAACTATTAGAATAAGGGAGGGTATAATAATCAAGGTATTTACCTTAATCAAAATTCTAAGTAGAATACAAATATCAACTTCCAGAACCAGAATTCCTCTAACCAAAATTAGCAAAATTAGAATAGGGTATATAATTAGAGGTCCACAAAAAAAAGAGCATGGAATAATAGACCTAATAATGGGGGAGCTTCCCATAATTATGAGTAAGGTGATTACAAGCCACACACTACAAATGTGGTAGATCTCAACTTTATGATGAATTGGTGTAGGCTGCACAATACTGCAGCTCATTTTGAGGTTAATTGACTAGAAATGGAGAAGATGGTCCAAATTGCATAGGTTGATGCTCTGTTTCAAGGTACATCCAACAAGTCTAGTGGATCGATGGATACCACCAAGGCTTATGACATATTTGATGAAGAACTTCCATTCTCCAACCAAGAAGAGAATGAAATAGTGGAAGACATATGTGCAATGCCTAGGCCTTCCAAACCAAGGGAGGTCATTTCTTAAGAAATCAGAATAAGGGCCCATCTACTACATCGGCCCCTCCTAACAACATGGTCCCACCAAATCAGAATACATATAACAACCCACAACCACCAAAGGGTCCATTTGAATCTCAAAATAAAGGTAACCCACCTTCTTTTCCTAAGTATTAGTTAAGGAATGATTTAGAGTTTTATTTCATTGCAGAGATGTAGAGGAAAAAGACTTCCTTGTCCTTCTTTGACATCATGAAGTGGTCTCCGACCCAACAAAAAAATGTATTGAAATCCCTAGAGGAAGTAGACCAATCAAAAGGAAAAGATAAGATGACTCCAAAAAATGAGATGAATGCAACCCTCTATAACGGTAATATGGGCACCCCACCTTTCCTTTTAAGTTTAAGGATTTTGGAAATAATCTACAAAACTTTTTACTCGATTCTAGGGAATTAGGAAATGTCATGCCATTCTCAATTTTTAGGAAGTTAGGTCCGAATCCCCTTCAGAAGAACAAAAAGGTCATTCAATTGGATAAAACAAAAATAAATGTGGTAGGATAACTAAAGAATATTCATGTACAAGTTGCATCTAACCCAAGGATCCAAACTTACATGGATATCCAAGTCATTGATATCCTAGAAACATATGGAATGCTTTTGAGCTAAGATTTAAGGAAGAGCATTAGGGGATATTTTTCCTTGGAATTCTCACACATGTGGCTTCCCTGGAGAGGTATAACAACACATATCAGAATTGAGAGTGATCCTAAGCTCAAACATATGATTACTAAATATGATTCTCCCAACGAAGTAGCTTACTTCAAAACTAAGGTAGGAGTTTACAAGAGGGAGGAGATCATGACCTTCTCAATGCTCAATCTTGGTGATAAACTACCTCTAGAATAGAGTCACCCAATGACCACAGTCAACTAGCAAGTTCTAATAAAAAATTTGTAACAAGATAGGTTGGTATTGGTAGAATAGGCTGATTTGTGGAGTTTTTTGCTTCCTAATTGGTGTAGGACTCATTATCAGAATCATTCTAAGTTGACATGTCAACCTTGTGTGGATATCTTAAACCATGTCTCATAGGATGAACAAACTTGTTAATGCCAACCTCAAGCACTCACCAATAAATTTTCATTTGATGCTAAGGATGCTACCATCCTTACGAGAACCAGTCTCGCTCAAGAGGAAGATCCTTCCCAACTTGAGTAGACTCAAGTTCTATACTCTGAATTCCAAAGAGAGACTAGGGAATCTTAGTCTTTGTCAGTTACACCTACCCTAGATACCCTTCCAATGCCTTAGGAATTCATGAAAAATGTACTAAATTGTGATCCAATCCAAGAAAATGTTCATGAAGTAGTTCCTGAACATGTTTTGAATATAGGAGAATATTCTAACCAACCTTGCCTGCAACTACCCTTAAATTTTGATGGCCAACAATAGTTTGAGTTGCCACACACTTCCATCAAGCCATTACCTATAATCCCAAAGAAGAAATCAATTCTAGCTCCATACCAACTATGGAGTCTTAAATTTGATAGCTCTAAGTCCAAATCAGGGAGCAAAGTGTGAATTGAACTAACCAACCCGAAAGGGAAGACATACTTTGCATCCTATCGATTGCAGTTTGGCTGCACAAACAATGTGGAAAAGTATGAAGTGCTTGCTTGAGGACTGATTTTTTCTCATTAGAAGAAGGTCATGGATCTCATGGTTATGGGAGATTCTGAAGTTATTGTTAAGAAAGTCGGCAACCAATATATTTTTCACAACAAAAGATTAGTTTCCTACAGAAACAGAGTTTGGAATTTGATTGAGGACTTTGATACTTTTGGAATCACTTAGATTCATAGTGAATAAAATTAGATTGTAGATGCCATTTCCATTATGCAGGACTCCAAGTTGAAAAGATTTTTAGTTGAACTAGTCTCCATCCCAGTCATCCCAGATAATGTCTAGAACTTTTAGGTATTCGATGATGACCAACATATACTTGCTTTCCTAGCAAGTTTATATTTCTTTGAGGGATAAATAATTGATGAATAAAAAAGAGACCATGGAGATTGGGATCTTGAGAACTTCAATACATAATGAATACTCAACTTTAAAAGTAACAACATTCCAAAGGAAATGGTGGCTTTGGAAAGAATATTAGATTATGATCCTCGAGCTTGTGAAAGGGTGCCAATAGAAAGTGATGGAGGGAAGTATGAATATGTCAATTTGGCTGATTTAGGTCTAAAAAGGAATGTCTATATAGGAAAAACCTACCCTAAGGAAATCAAAGGTAAAATAATTAAGGTGTTCAAAGAAGACATTGTAGAAATTCCTTAGAGAAGGATAATTATCCACTTCCTTCTCTTGATGAGGTATTACAGATTGCTAATGGATCCTAGATGATTTCATTCTTAGATGGCTATTCTAGGTATAATCAAGTGCTTGTTAGTCAAGAGGACAAAATGAAAAATTCCTTCACTACCAAGTGGGGGGCATTTACCTATCAGAGGATGTCATTCATCCTGATGAATGTTTGAGCTACCTTTTGGTGTGCAATGGACATGGAATTCAAAGATTAAATAGGTAAGTGTATCATTATTTATGTTGATAACTTAACTATCTTCTCTAAGAATAGAAAGGACCATGCTGCTAATTTAGCAAAAGTCCTTAAAATATGTATAAGCTATGATGTGTCTTTGAATCCAAAAAATGTGTGTTTTGAGTTTATAAAGGGAAACTTTTAGGCCATGTAATATTAGAAACTGGGATATCCATAGACCATAATAGAGTTGAAGCCATCTTAAAACTGACAATGCCAAGAAGTAAAAAGGAAATGAGATCCTTCTTTTGAAGGATTCATTTTGTGAGAAAATTTATAACGGGTTTTGGAGAAATTGTCAAATCTCTTAATGAGATGATGAAAAATTATGCAAAAATAGAATGGAGTAACGAGGCTAAATCTACTTTTGCACAGATTAAGCAGTCAATATCTAAGGCACCAATCATGACCAACTGATATTATCTAAATTCCTTCTATATCTATTCTTTTCAATTTGATCATTCATGTGCAGCTATTTTTACACAATGAAGAGGTGAGCGAGATGAAATTCCTATTGCTTTCATGAGCTCCCCATTCAAAAATGTAGAAGTTAGATATCTTCCCCTAGAAAAGAAAGCTTTCACATTGGGGTGAGTAGTAAAAAAAATTAGGCATTACATCCTTCAGAGTCAGGTTGTCACCATAGTTCCTGATCCAACTATGAAGTATCTCCTTATGTAGAGAAAATTGTGGGAGAGAAGAGGAAAATGGATGGACATTTTACAGGAATTTGATTTAGAAATCCATCCAATGAATCTTGTCTGATGACAGGGCTTATCTAAGGCTATGGAATATGTTGACAAGAGTATCACTTGCCAACAGTACACAGTACAATCATTCACAAAGGATCCTTGGTACACAGATCTGATATTCTTCCTCCTTAATAATAGATTCCTAGAGGGTATGAATGCTACTTAAAGGAGAGCATTTAGGATGAATACTTCTCATTATATACTTAAAGTAGGATCCTTATATAGAATAAATTTTGAAGGAGTTTACCTGCATTGTTTGGATAAAAAAGAATCCAAACATGTTATTACTGAGTTTCATGGTAGACATGGCACATGGCATGGATATGCTGATTCAATGGCCCACCAAATTCTTAGGTCAAGATACTATTGTCCACGCGTATTCCAAGATGCACACCAACATGTTAGGACATTTCACACATGCCATACATTTGCATCTATGGAATGAAATCCAGTGATGCCTTTGCAACCAGTGTATGAGGTAAGACAATTCACCTATTGGGAACTAGATTTTGTGGAAGTTATTAATCCAAAATCATTTGTAGGTCATAAATTCATCTTGAAAGCCACTGACTACTGCACATGTTGGAGCAAGGCTCAACCCTACAAAAATAGCACAACAGATGTGGTCATCGGGTTTCTCAATGAAAGCATCATAACTAGGTTTGAAGTACCATTCACTGTGGTATGTGATAATGACCTTACTTTTTCTTCTATTGAGTTCATTCAATGGGCCTATGAACAAAAAAATATTTTGAAGTATTCATCTAATTACTACCCTCACAGAAATGGAGTAGCTGAGTCTACCAACAAGAACCTATTGGAAGTGATTAGAAAATTGCTAGAAAATAACCCTAGGGACTGGCATCATAGAAAATTGCTAGCTAAAATTTTCCTTATAGGTAGATCAAACTTGTATTAAAGGCATCATAGGAAATTCACCTTTTAAGTTATTCTATGGCCAAGAGTCAATTTTTCCAATACATCTACAGATACCTATCCTTTGGTTTATGTAGGAATTTCATTCAAATGATAATCGGATAGAGTTTAGACTAACTAGTCTACTAAACATGGAAGAATAAAGAGACACTACTTTATAGCAATTCTCTAAACATCAGGCTATCGTCAAACATTGGTTTGACAAGAGGTCTAAAATAAAGGCCTTTAGGATATCAAATCTTATGTTGCTATGGGATAAATCTAAGGAGAAAATAGGAGACCACAAAAAGTTTGATAAACTTTGGTTCAGTCCATATCAAATATCTAAGATCCTAGGTGAGAATGCTTTTCATCTAAGCACCCTAACAGAAGAACCTATTCCATTTCCTATCAATGGTTAGTTTCTCAAGCACTAGTTCAACCCATGAAGGTCTGGTTTTTTGTTGATTGTATATATTTAATTAGTTGTCCTTTTTTTTGTTTGTTTGTTTGTTTTCTTGTTTTGCCTATGTTTTCTTTCTCTTTTTCTATTTTGTTTTGTTTTTTTCTTTGGGAATCTTCATTTCTATCCATTTTGAAATCAAGGGGTTGTTATTCAAAGAATATTGTGGATACTAGGAAAGAAATTAGTCTAAGTATTTTTAGACATGTCAAATGAAAGATTTCATTTTAAACTATTGTCTTATGATCACTTTTAAATAATGGTTTGAAAAGTTATTATGAATAATGTATATTGTAAACAATCTCATGAACCATGATCAAAATCTATCACAAAATAGATAAAACATCTTCCTTTGTAAAATTCTGATTTATCTTAGGGTTGTATCTATAGTTCAAGTGAACATTTGATTCCTAATACTGTCATAAAGTCCATTGTAGTTCTCAACCCACATGGGATATTAACCATATATGAGTATTGAGAAAAGATAATAAAAAATTCTTACAAGTAAAGCCTATGAAAAGAAAGAAAAAGAGAACCATTGAAAGAAGGAAATATCAATATCAAATGGGTGATTCAAGTATCTCTATCAGGGCTATGGATGCCTATCTGGTAGTAGAGAAATGCATTGAGAGAATTAGAGGTATCTTTGTTAGGGATATGAACACCTGATTGGCAATGGAGCAATGCCCGGGATTTTATTGCATGAAAATTAAAGGACTCAACCTATGTAACTTGAATCTTAGATATAATGGTTTGGAGGTGAAGAAAGTTTTTATGAAGAAAGATGCACCATATATGCACAGACTCAAATTTGAAACAATTCATGTTGATTTACATCTGAGATTCCAACTCAAGCTTGCTCAATATATCTAATCTTACTTGAGTTAGAATGTTTATAAACCACAGGTTCTAGGTGACTGAATTCTTCAATGTCTTGAAAATGGGTAAACCATTTTCCCAACCGAGTAACCATTTGTTATGCCTTGCATAACCACCCCATTTTTTTTCAATCTAAATGGGTCCACATTGTTTTTGTTTTGTCCTTATTATTTTCTTTAGGTCTTAGGAGTTGTTCATTTTTCTCCTAAGTCCTTGTTTCTTTTTGCTCTGGCGGAACTAGAGTCAGAATGTAAACTGAACTTGGAACTTTTGTAAGGTTTCATGTTCGGATTTTGTCCCAGTTCCAGTCTCACCTTTTTTCATGTTCTTTTAATTGTCTTTTGGTTGGTCTTGTTCTCTTGGGTTCGTTTCTCCCTTGAGTTGTTTCTCATTTCCTTGTGTTTTTTTTTCTCTAGCGGAAGCAGAACTAGAATGGGAATTGAACTTAGAACTTTTTAAAAGTTATGAATTCATTTTTTTTCCAATCCCGCTCCTGCTTGTTGGCTTTTTCTTTTGTTGTCATTTGTGTCTTTGTTGGGCTTGGTTTTTGTTCTAGTCCCACTTCCCACCATTTCTATTGTCCTTGTCTTGGTGTTTTTTCCTTTGCCATTGAAACCAAACTTGGAACTTTATAAAAGTTCCATGTTTGGTTTTGGTTCCTACTCTGCCCCCATTTCCCTTTGTTGTTTATCCTTCTCATGGGACTAGAATTGGAACCGAAGTTGGGTAAGATACATGGTAAAGGTTTCTTGTTCTATTCTAGATTTGCATCTGGGTCTGACCTACCTTACATTTCCACACTGGTTGATTACTCTTCTATGTTGTTTGCTATGCCCCCATCTGGCCACATTTATGGCATTAATTTCAGCCTCCTCACATGCGAGAATTGATTTTTAAACCTTAATCAAGGTTAATTAGCTCACTATAATTATTTTATAAGTTGTTTTAGTGAACCAGAGCTAGGGTAACTGTGAGAGGATAAAATTTGATTGTGGTGGCACCTGGTGGGTGAATTATTATCCAATTTCAACCTCTTTTGTTAGTGTTTTGAGGTAGGGTCTTTTCCCTCTGTGTTCCCGTTCACTTTGTTGCTTTGTTTTTGTGTTCTTGCTCATCGTGTTCTTCAACGTTCACGAGATTCAATTTTTTGCGAATCTTCCCTCATTCCTTTGTGTCTTTTTGGGTTTTGTTTTGTCTTTTTCTTTTTTCCATTTTTATTTTTTTGTCACTTTTGTGATAGGTTTGTTTTGTCATATCCTAGTTTCTAACTAGTGTTTCATTTGATGAGGTCCTCTATGCTTTGAATGTTTGAGAATTCATTTGGAGACCTCTTTGATCTTTTTCCTATGTCAATTTAGTGATTTTCATATCTGGTATTTGATGCCCTAATTATCTGAGTCGACAGGTCATACAAACTAGGGTTTGTTTGACAACCTTTACAAATACCTAGCCCTTAGATTTGAATTTGGCCTATGCTCTGTTAAAGGGTGATTTTAATCCCCTTTATTTGAAGTTCCCATATTGTCCCATGGGACTCTCATCCTTAAGCTCATGTGACCACCTTTTCATGAAATTACTTCATTTTGAGTAGTAAACTAGCAAAAGCAGACATGGGACAAAACTTGTCTTGTAGGTATTTGCATTTTGGCATCCACTCCCAAAATAGCCCCACTTCTAATTATTGTTGACTTTGGTCTTCACATTCACCCTTTGGTAGAAGCAGAACTAAAGTGGATGTCGAACTTGGAACTAGCAATTGGTTTTGAGTTTGGTTTCTTTTCTGATCCCGCCTCTTGTCTCATTTTGGTCCCAATCCCCCTTTGTGCTAATTTTTTTTCCTATTCCTGATTCTTCTTTAGCTCTACCTCTAATCAATATGAAAGTTGGATAAGTATGGAAAGTTATCCTATAGGAGGTAGAGAATGATATTAGATGATGTATTTATTCTTATACTTTTTGTTCATCTAATATAGGGTTTTATTGTAGACGAAAGAGATGTCAGGAGCATTAGAGGAGGCTTCTCAAAGGAGCCAACCTATAGAAAGATCAAGGAAAGGAGCCAAGCCTAAAAGGATAAAGGTGGAGGAGCTCCCTTACACCCTAAGATACAAACATAGGGAAGCTACTCTCACAGCTAGAAAGGTGGACTCTAATTGGGTGAACATCACTGATACAAACTTGGACCCATTCATTTATGAGGAGTTGCTCTTGGAAAAAAATTGTGAGGAGGTAACTGGGAGAATTGAGAGAATTTTCCAATCTAGATTGGCAGATGTATCCCTCTTTCCCCTATCAGTCTAGTGTCCTGAATTGATAATTACTTCATCTAGAGCATATAATCCTACCACTAGGCAATGTGTGGACTTGTAGGGGAATGTCATCATTGACCTTACACCATAAATGGTCAGATTCAAGTTCAATGCACCTAACCCATGGAGCCCTAGGAAACTCAATAAGGAAAAATCCCTCAAATTATATAGTAACATGAAGGAGACTAGCAACAATCATATGAATAAGAACTGGATGAGAGTTGAGAAAAATTCTCTAGCTAAACTTCCTAACTAGCCTAAAAGGGAAAATTTCTACAAGGAGATTTGGGATATAATAATGATGCTCTCTAGAGTGTTTGGGAAGAGAGATGCCTCCTAGTTTGAGGAATGGATGTTTCCATTCATTTAGACTATCCTAGATGGCAGGAAACAATTTTATTGGCCTATGATTATGTCAAAATGCATACACAATTAGATGCTTAAAGTGAGAGAAACCAAGAGTTTCTTCATGACCTCTTATGTGATTTTTCCAACAACTAGAAGGGGCATCTTTCCTATATTGAATGTAGTTGAAATATTGGGAGAATCCCAAGGATAGAAAAGCATGTGGGATCATTATGATCTTCTCACCTTCCAGACATCTGAGTTACACTATGGAAGGGTTAATGATACATTTGTGTATGTTAGTATTAACTGCCTAATATGAGATGTTGGTTATAGATTGAGTAGAGAGGCCATGGCATTCATTGTAGTGTGTGAACATTGGTATATCCAATACCCCAAATTTACCTATTTATGTTGGTTGGTTTTGATGGCCATCATCATCTACCGCCCAGGTGTTGCAGCAATAGGATTGTTTTAATGGAATTCATCTATCAAGCTTTGAGGATCAACTTCAAATTTGGCACCAAGTGTTGGCAAAAAAAGGATATACAACTAAGACGGGAGGTGAATCAATTGTCACAGAAACTTAAAATTTTCTAACTTAATCTCAAAACTGATGAATATGCAATCAACCATAAATAATTAACACAACAGAGAGACAAAGAACACCAAGATTTTTGTGTGGAGACCCTACTAGGGGAAAAACCATGGTGGATGTTATTCCACAAGATTATACCCTGTTAAAAATATAATGAGAAATAATAAATTGAATGCGCATGCATTCAAGCATACTGCCTAGAGCTCACTACTCAAATACAAAAGGATCTGACTACCCAACAATATAGAATAGGATTAAAATCCAGAGGGTATAAACTGAGAAAATAGCTTATGCACAAGATTGATTATAGTTCCAATTAAACTCAAAAAAAATTCTTCACACTTCGCTCAATCTTCTTCACATGTTGCTCTGCTATCGAATGATATTTGCACATACACACATAGGAGCACTTTAAACACACAAAGCACACACTTCACAACACATTTACACTAATGAAACAATCACACTTATATATCCATTGTAGACAATAGATTTCATCACAACTTGGTCAGCCAGGAAAATAAAACATATTTTCAATGTCGACCCAATTTTACAAATAAATTTTTAATGTGTATCGAGGTCAGCCACAACATAGTGGAGACCCAAATTGACATTTCCAATATGAAAATACTTCAATTAATTTCACCACAAAGATCCAAAACATGGTACTACCAACATGTTTGCCAAAAACATGAAAACCAGACATGCACAAGAAGATATCTTCAACCATGAGCTCTCCAAATAACGTGAATGTACCACAAAGATAGAGAATGATCTAGAGACATTAGAGAATACTAGGAAACAATAGAGAAACATCCATAATAACTGAGATTAACAGAATCACACAATCTTCATTCAGAAACACTAACAGAGACAACAAAAATATTGTCAGACCATAATATAATCAACACTTCATGTGGACCTCTAAAAATTCTGGTAGATGATCTAGATAGACTAAAAAATAAACCCTTTAATCCACACCAGTTAATTTTTAATGTAGAGAACAAGATGCCTTCATGACCTACATAGCTCCACTGGGAACCTAGAATACTTTCTTTTATAATTTTCTCAATATCCTCGACATATACAACAACTAACACATGAAATTCTAATAGTGTTGACATCAATGACAACCACATATCATAAACACAACCACGCTATACAACAATCTCCCCCTTTGGCATTGATGGCAACACATGATGTGAAAATAACCATCAAACAACACATTGACTCTTCTTCTTAACTATTCTTCTCCTTAGAAGGATTTTTCACAATGCACTTCTCCCCCTTTGACATCAATGGTAAAGGTAACCATGACCTTTCAAAATACATGCTATGAATCACATATCTTCACATCTGACTCCCCCCCTTGAGTAGCAGCCACAGAAGCATCAATCCAGATCATAATGTAGCAATGTAGCTCACAGATTGATGCAAGTAAATGCATCTTTTAGCTCTTATCAGGAGGGGTGGTTACCCCTATCATTCCTCTAAGATACTCAAAATTATCCTTCAGTAATAGCTTAATAAATATGTTTGCAATCTATTCTTTGGTAGGAACATATTCCAATTTGACTTCTTTCTCATTCACTTTCTCCCTCAAGAAATGAAATTTGATTGATATATGTTAAGTATTAGCATGCAACACTGGATTCTTCAAACTATTTATTGCACTTGAATTGTCATGCTATATGGAAATAGGCTCTTCATATACTACCCTAATATCTAAGAGCATCTGTTTCATCCATATTACTTGAGTACAATTATTTGCAGCAGCAATGTATTCTGCTTAGTAGTGGATAGAGAAATGGAATTTTTCTTTTTGCTCAACCAAGACACCAACTTCTTCCCTAAGAAGAAAGCACCACCACTAGTAAGTTTCCTATAATCTACATCTCCAGCCCAATCCGCATCAGTATATGCACTCAAAGTGAGATCATCATCCTTTGGATACCAAAGTCCAAAGTCAACTATTCCTTTTAGATATCTAAATATTTTCTTAACAACAGTCACATGAGACTCTTTTGGATCAGCTTGAAATCTAGCAACCATACATACCACATCCATGATGTCTGGTCTAGTCTAGGTTAAATTGACAAATACTCCTATCATTTACCTATATCTAGTCTGATTTTCCTTATGAGATTCATCATTCTGTTTCAACTTACATCCGGTCACCATGAGAGTACCAATGGGTTTTGAATCATCCATTCCAAACTTCTTCAGCAGCTCTTTCACATACATAGATTGAGATATAAATATCCCTTTGTCTAAATGATCAACTTGCAATCCCATAAAGAATTTCATCTCACCAATCATACTCATCTCAAATTCACTCTTCATCTCATCAACAAACTTCATACATAGACTATGATTTCCTCCAAAAATAATATCATCAAAAAAGACTTCTATAATTAACTCCTTATCATGATCTAATTTGAAGTATAAGTTACTATCAACATTACCTTTAGTGAATCCAAGCTTTAGTAGATATTTGTCCAATCTAGCATACTAGTCTCTAGGGGATTGCTTAAGTCCATATAGAGCTTTCTTTAATTGGCAAACCATATCTTCCTTATCAATTAGCTGGAATCCATTTGCTTGTTCAATGTATACTTCTTCTACTTCTCCATTCAGAAATGCTAAATTTACATCCAACTCATAGACTTTCTAGTCCTTGTATGCAACATAGGCAATAAATAACCTTATGGCTTCAATTCTAGCAACAGGGGCAAAGGTTTCATCAAAATCAATACCTTCCATTTGAGAGTACCCTTTACATATCAGTCTTGCTTTATTTTGGACCACTTCACCTTTTTCATTCAGCTTGTTCCTAAACACCCATTTAGTACCAATTATATTTTTATCTTTAGGCCTAGGAACTAGTATCCATGTGTCATTCTTTTCAATTTGTGTCAGCTCTTCCTTCATAGCTTCCAACTGGTGTTCATCTTGATAAGCTTCAGTGACATTTTTAGGTTCAATCTTAGAAATCAAACAATATTCTTCTACACTGTTTCTTCTAGTTTGCACTCCTTTATTCTTGTCTCTTATGATTTGAATTTAAGAATGATTTAGCTTTACATACCTTGGAGTTTTGGGACATTCTTGAACTTTTGATTCTTCTGATCTTTTTTTTGCACTTGCACTTGTCTCTACTTCTTGACTGACTTGATTTATCGAAAGAAATTGAGGTTGCTTTACCAGAACATATGGAATAATCTAAAGTAGATTTTGTGTTTTAATATTCTTCCCTTTGCTAGTATTGTCATCATCAAAATCATAACCATAGTATCTAGATGATTTGATAAAGTCTTCATCAACTCTGACATTTTCACTTTCAACCATCTTTCTTAGTCTTCTGTTATAGCACCGGCTGGCCTTGCTTTTAGTGGAGTAACCTAGGAAAATCCCTTCATTGCTTCTTGCATCAAACTTTCCTATATCATCATCTCTCTTGATATAACACTTGCTACCAAATATCTTGAAATATTTAAAAGTAGAATTGTAACCAAACCATATCTCAAAAGGGGTCTTACCAAAATTACCATTAACATTTACTCGATTCAAGGTATACACAACAGTGCTTACTACTTCACTCCAGTACATCTGGGACACATTTCCTTTCCATCATCATTGTTTTGGAAGTATCCAGAACTGCTCTAATATTTCTCTCAGCAACTCCATTTTGTTGAGGGGTTCAGGGAGTAGATAACTATATTTTAATTCCATGCTCTTCACAGAAAGAGTTGAACTCCCTAGAGGTGAACTCACCACCTCTATCAGATCTCAGGTACTTGATTTTCAGACCTTTCTCATTTTCTACCATAGCCTTAAAACTTTTGAACTTTTCAAATGCTTCACATTTTTCTCTCAAGAAAGAAACCCATATCATTTTAGACTAATCATCAATAATCAACATAAAGTACCTTTCTCCATGAATACTTCTAACTCTGGAGGGACCAAAAAGGTCTGTATGTAGTAGTTCTAGCAAATTATTTGAATGAAACTATTTACTCCAGAAGGGGATTCTAGTTTGTTTACCCATTTAACATTCCTTGTAGATTGTGTTAGTAGGCTTCACTAACTTAGGTATATCTCTTACTACTTGAGTGGAACTTATCTTGATAATATTTTCAAAATTTACATGACACAACCTCCTATGCCACAACTAGCTTTCATCTATTTGAGCAATTAAAAAAATCCCACTAGCAATAGTTGGGTGAAATATATTACCTTTTGTCTATTTACCAGTAGCAATCATATTCCCTGAACTTCAACATATCTTACATCTTCCATTTTTGAACTAAAGGTCATAGCACTTGTTCACAATCTGTCCAATACTCAACAAGTTGTGCTTCAAGCATTCAACATAAAGAACACCATCAATGTTATCCTTACCACCAAGACAAATAGATTGTCTACCACGAATCACACCAGCATTGTTATCTCCAAATATTACAACCCCACCGTCATACTTCTCTAGAATTACAAATTTTCTTTTATCACCAGTCATATGATGTGAGAATTCACTATCAATGACCCACTCATATTTTTCTTCAACTCGGGCTGCAAGAGCATTTTCATCTTTAGAAAATTTTGTAGCCACAAGATTATCTTCAATGGTAGCAATGAAAACCCATTCATCTTCATTTCCACTATCTTTATCAGACTCATCATCAATCATTGCTTCTTCAACAAAATAACATCTCTTTTGGAATCTAGACTTTTTAGGCTTAGATCTAGGAACTCTTTTAGGACAACTTGATGCAAAATGACCTATTTTACTGCAAGAGAAACATTTAATAGGAAATACATATTCATACTTACCTTTTACACTGACTTCTTGTTTTGCAATTAGTGCTTCCAATTCTTCTACTTATCTTTCCTTATCTTCAAGTTGTTTCAGTTCTTCATCATACTTGGATATATTTCTAGAGCCTTCTCCAGACTATATCTTTTCCTATTACTTCTAGATATAGTAGCCTTGAATGCAGATTTAGTCTTCAGTGTAGATTCACCAAATTCACTTATTTCAAAAGCAACAAGCTTTCCAACTAGCATGTCTCTTGTTATCTTTGTTACTAATCTAATCTCTTCAATAGCATGAGCTTTCACCTTGTAGGAGGGAGGAAAGTATCTAAGTATCTTAGCCAAAATTTCATCCTCTTCCATAATACCACTGACACATCTTATACCCATCACTATCTCATCTACTCTTTGCATAAAAGAAGTGATATTTTCATCTTCATCCATTTTCAAATTCTCATACTTTCCTTTCAAGATTTGTAGCTTAGCCATCTTCACCTGAGCATCTCCTTCATACGAAGTTTCTAGCTTCATCCAAATCTCATGAGTTGTTTGCAATCCTATCACATTAGTCATCTCTAAATCTGTCAGAACACTCACCAGAGCTTCAATAGCCCTAATATTATTTTCAACATATTTGATCTCAACAACAGTGGAGGGACCATTCTAAGGAATAACATATGGATCTTTTGTAATCTTCTAGAAAGCTTCACCATTACATCTTATATTCCATTGCATCCTAACTTTCAATAGTGAGTAGTTGGTTCCATCAAATCTTAGACTATCCTTCTTGAATGTTGTCATCTCGGATCACCTCAAGCTTTTAGACTTCTTTAGAGGAACCTTCTCTGATACCAATTGTTGGAAAAACAAGGACAAAAAATTGAGTGGGGGGTGAATCAAATGCCACTAAAACTTAAACTTTTCTAACTTAACTTAACTTAATCTTAGATCTATTGAATATGCAATCAACCATAAACAATTAACACATTAGAGAGACAAAGAACACCAAGTTTTTTGCATGGAAACCTTGTTAGGGTAAAAACCATGGTGGATGTTAGTCCACAAGATTATACCCTGTTAAAAGTATAATGAGAAATAATAAAGGGAATGCACATGCATTCAAGAACAATTCCTGGAGCTCACTACTCAAATACAAAAGGGTCTCACTTCCCAACAATACAAAATATGATTAAAATCTAGAATGTATGAACTAATAAAATAGCTTATGCACAATCCTTATTATAGTTCCAATTAAGATTAGAAAAACTTCTTTACACTTCACTTAATCTTCTTCACACTCTTCTCTACTATCGAATGATATTTCCACATAAACAAATAGAAGCACTTTCAACACATGAAGCACAAACTTCACAACACACTTACACCGATGTAACAATCACACTTATATATCCGCTACAAGAGATTTCATCACAACTTGGTCAACCAGGAAAATAAAACATATTTTCTATGTTGGCTGAATTTTACAAATAAATTTTGAATGCATATCCACCAAGGTCGGCCACAAAATAGTGGAGACCCAAATTTACATCTCCAATATAAAAATACTTTAATTAATTTCACCATGAAGATCCACAATACCATACTACCAACATGTCGGCTAGGAACATGAAAACTAGACATGCACAAGAAAATAACTTCAACCACGAGCTCTATGAATAATGTCGACGTACCACAAAGATAGAGAATGATCTAGATACATTAGAGAATACTAGGAAATAATAGAGAAACATCCAAAATAACTGAGATTAACAGAATCACACAATCTTCATTTAGAAATGCTGACAGAGACAACAAAAACACTGTCAGACTATAATATAATCAACACTTCGCGTGGACCTCTGAAACTTCTGGTAGATGATCTAGATACACTAAAAAATAAACCTTTTAATCCATACTAGTTAATTTTCAATGTAGAGAACAAGACGCCTTCATGACCTACACAGTTCCACTAGGAATCTATAATACTTTCTTTTATAATTTTCTCAATATCCTCAACATATACAACAAATAACACACCGAATGCTAATAGTGTTGACATCAATGACAACCACATATCAACAACACAACCACAATATCAATAGCAAGCACAAGACTGGTTGTCATCAATTCACCATGAAGTTGGGCGAATATTGTTGTGCACATAATGTGGCAACCAAAGAAATTTGTGAGGAGTTGATTTATTTGAAGTTGGGTTTGCAAACTTCTAGGAAACATTTTGATCCCAAAAACAAGATGCATGCCCTCCTTCCTACTGTTCTTGATAAACACTTCAATCTAATAGAAGAATTTTGGATGGACCTATAAGATGATTATTATTTGAGAAGAAACTATGAAATATTTCATATCCCACTCATGGTTGAGTATGGGATAAAGGAGGACATTCCTGAGACATTGTCAGATGATGGAGTAACTCTGGATCCCCAATATGATGCTAGAAATGTAGGAACCAAGGACATAGATTTGGTGGATTGGAATGCAGAGGAATCAATAGATATAAAGCATTTTGCAAGACTAGTCTTGGATAGGAGCATCCAATGGGTTGTCATGAGAATCAAGGAGCTAGAGGCTCATACCTCTAAAAAGAGGAAGGCTCTAAGAACCACCCAAGGATACAAAAGGACAAAAAGAAGAATGCCTCCTAAGGAGCCTTTGGAGTTTTTCCCTCCCAATTCTGGAGAGGAGACTACTACTCAGGATCTTCCTGGAGCTCATGGAGATAAGAACACAACAAAACCAAGAGGAGAGACTTCATCTCATCCTTATGTTTCAACAACTATTGGAGGTGAAACATTAACTCAACCTCTTATCACATAGCAGCCAAGTTGGGAGATTCCTATGGGAACCCTTCACAAGTAAGCTAAATCTTTGAAGGAGAAGGAGCCTGGGGTGGAAATTCATGACATTGAGACAAATTTTGATGCTACCCCATTTGATAGGGAGACTCATGTGGTTGTATCCCTTGATGTAACTGAGGATCAGGGAGTTCAACATGTTTTGATAGAAGAATATCAATTGAATATTTTTAAGGATGCTAAGAGAGAAGACGATTCCAAGGCACAAGTTGAGGTACTGGACAAAAAAAAGGAGATTGAGGCTAAGGCACAACCTGATGCATTGATTAAGCAACAAGAATTGGATGATAAAGACAAGGATGATGAATTGGCTAAGCAACAACAAAAAAAGGAGTAGGAACTCAAAACTAAAGAGGAAAGAGATAAATTGGCCATGCTGCAAAAGATTGATGATCTGGAGGAGGAAAAATCTAGACATAGGAGAGAAATACAATCCATTGATACTAAATTCAAGGCTATTAAGGAATCCCACAAAAGAAAAGAAGAGGAATAATGCCTAGAAAGAGAAAAGGAGGCTGAAGAATGTGCTTTGCATGAATAGAAGTCTAAAGAGGCATGGGATGTGGTCAAGGAACTTGAAAAGCAAAGAGACCAAATGTATGAGGAAAATAAATTAGAAGAAGAACATTTTTAAATGGAGTTAGAAGCTAAAAGGTCACACGAGTAGAGGGACAAAGAAGATGTTGAGAGACTTGCACAAGAATATGCACAAAATGACCAAAAGAATGTGCAAGAGGTTGATGACTTAGTGAAGATGAGAAGTAAGGTTGGGATGCTTGACAAGTGGATTGATAGGCTTAATAAAGAGGTTGGTGAATTGCTAGCTAACGGTTTTAAAATTCATGAAGGAGCACTTCAGTTAGTAGGGGAGATGAATCAACATGCTGAGATCTTGGAAAAACAAGATGAAGAATATAGAGAACATGTCAAGAAGTTGAAAGACATCAACAAGGTGCCTAAGTAAAATCTCCTAGAGAAATCAATTCTTGAAGAGGATAATATAGATTTTGTGGAGAAGACCCTGAACATAATTAAGTTGAGATCCAAATTCATCTATGATCATAAGAATGAGGTTCAAGAGGCTAGTAAATACTTGAATGAACAAATTGATGAATTGGAGGTATTGGTTGCTATTTTGCTCAATGTAAACATCCCAGTCAAAGAAGTTCTTCCTCTAGATAAGATGAAGGAGAAGTGGAGCATTAGATTTTAGGAAGTGATGTAAAAGGAGGATGATGAAGAAGACTTGTTGTTGGATAGACTTATGGAAATCAAGGAAGAGGTAAAATTTCCTAGGAGGGAATTGATGAAATTGAAAGATATTTAGTAATTTTCCTCAGCAGAGTTAAAGATAATTAAATTTGAGGATTGTTGGGTTGATGGACCTGATCTAGACACGCTTCAACAAGTATTCTCTAGTTATGGTGAGTATCTCCTTGACCAAGCAACACAGGAGTGAGCTGGCAGTAGAAAATTCTCTTCTTGACATACAACATCCTCTTCTCTCCTTTTTTGTGGGGTTTCAACATGAGTTGAACTCAAACTTCTCATCCATAAGTTCTACCTTCTTCCTTGGGCACCATATTTTGCACAACTGGGCAATCAATGGTTGAACTAAAGATCAGCTAGTCTAGTTCCTTCATGTAGTTCTGGTTCCTTAATTTAGGGATCTGGGTTTTTGATTGACAGAAACTTATCCATGGCTCACCTATATATACTTTTGGGCCCTATTTTGTAAAGGTCAGATGATTGAAGAAGGATTAGCCACCTAATATGATAGAAAATATGAATTATAGTCTTAGGATTTCATAAGTTTTAGCAAGATACTTTGAAAGTTTTGTTGATCTTGAATACTTTTACAATTTTATACAATTTTATGTTATCATTAAGTTTGAACTTCAATTATAATATTAATGGATTATAATCATCTGTATGCTAGTGAGTTGTTGTGCCTAAATGCTTTCTATTTAAAGCAAATCAATAGGGGAAACCAGATTTAAGATTATTTAATTAAATTATTTGTGAATGGAATTACTCTTATATCTGTTGATCTAATTTTTTATCAATGAGTGAGTGATCTATTTCAATCTTGAAGTGAAGTTTTAGTGAATGGTTGTGATTGTTGAATTAAGCAGTGTGAATGCATATAATGGTGTAGTTTATGCTATGGATTGCATCATGTTATGGTTTTAATTAGTTGAAGAAACACTCCTTGTTAAAGTTTATGTCTAGATATGAAGAAGTTATATTCATATTTTACTATTCTAAAGACCTGATCTATGCTTTTTCTATTTCTTTAACCCCCCCCCACAAAGTATAGGTTAATTGATCTGATGCAGTTTATGTTCCTTATAACCAGCAAAGGCCCCTTGAGTATTTTAGTTACATTGGCCATTGACTAACATCAACATAGTTGAGAACCAACTACCAAGACCTTAGAATATTGATTACTTTATGTTATCTCTCTTCTTTAGGAGAAACAAAATAGATATATTTTGTTTAATGTTGTTGTGCTATTTTGACCATGAATAGGATTGGCACTAGAAGGAGGGCCTGAGGAACAAATTGGCTTGAATTGGGTCATTCTCACCAAATAGGTATGAAAGAGTTCTTAGATCTTCTCACAATCCAAAACCATTGCTTCAACTCCGAACCCCTATAAGGTATAGGCCCAAGGCTTGTACAATCCTCATTCCACCATTGTCACCACCACTTACTCCACCTGGGTTTCCACCAAATCCACCCACACCACCTCACTGACCTAACTCACCCATTCCACAACCTTCTCAAAAATTCCCACCACCACCTATGGAATTATTCGTGAATAACCTCTCTCCACTAGGAACTATCCCTGGGGGCAATGTATGAAATATATGCATGGAGAATCAAGAAGTGCTAAAGAGTACACAGAGGAAATTAAGGATTCTTGTTCTTAGGCTCAAGTAGCTCACCATGATGTTTTTTGAAGGTTATTCCCCTACTCTTTGGGTGACATGGAATACAACTGGTATTTGAATTTACCAAAAGGGTCTATTCTGAGTTGGACAGAATTAGAAAATTCCTTTATTAATTAGTTTTGGGTCTATGTAGACCCTACCATTTTGCATCACCAGTTTGCTACCATAAGAAAGGAACCCCATGAACCATTTCCATTATTCAACACAAGATTCCAAAGAATGTACTGAAGGGTATAGGATCCTTACCTAGTTGCTGAGAATATTGCCATTTTGGCATATCTAAGGGATATGGATCCTTTGATTGGCCATTTCTTGCAAAGGACATATGGTGCTACTAAAATTGATTATTTTTCTAAAGTCTATCACCTAGCCATCAAATTGTAACAACAGATAAGCTTACAATTGGGGAGTTTATGAGGAGTACTTCCTCCCATAGGGTATCAAATGCCTAATCCAGCTCCTCTATTGAATACAGTCCCAAGAATGTCTTATTCCCAATATGGACCCATATATGAAATAAAAACCTCACCTCCCCTACCATTCTTCACTAATGGTGCTCAAGACTCCTCCTAGCAGTCACAAAACTACCATAATCAAGTTGGAGGATCAAATCTTGTTAATCAACCATCTATTGTGAAGACTACAAAGAGTGAATGAAAAGTTCAATTGACTAATGAAATGGAAACCCTGAAGAAGACTTTATCTCATATGTCCAATGATATGGCCCAACTAAAATATAAACCCCCTCAGAACTAGAACAAAAACTATCAAAATGATGGAGGGTATAACAATCAGGGTAGTTACCCTAATCAGAATTCCAACCAAAACACCAATAGGAACTTCTAGAACCAAAATTTCTCTAACCAAAATTATCAAAATTAGAATAGAGGATATAATTAGAGGTCCAAGAACAATATACAATGGAATAATAGACCTAATAATGGGGGAGTTTTCCATAATTATCAGGAGGGTGATGAAAAACCACACACTACAAATGTGGAAAATCTCAACTTTATGATGAATTGGTGTAGGTTGCACGATACTGCAACTCATTCTAAGGTTAACTGCCCATAAATGGAGAAGATGGTTAAAATTGCATAGGTTGATGCTCTATTTCAAGGTGCATCCAAAAATTCTGGTGGATCGATGGATACCTCCATGTCCTATGACATATTTGATGAAGAACTTTCATTCCCTAGCTAAGAAGAGAATGAAATAGTGGAAGATGTATATGATGCCCAGGCCTTCCAAACCAACGGAGGTCATTTCTTAATAAATCAAAATAAGGTCCCATTTACTACATCTTCCCCCCCTAACAAAATGGTCCCACCAAATCAGAACACAGATAACAACCCACCACCAGTAAAGGGCCCATCTGAATCTAAAATACTTTGCATCCTATCGGTTGAAGTTTGGCTGCACAAACAATGTGGTAGAGTATGGAGTGCTTGCTTGAGGACTAATTTTTTCTCATGAGAAGAAGGTCACAACTCTCATGGTTATGGGAGATTTTTAAGTTATTGTTAAGCAAGTTCACAACCAATATACTTGTCACAACAAAAGATTGGTTTCCTATAGAAATAGAGTTTAGAATCTGATTGAGGATTTTGATGCTTTTGGAATCACTTTGATTCCTAGGGAAGACAATCAGATTGTAGATGCCCTTGCCATTACTACTAGTATTTTGGAGCCTATGCATGACTTCAAGTTGAAAATATTTTTATTTGAACTAGTCTCCATCCCAGTTGTCCCAAATAATGTCCAAATTTTTTAGGTATTCAATGATGACCAACATATACTTGCTCTCTTGGAAAGTTTAGATATCTTTGAGGGACAAATAATTGATGAATTAGAAAGAGACCATGGAGATTGGGATCTTGAGAATTTTGATATAGAATGAATACTCAACTTAAAAATTACCAACATTCTAAAGGGGATGGTGGCTTTGGAAAGAATATTTGATTCTACTCCTCGGGCTCGTGAAAGGGTGCCAACAAAAAGTGATGGAGGGAAGTATGAATCTATCAATTTGGCTAATTCAGGTCTAGAAGGGAATGCCTATATAGGAAGAACTTTCCCTAAGGAAATCAAATGTAAAATAATTAAGATGTTGAGAGAAGACATTGCAATAATTTCTTGGTTTTATGAAGATTTAAAGACCTTTGACACTTTGGTGATCACATATCTCATACCTCTGAAGCCAAAATAAATTCCCCTCCACCAAAATCAGCTCCCGATGAATGCTTTGATTGAGCCATTAATTAATAATGAAGTACAAAAGTTTTTGGTTGCAAGAATAATCTTCCTAGTATGGCATTCCACATGGGTTGCAAACTTGGTTCCAGTGCACAAGAAAAGTGGGTAGATCAGATTGTGTGTTGATTTCAAGAAACTAAATAAAGCCTTAGAGAATGATAATTATCCACTTCCTTCTCTTGATGAGGTATTACTGACTATTAATGAATACTAGATGATGTCATTCATGGATGGATGTTCTAGGTATAATCAAGTTCTTATTAGTCATGAGGATAGAATCAAAACTTCCTTCACTACAAAGTGGGGGATATTTTCCTATCAGAGGATGTCATTCAGCCTTATCAATGCTAGACCTACCTTTAAGTGTACAATGGATGTTGCATTCAAAGATTTAATAGGTAACTGTATCATTATTTATGTTGATGACCTAACTATCTTCTCTAAAAACCAAAAGGACCATGCTGCTGATTTTGCAAAAGTGCTTAAAACATGTATAAGCTATGGTGTGTCTCTGAATATAAAAAAATGTGTGTTTAGAGTTTTTGAAGGGAAACTTTCAGGCCATGTAATATCAGAAAAGGGGATATCCATAGACCTTGATAGAGCTAAAGCCATCTTAAAACTGACAATGCTAGGAAGTATAAATGAAATGAGATCCTTAGAAGGATCAATTTTGTGAGAAACTTTATAATGGGGTTTGTAGAAATTGTCAAACCTCTTAATGAGATGATGAAAAAAGATGAAAAAATAGAATGGAGTAATGAGGCTAAATCTACTTTTTTGTAGATTAAATAGTCAATATTTGAGGCACCAGTCTTGAAAAACCCAGATTGTCTAAAGCCCTTCTATATCTATTCTTTTGCATCTGATCATTCATATGCGGCTATTTTCATGCAACGAAGAGGAAAGGGAGATGAGAGGCCTATTTATTTCATGAGATCCCCATTCAAAAATGCATAAGTCAAATATCCACCCCTGTAAAAGAAAGCCTTTGCACTAGTGCAAGGAGTAAACAAATTTGGGCATTACATCCTTCAGAGTCAGGTTGTCGCCATAGTTCTTGATCCAACTGTGAAGTTTTTCCTTATGTAGAGAAAATTAGGGGAGAGAAGAGGAAAATGGATGGCCATTTTATAGGAATTTTATTTAGAAATCCATTGAATGTAGCTCATCCAAGGATGGGGCTTATCTAAGGCTATGGAAAATTTTGACAAGAGTATCACTTCCCAGCAGTACATAGTACATTCATTCACTAAGGATCTTTGGTACATAGATCTGATCTTCTTCCTCCTTAATAATAGATGACCAGAGGGGATGATCCTACTCAAAGGAGAGCATTGAGGATGAAGAGTGATCATTATATGCTTAAAGAAGGATCCTTATACATGAGAAATTTTGAAGGAGTTTACTTGCACTGTTTAGATCAGCAAGAAGCCAAATATGTTATTACTGAGTTTCATGGTAGACATGGCACATGACATGCATCTACTGATTCATTTATTGATAAATTTTTTAGGTTAGGATACTATTGGCCCCACATATTCTAAGATTCACACCAACATGTTAGGACATGTCACACATGCTAAACCTCTACATCCAGGGAATGAAATCTAATGATTCCTTTCCAACCAGTGTATGAGGAAAGACCATTCGCCCAATGGGAACTAGATTTTGTGGGAGTTATTAATCCAAACTCATCTACATATCATAAATTCATCTTGACAACCACTAAATACTGAACATGTTGGACCGAGGCTCAACCTCGCAAGAACAATAGCACATATGTGGTCATCAGGTTTCTCAATGAAATAATCATAACCAAGTTTGGAGTACCATTCACCCTAGTATGTGATAATGGCCCTACTTTCTCTTCTGTTGAGTTTATTCAATGAGCCTATGAACAAAAAATTATTTTGAAGTATTCATCTAATTACTACCCTCAGGGAAATCAAGTAGCCGAGTCTACCAACAAGAACCTATTGGAAGTGATTAGAAAATTGCTAGAAAACAACCCTAGGGACTAGCATACCCAGCTAAAAATTTCCTTATAGGCAGATCAAACTTGTATTAAAGCCACCATAGGAAATTCACCTTTTAAGTTAGTCTACGACCAAGAGCCAATTTTCCCAATACATCTATAGATACCTATACTCAGGTTTATGTAGGAGTTTTATTCAAAGGATGATTAGATAGAGGTTAGAATAACTAGTCTACTAAACATCCAAGAACAAAGAGAAACAACTTTACAACAATTCTCTAAACATTAGGTTATTGTCAAGCGTTAGTTTGAAAAGAGGGCCAAAATAAAGGCCTTTAGGATATTTGATCTTGTGTTGCTATGGGATAAAGCTAAGGAGGAAAATGGGGACCACCAAAAGCTTGATAAAACTTGGTTGGGCCCATATCAAATAGCTGAGATCCTGTGTGAGAATTATTTTTGTCTAAGCACCCTAACATGAGAACCTTTCCCATTTCTTGTCAATGGTTAGTTTCTCAAGCACTAATTCGGCCCATGAAGGTCTATTTTTTTGCTGATTGTATATATGTAATTAGTTTTCCTTGTTTTTGTTTGTTTTCTTTTTTCTTGTTTTCCCTGTCTTTTCTTTCTATTGTTCTATTTCATTTTGTTATTGTCTTTGGGGATCTTCATTTTTGTCCATTTTGAAATGAAGGGGTTGTTATTCAAAGAATATTGTGGATACTAGGAGAGAAATTGGTTTAGGTATTTACATACATTCCTGTTGAAAGTTTTAATTTTAAACTGTTGTCTTATGATCATTTTTAAATAATAGTTTGAAAAGTTATTGTGAGTAGGGTATATTGTAAACAATCTCATGAACCATGATCAAAATTTGTCACAAAATAGATTAAACATCTACCTATGTAAAATGTCTATTTATCTCAAGGTTGTTGTATCTCTAGTTCAAGTGAAAATTTTGATTCCCAATACTATCATGAAGTCCATTGTAGTTCTCAACCCACATGTCATATTAACCATATCTGAGTATTGAGAAAAGATAATAAAAAATTCTTACAAGTAAAGCCTATTAAAGGAAAGAAAAAGAGAACCATTGAAAGAAGGAAATATCAATATCAAATGGGTAATTCAAGTATCTCTATCATGGCTATGGATGCCTTTCTGGTAGTAGAGAAATGCATTGAGATAATTAGAGGTATCTTTGTCAGGGCTATGAAAACCTGACTGGCAACAAAGCAATGCCCAGGATTTTATTGCATGACAATTAAAGTACTCAACCTATGTAACTTGAATCTTAGATATAATGGTTCGGAGGTGCAGAAAGTTTTTATGAAGAAAGATGCACCGTATATGCACACACTAAAATTTGAAATAATTCATGTTGATTTACATCTAAGATTCCAACTCAACCTTGATCAATAGATTTGATCTTAGTTGAGGTAGAATTTTCATAAACCAGAGGTTCTGGGTGATTGAATTCTTCAATGTCTTGAAAATGGGTAAACCATTTTCCTGACCGAGTCACCATTTGTTATTCCTTGCATGACCACTCCATTTTGTTTTGGATCAAAATAGGTCCCCCTTGCTTTCATTTTTTCTTTGTCTTTTTTTTTGCATCTTAGTAGTTTTTTTTTCTCCTAAGTCCTTATTTCTTTTTGCCTCTGGCAGAGCTAAAGTTGGAATGGAAACTATACTTGGAACTTTTGTAAGGAATGAAGTCCATATTTGGTCCTAGTTCTAGTCTTGCCCTTGATTCATGTTCTTTTCATTGTCTGTTGGTTGGTCTTGTGCTCTTGGGTCTGGTTCTCCCTTGATTTGTTTATTGTTTCCTTTTGTTTTTTTCTCTAGTAGAAGGAGAACCAAAATGGGAATTGAACTTAGACCTTTGTAAAAGTTCTTAACTTGGTCTTTGTTTAGATCTTGCTCCCACTCATTGCCTTTGTATTTTATTGTCATTTGTGTCTTGGTCGGGCCTAGCTTTTGTTCTGATCCTGCTTCCTTCCATTTCTTTTGTAATTGTCTTGGTGTTTGTTCCTTTTTCAGGAATGAAACCAGAATTAGAACCGAACTTGGAACTTTGTAAAAGTTTCATGTTCGGTTTTGGTTTTGACTCCACTCCCATTTCCCTTTGTTGTCTATCCTTTTCTTAGGACTGGAACTAGAACCAGAGATGGGTAAGAGACTTGGTAAAGGTTTCTTGTTCTATTCTGGATCTGGGTCTAGGTTTGACTTGCCTTAGATTTCCACACTAGTTGATTACTCTTCTACGTTGTTTGTTATGCCCCCGAATGACCACATTTATGGCATTAATTACAACCTCCTCACATGTGTGAAATGATTTTTAAACCTTAACCAAGATTAATTGACACATTATCTTTATTGTCTAAGTCATTTTAGTGAACCAAAGGTAGGGTAACTATGAGAGGAAAATGATTTGATTGTAGAAGTGCATGGTGAGCGAATTCTTATCCAATTTCATCATGTTCTTGCACATTCATGGGATTCTATTTTCTATGAATATTTTCTTATTCCTTTATGTCTTTTTGGGTTTTTTTTTTACTTTTTTTTTTGTTTTTGTTTTTCTGTCATTTTTGTTTGTTTGTTTTCCTTTTTGTTGTCACTTTCGTGGCTAGTGCATTCTGTCTGGCCCTAGTTTCTAACTAGGGTTTCATTTGATTGGGTCCTTTGTGCTTTGAATGTTTGAGAATTCACTTGGAGACCCCTTTGATCTTTTTCCCATGTCAGTTTAGTTATTTTCATGTCGAGCATTTGATGCCCTAATTATTTGAGTCGATGTGTCATAAAAACTAGGGTTTGTTCGATGACCTTTACAAATACCTAGCCCTTAGAATTAAATTTGGCATTTTCTCTATTAATGGGTGATTTTAAGCCCCTTTGTTTCAAGTTCTCATATTATCCCATGTGAATCCGATACTTAAGCTCATGTGACCACCTTTTCAAGAAAGTGCTTCATTTTCAGTAGTAAACTAGTGAAAGAAGACTTGGGACCAAACTTTTCCTATAGGTATTTGCATTTTGGCATCCACTCCCAAAATGGCCCTGCTTCCAATTACTCTTGACTTTGGTTTTCACACTCGCCCTTTGGTGGAAGTGGAACCGGAGTGGCTTTCAAAATTAGAACTAGTGATTGATTTCAAGTTTTGTTCTTGTTTTGATCTTGCTTTTGGTCTCATTCTGGTCTTGATCCTACTTTGTACTAAATTTGTTCCTACTCCTAATTCTTCTTTGGCTCTACCTCCAATAAATATGAAAGTTTCCTAAGTATGGAAAGTTGTCCTAAGGAGGTAGAGAATGGTATTATATGATGTATTGATTCTGATGCTTTTTTTTCATCTAATACAGGGATTAATTGTAGAAGAAAGAGATGCCAGGAGCATCGGAGGAGGCTTCTCAAAGGATCCAACCTGCAAAAAGTTCAAGGAAAGGAGCCAAGCCTAAAAGGATAAAGGTGGAGAAGCTCCCTTACACCCTAAGATACAAACACAAGGAAGTTACTCTCATAGCTAGCAAGGTGGACTTTGATTGGGTGGACATCACTGATACAAACTTGGGCCCATTCAGTTATGAGTAGTTGCTCTTGGAAAAATTTGGTGAGGAGGTAACTGGGAGGACTGAGAGAATTGTTCAGTCTAGATTGGAACATGTTGTCCTCTTCCCCCTATCAATCCAGTGTCTTGAATTGATAATTACTGTAGTCGGAGCATACATTCCCATCACTAGGAAATGTGTGGAATTGTAGGGGAATGTCATTATTGACCTTACACTACAAATGATCAAATTCATGTTCAATTCACCTACCCATAGATCCCTATCCAACTCAATGAGGCAGAATCCCTCAAATTATATAGTGATAGGAAGGAGACTATAAGGACTCATATGAACAAGAACTAGATGAGAATTGAGAAAAAGTCTCTAGCTAAGCTTCATGACCAGCCTAAAAGGGAATATTTCTACAACGAGATTAGGGATATAATAATGATGCTCTCTAGAGTGTTTGGGAAGAGAGATTCCTCCTAGTTGAAGGAATGGATGTTTCCATTTATTCAGACTATCCTAGATGGTAGCAAAAAAATTTATTGGCCTATGATTGTGTCAGAATGCAGACACAATCAAATGATTAGAGTGAGAGAAACCAAGAGTTTCATCATGACCTCTTATGTGATTTATGCAGTAGCCAGAAGGGGAATCTTTCCTCGATTGAGTGCAGTTGGAGTATTGCGAAAAGCCCAAGTACAAAAAAGTGTGTGGGAGCATTATGATCAGCTCACCTTGTAGACATGTGAGCTACACTACAAAAGGGTTAATGATGCACTTTTTATGTTATTATTAACTAGCTAACAGGAGATGTTGGTTACAGATTAAGTAGAGAGGCCATGGAATTCATTGCAGAGTAGGGACATTGGTATATCCAATACCCAAAATTTACCTATTTTAGGCTGGTTGGTTTTGATGGAAACCCTCATCTATTGCCCAGATGTTGCAGCAACATAATTTTTTTAATGGAATTCATTTGTCAAGCTTTGAGGGTCAACCTCAAATTTGGCACCAAGCACAAGACAGGTTGTCATAAATTCACCATGAATTTGGGTGAATATTTTTGTGCACATAATGTGGCACCTAAAGCAATCTGTGAGGAGTTGATTTATTTGAAGTTAGGTTTGTACACTTCTAGGAAACATTTTGATCCAAAACACAAGATGCAAGCCTTTCCTCCCACTATTTTGTTAAGCACTTCAATATGCTAGAAGACTTTTAGATGGACCTACAAGATTATTATGATTTGATTAGAAGAAACTATGAAATATTTCCTATCCCACTCATGGTTGAGTATGGGATAAAGGAGGACATTCTGGAGACATTGTTAGATGATGGGGTAACTTTGGATCCCTAATATGATGCTGGAAATGTAGGAACCAAGGACTTAGATCCAATGGATTGGAATGTAGAGGAATCAATAGATATAAAGTAGATTGCAAGACTGGTCTTGGATAGGAGCATCTAATGGGTTGTCATGAGAATCAAGGAGCTAGAGGCTCAAACCTCAAAAAAGAGGAAGGCTCCAGGAACCACCCAAAGATACAAGATGAGAAAAAGAAGAATGCCTTCTAAGGAGCCTTTGGAGTTTTTCCCTCCCAATTCTAGAGAATTAATGCTCAGGATCTTCCTGGAGCATAGGGTGATGAGACCACAACAGAACCTAGAGGAGAGACTTCATCTCAACCTAATGTTTCAATAGCTATTGGAGGTGAAACATGAACTCGACCTCTTATCATAGAGCATCCAACTGGGAGATGCCTATGGGAACCCTTCACAAGGAAGCTAAATCTTTGTAGGAGAAGGAGCCTGAGGTGAAAATTAATGGAATTGAGATAGATTCTAATGCTACCCCATCTGATAGGTAGACTAATGTGGTTGCATCCCTTGATGTAACTAAGGATGAAAAAAATTAGTATGTTTTGATAGAAAATATCAATGGATGATTTTTGAGGATGCTAAGAGAGAAGCAGATGCTAAGGAACAAGCTGAGGCACTGGCCAAATAGAAGGAGATTGAGGCTAAGGCTTAACATGATGCATTGATTAAGCAACAATAATTGGAGGCTAAAGCCAAGGCTGATGAATTGGCTAAGAAACAATAACAAAAGGAGTAGGAACTCAAAACTAAAGAGGAGAGAGATAAATTGGCCATGTTGCAAAAGATACATGATCTGGAGGAGGAAGAAACTAGACATAGGAGAGAAAGAGAATCCCTTGAGGCTAAATTCAAAGTTTCTTATGAAGCCCACAGAAGAAAAGAAGAGGAAGAATGCCTAGAAAAAGGAAAGGAGGCTGAAGAATGTGCTATGCATGAACAAAAGTCTAAAGAGGCATGTGAATTAATCAAGGAAGT
The DNA here is from genome assembly GCA_007258455.2 of Sequoia sempervirens. NCBI lineage: Eukaryota > Viridiplantae > Streptophyta > Pinopsida > Cupressales > Cupressaceae > Sequoia > Sequoia sempervirens. The sequence continues at coordinate 347,902,169 of VDFB02281492.1, read as the reverse complement.
TGGAAAGTAGTGAGACGAAATGTATGTGGAAAAGAAATTAGAAGAACATTTGTAAAAGGAGTTAGAAGCTAAAAGGTTGCAGGAGCAGAAGGAAAAAGAAGAAGCTGAGAAACTTGCACAAGAAGATACACAAAGGGAAAAAAAAATGTGTAAGAGGTTGATTCTCAACCTAGAAACACCATATTGAAAACTTTATCTTCTACCACTATTTCCTCTTCTTCAACACAAGTAGTCACCACTCCTACTGCTCCTACATGATTAAAACTTGATCTTGAGAAAAAGTAGATAGTTCAACCTCAACCTCTGAATTGGGATGAAATGATGAAGGAGATAGAAAAGGAAAGACCTAATAAGAAAGGTAGAGTTCTACATTACACCAAGCTTACAGATGCAGAAGAAATTGTGGGTAAATGTGCAATTCTGATGGTGGACAAAGACAAACATGACATGCAAGTAACTGGTTACCAATTGGGAACTATCAATTTGGGGAGACCTACAAGGAACCAACAGATGAATCTCATTGATATTATAGGTTCCTCCACCAAATCCAAAATGATCAAGGATAAATAGAAGAAGGATGAACTTAAAGCCCAATTGTATCAGTTGCATAAATTCTTGAAGGATGTCTCCACTCTCATGTCTCAAAAAGCTACCACTCTAGAAACCCCAATCCTACTAAGCAAGAAAGAGGTAGATGACATAGTGAAAATGAGAAGTAAGATGGGGATGCTTGATAGGTGGATTGATAGGCTTAATCAAGAGGTTGGTGAATAGCTAGCTAACATTTTTTAAATTCATGAAGGAGCACTTGAGTAAGTAGGGGAGATGAATCAACATGCTGAGATCTTGGAAAAACAAGATGAAGAATATAGAGAACATGTCAAGAAGCTGAAAGACATTAGAAAGGTACCTAAGTCAACTCTCCTAGAGCAGTGAATTCTTGAAGAGGATAATGTATATTTTGTGGAGAAGACCTTGAACATAATCTGGTTCAGATCCAAATTCATGTATGAGCATAAGAATGAGGTTAAGGAGGCTATTAAAGACTTGAATGAACAAATTGGTGAATTGGAGGTAGTGGCTGCTATTTTACTCAATGTAGACATCCCAGTCAAAGAAGGTCTTCCACTAGATAAGATGAAGGAGAATTGGAGCAATAAATTTGAGGAAGTGATGCAAAAGGAGGATGATGGAGAAGACTTGTTGTTGGATAGACTCATGGACATCAAGGAAGAGGTAAAATTTGCTAGGAGGGAATTGATCAAATTGAAAGATATGCAAGAATTTTCCTTAGCAGAGTTAAAGAGAATTGAATTTGAGGATAGTTGGGTTGATGGAACTAATCTAGACATGCTTCAACAATATTCTCTAGACATGATGAGTATCTCCTTGACCAAGCAACACAAGAGTGACCTATAGCAGAACATTCTCTTCTTGACATACAACATCCTCTTCTCTCCTTTTTTGTGGGGTTTTAACATGATTTGAACTCAAATTTCTCATCCATCATTTCTGCCTTCTTCCTTGTGTGTCATCTTTTGCACAATAGGGCAATCAATGGTTGAACTAAAGGTTAGCCAGTCTAGTTCCTTCATGCAGTTCCGGTTCCTTGATTTGTGGATCTGTGTTTTTGATTGAGAGAAAATTATGCATGGCTCGCCTATATGTACTTTTGGGATCTATTTTGTAAAGGTCAGCTAGTTGAAGAAGGATTAGCCACCTGATATGATACTAGATAGGAATTACTATCTTAGGATTTCATAAGTTTTAGCAAGATACTTTGAAAGTTCTATTGAACTGGAATACTTTTACAGTTTTATACAATTTTATGTTATCATTAAGTTTGAACTTCAATTATAATGTTAATGGATTATAAATCTGTATGCCAGTGAGTAGTTGTGGCTAAATGTTTTCTATTTGATGAAAATCAATTGGGAAAGCAGATTTAAGATTATTTCATTAAATTATCAGTGAATGGAATTACTTTTATATTTGTTGATCTGATTTTTTTGAGTGATCTATTTCAATCTTGAAGTGAAGTCTTAGTGAATGGTTGTGATTGTTTAATTTAGGAATGCATGTAATGGTGTAGGTTATTACAAATTGCATCATGTTATGGTTTTCATTAATTGAAGAAACACTCCCTATCAAAGTTTATGTCTTATTGTTGTGCCCTCAACACACACGCCCCATCTAGAATGGGGGTCCTCTTTTCTTTTTCCTCGTTGAGTTTTTTTGTCACCACCTCATTTTGCATGCCCTAATTTGGTGTCCTAAATGGTTAATGTTCCTCCAAAGTATCATCTTAAGTTGACTGTGTTTCATCCCTTCTAATTTTGCTAAGTCCTAGTTTGTTAAGGAGTTTCCTTGGCAGTTTGCTTCTGCCAACGGCCTTGGGGCCTAATGGGTCCAGCCTGGTGGGTTTCCCTAGCTGGGTTTTCATTATGTGCTCACTATCCTAAATGGATCAAGGCCTTCACCTTCTTATTCCCTGGGTCCTAGCTTCCCGCTTGTCATCATTATACAAATCTGACTACCCTTCTCTTTTACGGGCCCGATCTCCCAGACTTCTCTCCCTAGAACTCTGTGTTGACTTTATCACTGCCAAAAGGCCAACTTGCAATCACATCCCATCCTTTTGACCCTGAACTAATTTTTTCCATAGGTTTCCAAAATGAAAACTTTGAAGTGTCCATCAGACCATGTCCTTTTGGCCTCTAGGCGCCAAACCTCCCACCATCGGCTAGAGATTTAAACCCACCAACCCTCTCATCCTTTGTATGTGCATTAATGGGAGTATTAAATGTTGATTAGGGGTATATTTAGACCAACGTGTCATTTTCATATGTCAGGTTTTCCAGAGGAGTTTAGAGGAAGTTCTAAGAGTTCATCTTCCTTCGTTGCCTACCGCTCTCATGCTCATTGCTTCCATTTGCCAGTTCCTTGAGGATTCAGTTGCCATCTTCACCAGGATCTTGTAGTGAGTTTGTTGTCCACCCTTCATTTGTGTTTTTGATGATTTTGTGTCAAAAAATTTAATAAATGGGGATGAAAACACATTTAATGGATAAAGGAAGGCTAAACCTAGAAACCCATGTGATGGAATTCTAAGAAAATCTCTTGAACATCATCTAAACTAAGTCTGAAACTTTACCATGTTGGCGATGTTCTTCACATAGAGTATTCATGCCCTTTAGGCCCGAGCCTTCCTGTTATTGCTAAAACTTTACAATGTTGAAAACCTTGACCTTTGTCCTTAATTCCTGGGCCCGCTCCCATAGGATTCCATCCATGGGGCGCGGTGTCACGGTCACCATTCCAAATGGCTGATGGGCCCTGTTTTCTTATGCTCCGAGCACCGCCATGTTCTTCACTACCAAAATCAAATAGGCTAAGTGTTGCGTTCAAAGCATCTTCCAGGCCCCATGTCACAAATTTCCATCTATATAATTCTACATGAACTTTTCCATTTCCAAACTTCCATTAGACCGCATCCTTCCATCTCCTAGGCCCCGGGCAAGGATAATTAATGATAAAATTAGGTGTCCTTGCTCTCACCATGCTCCATCCACCAGGTTTTACCACTAGGATTCCATCCCATCTCATCTGACACAAAAGAGAAAAGTTAGCTCAACTCTCCAACCTCTAAGGCCCACACCTCTAATCGTCAAAATAAAACTTAATGGGGAAATCTGGGAGCCAAACACTATCATCCCTAATCTTCTGAGCTACCCTGCCAAACTTCCATTCATGCCCGTTGTTTTTAAATGAAAATTCCATGATGGCTTCCCGCCCCTTTGGACCTAGGCACTTCAAAGTTTAAAGTTGTATTGGCCACCCTTTAGCCTCCTAGGTCCCAGACCCCAGAATTTCATTCCCTTTTGGCTATTCTAAACAAGAGAAACCCCAACAACTTTCCCACCTTGTACTCTCAGTCGCTCCAATGGGGATCCAAATGACCTTCGATCTGAAAACCAATCTCGACCCCCGTGCCTAAATTCAGCCCTCTCTTGCATGATCCTTTCAAACCATCAAAATCTAGGGCCAAAAGAAACCATTCAGATTGCCCTACTATATTCACCCTTTAAAAGACATTCCTGCTAGGGAAGTCCAACCCCTTGGGCCTAGGTTGTCCAAAATCCCTCCAGTAAATTGCTAGCGATATCTTGAAGTAAAATTTTGATTTTATAAGTGATAGATCATCTAATTGAACTTCATCCATGAGATTTTGAGTAACATCTGTATTGTCATGATTGGTTGTGCTCATTGTACCTCTATTTGCAGGATATATGGAACCAGGTGCAGGACCCTCGCGGGAAGTTGCAAAAAAATAAAAAGGGAAGAAATCAGGCAAGGTCCCCCATGGGAAAGAAGAAAAGGACTAGATGGAATACCAATTCTAGGGAGATCCTATGCACTTAAAGATCATTACAGACTAGAAGAAGATCATGAATACAAATATTGGCAAATGCCAATATTAATGAATTGAAACAAAGGGTCAAGGTCAATCCTATGACTGACAATGGAAGTCTAATTAGAAGCAGTGAAATTGTTAAGGCCACAGGCTTTCCTCCATCCCTTGTCACTCTAGATTTGGTCATGGATTGTTGACAAGCATATCAACCAGAGACATGAACAATAGATAACTGAGATGGAAACATCCTTGCTGATATGCTGGGTGAAGAGATAACAAATATTTTCCACATTCCTTCCTTTGGGACAATAGAGCTATGAACCATTACAAAATGTAAAGCAATGTGGGACAAGAACCCAATTGGCTACAAGAAACTTATAAACCAGTACTGGGTCAAGGAGAAGAGAGGTAGCACCGCAAAGGTTCCCCGAGAGCTCTTCTGCAGTGACTTCCACGAAGACTACCATGACCTAGTCACCATGTTTAGTAGAGTAATGGACCTTCCCACCACAACATACTTTCAAGAGTGAATGGTCAATTTTGTAGAGTAGATTCTCTATAGGGAATAAGATGTTACCACAAAGGCCTCATTCTACTAGGTATGCATAATAAGTGACTACTTCCATGAACAGTTTATGAATGTCAAGAAGACCTCTAAATTCTACATGACCTCTTATCTTGTTTACTCACTGGCCAAGCACAGGTAGTATAGTGGACTGTTCAGGGCACCTAATGAAGAATCGAGTCATGCATTGAAGGTTTATGATAGATACCCCTAGCTCCAGTTCATAAATTTTAAGAAGGATTATTGCAAGGTGAATGATGACTTTGTGGGTTAAATCATCAGAATGTTTGGGGGAAATTTTGAAATGAGGGTTGCTCACAGTGCTCAATCATTCCTAAAACAATACATTTTCTTGTACATTCAATACCCTAAGTTCACCTACATTGGTGCCCAAGGTTACACAAAGAGGTCAAACAAGCTTCCCTAATACCCTAACAACTAGATGATACTGTTAGAAATCTCTCAAAAACTACATGTACATTTGATTCTCAGTAGCAAGAATTTTCCAAGGATCCCTTATCCCTTAACTTTCAGCCAGGGGATGTACAAATTGCAAACCTCCTAGTGTGTTGGGAATTTTGAGAAGGAACTAGTAGAATATTAATTTTGCCCACACACTACTCACCCATGAATGGACCCATATGGGAACATAAGGAAAGCACTAGGATGATGATATGCCCATTTGCATCACGTAGAATATTTCTGGGAAAATTTCCAAGATGATAAGGAGATACATGTGAGGCATTACATGCAAATGACCACATACTTTGTAAAAAGGGTGAACTTGTTTCCCATAGCTAACCAGGTTGAAGAAGATGAAAGCACTGTAATGGACCCAAGGTACAATGCAATTGACAACTTGCCAACATGGGCAATAGACTAGGATGAGCAAGAGGTCGATGACCTTGATATTATAACCAAGCCCATCGAGGCTCGCACCAATGAATGGTTGATGGGTAGGTAGCCCAATTGAGGCAACAAGGGGTTGTCCTAATGTATGAAGGGCTCAAGAGTGAGCCTAGTTTTATAGATGATGTTGCTGCTATAGCCTTAATAGGAGAGACGTCTGGATCTCCTCTACTCATGAGATCGAAGAAGAGGAAAGAGACAAAGGAGTAGTGGCATGATTCAAAGGTGTATTCAAAGAAAGATTCAGAGGGTTTTCCATCAAAGAAACATAAAAGGTCTGAAAGTGTTACAAGACTGCCTACAATTCAAGAGGATCCCCTTCATGAAGGTGATGAAAGGGAGACAGATCAGCCAAAATCTCTAGCAGTTGCCCCTGATGTTGCCACCCTTCCAACCATCTATCAAGCCATGATTGCCACATCCCCACCTGTAGTGGACATCTTGGTCCACCTCGCCTCTTCTTCGCCTATTAGGCAACTTGTGACAATTGATTCCTCCTCTGCTATGACTTCTCCACTTTCCTCCGCCTCAATGTCACCCACTATATCACTTCCCCTAGTACCACCTACAATACCAATTCCTACACTCATATTGCTAGAGGCATTCTCCTGGCACATGAAAAATGTCCCCTTTAAGATTTCCAAAGTATTCTTGAACCCCACTATTCAAGCTACATTAGCGTAGGTTCTCGCCAGTGCTCCACTCCGGAAACCTCGGATGGAGCTACAAAAAATAGATGTCGTAATGCAAATCTCCAAGGAATGGGAGAGACAGGAGTTGGAAACTTCAAAAGCATTGGAGGAGGCAGACGAGTACCATGAGTATCCTGAGTATGAGCACTAGAAAATTGATAGGGTGATCCATGAAGAAGAAATAGGATCTTCTGAGAGCAGAGACAAAAGAGATCATGGTACTAAAATCATACAAACATTTGATGGTGATTTTGAGGAGGAAATGGCCTGACAATTGAGGCATGTCGGGGAAGAAGTAGAAAGGACTCATCCTAGAGAAGAAGGGTGAGAAGGTGACAAGATAACATAGAATATGGAACTTCCTATAGGTGAACAACAAGAGGAAAGCCCTGGATATGATAGGGGAATTCCTCTCTCCAAGGGAGAATAAGAGAAAGAGAAGGAACAACTGGAGGATGTGTAACGTCCTCATAGAGAAGAGGAGAATGTAGAAGAGGAAAAACCTAAAGGAGAGGGTCAAGATGACAAAATCCCTAAAGTTGAACAACCCGAGGAGCATGTACATGAGGATGAACAAGATAATGAAAGGGAGGAGGAGGAGACTGAGAGGGAATAAATTCCGAAAGGATGCCTATGCACCAAGTCCCCAATAAAACACATAACATTGATCTAGGATTCTGATGAATATGAAGAAGATGCCAAGGAAAAAGAAGAGGCTCCTAAAGAAAAGGAGAATGAAATTAGATAAGATGAAGAAGAAGGTGATTGTGAGTCACCTAGGCAAAAGGCTCAGATACTCAAATGGCTGGAGAAACAACTTGAGAAGAGGGCTCCTGCCCCAAGCAATCCGAGGATGAGACTAGAAGCTATCTTAGCTAGGGCACAAATCATTACCAGAAAGGAAAAGAAGCCCAAGGTTAGGTCAGCATAACAATGGATGTTTCTAGATCTAGAACTATCTAGGTGGCAACACCAGTGGTATGAGTAGAATCAATAAGCTACAGTGTCTCTATCATTGATTTGGAAATGACTACTAGAGAACAAAAGGTAGAGAACCTCCATGAATCTGTCACCATAGTGGTACAAATAATACAACAAGACAAAGTTTCAAAAGAGGAAATAAAGGCACAAGTGGCTGACCTAATGGTGTACATTCAACAATGGTCCTCAGCAAAATAATTTCTTACCTCATCCACGACGCCACTGTAATTGTTGTCCAATGAGAAAATCAACAAGATAGAAAAGAGAAAGAGTTTGGAAAGGACAACATAAATTTTGTTCCAATAGGTTCTATATGCTGGAAACATGGGTGTCGACCAGGCTATCAAGACAAAAAACAAGTTTTGGGACCTATAGAAGTCCCTTGCGGGTACAAGAAAACTTTGCACTAACTTCCCAGTGAGATATGAGTCCACCTACCCAAATATTGAGGATATTCTCAAACTGCAAAGTGCAATATGAGAAAAGGAGCTTGCATTTAAGAAGGACAATCATTGGCTAATGGATGTATGGAAACAGGACTTTGAGAACTGAAAGGAAAGATTGGAATAGGTGATCGATAAGGTGGATCCCAATATTGAGTGGTTCAAGGAAGTCAGAGCAGATTGCACTCGATACTTGAAGCTAATAATAGGATATGAGATGTTTTTCATACAAATGGACCCATATAAGATAAGGCCCCACTTCTAGAAGAAGATTGAGGATAGGATGTCGAATGAGATCACCACTGATTTCATGAGTTTTTCCACCCAAGCCTCTGCCCAATCAGAGCTATTCCAGGACCACACTACTAAGTATGAGGAGGATTGGGAAAAGCTCATTGAGCAATCCAAAGAATGGAGTTATCAAGTGTTGCAGTTTGAAATCATAGATATTGATAAAATCCAACCATTAATTCTAAAATTCATGGAGTATGTAGCTTTGAAAAAGCAAGAAGACAACCCTATTATTAGTGAAGAACTCCTAATATAGTAGCTAAAACAAAAGGGAAATAAGTAAAAGACAAAACTTCTATAATACTATCAGTAGAGGACAAAATAGGGATAAAAACAAAGCTGTATTTTATACTATAGTATATTAGGGGGTAGGTAGAACCCTAATTTGTAATGAATTTTGGCCACACAATGAAATTAAATCTTGGCCATTCATTCTACTCTTTGGACACTATAAGTAGGGGTCTCCTCTCATTTTCAAGAGAGAGTTGAGTTGTTGTAATGACATGCTGCAAAAATTTCTAATGAAAATATATTGACTTGGTGCATTTTTTGAGTTTCTCTACATGTTTCATTATTCAATCTCCCATTGTTAAATGTTTTAGTTAAATTTACATTGTTGTTCTAAATGGTTTTAGATTACTTATATAAATTTAGTAATGCTATTATGTGATTATGGAAATTTATGTTGTGTAGATTCCTTGGAGTCCGTACTTTTTTCTATTTGTTGCTGGTAAATGGCTATGTAAAGTTATTCTAGGATAAAAATTAAAGTTGCTTTAAACATTTATCTTCATTCATGCATTTATATGGTGAATGAATGGTAAAATATCTGTAGACCTTGGAAGATAGCACAGATTTCATGATACTGTAGGTTTCCTGGTTAAGTGAAATCCTATTTAAGGAAGTTGTCCATGATAGAACCTCCATGATCACTATTTATAGTTAGTTGTAGATCTAGGAAACTCTCCTTCTCCCTACTCTTTTTCCTTCTTTTTTTAGAAACAACCTATACTAAGGTTCATTGCACATTGTAAAGCTAAAATTTAAGAGAAACATTGGAGTTTTTTATTGTTGTGTGAACCTACAGTGAAGTACATGTAAATTTCCATTTTAGAAACTTCAATTCATAAGATCCACTTCACATCCAACTACATAAGTCTTCCCTATGATTAACCAAAAAATCACATCAAATATCAACTAAGGGATTCCATTCAAGTCATGACCTGACACCCAAGAGACCTTGGGGTTATTTTCAGCAACTTGCTATTGGAAGTATCCTTTCAAGAGAGGTAGTGCATCTATGTATTGCCTATGTTGAGAAAGTGTACAAAAAAACCCATCAATAGATGTGGCACTAGAAGGAGGAAAATGTGAAGTTGGATTGAATCAAATCATTCTCCCTTGAAAGGTTTCAGAGAATTCTAAGGTTAACACCAAACCATGGGGAACTTCATGAGCTACAACCACCCACTAGGGGTAAATGAACTAAGGGAGGGGACTCTGCTTCTTCCTCTTCTTCTATCCCATTCACTTCCCTTCCACCTCCACCCAGCCACACCAAACTTCCTTCTAGCTTCATACATCTAACATCCAAGGAGTTGTCACCCTCCCTGCCCTTCAAGTTCCAGGAACAGTCTAAATAGTGGTAGCCCAGGTACAATCCCAGGATGTTGTCTTACAACAAGTGCAGCCCCAAACTATTGTCCCTCAATAGTAGGCACCACCTCCAGCTCCTGTCATGGCTTTATTGGCACAAAATCCTTTGTCATTTCACCTCAATGCCTATCATGACAATCTAGAGGTTTTTTACACGAAGTTCAATCCTCATGACCCACAAAGGATGGCAAAAGAACACATCAAGATATTTGAAACAACAATTACAAATATGTAGATCATTCATGAAGATGTTGCATGTTGTCTCTTTCCATACTAGTTGGGGGAGGAGGATTTTGACTGGTACATCAATTTTTCAAGAGGGTCCATTACTCTATGGGACCTCATGAAGAATGTTTTCCTACAAAAGTATAAGATTTTGATCAGCCCTTTAGAGCCATATCGACAGTTTATGTCCATTCAGAGAGAAGTTAATCAACCCATTGGCTCTTTTAATGATCGCTTACATCGTTCCTTCATGAGACTTCAAGATCCATACATGCACAACAATGCTGCAGCTCTGCTCATCTACTATGCAACATTAGATAATCTTATGTCAGTATTGGTGAAAAGGATGTGCCCGCCACTTACCATGCTAGCGAATGCTTATGTAGAGGCAATTATCACCAGTGTTGACTTGGGGAAACATATCTCCAGTCTGTTGCCCTCTTTGGGTATAGTTTTTCATCCAATGCAGGTTCAAAGCTCAACCAAGAATTCACTCATCAAACACCTCTTATGAACTAGGTGCCTCAGTTGCCCATTGTTCCACAACATGGGGAGCTAATGAATTAGGCACCTCTTGTGCCTTCTTACTTGCAACCTCAGTAATAGCATACCTATCCTCAGGCTCCCCAACAACAATAGATGTACTATCAATAGTTGCAAGCACCATCATATTTTCTAAGACCATAATTCCTTCTAGTACATCAAAATCAGCCAGTGGCCTCGCCTTCCTTTCTCCGAAATTAGGTGCCACAACTAAGCAATACTGAGAAATACAAATTGGAAGATTTGACAAAAATGATAAAGAAAATTTCCATGGAAAAGACACACCTACGAAATCAAAACAATCAGTTGTAGGCCTCCCAACATAGCCTCTAGGATAACCTTAATCAGGATAGCATAGACAATAGGGATGGTAGGGATAATCACGAAGCTGGCACTTCTTCTAGGAAAAACTATGATAGAGGGTAGAATTCAAGTCAAAAATTTGAGAGGAGACCTTCCCAAAGGAAGAATCACATGTGTAATACGAGACCCAATAATGTGGGTGTTCCTACCCCTTTGGATCAACCTGCCAATAATGAAAAGATGACTAGCGAAGTGTATCTCACTGAAAGTTGCTCTGTCCGGATGGCGCTGGATTCATAGGACAAGAAAACACTCCAAGTTGGATTGTCCTAAATTCTAGATAGTCACTAAAATCTTCCAAGTAGAGGTCCAAAATGTGGCTAATAGTTCTAGTTGTAGGGACATCATCTTGTTTGGTGGTTAATCAAGCTCCCTTCTTGTGGAGCGAGTACAACGAGCCTGAGAAGGAGGGCGCACCCATCCAGAATGAAGTACAAGAGGTAGGTAATGAAGTAACCTTATCAAGGATTTTAAATTAAGTAGATAATGGTCTAGTAGATGAGGAAGATCCTCACATAGATTAAGTTCATATGTTCCATCAAAGAACAACTCCCTACTTCCTTAGGAATAGGTAGGCAGGTTGACCCTTTACTACCTCTACCCTACCAAATAATTTTAGTACCCCACTAGATCCGAATATTAGCAATAATCCTAGGCTTCCGCATGTGCCCACACAATACTTCAATAGAGATAGGTTACAAATCAGCCTCAAAACCAGTCCCAAAATCAGCCACAAAGCCAAGCCCAAAACCATTCAAGCCAGGAAAAATCCCAACCTGTTAGCTCCACCATAGGCCGAGCCCTTGATTCTAAGATTTACCAAATGGGTGAGTATGTAATAGAAGAATTGAAGAAGGAAAAAATTAGCTTCTCTACCTTTGAACTACTCAAAGTCCTTGTCATAAGGCATGTCATTTTTAGGACACTCAATGGACCCCCATCGTCTAAAGCAATGCAGGAAACATTATAAAAAGTAGTCACCTTTGAAGAACTTAGGCAAGAACCTATGACCCAAGACATCATTAGGAAAAGAAAAGATACTCCCTCTAATTAGCCTATAGGAAAGTAGGCCACAAAAGAATTTGATTAGAACCATAGGCACATCCTTAGGGATACACCCTTCATAAAATCAAAGGAAAAGATTGGTGATAAAAATAAAGCTTAGGTAGCCCAAGTGGATACACCTATAGGCTTCATCTAAGGGAAATTGGAAACACCACCCTTTCTTACCACCATCCAGATATTTGGGAAAAATCTACATAATTGTTTGATTGACTCTGGAGCATCAACCAATGTCATGCCTTTGGCTGTATGCAAATCCCTTGGGATTACTCCCACACCTTCAAAGAAAAAGGTGACCTAACTGGAAAATACCAAGATAAACATTGTGGGGGAAATGAATCGGATCCCAATGCAGATTGTGGTGGACCCGAGGGTGTAGTAGGTCATTGACATCCAAGTTGCAAATATCCCTGATACATATGGAATCATCTTGGGATAGGATTTCACCCATGTCTTGAATGGATATGCTGCTACAAATTTCTCACACATGTTGCTATCATGGAAGAGGCTACCAAACCAAATCCACATAGATTGAGAGCCATGCATGAAGTATATGATTACTGAATATAACAACCTGAATGAGGTGTTATTTTTTGAAACTAAGTTGGGGAATTATTGTCCCTTTTCTTATCAAGAGGAGAAGACTCAAGAAGAAGGGATGGTGGCCGAAGTCCTGCTGGTGTAATGCAACCCTCTAGTTGATTTAACCCATACACCTCAAATCATGGAGATGGTGGTAGAAGTCAATGATTAGGAAACCCCTGAGGATAATGCGTTGGGTTTTTTGGATGGATTATGGGATTTTATGGAAAAATGCATATAAAATAAGCTCAACTTGGGTGCAAGAGTGTATTTCCAAGAGCTCCTACTCCAAAATTGGTGTAGGGTACATGATGTGGCTCACTCCAAATTCAAATGCTTCTTATGCCAAACAACAATATAACACGTTAAGAAATTAGCCACCCCTAGGAAGGAAATTCCATCGGAGTAGCCAACCCTCTTCCATACTAGGCCCTAATTTGCTTCTGAAATTGCTAATGACAACCCACAGTCTGAATGCAATAACCACCTCAGTGGCCCTGACACCAAAGAGCCTTCCAAATTTTGGACATTACACTTTGATGGGTCCAAGTCCAAGCAAGGAGCTAGTGCCAGATTTGAGTTAATCAACCCCATGGGTAAGTCTTATTTTGCTGCCCATAGACTTCAATTTTATTGTACCAATAATGTAGAAAAATACAAAGCTTTAGTCCATGGTCTTCTGATGGCCTTGAAGAAAAATGTTAAGATGTTGCAAGTCTTTGCTGATTCTAAGCTGGTGATTAAAGAGGTCTGAAAGTTGTGCTCCTATCATGATAGAAGATTGGCAAACTATAGGCATGGGGTTTTGGATCTTTTAGAAGGGCTAGATGCATTCAATATCTAGTTGATCCCTCATGCTCAAAACTACATGGCTAATGCTCTGGCTCAAGCTACCAACACGCTACAACCCCTATCCTTGTTGGGTCTCAAGAAATTCACTATTGAGCTAACTTCTACACTGTCCGTTCTAGATAATGCCACTCACTTCCAAGTCTTCAATGATGATAAGCACATCCTCGAGTTCATCATGAGTTCTTATGTCTTTTCCACCCAAATAATTGATGAAGCTGATTCAAAAGAAGTCAAATTAGACATAGAGGGGGTAATCAACCCCAAAACCAACATGATTCCTTGAGGGATAGTTTAGTTGGAGCACATTTTTGACTTAGATTAGATCAAAGATCAGGATTAGTAAACGAAGAAGGAAGCTATAAGAAACCAATGCGATGCTCACAACCTTGAAACCGCTGAGGAGATCAAAAATGTTTTTATTGGAAAAATATGTATTGCAAAGGAAAATAAAGGGATTGTGGATGCTTTACAAAAGTATCATGATGTGGTGGCATGGAGCTATGAGGACCTTAAGACTTACAACACCTCTATCATCACACACACCATCCCTCTCAAGATAGAATTATGACCATTCTACCAATGACAATGCCCTATCAACACCTTGCTAGAACCAATCATATACAAATAAGTGCAAAAGTTTCTTTCAACAAGAATTATATTCCTAGTCAGGCACTCCACATGGGTGGCCAACTTGGTCTTGATCTGAAATAAGAATAGGGAAATCATATTATGTGTAGACTTCCACAATTTGAACAGAGCTTTGGAGAAGGACAACTACCCAGTGCCTTCACTAGGTGAGGTATTGTGGATTGTTAATAGCTCACAAATGATGTCCTTCCATAATGGGTACTCTGGATATAACCAAGTTATGGTGCAGTATGAAGATCGCCACAAGACCGCATTCACCACCAAGTGGGGGACCTTTTCCTACAGAAGAATTCCCTTTGGGCTCATCAATATTGGTGCTAGTTTCTAGTGTGTCATCGATATTGCTTTCAAGGACCTGATTGAGAAGTGCATAATCATCTATATAGATGATTTAACTATGTTCTCTAAGAAATAGAGTGATCATGTCTCTGATTTATGCAAGGTGTTTCAAAGGTGTAGGTAATTTGGATTCTCCCTTAATCTGAAGAAGTGCATCTTTAGAGTGACTAAAGGGAGGTTTCTAAGACATACCATTTCTAAGTAGGGAATCTCCATAGGCCTTGAACGCATTTAATCCTTGCTAAAAATTCCACCGCCGGGTAGTAAAAAGGAGTTGAAATCTTACTTTGGAAAGATCAACTTCGTAAGGAAATTCATCATAGGCTTTGCTAAAATTTGTAAGCCGCTCAATGCCATGCTAAATCAAGATGCCAAGATTGAGTGCACACCCAAAGAAAAGCAGGCTTTTGAAGAAATTCAACAAGCAATAGTTGAGGCACCTGCGCTGGTTAGCCCAAACTATTTGAAACCATTCTACATGTCCTTGTTCACTTCAAAGCATTCCTATCCCAACATTCTAACTTAGAAAGATGAGGGGGGGATTGAACATTCGATATCCTTCATGAGTGGTCCTCTAAAATATGTTGAGTTATGCTATCACAACATAGAAAAACAAGAATATTTCCTTGTTAGGGGGCTGAAGAAATTTAGACATTACTATTATCACCTGGATTTGCACCCTGCTGAAAGTAAACTCAATGATCCAGTGTAACATGGGAAGACCTCCAAAGCTGTGGTTCACTTTATAGGTAGAGGTCAACCTCCAGAAAAGGCTGGCTTCCTTTGGTGTCACCTAACTACTGATCTGTAAAGGGAAAGGGAGAAGGAGTACATAAATTGAAACTAAACTAAGGTGATACAACGAATGTTACTTGGATTTGAAACCAGACTTCATACACTTGCTTGCGATGACAGAAGATAAATTTGCACAACTCACTTCCGCATATATCTTTGCAAAAGTGTTTCACAAATAGGTCTTGGTGTTAAGATTCCTAGAAGGAAAGTTAATCTCACATCTAGAATTCATTACATCTTTTTGACACAATTTGTGACCTGCAAAAAACATGCTTTCTGCACAAAGGCTCTAAAATATGAGACAAAGCTCGAAGGAAATAACCATTTACCTCAATAAAAGCTTGATCAATCAGCCGATTAAACACAAAAATGCAAAGAGAAAGAAGGCAAGAGCTTCAAGCCAATAAAAATCAAGGTCTTTACTGAATTTCATCTCCAAAAATGAGTTACAAAAGTTTGCTAATCTGAGAGAGGACTGGAAAAGTCATAGACTTCAGAAAAAGCATCCGCTGAACCTTTTATAAAGAGGCAAAAAATGCCTTATATACAAAAGTGTGTCGGCCCCTTTAGGCTTACAAAAATATCCGTCTTAGAAAGATTTGCCTTAGATCTTTTTCCTAAAATTAATGTTGCGTTCGATTGCATTCTTACTGTCCATGTCCTAAGCTCATGTTGCTTTTCCTTCTGTTAATCACCTTCTCCTTGGTTAGATTGCCATGACTCATCCCTAGCACACTCTGATTGGCTGGGCACATTTCACATAGATCCCCTGACGGTCAAAGGCTCCTCTTATCAGAATCACATCTTGGCGAGACACTGGAAGTTTCTCACCGATGCGATTATGCCCCTTGAAGCTATCAACACAACATGTGACAGTCAGTGAGACGTCTTAGCGAGATCATTTCATAATGATGAAACCCCCTTTGGTCAGCAAGACCTCTCCCCGATGTTCCTCTTGTCTCCCTTTCTGAGTTATTTCACCATCTCCTTGAGCTCCTCTTCATTCGGCAAGACATCCGAGTGTCGGTGAGACATTTTACTAAAGGTAGAACATTACACCGAGACCCCTCATCTTTGGTAGGAGTTGATTAAGGTCACCCCAAATGCATGCCACTCCACCAAGCTTCGCATTCCTTTCACCGAGACACCCGCAAGTCAGGACGACTTCATAGCGAGGCCCACTAATCATACCGATACCGCTTCAGTCATTGATACCACAACATGTTAGCAAGACATTACTCTGATGGTTGGAAGCTACATTGATGTCTTTTATGTCAGGGAGACCCTATGTTGGTTGGTGAGACCTTCTACTGATGTTGGATCTTTCTCCCCAAGCTGGTTCCCCTTCGGTAAGACTTCAGTTAGTCGTTGGGACCTCATGGCGACGGTTTCAACTCTTGACGAGGCCCCTTTGTTGTCAGCGAGACATTGGCCTATTGGCTAGACCTCTCGCCGGGCTCCTTATCTTTCAGCGATGAGTTTACTTTCTCTTCAGTCGGGGAGACAAGCTTCATTTGCCTAGACCTTATGGCGAACTCCCTTCCTTCACCGAGGGGGCACTTCATTTCAGGGAGAAATTGCGTGGTCGGTGAGACCTTACCTCGAGCTTGTTTCCTTTTGTTCATGCTGCCTCATGAACTATTGTCGACAAGACCTCCGTCTTCGGTAAGACCTCCTAGTGAAGCCCGCTTACATACGCTGAAGGCATCCTTTTGGTGAAACCTTCTACTTTCGTTGAGACCTCCTAGCGAATTCATTTTCCTTTTCCCCAAGCTCCTTCTTCGCCGAAACATTGGCCTGTCGGCCAGACTTTGTCTCCTCGGTATGACATCACACCGAAATCGTTTACTCTTCAGCGATCTCCTTTTTTTCGGTGAGACTTCCTTTCTTCGTCGAGACCTCACACTGGGGTCCTCTCTTTCGCCGAGTTGTTCATTGGTTAGCAGGACATCCCCGAGTCACCGAGACACCTTAGCAACCTTTTTGTTACACTTAAGGCTCCCCTTATCCTTCAGCGAGACCACCTTCATTCACCGAGAAATCATGCCGAAGGTTCTTTTCTTTGGCGAGGGCTTATTTCAGTCGGCATGACTTTCCTTTATCGCTGAGACATCCCAGTGAGCTCAATATCATGCAGCGAGAGCCTTATAGTTGGGGAGACCTTTTGACTTCGGCAACAATGAAGCTCGACTATTTTGCCGATGCCACCTCCTTTCGGTGAGACTTCAGGAAGTCACCGAGACTCCTCCCCGAAGGAAAAATCTTTCGCCGATATGCATATATTTTTGTCATCAGGATGATGATTGATATCTTGCCGATAGGAACCTGCAAGTGAATTCCACTTGCCGTGACATTCTCGAGGTCTTGCTAATTTTCTCCTTAGAGGATTTTCATGCCGAACCTGAACAAGGCCAGCTTCCAAATTGAGTTCCCTATGACCTAGCATCAGATTCATGATTTTTTCCCTTGTGCAAATGCCCATTTGGCCCTTTCAAACCTTTGTCACATGATATTCTGCCTGCTTGAGCCTGAGGGTGAAAATTAGGCAACATTTTTGGTGACCTTTGCTAGATGTTTGCCTGCTAAACATGGAAACCAGTAGCCTAGGCCTATCCATTGGGCATGGAGTCATTGGGGAAACTTAGGAAACAGACTTGAGAGCAGCCTTGTACATGAATATAGCACATTGTAACTCGAGGAATAGATCACTCAGACATTTATTGAAAATAGGAAACTATAGAAAGGAAAACTAGCGTACTGTGCTGAAACAACACTTAGGGAATTGAAAAATGCAACTAAACCTACCCTATACTAACCAGTGAGAAATTGATCAAACAAACCCATTGACAGGTTGGGTAAAATAACTGCCCTTTCTAAAAAATTTACAATGTTTGCCATGCTGGAGAACAACTAAAGAGAAATGAAGCATGCATGACAATTCAATGGATGGCTACAAGATCTCTTGCAGGACATTTTCAAGCTTACTAACCTTTTCATATGGAATGTAAACATTCTCATTCTAAGGTGGAAAGGTAACTTGAGTGTGCTCCTCCTGAGCAGTACCCTCATGCTTGGGTGCAAGATTCATCCTTGATGTTGTATTGGATTCCATTTGAGCTAGGTATCTGATTGGACAACCTTTGGTAAGGGAAAAGATTGAGCCTCCTTTGATCTCTTGCTCATGAACTTCCATTTTATCACCTTGCTAGCTAGAAAGGTATAGCCCCTGTGGCTGACTTGATGGAAGAGTAGTAGCCTCCTCAATATGTTCATGCTTTCCCAACTAAACACCCATTTCTTCAACGGAGAACAAAGAGACAGCTTCCTCCATCACATCTTCAATCAATGCATCAGCCTCAGGCTCTTTTATGCACCAGAATGGAAGCTTCTTACAATTTTCATCATCACTAGAAGAGTTACATTCTGATTCAGGCTTGTCTTTGTCAATGCAAGGAGACAACAATTCAAGTGGTGGTAAAGTTTCAAGCTCTTCTGTACAATGGAATGGAAGCTTCTCCATCCAGTTATGACTTTGCAAATCAAGCTCATTAGGCTCCTCCTACTATTTTAGCATTTGTTCAAGCTGTTGCTCCAGATCATCATGGCTATCAGCCTTTTCTGACTCTTTGCCATCCAATGTTGAACAAAACTGCTCAATTATATCAGTGTACACTTCTTCATATAGCTCAGCATCAACTTTCTCAAGCATAACATGCTCAAAAGTATCAAATCCAGTCATATACTACTCCTCTTCAACCTCATGTTGCTGACTTATGACCAGATTTATGCTTTCCTCATCACACTCAATGAAACATGGAAGCTCAACAAAAGAAGCTATGGACTTATGGCCTACATCACATCTTTTAGCCTCCTCATATTGTTGTCGCTTTCTATATTCCTCCATAGCTAGATGTAACTGATTTGGAATTCTAGTCTCCTTAATGGTGAATGAACTAACTTGATCACTGGGCTACTCTTCTTTTACTTCCTAGACGTCAGAGCACGATTTGACTTGCATGATAGGTGAAGGAAACTCACAAGGTGACTGAGATGGGACTTTCCAACTTGGAATCCTAAGGGTAGAAAACTTATTGATAGGCTCACTAAAGAGCTTGGAAGGTTCCTCTTGATTAAAGCTAGGAAACCTATCTTCGGAAGCCTCCTCTTTCACTAGATGATTCAACATTACAGGACGAGGTGAGTTGAAACTAGGAATGGAAAGGGCCGCCTATGTATCACATCTTTGTGCTTGATAATCTAAATAAGCCCAACTACCTTGTACCTAACCAGACAAGAATTTCATTTTCTCTTCTCTGGTTGCTATCTCTCTCTCAAGATCTTCTTCAAATTGACATCCCAACTCCTGCTGCTGCGAAATAAGATTTTTTTGTTTCTTGACATCGACCAACATGCCATACATGTAGGAGAACACCTTACTGACATCATTAATCTACATATGTTCAAACCTCTAGCTCAAAGCCCACAACACATGATCAAACTGTTAGAGGAGGTCCATTATAGCTTGGCAAGGATGCTTTAGAGGCTGATTATGTAAATAATCATATTGGTTAACATCAGAAACCTCCTCTTAGGGTTGATTTTGATCACATATTGGCTGACATAAAGGTTGACCAGGAGTGGGAGGGTGGGAAACATGATGAAAATACTAGTAATCTGTTGATACTGGGTCATTTGACACAAAAATAGCAGGCTATTCTGCATAGTATGGCTGATGGGAGGACATACACACATGACTCTCATGGAATGGAGGTGAAAACTCATTATATTGCTGATAACTAGACATTGCAGAGATAAGACATGAGGAATAACAAGCCTAAAGATCAAACCTTATTAATTGCAGACACCTGGGTTGTTGGAACCAATTGTTATGAAGTTGGAGTCGCCATGATATGCTGATATTTTACCTTTGAAAGGCCTAAAAATTATTGGCTGTATATCAAAAACTAGTAGTAGACATATAATTTCTAAACTGTCTATTCAATAGTGCCACCGGGCGTGCGAAAAATTGTTATGAAGTTGGAGTCGCCATGATATGCTGATATTTTACCTTTGAAAGGGCTAAAAATTACTTGCTGCATATCAAAAACTAGTATTAGACATATAATTTCCAAACTATCTATTCGACAGTCCCACCAGGCGTACCAGAACTGTTATCACCTAGATTTGCACCCTGCTGAAAGTAAAATCAATGATCTAGTGTAACATGGGAAGACCTCCAAATTTGTGGGTCACTTTATAGGCATAGGTCAACCTCTGGAGAAGGTTGGCTTCCTTTCGTGTCACCTAACTAATGATCTGTAAAGGGAAAGGGAGAAGGAGTACATAAATTGAAACTAAACTAAGGTGATACACCGAATCTTACTTGGATTTGAAACCAGACTTCATACACTTGCTTGCGATGACTGAAGATAAATTTGCACAACTCACTTCTGCATATATCTTTGCAAAAGTGTTTCACAAATAGATCTTGGTGTTAAGATTCCTAGAAGGAAAGTTAATCTCACATCTAGAATTCATTACATCTTTTTGACATAATTTGTGACCTACAAAAAACATTCCTTCTGCACAAAGGTTCTAAAATATGAGACAAAGCTCGGAGGAAATAAACATTTACCTCACTAAAAGCTTGATCAATCAGTCGACTGAACACAAAAATGAAAAGAGAAAGAAGGCAAGAGCTTCAAGTCAATAACAATCAAGGTCTTTACTGAATTTCATCTCCAAAAATGAGTTACAAAATTTTTCTAATCTAAGAGAGGACTGGAAAAGTCACAGACTTCAAAAAAAGCATCCACTGAACCTTTTACAAAGAGGCAAAAAATTCCTTATATACAAAAGTGTGTTGGCCCCTCTGGGCTTACAAAAATATCTGTCTCAGAAATATCTGCCTTAGATCTTTTGCCTGAAATTAATGTTGCATTCGATTGCATCCTTGCTATCCATGTCAGTGTGAAAGATCACTCCTGGAGAAGCCTTCTTGATCTTTCTACAACCACCACATTCACTTCTACTCCTCATGTCGATCTTTGAATTCCCCCCAGTCGAGCTGCTTTGAATGCTCCTGAGCTCACGTTGCTTTTCCTTCTGTTAATCACCTTCTCCCTGGTCAGATATCCATAGCTCACCCCTAGCCCACTCTAATTGGCTGGGCACATTTCACGTAGATCCCTCGATGGTCAAAGGCTCCTCTTATCATAATCGCATTTCGGCGAGACACTAAAAGTGTCTCACCGATACGATTATGCCCCTTGAAGCTATCGACACAACATGTGACAGTTAGTGAGACATCTTAGCAAGCTCATTTCATAATGGGGAAACCCCCTTTGGTCGGTGAGACCTCTCACTAATGTTCCTCTTGTCTCATTCGGCAAGACATCCGAGTGTCGGTCAGACATTTTACCAAAGGTAGAACATTACACCGAGATCCCTCATCTTTGGCAGGAGTTGATTGAGGTCACCCCGAATGCACACCACTCCACCAAGTTCCACATTCCTTTCGCCGAGACACCCGCAAGTTGGGAAGAATTCATAGCGAGGCCCACTAGTCATACTGATACCTGCTTCAGTCGCTGAGACCGCACCATGTCAGCAAGACATTACTCTGATGGCTGGAAGCTAAACTGATGTATTTTATGTGAGGAGACCCTATGTTGGTTGGTGAGACCTTCTACTGATGTTTGATCTTTCTCCCCGAGCTGGTTCCCCTTTGGCAAGACTTCAGTTAGTCACTGGGACCTCATGGCAATGGCTTCAACTCTTGGTGAGGCCCCTTTGTTGTCGGTGAGACATTGGCCTATTGTCTAGACCTCTCACCAGGTTCCTTATCTTTTGGCGATGAGTTTACTTTCTCTTCAGTCAAGGAGACAAGCTTCATTCATCGAGACCTTATGGCAAACTCCCTTCCTTCACCTAGGGCATACTTCATTTTGGGGAGACATCGCGTGGTTGGGGAGACCTTACCCCGAGCTTGTTTCCTTTTGCCGATACCACCTCATGAACTATTGTTGATGAGACCTCCGTCTTCAGTAAGACCTCCTGGCAAAGCCCGCTTACATACGCCGAAGGCATCCATTCAGTGAGAACTTCTACTTTCACTGAGACCTCCCAGAAAATTCATTTTCCTTTTCCCTGAGTTCCTTCTTCACCAAAACCTTGGCCTATTGGCTAGACTTTGTCTCCTTGGTATGACGTCACACTGAAATTATTTACTCTTCAGTGAGCTCCTTTTTGTCGGTGAGACTTCCTTTCTTCACCTAGACCTCACACCGAGGTCCTCTCTTTTTCCGAGTTGTTCACTGGTTGGCAGGACATCCCCGGGTCACCGAGACACCTTAGCGACCTTTTTGTTACACCGAAGGCTCCCCTTATCCTTTAGCGAAACCACCTCCATTCGCCGAGACATCATGCCAAAGGTGCTTTTCTTTAGTGAGGGCTTATTTCAGTCGGCATGACTTTCCTTTATTGCTGAGACATCCTAGCAAACTAAATCTCCTACGCCGAGAGCCTTATAGTTGGGGAGACCTTTTGACTTCGGCGAGACCCTATAGCAAAGCTCGCCTATTTTCCGACGCTGCCTCCTTTCGGTGAGACTTCAAGAAGTCGTCGAGACTCCTTCCTGAAGGAAAAATCTTCCACCGATATGCATATCTTTTTGTCATTGAGACAATGATTGATGTCTTTCCAATAGGAACCTACAATTGAATTCTACTCACTGTGACATTCCCGAGGTCTTGTTGATTTTCTCCTTAGAGGATTTTCATGCCGAACTTGAACAAGGTCAGCTTCCAAACTGAGTTCCCTATGACCTAGCATCAGATTCATGATTTTTTCCCTTGTGCAAATGCCCATTTGGCCTTTTCGAACCTCTGTCACATGATATTCTGCCTGATTGAGCCCGAGGGTGAAAATTAGGCAACAATTACATCCTATGTAATAAAGTGTTCACCATAGTTTTTGACCCAGCCGTGAAAACACTGCTCATGCAAAATGAATTGGGTGAATTGAGAGCCAAATGGGTCATGTTACTACAAGAGTATGATATGTAAATCCAATTGATGAGATTGGTGATAGGACAACCACTTACTTGAACAATTTTTTAAGCAGTAGTAGAAACAAGGCTAGAACTCATCGTGTAGCAATCCCAGCTAGAAGATGTTTCTCAAGGAGAATGGTACGAGGATGTAGTTTATTATTTGTTGAATCAAAAGTGCCCACCTCACCTGTAGGGAGTTTAGAAACATGATCTCAAGCTGAAAAGTAGTAGTTTCATGCTGCAAGGACCCATTTTATACAAGAGAAATCATGAAGTTATCTATTTGAGGTGCCTTGGCAAGGAAGAAGTAGATCGAGTCCTAAAGGAGTTCCATGATAGGTTTGGCAGTAGTCATTTATTAGAACCTTCTACCATGCATTAGATACTAAGAGTTAGGTACTACTAGCATACAGTCTTCAAGGATTTTCATAGCCATGTCCACTCTTTCCACACATTCCAAATCACCACTACTAAGGAGAAGAATGTTGCTATGCCGCTGCAACCTGTTCTAGAGGTGAGGTCATTCGCATAGTGGGGTCTCAATTTTCTTGGTCTAGTAAGCCCTCCATCATCTACAAGACATAGTTACATTCTTACCACTATTGATTATTGCACTAGATGGATCGAGACAATTGCATGTAGGCAATGTACAACTGAAGTAGTTACAATTTTTTTAGAAGGCTTCATTTTAAATCACTTCAAATGTCCTTATGCATTAGTGTGTGATAATGGACCTACATTTGCTTCCTTAAAATTTTCTGGTAGGGCTTTTGACTATGGGATCACCCTCAAATTTTCATCCAATTACTACCCTCAAGGCAATAGCCTTGTTGAATCCACAAATAAGAACCTGATCATAGTGATAAGGAAACTACTAGATAGGAATCCCAAGGACTGACATATTCAGCTTTGCTTCACCCTCTGGGTAGACCGTACTTGCTAGAAGGCTACCCTTGGTGATTCCCCATTCCACCTGGTTTACGATTTGGAACCTATCTTCCCAATTCACCTAAAAATCCTCACTCTTCAGTTTATCAATGAGTTTTACCAATGGGGAACCATAGAGAAGCTCAACTAGTTGAGATCTTGCATTTAGAAGAATTATGAGACTGTGCCATAGAAATTTTTTCCAAACACTAGGGTGTAGTCAAACGTTGGTTTGATCGTTAAGCCAAGATCAAGGCCTTTAGAATCGCAGATCTAGTCCTATACTAGGACAAGGCCCATGAAAAGAAAGGGGGGCATAACAAATTTGACAAGCTTTGGCTTGGCCCTTTTCAGATAGCTGAAATCCTGGGAGATAATGCCTTCTATTTAAAGATCCTTACTAGTGAGGATGTCTCGTTCCTAGTCAACGAGAAACACCTAAAGAACTACCAAGCTTGAACTCTATCAGACTTTTCTTTGTAAATATCTGTACATAGGTTAGAGTAGGTTTCCTTTTGGTTTGCTTACTTTTCACTGTTTTGTGTTGCTCTGTTTTGCTTTTCTCTTGGTTGCATTGTTTCGAAGAGGTTGTCCTCTATTCTATTGTGGTGGTTGTGAACGAATAGTTCACTTCACTATCCATCCTTTGTGCTCTTCAGCTAAATACTCATTCTTGACTATTGGTCTCTGAAAGCTACCTAGGAGTGGTTTCATCATTTGAACTTTGCATTAGAACTTGACCCTTAGTTGGATCCTTTTATGGACATCTCAGATCTTGTACAAAATGCATGTTAATTATTTCCAAAGAATTGTACAATGGCTACTATGATATCCTAGCATCTAAAAAATATTAAGTTCGCTCCAGTGGCCATTGTGGTTCCCAAACCCATCATAGGCTTTAGTGCTTACATGGTTGAGTAGAACATAAGTGAGAAAAGAAAGATTGAAAGAAATGTCAAAACAGAGAAGAGAAAGAAAATTTTGAAATCAATCAATTGTATGGGCATGCAAATAACTCTACTAGGGCTATGGATGCCTGGCTAGTTGTAGATCAATATTTGTGGGATCACAACGACAACTCTGTTAGGGCTATGGATTCCTAACTGGAAATAGGGCAATGTGTAGGTACTTTTGGTGTTGGACAGTTTATGTAGCTTGCTGAATTGGATTAGTAGCCGCTTGTCAGAATTTCCCTGGAAAGGAATGAATTCATTACACACACTTTTGAGATGTCTTGTGGATTGAACAAACTAAGGACCCAATTCTCCTAGTTCACGTCTAGGTATTGGCCCCTGGTCTATGAAACAAGAGATTCTGGGTTCAGAATGAGTATTTATCCTTAGAACGCTATGAGCATTTCCCAATGGAGTCACCATTTGTTGTTCCTTCAGCACACACGCACTGTCCGGAATGGGGACCCTCTTTTCTTTTGCCTTACCTAGTCATTTTGTCACTACCTTATTTTGTATGCCCCGTTTTGGTGTCCCAAATGGTTAATGTTCCTACAAATTCTCATCTTAAGTTGAGCATGTTTCATCCCTTCCAATTTTTCTAAGTCCCAATTCCTTGCAGATTTTCCTTGGTAGTTTGTTTTTTCCAATGGCGTCAGGGCCCAGTGGGTCTGGAGTGGTAGGTTTCCCTGGCCAGGTTTTCGTTGTGTGCTCACTATCCTAAATGGTTGAAGGCCTTCACCTTCCCCTTCCCTAGGACCTAACTTCTCAATCACTGTCATTATACAAAGTGGACTTCCCTTGCCCTTTCCAGGCCCAATCTCTTGGACTTCTCTCCCTAGAACTCCATGTTGACTTTTCCACTCCCAAATTCCCAACCTACACCAGGGTATCATCCTTTGGGCCCCAGACTCCTTTTCACCATAGGTTTCCAAAATGACAACTTTGAAGTGGCCATCAAACTGTGTCCTTCTAGCCTTTGGGCCCTAGACCTCTTGCCACCGTCTAGAGATTTAAACCCACCAACCCTCTAGTCCCCCATATGGGCATTAATGGGTGTATTAAATGATAATCAGGGGTATAAATATCTAGCCCAACCTATCATTTTCATATGTCAGGTTGGCCAGAGTATTTCAGAGCAAGTTCTAAGAGGTCATCTTCCTTTGTCACCTGCCACTCTCGTGCCTACTGCTTCCATTTTCCAGTTCCTCAAGGATTCAGTTGCCATCTTCACCGAGATCTTGTGGTGAGTTTTTTTTCTGCCCTTCTTTTTTGTTTGCAATGATTTGGTGTCAAAAAAATTAATAAATGGAGATGAAAACAAATTTAATTGATAAAGGAAGGCTAAACCTAAAAACCCATGTGATGAAATTCTAAGAAAATCTCATGAATGTTATCTAAACCAAGTCTGGAACTTTACCATGTCGACATTGTTTTTCATGTAGGGCATTCATGCCCTCTGGGCCCGAGCCTTCCTGTTGCTACTAAAACTTTACCATGTTGAAAACCTCAACCTCCATTCTTAATTCTTGTGCCCACTGCCACAAGGTTCCATCCCCAGGATGTGGTGTCATGGTCGTTGTTCCAAATGGCAGATGGGCCCCATCCTCCTATGCTCTGGGCCCCACCATGTTCTTTGCTCTCAAAATCAAATAGGCTAAGTTTCATGTCCAAAGCATCTTTTGGACCCCTTGTCACAGAGTTTTATTTGTGGAATTTCATGTCAACTTTTCCATTTCCAAAGTGCCATCAGACTGTGTCCTTCCGTATCTTGGGCCCTAGGCCTCCATTTGGCACAAGGATAATTAGCGTTAAAGTTAAGCATCCTTACTCTCACCAGGCTCTGTCCATTGGGTTTCTACCACTGGGATTCCATCCCATCTCAGCTGACACAAAAGAGAAAAGTTATCTTGACTCTCCGACCTCGAAGGCCCACCCCTCTAATCGCTAAAAGAAAATGGGGAATCTGGGAGCCAAACCCTGTCTTGGGCCTGATCTTTTGGGCCGCCCCACCCGACTTCCATTTAATGCCTGCCATTTTCAAAGGGTAATTCCATGATAGCTTCCCACCCCTTTGGACCTGGGTACTTCAAATTTTAAAGTTGCACTAGTTTTCCTTTAGCCTTCTAGATCTTGGACCCCAAAAATCTGACCCCAAAATTTTGTTCCCTTCTAGCTGTTCTAAATAAGCAAAACCCTCACCTTGTACCCCCAGATGCTCCAATGGGGATCTAATGACCTTCAATCTAAAAACCAATCTTGATCCACATGCTTTAATTCAGCCCTCTCCTGCATGAGCCTTTCAAACCATCAACATCTGAGGTTGAGAGAAACCACCAATATTGCCCTACTGTATTCACCCTTTAAACGACATTCTTGCTAGGGAAGTCCAACCCCCTTGGCCTAGGTTGTCCAAAATCCCCCCAATAAATTGCTAGCAATATCTTAGAGTAAAAGTTTGATTTTATGAATGATGGATCATCTAATTTAACTTCATCCATGGGATTTTGACTAACATCTATATTGTTGGGATTAGTTGTGCTCATTGTGCCTCTATTTGCAGGATATATGGAACCTGGTGCAATACCCTCAGGGGTAGTTGCAGAAAAAGACAAAGGGAAGAAATTAGGAAAGGTCCACTATGGGAAATAAGAAAAGGACCAAATGAAATACAAATTCCAAGGAGAGCCTATGCACTCAAAGATCATTACAGTTTAGAAGGAGATCATAGATACCAATATTGACCACATTGATATTCATGAATTCAAACAAAGGGTCAAGGTCCATCCTAAGACTGATAATGCAAGACTAATCAAAAATAGTGGAATTGCTAAGGTTGTAGGATTTCCTCCATCCCTTGTCACTCCTGAGTTGGTCATGGCTTTCTTGTAGGCATATCAACCAGAGACATGAACAATAGTCAACAGAGATGGAAACATCCTTCCTAATATGTTGGGTGAAGTGATAACAAAGATTTTCCACATCCCTAATTTGGGACAATGGAGCTGTTACCCATTACATAATGTAAAGAAATGTGGGACGATGACCTAATTGGCTGCAAGAAACTTATAAACCAGTACTGGCTCAAGGAGAAGAGGGGCATCATCATGAAGGTTCCCCAAGAGCTCTTCCGTAGCGACTTCCACGAAAACTACCATGACCTGGTCACCATGTTGAGTAGAGTAATGGGTCTTCCCACTGCAACATACTTTCAAGAGTGAATGGTATATTTTGTAGAGCAGATTCTTCATGGGGAAGAAGATGTTTCCACAAATGCCTCATTCTACTGGGGAGGCATAATAAGCGACTGCCTCCATGAGTAGTTTATGAATGTCAAGAAGACCTCCAAATTCTACATGACCTCCTATCTTATTTACTCATTGGTAAGGTAGAGGTAGTATAGTGGACTATTCAGGGCACCTGATGTAGAACCGGGTATTGTGTTGAAGGTTAATGATAGATATCCCCATCTCCAATTCAGAAATTACAAGAATGATTATTGTAGGGTGAATGACACCTTTGTGGGTCACATCATCAAATTACTTAGGGGAGATTTTGAAAGGAGGTTCTCTCACAGTGCTCAAGTGTTCCTGAAACAATATGCCTTCTTGTTCATGCAATACCCTAAGTTCACCTACATTCATGTCTAGGGTTACATAGAGATTAGGTCAAATAAGCTGCCCTGGTACCCTAACAATTGGATCATACTATTAGAACTCTCTCAACAACTGCAACATGTACATTCAATTCTCAGTAGCAGGAATTTGGCAGGGATCCCTTATCCCTTAACATGCGGCCAAGGGATGTACAAATTGCAAACCTCCTAGTGTGCTAGGAATTCTATGAAGGAACTAGTAGAATATCATTTTCGCCGGTACATTTCTCACCCACAAATGGACCCATATGGGCACATAAGGAAATTACTTGGACCAAGATATGCCCATTTGTATCATGTTAAATATTTCTAGGAAAATTTTCAAGATGATAAGGAGGTACGCGCGAGGCATTAAATGTGAATCACCACATACTTTGTAAAAAAGTTGAATTTGTTTCCCATACCTGACCAGGTTGAAGAAGATGAAAGCATCATAATGGACCCAAGGTACAATGCAATTTCCAACTTTCTAATGTGGGAAATAGACTGGGATGGGCAAGAGGTTGGTGACCATTATATTATAACCAATCCCATTGAGGCTCACACCAATGAATAGTCAATAGGTAGGTAGCCCGATTGAAGCAACAAGAGGTTGTTCTAACATATGAAGGGCTCAAAAGTGACCCTAGTGTCATAAATGATGTTGCTACTATAGCCTCAATAGGAGACATATCTAGATCCCCTCTACTCATGAGATTGAAGAAGAGGAAAGAGACAAAGGAGTAGCAACCTAATCCAAAGGTGTATTCAAAGAAAGATTCAGAGGGTTTTCCCTCAAAGAAATAGAAAATGTCAGGAAGTGTTATGTGACTATCTACAATTCAAGAGGATCCCCTTCATGAAGGTAATGAGAGGGAGATAGATTAGCAAAAATCTCCACTAGTTGACCCTAATTTTTCCACCCTTCCATCCATTTCTTAAGCCATGATTGCCACATCCCCACCTGCGGTGGACATCTTGGTCCACCTTGCCTCTTCTCCACCTATTGGGTAGGTTGTGATGATTGATTCCTCCTCCGCTATGAATTCTCCACCTTCCTCCACCTCTATGTCACCTAGTATGTCGCCTACACTCACATTGCCAGAGGCATTCTTCTGGCACATGCAGAATGTCCCATCTAAGATTTCCCAAGTATTCTTAAACCCCACCATTCAAGCCACATTAGCATAGGTTCTCTCTAGTGCTCCGCTCTCGAAACCTCCGACAGAGTCACCAACAATGGATGCCACAATGTAAATCTCTGAGGAATGAGAGAGGTGGGAGTTGGAAATTTCAAAAGCATTGGAGGAGGTAGCCGAGTACCATGAGCATCCTAAGTATGAGCACCCACAAATTGACAGGGTGATCCATGAAAAAGAAGAAACAAGATTTTCTAAGAGCAACGATGAAAGAGATCAGGATATTGAAATCATACAAACATTTGATGGTGATTTCGAGGAGGAAATTTCCTGACAATTGAGGGATGTCAAGGAAGAAGTAGAAAGGACTCCTCCTAGAGAAGAAGGGTGAGAATGTGACAAGATAGAAAAAAATATGTAACTTCCTACAGGTGAACAACAAAAGGAAAGCCCTGGACATGATAGGGAAATTCCTCTCTCAAAGGGAGAACAAGAGCAAGAGAAGGTATAGCTAGAGTATGTGTCACCTCCTCATAGAGAAGAGGATAATGTAGAAGAGGATAGACTTGAAGGAGAGGGTCAAGATGACAAAAGCCCCAAAGTTTAACAGCTTGAGGAGCATGTACATGAGGATGAACAAGATAAAGAAAGGGAGGAGGAGGAGGCTGAGAGGGAAGAAATTCCCAAAGGATGCCTACCCACCAAGTCCCCAATCCAACGCATAACATTCATCTAGGATTCTGATGAAGATGAAGAAGATGTGAAGGCAGAAGAAGAGGCTGCTAAAGAAAAGGAGATTGAAATTAGAAAAGATGAAGAAGAAGGTGATTGTGAGTCACTTAGGGAAAAGGCTCAGATTCCTAAATGGTTGGAGAAGAAACTTAAGAAGAGGGCTCCTGCCCCAATCAATCTAAGGATGAGACTAGAAGCTATCTTATCTAGGGCATACATCACTACCAGAAAGGAAAATAAGCCCAAGGTCAGGTCCAGAGTAAGAATGGATGTTTCTATATCTAGAACTATCGAGGTGGAAACACTGGTGGTAGGAGAAGAAGGGATAATATACAATGTCTCTACCATTGATTTTGGAATGGATACTAGAGAAAAAAAGGTAGAGCGCCTCCAGGAATCTGTTTCCATGGTGGTACACCTAATACAACAAGACAAAGTTTCAAAAGAGGAACTAAAGACACAAGTGGCTAACCTGACAGTGTACATTCAATAATGGTCCTCGGTGGAAGAAGTTCCTACCATATCCATGGTACCACCGTAACTACTGTCCAAGGAGAAAATTGAGAAGCTAGAAAGGAGAAAGAGTTTGGACAGGACAATAGAAAGCTAGTTCTGATAGGTTCTATATATTGGAAACATTGGCATCGGCTGGGTTGTTCGGACTACAAACAAGTTGTTGGACCTACAATAGTCGCTTGGGGGTACAATAAAACTTTGCATTGACTTCCTAGTGAGATATGAGTCCACCTACCCAAAGATCGAGGATATTCTCAAATTTCCAAGCACAATGTGGGAAAAGGAGCTTGCATTCAGGAAGGACAATCATTGGCTAATGGATGTATGGAAATGGGACTTTGAGAATCAAAAGGAAAGATTGGAGTAGGTGATCAATAAGGTGGATCTTGATATTGAGTGGGTCAAGGAAGTCAAAGAATATTGCACCCGATACCTTAAGCTAATGATGGGTTATGAAATTCTTTTCGTACAAATGGACCCAGACAAGATAAAGCCCCACTTCCAAAAGAAGATTGAATACAGGACGTCAAATGAGATCACTACTAATTTCATGAGTTTTTCCACCTGAGCCTTCTCCCAATTGTAGATGTTCTAGGACCACACTACTAAGTATGAGGAGGATTGGGAAAAGCCCACTGAGCAATTCAAAGAATGGAGTTATCAAATCTTGTGGTCCAAAATCATAGATGTTGATAAACTCCAACCATTAATTCTAAAATTCATGGAGTATGCAACTTTGAAGAAGTAGGAAGGAAACCCTATTATTAGTGAAGAACTCCTCATAGAGTAGCTACAACAAAAGGGAAATTAGAAAAACACAAAACTATTATAGTATTGTCACTAGAGGACAAAATAGGGATAAAGACAAAGCTATATTTTATATTGTAATATATTGGGGGGGTTAGGTAGAACCCTAATTTGTAATGAATCTTGGCCACACAATGAAATTAAATCTTGGCCATTCAATCTAATTTTTGGACACTATAAGTAGGGCCTCTCATTTTCAAGAGAGAGTTGAGTTGTTGTAATGACATGTAGAAATTTCTAATGAAAATACACTGACTTGGTGCTTTTTTTGAGTTTCTCTACATGTTTCATGATTCAACCTCCCATAGTTAGATGTTTTAGTTAAATTTACATTGATGTTATAATTGGTTTTAGATTACTTAGATAGATTTAGTATTGCTTTTCTGGGATTATGGAAATTTCTATTATGTAGATGCCTTCCAGTCCATACTTTTTGCTATTAATTGCTAGTAAATGGTTGTGTAAAGTTATTCTAGGGTAAAACTTAAAGTTGATTTAAACCTTTATCTTCATTCATGCATGTATATGGTGTATGAATGGTAAAATATCAGTAGACCTTGGAAGATAGTACCTATTTCATGATATTGTAGGTTTCTTGGTTAAGTTAAATCCTATTTAAGGAAGTTGTCCATGGTAGAACCTCCATGATCACTACTCATAGATAGTTGCAGATCCAGGAAACTCTCCTTCTCCCTTCTCTTTTTCCTTTTTTAGAAACAAGCTATGCTATGGTTCATTGCACATTTTAAAGCTAAAATTTAAGAGAACGTTGGAGTTTTCGATTGTTGTGTGAACCTACAAAGAAATACATGTCAATTTTTATCTTAGAAACTTCAATTCATAAGATCCACTTCACATCTAGCTACGTAAGTTTTCCCTATGATTACCAACAAAATAACATCAAATATCAACTGAGGGATGCCATGCAAGTCATGACCTAACACTAGAGAGACCTTGGGGTGACTTTCAACAACTTGTTGTTGGAAGTCTCCTTTCAAGAGAGGTAGTGCATATATGTACTTCCTGTGTTGAGAAAGTGTGCAAAAACACCCATCAATAGATATGAAGAAGTTTTATTCATATTTTACTATTCTAAAGCCCTAATCTATCTTTTTCTATTTCTTTAAACCCCCCCCCAAAGTGTAGGTTAAGTAATCTGATGTAGTTTGTGTTCCCTATTACCAACAAAGGCCTCTTGAATATTTCAGTTACATTGGCCATTGAGTGACATCAACATAGTTGAGAACCAACTACCAGGACCTTTGAAGATAGATTAATTTATGTTATCTCTCTTTTTTAGGAGAAACAAAATAGAGATATTTTGTTTAATGTTGCTTTAATATTTTGACCATCAATAGTAGGTGATTACATATTATGGGGGGTCATACAATATTTTTATTTCCCTCTTATGGAGGGGATATTGATTATCGTATTCTTGTGATGGATGTAGCTCTTGGGGGGTATTGATGTTGATACCTCTATACATCAGTTCCATTACTTGTACATGATTTTCATTATATTATGCATTATATCTCTTTCTTGTGGTGGAGTTTTGTCCCATGAGG
The DNA here is from genome assembly GCA_007258455.2 of Sequoia sempervirens. Lineage (NCBI taxonomy): Eukaryota > Viridiplantae > Streptophyta > Pinopsida > Cupressales > Cupressaceae > Sequoia > Sequoia sempervirens. Next base: position 347,868,486 of record VDFB02281492.1, on the reverse strand, counting down.
TTTTTTCCTTTTCTCCATTTGTAAGATATTGAATTATCATTTGTACATGGGTACCTAACATGGACTAGTATTCAGGACCCATCATTGCATCATATTGTACTTGCATTATTTACATCATACTTACACTCCCAAGTTACACTTATTGGGGGGTGTTAGTGTGAATAGGGTTATTTCCTAACTAGTTATTGGTGAGGACCTATTCACACCATTAATAAGTTTACTTAGGAGTTAATTTCCTAGGAGGCATTCTAGAAATTAGTATTTAATGAGACCATATCTCATTAATAGGCATGTAGGTATCTAGGCATTTAATGTTTATAACTAAGGTAGTTATCCAACTACCCCTCACATTGCATATATAAGAAAGGATCTTGTACATTTGCAAATCATCTCATGAGTTCTATGTCAATATATTCAAGATCATCATTTGATAAAGTTGTCTTCTTGCTCATGTTGCACCACTTCCTTATTCATGTCGATGGTATTCTTCTTGGTTAATCCTTTGAAGTGTGGAAAAATTCATTTTTGTTATTGTTCACATTTTTAACACACCTATCTTTTCAAATTTATACAATTCAATTAACCATTATTTATATAAGAGACTAGAATTGTGTGTTGCAAGCTACCTATTCCATATTTCAAATTTATGAGTTTCTGTTGGAGACACCTATTGGAGATTAATTCAAGAGAGCTCCTCCAAAATTCTTCAAACATGTGTTGCAACTTCCATGGTATGTCTATTTATTTCAAAGTTGTTTCAATTCTTTCTATGCATATTTTGATTATCATTCCACGTATCATCCTTACCATATGATTTCACATAGTCATCCAAAAGATAGGTGCATAAAATGCTTGAAAATTGAGTATATGATACATATAATACATAGATATATAAATTGATGTTTAATATAACCTTTTTCATTTAAATTAAAACAAATAATATTTATGGTTTATTTATTGTAAGTTTAGTGTTCAAACATATCATGATTTTCTTGAGAAGTAGTTAAATGCATACATATCATTTCACCTACAATCCTAAGTTTATATATACACACAGTTGCCAAAAATATATGTGCATGAAACCTTTAATATTTGGGTATATGATACCCTCAACTGACATTAATTTATAAGCCTCTGTGAAACAACATAATGATATTTTATATGACTTATATATATATATATATATATATGTTTCCTATAGCCTTCTTCATTTACATTTAAATGAATGAGAGGTATGGTTTGTTTATTCTTTAGTTATAGGGACTTTTACATTATGATAATGTTTTTCCATTTTTTATCATAATGTTGTTTTAGAAAAGGGTTCTAAATATTTGAATTAGACTATAGTTTATATATGTGTATATATATATGGGCAAGTGCAAGATCATGGGGGTCCAAAAAATGGCGATATGACAAAAAAGTGGCTAATGAATTTTCTTTTATCCAAATTTGATGAAATGAAAAGGGTTTATTGAGAAAAATTATCAGCTTTCAAAAATACAACATATGACTTACTTGGAATCAAATAGATAATTATTGTTAATTTTCTACAGACATTCTAACTAAAGTCCTAATTGATAGGTCGATTGAAAAAAATCTATAATTATTAAATGTTTTCATACTTTTTGAATCCAAAACATGTGTCACATCCTATGCTTCCCATACTATAGAATAAAAAAATAAAATAAATTTTCATAAATTTTTGACCAAGTTATGGTGGTCAAGAAAATACATTTTAACATTTTAAAAATAACAATAATAAAAAATTCATAACTAATTATTTACTTGCAAAAACATTACAAAATAAATTGTAGCACATCTAGGCATGTGTCATCTACTTATATTGAAAGTTTTAATTTTTATTTTTATTTTCTTGTACTTGGGTTGGTTAGACATACACTTGCTTTTTATTTTTTCCTTAAAATTTAATAGTACTACATTGAAATTTCAAATTTTCAAGAAATAGATTTTTTTTTTTTCTAAAATATATCTTAGAAACTACATTCAATTTGCTAAATTTTCAAGAATTAGATTTTTTTTTTTTCTAAAATAGGAATAATATCTTAGAAACTACATTCAATTTGCTACAAAAATTTTTCTTACATATTTTTTAAATTATGTTAATAACTTATTGCAAATTTTATGTCAAGATCTATTTTTCCAAATTTTCCATAGTTTCTACCCCCATGATCCTGTATATATATATATATATATATATATACAATGATTAGCTAAGGGTTCTAATAGTTAAAATTGGGGATATGATTAGTTAGGAGTTGTATGAAATTCTTGTTTTTTGCAAATGTGTCATCTACTGATGTGAACCCCTCATACAACATAACACTCACCACCATCAAACCCTCTCATTTACCTTTAATATATGTCTTTATTTAAGTGACTATTATTTATTTTTCTTACTACTTGGCTCAATGTAGCTGAAGAACAAAGTACCAACAAGAACCACATGAGTTGTAACCATGAGAGATTAAAAAATATTTCCTCCATATAAGAGACATGTGAAGCTATCACACAATGATCAATACAAATTAATTCCCATTCCACAACTAATCAAACTTGTAGTCCAGGTGACTACAATAGTTACAACTAAAAAGGTTTTAGTGCAGTAGGAATGGTCCACAACTAACATGGAATCTAAAAATGGAAGATGTTGAAGATAAAAAAATGTCAACAAGAGATGCAAAAAAGAAGTTGGGTATTCCAACAACCACATTAAATAATTAGTTGACTTGTGCTATCTCTACAAAAAAAGGAAAGGGCCCCCAACAATCTTGAACAATGATGAAGAAGAAAAGGTTGTCGAATGGTGCAATGAGATGGATGCTATTAGTCATGGTTTAGAAATTTTCAATCACAAATCTCAACTAGAAAATATCTACTAGATGAAACCTAATACTTTCAAAGATGGACTTCCTAATAAGTATTGGTGGATGGGATTGAAAAGAAGGCATCCCAATCTAACTTTGAGGACATCACAAGACCAAGATAGAAACTATGCACTTAATATCAAACCTATAGTTGTTGCATTCTATGAAACATTGAAAAAGACATACATAGAAATTCCTTGTGGTCAAATGAAGATTTAGAGCCATGATGAGACTAAAATCCAAGCTGGAAAAAATGGTGCAATGAGAGTGCTCACCAAAAAGGGTAGCAAAAGTGTATCCTACATTACCCCCAAGAGCCAAGAGTAGATCAGTATTTTATGTTTAGTAAACACTATTGGACAAAAGATAACTAGGTTTTATTTATTTAAGAGGAAAACACCTCAATAACTATATACTTAATTGTGAGCCAAATGCATGTATGGATTCTCAACCCTATGCATGGATGAGAAAAGACCTATTCATACAATGGATACACCATTTTATTGGTATTGTAGTTGGTGGTGTCTCACCTACTAATAAATACCTCTTAATTTTTTATGGCCATGAGAGACACATTGCATTTTCTACTATTAATGAAGCCAAGCTCACTAGGCATTTACTTGCCTACCCTACTAGCCCACACATCTCATAGATTGTAGCAACTTGATTTTTGTGTGTTTTCATCTTTCAAATAATATTTAAGAGAGGAAATAGCATCATGGACTTTGAAAATATCCAAATTTAGAGATTAAAAGGGTAGGATTATCAACAATTGGTAGTGTTGCAATTTAGAAAGCATTGAATGTTGAGAACATGAAAGTGGGCTTCAAAAGAATAGGTATTTGGCCTCTAAATCTAGATGCATTAATGGAGGACATGTTCCCAAGTGAGATATTCCAATTTGTTACCCCAGAGGAAGCATGTGCTACATAAAACATTCTAAGTTTATCCATTGATAGTGCACCAAAAATTAAGGTTGGAAGCATAATTGGAACAACTAACTTTACATATAATCATCTGAATATGGAAGAGTTAAAATACAATAATCTCTTGGGTGAGGATTTTTAGCTCAAAATTGAGTACATAAATGTGGAAGCAGAAGGTTTGGATGTATGGAAGGGTTTCCCAAGCTTTTTCTTTGAAGATGAATGGGTTAGAATTGCATTGAGCTAAATTTATGAAGATATATTTTAGATGGATCAATCCCACATAATCAAAAAAGAAGCCATCAGTGTTGTAACTAGATTGTGCTACACTAAACCTATGCCAACATTAAAGGTGATGAAGAACTCAGAAGTTATGAAGCTTACTAGAACCAAATTCAACAAAAGAACCGTAGTTGTGGATGACATCTCTGGCCTAGGGGTTTGGTATGCCATGATGGGTATTGCATACAAGGTTTACAACAAAAATAGGGTAGGGTCTACTATTGCTACCACCATCTATACTACTCATTAGATGGTAAAGGAAGAAAATGATTATGAACTTTGTGATCTTTTATAGAAGATGTTTGAGAATTAACAAACTAGTAAGGATTTATGCCATAATTTCTAGTATGGCACTTTGATTATTTATCTTATGTTTTATTTCTTGAAATAAATGCCTAGTCTAGGGAATATGCTCTAGAGAAGGGATGTTCCTCTTGCACATTAGATTAGGTGTCATAGGCATTGCTTTCTAGACACTTAACAATGTGACAGAATGTTCTAGGGTTTGTTTAAAACATTTAAAATTGAAATGCAAAAGAGGGATAGGATACCCTCACAAGTTATGGAAAGATATAATAATGAAATAAACTTTATGGTATATAAAGATAATTGTTATTTTTGAGGTACTTAAACCAAGGACTTCATGGATAAAATAGCTTCCATATGAGGTCTCTAGACCTAACTAGATTGCATATACTAATGTTTTTCTTAGAAAATCTAGGGATCCCACTATTGAACTATTTGGCACTTATGATGAAATAATCAAGAAAACCAAGAAGGTAGAAGAAAAGGTGATGAAAAATGTGGAGAAGATGATGTCTGAGCTAAAAATTGTGTTTAACACTCGTGAGGATCCAAACATAAGAATATAAAGCCACTACAACCACACTAGGTCCTAGAAGGACAAGTAGATCTTCCTTCACTACTTTCACAACTTCCATACAAGTCTACTCAAACACCTCCTACTAGAAGAAGAGATGCTACTGAAGTATTGAAACAAACCAAGATTATAGAGAGGAAGAAACCAAGAACTAGGCTAAAAGCAACAAGGGAAAATATTAATCATTTGAATTTGAATGATGATGGAGAGGATGAAGAGGAAGAAATGTAATACTACATATTAAAGAGAAGAGAAAAGAAAACAAGGAAATAATAAGAAGAATAGAAATCTAAAGAAAAATAAATGGAAAGGAAAAAATAGAAGACTCCTATGGAAAAATGTGAAGATATACCTCTATAGCTTGAGGCTACTATCAATGCAATTTTACAACATGATGCACTAAAATAGGTTGCTGCTCTTTATAATCAGATGTCATCTATGGATAAAACCATGATTGAAAAGGAAATAGTTATGTATATGAGAAATTTAATATGGCACTAAAATAAACCATTGATCAACTTCTGCCAAGTCTTGTAGATGTATTAAGTAACAAAATGAATGAAGTTATTGTAGAATAAGATAATATGGGTAAAAAAGCATTAGAGAAGGTTGGTTTTTCTATTATGTTGGTTAATTTTAATTCCCTACTAGATCTTGTTGTCTGGTCTCACAACATGCCCCATTTTTCTCCTTGGAAAAACATGGACACCCTTTTTTTTCCCTTGTCCTACTTTTTCCCTTTTCTTTTGCTTGCTTCAATGTGCTGCTTTAAGAGGAAATGGTAAAATTAAAGTTCTATTTTGGCCTACCTGGTTATTTTTTTAATTTTCTATCTATCTCGGATTTGGGGTATCATGGATTTATTTACTTATTTTTATCATTTTTTCTAAACCCCAGAGTCTTGGAGTTGCATTGTTGTTTTGAGGATCCTATATCTTTTTGTAGTCCTAAGTTTTTTTTCCAATGGATGAGTCATCCCAATGTGTGTGAGTCTTTTTCTTCATCGATTATTTTGGTAAGTTTCTTTTCATTTCTTTAGCCATAGGTTAGAAATTGAAGGTTTCATTACAAAAAATTTCAAATCTTTTTAGTTATGCTCGAACCTAGTTCCTAATTCCTCTCTTTGCTCTTAGTTCTCGTGGACCTAGAAAAGTAAATGTTCTTGGTTCCTAGTAATCTTTTAAATTCTGGTACCAGATGATTCAAATATGTTGATCATCAGCAGTAACGTATTTCAAAATCCTTTTGTCTCATAAGAATCAAGGTGACATGCAAGAGTGCCACGTAAGTTTTTATGCTATATTCTTCTCTAGTGGTGAGCCTATGCAGAAACCAATGTGTTTGTGATTTGAACCCTAATTCATCATGATTTCATATTTATTTAAGAAAATTAATGATTTTTAACAAGTAATTAATGAAGGTGGAAACCACACATGTACTTGGCACCACCTTCAACATGGATTTCCTTTTACAACACTTTCCCTCATGCCATACTGCTAATTTGCAAGGAAATTGAGAAATTCATATTGCAATACACAAAGAAAGGTAAACCTTGAGAAACCAAGAACACAACTACTGAGGGTTTCAAAGTTTCATTCTAAAAGAGATTTTTTTTATCATCAGTGAAACTAGGTATGTCTTTAATAACTAAATTTTTTGTTATTTATCTTATGCATGCATGCCTCAAGATAATGGTATTTCCCTTGGTAATTGAGATTATTGATTGTTTTGGAATAAATTTAACCAAATGGTAGATTGAAATTTTTAGAAATTGTTGAAGATAAATGGTTAAATTTAACCCTAACTCACACACAAGTCACACATCTATAAAAATGTAGGATACATAGGTAAAAATGAGTAATTTTGGAGAAAGTCTAGAAAATAAATTTAAATATTTTTCTTCGCAAGCTATACCGGTGGGTGAGATAATAACTAATACCCATCCAAGATGGTTTTCTGATGCTAAAATTATTTCATGATCCTAACAAGAGAATGCATCAACTTAGTGTAGAAAGAATGTTATAGAAAGTAGGTTACATTTAGTAGGAGGGTTTCCACTAGCAATGTAGATGCCTAAACTGTTTATGCAATGTTTGAATTATTATGACCTAGATAAGAGAGTTGTTGAAAATGATAGAAGAATTTATGTAGATATTTCCATGAAAGGAATCGTATATACATTTGGGATCCTTGCATCTCCTTAGATGAACCTGATGGATGTGAAAATCATGGCTAGAACTTACCTAAGCATCAAAGAACATAACAAAGAAATTATGAACACAGTGGTGCAAAGAGAAAATTACAAAGGAAATTAAGCCAATTCTAAGGTCTATGTTCAACCTAGATGTTCAAGATGTTATAACTATGTTAATCGGGATAGTTGGACTTAAGGATGATAGAAAATTCAAACCATGGATGTTTGTAATAATAGCCAAATAAATGGAAGGCCTTGTGCAAATGCACTAGGGAGGTTTTATCAAAGATAGGCTACATGATAAAATGAAGGCATTCCCACAATTAGCTTGGTTTTATATGTCCTCATATGTGAATTATTCATGCATCCTTAGGGAAAATAAATAAGGGTTAAATAGAGTTGGTACCTTGGGTAGAGAAGCAAGGAATAATCTGATATATGTTCATTTACCCCAAATTACTATTCATCAGTACAAGGGGCATTATTAGAGAGTCAATTATGTGTTTTCCATGAAGTTGGTAAGAATAATGGAGGGTGAAGAAACTAAAAGGTTATCTTTGGAAGCACAAAATCTTATCAAGTTGGTTGGAGGATAGTACATTTAGTTTCCTACTTTCACCTAAATTAGGGAGGAAGGGTTTGAAGGATATCCTTTCATATTTCCCAAGTACTCGACAGAAAAATTGTTGTTATTAGAATTGGTAAGACAAATGAGGTCATCCCATACTCTTTTTAGCATGGCTCATAAGAGAAGTTCTATCAAATTTTGTATTATAATGGGAAGTTATAAGTGCAATGTAGCTAAAACAACTGACTTGTGTGAAGATGAATTGAGAATGTATATATTGGAGTTCTTTACACTCCATAGAATTAACTATGATCTAGAAGGGAATATCGCCAAGTGGATAGTTGGAAAGCATACCCATGCTTTTTTATCTAGAAGACTTCTGGCTCAATTATGATGATGAGAAAATGGTAAGGGAAAGATCATATCAAAGGTTTGCATTGCAATCAACATGGATTATGGAGCTCCATGATATTCCAAACCAGTTGCATGAAAATGATGGAGATGATTTGAATATGTTTTATAATGAAACTAAGGTCTATGATGAACCCATTCTAGATCTAAATTTTTAAAATAGAGAGATACTGATCATTGAGGAAATTTTTGAACAATTTTTGGTGTAGACTCAATGATGGATTGTTGATATTTTAAGAAAAGTTGGAGTCAGGGCCACATACTCACTCAATATAAAGAAGAAATAAAGAGAAGTAGATGAGTTCAAGTATGTGGAGCTCACTAAAATGAAGATAACGTTTGGCGAGGCAGATACAATAGTGCATATTAAGGAGAAAACTCTTGATGACCTAGGCCAAATAATTTCATTGGTGCCAACTAGCCAAAGTAGAGAAATTGGACCAAGTAAGGTCAAGAAGCCTAAAGTGGAATCTTCTTCCATGGAAAATCTAAAGATTAAACCAATGATTGATGAAGATTTGAGGATGAAGATGAATAATCATGCTCAAACAAGGTCTTCATCCTAGAGGGTTGCATCATTATTTACTTATCCCCCTTCAATCAATAAAATTGCAATAAATCAAACAATGGGAAAGACTCTTGTGGCTCTAGATGAGAGTTTTCAACTGAATGAAGATCAAATAAGAAGAAAAATGGAGAAATTAGGTGCCAAGATGGAGTGAGTAAAATAGAAGAAATCTAAGGAGAAGCCCATGATTCAACTAGTGTTGGAAGAAATGCCAGATGTAGGGTCAATTCCTATGGATACTAAAGAGGGAGAATTTATAAGAGAAACGCTCACCTCAGAGGTGGGAAACCCTGAAATACTTGTTGAAAAAGAAATAGGTGAAACTTCAGGATAGATTCCCATTGATGTTATTATTATTGAAGACATAGTTGATTCCTAGCTTCTACTAGGGGATATTGAAAAGGATGTTGAACAACCATAGGTATTTGAAGAGAGAAGAGAAGATGAGGTTGAAGTTGAAGAAATAGAGCCATCACAAGATTTGGATGGCAGGGTGATGGATAAGGAGAATCCTAACATAACAGGACATGAAGAAAGTGAATCCCCAAATATTGATATTGAATGCATGGTTGGATAGGAAAATTTGAGTCTTAGAAATGAAGTGATAGTGGTGAATCCTAGCAATCCATAATCCAATCCAATGAATATTGAAAATTTTCCCATCCCATAGAATGTGATAGGTGAGGTCAAGAATATAAGAGGAGAAATTATAGAGGGTATTGAAACATAGTAACAAAGAAATGTTATTGAGGTAGAAAGTAATGAAGATGCACTTGATTAGTTAATTAGAGAATTGGATTCCCCATTGGACATAGAATTAGTACCTCTAGATCTTAAAAGATTAATGTAGGAAGTGAAAACTCCTAAACCTAGGTGAAGAGCAAAAGAAAAACATGTCATGCAGAAAAATACAGATGGAGGTAGAACACTCCATATAGCTACTCTGGTAGTAGATAAAAATAGACCTGAAATTATGCCTGAGGAGTAAAGATTAACGAGTATCAATGTTGTACATTCATCCTAGGAACAAGAATTATAAGAAATGAAAATGAATTTGGAAATAACTATTGTTAGGGTACAAAAACTTAATCAAAAGAAAAGAGAGTTGAAAGAATGGATTGCCCGTCTAGAAAAATTTATACTATCATTAACCTAATCTGGACAAGCATAGACTGAGTTGTCTCAGAATCCAATGATCATGTCACATGAGCAAGTGGATGCTATAATAGCTCTTCACCATAAAATTAGTGTGTTTGAAGAATGGATGGAGCATTTGTGAAACAAGGAGAAGAATTTATCATAAATGCAATTTAGAAATAAAAAGAGGCATACCATTGATGTCAAAATTCTAAGAGATTAGAAGGAGAATGCAGGTTTTTCCATGAGAAAATTGATGCTGAGAGGTGAAGTTTAAAGGCTCTCAATCAAAAAGATTTCTAGGAATTGATAAGTGGAATGATAATCATGGAACAAGAAGTTTTGATGTGTGCCACATGGAATAAACAAATGAATTGGGAAGGTGATACCTTAATTCAATGTGTGGAAAGATTCGAAGAAGCCACCAAGAAATACAATAAATTGATCAATAGAGATTAGAGTTTCATTAAAGCACTAACACAACAATATTGTGATCTCTAGATGATAGGAAAAGATGGAAAGGAGGTGAAATATTTCAAGGAATGGCTTGAAAAAGTAAATAAATACCATGTTTAGTCATTAAATAGGGAAGTCATTGATGAGATTATTCAGTGCAAAAACACCATGGTTACATATGAAACATAGAAGATATAGAGCAATGAAAATATCCTCCAAATATCGAAATATTATGCCAAGCTCAAATATAGTTGGAAGGTAATTCAAGGAATGTAGAAAGAGAAGATGCATCAAGTGTTGGCTACCTTCTAGGAGTATCAGTCAAAAAATGGCGAAGAAGATTTATTAGGCCTAGAGTCTGATACAAGGCAATGAATGACCGAATATTAGATACCAGAAGTAAGCACAATGATATGTTGTTGAAAGTAACTTTGTAGGTTATTCCTAGTCTCATTGGAAGCATATTATCCTAGAATTTGAAGAGTACCAAGGGTGTGTGTAGGATCATTATGGAAAAAACAAGCCTTTAAGTGGTGATAAAAATTTATAAAACTCAGAGTTAGGAAACTTGACATAAAAATTCTAAATTATTTCAAAAATATGTAAGAATAAAATCTACAACAAATTGAATGTAGTTTCTAAACTACTAGGTTTATTTAAAAAAAAGAATCTATTTGGTGAATTGAAATTTCAATTCAGTAGCACTAAAATTTTAGTGAAAAAATAAGTACGTGTTTGTCTGACTACCCTAACCACAATAAAATGATAATATTTTTTATAATATTTTAGATATAAGTAGAGGACTCATGTCTTGATTTGATGTATATTTTTTTGTAATTTTTTTCCAAGTATATAATTAATTATGATTTTTTTATTACAAATTTTAAAAAATATAAAAACTCGTATGTCTGACCACCTTGACTTGGTCAAAATTTTATTAATTTTTTTTTTCTTTTAATCCTATAGTATGCAAAGCATATAATGTGAGGCATGTTTCAGATTCAAAAAATGTGATACTGTTTGAAAGCTATAGATGTTTTTCAATCAACCTATCAATTAGGACTTTAGTCATAATTCAAATAGAGAATGAATAATAATTATTTATTAAATTCAAAGTAAAGCATAATTTATATTGGTGGAAATTTAAGAATCTACTTTAAAAACCCTTTTCATTTCATCAATTTTGGGTTAAAAAAAGTCATAAGCCACATACCCATCATATCACCAATTTTTGGCCCATCATGATCCTGTACATACCCCCAACAACCTTGTTTTGTGTGGAGCATTTGAATACTAGAGCTTGGAGTTGATGATGGATGTTGATGAAGAAGTCAAATCCTTGACTTTATCTGGAAGATTCTAATGACAATTGGTGTTTTCTACATGCTTTGTTTCAATTTGCTATTTATTATTCCTTTGATAGACTTTAAGTTCAAACTGTTGGAGCCTTATTCCTATAAAAGGAAGTTTAATGCTTTAATTTTATTTCATGATTAGAATTTGTGGATGTCATAAGAGCCTAAAATTCTTTAAGTTTTATTCTTTTTTCCTATTTTTTGAATCATTCTAGATTAAAAACTTGTATACACATAGAACCAATCAATATTGAAGCTAATTTGAAAGCCACCGACTGTTATCTTTTGTAGCTGGTTGTTTGTTTAGCTAGACAAGACTGCATGTGCATTGTTTAAGGGTGCATACAGAACCTACCTAGTGTCCAAATTAAATGCCCCTTCTTTAAAATCTCACAACATTCTATGCCTAGCCGTGAAGCAATCTGGTGAAGTATAGAGTGATTTTCTTTGATTTGGTTAATTCTTAGGGCATGTGTGGATAATAATCTAGAGATCTTTTACTTTTTAAGTATTTTTAATGTGTTATTTTAGATTCAATGTTCAAATTTTAAAAAATGTTCCAAAAAATAGATGAATGAATGGAAATTTATTGCAAAGCTTTCATTTCCATTGTATTACTGAATGCTTAAAGCTAAATCTACTTAAGTGATAGCAAAATTGTTTGAAATTCATGGAATATTATCACATATCTATTGATTTCATGAAACTATCTGATGACCTAATCGAGAATATATTTCACCAAACTTTATGATTCCCTTTAGAATTAGAAATTACCATTTAGCCCTCGTGATTAACAATGTTGATAAAAGTACAAAGTTGTGTCACACTTTTATAAAGGAAACAACTAACACTAATCCAACTTTCAAACTTGAATCACTAAAAAATGATATATATGTTTTTAATTTTGAAATGATGTAAACTAATAAAATATTTATTTATAGTATATTTCATGTTTGTATTTTTTTGAAAAAAAAATAAAATTATTTGAATATAGTTTTTATAAATTAACACTATAATATAGTTGCTGATAAAATACTAAAAAATGAAGTTACATGAGATGTCAACCTTTATATAGTAAATTTTATCTTTTTTCCTTCAATTTTTTTTGTGTATTTATAACTTGAAAATTTAGGGCATGGATATATATTTTTCCAATTTTGATAAATATATATTTTTAAATAGATATTAAAATGAGTGTGTATTAAAACTTAGTTGTTTCCAATCAACATCAACTTTCATATAAATTATCTATCTAAAATAGAAAAAAATTATACCATCTTGATATAGATTCTTATATCTCTGGCATCATATTTTTTTCAATTTTTTAAAATAAGGTTTACTATTTTTCCTTGACATGGTAATCAACCTATTTTTTTATGTTGATAACCTACATTTAGTAAAAATAAAATAAAAAATATAAATTATAATTAAACTACTAAAATATATACATTTTTGAAAACTAAACTTATGGATCTACAAAAGGGTATTTTTCTATTTTAATTTTTTTTTACATGAGTAGAAGTTGTTGAAGTGTCAAGTGTTTCAATTTTTTTTTATTTTTTTGGTAAATTGGACTCAAAGTGGTGTTAAAAATGCATTTAGTCAACAATTTTAGTTGGAAAAGTTGTGGACATATATATATTAGCTAGAATGAATCTTACAAGATCATATGTTTGATAAAAAATATTTTTTTGTTAAAATTACTTAAATTCAACTATGCTGATAAGTTGGCCAAAAATGTGACAAATTTTTGTTGATACCTAGCATTATCACAAAAAAACTTGATGTGAACCTAGTGTGGTCAAGACCTGAATTAAACGATCCTTGGGATTAAGTTGAGTCATCTTGAAGATTTAGGTTGTCTATATTCAGTCTTTCAAGTAAAGATAGGTTCCCACAGTCTAACTATGAGGATTTACTTGCATTGTTAGTGTGCAACTAACATCATGATCAATAGGAACTAGTGCTCAGAGGAGGGGCTTTTTGTTGTTATTTTGGTTTTGTTAAGGTTGAATCTAGAGTCTCATAGATTCACTAGGTCTCAGTCTAGTGATCCTCATATAACTTTAGTCAAACTTAGTGGTCTAAAATCATCTAGGCCTCAAAGGCTAGGAAGCATAAGCATGATACCAAAAAATCTAAGTGTTGTTATACCTACCTCACCAGCATTAATGTAGATTCATTGATCTAATTTACTATGTATAATGATCTCCCAAAAAATTTGGACAAGTTGTTTCCTAAGTATTACCTTCACAAAGACATACAAGAACATATCAATATCTTTAAGGATACATGTTTTATAATAAGGATTCAACATGAAGACATTGTGTGTAGGTTATTTCCCTATACCTTAAGTGATGAAGTTTATTAGTGGTACATCAACCTAACTCATAATTTAGTTAGATCATGGGAAGATATGGAAAGTCAATATTTAGCCAGATTCAGAACACTAGTTGATCCTACCTTGTTATATCACCAATTTTCTCAAATCAAAAGGTTTGATGGTGAACCTACAACTGATTTTAATGATAGGTTCCAAAAGGCTTATTCTAGGTTACAAGCACCTTATACAGTTAATAATTTTTCCACTATTGTGGTTTATTATATGGTAGTAGATCCTTTAACTACAATGTTTTTGAAACAAAGGGAAAATCCTCCCACTACTTTACTAGAAGCCTATGTTGAAGCCATAAGTGTAAATTTAGAAATGAAACACCTCAAAAGTGGATTGCCTATGAATGGTGGAAATGGATTGAATAATTATCTTGTATAAAGTGTAAAAAGATTCATGTTAAATCATCCAGTGACTCCTAATTATTTTCCTTAAGTGGTCTAGAATGGGACATTTCCTTAAAATACTTTCTTTCAACTAGGAAATAGTCAAGCTCTAGTCCCTCACCCTAGTCTAACTAGATCATAGAGCTACATCTTAATAGATTTTTTTTCTTCTCATAGATTCAAGAGAGTCAAAATTTCAAAAATATTGATGATAATGAAGAAATTAAGGAAATTATAGCTCAACTCAAAATATTAACCACAAAAGTTACTCAATTAAGAAATTAAAATTTCTACTCTCATAGTAATAATCAAAATTCGCAAAGTTAGACATATAATGCTCGTAGACCACCTAGACCTTGGAACACATGACCAAATAATGAATTAATATCCATACCTTTAGATAATACAAATTCCTCCAATGATAGACCTATGTCAAAGGTGAATTTAGTTAATCTTGCGATGAACAATTGGTGTACAATCCAAAATAAAAATATTCATTCTGAAGTTGACTTGTCATAGTTTAAAACCACCTTAGACATATTTTTAGCTGCTACGCATTACAATGAATAGTCTGAATCTCACCCTCATGAAGGGAATGAATTATTTCTAGTAGGATATGATTCTTCTATGGTTCTTGAAAGTTATGAACATGTTGAGTCACCTGTTGTTGTTGTGAGTCATATTTATGAACATGAAGTAGATATTTTAGCCATGACTTTGGAAACTTACATGTTTCCTTATCAAGATGAAAATGAAACTCACTACGAAGCTAATGAAATTCAATCCTTTTAACAATATTCTAAAGGATATACTTATGGACGAAGAAGTAACATAAATGGTGGAAGTAAATTCAAAGGGCCTTTGTCTACGTCAATCCTACCAAATAACTTCAATACTCCACTTGATGAAAAATCAAGTAATACTCCATGGTTAGCGAAGGAAAACCCCAAATATAAATCATTAAAATTTTCACAAAGTGAAAAAGTAGATTTCATTGATCAAAGCAATTTAACTAGTTATTTAGTAGAAGAGATCAGAAAGGTAAAAATCAACCTCTCTTTGTCAGAATTA
Source organism: Sequoia sempervirens (assembly GCA_007258455.2). Lineage (NCBI taxonomy): Eukaryota > Viridiplantae > Streptophyta > Pinopsida > Cupressales > Cupressaceae > Sequoia > Sequoia sempervirens. The sequence continues at coordinate 347,852,975 of VDFB02281492.1, read as the reverse complement.
ATTAAAATGCCTATGATCAGGAAAGATTTCTTTTGTACTATTGGTTATTTTCTTAGAAAGAAACTTAATATCAACAAATTCCTATGAATTTTCCATAATTCAATGATAAGCAAAGCTAATGATTGGCTAACAAACAAGGATTACTAAGCCCTTATTTTTGCTCCTCAAGATTTGTGAAACCCAAGAGAGTGATCCTAACAATGTTCTTATAATACTCCCCTACCATTTTATCATGAACATTGAAACAAATAGATACTTTCCTATTAAATTATAATAGATAAAATCCCTCAAGTATTTGGATGACCCTTAAGTGAACTACTACCTAGAGCAAGGAAAGAGTGATATTTCATGATGATATGTTAAAATTTTTAAAAATGATTTTCATTTTTGTTTTGTGGTCTTGGTCAGGTCCAAGGCTAACTCATTTACATTCAATATGACCAAAAAAATAGACCAATGCTTTATCTTTGGGTAATAGAGTAACATTTTTAACAATCTGTAATACATTAGCAATTAGACTCATCATTTGTAGACTATTGACATATTGCATTACAATATTCAACTCACTATACTAAAAAATTAAACTTCTTAGCAATCCTTGAATTTCATCTCACAAACCTATGATCTTCTTAAAGCATTTAATTAGTCCTTTGAACCAAAGAAAACATGGAATCATTCACTCAACCAAAATGATTGAAGGATAAAAGTGATTCTTGATCATTTAATTTATAATTTGGAAGGAAAAATATATAGGAGAGAATATATACCCAAATATACATTCTCATTCATATGATATTGCTACTGTAAAACTAATTAAGCCCATTGAAAATTAGAATAAACCCTAGACTTCATATTGTTCTATTCATCTATGCATGAATTGCAAACTACTCTTACATGAGCTTAGTTCTCAACCTAGACCACCTAAGACCCAAAATTCAAACCCTTGTAACTAGCCATAAATTCCCATTTATAGAAACATGGGAGCAACAAGCTTTAGGAAAAATTACAATTTTAGTCACATTTACATTTGACATTCAATTTCATTTCAATTCCAAAACTCGCCAGATGGTTACATTTGCATTTGTAGAGAGGGGAATTCACAAAAGATACTAATCCTTTCCATTGTAGGAAATTTACCTACCTTCCCAAAGGCATCATTCATCATTGTATCAATACCAAAACATCTCTTCCTTGTCTACCAAAGAAGTTTTCCTAGTCAGTATCTAAGACAAAACTCATATTTTTGTTGAAGAAGGCATACCCATCATCATCACAATGGTGTCCAACACCTCTCCTTCACATCGGTCATAAAAAAAAAACACTAAATTGGGACACCACCTTTGTCAAGGTTCATCATCTTCAAAATTAGAATATGTATGTCCCATTCATAATTTTTCTAAAACTGGAGAAGCTCTCTCACCACCATCAGAATCCTCTCTACCTACAAGTGTGAGAAGGAATGGGCATAATCTAGGTAAGTATGTGCCTTATCGCTCAAAGTACCAGCCCCATCCTCCATGGTAGTGTCATGCTTCCCCATATAAGAATCATAAGCCTTGTGGTACTTATTCTTCTTCTTCTCCTAAGACTTGGCGAATGTCCATGACTGAGTAATCTATCCCTTTAAGGACACAACACCAGGATCACTCTAGTTATTCTTGTAAGTGTTCTTGACATCACCATCCATAGAATTATTATGGGTTCTCCTCTTGACTTTTGGTTATGTGGTAGCTCCTAGTGTTCCTTGTTCAATTTTAAGTGTATCATCCTACAGTTCAAGCATATTTATCCTCTTAGACTTCCTTTCTAGTTGGGAAGACTCACTAGGATTACTCATTCTTACAAAAAATAGAACTAGAGCTAGCAAACCTTCAATTGCAAGAAACGTTTCACTAGTTTTTTCTCAAATTGAATTTGCAAAAAAAACCCTAGATCCATGCAATTCTTAATAGCCCAAATGGAAATTTAAGGCAATTAAAACCTTGACCAACCATAGGAATTCAAAACTTGCAAGCCAAATTATGCACCATTGAAACAAAGTAGGTATAAACACCTACTTACCTAGGAAAACCTATCTTCAATATCTCTACAATTTCTTTCCTAAGACCCACACGCTTCTTCTCTGGCTCTAAACTAATTCCTCAACTCTCAATGGTTGCAAATTATGAAGAAAAATAGTTCAAAATCCTCTTTAAATAGAGTAACTAGAGTGTGTAGCCATTAATGTTCAAAGGAGGATCGTACGAGCGAGCTAACAACTAGCCACCTAACTTTGAATCACGACCGTTGATCCCTTTTGATTTAAAACACAATCAATGATTATCCTCAACCATCACTCCTTGATTTTGTAACTTGTGATTCAAAAATAATAATAAAACCTTAGAAAAATACCGCATCACCATTTCATCATAGATTCATGGCCAGTGGTCAAAGGACAATTTGTGATGGGCAGTGAGTAAGAACATGAGTGGATCCATTCTGCACATGCTCACAAGTTGTTTTGAAAAGAGGACCACCTAGGAAACTATAAGAAATGGTCTCAAAGGACTTAAAACCACTTTATTCAAAGGATGTAAAGGCCAAACAAGGTTATTCAATCAACCTTGTAAAATAAGAAAAAAAATTCAAACTTAGGCATTAGGGGTTGATTACTTCATGGACTCCAATGGCTCAAGTTTTTTTTAACATGACTAGGAATCGATGCTAAGAGGTCAATGCCAAAATATAACATTATCAAGGATGTAGGATTAAGGGTTATTAGAAAGGGTTTTAGCAATAAATACCCTAAGGCATGAAAATGGACAAAACCCTAAGCCCTGATAGACCAAGAGAATGCCAAGGCAGATACAATCTCAAATTAGTGAAACATCAAATTTTTGAGGGTTCTACTAGTGACTCCAACTGGGAACACACGCTTCCTACAAGAATGGTGAGATTCCAAATCTTGAGGTTGAAGCAGATCAGACATAGGGACATGAAAAACCAAGGCCCTGCTCAGATAAGGCAATAGAACTAGACCAAAGAAAACACACCTAGATACATTGTTTATAGGAGTATACAGTGTACATGGAGGACACATACTTAGGAGAAGTATGGCCTCAAGAATTGTCCATGTACTAGAAACTCTAGAAGTTTAGCATATCAATAACTTTAATTCAAAATCCTTTCAACTACATCAACTTCATCTTCATTAGGTGGCCCTAGGCCATCAAGAAATTTAAAACCAACATTTACATTTGGAAAACACTTTATTTTCTACTATTTGGACTAAGAAAAGCAAGAAAATATTGCCACAAATTGCTCAAAAACTAACCCTATTCTAGCCACTACAATTAACCATTACTGACATGTGTTTGAACTTACCATTGTCATCATTAACTTTTTCCAGTTGAAAATTGTAATAAGAAATTAACTTGAAACCATAATCATTTTGATATTCTACCACCTTCAACACACCACCACATTCCACCTATAGTGTAGAAAAATGGATCTTTGTACATTTTTATTCCAACTCATCAACACCATCACTATCCAGTTCTTCTTCAATATTTAATGCTTTAAATGTTGTTTCTGCCTTTTCTTCTATTTTTTCATCTTTCTAGAACTTCCTCAACTCAAATGCTTGTAAGGTGTCAAATAGCTATTCCAAAGTGTAAGTTTTAGGATTATATACTTCTTCAATGACTAATATCTTATCACTGTAGGACTCTGGTAGGGTTATCAAGCTCTTTTCAATTATATCTTAATATGATAATTTTCCTCCTTGATTTCTAACTTCATTTGCATTCAGTTCAAATGTCTAAAATAAACTTGTAAACTCTTCACCTTCTTCCATCTTCAGGTTTACAAATTTGTTCTTTGCCACTAGCTTCTTCGTCAATTTTACCCTTCAATTTCTTTCATACATATCTTCCAACTTCTTCCACACTTCATATGCAATTTCAAAAGAAGAAACCTTCGCTCATTCATTTTTAGGTAAACCACTGCAAATAGCATACTTCTCCTTCTCGTTTTCTTCATAAGCATAGATTTCATCTGCAGTAGTAAGACCACTAGATGAGGGTGTATACTTTGTCTCAATAGCCTTCTAGGTGTTGAAACCAAAGGAGATAATATATCCTTTTATTTGTCCTTTCCAGTCATTGTAATCAGTTCCATCAAACATAGGGATCATCAACTTATGCACCATTGGATCTTCCTTAAGTGGTTAAACTCAACAATAAGGAACCAAAGCTTTGATACTAATTGTTAAATAGGCATATGACAATTGAGAGGGGAGGGGGGTGAATCAGTTGTCCCACAATTCAAAATTAAAACTCAACACTTATTTACTCTACAACCACACTATTTTGTTATTAAGAGCATGAAACACAAATAATAGAAATCAAATCAAGACAATGCACACCATATTTTTAGGTGGAAAACCCAATGAGGGAAAAGCCATGGTGAGGGTTAACTCACAATATAAATAATTATAAACAGAATACAAAGGCTCACTGCCAAGGGATCACTACCAAAAAGAGGACTCACTGTCCAAGTACAAAGGCTCACTACCTACAAAAGGGACTCACTATCCACATAAAGGACTCATTGTCCAACATGGAGGCTCACTACCTATAGATACAAAAGAGAACAAAAGATCCACCACAAAAATTAATGCACATCTACAGGATTGCATAAATCTTCAACTCACTGCCCTTAACACGATGATGAACTGCTATCTCAACTCAATCATACATAGTTCTACTCTTATGATATGTGGCTAACTTTCAGCACTTTGCATCACACTGTCATACAAATCTTCACAATTCAACTTGCTTTTATACCATTCTCATCCTTAGAAACTTTCTCCAAGGTTGGCCACAAAAACCTCATTTCATAAATTCAAATTAGGTCGGCAACTCAAAATTCCCATGGTGGAAAGGAATAAGAGTGGAAAAATTAAAAAAAACATTTTCAAGATAAAAACCAATATCTTGAAACAACCACATGCTTCCTTAATTTAAATTTTAATCTTCAAATGATGCGTAAACACCAGGTCAGCCAAAGCTAATGAAAACACAAATGATCATTTATTTACATGCTTCCTAATAAGAAGATGACATGTGAATGCCATGACACACTTCCTTAAGCATGAAAATACATCTCATAATCTTCTATATACATCCACAACAAAACAAAAAGCTTCAATAACTGAACATCTTTCACTAGTCCAACCAGACTATATAAACTCACACTGAATTACTGAAACATGAATTTTAGATCACCAATCTTCAAACCTCTTTGCTAGAGCATAGAAAAGACCTTCACAAGATATATTACAGATCCACAAGATATGAAACAAAATAGAGGAAATCTGCAGAGCAACAATATTTCTTCCAAACCACAAAAAACCAACTTTGCCAGAACAGTTCACATACAGGTGAACATAACTTTCACATACCATCAAACCAGAAGCTAAAACTCAAGAAATATCATCATTAAATCAGCATTATCAAACCTTTAGATCCACACAAGCATAGGATCAACACAAGAGAAATGAAGAGAACATACCAAAGCACACTCTGAACACTTTCACCATTCTAACTTCTCTTCTTTATTTAAATTTATCAAAAGCACTTGGAAACTCATCAAACCAACACATATGATACACCATAGAGATAGCTCCATGTACTCACAACATCACAATAGCATCTTAGCTATACATGTACAATCTACAACATGCTAAACTGTGTTGACATCAATGACAACATTAATGACAACACCACCAAACTTGCTCATACTTGAAACATAGTGAATTTAATACCAATGTATCCTCTGTGATAACATTCACATGGATCGCGAGGTCCACCAAGACCCCTGACACAATGTTACAATTGAGGCAAGTGGGAATGTAGAGGGGAGAGGGCTTGTTGTTTAAGGGAAAATCTTGTGAGGTGAATGTTATATCTAGAAAACTGGGTGCAAGTAGAGTAGTAGACATCACCGTGAACATGTTAACATAGGCCTCAAGTTGAGCAAAAAAATCAATGGGATCGATAGTCATGTTAGCAAAATGTGATGGAAACAAGTCCGTGTCTATCTACAATTCACTATTATCTTTCACCACTAATTTTTTTAGCATTTTTTTTAATCCCATCGAGATGAATGGTACCATCCTTGATGTGGTCCTATATCTCATGACACAACCACATATATCATTCAATATCATGTCCATTAACTCTATGGTACTGAGAATAAGTTATCCCATCATACCAATTAGGGTAAGGCTCCTTAAGAGGCTTAGGACTTAGCAAGGTTATGATCTTATCCTTCAACAAATTCTATAAGATAGAGGAATAAGATCTGATAACTTTGTGAACTTTCTATTACATCTGAGGCCATTTTTTTCTACAGTGGCTACTACATTCGTAATGACCTTACCTTTCCAAAATATTGATACAATGGATTTTCCCTCAGAATGGGAGTGCGAGGAGGATCCTCATAATTGAACAACCATCCATTGGTACTCATGTAAGGCTACACACAAATGTGGGAAAGAAGGGTAATTCATAAGGGTGAACTTCCCAATTCCTTTGTAAGTTCATTATTACATTAGAATTGAGTAGATGATAGGAGATTTGTGAAAGGAGTGCTTGACAATACACTATGAAATCAATGATTTTTTTGTTCTCTCCTTGTTTACATCGTATGAGATCTGAAAATGCCATCTTCGGCCCGATATTAGCCTCAAATTGTCTAAGGAATTGATTTACACATTGGTCAAATGAGAAAATATAATTGTTAGGTAGGGAATAGTACCATTCTAGTGTTGTATCTTTGAGTGATCGATGAAACTGTTTCACCATTAAGGCATCATGATGGAATAATTTCTTGCATAGGGCCTTAAAGGCAGACATATGTGTTTGTGGGTCTTATTTACCACCATACTTTTCAATTTTAGGGATCTACATTCCTTGGGGGAATGGAGTGTTCAAGATCAAAATGGACAATGGGCTATGCCAAAAGAAGGGTTGAAAGATAGGCTGGGTAGAGGCTTGGGAAAGACTCACAAACTGGCTTTGCATCTTACCCATACTCTGAAGAAGGGTATTCATAATAGGATCATTAGAAGATAAAGGGACAAAGGAACCTTCTCCAAAATGACCACCAAAGCCACCTCTAGAACCACTACCGATGTGACCTCTACTAGAACCACTAACAGAGCCTTCATCACCAGTAGGGCTTCCACCGAAGCCACCGCCATGACCTCCACCAGAACTAGTTCCACCAGCACCACCTCCCCTGCTAAATCCACCACCACTACCAAACCCTCTGCTACTCATCCTACCAAAACCTCCACCACTAGAGGTGATAGGAGGGGAAAAGATAAAGCCCAAGGGGACCTTGTTTACTTTGATGGTTTCAACTTTTTTAGAGATAGAAGAGATGTTGATAGAAGGGACTGCATCGACCATATTAGCTAATGTGGGAGGCATCAATACTCCTAACTATCCCTCATGATCTTTGAAAGTGATTCCTTGTATAAAGATAATATTGTTCAAAGGAGCACATGCTTCAGCCAGACTAATGAGTCTAGTTAGAAGTTTTATTCCTATTCGATATTTACCCATTATGTACTTTAATTCACTAATGACCTAAGCAGCCCTAGCCATCTTTGAGTTTCTTTCCAAATTATTAAATCCAAAGAACCCAACCCCTTGCTAAGGACAAAGACATATTTTGAAGGGATTTGAACAACCTCATGCTTGTCCACCGATGATGGTGTAGGAGACACAAGGGGATTAGAGACGTGATTGGCCTCGTCAACGAATCCCATCTCGTTCCCTAACAACTGTCCCTGTGCAACCACACTAATGGCAAGACCAAAGAAAAAGCTCATAGAGAAACCAGTAGAGACCTTCGTCCTTTCCATCAGAAGGTGTTGTATGCTTCTCCTGACAATGTTCCTAGAAGTTGTGGACTGGGTTGTTATGTTCATAAACCTTCACAACACTCAGGAATAAAATATTCATAAAGCACATGAGAGAAGCCTCAACACTAATGGATGAATAGACATTGGTTCATGTTAGGTTCACCAAAAAAGTAAGAGAGGGGGACCAACCACGTTCAAGGCCCTAGGTCACAGAGGGCCAAGAGTACATGGCTCCCCTAACTTACCTCAACTTAATGGGGAGTTAGGAAATGCAGGACAAGAATGATGAGGACTATAAGTTCCTCCAATCACTCTACAAACCTGAAATATAGAATGGGGCTAGGCGAGATGGTTTTTTTGTTCAACACTATGCCTCAAGAATCTCTCTACCTAAGGATGGAAGTGCTATCCTGGGATGATAGTGTGGCATGTTGGTGTCTCTCAAGTGTGTTGGCATCTGTATGACTAGACAACTAAAGAGACAAGGTCAAACCTAGGAAAATAAGCTAACAACCCAACTAACTACTAGTAAAGGGACAAAATAATGCTATTAAGTAAAAAAATACTCTCTAATATGATAAAGTAAAAATGCAAGAGTTAGGGTGGCAAGAATGATCTCAGAAAGAAATTCATTCACTAGCTAACTCCCCAAAAGCACATCCACCTACACACAAAGAAGAAGAAAAATGTTGGGTGGCTATATATGGTCCTACCTCAGTCAAACCCTCATTTAGGTGTTTCCACCTCCATGGACAAAAAAGAAAGTTAGTATGATAAAGAAAGTAATGTAATGTAGAACACTAAAACACTACACAATAGTAAATGTGCTTACTCTACCAAGTAATAGAGGAGACGAGTGGGAAGCTTACCAACTCCACCAAGAGCACTCAAGGCTAATGGAGGAGAGAATGAGAGTACCCAAGCCTCTTTTGCAATGGTGTTGTCCCAAAAAAATTATACCGAAGTGATGGAGTGAAGTTGTTTCTTCTATGGAGTGCAAAAGTGCTACTAGGAGTGCTTGAAGTGTTTGCTAAGGGATGAAGTTGAATGCTTGAAGTTGTGAAGAAGATTTGTAGAAGTTGAAATGCATGTAGGAGGGAATTTGAAGAAGAGATGAAGAAAATGACCATATTCGGGTTGGTCAGCCAAAGAGGGCCTTACAAGTCAACTACTAATGAGAAGTATAACGCCTCTCCAGGTTCAGCCACATGAATGTTCTAGGGATGTAAGCTCACCATGCGAACATCTACACATTGGGCAAGTGTCCCTGACAAAAAATACCCCACCAATGCTCAAAAAAGGTGCCAAGTCAAATGAAATCAATAGGCTTAGGTGTAATTAAGCCTCTGCACTTGGTTTTCTAAAGTGGAGAAGGGAAAAAGGGGAATTTTCATAAGGGGTGCAAATTCACTCCTATACATTAAGAAAGAAAGTGAATTGAGAAATGTTGAAAAGTTGAGAACCAGATTAAAATTAGTGAATGCACGAAGCTTAAACAAGAAGTACTAATGCTAAGAGATGATCTAGAAAAGGTGAAAGCACACAAAGAAAGATTCAATACAAGTTCTACAATGCTTGATGAGTTAATTTCATCTTAGAAGCCTGTAAACGATAAAGGTGGTCTAGGACTTGAAGGAAAAATCTCAAAGAAAGAACCAATATACAAAAAAGTGAAGATTCAAAGGAATGCTTATCAAAGCAAGGACCAAAGGATCTATACTAGAAGGATCCCCATCTGATAGCCTAATGCTCAAAGGTATCCATATTTTAATGGATTTTGTTACTCATGCAATAAATTTAGGCATAGAGCAACATAATGTAGAAGTATGATGAAAAAAAATAGAATAAGTCAGAATGTTGGATTCTTTAGTTGACAATGTTATGTTTATAATAAGTTTTGACATAAATCTATTGAATGAAGAAGTTAGATAATGATGAAAAAATTTAATATGGGTAGAATATTTCATTTTTTTCAAGGCTACTATTACACATGTAATACTTTTGGACACAAGGCTAATTAGTGCAGGATAAGGATGAATAAAAAACCTCTTGATCAAATATGTTTTGTGTCACTCCTATAATGAGAAAGGACATATCTCAAAATTTTGTAAGAGCAAAGTTGGGAAGAAACCAAATCTAAAACAAAAGAACAAGTCTATCAACAAGGTAAATCTCAAAGAAGGAAAGAAATGGAAATAATTTGGAAAAATAATGGACAACATGAGGATAAGGATAAAAAAAATGATCCTATATCTGCATCTAGTGCATATACCTCTTCTATGAACTAATTCTAGTAATGGCTTCATTGGGAGTAGTCACAGAAAAATCTAACAAGCCCCTGATTTATGAGGTGTCTTATGATGACAGGAAGACAAGTGATATGAATCTCTATTTTTGTAGTGTTGAAGAAAATTTTGGTAGAAATCGAGCAAATCAGGAAAATTGTGGAGCTCTTTTCTTGGTCTACAATGTATGTAACAAAGTGATTAACAACTTTAAGGCAGAAGAGTAAAAATGAAAAATTATGGAAAAATAATAAATAATAAAAGAAATCCACTATGTTAAATAAAATCACATTTGCACAAAATTTGGTGAAGTAGTGCAAGCTAGAAATAAGTGACTCTGAGTACTGCACCTTGAAACCCTAGTTCTCAGCAAGCTGAAAGGTATTCTCTATTATCTAAGTTATGTGTTTTTCAAATTGAAGAAACATTTTTTTAAAAATTATTTAAGCGTGTTTTGAGGTATATGGCCACTCCTAGTTTCATGAAAGTTTCTAAGAGGCCCCAACCAAAGTTCAAAAGATGTTCATGGAAGGTGTACTAAAATGATCCAATGGGTGCATTCTTGCACATTTTGAGTAATGTACTACCCATTAAAGACCCAAGAATTTATATGCGTGGGAAGCTCAAAGAATTTTATCATTTGGAGATGAAGGATTTGTGGGATAATGAGTTGAATAATTATTTATTACTTAAGATGGAGCATGAAAACCTTGTTCATATGAAGTTGAGTGTTTGGAACTAGTTTGCGAGCTTTTCCAACAAAAGTGATGCAAAATTTATCAAGATGACCCTAAGTAGGATTCACAACAATCTTGTTTGGGTAAATGAAACAAGAATCATCAATAAGGAGGAAATTCAAGCAGTTACTAGTCTTTGTGACACTGGTGCAATTCTAGTCCTAAAAGTATTGAAAAATGATGAAGTCACAAGGTTAACTAGTAGTAAGTTTTATGAAAGAGCCCTAACCATGAAATCTATTACAAACCATACCATCAAGTATGCTACCATTATGATTGGGAAAAAAATTACTTTAAAAATAGAGAAAACTTTGTATCGGTCACGACAATTTACACTACTTATGAAATGGTGGTAAATGGAAAGGATTTTGATTTTGTGAGCTACTGAGATTGAAACTTATGGAAAATTAGAGTATGACAAAGGAAAAGAGACATGTCTTCAAATTTTCACTCTTGTTGTCTTCATGTTATTTTATTTTCTAAGGGAACTACCTAGAAGGAAGAATATAATATGGGATAATACCAGGTCAGTTGCTCATCAGATCAGTGATTATCTACATAGTCTAAGAGACTTTAGGGAATAAAAAAATTCCTTCACTGGCTTCTTTGTAGTCTTTCAGAAGGAAATGTAAGAAAGAGAAAGGATTCCAAGAAGGCTAGTGAAAAAGTATGAAAAGGAGATAACATTTATTGTCTACTGATGAATGCATCATTGAGCCAATAGAACCTAGAATTTGTTGGATTGAACCACTGGGGTATGAAATTGAAGAAAATTTGGTAGAAGGATACATTAAGATTCTATTGGCTAGCCCTAAGCACCCCTCTCTACCTAGATTAGGTACATATGTAGAGAAATCTATTGAAATTCACTTAAAAGATTATGCATCCAAATGAAGAAATAAATTTGAAAATTTCTTCCAAGACATATCATACACTAAGGATGAAATAGAACTATTGAAGGAAGTCCTTGATGAAAGGAAAGCTAAGTCTGTGGATCTACCCGTCGGACCCAAAAAATTAGGAAGGATATCTTCTAGTGCTACACCAACACCGAGTACAACTAATGTTGTGAAAGGAAAAAGGAAAGAATAAAGTATCCCTGCATCTATTGATGCTTCTACTCCTATTGGTCCAATCACCAAGGGATCCAAGAAAAATAACATATCTATTGTTTCACTATCTACAACTTTACGAGAAAAAGGAAGAGTGAAAGAAAAGGTTTACAAGAAAAGTAATGTGAGTGACTTTTTTGAAGAAGAAATTGAGCTTGGTCTTGAATAGGAGTATGGTGCAGGAGCACCCAAGCCCTTCAAGGAACACTTCAAGTGCCAGGAGGTTGTAGGAGTCAGGAAGAACTATCAAGCATTCCAAAGAATCAACTATAACATCTTGAAGCCTATAATGTCTTTTGAAATGGATAAAAACATTAAAGAGGTCAAAAGTCCTAAGGGTCTTGATAAGGACCCTAGGACCAAATTACAATGTCAATGGACAAATAGTGTCCTAAAAATCTAGATAGGTATTTTTTTTTGTTTTAATCATGTTAATTAAGGTTGAATAATGTCATGTAATAGGTTTTAAGGCTTCTTAGTTAGTAGGAGTTAATAAAATAAAAGTTGGAGAATTCAATTTTTCAAAATCCAACTTTGGCGGGAAAGTGTGTTTTTGATGTTTAGCAACTTTAATGTAATCAAACCAATTCCAAACGGTTTGAGAAGTTTGGGAATGAGTCTAAAAAGGCTGAGAAGTCATTTTTACGTTGGTTGGGTTGCTGGTATGGATTTTGTATGGACTGCTACGGGAAGAAGCAAAAAAATAGCAATTTCTTGCATTTTTCTTGTGTTGTTTTGATGATTTATTGATTTCTATTGAAGATCTATTTAGTGGGATGGTTTAGGGACTTGTATCTACATGAATTTAAGCCCTTTCATGTTCTGATACACATTTATAATCAGTCCTTTATATTATATTGCTGACTGTCCTCAAGAAAGTGCAGATTGTTCACTAATTTTTAGGTTTTTCATGGATGATTGATCCATTTCAAGGTAAAATGCTGCTGTGACCTATGAAATGGATCATTCCTAACATGTATCATATATATTTTACAAAATAATGTGTAGGAAAGAGGAATATCAAGGTGTACACCAAGTTGTCAAAGGGAAAAGTGCATGAAAATGGGTGCTAAGGTATAGTAGCAGGAGATCTGCCTTAATGAGAGATGTGTTTTTGAGTTTGTATTGATTTATTATGTTGATATAATGGTGAAAAGTCAAAGAGAGAGTTCTGGAAGTGTTTGGAAGGTGAGTAACTAAAAAGCCCTAGTTTTGAGGCAATTTATGGAGGGTTTTGTGTTTGAGCATATTAAGGGTGTCATTGAAGACTAAAGGCTTGAAAATATTTGGTTTTGAGACATTTTAAGAGACTGTTGAAAGTTTCATGGTCAGGGGATAAGTTTAGAGAGGGGTTGCTTTGAAAAAGAGGGCTATTTAGGCCTAGTTTTTGAGTAAACAGATTTTGGTTGGTGTGTTCTAAAAAAAGTGCCACAAGGGACTTGATATGCTGTTTTCCATCATAAAAAACAACTTAATAAATCACTAGATTGGATGTTCATTTGGGAAGTTTGAGAGCAAAGTCTAAAATCCTTCGCTAGAGGCCTAGTTGGGCTAGAAGCCTAGTTAAAGTGAAAAATTGGTTTTTTGTCTAAGTCAGAGGTTTGGGATTTGAAATCATTCAAGACAAGTTTATTTGAGTCTCTTAAGAGAATTTCTAGGGTTGGGGTCCATTGGAGAAGGATTTTATTCATTAGTGAGCCATTTAGGCTTTGTCTCCATCAGGGTGTGTGGAAGAGTGTTTGATATTGCATCTTGTAAACCTTGAGAACTTTGTGTTTCATTCAAAGTCCCATACCCTTTACATCAGAGTGGTATCAGAGCAGTGAGTAGCTCCTTTATGGATTGAAGAAACAACAATGGCACCTAAAAATTAGTTAGCAAGAGAGTTGGAGGAGTTGAGGGAAACCTTGGAAAAAGAAAGAAGAGAAAGAAGGGAACAAGAAGTAGCAAGAGAGTAGGTCAGAGCAAGAGAAGAAAGGAAATGGAGAAGGGAGAGAGAGACCATGCAAGAAAGGATAAATAACCTTGAGAGGAGTAGGAGGAGAGAAGAACAAGAAGACCAAGAAAACAATGATGAAGAAGAAGAGCATGTGAGGGTAAATCAAGAACAACAAGCAGATGAGACAGAGGACCCTGAGGAAAGGAGGTTACTAAGATTGTTGAAGGCAGTACAAGGTCATGGAGGAAAGAGTCACATAGACTTGCCTATCTATCAAGGGAAGATGGATAGTGAAGAGGTGTTGGGATGGCTTGATGCCTTAGAAAACTATTTTGAGTTTGAGGAGATGGATGAAGAGAGGAAGGTTAAGTTTGCCAAAACTAAGTTGAGAGGCACAACATTGACATGGTGGACTAGTTTTCAGAATGATAGGATGGCTAGAGGATTGAAAAAAGTTTCTACATGGGCTAGGATGAAGAGTTTGGTCAAAGAGCAGTTCCTACCATCTGATTATACCATTCATGTGAAAAGGATGAGGCAGAATTTAAAGAAAAATGACTTGGATGTTATGTCCTATATTGAGCAATTTCACAAGCTTAGTATCAGAGGAGGTTATGAAGAATAGGATGAGAAAATAGCTAGGTATATCAATGGCTTGAGGTATAATCTACAAGATGAGATTGGTTTGCAATTGCCAAGGACATTAGGAGAATGTTTTCAATTGGCCATAAGAGCTGAGGAAAAGGTGAAGAGGAAGCAAGAAAGATCAAGAAATGGTGGAAGAGGAGGTAGTAGAGAACAAGGACAAGGCAGCAATGACAAGAGCAGCAATGACAAAGGTAAAGAGGTATTTTCTGATCGAAGAGGAGGATACATTCCTAGAGGAGGAGGCAGATTTGGACAAGGTAGAGGACCATTCACAGGTAGGTGTTTCAATTGCAATGAACCAGGGCATCCTTCCTTCAAGTTTCCTAAATGGGAACAAGCTGATAAAGGTAGAGATAGGAGAGCTAACTTGGTACAAGAAGAAGAAGACAAGAAGGAGGAATCAAAAACATTCATGGAAGACCCTGTGACTGATGGTCAGTTTCTTATGGTCAAGCAAGGAGAAAGACTTCATCAAGAGCCAAAGGTAACTATTTTCAAAACAAATTATTTGAGTCAAGGTAAAATATGCAGATTACTCATAGATTCAGGGTCACATAGCAATTTAGTTTCAGTTGATATGGTAACCAAGTTAGGGATTGAAACATTTGATCATCCTACTCCCTACAAGGCCACTTGGGTAACTCAAGGACAACATGTAGAGATTTGTAAGAGGGATTATGTATATTTCTCAATTGGATCATATCATGATAGGGTTCTTTGTGATGTCATTCCAATGACTTGTGGTCATATCATCTTGGGGAGTCCATGGCAGTATACTAGGCAGACATTGCATGATGGTTTTCACAACACATATTTGGTGCATAAAGATGCAGTTAGATATAAATTAGAGCCTTTTCCTTTGGAGCGATCAAATGAAAGTCTTATGATCTGTTTTGAGAAGATTTTGCAGGTGAATAATCAGGGTAAGATAGGTAAGACAGGGGAAGATACTGGTTTGAAGAACAGTGATGAGTTGCAGCAGGGTTGTGGAACACACAATCCTAGAAATCAGAATTTGTGGGACTTAGACAGTGTCAAGCTTGGAGGCATTGAATGCCCTATAGTTGAGGGTGATAGTGATGGTATCTTTTCACAAGGAAATCAAGGGAGTGAGGGTAGGAACAGGGCACAAAAATAGATTGAGTTCAAACAACCAAGAGGACAAACAAATCACTGTTTTGGTTCTCACATGATGAATGTCAAGAGTGCAGATTGGCAGAAGAGGAAGACATTGACTTTGGAAGATTACATGCCCTATAATTTGAAGGTGAAAACATATAGGAATAAGGAGACATATGATGGCAACAAGTTTGATGTTTCTTGGGGCAAGAACTCTTTCTTTCTTTGGGAGAATGGTGTAGGAGCACCCAAGCCCTTCAAGGAACACTTCAAGTGCCAGTAGGTTGCAGGGGTTAGGAAGACCTTTCAAGCATTCCAAAGCATCAAATATAACATCTTGAAGCCTATAATGTCTTTTGAAATGGATAAAAACACTAAAGAGGTCAAAAGTCCTAAGGGTCCTGATAAGGACCCTAGGACCAAATTGCAATGTAAATGGACAAATAGTGTCCTAAGAGTCTAGATAGGTATTTTTTTGTTCTAATCATGTTAATTAAGGTTGAATAATGTCATGTAATAGGTTTTAATGCTTCTTAGTTAGTAGGAGTTAATAAAATAAAAGTTGGAGAATTCAATTTTTCAAAATCCAACTTTGGTGGGAAAGTGTGTTTTTGATGTTTTAGCAACTTTAATGTAATCAAACCAATTCCAAACAGTTTGAGTAGTTTGGAAATGAGTCTAAAAAGGTTGAGAAGCCATTTTTATGTTGGTTGTGTTGCTGGTACAGATTTTGTACGGACTGCTACAGGAAGAAGAAAAAAAACAGCAATTTCTTGCATTTTTCTTGTGCTCTTTTGATGATTTATTGATTTCTATTGAATATCTGTTTAGTGGGATGGTTTAGGGACTTGTATCTACATGTATTTAAGACTTTTCATGTTCTGATACACATTTATAATCAGTTCTTTGTATTATATTGCTGACTGTCCTCAAGAAAGTGCAGATTTTTCACTAATTTTGAGGTTTTTCATGGATGATTGATCCATTTCAAGGTAAAATGTTGTTGTGACCTGTGAAATGGATCATTCCTAACATGTATCATATATATTTGACAAACTAATGTGCAGGAAAGAGGAATATCAAGGTGTACACCGAGTTGTCGAAGGGAAAAGTGCATGAAAATGGGTGCTAAGGTATAGCAGTAGGAGATCTGCTTTAATGAGGGGTGTTTTTTTCAGTTTGTATTGATTTATTATGTTGATCTAATGGTGAAAAGTCAAAGAGAGGGTTCTGGAAGTGTTTGGAAGGCGAGTAACTAAAAATCCCTAGTTTTGAGGCAATTTATGGAGGGTTTCATGTTTGAGCGTATTAAGGGTGTCATAGAGGACTAAAGGCTTGAAAATATTTGGTTTTGAGACATTTTAAGAGACTGTTGAAAGTGTCATGGTCAGGGGATAAGTTTAGAGAGGGGTTGCTTTGAAAAAGAGGGCTATTTAGGCCTAGTTTTTGAGGAAACAACATATTTTGGTTGGTGTTTTCTGAAACAAGTGCCACCAGGGATTTGATATGTTTTTTTCCATAATAAATCACAACTTAATAAATCACTAGATTGGATTTTCATTTGGGAAGTTTGAGAGAAAAGTCTAAAATCCTTCGCTAGAGGCCTAGTTGGGCTAGAATCCTAGTTAAGGTGAAAAATTGGTTTTTTGTCTAAGTCAGAGGTTTGGGATTTGAAATCATTCAAGACAAGTTTATTTGAGTCTCTTAAAAGCATTCCTAGGGTTGGGGTCCATTGGAGAAGGATTTGATTCATGAGTGAGCCATTTAGGCTTTGTCTCCATCAGGGTGTCTGGAAGAGTGTTTGATATTGCATCTTGTAAACCTTGAGAACTTTGTGTTTCATTCAAATTCCCATACCCTCTGCATCAGAGTATCAGCTAAAAATAAACTTAAGAGGTAGTACCTCTAGTCGAGGAGTCAAAACTAGTGTAGAGATATCCACTTATGAGGAGACATAAATAGAAGAAGATGCCTACTAAATTCATGTGCATGCAAAGAACAATGAAGAAGGCTCAACTAACCATGTGGAGACCATGCCTGGATCTTCTCTAGTAAGAAATCATCCGCCTTTGGTTCTCAGAACTTTAGTGAATCATATGATTGATAATGAGCTCATGACCACTATTGAGTTGTATCATAAGGTTGACAATGAAGGAAAAGAAACCATCTTAAATGCTTTTGCTCAATACATTGTTATCTATAACATAAACATGGATTCCATATAGTCAAAATTCATTGAAAATTTCTAGGATGAGTTAATACTTGGAAGGAAAGAAGCTTTGAAAGTTAAAGGAAATATGAGAAGAGAATTTGTAAAACTTTTTAGTTCTACTCAGTCAAAGATAAAAGCTACAAATATGTTGAAAGAATGTTCTACAATGTTCAGATTCAAGTAGATAGTCAACATGTTGATGACTAAGTAAGATGATTATGTTGAAAAAGTAAGGAAAGAAACTCATGATGTAATTAAGCAGTTAGGAAGGAGCTATGGGACAAGAACCAGTTCATCATCTCACACTACTTAGACTTAGGAACTTGCTATAGTTGCAAAAGTAATGGAAAATCCTATCTTGGAAACTGTTTATGAGACACTTGGTGTTTCAGAGATCCCTGCCCCTCAAATGGGCATAGATGAAACTACTAGTAAGAGGTCTGATGATCATCATAAGGATCAATGTAGTGAAAATAGAGGAGAACATCAAGAACATCAAGAACATCAAGAATCCTCTGGGAATATAGAAGAGGAAAACAAAGATGCAAATGGAAGAAATAAATGAAAAGAAAATGATAAAGATAAGGATGATGATGTTAGAAGAAAGAAAGAAAACAACAAGTGATCTAGCGATGAAAATGAAAAAGAAGAGGAAGAAGAAGAAAAGAAGAAGATAAGGAAGTCATTTCAGCTAAAGGTGAAATTCTCAAAGGCCTTGAATCAATAAAGAAATCTAGAGAATCATCCAGAAACACAATTAAAGGTATTCTTTCAAGACAAGATTTAATCCAACTTGCACTTCCACCTCAGCTAGTCAAGCTGCCATCCCATCCAGGTCTTGTGGATTTGACAAAAATCACACCTAGTGATAGAATGAAGCTATGTAACACTTTCATCAAATTTGTCATGTAGGAGGCTTCAGAGTCACATCAAAGAAGCAATGAGCTGATAGAGGAGGCTATTAAAAATCTACAAGAGATAGCCCCCGGTGCTACTCCAGAAAACTCTCTAGCTCTAATTGAAGATTTGAGGCTTATTGTTGATTCTTTAAAAAAATACACATCCAATCTTATGATACAGGATACAAAAGAAGTAGAGTTCAACTTTCCAGAGAAAAGGTTTTTATTTTTGCAAGAAAAGTGTACTATTGCATGTGAGAAAGCTCTGGAATCTCTGAAAGAGGTAAGATATTATGATGAAGAAGACCAGTTGCTATTTTTTTACTACATAAAATGGATGGAAGCCACTTGAGGTATCAAGGATCTAATGGACTCAATCGAGTCTCAAATTTTTGTTACCTCCAAATATTATAAGATTATCAGTGAAAGAAACTATGTCAGATGGATTTCTATTACAAAATTAAAAGATAAGTTCTTCATCCTATAGAGGAAAAAGGAAGATGCTATGAGGCGATATACCCTGCCAAGAAATATGGTAATATCTAGACATATTACTGTATCACATACTTTGATGGAGGCTAACAAAACTTGAGTAAATGAATGTAGCGCCATCCGCTTTGGAAAAAGGAGAAGAATGCCTAGAGGAAATATAATCTCTACATAAAACTCTTTCCAAGGAAAAATGCATTTGGGATGATGGAAAGCCTACTTGGGAGGCAATTCTCAAAGAATTACAAGGTGCCCCCAATTCCTGAATTTGAAGTGTTTTCTTGTCCTTTGTCTTTGATGTCAAAGGGGTAGAAGAAAATAGAAACATAAACTATTTTTTTTGTACATATGTTAGGTGAATATTTTGCATACCGTTTTGTTTTGAGGAAAACTTCATTTTTGGCACATGTTGCCATCAATGAAAAATGGGGAGATTGTTGGAAGAATGAAGAAGGTGCTCTCTATTTTGGTTGTCATTGATACCAACATTGGTTGGTAACTATCTATGGAATTCACACCTTGATATGAAAATCTTCACAGCAAGAGGAAACTCAATATTTTGATCAGGTGTGTTAGCTATGGTAATACATGTGTTCTCAACATATTTTTGTGATCTGGTTGGTCTACCCTAATGATAGGACTTTAGTGTTCTTTTGGCTAAGAATGTGTATCTTTTATGTGTGTTTTCTTTTGGTCTGAACTGACCTAAGTTGTGGATAACACATTTTTTTTTGTATGTCTAAAGAAATTATATACTAAGTTGACAAGATCTTTTGTATTTCAAGTATTCCCTTATTGAGGCTAACCTAATTGATAATGGAAGCTATGTCTACATATATTGTTGGTGGCCTTAGAGATGGAGCCAGAGGAAGAGATATGCAAGTTATGTGAAAAGGGTAATAATGTGAGGCTACTAATAGTGTTTTATGTACTAGAAACAAGAGAAAAAATCTAAAGCATAACTGAAACTACTTTTTGCACTATGTAGGTGCACTTCTATAGTTCATTTTTGGCAGTGAGCCACATCTTTTGTACCTTGGTATTAAAGCCACATTTTTGTATTAAGGTTGTGAGCCTTTCTAAGGGTAGTGAGTCTTGGCAGTGTGCCATGTAATATCTTATAACTAGTTATAATATATTGTGAGTTAATCCTCATTGTGGTTTTTCCAAGTAAAAATCCTAGTGTCAATGTGTTATGATCTTCTTTATGTTCTATTTCACCATTTTTGTTAAATGTGGATTGATAATTGGATGGTTACTAATTAATTTGGTCATTCTAATACTGATTCACCCCCTCTCAATATTCTAGATATTCAACAGATACCTCCTTCATTGACTTTCTACTTTGATCTAATTTATGTTGACATTGCATACACATAGATTCGTAGGTGTTTTCACTAAATCAAAAAATTCTTTACTCTTTACAACTATAGGTTGCTATTATAAAAGAGGTTATCTCACTTCTCATTCCCTTAGATTTATATAACTATTTCATAGGATAAAGGTATATATTGGTTATTCTTCCTAACCTTCCTACATAACTTAATTGCATAATCTTCTTCAATCCCATGTAATATCATAAATTGTTGGTTTAGAAGTTCCTACTTCAGGGATGACTCTTAACTAGTCCCAACTTTCTTGAAATTTTCATCTCCCCTTTCACTTCCCTATCTTCTTTTCTCTTTCCATTGTGGCACAAGAACCTTTTTACCATTATCTTATTATAAGGTTTATGCATTGTTATGTAATGATCTCATAGGTTTTAGTACAAAAACCTGGTAGCTATGATACTACATGTAATGTGCAAAGCCTTCCATAAAGTAAAAATTTCTTATTTTACACCATACAATTAAATAAACTAACTAACAAGTCATTGCAATAAAAAAATTATTTCTTTTATTGAGAATATACGATCAAGATTCCACTTCATTACAATAACTTCACAAGTACAATAAATAATAATACATACATTTACATACATAGCTCCAATGAGCTTTAGAACTACTAGCTCTAAGACAGTCTAGAATCTTCCCTTTCAGATCTAGGTTCTTTTGTTGCCTACTATGGAGGACAAGCATCACTCATAATTTTTTTTGCCAACCATAGACTCATAATGTAGTCCCCTACACATCTATCATTCGATAGATGGCCCTTATATTTGACAAAGAGATTGATAGAGAATTATGATAATGTCAACCAACTAAGCATAGTGTTGTGTCCTACATAACTAGAACCTTGTAATCCCATAATCTCAAACTAGTATGTAATAATGGATCACAGTGAACTGATAGTGTATTATCAATTGTTACACAATCTTTAGTGGAGTCTCATACATTGCACAACTTTGGCCAAAGTGTTATATTTAGTAAATGACTGAGAGTCATCTATCACCTACACTACTAAGGGTTGATTTGACTTAAGGCTATCTTAAGTTGCGCATATGTATTGTCCTTCAATTGATAATCAATCATCCCAGACTAACCTACAACATACTAATCTACTTGTAATGAATCTATTAATCAAGTAAGTACACAAGCTCCCTCCCATATTGGATTACTACCCTAGGAGTAACACAAGCTTTCCTAGTTAATTTAATAACTTAGTTGGGTGTACCTCAAGTGACTCTTGAATTCAATCAAGCCTAGTATATAATAACTAATATAAACACCCATCTCCTACTATGGAGTAAATACAAACACATTACATTCCATGTTCAAACATATCTAGTATAATTAAATACCTATGTCAAGTAATTTCTTCAATATATCTAGTATAATTAACTATTTGTGTAAATAAATCTCTCCTATCATGGAGTACTTAAAAACACATTATAAAAATATCCTAAAAGCTTCAATTCCATTTTTCAAAGACAATCATATGTACTTCTATTTCACAAACAAAAAAGACATTTCAAACAACATAAAAAACACATTAAATCCATGTAAATAGTAAGAAGAAGAATTCCCCATGCTTGTTATCCCAATTAATGATGACAATTTTTCCTTCTCCAACAATAATTCAACTTGATTCAGCTTCCTAGAAAAATTCCATCTTTCTCTCTTGTTGATAGCACCCTTCTCTCAAATAATAAAATAACTCTTTCTCACAAGAGCTCACTCTTTTCTCACTAATAAAATAGATGAAAATGGTTGGTAATAACTCAATTATGATAAATATCAAGTGACATATAATCCCTTGGTTAAGTGTGTCTCTCTCAAGTGAAATGGGAGAATTGAAATAATGGTCACACAAGAATATGAAAATGAGAATGATTATAAATGAGTGTCTTCCAAATGAAATGGTGTGACTATTTATAGAGCAACCAACATTCTAAAATACTATAGTTTAGGTGTGAAGAATGACACCACTTTCATGCAATATGAGTCAACATAAAAGGTGGCAATGATAAAAGCTCAAAATCAGCACAAATAATCAATAGATCAAATTTCTTATTCGCAACATTTCAAAGACCATTTCAATCTGCACATGGAGAATTCAAATATTTTTCCAAAAATGACATCTAAAAAGAAATTCAATCAGAGTGGTACCAAAACCTCTTTACTAGACTAAGTTGGCATGATTCTCAATAAAAGAGAATTAGTCAATGATAATTCCACAACACAGAAAATGAATCAATTGGTTTATGGGTTGAGTCAACTAAACCATATAAATGCATTGGATTGATTCCACATCTTTACCATATTTTATATCGACCCAGTCAAAACTTATAGATTTTAAACATATTGCTACGTTTCTCTCATATGTGTCTTCGTTGGCGATACGTAGTTCATACATAGTGTCGTGTAAATTTCCAAGTTGACTTCCAATTCAATGACTATAATCGACCCTTATGTGCCATGGTTGATTAACATCAAATGTAGTCTTCAATAAATTAACTCCTTATTAAATAAGAATAAGTCAAATTCTTATTACATATTCGATATGTCAAATATATATTATTATTATTATATATATTGTATATATCATATATACATATATATGCTATGGACATGGAAAAAGTAACCCTTCTACTTTTTCTTGTTTTGTCCCTCCTTGTGCTTAATTGGCTTGATTTCACCTTGATTTAATATTGCAATGTGGCCCACACATTCACATTAGGTCTTGAATCATTAATACTTTTATGATGTCTTGTAAAGGTGTTGTGAAGTGTTGTAACACAATTTCACACTTTTCTAGACTCCTCTTACTATAATTCACCTACATAACCCCTTATTATCACTTACCAAGTCTTATTTTAAAGTCTTTTAAAGTCTTGTAACAAAATTTCATGCTTTTCTAGACATTTCATCAACAAATACACCTTTCTTACACTTTATTTGGCCTCTTTATGCATTATAGACCCTAATTAAGTGTATTTTTGAATATAAACCCAACAAATATAATTTAAGACAACTTAATTTATGACACCCATTCACATGCCTTGAGTTGGACCCATTTTCCACTAGGGGTGAATGAGTCCCTCTTGGCACAAAAATAAAAATAAATTCATATTACTAGTAGGTTTTTATTCCTTAAGACCTATCATCAGCTTGTGATGTTGTATTTTCATTAAATTAGGGAATAATTATGTATAAATATATGATTTATATTCATTTTAGTCCCCATTCCAACTATTCATGCATTCAATTCATCATAACATTTAAGTATTCTATCATTCAATCAAGCATTCAAGCATCTTGGAGCAACATATCTTTAGACTTCAACATCAAGGGTTTGGTGAGTTTATGAAATTGCATGTTATTTTTTCATCATTATTTCTTTATTCCATTTCATTATCAAGGGTTTGATTACCAAACCGGGGTTTGACCAAGGAAAACCTCTATACTCTAACCCTCAACACTTTTCCACTCTTTGCATGCATGTGTTTGCAGGTCTTGTATGCATATTTCTCAAAGATATAGGTGTTAAAAGTGTCATAAAATTGTTGAAGATCATTCAAGGTCAACAAAATCCTATTTGAAGCTTGGAGAAAACTTTCACGTTAGATTTTCCAGATTTAGATCTAACGAGCTGTCAGGCAGAAAACTGTAGACCAGGACCCAAAAAATGACCTTTGACTTTCCCAAAATCTATAGGTGGACTAATTCATCATCTATAGCGAATGAATCTCACTGCAAGGCTGGAAAAAAAATCTGAAGTTTTATGTTCCTGGCATCTTGAAACCTGTTCTGACAGTTTTCACCAGAAATAGGACTAATTCGCCATTTGTGGCAAATGAGTCCCAGTGGACTTCAACAATGATCTTTTTAGCATTCTATAACCTCTCAACATCAACTTTCAGCCTCCAAGTTCACCTCATTTAGTTTCATTAAAATTTGTCTTTGTTTGTTCATGTTTTTAGTTCATGTTTACATACAACATAGTGTTTTCAAACACTTCATATTTCTTAGTTTTGTATTCATTATCAATATATTTTGTCCTTTTTTGCATTTATATCATATCATCTAGGCATATTGCATCTATACCAGATTAATCTTGAGTGTTTACATTACATTTTGGTGCAACTTTCTCCTTTTAGGTGAAAAACCCTAGAAGTGCTAGAAAGACCCTTCAAAGACAAAATCTTTGTTTACATTTTGGTGAACCCAACTTTAGAACATTTTCACTTTTGATTTCAAGTGCATTTACATCCTAGGGCTAGCTTGCATCATTATTTCATTAGGTTTTGCATTGTTTTGCATCCCAGGTTTTTCAAAATTGCATTAGTGAAAAGATCATATAGATTTCATTTTTGTATTTAAAAACACTGAAATTCTACATCTGCATCATAGTTTGACATTAGACAAAGTATACAAATAATCTTAAATTTTCTAAAAATTTTCTAAAAAAATCATCTTTGGACTCATTCCCCACCCTGGATGAATTAGTCCATTTGCATATTTTGCACTATACCTATAGACATGGAAAATATACTGACATGCTTGATCATGATTACTAACACCATCTCATCCTAAATCGTCCCTCAATATAACCATTTAATCGAATACCTTTATTTGACTAAATTCATTAATTTTCCTCTCTTAATTAAATAAAACATTTTATCTAATTAAGTCTTTCTCTCTCGTTAATTAATCAGTCCATTTGATCTAATTAACCCTATGTCCATATTTAATTAAATAATTTCCTTTATTTGATTAAATCTCTAAAGTCTATCTATTAAATTAAATAAATTAAAACCTTATTTGATTTAATCTAACATCATACCTTTTTAA
This sequence comes from Sequoia sempervirens, assembly GCA_007258455.2. NCBI lineage: Eukaryota > Viridiplantae > Streptophyta > Pinopsida > Cupressales > Cupressaceae > Sequoia > Sequoia sempervirens. Next base: position 347,827,387 of record VDFB02281492.1, on the reverse strand, counting down.
TTAAATAAATCAAAAGTCTTTATTTAATTAATCCTTTTATCATATTGTTCTCATATTTGATTTAAATAAGCCCATAAATCTAAGTCAAATTTGTCACATCATCTAATCTCTTGTTAAATTAGTTAACCTTGATTAATTTAATCTTCTTTCATGTCCCATCCTCTAGCTTTTGGCACTTGTACATGAAAATAGATTTATTTCATTTATTAAATCTCTATTTTCTCTCAACATGGCATAAATAGAGAATATTCCCTCAAATTTGAATTCAAAATCCAAGTGGACTTTGTCCTTCCAACAAGACATTTATTTCATTTTTCATTGAGCCAAGTGGCATTTAAGACATTCCTTTTCCCTCTTACATGTCATTTCACTAATTTCTAGTATCACCTAATTGCAGTTATGGGAACATTCATCAAAATGTGCACATCCTCCATCCACTCATATCTTGACAAGTGACACCTTAGAATTGGTTGATAGTTAGTCCCTCATTGCTTCATTTTGGGAATTATTCCAACTTGTCAATCTATAAATTAGAGGTTTCATTCCTCATTTGATCATCCAAAACTTGAGTAAACTTACTATACTCAAATCCATAGCAATCTTCATCCATATCATTGAGTTTATAACTAGGTTATGCAGATTTTATCTTGGAACACTCATCAACGAACAAAGCTTGCATAGGAGTTGGGAAAGGGCCAATTTCCAAATCAAATTGGAACCAACTCCCCCAAGAGATCAATAGTTTTCATTGCATTTGAATAGGATTTAATATCTTTTACTTGTGTTTGTTTATGTTCTTCATTTCATTTCCCTTTCATTGCAATTTGAATGGATTCCTTGGGGAATCATGATATTAACTTCCATTGGATCTAATTTAGTGTTTATCTCTTGTTCTTGTGCAGGTTGGGAATCTTTGTTGACATTTTGGCGCTAGAAGGAGGGCTTGATTGAAATCTAATCTCGTTTTTTCATCAAATTTCATGTTTTTCTTGTTGTTTTTACCCCTATAGGAAACTCCACCACTAGAAGCTCAGCATTGTTGTTTAGCACCATTGGGAACCCAACTTCACTATATCGCATCACTACAAATTCCAAAATGCAACGCCCCTTACTTCCCGCCCAAAATTCAAAATTTCAAATGGCATTGTATCATTTTTGTCTACTAAAATCTTCTCAAATCTCAAATTGCGTCGCTGACCTAAATAGAAATGCCTTCATGCTCACTATCCTGGCTATAGAGTGACAATGACTAGTAAGCAGCGCTATACAACACCACTGGTAATTTCAAACTCTAATGCCTTTGTGGGTTGCACTGCTAGAGGGAAGTAGAAAGTGAAAGTTGATTTATGACATGTGCTTTTTGTCAAATTCTAATTATTTGGTTTATTTTCTGATGTCCTAACTACATTTTTTTTATAGAACCTAACTGGTTTCTTATAGGTTGATTAGCTCAAAGGTGAAGGAGGAGAGAAGCATGATGATTTCATTCCATTATACCAAGTGTTTTTGAACACTTTAGTGTTTGTTTAACACTCTTAGAGGGTTCACAATCTCTCTTAAGGGATATTGTTGTCTTTCATGTTTAGTACCTACTAAATTCATTTTGGGATTTAAAAGGAACACTTCAATTTCTTGTTACAGAAGGCTTAAAATGAACTTTAGGACACAAACTTACTAGAGTTGGTTTTTGGATTTAATAATTGAACAAGGGAAATTCCACATTTGATTTGGTGCTTAAAAAGAAGTCATTTATTGCTTTGAGGGTTTTAAAAAAGAATATGTGCTACTTTTTGTTGTGATTGCTTACTCAAACTAACACCATTGAAAAGGACGTATGTGCTTCTCTCGCACCTCATGGAAATCTTGAGAATCAAAAGGACTTTTTGGTGATCTTAGGTTGATATAGTAATTTCCTGCACACTTCATTTTTGGGTTTAAAATTGAACAAAACATCTTGCGAGTATGAGTAGAGAATTATTGTGTACATTCTCTCTCTTTGTTGCAACAAAGATTGATCGAGTTATGAGCATTGTATTTGTTCACTTTTGTTTATCTTAGAGGACCTGCCTTGAGGAAAAAGTACTCACCCAAGGGAATGACTCAACCAGTAACACTCTAAAGCCAAGAGTATTTCTAGCTGAGATATAATTGTGGGTACTAGAACAAAGGCCAGTATCATGTGGTTGGCTCTGATGAGAAGGAGAAAAATGTTCTCTCACCACGTTTGGTCAACTCCTACGAACAAAAATTCCTAATTAAAACCTTTGTTCTAGGAAGGACAAAATCCCTATCTATTTGTTGGTGCAAGAACAGTCGTTCTAAAGCCGCCCCACACTTTGACAATCTTTAGTAGAAATGGAAAATATTCCATGGGAGTTTCATGGTTGTTGATGCTTGGCTACCCGTATAAGTGAGTGTCATGGAGGGGATCTAGTGGGGTCAAGCATCTAACCATTCACTAAAGATAAGCATAGCTAGACTTGTCCAAGTGGGGACTCAAAAAATAGTCTTTCATATCCATAGGGTTGTGCTTGTTTTTGGTTACAAAATGATTTGCTTGTTTGAAAAAAATTGGAAACAAACATTTAACATCATCAATATTTCAAACCCTTTAGGAGGAAAATATAATTGACCAAATACATGTGTTATTGTTTTCCCTTGGGATTTATCCTTAGTGGTTTCTAAAACCTTGGATTTACATCTCAATTTTTCTACTAAAGTTAACAATAGGTAAAAAATTTCCTTGATTTCATCAAAGTTCCACATAACATATCTTGTGGGATTCAAAGAAATTGGGACATTGGACATCTAGTTTGAAAAATCTAATCAAGAAGTGTTTGTGGTAAAAAAAGTCATTAAGCAAAGATTAAAAAAATTGAATCCCACATATGTATCCTCAATGATTTCATGCAAAATAAAAATCTAGAAACCAAGAATAAAATATCGTAGTCCCAAATAACATCAAAAGTGTCTCTCAATGCTATACGAATTTAGATGAAGATGGATTTTTAAATTTTATAGGAAAGCTTCAAGAAACAATCCCAGATTGTACTTATTCTATTATTCTCAAAATCCAACTCTCTTTCAAGAATTTGAACACCTTGTCTAGAGTAAAGCATGTTCTTCAAAACTGAGGTCTTGTAAGCAAGAGTCATTTTTAGGTTCACCTAGGATCAAAATAAAAACATTCACTCATCTTTCAAAACATCAATCAAAATCATTTCATTATCAACTCTTGAAAATATTGGAAAAATCCTTTATGATAAACTTTGAGAAAATCATTTGAAACCAAATAAAAAATCATCTTGTTTGACTAGATATGTGTAGATGCATCCTTCTCCACATATTTAGTCAAATTATAAAACTTTGTGGACAAATTTATCCCTTGATAAACATCCAACTTCTTGGGGTTTAGGAGTTCATAATCCAAAATCAATCATCTTGTTTGGTTAGGTGTGTTTAGATGAATCCTTCTTCTCACACTTTGTCAAATTAGCATCTTGAGGACAAATTCAGTCTAGGACAACATCCAACCTCTTAGAGTTTATGAGTTCACAATCCAAATCCAAATAAAATAAAATCTAATCCCAAAACAAAATCAAACCTCAAAATCTAAGTCCTAAAGTTTAACATCTCCTTCAAGATTTTCTCAAAAGTTCTAATCATCCATATCATCCACCTTTCACACATGTCATCATCATACCTTTGGTCCTTAATCAGCCTATAATTTTCTCTTTTATACCTAAGATTAGATCAATCCAAAGAATTAGAGATTCATCTCCCATATTCTTGAAAAGTGATCCTTATTTTATGGTTCAAACTAGAACTCAATACAAGAAAAACATGCAAGCCAACAAAGAAACATCCAATACAAGTGACCTAAGTCAAAAAAATTATGAAATGAATCTAGTTGGATCAAGAAATCCTCTAATCAAATTTCCTTCATCATCACAAAATCCTCAAGAGGAAGGCCAAGTAGAGGATCTTACCAATAATTCCTTTGGAATGTCAGAAGAGGAAATCACTAAAATGGTCTAAAATCTAGAGAATTATAAAATTATCAACATCATGATGAGACTCAACCCCTCACTATACATGCTTAAATTAGCAAAGCAAGGGGCTAAACTCCCTTCTGATTTTGATGTGAGCTCTATAGTGGAACCATCCTTTGAGGCTATGCCTCCAATTTCATCCACACCAACCATCTCATCTACACCACCATTCCAAAGCATCACTAAAAAAATCCCACAAATCACATCGTCCATGTTGCTCCAACTCAACCCATTGTTAACAAGGGAAGTGCATTTCTCAATGCTTTACAAACAAACCCCCTTGTCAATAATCAAGATTTGGACACAAACACCATTTTGGGGCAAACTGTACCCCAAAACCCATTACATACATATGTCCCTCTAAATTTTCATGATCCCCATCATCACCATCCTTTCAGGAAACACACCAAACATCTCTCCCCACAACCTCACAAGAAGAGAGTGACATATTTAGACTAGGGGGAATTTTCGACACTATGCCATTTCCTTGAGAGGTTCTACCACTCACATTTCCACCACTTCCACCATTGCCATAATCATCCACACCACTTCTTGGCTTAGGGATTCCTCCTTTACCAAGTATCATTCAAAATCAAACCAACATCCCAAATATCAATGAAAACATCATACCAAATTCCCAGATCTTGTCATCAACATCACAACAATAGATGGAAACCACACAAGAAATCACAACATCAATCATCCCTCAAAACATGGTCTCACAAGGACCAAGCATATCCATCACATGATCCACCACTCAAAACCCAACTAGCAACAAAATAGTGCCTTTCATCACCACAACAAGCACCATTCTAAATCCACCTCCACCACCACCTCCACCAAACACAAATACATCAAATTAATACAAAATTGCATTACAAGCTGCTCAACAAGCTACCTATCAAAAGGAACTTCAACAAATTCAAAACCGCCAAGTAGCACAACAAGTTTCTCAAGTAGCACAAGTCGCCCAAGCAACACAAGCCACACAAGCCACTCAAGCAGTGCAAGCCGATCAAGTATTGCAAGTTTCACACCAAGCATAATAAGCACAACAAGCACAATAGTATGCACACACCCAAGTATTATTAGAACAACAACAAGTTGCTCAAGCTACACAAGCCACACAAGCTACACAAATCACACAAGCCCATGCTCAAGCACATGCTCAAGCACAAGCTCAAGCCCAATACAAAGCTCAACAAGCACAAGCACAAGAAAAATATCTCGCACAACAACAAGCAGCCCAACACCAAGCATATCAACAAGTGCTAAAGCAATACCAAGAACAACAAGAAGCAACCCAACAAAAAGCATTGTTGGTGCAACAATAGCAACAAGCTCAGCGACAAGCAATACTGGCACAACAACAAGACCAACAACAAGCGTTGTTGATATAATAACAGGTACAAGCATACATGGCTCATTAGAATGTCCAGATACCATCAAAAAAATACCAAACAACCCACCCATCCCACCAACAAATGAACCACCTCAAAACAATTCCATCCCACCCCCTGATCTGCAAAATGATGTAGCAACACAAATCAAGTTACTTTCACAATAGGTACTTGATCTTCAATTAGGGAAAACCATAAAGACACCCAACAACTTGTTTCCTTACCCATTTGATAGAAGTATTGTAATAAAACTATTCCCCAAAGGATTTGAGATCCCCAAATTTGATAAATATCATGGGATGGGAAACCCTGAAGATCACATTAGGGAATTCTAGGTTCATTGCATGGAAGTCATGTATGATGATACCTATCCGATGTAGTTGTTTCTTAGAAGCTTGGCTAGCCATGCCATGGAGTGGTTTTATCATCTCCCTCTTGGCATCAAAAATTTCCAAGAGATAGTCGATGCATTCATCAAGAACTAGGCATCGAATATTGGAATGGATGTTAGTCTCGAAGAACTATCAACTCTGAAACAAGGTAAGAATGAATCATTTGCTTCTTTCTTACAATGATGGTGAACCAAGGCCAATCAAAGAGAAATGGGTCATGCCAGAGGAACAACAAGTGTGCACCATCATATCAAATCTTGAGGGAACCTTGGATTTTCATCTTAAAGTGCAAGGAATCACCACATATGATCAGTTGATCTCCAAAGTGCTTAACATAAAATGAGCCCTTATGACACAACCTGGAGGATCACCTGTATATCCCGAGCAACAAAAAAATCATCCATCCACAAGTTACAATGAGAAACCTTGCACATGTGAAAGGAAAAAAAATGTCACAAATGATGGTGTGGTTGATGCCAAGGTCCTAATCAGTGCTCCAAGGCAAAACACCCAAAACTACTAGCAACCACAAAACAATGATCTCAACAACACTCAAACCAATGCGGTATCACAACATGAACCAACAAACAATAAAGAAATCAAGAATGTCAATTATTAAAGGGGACCACCCCAGTAGAACAATAACTCCCCCAACTAGAAGTACACTACCCTTGGGGAAGCACTCGAAGTCATCATGAAGAAATTGATAAATGAAAACCTCATCAAGGCTCCCACCTATGAGAATTATCAAGAACCAGACATGAAACCACCTTGGTACAATGAAAATAAGCTTTGTGAATTTCACAAAATCAAAGGGTACACCACTAATAGCTACATGAGGTTGAAAAACCTAATCCAAGACTTCATTGATCAAAAAATCATAAAAGTGGAATAGCCAAAAGGAAATTAGAACCTCAAAATATACACAAATTCGATGCCTAACCATAGCAAAGGAAACAATAATAATGACAAAGGAAAAAAAACCTTAAAGAGCATAAATCATGTGTACGATCATGTCGTCACATCCATGGATGATTATTGTGCCACTCTCACCATCAAAGGAGCCCATGTTGATTGTGGTCACCACAAGAGATGGGAAAATTACCATCGCAGGGTCATCCCAGCCAAACATAGCACCCATGTCCAATTCAAGATATGTTCCTAGTGGCTACAATTTCCTTGATAAGCTTAAAACAACCCCAACACAAATCTCTATCATGGAGCTACTTAAAATCTCAATCGCCTACAAGAAGATCCTTGAAGAAGCATTAGCCTGATCAACTATCTCTGTAGATCTTGATCTAGAACAATTCCAAGCTATGGTCAAAAACATCATTACACCCAACCTCCTCATATTTTTTTATCAATATTTTCCCACTCAACCATCTCATAATCGTACACTCCATCTAAAGGCCCTAGTGCATAAAAATAAATTTGACTTAGTCCTGGTGGATGGGGGTGTAGGCTTGAACTTTTGTTCCCTCAAGATCATTAAAAATATGAAAATCTCTGAGGATTCCAGTGAAAATGGAAAAGGAATAACAATCAGAGCATATGATGACCAAGAAAGAGTGTCCCAAGGCACAATTCAACTCCCTATTCAAGTAGGTCCAACTATCATGGAAACCACCTACCAGGTCCTGAACCTCAACTTGCCTTAAGACATTCTTTTGGGACGTCCATGGATTCATGCAATGCAAGTAGTAGCATCAACCTTTCATCAATGTTTCAAATTCACATATGAAGGCCAAGAGTTCACCATACATGGAGATCCCAAAACATTCTCTTATTGCAAGAACCTAGAGGAAAAATACTACAAGATCACTCAAGTGCCTAAAAATGATGAAGGCCCATCAACAACATACATTGATCTAACCACTCTCGCATCCACTTCTGTGACAAATACACCCGCCACTCCCACCATCCCCACCATCTTTGATATCAAATTCATCATCCAAGACCATGGTTGTGGAAATTATACAATTCCCAAGAATGCTTTTGTGGTAGGAGAGTTACCACAATCTCCTAGATCACGAGGACGACTACAACCAAATGAAGCCTCCACATCCCAAACATCCCCTGAAGAATATCCCAACTTCAAAAGTTGGGGAGATCTTGGCCTAGAAGTAATAGAGGAGGACCCATCCCATCTCGTGTATCAAGACAATAGACCACCAGCCAATCTACCAATGGATAATAGTAGCAAAGGTTTGCAAATGATGCTCGTAATGTGCTATGATAGAAACCAAAGAATTGGATAAAACAATAACGAGATTCTAAAACCCCTCATTCCTAAGATGCAAATGAAAAATATTGGCCTTGGATGTACCCCTCTTAGTATAACCATACGTGGCTGAGATCCTCTAGTTAAGAAGGTCAGAACTCCTCAGCAAGCAACAACCAAACTCTGCTTACCTGTCTCTATTGGTCAAGTCATAGACAATTTCACATTTGATATAACCGATGTCTGTAGTAGTTGTGATGATGAAGACCCCATAACCAACCTACCTATGCCTTTTGAGGACACCACCCTTCTCATGATTAGCACCTTATCCTATGAGTATGAAAATCAATCCCATGATATTCGCCTAGTATACCCCCAACTCATCGATCATGACCAATAAGGACCACCAATTCTGGACACATTAAAAAATGATGAGGCACTCTCAAAATTGATGGGACTACAGGATAATATTCCATGTGGGGATTATAAATCAGGATTCATCATCTAGCTAGACACACATGCATATTATGGGGAAATGATTGAATCCCTCAGTCACAAAAGCAAAAAACTAAGAATAATCTCTAGGTCCTTGAGTGAAAACCACACTATGGCACTCTCTGACCCAAAAATAGTAAAATTAAAGGACACATCCAATGGTGAAAACCTCTATGAGGTTCTTGAGGATGGGGGATTCAATCTTCCTCTGAGTACTCTACACTGAGAAAAATAAATGGTCCTAGTTGGAAAATGCAATTAAGTTAATCTGGGAATAGAGAAGACCTCACACATCACATTCTATCTAGAGTCATTACTATCAGAAGAACAAGAACTCCTAGTTGCCTTCTTAAGAGAATGAAAAGTTAACTTTGCATGTACCTATGCAGAGATGCCTGGGCTTGATCCAAAAATTGTGGTTCATCATCTAGCAGTGTATCTTGAAGAAAACCATATTAGATAGAAGTTGAGAAAGATGCATCCTCAGATTCCCTACTAGTCAAAATGGAATTGAAAAAGCTACTTGACGTAGGATTTATACAACCAATTGACTGCCCAAAGTGGGTATAAAACTTGGTTCCTATTTCAAAACCTGATGGGGGCATCTGAATCTACACAGACTTTAGAGACTTAAACAAAGCATGTCTGAAGGATGACTTCCATTGCCTAACATTGACATGATTGTGGACATGATAGCAAGACATGAAATTCCTTCCTTGATGGATGGTTTCTTTGGATACAACCAAATAGTAATCACCAAAGAAGACCAAAACAAAACAACCTTCACTTGTCCATGGGGGACCTACTATTGGAACATGATGCCATTCGACTTGAAGAATGCTAGGGCCACCTACCAAAGAGCCATGACACCAATCTTCCATGACATGATACACAAAACTGTAGAAGATTATGTTGATGACATACTAGAAAAAACTAGAAAGAGGAAAGATCACATAGCAACCTTGAGTGCTATCTTCGACAGGGTAGAGGAGTATAAGGTCTGCTTAAATCCAAAGAAGTGTGTCTTTGACATACAATCAAGAAAGCTACTAGCATACATAGTATCTATGAGAGGCATTGAAATAGATCCAGCAAAAGTGAAAGCAATCTTAGAGATGGAGGCTCCCAAAAAATTAAAACAATTGAGAGGTCTCCAAGGTAGGCTTCAATCTATCTGTAGATTCATTGCACAATTGGAAGACAAGAAAATACCTTATTCTCACCTACTCTACAAGGGGGTAGCATATAAATGGGATGACACGTTCGAGGAAGCTTTCAATAAAATAAAAGAATATATACTCACACCTCTAGTCCTCATGCTAGCAATCCCAAGAAAACTATATATCCTCTATGTGTCAGCAATGACAATAGCCCTTAGTGCTCTTTTGGTTTAGCATTATGAAAATGGGACAGAAAGGGCCATCTACTATATCAGCAGAACAATGATTGGGCATGAGTTAAAGTACTCATGCATTGAAAAAGCATGCCTAGCAGTGGTGTTTGCTTCACAAAAATTCAGACACTACATGTTGGCACACAAAATCAAACTCATTTCCAAAATTGACCCCATAGAGTACCTACTATCAAAGGAAATGCTCATCGAAAGGATGGCTAAATCGGTCATGATATTATCAGATTATGAAATTGAATATGTGGAATGAAAAGAAATCAAAGGTGAAGTCATCATAGATCAGCTTGCAGAAGCACCCATGTACTCAAAAAATCCACTCATATTGGAGTTTCTAGATGAATCCATCTTTAATTTTAGCATAGCTAATCACTAGAAACTATACTTTGATGGTTCCTATACACAGCATGGATCAGGAGCCAGAGTTTTCTTCATCACCCCACAAGGAAACTATATACCGAGATAATACAAATTGGAATTCGCCTACACTAACAACATTGTAGAGTACGAGGCTTTAACCATAGGTCTTAGAATAGTAGTGTAGTGGCACATCATGGCCCTTAGGGTATATGGAGACTCTCAAATAATAATCAACCAAGTGAATGATGAGTACTAGACTAAGGATGACAAGCTCACTCCATACAATAAATTGGTGGAGACTCTCAAGGAATTCTTCATTGAAATAACATTTGAGAAAATTCTGAGAGAAAATAACAGAGTAGCAGATACCATGGCAACAATTGGTTCCTTTCTAGATATTCCTTGCAACATCCCGAAACATGAATTCTTGGTAGAGCAGCTTCTCATACCTACATTTGAGGTACTAGAGTCAAAATTTTTGTGTGAAATTGTTGGTCCTGGTGATCCCTAGTACCATGATATTTATACCTACCTATGAATAGGTGTTCTACCTATGGACTTACCCTTGAGCCTAAAAAGAACCTTTATGAAAAAATCATCTAGGTTTGTCATCCTAGGAAATACCTTGTATCATCGGAGCATAGAAGGAACATTACTGCGTTGTTTAAATGTTGAGGAGTCACTGACCTCCTTAACTAAGGTACATAATGGTATTTGTGGATCACACTCAAGCGGAATGGCCTTGGCCAATAAATTGCTGAGGATGGGATATTATTGGCCTATAATGGAAAGAGAGGTGCATGACTATGTCAAAAGGTGCTACAATGTTAGCAGCATGGGGACCTTATCCATGCTCCAGCTCAAGAGCTTCATCCTATTATCACACCATGGCCCTTTTCATAGTGGGGGCTCGATCTCATTGAAAAAATCACCGCCACCTCATCCAATGGTCACAAGTTTTTCATAACCACCATGAAGTACTTTACCAAGTGGGTGGAAGCCATCCCCATAACATATATCACTAGAAAGAAATTATCAAATTTCATCTTGAACTACCTCATATGCCAATACAATGTGCCCCAAGCTATTATCTTAGATAATGGGACACCTTTCAAGAATTAGGATGTTCATGACCTATGTGAAAAATTAAAAATCCAACATCGCTTTTCCAATCCATACTATCCCCAAGGCAATGGTTAAGAAAAAGCTACCAATAAAACCATCCTAAAAATCCTTAAAAAGATAGTTAATGACACAGGTTGTGATTGGTATCTGTAGCTAAATCCTGCCCTCTAGGCCTATTGAACCAACATCCACACACCCACTAACACCACCCCATTCTCCCTAGTCTATGGATTAGAGGCAATATTACCCATTGAGATTGAGCTCCTGTCACTAAGAATATCATTGCAAAACCTCATCACAGATGAAGAATACCGAGTATCAAGACTGAATGAGCTGGATCTACTAGATGAGAAACATATGGATTCCTTAAATCATTTGCAAGTTTATTAGAATTAACTCAAGAGGAGCTATAACAAGAAGATCAAAAACAAGACTTTCTAAGTCAGAGAACTTTTCCTAAAAGAGAATCAAAAGAATGTTCCAATTCCAAATGGAAAAGGAAAATTTGAACCCAATTGGTTGGGACCATTTTTCATCACAACAAATTACAAGTCAAGGGCATATCAATTATCAACACCCAAAGGGGAACCTCTACAGAAGCCCATCAACGGTTCACATCTTAAAAAGTTTTATGCCTAATCTTTCAAGGTATAGAACCAAAAATCCAAAAAATCAGAAAAAGTCCCAAAAAAATGGTTACCTTAGCAAAAACTTGGAAAATAGGCATCTTCATGACAACAAAAAAATTAAAAATAAAAAAATCCAAAAAAATCCAAAAATGGATCAAAAACAGTAAAGAGAAAAATCATCCTCTGGTGAAAACCACTTCGGTGGCACTTTGGGCAAGTACCTTGGTGAAAACCTAGCAAACAGGCACCTTTTGTAAATAAGCACTTTTCATCCACCATGATCTTCATGACTTGTTCTGCATGGCCATCCATCAAGCTTCCATCATCCATCACATTCCATATCTCCATCCATCATCTATTTGACATCCGCATCATAGCTTGGTCTTGTGTTCGTATCATGATCCCTCCTAGCACTACTCGACCCATCCTCAAGGTCAGTTTGTCTTGCCTTTATCAAAGTATACTATTGCATCAAGCTGGGAGAATGTTCTCATCAGATCATATTTATGTATATTCTTGAAGTCCTTAAATTAGAAAATCCAAAAGCATTCATAAAACCAAGAAAATCCAAAAAATATTCAAAACATTCAAAATCCAAAAAAAGGTCAAAAAGTTAGTCAAAAAGTTAAAAATAGAGTCGTCTTGTCAAACTACAGGTCTCTAAGCCTTGAACATAGGCAAGGTTGTTCTATGATCATCCCCCGAGATAGTTAGGTCAGTCCTTTACGAGTCTGTCATAATAAACTAACAATCCATTTGTTCATATCTCATCAATAATCGATCAAGTCGTTAGTCAAACTACGTGGTCTTTGTGTCTATAACATAGGAAATTCCAATTTGTTGATCAGTCCCTGAGGCCCCTAAGATAGGTATTTAGGTTAGTCTCTTGATCAAAATTTTAGAAAACCCCCAAAAAATTTGAAAATCAAAAATCAAAACATTTGAAAAATCTCAAAAATACCAAAAACAGCCTCAAGATATTTCAAAACATAAAAAAAATCCAAATATTTGAAAAAATCCATTTGTCCCATCTCTCTTTCACGCAAAATAAACATCACTCACAATAAACAATCATCATCCCCAACCTTTGGTGAAACAACTAGAAACAAGGATAGTAGGTTAAAAATGAAAACTCAATCGTCAAAAGTCTCAAGTCTAGGTCAGTACATAAACAAGTTGGGTATGTGCAAGATCATGATGGGCCAAAAAGTGGCAATATGATGGGTATGTGGCTGAAGACTATTTTTTTACCCAAAATTGATGAAACGAAAAGGGTTTTAAAAGGATATTCTCAGCTTTCCACCGATATAAATTATGCTTTACTTTGAATTTAATAAGTAATTATTATTTATTTTCTATTCAAATTATTACTAAAGTCATGATTGATAGGATGATTGAAAAACATCTATAGCTTTCAAATGGTATCACATTTTTTGAATCCAAAACATGCATCACATTCTATGGTTCACATACTATAGGATTTAAAAAAGAAAAATTGAATTTCATGAAGTTTTGACCAAGTTAAGGTGGTCAGACATACGAGTTTTTATATTTTTTTAAATGTTGTAATAAAAAATTCATAATTAATTATTTAGTTTGAAAAAAAATTACAAAAAAATATGCATCACATCGTCGCATGAGTCCTCTACTTATATCTAAAATCTTATTAAAAAATATTATCATTTTATTGTGGTTAGGGTGGTCAGACAGACACCTACTTCTGATTTTTTCCCTGAATTTTAAGTACCACTGCATTGAAATTTCAAATTTTCACCAAATAGTTCTTTTTTAAAAATAATTCTAGTAGTTTATAAACTACATTCAATTTTCTATAGATTCTATTCTTACATATTTTTGAAATAATATACATAACTTATTCAAATTTTTACGTCAAGTTGCCTAACTTTGATTTTTCTGAATATTTTGCCACTTAAGGGCCTATTTTTTCCATGATGATCCTGCACATACTCAGTTGGTCAAATCTTTTTGTCAATAGCCTATCATCCAATTAGTCCCATATCAAATAATCTGATATCGTCATGTCCTAGGATGCATCCTTCCTACAATGGACATCAATATCAGGCATCACCGTAGTTTAGTCTTGGCTAGCAGTATGAAGAACATTAGCTTGTTTGTTTACTTCATCTTTCTCTTTTGATTTATCTTATCGTGCTCATTCCAAGGACCTCGATGATGTCTGAACAAAAGGATTTAGAGAGATAGGAATGGGGTAACGATCATTATATTTTATCTATTGTGCTTGTTGGATATGTTTGTAATATAACCTTGGTCATATGTGCTTTGTTTAGATGTAGGGAGGGTGTTTTAGATATCTTGTTGACCACATAGGAAGGCTTGCTTTCCTATGTTTTGGCCCAACATATCCAAAATATCCAAACTACATCTTGAATAAGGTTCTGTATGATAGGTGTGAATAGGAGTACTCCTATCTGATTGTCAAGTCAAAGTTCATCACACTATGTGCAATGCCATCCTGGTTCTTAATACCTTGATGCATCATGTCTATGTGTGTTATCAAACATAAGGTAATTGGCCCTTTGAAAATCCTAACTCCTTGGCAAGAAAATCATCATCATCATCATCTCATGTCTTGTTGGAATCTCTTCTTTCTTCCATTTCTTCTTTTTTTACATGCTAACAGGGTACTATGACAGTCAATCACCATTTATCACTAAGAATGCATTCATCTTGTTAGAACTATAAAATTTTCAAAATTTTACAGTTGTCTGTACCCATAAGTTTTCCAAGAAGTCCATGCCATAAGCTCATGAATCCGCTTGGCATATCATGTTTTCCCATATTTTGTCATTTGGTCCCATAGAATTCATCTAACCCTAAGTATTTCAATGTATAATTCATATCAGAAAGAGATGGTGAGGGTCTCCCCGATCCATAAAGCCTTTTATACTACCGTGTGTCTTTTATAGTCTATCAGCAAGAGACCAAGATTGTCTTACCGATAAAATTTCATTTGGTAATACACATCGAGCGGACACAATTCATAGTCTTAGCGAAAGAAAGATCCTATCACCAAGACAATATGCATCGGGGTGAGTCATATCGAGCCTATTGGTGTCTTATTGATTGAAAAAATAGAGACATATCGACAAGAAAAAATCCATTGGTGTAATGTCATGGAGCATTCATTTGGTCTCACCGAAAAAGCAAGAGTGGGTTTCGTTGATGATTATCAAGAGGAAGTCAGGGAGTCTTGCCAACTCATATGTCACACTGACAAGATTATGTTAGTAAAGGACTTGGTAGTATGTATTGATTATCGAGGAGACTAGTTTTATCAGAGAAAGATATCAGAGTCACATCGAGTGTTGTTCCATCAGCAAGAGAATAATTATGTCTCGGTGACCAAAAAGAAAACCAAAGGATATATCTTGGCAAGATATGAAATAAGCGAAGGAACATTTTCCCAACTCACAATGTTACAATGATAGGCTTCATCGGCGAGAGTTACAATGATATACATAAGACCGAAAGGATAACTATTGGTGAGACTCAAAGCATCGATGAGACTGCGGGACACCAAAGCGATATATAGTTTGTGGTAGATGGAGAGACTTGAAGTGTTAGTGAAACCACAGGATGTCTTGGCAGAAGTTTTAAATGAACATTGGTAAAAGCCATAATCGAGAGGTCGCCCAAGATTTGAAAATGTCTCACCGACAATATTATATGATGTGACGGCGAGAATTTCGAAAAAAGACCTACTACACTCCTGTTTCAGCTAAAACATTAATGGCATGACGGAGCACAAATAACTACATGAATTAAGGAAAATTCAATTGGAAACATTAGTGTGGAATTGATAGCGGAGGAAGTAGAGGGGAAAATGAAGAACCGGGGCATTCTTTCAGTCCAAAGGTTTCAAGCGAAATATAGTAAGTTCTTTGTGCCTTAGTTCCTATAATTTTGACTTCTATAACTTTTGAAGAATGGAATCCTCCAGCTCAGGAAAATCAAAAGGTAGAAAATATGGTGAAAGTAGTTAGCCTAAAGGGAAGAAATACAAACATAAAATAGAGCATGAGGGCACTAAACAAAAGCTAAATTATGATCTCATTGACCAATTACCTGGCTCTGGACCTAAAGCCAGATGATCTGCACAACTTAGGGCAAAAATAGATAAATTGGATGACAAGTGTAAACTCATAGGAGATATTTGGACTTCAATAAGAGGTTATGAATTGTTTAGCTTTCATTACCATCAGAGAAATTGTTTCAAACTAGTATGTAATCCATGGAAGCTTAATCTGGGAAAACTAGTGTTCCCTAATGTATTTGTCAATGTAGAATTGGTAAAATTGTTGGTTGTCCATTATAATTCGAAACTCAAAGCTATATGTGACCCATCCAGGAAACCACTAATACACATATCAGAAGATGCAATAGGTGAGGTTTTCAATTTGGAAGGGGTTTGCAAAGAGAAAATCATATGTGAAGAATTAGAGAGGGAGTACAAGAGGATGGACACAATTTACAAGGGTTGGATGTTACCACTCCACAGAATTAGACAAGGTTGCAAACCAGTTCCTCTAGAAGATAGCGATGGACCCCCTTTTCACGTTGATCTTTTTGAACCCTATATGATGTATACTTATTTATCGGTAGGCCAAGTATTGGGAATGGAAGTCCCTGAATATATGTCAATTGTGCCTATGATAATTTCAGCAGATATCCAGTATCACAATTCTAGACCATTTGATTATGCCTCATACATTTTTAAGGGGCTTCATTATGGGTTGATGGAAATAAAGGTCAGACCTTCTATCTGACATCTTAGGCATTACTCATTGTTGATGCACATGGTGTTTTATTTTCGATAGGAGTTAGGGTTGTGGCCTCAAGAGATGAGAATTTCCCAATTTGAGAAGGAAGGCACGACATTACCTGTTCAATCATGGATGACTATCTAGGACAGTAAATTTGCTAACTCTAGTTTTGTACACTTTCAGGAGTTTTATTTGAAAACATTGTACAAATTGTATAATCATCCATGTGATTATTCTTTATCTAAAGAGATAAAGAGGTTTCTCAAGCCTAAAGACTTCAATGGGCCAATTAGACACAATTGGGGGGATTGGTATTGCTTGGAGGATGCTACCATGAGTAGGGTTTAATGCTTAGTACATTGTGCTTCAGTGATTTTACTGTATTAGCCAAGGAAGGGTACAATTTGATCCTTGATAAGTTACTACAATATAATATGAAAAGAGGACCACCTAGGAGGAATTTTGATCCAGAAGGGTACATCAATTCTATTAAACTAGAGATAAACTTTGGAGGGTATCAACATGTGCCCTATCAATTTGATGATATGATCCAGAACCTAGAAGCTGAAGAAGCAGAAATAGTGGTCGAGAAATATAATAAAGGGTTGTAGGATAAAGAGCTATTATCTTCTGGGGAGGAGGCATCTGAGGCTAATGTGCCACAAAACCAACCAAATAAGATGTCAAGATTGAGAACTTAGCATTACACTTTCCCTGCCAGGGAATTAAGTGCTGAGGAGAATGTAGATGCGGATGCAAGGCATGTAGAGTACAAATCATTTGTAGCAAATGATGAATTTGTAAACTCTCTAGAGTATAAGGCATTCTTGTACAAAAAAAAAGGAAAAGAAATAAGAGAAAAGGTTGATAATATCACACTAGGTAATGAAGAACAATTACTAAATGACCTAAAGATGTGTGTGGACAGAGAGATGGCAAGTATGATCCCTGAAAAGGGAAGGAAAAAGTTGGAAAGTGTCAGTGTTATGATTTTTCCAGGGTTAGATCTCAATTCTACATTAGTTTTTGATAGTTTCTTGAAAGATAGTAATGCTACACACAAGCTCAACCCAGAAAAGGTGACAGAAGTATATGCAGGGTCAAAATACAATCCAGATGAAGGGTCATTAATGATTTGGGCTTTATATCCTCCTCACAGGAAACTAGTTTTCATTGATACTGAGAAGGCATTTGGCATGTTATGAATTTAAAGATAGGAGAGGCTGATCATGTAACAACTGCAAAAATTTGAATCAATGTAGAAAAACTAAACAAAGCCCAAATTTAGATGTTAATCAAGGAGAGGGAAATGTACAAAATGAATAACGAGAGAATGTTGAGAGAAAATGACCACCTGAAAGATTTCTTAGGTGTCAAAATGAAATCAACCAAGTTGCTCAGTCATGGTGAAAGTTCACAAGAAAAATATCACTGGGAAGGATCAAGTGCCTACTCTCAAGGGAAATATGATACACTTGTAGCAATGATTAAGAAAATACAAGCCAGTCTAGCAACTTGGTTAAATATGCTCTAGGGAACACACTCACATAAATTTGTTGCATTGCAAGAACACAAAAGAATGGATGGCAGGATTTTGGAGAAGTTTCAAGAAATAAACCAAAGGGGTGTTTCTGATAATGCAACAATTGAGGTTGCAAATCATTTTGTGAATAAACACTGAGACTTCTTTGAAGAATTGCAAGGGGATGCGCAGGGATTGATAAATGCTACCAAAAAAGGATTGAATGCATTCTTTTATGATAAAGGAGGATTAAAAGAAATTACTATGTGGAAAAATGAAAGTTAATCGATACAACAAGAAATTCTGAAGATAGCTACCGCAGAAGATACAACACTAGATGAGGCATGCAAACAAAATGAGAAGATGGTAAGAATGGAGATCACGATCTAGAACGCATTGGGAGATGCAGATACGCATAAGCATTGGGATTAATTGGACCACTTATCAAAGATTCATTTATGACATTTCTGAAAGGATGTGTCCTTTCAAGTAGTTGATGTATAAATATTCGCTTTAGTACCGAAACAGGATATAATAGGATATAGAAGAAAGATATAGTAGATTACAATTTTTTACAAATATAAGACTATGATGAATGTTTAAAACTATGCAGATATCAATGAAAATCATTTGATGTGGTGGCATATTTTTGGTATCAGTAGTTTGTTGCGTTAATTGAAAGTATTACTGTAGTTGTCTCCAAGGTTGATTTTTCTGGTTATTTAAATTGATATAACAAGTTTATATTCAGTTTATTGGTACACTCTTGTTGTATCTGTATGATTGATTAAATGGCTCTTTCAAGAAAATATTAAATCCTTTTAGTTGATCATAGTAATTAGGGAATCTCATTTGGATGATTAAGAAGAACTTGGTAGTCATATTCTTGCATGTTTATACAAGTTATAAACTCAAATATATGTCGAACAATTAGAGTACTTTCCAAAAAGAAGTTACTCATTTTAGATTTCTTTTGACTCTGCATACCCAATAAGGAACTAGTCTCCACATTTTCATTATTTTAGTTTCACTCATTATTCATATCTGTTAAACTGAATATATTATGTTTTAGCTTTGATATTGCTATACAATCTATACCAAATCAAATTTTATCCACTCCCATTTTCCATTGTGGGTACGATACTTTAAATAAGCATAAGTCAAGTCTTCCTTATTCATATAGGTATACTTGCCTATGTCTAGCAGCACCTGAAGAGAAGAAGGTTTAAACCATTTTTACCTTGTCTGTTACCCTGAAATGTATCAAGAGATTGGCAACCTATTGAGGTATTTTACTTGCATTTTTGAGAGCTAAAAAATTGGCAACTCTACTGGGGAGTCAACTCAGAGTCAGGGCCTTAGTCATAGAGTCAAAAATCCTATATAGACTTAGCTGGGAATAAGAAATAACAAACACTTTCTCACTTTCAAGAAAGTGAGTGGCGACCTTGACAAGAATATTGCATCTATCCAACATGAATGGTAGAAGATCCCAATATAAGGGAGGTCCTTCTGGAGGTCTTGCTGGCAATAGTAAGTGGACACACAAGGATGATAAGGTTGATAAGGGTAAGAAGATAAATGATGACATGTGCATAACAAACAAAGACAAATCATCGAGACCACATTGTGAAACATATGACCGTTATGATACATGGAGAGATAATTTGAGTGCAGAACCTTGTACCCCATAAGAACAAAGAAATCCTTTTTATAATCCTTAGAAATAGGCTAAGTTCAATGCTCAATATGAAGCTGAAGGAATCAGATATCAATAGGAAAATGATTAGAGAATGGAGGGTAAGCAAAATGAGTTCATAGATAATGTAAACCCTCAAGAAAATTACAAGTTCTTGACTCACAAAGAAATAGAAGAACAGTTTGAGTTTCATAAACAAGAAGTAGAAAGAGAAAAAGCTGAACATGAGAAGGCCCAAATGATAAAAGAAATCCAAGACTTCAAATTTCAAAAATCCCAAATTACTGCTTAGACAACTAGTTTTTCAAAGTATATACCACCTCATAGGTAGGGAAATAATAATGCACAGGGCCTTCTGATCCATCAAAGGCTCCTTAGAATTAGATAGGAAATCAATACAAATAGTCAAACCATCCACCACATATTTCCTCACAATATACAAATACACAACCACCTCATGGTCAGCATTACGTGCCACATCCTCATGTACAATACGACAATCTGTTGTACCAGTATCAACACCCACCTAACCCTCCCCCTCATCAATACACAACAATGATCAGACAATTCAACTTGACATGGTTTCAATTATACCCTTACCCTATGGATGGAAGTTGGAGAAGTCTTGTTCCTAAGTTTACAGGGAGTAGTGCAATTACTACCGAAGATCATTTAAGGAGTTTCAATGCTTTCATCCAAGATTTGGATATGCCTTATGAGGATTTACATATGAGGCTATTCATGATGTCGCTCACTGAAGAAGCTAGGGATTGGTTCAATAGCGTACCAATAGCCTCTATTAATTATGTACAAGAATTTTAGGATCACTTTCTCAAGCAATATGGGAATCTAAGTGCACCAGATGCTGCTCTTCATGAATTAGTACAGATTCAAAAACATCGAAATGACTCAATTTATGATTTTAACTGGAGATTCAACAAATTGAAGAATAAGATACCACCTGGATCAAAGTTTCCAGACTTTGTAGCATTGAGTATTTATTTGAATGCGTTCAATCCAAAAATAGGGTATGAACTAAGAAATAGGTTCCCAAGAGATATAGCTGTAGCCCAAAAGATAGCATTAACTATTGAAAACAATAAGAAAGCTATTGGGATAATAAGTAAGAGAGACAACCCTAGGGTTGCTCAACAAGCCAATAATTATCAATACAAATAGGAGAACACATACATAAATGAGAGGCCTAGGTTACATGACATGCCCTACGGTACAAATTGGAAGGATGAAAAACCTATAATAGATAGGCCTAGAAACAAAGAAACTCCTGATCCATTAAGGAAGAAGGGAGTGTATATGGTCAATAACAATTGTTGGTGTGAAAGCTATGATAAGCCACATTCCCTAGATCATTGTGTTGTAGCCCAAAGAATGCAAGAAGAAATACTCTTCACCGTGTTGAGAAGAAATACTCATCTTTAGAAGATGAAGTTTATGACTACGATGTTTCAAATCAAAGGTGCAATGTCCACATGGCTGAACAACAAGTTTTTTCTAATTTTGAAGAAGATTATACAAAACCACACTCTGTTGAGGTGCCTACTCAGTGCAATATGAGGAAACTCACCGAAGAGGAGATAAAGAGGTTAACCATTGCTACAATTGAAGAAGAAAAGAGCAAGTATTGGTTAAGAAATAGGACAATGAATGAAAAAGAAGGTGTCCCCAGAGGAATATTTATAAAAGATCAAAAGGTGACATAAGGAATTTTGAAGAAAATAGAAAATAAACAACATGATAAAAATGAACAAAAGCTTTTCCAAAAGGGGGAAGTTAAAGAGTTACACAAATAAATGCAAAAGACTGATCAATCAAGTAAAAGAGAAAAGGAAGACAACAAAGGAGAAACATTGGAGCAAAATAAAATGATTAAGGCAGAGGGTTCCTCTTTCAACTTCACTCAGGCTTTATCTCAGGTAAAAATGTTTGTTCCACTACTTGAGATGATGAAAATTAGGGAATATAGGGATAGTGGTGTTCAGTTGATAACAAGTGGAAATGAAAACATATAAATTCTAAAAATAAGATGGCCACTAAAACAATTAATAAGCAAGAGAAAGTAAGTGTCCCATAAGTTTTCCTAAATGATGTATTAATAAATCCCCCACAAATTGATCCTTTTTTCACTACGTTACTTATAAATAACAAACTGTTAAGGAATTGCATGATAGACTTAGGCGCTGCTATAAATATTATGTCAATTGGAGTTATGAATCAACTTGGCATGTGGGTAGATACTAATGAAGGGAAATTTTATGCAATGGATAGCAGGCCTTTTCTTGTGGTGGGTATTATGAAAGATGTTGAAGTCAAACTAGCTACTTATCCTTAGGTGGCCTATAATATAGATATAACAGTAATTGATATCCCTCCTTAGTTCAGGATGCTTCTATCAAGAAAGCGGACAACAATGGTTGGGGGAAATGTCCAATTTGATTTGTCTTATGCAACAATTCCAGCGAATGGTCAAGAAGTTAAGTTGTACAGGGAGCCAAGGATGAACCAAGTTGTTGATTGTGTACCTCAAGATCAAGTCAATTGTTTTTGTGATGTGGATCTTGGAAATTTTAAGATACAACCAACCTAGCCAAAATTAGTCAGTGATGATCCAATTGAAAAGCATGATGCACAAAATTGCAATGGTGTGTGGAAAATGTACTTTGATGGAGCATATAGACAAGAACGTAATGGAGTAGGAATAGTATTTGTTTCACCTAAAGGAGCTACATTTAAATATTCATTTTTGCTGGCATTTGAATGTACAAACAACGTGGCAGGGTACAAAGCTTTATTAACAAGTTTGAATATAGCTGTAAAACATAAGATCAAGTTGCTAGTTGATTCACAAGTTAAATCAAAATATGCTGCAAAACATAAGAGACTGAAGCAATATAGGAATGTTGTATAGGAAAAAATTGACCTACTTGATGCTTTATCCATTGTATGGGTAGATCGGTCTAAAAACATAATGGCATACTTTTTATCAAGTGTAGCACTAAGAAGAGATGAAATTACACTAGCTAGAGTGTCACAAATTGAGTTCAAAACAAGACCTGTTGTGCCTAATAATATATACAGTTGGAAGGTTTTTAATGACGATACTGACCTCCTAAAATTTCTTCACTATATAAATCAATATGAAGCTCAAGAAATTGATTTCAATGCCTTTGTAGAAGAAGTAGATGGGAAGCAAACAATATTTGGGAAGTAGGTCTTACAACTTAAAACTAATAAGCTTCCCAAAAGGCTAGTGGCATTGGAGAGGGTATATGATGGAAGTGATCGGTCCCTCATGAATCATATGCCAATCAAGAGAGAGGATATTGAAGAGATCAACTTAGGGACTGAGATGGCACCAAGAAAGGTATGCATAGGGAAGAAAATAAGCCCAACAATTCAAAGAATGTTTATAGCATTACTGAGAAAATATAAACATGTATTTGTATGGTCCTATGAGGACCTTAAAGCATATAGGGAGGATTTGTTTCAACGTGAAATCCTGTTGAAACTAGATGCAAAGCCATTTAGACAGAAATAAAGACCCATTAACCCAACATTGGAACCAAAAATGTAGGAAGAATTGGCAAAGATCAGAGATAGGGGTATCATCAAACCTATCAAGCACTCAACATGGGTCTCAAACCTAGTTCATGTGAGGAAGAAAAATGAAGATATCAGATTATGTGTGGACTTCAGAAATATAAATGTGGCATCTCTCAAGGATAATTATCCTCTACCTAATATGGAGGTTGTACTACATAAAGTGACAGGGTGTGAGTTGTTATCTATGATGGATAGGTTCTCTAGTTACAACCAGGTCAAAGTCAAAGAATCTGAGTAGTACAAGACAAACTTTACAACTCCATGGGGAATGTATGTTTATGTGAGAATGCAATTCGGTCTCACAAATGCGGGTGCAACCTTTCAAAGAGCTATGGATGTAGCATTTGCATAGTTGATTAATGCTATCATGGTGGTGTATCAAGATGACCTTATTGCTTATTCAAAAAGGGTTGAAGATCATGTAGAACATTTGGAAAAGGTATTTATTAAAGCTTTGGAATATGGTATTAGTCTAAACCCTAAAAAATGTCATTTTGTAGTCACAAAAGGTAAACTCTTAGGTCATATTGTGTCAAAGGAGGGAATTAGAATAGATCCTCAGAGGGTTGAAGCCATAGATAAAGATCCTATCCCTAAAACTGTCAAGGCCATCCAGTCATTTTTTGGATAGATCAACTTTGTTAGGAGATTTTTTTTCTAATTTTTTTGAAATCATTAAGCCCATATCAAAAATGTTAAAGAAAGGAAAAAAATAGATTGGACTGCAGAAGCATTAGAAGCTTTTATATCAATCAAAAGGGCCATCAAGGAAGCCCCTATCCTTAAGTCTCTAGATTTTTCAAAACCCTTTCAAATATTTTCATTTGCTTCGTTGCATACTATAGCTGTTGTTATATTACATAAAAATGAGGAAGCTCGTGAACAACCTGTGTCATTTTTTAGCAAGTCATTGTAGGGGCCAGAATTGAAATATGATATAATGGAAAAACAAGCATTTGCATTGGTAAAATCCACAAAGGATTTTAGGTCGTATCTCGTTGAAGCTAAGGTGATTTCTTATGTCCCTCATGCAGTTGTTAAAGATATCTTGACTTAGTCTGAGGTAACAGGAAAGAGATGCATGTGGATTAATAAAATCCAAGAGTTTGATATGGAAATTCAAATCACTAAATTGGTGAGAGGTTAGGGTTTGGCTAGGATAATGGCAAAATAAAATATCAAAGCAAATCAAATCTATAATATAGAAGAGGAAGAGAATGAAATTGCAAGTATTGCTTATACTCCTTGGTAGGCAGACATCATGCATTACCTCAGACACATGAAGTGTCCAGAAGGATTAAATGATAGTCAAAAAAGAACTTTAAAGCTGAAAGCATCTAAGTATGTGTTCATGGAAGGCAATTTGTTTTGGAAGAATAGGGATGGGATATTGTTGTTATGTATAGATGAGTCACAAGCTAAGCATGTCTTAAGAGAAATGCATGAAGGGGTCTATGGAGGCCATTATTCTACGAAGACAACTGCACATAAGATTCTCAGGGCAGGATATTACTAGCCAAAAGTTTTTAATGACTCTTTTTCATATGTAAGAAGATGTGAAGCATGCCATAAATCACTGATACATTTTGAACCATTGTTTGACGAAAGCCTGTTTGAATTTTGACGGCTGTTTGTCGCTATTTTTGCATCAAAATTTTGACAACATTTGAAACGTCGAAATTCTGACCCGACATCTATCATCGAAAAATGGTTCAAAATGTATCAGTGAATTCTCTAGGAAAATGAAGTATCAAGGAGCTTTACCACTTAGACCTTTGCAAAATGAAGCCCCTTTCCATCAGTGGTGGATTGATTTTATTGGGGAAATACAAGAGAAATCAAGTGGAGGGAATAAGTGGATACTAGTAGCGACTGATTATTTCACCAAGTGGGTATAAGCAGTCCCAACCAAGCAAGCTACAAGTAAAGTTGTGACCAATTTTTTAATGGATAACATCATTACCAGATTCGATACACCACAGATTAATTACAGATAATGGGATGTGTTTCAGATCTGATGAATTCAAAGATTTTTATAGCACATATGGCATTACTATTTCTTATGCAGCTCCCTACCATCCGCAAGCTAATGGTCAGGTAGAGTCCAGCAACAAAAGTCTTCTTAAAATCATAAGGAGAATGCTATGTCAGAATAAGAAGGCTTGGGATTAAAAATTGAAAATGGTTGTGTGGGCTGATAGGATCACTATAAAAAAGGCAATTGGAAAATCCCCATTTGAATTAGTATATGGAACACAAGCTAGGATGCCTCTGTAAAATTTGTTACCAATTTACAAGTTTATCCTTCAAGAAGATATAGATATTCTAGAACCCATGGAGGAGAGAATGGAGTAGTTGGTTGAACTTGATGAGACAAGGAGAGTAGCTCAAAACCAGAACATGAAGTTGTAGGCACAGATGAAGCATTTATTTGATAGAAAAGCAAAAGATAGAAAATTCGAGGAGAATGATATGGTGCTAATTTGGAATGCAAGGTGTCAGGAGAAGGATAAGCACGGGAAATTTGAATCTTTTTGGTTGGGACCCTTTGTTGTTGTTGGTAAGAAAGGTGAAGATTCATATTATTTGCAAAACATGACTGGCAAAGAATAGGAGTTTCTTGTACATGGGAAATTCTTGAAGCATTTTCTCTCTTGAGAAATACAGAGGATTAAGGGTTGCTAGTGCATGGACAACTCTTGAAAATATTCTCAAAAATTTCTCTTCCATGCACAGTAGTCTAGGAAATAGAAGGAATAGGAACTACTAGTACATGGACAATCTTGATATTCCTTCTTTTAAAATAAATATTTCCATGTACAGTAGTATAGGGTCATGTTCATCTCCATTTCCATTCATTCCATCTTGCTTATTAGCCCATCACCTTCAGTTTGGTCTGCTCATCCAGAGATCTGAATCCTTGCAATGATCTCACAATCATTCATCCCCAGATGGAGCCACTATTAGAACTATAAAATTTTGAAAATTTTACAGTTTTCTATACCCATAAGTTTTCCCAGAATTCCATGCCATAAGCTCCTGAATTCACTTAGCATATCATGTTTTCCCATATTTTGTCATTTGGTCCCATAGAATTCATCTAAACCTGAGTATTTCAATGTATAATTCATATCCGCAAGAGATGGTGAGGGTCTCCCCGATCCATAAAGAATTTTATGCTAACGTATGTCTTTTACAGTCTATCGGCAAGAGACTAGGATTGTCTTACAGATAAAATTTAATTTGGTAATACATGTCGGGTAGACACAATTCATAGTCTCAGTGAAAGAAAGATCCTATCGACAAGACAGTATGCATCGGGGCGAGTCATATTGAGCCTATTGGTGTCTTACTGATTGAAAACATAGAGACATCGGCGAGACAAAAGCCATTGGTGTAATGTACCAGAGCATTCATTTGGTCTCATCGATAAAGCAAGAGTGGATTTCATCGATGATTATTGGGAGGAAGTCAAGGAGTCTTGCCGATTCATATGTCACACCGACATGATTATGCTAGTAAAGGACTTGGAGGTATGTATTGATTATCGACGATACTAGTTTTATCAGAGAAAGATATGAGAGTCATGCTGAGTGTTGTTCCATCGACAAGAAAATAATTATGTCTCGGTGACCAAAAAGTAGACCAAAGGATGTATCTTGGCAAGATACGAAATAAGTGGAGGACCATCTACCCGACTCAAAATGTTACAGCGATAGGCTTCATCGGTGAGAGTTACAACGATATATATAAGACTGAAAGGATAACTATTGGTGACACTCAAAACACCGATGAGACTGCGAGACACCAAAGTGATATATAGTTTGTGGTAGTTGGAGAGAGTTGAAGTGTCGGGGAAACTACAGGATGTCTTGGTAGATGTTTTAAATGAACGTTGGTAAAAGCCATAATAGAGAGGTCACCCAATATTTGAAAATTTCTCACCGACAATATTATATGATGTGATGGTGAGAGTTTCCAAAAAAGACCTACTACACTTGTGTTTTAGCTAAAACATTAATGGTACAACAGAGCACAAATAGCTACATGAATTAAGGAAAATTCAATTGGAAACATTAGTGTGGAATTGATAGCGGAGGAAGCAGAAGGGAAAACGAAGAACCGGGGCATTCTTTCAGTCCAAAGGTTTTGAGCGAAATACAGTAAGTTCTTTGTGCCTTAGTTCCTATAATTTTGACTTCTGTAACTTTTGAGGAATGGAATCCTCTAGCTCAGGAAAATCAAAAGGTAGAAAATATGGTGAAAGTAGTCAGCCTAAAGGGAAGAAACAAAAAACTGAAATAGAGCATGAGGGCACTGAATGGAAGCTAAATCAAGATCTCATTGACCAATTACCTAGCTCTGGACCTAAAGCCAGATGATATGTACAACTTAGGGTAGAAATAGATAAATTGGATGACAAGTGTAAACTCATAGGAGATATTTGGACTTCAATAAGAGGTTATGAATTGTTTAGCTTTCATTGTACCATCAGATAAATCGTTTCGAACCAGTATGTAATCCATGGAAGCTTAATCTGGGAAAAATAGTGTGCTCTAATGTATTTGTCAATGTAGAATTGGTAAAATTGTTGGTTGTCCATTATAATTCGAAACTCAAAGCTATATGTGACCCATCCGGGAAACCACTAATACACATATCAAAAGATGCAATAGGTGAGGTTTTCAATTTGGAAGGGGTTTGCAAAGAGAAAATCATATGTGAAGAATTAGAGAGGGAGTACAAGAGGATGGACACAATTTTTAAGGGTTGGAGGTTGCCACTCCACAAAATTAGACAAGGTGAAAACTAGTTCCTCTAGAGGATAGCGATGGACCCCCTTTTCATGTTAATCTTTTTAAACCCTATATGAAGTATACTTATTTCTCAGTAGGCCAAGTATTGGGAATGGAAGTCCCTAAATATATGTCAATTGTGCCTATGATAATTTTAGTAGATATCTAGTATCACAATTCTAGACCATTTGATTTGCCTCATACATTTTTAAGGGGCTTGATTATGGGTTGATGGCAATAAAGGGCAGATTTTCTATCTTACATCTTAGGCATTACTCATTGTTGATGCACATGGTGTTGTATTTTGGATAGGAGTTAGGGATGTGGCCTTAGGAGATGAGAATTTCCCAATTTGACAAGGCACAACATTACCTATTCAATCATGGACGACTATCTGGGATAGTAAATTTGCTAAGTCTAGTTTTGTACACTTTGAGGAGTTTTTTGTGAAAACATTATACAAATTGTATAATCATCCATGTGATTATTCTTTATCTGAAGAGATAAAGAGGTTTCTCAGGCCTAACAACTTCAATGGGCCAATTAGTCATAACTGGGGGGATTGGTATTGCTTGGAGGATGCTACCATGATTAGGTTTTACAAATTTGAAGATGCCCCATTCATTTTTCCTAAAACAGTTCTAGACAGGATTGCATACTTTGAAATCATTAGACAGATGGATTTTTCCAGTGTTATGAATTTGAGCTCCTTTGGAAAGTAGGCTTTTATGCCCAATACATTGTGCTTCAGTGATTTTACTATATTAGCCAAGGAAGGGTACACTTTGATCCTCGATAAGTTACTGCAATATAATATTATAAGAGGACCACCTAGGAGGAATTTTTATCCAGAAGGGTACATGAATTATTCTAAACTGAAGATAAACTTTGGAGGGTATCAACATGTGCCCTATCAATTTGATGATATGATCCAGAACCTGGAAGCTGAAGAAGCATAAATAGTGGTTGAGAAATATAATCAAGGGTTGGAGGATACATAGCTATTATCTTCTGGGGAGGAGGCATCTGAGGATAATGTGCCACAAAACCAACCAAATAAGATGTCAAGATTAAGAACTCAACATTACACTTGCCCTGCTAGGGAATTAAGTGCTGAGGATAATGTAGATGTGGATGCAAGGCATGTAGAGTACAAATCGTTTGGAGAAGATGATGAATTTGTAAACTCTCTGGAGTTTAAGGCATTCTTATACAAACAAAAAGGAAAAGAAATAAGAGAAAAGGTTTAAAATATCACACCAGGTAATGAAGAACAATTACTGAATGACCTAAAGATGTGTGTGGACAGAGAGATGGCAAGTATGACCCTTGAAAAGAGAAGGAAAATGTTGGAAAGTGTCGGTGTTATGATTTTTCTAGGGTTAGATCTCAATTTTGCATTAGTTTTTGATAGTTTCTTGAAAGATATTAATGCTACACACAATCTCAGCCTAGAAAAGGTGACAGAAGTATATGCAGGGTTGAAATACAATCCAAATGAAGGGTCATTAATGATTTGGGCTTTATATCCACCTCACAGGAAATCAGTTGTCATTGATACTGAGAAGGAATTTGCGCATGTTATGAATTTAAAGATAGGAGAGGCTGATCTTGTAGCAACTATAGAAATTGGAATCAATGGAGGAAAATCAAACAAAGCCCAAATTCAGATGTTAATCAAGGAGATGGAAATGTACAAATGAATAATGAGAGGATGTTGAGAGAAAATGACCGCCTGAAAGATTTGTTAGGTGTCACAATGAAATCAACCAAGTTGCTCACTCATGGTGAAAGTTCACTAGAAAAAAATCACTGGGAAGGATCAAGTGCCTACTCTCAAGGGAAATATGATACACTTGTAGCAATGATTAAGAAAAGACAAGCCAGTCTAGAAACATGCTTAAATATGCTCTGGGGAAAAAACTCACATAACTTTGGTGCATTGCAAGAACACAAAAGAATGGATGGTAGGATTTTGTAGAAGTTTCAAGAAATAAACCAAAGGGGTGTTTTTGATAATGCAACAATTGAGGCTACAAATCATTTTGTGAATAAACACTGAGACTTCTTTGAACAATCGCAAGGGCATGCATAGGGATTGATAAATGCTACTAGAAAAGGATTGACTACATTCTTTGATGATAAAGGAGGATTAAAAGAAATGACTAAGTGGAAAAATGAAAGTGAATCAATACTATAAGAAATTCTAAAGATAGCTATCACAGAAGATACAACACTGGATGAGGCATGCAAATAGAATGAGAAGATGGTAAGAATGGAGATCATGATCCATAATGCATTGGGAGATGCAGATATACATACGTACCAGGATTACTTGGACCACTTATCGAAGATTCATTTATGGATTAAAAGAGCTTAATTAACTTTTAATCTATTGTTGTTTTAACATATGACATTTCTGAAAGGATGTGTCCTTTCAAGTAGTTGATGTATAAATATCTGTTTTAGTAGCGAAACAGGATATAATAGGATATAGAAGAAAGATATAGTAGATTACAATGTTTTACAAATATAAGACTATGATGAATGTTTAAAAATATGGAGATATCAATGAAAATCATTTGATGTGGTGGCGTATTTCTGGTATCAGTTGTTTGTTGCGTCAATTGAAAGTATTATTGAAGTTGTCTCCAAGGTTGATTTTTTCTGGTTATTTAAATTCATATAACAAGTTTATATTCAATTTATCGGTGCACACTTGTTGTATCTATATGATTGATTAATTGGTTCTTTCAAGAAAAGATTAAATCCTTTTAGTTGATCATAGTAATTAGGGAATCTCATTTGGATCATTAAGAAGAACTTGGTAGTCATATTCTTTCATGTTTATACAAGTTAATACTCAAATATATGCCGAACAATTAGAGTACTTTCCAGAAAGAAGTTACTCATTTTAGATTTCTTTTGACTCTATATACCCAATAAGGAACTAGTCTCCACATTTTCATTATTTTAGTTTAAGTTATTATTCATATCTATTAAACTAAATATATTAGGTTTTAGCTTTGATATTGCTATACAATCTATACCAAATCAAATTTTATCCACTCCCATTTTCCATTGTGGGTAAGATATTTTAAATAAGCATAAGTCAAGTCTACCTCATTCATATAGGTATACCTGCCTAAGTCTAGCATCACCTAAAGAGAAGAAGGTTTATACCATTTTTACCTTGTCTATTACCCTGAAACATATCAAGTGATTAGCAACCTCTTGAGGTATTTTACCTGCATTTTTGAGAGCTAACACATCCTGCATCCACAAATCGTCAACACAATGCATATCATATAGAAAATATTGATCATATCATAAGCATATAATATAGATTTTTTATTCTAAGCATCTCATAATCATAACATTACATGCACATTGAAATAAACATCTCTTACATAATCACATGAAACATAAATAATCTGTCACATCATCCATTGCATAATCATAGAACCACCATTACATCACATAAATAGGTCATCATAAAGCATAAAGTATATGCATTTACATAGTCATCCATCCATTGCATAAATCATACAAGAAATACATCATCATAAACATGTATATCATCCATCATCCATCCATATCATGTATCATATAGAGCATCCCATAAAAAAATCCATTATATACATGATCGTCACAAATGCATATCATATGGCATCATACAAATCTATTAGTTGCATAATCATCACGTAACACATACATCATCAGAAAGATATCAAAAAAGAAATGCATCCATACATAGTATATCCATCACATACATCGTAATACCATAACATCATTGCATCACATATAGAAATAAGAACATCCATAATACATAAAGTAAAGTTAAAACATGGCATATCACATCAAAATCATCATCTCATATATCATCAATATACTGTCATAGTACAAAATAAAAATTAGATCAAGTATCAAATATACATAAGTACAAAGGACAATAGGGCTATCAAAAATGAGCCCAAGGGGGCGCAAAAAGAATCATGTCTCTGATAAAAAATGAAGGCCTAGCCCTGCTGGCTACTACCCTCACCACCTACTTTGTCCTCATGGTCCTTTGTAGGTCTACGGTTGGTCCTCTGTGAATAGTCAGGAGCTCATCCTACTGTTGGAATGACCTAATGATAAAGCATCCTGTAATAGTCAGCCTCTCAGATGGACTCCCTATACCAATGAAGTGACACTATGTTGCGAGAGGATGAGGCAACCATGCTCTCTAACTAATATCTATGGCCCCATCTCTACGGCTACCTGTAGCTCTATGACCCACCTCTAAAAAATTGCCTCATCTCTCTCAGCCCTGGCTTAATCCCTCTCTACTGTCAAAACCTAAATCTGGGCCTACAACTATAAAATCTATCCATCCTAGGGATTCAACTATCCTGCTGGCTATACTGGCGGAGGCTACATGTGAGGCTGATCCTCACCCCCACCCCACAGTAGTGTGGCAACCTGATCATGATCCTCATCCTGCCTATGGTCTTCATCCTACATATGGACATCTGCATGGGGCTGATCAACCTGATCCCTGACTGGCTAATCCTATGTTGGCTGACCTGCTAGGGCACTGCCCTCTCCCCACCCTTGTCTTGCCACTCTACCCCTCACTCTCCATTGCACATATTGTGTACCTGGGATTGTAAGTCTCAATGGTGGTCTGAACCAATCACAATAGGCTTGTGTGGTTCTTGGATCAGCAACTCCCTAATCATATGCCCATGGCTGGGCCACTAGCTACCTGAAACTGTCCACTACCTCGGAGGTAGGAATGTATGTTCACCCCCATGCACTCTGCGACACTGCAATAGAAAAGATGGCCACATATCCATCATCTAGTATATTCTGTGCCTCACTGAACTAGCGCTGGACTCTCCCTAATAGATACATCTCTAACATAGTGTGCTCTCACCCCTACTTTAGGTGATCATGACAGGAAAAGAACAAATGTTGTACATCATCAATCCATCTCGGCTAACCAAGGTAGGGATGCCATGTGAAAACATACATATCATGGAGGACCCTCCTCTCGTGAGGAATCCCATGCTCCCCTTTGTGTGTGAATGAAACACCACCTCTATAATGCTAGAATGTTGGCTCATCGGGCCCCATCGGCACTGGAACAACTCATGGCTGAAGAATGGAGATATGCTCCCACACCCATACATGGAGGAGCATGACCCTTGCACCAAGTGTTCTACCATTCAAATACATGTACTCATGAAGATCCCTATAGAGGGAGGCTTGTAGAATCAGACCCCATCTGAAACATACTAGACTGTCATGAACCATCCTCTCCCAACAAAGCCTCTAATGAGGACTGAAGTACCAGCCTCGCTAATCTAGAGTGAAAAGACCTAAAATGATAGAAGAAATCACTAGATGGAAAGGTGACATGAGCAACTAATGATGTTCTAGCTCTATGTGACCCTCACAAAACATAATCTCATCCATGGCCATAACAACATGGCATGACTCCCATCCATCATCCATATCATATATAACTCACCAACCATGTATCAACAACCTAAGGATCCACCACACATCCTCCAAGGTCACAGTGGCCTAATTGATTAGAATATGGAAGGACACGGTCTTACTATGCCATCTCTTGGCAAGCGCTAACATCATACCTAGATGGGTCCACATAGGTGGTCCATAAGCGATATACCACAACCCAATCTCTCATAGCTGCTCCTGCTCTCTGTCAATCAGATCCCACAAATAGTAGAAAATATCCCACAATCTATGCTCTTGAGAATAAACCTCTCTCACCACCTCTTGCATTAGGAAAGGTCATTGTGTTAAAATCATCAAGGAAAAATTATCCTGAGCTAATCTCAAACATTCAAGAAATCAGCCCAGCATCACAACTTGTGAAGGCGTTATAGTTTGAAATTTACAAATTGCGACGCTAGCACCTTTAAAGTCCCAAACTGCACCATAGTAGTGCACTCTGCCAAAATGGCACAGTTAAGCCTAAAATCTTAATTCTCAAGTCCGTTGTGGTGCCAAAGTTTGAAATCCAGTTTTGCATTTCATGAATGTGTCAGAGTTTAAAGGTTGTTCCCAAACTGCAAACTCCACCATGGCCATCCATCTTGCAATGGCGGTCTAGTTTGAACATCAAGCAGTGTTGTTTGAAAGTTTGAGCATTTCAGTATAGCACCACACCTAGAACCCTAAGTTTGAAAGCATTAATTGCGTGCGTTAAACAAAAAATGAAGCTCAAGTCAAGATGACTTATCAGTGGTCCAATGTCGGGAGGCCGCTGGTACATCCATACTGGGTTAGAGATATGCAATGGGAGCTGTCATTGTGCCATCTCATCAGGGTGTTAGAGCTTAGATTCATAAAAATCTCTAAAGGCTAAGTGTGAAAATGAATTGGAAGTTGCCCCCCAAGGCCTATTTAAGCCTAAAAATTAGGGTTTTTTGACCTCGTTTGGCTGTCCTACTTGGGTTTTGGATCCCTGATCTAATTTTTGTCTATCCAAAGGATGTTTTGCATTTTTTTTTGCATTTTATCTTATTTTCTAGCCTCCCGAAGCCTTTTTGGACCTTTTAGGCACCTTGTCCTCTTTTTTCGCGAGATCACCCAGAAAATCAAAACTTTCGTCTAATCTCTTGAGGGGGTAGAATATTGGCATATTTCCTTTGTCGAGGCAGTAGTGGGGAAAATTTTAAATCAAAATATTGTTGGCTTTTGATCGAGATAGCTTATTCTTTGAACCAATGCAACAAGTACATTGCTTCAAAGAGGGAAAAAATGTAGACATGGAAAATATATCGACATGCTTGATTTGGATTACTAACACCATTACATCCTAGATCATCCCTCAATCCAACCATTTAATCAAATACCTTTATTTGATTAAATTCATCAATTTTCCTCTCTTAATTAAATAATTTTTTTTATCTAATTAAATCTTTCTCTCTCATTAATTAATCAATCTATTTGATCTAATTAACCCTATGTCCATATTTAATTAAATAATTTCCTTTATTTGATTAAATCTCTAAAGTATGTCTATTAAATTAAATAAGTTAAAACCTTATTTGATTTTTAATCTAACATCATGTACCTTTTTAATTAAATAAATCAAAATTCCTTATTTAATTAATCCTTTTATCATATTCTTCTCATATTTGATTTAAATAAACCCATAAATCTAAGTCAAATTTGTCACATCATCTAATCTCTTATTTAATTAATTAACCTTGATTAATTTAATCTTTGTTCATGTCCCATCCTCTAGCTTTTTCCACATGCACATGAAAATAGATTTAATTCATTTATTAAATATCTATTTTCCCTCAACATGGCATAAATAGAGAATATTCCCTCAATTAAATTCAAAATCCAAGTGGACTTTGTCCTTCCAACATGACATTTATTTCTTTTTTCATTGAGCCAAGTGGAATTTAAGACAATCCTTTTCCCTTTTACATGTCATTTCACTAATTTCAAATATCACCTAATTGCATTTATGGGCATATTCATCAAAATGTACACATCCTCCATCCACTCACATCTTGATAAGTGGCACCTTGCCATTGGTTGATAGTTAGTCCCTCATTGCTTCATTTTGGGCATTATTCTAACTTGTCAATCTACAAATAAGAGGCTTCATTCCTCATTTGATCATTCACAACTTGTGTAAACTTACTATACTCAAATCCATAACAATCTTCATCCATATGATTGAGTTTATAGATAGGTTATGCAGATTTTATCTTGGAGCACTCATCAATCTTCATCAAAGTGGATCACCCTTCATCATCAACCAACAAAGTTTGCATAGGAGTTGACAAAGGACCAATTTCCACATCAAATTGGCACCAACTCCCCCAAGATATCAAGAGTTTGCATTGCATTTGAATAGGATTTAATATCTTTTTCTTGTGTTTGTTTATGTTCTTCATTTCATTTCCCTTTCATTACAATTTAAACATGTATTATTTTGGGAATCATGATACTAACTTGCATTGGATCTAATTTAGTGTTTATCTCTTGTGTTTGTGCAGGTTGGGAATCTTGGTTCATAGTACCTTTTGTTACTTATGAATGTCCTCATGACAACCTCCTCATGAATGTCCTCCTCATGTTGTTGACATCATTGGAGAAGATGATGATAACATGAATAAGTTCTTAAATGAATACCTTGACAACCTCAAAGCCAATGCATCCTTTATCCATCCATGAAACAACAAAACCTTCCTACAATCTCACCTCCTGATATGTTTGGTTACTTACATCTTGAAACAAATGAAGGACCCAAGTTCCCTCCCTCAAGTGGACCTAGTTCTTCTACACAAGCAACTCCTCAACCATTTTATGATAACAAAGTTATAAACATACCAATCAACCTTGAAGAAAATTATGGCAAAGGTTTTACCATTTTAAGAAAACAAGGATATGACACAACAACTGAGCATAAAATTAATCAACTTTTAAAAAAAAATCCAAAAGAATAAAACACAATAGGGTTAGGATATCAAGATCCTCCTCATGATAGCAAGCCTCCTTTAGAATATTGGAGACTTTGTGATGATGGCACAATGATCTTTGATTCCCATCCTGATCTCAATGTCCTCCTTCAATAGTAACAACCCTTACATGCTAAAAGTAAAAAGGATGATAGGATCACTTTGGGTCCTCCTCCTTCTCCTATTCGAGAAAAGGGTGAATCTAGCAAATGCAAGAGGCATTAAAAGTTACCAAAACTCAAGTTTCCTCTTCTTCCACCACCTGAATATGAAAGGGAATTGCAAATCCTCCGAAACAAAGAACTCATATTATTACCACCTTTGAATAGGTTGTCAATCTATCCTAAAGATGCTAACGTTATGCATTGTTCATATCATCGTGTTCTTGGACATTGTAGCAATGAGTGTCACCAATTGAAAGAAATACTAAGCAAGTATCATTTTGATGGTGATAATTGCTATCCACTAAATCCATAAACCACCATTACCACACACCTCATCATGCAATAGCTGTCGAATCTTTCATTCTCACTATTGCATGACCTTTTGCATCACCTATCTTGGCTCATTCTCACCTTGCACTCAATAGGGGCAAGAAGTTGTTAGCCTTGTCCTAGTAATGAATTTTTCCTTGTCCCCTGACTATGTTTTTCATCTTCTGCTTATCTTGATTGAGATTTGGAAATTACAAATCCTCCTAAAGAAAGGACTCATATTATTACCACCTTTGAATAGGTTTGCAATCTATCCTTAAGATGCTAACATTATGCATTGTGCATATCATCGTGTTGTTGGACATCGTAGCAATGAGTGCCACCAATTGAAAGAAATACTAAGCACGTATCATTTTGATGGTGATAATTGCTATCCACTAAATCCATAAACCACCATTACCACACACCTCATCATGTAATAGTTGTAGAATCTTCCATTCTCACTATTGCATGAACTTTCACATCACCTATCTTGGGTCATTCTCACCTTGCACTAAATAGGGGCAAGAAGTTGTTAGCCTTGTCCCCTGATTATGTTTTTCATCTTCTACTTATCTTGATTGAGATTGGGAGGTGCATGAATTGTTTAATGGTTGAATTTCCTTTGCATTACTATAATTTTTCTTTCATTTGATTGCATGTGCATAATGTAATCCCTCATGGCATGGTGTTTAATGTTCTCTTTCTTTGTGCAATTCCTCTATTTGTCCCTTCATTCTTCTATACGTCATACATTTCTTTCATTTTTTTTTGTGTTTTCCTTTTGGGGAGGATGAAAAGCATTGAGATGCCCTATGTTTCTTCCATGTTGACCCAAAAGATCTTTTTATTTTACTTTTTGTCTTTTTTTTGTGTTTTCCTTTTGGGGATGACGTAAAGCGTTGAGACACCCTATGTCTCTTCCATGTTGACCCAAAAGGTCTTTTCATTTTCTCTTTTGCCTTTATTTTGTGTTTTCCTTATGGGGATGACCCAAAGCATTGAGATTCCCTATGTATCTTACATGTTGACCCAAAAGGTCTTTCTATTTTCTTTTTCACTTTTGTTTTGTGTTTTCCTTTTGGGGATGATGCAAGGCATTGAGACTGAAATGTACCCTTCATGTTGATCCAAAATATTTTCCTTTTCTTTTTCCTTTTGATTGTGTTTTCATTTTTGGGATGATGCAAAGTGTTGAGACATACTTTGTCTCTTCCATGTTGACCTAAAACGGATTTTTCTTTTTCTTTCTTTTTTTCACTCTCTTTGTGTCACTCTTCTAGTTCTATGTGTATTTGGTGAATATTGATAGTTCTGAGATATTTAATCAAAACATTATAGAAACGAACATACTATTGGCATATGGCTTTGGGAGATGATTTTTGGTTGCTAGTGTTGTCATTGATGGCAACTGGAGTCAGTAGTATGGTGTCTAGTTTAGAAAAGTAGAAGATTGTGATCTATTGAAAAAAAATTGAAGAAAAAAGTATTTGGTTGATAAGTTGGTCTGAATACTTCAATGAATCCTTATTTTGTTGTGTGGATCCCTAGGGAAGCTTTTCAAGCATGTATGTTACCTTATTGGAAAGTTTTATGGTGTTACAGAAATCAATGTATGAGTTAAGAGATTTGGTAGAATTATTTATTGTATATTTTCTCATTATGGCCGACCTGTTGTGTATGGCATGCTCCAAATGTATGAGGAATATTTTTTTAACTATTTATTATGTTGGGAATTTTGATTTGGGTCTCTACTATAGTCTAGCAAACTTGTGTGGGTAAAAATTAATTCTAATTGATGATTTGAACCAACATGTGGAAGAATATTATATTTTGTTCGAAGTTGACATATAGCAGTAAAATCTTGTTAGTGAATATATATGAGAGATCAAAAAATCATTTTTGGTGTGTGTGGTGTGTGGATCAAGTAGTGAGTAGGTGTGTAAGCAGAAAAATGCAGAGCAACAGTATGAGCTAATATAAGAAGATCTATTGAAGTGAATTTTTTTGTGCAGTAGAAGGGTTTTCATGTAAGAAAGTAGAGAAAAGGAGAGTGGAAGTGTGAATTGGACAAGAGGTCTTGAATTTGTTTTATGTGCCTCATTGGAACTGAATCTAGGCATTTGTAGATGCTATATTCTTAGTTCTATGTTTTGTTGTTTAATATCAAATATTTTGTAAGGAAATGAGCCTTCCCTATTTTGATCAATGAGCTCTAGGTAGTGTGCCTGAATGCAAGTGTATTCCCTTTTGATCATACTTTTAACTAAGTATACTTTTTGGATTAATCTCCACCATGGTTTTTCCCCTAATAGGGTTTCCAAATAAAAATTCAGGTGTTATGGTGTTCACATTGTCTCTTTAATGAGTTTGCATGTTTCCTTCTATTTATATGTTGTGAATGCTATTAAATGTTAAATATTGTTGTTGATAGTTTAAGATCTTATTTGAAATTCAAATATTATGGAACACTGATTCACCCCCCTATTAGTGTTCCTAGTTTCCAACAATTGGTATCAGAGCTTGTTCCTCTTCTGAGTTTAATAGCTTGAGGTGGATCTTGGATTACAATGGACATAGGTGGTCTTCAACAACAACTTATGGTGACACTTGATGATCTTGACTAGTCTAAAGCATAGGTCATGTAACTAAAAGAAAATTTTGTGGCTTCCAAAAACTTCATTCAATCAATCAAGGATAAAATAAATGAGACAAGGGAAAAGAGGAAAGAACTATGTGGTCAGTTGAAGTAAAAACAAAGAAAAGGCTTAGAAGATGTTCATCTGAATCAAAACCTAAAAGAAATAATAGAAGAGTATGTAAATCTTGCTAAGGACAATGCTTCCATAAAGCTTGAAATGAAATATGTGGCGATGAAGCTAACTAAAGAGATTGAAGAAAGAAAGAATGAGGAGAAACTGGCCAAATCCTTGAAAGAAAAATTTAAAGAATGCAATAGAATAGTGGATTCATTCAGCTAGAGATTGAACTACAACAATCTAGAAACAATGAAGAAGAGCTTGAGAGATAGGTAGTTATTCTTAGAGATAAGCTTGCTATTGCAAATAAGTTTAAGGAGAGGTTCAAGATCAGTTTTGCTAGGCTTGATGAGATAACTAAAGGTCAAAAGGATGCAAATGATAAGTGATGTCTTGGCTATGTGAAGGGTGGAAACTCTGGATGTGAACGGAAGGACCCTAAAAAGAAGAACAAAGGAAAAAGATATCTAGTAAGGAAACCCAATGATCAAAAATTTAATGGATATTGCTTTGTTTGTAATAAATTTGGACATATGGCTTCTTAGTGTAGAAGATGAACTCTAGCACTCCATCATTTTCTGGTCAGTTTTTTAAATGCAATAAGTTTGGTCACAAGTAATCAAAATGTAGAAGTATGTCTATTAGTATAAGGATCATTAAATGCTACTCCTATGGAAGATTTAGACATGCTTCTAATCAATGCAGATGAAGAGAAAATTAGTGGAATGGATGGTATAGACAAAAGAATAAGGTATGCTACAATTGTAACAAATTTGGTCACATTACAAGATTCTACAGGAATAGAAACTTGGATAAGAGAGGTTTGATTTATCAAGGCAAAAATTCACAAAAAGGTGATAAGGAAAAAGGAAAAGCATCTATGGAAAAGATAAGAGATCAGATGAAGAAAACGTGGGTAAAGAAGAGTGAATCTAATGAAGGTAATAAAACTATACCAGAATCTCCCTCCGATAAATCATCTGGTAATTGATTCCAGGCCATTGGCCTAGGGGGAATCTTCATGAAAATATTTTGCCCCAAATGTGTAGTTGGTATGGGATCATAGGAAGTTGTTAGTTGGTGTGTTATTCATCCTCAAATGTATTGGTGATTGCTTCTTGAAGGTCCATAGATGGATTTTTCTCTTGCTATTTGAAAATAGAGTAACCAAAACTTCTAGGGAAAAGCATTTAATGTGATAAGGAAGTTAGGTATGCAAAGTTATAAAAGGGAATTTAGAACCCTCATTTATCATCGTGCGTTGAAGAAGAGTAGTTGGAGAACCTTTTCAGCAAAATTTTGAAGGAGTGAGAGTCAATTTTGTGGCAAATTCTCTAGGTATTTCTATTGATTATCAATTTCATACTTATTCCATGATCGATAGAACCCTGTTTAGTACAAAAAATGAAGCAAATCAAAGGAACAATAACTTTGGATGAATATAGTAGTTGAAAGCTTAGGGATGAAAAAAAATTATTGTCTTCCATCAAATTGAAGAATCTTGGAGGAGCGAAACATAAGAACTTGGACATCTAGAATGAATTTCCTCATTTCGTCAACACAGAGGTAGTTCAATTTATCTTGAACAGATTGGATGGTGATATCCTTACTCTAGATAAAACCTATCAAATTTCTAAGGATGCAATAAAAAATCTAACAAGATTGTGCAATGTTAGTGTTGTTCTAAAAAAGAAGTCAATTTGGAATGTTGAATTCGAAGCCCTAACCAGAGTAACAAGAGATCAGATGGCTCTGGTAATCTCAACAATCAAAGATCCATTAATGAGGTATATTGTACATGGAATTTCTTATAAAATTTTCTTTAGAAATAGAGAAGGATCAATCTCGGTAGGTGTAGTGTATATCACTCACAAGATGATACTAGAAAATGCAGACCTTGATCTATGTGGATTGCTAAAGGATCAATTGATGGAGAATGTGCAATTGACAAAGGATATAGATTACTCTTTCAAGTTGGGTACCCTAGCTATATGCATTATGATGTATTTCCTAAATTGCTTGCCTCAGAATGACAATGTGGTATGGAAGGAAAATATGCCAGTTTGCAAGCAAATTTTTGAGCATTTCAACTCTTTTGAAAATAGTGAACAAGCTTATGAAAGATTCTTTAGGAAATTGTTAGGAAATTTTGGTGTAAGTGATTACTCTCCTAGTAAAAGTAGTTGAACTTGGATCATCCTCCGGTAAGGCAGAGAAAAAGTAGAAGAGAGAAAGAGAGTTGGTTGGTGACACTCTTCTAGCACCTAAGTCAACAAAATTTGAGGCAAAAGGTAAAGAGCAGATGGTTGTGGATATAGTGGATGAATACTTTGAGGAATATACACCAAGAGATGAACCAAAACCAGGTGAACCAGATGTGATAATAGTAGAAGAAAGTGATGAAGAAGGTGTTTTACTTAAAGCAAAGATATTGCAGATTGTTTAGGAAGAAGATGAAATGCAAAAGATAACTAACATATGGATAAATGGGCCATCATATGAACAATAACTCATTGAGGACATTATAGGAAGATACTTTATTGGTAATAGCATTGAATTAGAGAGTCTGCAGAATGTACTTCTAGAAGAATTGATTGAATGTATCAGCGAGGCTATGGAATCTATGCCTCTAGACAAGAAAGAGGATGAAATAATCTCACATCTGAAGATGTAGTTTAGGCTATCTCTCTCCCAACTGAAAAATAAAATGAATATGCTAAGATAGTGCATTTACTCAGCAAACAAAATCTACAATTACTATCTTAGGCGGCCTCATGTGGTTGGAAAATACAAGGACAAGTTGGAACAAATTGAGAATGATCTTGTCAGAATGAAGCAAGACTACAATATGGTTCAAGACAAGGATGGAGCAGTTAAGAAGAAGATTTATGAGCTATAGATTGAGCATGCAAAGGTTCACTTTGCTAGAAACACTCTTATGGACACTTTCTGGAAAGTGAAGGATTACACTAAATGCAAATTAGAGCAAATGATTGAAGTTCTGAAGAAAGGAGAAAACTTGGAAGGAGCCATTACCATTCCTAAATCCCTTGTCCAGATCATCAACAGAAAATTAGAAAATAACAATCTGATAATTTCTACTAGGATTGCAGGGGACTCTTCGAAGAAATTTCTCCTAGAAATGAAAGATAAGTATAAAATAATTTCCTAAATTTAGCAGTAGTTGCAACATTTTTTTTTTATAAATTAGAGTAGAGTATGAAGTAAGAGAGAGTACAGTAAAAATTTTAAAGGGGAAGAGAAAGTGGCAGAATTTTTTTTCATTGATGTCAAAGGGGGAAAGAATGTAGTGAAAAATGCCTTGACATCCAAAGGGGGAGCAATTTTTTTGAGTTTTGACACTTAGTCATTTTTCACTAAGTGTTGCCATCAATGCCAAAGGGGGGGATTGTTGGCATATGGCGTTGGGAGATTTTTTTTGGTTGCTAGTGTTGTCATTGATGGCAACTGGAGTTAGTAGTATGGTCCATAGTTTAGAAGTAGTGCCTACCATCAAGAAAAGTAGAAGATTGTGATCTACCAACAGAAAGTTGAAGAATAGAGTATCTGGTTGATAAGTTGGGTTGAATACTTCGCTGGATCATTATTTTGTTGTGTGGATCACTAGGGAATATTTTCAAGCATGTATGTTACCTTATTGGTAAGTTTGTGGTGTTGCAGAAATCGGTGTATGAGTTAAGAGATTCGGTAGAATGATTTATTGTTTATTTTCTCATTATGGTTGACCTGTTGTGTATGGCATGTTCCAGATGCATGAGGAATATTTTTTTAACTATTTCTTATGTTGGGAATTTTTGTTTGGGTCCCTACTATAGTCTAGATGACTTGTGTGGGTACGCATTAATTCTGGTTCATGATTTGAGCCAACCTGTGGAAGAATATTATATTTTGTTTGAAGCCAACATATAGCAATAAAATTTTGTTAGCTTATATATATATGTGAGATCAGAAAATCATTTTCGGTGTGTTTGGTGTGTGGAGCAAGCAATGAGTAGGTGTGTAAGTGAAAAAGTGCAGAGCAGGAGTATGAGCTAATATCAAAAGATCTACTGAAGTGAATTATGTTTGTGTAGCAAAAGGGTTTTCATGTAAGAAAGTAGAGTAGAGCAGAGCATAAGTGAAAATTGGAAAAGAGGTCCAAAATCTATTTTATGTGCCTTATTGGAACTGAATCTAGGCATTTTTAGATGTTATATTCTTAGTTCAACATTTTTTTGTAATCTCAAATAATTTTTAAGGCAATGAGCCTTCCCTATTTTGAGCAGTGAGCTCTAGGCAGTGTGCTTGAATGCAAGTGCATTCCCTTTTGATCATACTTTTAATCGAGTATACTTTGTGGATCAATATCCATAGTGTTTTTTCCCCTAACAGGGTTTCCACGTAAAAATTCTGGTGTTATGGCATTCACATTGTCTCTTTAATGATTTTTCATGTTTCCTTCTATGTATATGTTGTGAATGCTATTAAAGGTTAAATATTGTTGTTGATAGTTTAAGATATGATTTGAAATTCAAATATTGTGGAACATTGATTCATCCCCCCTCTTAGTGTTCCTAGTGTCCAACACATATTGACCCCAAATCCATACATCCTTTATGTGTTTGGTGTGTCCCTTTTTAGGGGAAACCCCTCTTTCTTTTATTCCTTTTGCATGATGCAACCTTACTCAGAAACATATGACTTG
Organism: Sequoia sempervirens; assembly: GCA_007258455.2. Taxonomy (NCBI): domain Eukaryota; kingdom Viridiplantae; phylum Streptophyta; class Pinopsida; order Cupressales; family Cupressaceae; genus Sequoia; species Sequoia sempervirens. The sequence goes on along the minus strand of VDFB02281492.1, from coordinate 347,782,424 downwards.
GCATAAGGGCTTTCCAAGTTGGATCTCATGTCTTTGTTGCATTTTTTTCAATCACTACTTTAAAACAATTGCTCACAGTATGATGTGTAGTAATGCCTTTAAAGTGGGGGCATACATTGGTATTATTTATTTGCATTTCTCTTTTTGGTTCTTATTGCAGCCTTCTTGTTCCATATGATGTGCTTGTTACTTTGTGGATGACATTAGGTGTGATACCCTTCATGAGCGTGATCTCTCTTAGCATATTACATTCCTTTTAGTGGCCTGATGTGATGCGCCGCATCCCCTAAGTTGCAAATATTCTATTCTTTGATTGGTACTATCTTGGAGACATTAGACATAATGTTCCCTAGGTTATAGACCTCTTATGAACTAATCAAGACTCCTTTGAACATCCTTTTGCGTGTAACATATTTATTTTGCATGGCCACCTTGCACAACACAATTTGCATGCATATGGTGCCATCACATTTTTTCATAAATTCCAAGCATACGAAGCTTTTCTTGTCTCATGAAGCATGAAATGACATTTCCCTTTATGATGCCTTATTAAAAGTATCAGGAGGTATAACTTTAGTATGGTTGAGCAGGAATCCCATTCTGAGGCATGCCTTTTCCCCATAGCCACCTATGTGTTTGTGACTACATACCAGTCGTGAGTGTATGTTTCTCACCTTTTGGGCTTTCTCACTTGGCGAACAACCATGATTTTTGTTTCCCTAGAGTGAGTATGCATTTTCTTTCCAAACAAACAACCTATATCTAATCCACAATGGGCTAGATAAATGATCAAAGCTTGATCCGACTTTCTTTCCTTTCTTTCAACTTCTCTCTTTCATTCTCTTTCATCATTTTCATGTGTCTTCCTTTGTGTTTATGATTGGTTTATCATGGGATCTTGATCTTGGGGGCTTGATCATCCCTCTTGATTGTTGTTGTCTCATATCACCAAGAATTAGTGCATTTGAACCCCACTTGGTTGCATATTCAACTACTTTAGTGTGAGTTGAAGTAAGTTCATCCTCTCACTAAAGTGGGGGCTAACTATGGATAGAGAAAAATTAGCCCTTCTACTTTTTCTTGTTTTTCCCCTCCTTGTGCTTAATTGGCTTGATTTCACCTCAATTTAATATTGCAATGTGACCCACACATTCACATTAGGTCTCAAATCATCAAGACTTTGTGATGTCTTGTAAAGGTGTTGTGAAGTGTTGTAATACATTTTCACACTTTTCTATACTCCTTTTATTATAATTGACCTACATACCCCATTTTTATCACTTACCAAGTTTTATTTTAAAGCGTTGTAAATTCTTGTAACAAACTTTCACACTTTTCTAGACTTGTCATCAACAAATACAACTTTCTTACACTTTATTTGGCCCCTTTATGCACTTACATGTCTTAATTAAGTGTATTTTTTAATATAAACCCGACAAATATCATTTAAGACAACTTAATTTTTGACACCCATTCACATGCCTTGAGTGGGACCCATTTTCCACTAGGGGTGAATGAGTCCCTCTTGGCACAAAAATCAAAATAAATTCAAATTACTAGCGGGTTCTTATTCCTTAATACCTAAGGTTGTACTGTGATGTATTTTTGGGAAATTAGGGAATAATTGTGTATAAATATAAAATTTTATTTTCATTTTAACCCCCATTCCAACCATTCATGCATTTAATTCATCATAGCATTTAAGTATTATATCATTCAATCAAGCATTTAATCATCTTGGAGAAACATCTCTTCAGACTTCAACATCAAAGGTTTGGTGAGTTTATGACATTTCATGTTATTTTTTCATCATTCTCTCTTTATTCCATTTCATTATCAAGGGTTTGATTACCAAACCAGGGTTTGACCAAGGAAATCCCCTATACTATAACCCTCAACACTTTTCCCCTATTTGCATGTGTGTGTTTGTAGGTCTTGTATGTAGATTTGTCAAAGAGCTAGGTGTTAAAAGTATCATCAAATTGTTAAAGATCATTAAATGTCAACAAAACCCTATTTGAAGCTTAGAGAACACTTTCCCACTAGATTTTCTAGATTCAGATCCGACAAGCTATGAGGCAAAAAAGTGTAGGCTAGGACCCACAAAATTGACCTTTGACTTTCCAAAAAAATTTAGGTGGACTAATTCGCCATCTGTGGCAAATAAGTCCCACTTCTAGGCTGGAAAAAGAGTTTTTTGAAGTTTTTTGTTCCCTGCATCCCGAAACCTGTTCTAGTAGTTTTCACCAAAAATAGGACTAATTCACCATTTATGGTGAATGAGTCCCAATGGGATTCAACACTGATCTTTGTAGCATTCCATAACCTCTCAACAACAACTTTCAGCCTCTAGGTGCACACCTCATTTAGTTTCATTAAAATCTACCTTTGTTCATGTTTGCATACAACACTGTGTTTTCAAACGCTTCATATTTCTTAGTTTTGCATTCATAATCAAGATCTTTTGTTCATTTCTTCATTTAAATAATCTCATCTAGGCATATTGCATCCATATCACATTAATCTTGAGTGTTTACACTATATTTTGGCCCATCTTTCTCCTTTTAGGTGAAAAACCCTAGAAGTGCGAGAAAGACCCTTGGAGGCCAAATTTTTTGTTTATGTATATATGTATATATATATATATATATCATAAGACAATTAGAATACAAATTATACATATATATATAATAGTACAGGAAAAATAATTATAATAAACATATTATATAGGATGTATTCATATATATATATATATATATATATGTATAAGTGTATGTGAATCTATGTACATGTATATATAGGTATACAATATCGATGCATCGATATGTGCATGTCCATTTGCCAATGTATGCTTGTCATATTGATAAGTTTGTACATGTGGTATATCTATGCATATGCATATATGTATCATTAGATCTCATTGACACACATGTGCATAGATATAAGCATACTTCCACCTACATCCCACTTATCCATATGATCATAATAACACAAGAAAGATCTCAAAAACTCAAACAAATAAACATCGCCCGCAAATGCATGTAGAAGTATCAAACATGACTCCTAATGCAAACATACAAGCTATGGATGACTTACCTATAACCCACAAACTAACTTAGTTCAATCACTCTAATATGGTGTGTGTTTATGCTCATATAGTTTACTTTTACCGGTTACTCGACCAAGATCTTCTCTTGAGTGGTACTTCTCCTCCCCCTAGAGAATGAACATTTACCTGCAACCACTAACACATGCCTATGATAGTCAATTGTTAATAACATATACAATATTTATAAGCATTTCTGAACTTAGAAAAATAATAACTCAATAACCTTTCATTCATATATGTAGTATTTCACCATGAATAACATCAAATAAGATAACATTCATATTGATAACAAGGTACAAGCATAATCTATTCATCTCCAAAATTCACTTTACATTCATATTTACCCTATGTAGTAATAGTAAATAGTAACTTAACAATTGGGATCCATGTAACAATTTTGAAGAGCTATTGTAATACGAAGCATAGATAGAATATTTTCTAATTCTTTTCTAGGTTTTAAAGTTTTTATTCTTTGATTGTTAATGTTTTATAATAGTACTATCATTTCTAGAATGCAAATGGCATATTTTCAAAGCCATTGTTCTCCATTGTATAGTTCATATGAGTTATGAATCAAATGAATCAAAGAACATTCAATTCATCTTCATTGTTTTTCCTCTAAATTTTTGTTCATTGTTACTCCACTTGTTCAAAGAATGAGTTAAATTTTCTTTAACATGAATGAAGGTTTATGTTAATGTATGCAAGAGTAATTAAGTATTATTGGATTAGATATTGAGTTAAGTAGTGTGATGTGTTATTTAATAGATTTGTTATGATAGATAGAATGATGTTATAGGTTTTCAATTGGAGGGTTTAGGACTCCATGACCTAGGACAAGGCACTAATTTACAAGTTGTGCTTATATTACATCTTCTGGTCTTTCACAACTACATTCAAAATCAAACTAAATCTTTAGTTTATGTCAGAATGTATGTTTTGAGTAATGTAATGTTGTAAGATTCACTAGATCTTTAAGGTTTTCATCTATTAAACAACACTTAGGATAATATATTTGTTAAACTTACAATGTATCAGATGAACTTTGCACAAGATTATCTAAAGATATAGTGCAGGGATCACTTTCACAGGTTTTACAAAGCCCAAAGTGTAGAGGGAAAGTTTAGCAAACTTTCACTTGTTCATTGGCCAATCCCTCTATATAATTAATCTTTGGAAATGACAACTCCATAGATTATATGTGAGATCAGACTGGGTATTTAAAAAAGAACACCAACATTGTGAATGACAAAATCCTCCGTAAAAGAATAAAATTTAGACTCAAATTTTTAAAAAAACCTTGCCCATCTCTAATCAAATCAAATTTACATTCAAAATACCTTGCCTTCAACAAATATATCGATTTAAATATAAATTTATTAGCTTTCCTATGAAAGTCAGTCAAAGAGAAGGTAGGTATTCAGTCAAGCACATAAGCTTTTTGATTAAGTTTATGACCTTCCCTGTTTGCAAATTACAATAATGGACGCCATCATTTGTTAAATACATGCGCTTCCTACCTCCCAACGGTGAATTACAGAACATGTTTTGATTTTTAACCAACGCATAAGGGCACTAAAAATATCCTTAATTGTTTTAGTATAACTTAACAACAACCATTCAAATAGATATTTTTTCCAAGTCCACAATTATTGGCTGCTTGACTACATCCACTATGATAATTACAGACATTCCCTCTATTCACCACGTTATCTCGTAAACAAAAGTATGAATTATAGGAGTGGTAAGGGAACTGCCATGTGATAAGGAGGAGATAGCCTTCTAAAGTGAAGGCAAGCCTACCACAGGTGTATTCAAGCACGTCCAATGAACTTCTAGTATACGACAAACCGATGTGAAGGTTTTATGTTTTGAGCGGCAGCTGGATAGAATGATGCTCAGCCTAGGTGAGCCGTGAGGAATCATCATTTCTCGTGATGCTCACCACAGTCATCGTCATAATAATTATAAATATCAACGAAAATGGTTTCACCATGCTATGTAAATTTATGCTATACACAGACTTATCAGATATTCCACTAACATATACATGGTAGAACTCAAAACAAAGGATCAAAGATTCTCCACCTACATGAAATACATACTCGAATGTATGCCAAAGTTTACTACCTTTTCCAATTATCTCTTTACTCGGACTCACACTCAAAATATTTATGGAAATAATGGTTTTTTAAGTTTTTTAATTGAAAAAGAATAAATATTGTATTAAAAAACAAAATAAGAAAAGATTATATAAAGATTTTCAAATAGTCATAGTCATCATAAAATTCAAAAGGAGGTAAAATCAAGGAGGTTTTCTATAGATTCACCACCGTGGAAAATTAAGAGAAAAAGGAAAATTGAGACCAAAAAAATTTTAAAATATAGAAATAATTATCAATCCTTATCATTTTGAAGAAGATCAATAAATTGGTTAGCTTGGTCAAGGGATAAATAATTTTAGTTAAAGATGTTTCATCCTGAATGACCTATAAAACCCATTTCAAAAGAGAATCTGCAAGAACTTTCCATTCTTGAGGAAAATAATTAAAGCAGATAGAATTAGAGTTTTGAGAAACATAGAGAATTTGAGCCAAAAAAGAAGCCAATTGTCAATTAGATGAATGTCAAAGCTCTCATTGTTCAAAAGAGAAACTAAAATTATGAAATCTCTCACAAGTAATCTATTTCCAATCCAATTTACAAGTTTTCTTTAAATCTACAAGGAGATCATAGAAAAAGGGATTCGGAAATATATGAAATAAATCTTTTTGAGGAAAATTTACGAATTGACACCGAATGGGCTCTAATAGGTTGTAGTATGACGCCCTCGCATTGTGATGGCTGAAGGCCATCGATGGTTTGTCTTTCTTACCTTTTTCCCCCTAGTGTCTTGGCTTTTTTCCACATTTCTTCATTTTGTTGTGGTGTTTTGTTTCCTTGTGCTTGGTGCGGCCTCTCAGTGGATTCTCCCCTCCCCATGCAGTGTGCCCTAGCGCGTTCACTTCTGTTGGTGGTGATATCTTCTACTGCGTTGGGTTCACTCATGAGAGGGAACCCATGGAAAAGAGTGACCCTCAGTCGGTCGGTGCCCAAGCGGTTGAAACAGTTAATAATTTCTTAAACCCTCCTAGTGAAGTTGACAACAGCGCCCAGACATTTAGTGAAATCATGGCAGAGAAAGGTAAGAAGGTGTTCTCCGATTTGGCTTGTTTTCTGATGGTGGACATTGGTGAGTACGATCAAAACCCTAACCAAGAAGCAGTAACAAATAAGTTCCCTCCTCGTGACCTTAAAAAAGAATTTTGGATTCCAAACGATGACATGGCTTTGGCTCTTGATAATGAAAATTATAGATTAAAGAAAATTGCTATTTTTTCAATGCACTTGACATTTCTAAAACCCCAGCGACGAAGTACCTCGACCAGTGGATGCTTAATATCTGGAATAAAAAATTAGGGATTTTTCATTCCTTTTGCAGAGTGGTTCAAAAAGACATTTTTTTAATCACTTTTAAAAATGTTGAAATGAAAGAGAATGTTGTAAAGAAAGAATTTTTGTTAGTCGAGAACTCAGTGTTTAGGGTTGTTCCCTTGTCTTCCAATCTCCTCTGTGAAGAAGTTCTTGCGTTATCTTACCCGAGGTGGATAACCCTAAGAAACCTTCTATTAATTTTGTGGAACTTCATCCCTTGGCTAATGGAAAAATTTGGTAGGGTTATGAGAATTGAAGACTCGAAGAATTCCCTACCCCACCTTAACGCGAGCATTTCAATCTCTATAACTGTAGGTATTGAAATCCCAAATGAAGTTGAAATTGAAACTGAGAATTCAATCTTGAATTTCCAAATTGAGATGCTTGGTGGTTTTAATGCATGCTTCTTCTACAAACACAAGGCGCGTGTAACAAAAAAATTCTCTATAATTAAAAGCCATAATAATATTAATAAAAGAAGAGATCCTAAAAGCGGGGAGCTTGAGGGGTCTATGGACCTAAACTAGGTTACCCATGACAATAATTTTGGCCCCAATAGAAATAATAAAATGGTGAGGACCAAGAAGCCCAGGGGGTCTATGAACCCGAACTAGGCTTCCCATGGTGATAAACCTAACCTAAATAGAAATAAAGCATGCACAACTAGCAAGAATGGCATAGATGAGGATAAGGCTCTTGAGAGTGCATTGAATTTGTCTCTCAAGGAAGAAGGCTTGGTGCTCGGGAAGGTAGATGGAATTTGTGAGTCCTGCGATTGAGGAGGACTATGGTGTGACCTCAAAAAACCCAAGGAAAGAATCATTAAACTATGAACTACCTGACTCAAGGGTCACCCACATCCCATTCGAGGATAGGCCAATGCACTCGAACCATAGGCTTAATGGACAAGATCTTGTCTTGGAATAAATTAAAAACCAAATTAATGTAAACAAAAAAGTGCTTGATGATGCTAGATCTAGGATTAGAGACTGCGGGCAAGAAACTAATAACTATATGGACTCTAAAACTATGGAAACTATTAAAAACAATTTCCTTAATAAACTACATTTGTCTTCAGAGCGTTTGGCCACAGATGCAGTCTGCATTGAGTTAGTGCATAGGGTCTCAAGATAGAAAATTCTAAACCCCACCTGCATGGAGGGACCTTCCCATGAAGCAAAGGTTAGCCCCGATGCCATTGGTGCCCAGTGTTGACTGGACCCGAGCCCAAAGGTGATGGTAGACAATACTAAGGAAATGGCCCTTGAAGGGGAGAATAATCTTAAAACCTTAAGTTTTAACTCTCAATTCTGGAACATAGAGGAAACAAAAAAAATCTTTATAACTAGTCAGGCATACCCTTTACAGGCCAAGCAAGTTGCTAAAAGAGCTTCTTCCTTTCCAAGAGGCTTGAGAGTTGTGGAAGAGAAAAAAACCCTAAGGAAGGGTGTGATCTAGACTTAGGAGAAGAGAAAAAATCATTTGTAAAAGAATGGCTTGTACAGAAAAAAAGAGGAAGGAAAAAGAAACATAAAGAAGCTTTGATCCCTTATAAAAGAGGGGAGAAAAGGAGAGGTGACTTCCCCAAATGCTTTGAGGGATTTAGGATCCTAGAAGATGAAACTCAGGACATGGTTGCTAATGAATCTTAATTGTGTTTCATGGAATGTGAGGGGACTTGAGTCCCCAGATAGAAAATATTGTGTAAGAAGGTTTATTAACCGGGTTAAAAAAGCAAGGACATAGTAATGTTGCAAGAAATTAAAGCAACCAACTTCACCTTGGATTCTAACCTTAAATTCATTTGGAGGGATTCAATCCCATTCTTTACCAACCATCAGAAAGGAAAAGGTGGTTCTACAATTCTACTAGTCAAAAAGTGAAAAAAATGGGTGAAGGATCAGGGTAGTTCACATTTTAATAGGGCGTTCTGGATTTTCTTGGAATTTGAGAATATAAAGTTTGGGGTTTGCTCCATTTATGACCCAAATGAGTATAGGAAAAAGTGTGAGATACGAGATTGGTTGAGCAAGCCCCCTAACATCCCTTAGGTGTTGGGAGGTGACTTTAACATGGTGGAGAATCATGAGGACAAGGTAGGTGGATCTGATATGGGGTGGAAAGGAAATGAATTTTTTTTTGGTATAAGATGAAAAACAAGCTAAAGCTATTTGACCCTCTAGAAGGGACCAAGAAAGAGAACAAAGAAATCTAGTACACCTGGTGCAATTCTTAGAGTGCTAGTAGAAGGATATGTTGTAGGCTTGACAGGTTCTATGCTAATAAGAACCTATTCTCCTTGGACCTAGTGGAAAAATCAAGCTCAAGAGTTAAAGTTAACCCCTAGACTCTCTTTGATCATCACCTCATCACTGCAAGATTGGGTTTTAGGGATAAAATCAACACCCCTCCCAAAAGAACAGAAAAAATTATCCTTAACACCAACCTTCTAAGGGATGAGGACTGCAATAGTGCAATCTTACCCTGAGAGAAATAAATAAGTGGTTCCTTAAGGACAAGTCCACCATTGAAAGGTGGAACATGAATCTAAGAAGTTGGAAAAATAATTTCCAAACCATTGGGGTAAAAAAGGAAAAGGATAGGAAAAAGGAAGAGACCCTATTAGAGGAAAAACTCTTCCTTGCAGAGGGGCTTCTCCAAAATGATCCCCAAAATATGGAAATAAATGAAGAGTTTATTAGTATCAGAGGGGTGTTAATGAAAATACAAAACTATAAGAACCAAGGTTTAAATAAGAGGGCAAGGCTGAACTAGGCCGCCCATGGGGATAAAGGTTCAAAATTCTTCTTCAAATCCTTAAAAGACAAGGAAATCAAAGAGAAAGTTAGTGCAATCTGGGATGAAGAAGGGTTCATTAAATACCAAGAGGGCATTGAATGGAAATTCTTCTAATTCTATAAAATCCTTTTCATAGCAAAATCCAATAGTCTCCCTTGTATTGAAGCTAGAGAAAATTGTAGAAACCTAATATTGAGGAAAGTGACTAAAGAAATGGAAGACATGTTGGGAAATCCTTTGTTGAAGTTGGAGATTAAAAACACAATACTCTCAATCTCCAATGACAAAGGACCTGGGATATATGGGATACCTATAGAGTTCTATAAGGTGAATGTTGAGTGGGTTAGCAAAGATGTACTACAAGTTTATAATGAGGCCCTTGAAGTTGGTTCACTAGATGTGTAAAGAAATCAACTAAGGCATCATAAAGCTCATCCCCAAATGAGAAGATAAAACCTTGGTAAAAAATTGGAGGCCAATCACTCTTTTAAATGTTTCTTATAAGATTATGGCTAAGACCATCTCCCAAAGATTAGCCTTGGTTCTTTTGGAATTCATTAATAATATCCAAACAAGCTTTATAAAAGGTACATATTAGAAAATCTATTAATAAGTTGGGAAGCAATGGAGTGGGTCGGGACCTCTAACCAAAATATTGGCATGCTCTTGCTAGAATTTGAGAAGGCTTATGATAGGGTGGAGTGGCCCTTCATTATGATGGTTTTAGATGCATTTGGCTTTCTAGGTGAACTGTGTCAAATGGTCAGTACCCTCCTAAAAGATGCCCTCGCAAGAATTGAAGTCAATAGTGACCTAACACAAGAGATTACCCTACAAAGATGCATAAGGCAAGGGTGCCCCCTTGCACTTTCCCTTTTTTTCATAGCTACGGATTCCATGCACTACATCCTAAGAGACTCCACCTTGAGCCCTAGAGTACAAGGCATCTACCTCCCTAACAAGGATGAATTATTGAATGAAAAATTTGCTAACGACACAACTCTATTCTTGAAACTTGATGAAGAAAACTTTGAAAACCTGCTAAAAAATATGGACCTTTATTCTATAGCAGCTAGAGCTAAAATATTTAAGGAAAAAACCACCTTGCTAAGCTAGGAATCACATCATCTAGCATGGGTTGAGGAACATGAGTTCCAATCGGGGGGCCCCAGTAAGATTGTTAGGTATCTTGGGATACCTTTTTCCCTAAATCCTAACTTAAAGGACATGTGGGATTGGTTGAAAGGTAAAATATTCAAGAAACTGGAGGCCTAGAATAAGCAATACCTCTTAATTGTATGAAGGGCATAGGTGTGCCAAAAAAATATTTCTTCTTATAATATCTATTATGCTTGAATCTGGCTTTTCAATGGGTAGCAAGTTAATGAAGTTTAGAAATGCATAAGGAAATTTCTCTGGTTAGATGGCAAAGGGAACAAGAAAAGGCATGTAGTTTGTTGGGAGTGGTGTTGCTTGGATAACCAGAAAGGTGGTCTAGGGATAAAGGACATCAAAAAGTAGGGGATTTCCCTTGCTACCAAATGGATATGAAAAATTCTTGTGGGGGATGAACCTTGGAAGGTTCTCATCAGGAATAATATCAGCAGTGGGGTCCACAAAAAATCAAAAGCTTGGAAGGATCTTCCCATCATAGACATCTTATTTGGAAAGTTCCCAATCTCATTGGTAGGTTCTAGGGTCTTCAAAAGCTTGTGGAAATCTTGGGAATTGTGGAAAGAAAATTTTCTCTCTAAGTTTCCAATTGATATTGAGCTAAATAAGAACATGCTCAACGGGTCTCTCTAGTGGAATATCTACCATAATAATAAGCCTTTGGATCTTGTACAGAGCTTCTTGACTAAAGAATGGAATAGAAAGGGTGTCTCATTAGTTGACAATGTATTTGAGAATGGTGGATTAATCAACGGGGATACCTTAAAACTAAAATTCAATATTCCCCAAACCCAAAAAAGAACATATGAAAGACTAAAAAATAATAACTTCAATCTTTCAACTCTAGGGATGGCAAATAGTAGTCAATATTTAATGTGGCTGAAAGGAAAAGACTTAACCAAGCTAAAAGCAAAAGAAATATATAAATCTATTGATAGCTCCCCTAACTTGTTGGAGCAGCTTAATAAAAACTGGAACTGAGCTTAAATCAAAAGAAATGGGAAAATATCTTCTCTATCATTTAGGGTAATTTTATTGAACCCAAAAAAGCAGGCTTCAGGTGGATGCTTTTGTTGCAAAAGTTGCCAAGTTTTGATCCTAAAAGTAATGCATCTATTTGTGATGTGTGTAAAAAATCTTAATGTGTCTTTCATTTATTCGTTGACTATTTTCATGCTAAGGAAGTTAGGAAATTGTTTCAAATTGATCTATTTGGGTGGGGGAAAAAAAAAGAAAACAATATTAAAAATATTATCATGGGGAAAATTGAAAATGTAGGAAAGCCTCATAATATGTTTTGGCTAATTCTAACTACTGAAATTATGTGGCATCTTTGGAAATCTAGAAATGCAAAAAAAAAATCAAGGCACTAGGAGGGTACTTACTAAGTCTAATAGAAGACTCACAAAACACAATGTGTATGTGTAGGTTTCTATTACGTTGGAGGTTTCCAAAGAAAAGTTCAAAAAGCTATGAAGAATGGTAAAGTGGAGATCAAAGAGGATCAAATCCAAGCAAATTAATGGTTATTCTACAAACCTAGATTAAAATACATTTTGAAGGACCCTAAAAGATGCAACAAAAGAAGTTGAAAGAATGAGAAAGCTAAAATAATATTAAAGAAGATGTTTTTCTATTGTGCTCCATTTCAAAATTTATGCTATTGTAAAAAATCTAGTAAAAGGATTATGTAGAAATTCTTGCAAAAGATCTATGTAAAAAAGAACAATGTATCTAGTAGTTAGTTCACAAGACTGTAAATTTTGCAATCCTGTATGGCTGATCAAAATGATCATTTCTATAAGCTATTATCAATATAAAAAAAAGGGATTCACAAATGTTAAATACATAGGACAACTAAGTGGGGGGGTGGGTTGAATCGGTTGTACATTAAAACATTTAGACCCTAATTAACCTTCTAACCCATACTATACATCAACATGAATGTAAACTATTGAAACATAAACACATTCATAACCTTTCACCATAGAACACCAGACTTACAGGGAAAATGCTAGTTAGGGAAAAACCACATTGAGGATTTACTCACATGTATATGAATAAAAATTCAATTATAATAGGATTGCTACTAGAATGGCTTACTGTCCAAAAAATAGAAATGATCATTGCTAAGGGCTCACTACCCAAAGGACTCACTATCAATAATAGAAGAGAATAGAAGAAGATTGTTACAAGGAAGTTCACTACCTTAGAGCAATAGGAAAATTCACCACAACAACTCTATACCATCCACAACCTTCTTCTCACTACCTCCAACAACTTTAGGTACACTGGAATGTAGACACCTTCTACTCACTACTTTTGGTAGGCTTATGCATTTAGGCTCACACTCAGGTCTCAACACCTAATCACATTCACATCATACTTCACATCACTACACACTACACACACCTCCAACAATTAAGATTTCTTATGTATCCTCCACAACCTTATAAACTTTATCTAAGTTAGGTGCATTATATCTAAGTTAGGTGCAATGAAATGTATGCACATCAAACATGTAACCAAAAAATAGGTTGACATCAAACACTTCCATGATGGAAAGAAGTGAAGTAATACCACACCAAGGGTTAACCAAGACCCAAATTTACAGCATCTCTACAATTATCCCTAACATGCTAGGTCAACCAAACTTACATTAATGCTAACAAACAATCATATTAGCACTTCTCTAAGTCCAGAAACACCTTATAAACTATGAAGAAACATCACACAACATCCCTGAATATTCCAACACCAATAGAATATTTAGCAACATTACTGAATCCACCTACAACTTAGAATACTATCATCATGAGCAACTAGCCATACTACCATACGCATGCAACTAAAGAACCAAGCTTGGTGAACAATTAAGCACTCAACAATCCAAAAGAAGGTAGGGAAAAATAATATTATCATGTTCCCAAATATGCAAGTCAAGATACCTCACTACAGGGAAATGTGGAAATATTCTATTTCTCCCAAACAACCTTTTTCACAGGAAACACACTGTCAAACATAACCTCTATTGCCACATAATCCATAACCTGAAGTACTAGATATAACACCTATCAACACCTATGATAATTTTTTGTGTGGATGATACACACACACACCAAAAAAAAGATAAATTATTACTCTTGGAATGTGAGAGAATACCTTTCTTAAAAGATGCACCAAGAATTCTGAAATCAGAAGACAATCTTGGTTAATCCCAAGGCTCTGGAATGTCAAGCTTTGACACACTAGGTTCACTCAAGTTTCGTTGCATAAAATTTATTGTTAATCATGAGGGGTATATGGTTTCTTAAGATCATTGGTATCCAACAGTTTACAAAAAATCTCCACCAAATTAAACATACATTACTCCATAATATGATGAACACAAATGATTTCCAAGAAATACTTCAAGAATTCAAATTGTTTGCAAAGACTTGGTAGTTTTAAAATATATTTCTCTACAACTTCATGAATACTAAATATTTATAATAATATTCCATGAATTCATCATTTTTGCATTTTTCAAGGAAATATTTAGCATCTACTCTAAGAAAAGCATTAAATATCCTCATATTTAAATTTTTCCTAGCTATTATCCATGAATACACCATGAAATAAACTAAATCAAAGAAAACCGCTCTATACTTCACTAGATTGCCTCATAGCTAGGCATAGAATGATGCAATAGTCCAAAGAAACATGAGATGATTTGCCATCAGACAGTGTCAATGTACACCCAAATATGGTGCAACACATAATTCACTTCTCCAATAGGAACAAATAGTCATCTATGTAGGATTTCATATTAGGAAATAGCTTTAAAATTGGCTTTGATATTAGGAAACTTCAGTGGACCATACAAGTTTTTATATTGGAATACTACATAAAATAGGAAAGAGAAATAAAAATAGTAAGAGTTTGAATTTTAAGTCTCCATATTCCACAAGTTTTTAACCTTCATAAAATGAATAACTCTTGGCATTTTATAAGAACAAGGTAGTTGAACAATTCTAAAAGAACAAATCATAAAGTAGTACATGGCAAGTGACAATTGGCACAAAAATATTCTAGAAAAATTCAAAGACACTTTGAATTTCCCCACAAAGTTGGAAACCCTTGAAAACCTTGACCTCAAGACATAGGCATCCTAAAACACCTTGCAATACAATTGACACTTTCTTTCAAAATGGCTAGGTTTGGTCTACACACATTAGATCTCGAAATGACTTTGGAAAATGCACTTCATAAAAATTATCACCACATCTGCACCTCAAAGCCTTTGGTATCCATCTCTTGCATTATACTCTTAAAATATATAGTCACCAATTCTACCTCCAATGGTGGAGCTAATTGTCAAAGTAGCCAGTTAGGTATTTCTTCATTTGGCTTTGTCTCTTCTTGTTTCTATTCATGCAGATCAAATTGCTCATCCCATTTCCTCCTGATGGAAAGGATTTTAAATTTTCCTAGTTTTGTTCCCTTACTTTTTCTTCTTCAACCCCTATATGCTCTCCCCCTTTCTTTTCTTTTTTAGTGTCATCCCCTAGAGTTTATTGCTCATGTTATTATGAGGTACTAGGATTTCTTAGTAATATTCTCAGTTTCCACTCATTGAGGCTAGCACCCTAGCCACACTAGTTTCAAGTGCATATTCATTCACTTCATCTTCAACCATTATTGAAATGGGACTTTGAGAGGTAGTTCCCACTTGCTCTCTCTGAGGTGACATGGTTCCTTCCATATTGGTTCTCCTTTCAAATTCCCAATTTTTTAGTAAATTGTCCTACTATGTACTATGCCCCTTCTAAAACATCTACATACTTCCATATCATATACTTCCTCTATGATAGGTTATATCATTCATTTTTTTCTAGATTGTTGCTTCTCTTTTAAGTATTGTAAGTTATGGTGGACCATTTCTTAGCTTATATCTTGGCTCAAGTGATCTATAGTTACTATTGGTTCTCCTTCTGATATTGGATGTACTTCCCCTAGGGTTTGTTTTATTATTTTTGTACTCATAGATGGTGGAAAAGTGAACATAGTAGCACCTACTATGATGTTGACCTTGTCCTAGCATATACTTGTGACTTCATAATCATATCTTCTAGATAATGCAGTAGAAGAAGATGCCACATTTGGTGTTCTCAACATATTAGTTGGAACCACCAAGGTATCCTTATTTGGACCATGGGTATGTGCACAATCATCATGGAAAAAGAGGCCCTTAAGTGGAAAAAAAAATAGAAAAATCAAAGTTAGGTAACTTGACGTAAAAATTTGAATAAGTTATATATATTATTTCAAAAATATGTAAGAATAAAATCTATAGAAAATTGAATGTAGTTGCTAAACTATTAGGTTTATTTTTATTTTTTAAACTATTTGGTGAAAATTTGAAATTTTAATGTAGTAGTACTTAAATTTTAGGGGAAAAATAAGAATTAGGTGTCTTTTTCACCACCGTAACCACAATAAAATGATAATATTTTTTTAAAATATTTTAGATATAAGTAGAGAAATCATTTCCCAATGTGATGCATATTTTTTTCTAATTTTTTTTGAAGAAAATAGTTAATTACATATGATTTGTTTATTACAAAATTAAAAAAATATAAAAACCCGTATGTCTAACCAACTTGGTCAAAAATTCATGAAATTCAATTTTTTTTAATCTTATAGCATGCGAAGCATAGAATGTGACATGTGATTCAAATTCAAAAAATGTAATACCGTTTGAAAATATAGATTTTTTTCAATTAGCCTATCAATCAGGACTTTAGTCATAATTCAAATAGAAAATGAATAATAAATATTTATTAAATTGAATGTAAAGCATAATTTATATTGATGGAAAGCTAAGAATCTCCTTTAAAAACCCTTTTTGTTTCATCAATTTTAAGTAAAAAAATAGTCATTAGCAACATACCATACACTTACCCATCATATTGTCACATTTTGGCCCATCATGATCCTGCACATACCCCCATTTGGTTTGGAAGCCATTGAAACTCATTGGTTTGAAATATTAAGGACTCCTCTACCATTTTTCAATCATTTTAGCCTCCATAATCTTTCTTTTCTTCTCTAGACAATCATCATACCCCAACGCACTAACCATATTTTTCTTTTTATTCCATCCATATGGGTACATGGGTGTAATTCTAGCTTCTTTTATCAATTTAATGTACTCATCTACCCATGACTAAGTGTAAATGAGAAATTTTCTCAAAAAATCATCTAGAGTGACTATCCTCTTGTCATACTCAATCTAGATCTAGGATAGGCTAATCATAGACCTTACTGGATTTATAATTTGGATTATCAACCTCATGATTATCAAAATCCATTTGTTCAGGAACATCATGTGTTCCAAACATCTTTATCTGGGCTAGTGACAACCTCCTATAAGACCATTCCCTAACATCATGATCATCCTCACAATTAGACAAAAAATCCTCTAAATGAGTGATCTGAGCATATATCTTATTGATCTATTTGGTCAATCATTCAGTTGGATCAAAATTATTCCTCTTAAGTAGGAATAGTTCCAACCCATAAGATTTCAACTCATCTTCACACTATTTCATACTCTTAAACAAGATGCATTTATAATTCCCTAGGGTAATAGGAAACTTTACAGGTCCTCTCTTGTGAATTTGTAGGAAATCCTCATTAGAGGGTACCACCTTCCTAGCAAATTCTAATAGTACTATCTTGTCTATAGGATCCCTGGGTAACATATAGGGGTGAATTGTAAATCCTTCTACTCTAATATAAGTGAACATAGGGAATTCAATGAACCAACACCTAGTAGCACGCATAGCATCTTGTACTTCGATGGATATCCTCTTTGTATTTTATTTCAAATGAAGCTTTCCCAATCAATTGAGATAGGATCATCCCTCATTCTTCTAATAACATCAAACATCTATAGTTAAAAATTTCTAGCATCTCTACAACCAACCATTCTACTCAATAGGGTTAGATCATATGTTGTATTTCTTGTATGAACAACAACCTCAAGATGGGTATGTATAGGATCATGATGGGCCAAAAAGTGGCAATATGATGGGTATGTGGCTGATGACTATTTTTTAACCCAAAATGGATGAAATGAAAAAAGGGTTTTTAAAAGAGATTCGAAGCTTTCCACCAATATAAATTATGTTTTATTTTGAATTTAATAAGTAATTATTATTCATTTTCTATTCAAATTACGACAAAAGTCCTAATTGATAGGCTGATTGGAAAACATCTATAGCTTTCAAACGGTATCACATTTTTTAAATCCAAAACATGTGTCACATTCTCTGCTTCGCATACTATAAGATTAAAAAAAGAAAATTTGAACTTCATGAAGTTTTGACCAAGTTAAGGTGGTCAGACATATGAGTTTTTATATTTTTAAAAGTTGTAATAAAAAAATCATAATTAATTATTTACTTGGAAAAAATTACAAAAATAAAATGTATCACATCAGGGCATGAGTCCTCTACTTGTATCTAAAATCTTATAAAAAATATTATCATTAAATTATTGTGGTTAGGGTGGTCAGACAGACACCTACTTCTTATTTTTTACTTGAAATTTAAGTACCACTGCATTGAAATTTCAAAATTTCACCAAATAAATTTTATTTTTTTTAAACAAACCTAGTAGTTTAAAAACTACATTCAATTTGATACAGATTCTATTCTTACATATTTTTGAAATAATATGGATAGCTTATTCAAATTTTTATGTCAAGTTGCATAACTTTGATTTTTCTAAATTTTTTGCCACTTAAGGGCCTGCTTTTTCCATGATGATCCTGCACATACCAAGCTATTGTTTAGTATTCTTACTATTTTATTGGGAAATAGTTAACATCATAACCCTTCTATTGTGTTCCTCTATGCTCATGTATGTATCCATTAAATATTTCATTTGTAACACATTTATTCTTGTAAACACTAGGATCACAAATTTGTAAGCAACATAATCTATAGATAGGTCTGCATAGACTCTTTTGTCTCTTCTAACTACCCTTTTGTCTACATCATACCACTTCATGCACTCTAGCACAAATTTTGGGGCTTTCAAATCTAGCAAGAACATTTCCACCAAGTGTATTTCACTAGTAACCATGATTTTAGTGTATTGGCTAGCATCCATTTGTTGAGTCCTTCACAAAATATCGTAGTCATTCAAACCTTTGAGATGGGTTTCTCTTATCATTTTGTAAGTTGGTACTGCCTATGAAAAAGGGAATTCAAATTCCTCTCTAGGCTACTTATTCTTTGAAGTAATCATGTCTTCATTGATTTCCTACATGATTAGCATATGGATATTCTACATACAAATTAGGGAAAACTCTAACCATGCACCTTCAATAATTAAATTTATCGAAACTCCTCACCCATTAACATTTAATCATTAAAATTGGGCTAAATTTTATTAAATTGTATATTAATTTCTTTAGGAATTAACCATATGAAAGATTGTTTTATCTTGGAATGAATCATATATGAAAGAATTTATAGAGTTTAATCAAAAAGGGAAATACCTAGTCCTACTTATAGTAAGGTTGAGGTGACAAAAAATTAAATTTTATTAATTATGCCCTTTTTGTATTACGATATTTTACCTTCCTCTCACACTTTAAATGTCACTTCAATTCCTTAATAAACTTATAGATGGGTTCCCCATGCATGTTAATGTATTACATAATTAACTACATGCTCTAGGTGGTGCCAAGTATGCTTTTCTACCACCTTACTTTAATTCCATAATAATTTTGCATTAATTACTTTGAAAAGAGGTACAATCATGGTAAGTTAGGGTTCATATCATGGAGGCTTAATTTATGTGCCTTGGATTGGTTCAAAATTTGGTAAAGAAAGCTAACATGGCATACTTGTGATCCTCTTTTCTCCATGTTGGATGTGGGTAGCTGAGTGATCTCTTAGCTTAAATGATAAAAGATTGATTAGAAATCATGGTCAAAACATCAAACAATTACTTAAGAAGAAAGAAAAATTTGGGCTTTCACTTATCAGGTTCTTGAGGACTAGGTGTAGAGGATACTTCGGCATGGGTGCAAAGTTGGACCAATATGGTTTCAAAAGCAAGCTTCTATGCAAAACATTTCTAGTTTCTACCTCTAGAAGGAAAGAAAACCCACCCACAAACTTAACCTTAAAATGTTGATGCACATAAACTCGAGAAACATTTCCTCAGGAAAAGATCAAATGGATGAATGACTCACCAGGTAAAACCACTCACCCTACACAACCCCCACCAGATACACATGTGTTTTTCACAACTCATGCTACATTTTTCTTAGGGACTACTGACACATGAGAACCATAGAATCTAATAAATAGCAAAATTCCAAGTTATAAAGACTACCCATTATGCTTGGAGAAAATAAATTTGGAGCAAATACCTTCATTTTACCATTTCTACCAAGACAAACCAAGAAGGAAAAATTAAGGGAAAAATAAAAGAGAAGGGGTACACATTTTGCAAGGGGAAAAATGGGGCATGTTGTGAGACCACACAATAACTAGCAACCAAAAAACTAATCAAAAAAATAGAAATATTATTCATGAAATGACAAATGCATTTTGGCATTATGTAAGTCTCTCAATTATAAATAACAAAAATTTCACTCTAGTATTGCTTTCACTTTAATTAGCTTATGAAGTAGACACAAGGGCACAATAACAAACTCTTGAAAACCTGCCTATTTGAGGCATCTAACAAGATTATTCTAACCTCCTTGGACAGTCCAACACTCCCTTAAAGCTTGATAAGAAACTAAAAATACAATTTCCCTCTTTAACACCCTTAAACCCTTGTAAAAGTGAGAAACTAGTTTTTGTCCAATTACTCCACAATTTTCCAAAACACCAAACCAACACATGACTGATTCAAACACCCATTTTCATGTTACACAACATATGTGAGAAACAACATAGAATCCTTTGGACCATAATTGACTTCCTATACACTCACCCTTGAAAAGGCTACTCAATTAGCCAAAAAATACAAAGCAACATACCATCAAGCATTACACAGACCCCTAAAACCTTGGGGAAGCAAAAAAAAATTCCAAGAAAACATAGATTTTGCAATTGGATTCCATTTGTACAGACTTTTAACCATCAAATCAGAAAATCTTTGTTTTTAGTATAATTCTTGAGGGTTTATTAAAACTCTTGTACCCTGACCTTCCCATACCAAATAAAAAAATTCAAATAGGTTCAATAGTCCCTATACATGGTCAAAAGTTAATTATATGAACCATTATTTTGGCAACTTTCCCAAAATCACACTTTGGCACTTTAATTCTATATGAAACAATGCTTGATTTTGAACAAGAACTCTTATCTACCAACATTACACTCATTATTCAACATTTAAAACAAAAGGAAATCCCTATGCTAACATAATATAGGCCATCCCACCAAGTAACAAGTCATACAATAGGTGGGATGGTCATTCCATAGCTTATACCTCATTCAAACCCCTGTCTTAGCAAAACAAAGTTGGCTAGGGAATTTGCTGATTCCACACACCAGAAGATGACTTAGGGCTTCAAATCAAAGGGAAATAGTAGTAAACACATGTATTCTTGAGAAAATAATAATATCAGACTATGTACAACCTATACGGTTTTGTACAAGTTTGTAAAAGAAGAAAAAACACATAAATTCTAAAAAAACAAAAAAGTTTTATTGAGTTCTTTTTTCAAATCTTCCTTCCAACCATACAAAATGAGATTCTCATGTTATTTAAAGGTTCTCCTAGGCCAACCAGCACCAAACCACCTTGCAACTAACTTTTGAACCACTAATGACCATTGGAAGACTAATTACCCTACTTTACACAATTTGTCACCTTTAGAAGTATGTTGAACACTTTGTGCAATGATTGCAACTTAAAACCCATAAAACCATACCAAAGGCTTGAAAATAGCCTTATTAGAATATGATAACCTCAATCTTTCATATCCATATGGAAATTTAGGGTTTTACCTTCATAGGCTACAAAGCAACATTAGCACCAAGATTACATCTTCCCACCTTTTGACCCCTAAACTTAAAGACTCATCCTAGTTCATGTTTAATGGTCTTCTTAGACCTTATCAAAGACAAAACATCTCCAAAACAATAAAATCTCCTACTGACCACCCTATTTGCTTCCACATGATCAGAAATTAAGGGTGAGGTGTAGGTTCTCCTGCACTATACACCCCCCCTAGAAAAAAAAATATTCATGACACATGAATTGAGGCAGGTACCACCACCTCCATGTGGGAAGAAGACTACTCTGATGCCCAGGCCACTACAACTAATAGATGCCTTGTGCTCCATACTAGCTTACACCTATATTCTTCCTTGGACCTATGTTTTGTGTTGCCATTGGTACATTAGGACCTATCAAAGGCCTCTTACTTGTTATCATTTGTCTCCCTTTAGCCTCCCAACCATCTCCATCAATCACCATAACCTTGTGCTACTCTCCATGCTTTATTCTTTGTCCATCAGTCCTCACAACTATCATTTGACCTCTATCAGACTGAACAAGTATTGTACTCATACCTTGAGACTTTGTCAGACCTGTACCTCTTGTACCCAATATTTTGGTATTGCTACAGACCTCTGTCTTTGTTTTCACTTGATCCTCTCCATTCTGATCTATGTATTCAGACCTCAGACTTACTACTCTTGTTTGTACAATCCCCTTCATGATTGAGTTATCAAACTTTAGAGACTCTACAATATTTGATTGCCTTTCCTTCCCAAAAATTAGAATAGGGAAGACCATTGTCCCAATTAGAATCTTGTCCATTTGCTTAATCTCTCTTTGCTATGGTATACACAACTTACCATGATCCTTTCTGAGATTAGTCTCCTTCATGGTCTTCCCATGAATTTGCTTCTCCATGTGAGCATCAACCTTCACATTATGAGTTGCCACTATCTTGGTACCATTCTTAGGTGTCTCTTTTGTTGTTCTAACATCATAAGTCTGCTCCAAATCAAAAAAAAATTGTTCTTACTGTCCTTAGGCCTGAGAGGATCTTTTTTTCTGAGAATTACTACCTTAGATTTTCCTTTATCTTTCTCTTTTCCCTGCAAAGGAGTTAGTTTAAAAATTTGACCATCCTTCCAAGTGGTATAGGTTTTTTTCCAAGCATCATACATAGACTTCCTATCAAATTTCCATGGCCTCCCCAAGAGTAGATAGCAATAGTCCATAGGTAATATGTCACATTAAACTCTATCCTTGTACTCCCCAATCTAGAAATCCACATAGGCTTGCTCATTTACTATTAGACTTTGGCTATCATTGACCCAAGAAACTTCATAGGGTGCAACATGAGTAATCTTTTCTAGACTTAACTTATCTACCATCTCCCTAGACACCATATTATCTTGAGAACCAGAATCAATTACAACTTGACACACTTTACCTTTGCTTTTTCATGTTGTTCTAAAGAGACTCCTTTTGCTCAGATCTTCTTCCTTTTTTCCTTGCAACAAGGCCCTTCTTACCATGAGTGCCTCTCCTATTTTTGGATCTGCAGGTCTGCTTGGGGAACTCACACTCTCTTCTTCATCTCCTTGCACATATTGAGCTCTTTTATCACCTTTATTTTCACTTCAACTTGCACCAGTACTAAACCTTTCAAGACACTTGAATGATGGGTGTCCAAACTCATTACATCTATAGCATCTTCCTAAGAATTCACCATAATCTCTTCTTGATCTAAAGATGGTTCTTCCACCTCTCCACCCTCCTCTTACTTCAGGAACTTGTTCCTTGTTCTTCTCAGCATCTTCATGATCTTCCTTAGGTTGCCTTGATGTTGAACTTGTACCTCTGTCCCTAGATGTACTACCTCTTCCTCTTGTTGCCTTCTGTTGTCTTCTCAACTTTTCTTCAATCTTAATAACGATTTGGAAACAATCATCCACTTTTTTTGGTGTCAACACACTAACGTCATCGTAAATGTTGTATCTCAACCCATTGATGTACCTAGCCACTTGTTCTTCTTCATCGTCATCACGCTTGGCTCTTATACTTAACTTATTAAATTCTTCAGTATAGGTTTTCCCATCTAAATCTTGTTGCCTCAGATTTTGAAGCCTCTTAAGTAACTAAACATTACAGTCTTTAGGGAGAAATTTACCTTTAATCTTCTCCTTCATTCTTTCCCAATATGTGATCTTGCTTTTTCCTTTCTTTTTCCTTTCTTCCTGCATAAAATTCCATCATACCAAGGCATGTCCCTTGAGTCTTATCTTGGCCTTCTTCACCTTGTGTGATTCAACATCTTCACTATCAAAGTAACTTTCTAGAGCCTCTATCTAATCCAAAAGCTCCTCACTCTCAAGTTTGCCTCCATACATAGGCACATCTATCATTCCATGTCCTTCCTTCTTTACAACCTTCAAGATTTTTTTTTTCCTTGCATCCTTTGGATCCAACTCCCCTTCTTCACTAGAGGTTTTATCCTTCTTAGAATCACTTTCATTCAAAAGGCTTCTACCTTTAGACTTGATCATGGCCATATCCTACTTCAAAGCTGCTATATCTTTGTCATGGGTATCAATATTCCATGTAATAGGGTTCCCTTTAGGAGGAATTCTCACAATCTTCTCTTCACCCACCTGCAAAACCAAATCAAACACCAACATAAGATCTACAATTGTGCTCTGATACCACTATGATGCAGACACAAGGGCACAATCACAAAATCTTCACAACCTACCTATTTGAGCCATCTAACAAGATTATTCTAACCTCTTTGGATAGTCCAACACTCCCTTAAATCTTGATAAGAAATTAAAAACACATTTCCCTCTTTAACCCCCTTAAACCCTCACAAAAGTGAGAAAATATTTTTTGTCCAATTACTCCAAAATTTTCCAAAACACCAGACTAACACATGACTGATTCAAACACCCATTTCCAAGTTACACAACATATGTGAGAAACAACATAGACTGACTTCCTATACACTCACCCTTGAAAAGGCTACTCAATTAGCCCAAAAATACAAAGTGACATACCATCAAACATTAAACAGACCCCTGAAACCTTTGGGCAGAAAAAAAATACCCAGAAAACATAGATTTTGCAATTGGATTCCATTTGCATGGAATTTTAACCATCAAATCAGAAAACCCTTATTTTTAGTATAATTCTTGAGGGTTTATTAAAAATCCTATACCTTGACCTTCCCAAACCAAATGAAAACTTCAAACAGGTTCTATAGTCCCTAAAGCTGGTCTAAAGTTCATTATATGGACCATTCTTTTGGAAAATTTCCCAAAATCACACTTTGGCACTTCAATTCCATATGAAACAATGCTTGATTTTGAACAAGAACTCCTATCTACCAAAATTACACTCAGTATTCAACATTTAAAATAGAAGGAAAGCCCTATGATAACATAATCTAGGCCATCCCATCTAGTAGTAGGTCATACAATAAGTGGGATGGTCATTCCATGGCTTATACCTCACTCAAACCCCTGTCTCAACAAAACAGAGCAGTCTAAGAAATTTATTGATTCCACATACTAAAAGATGAGTTAGGGATTCAAATCAGAGGAAAATAGTAGTAAACACATGTATTCTTGAGAAAATAATAATATCAGACCATGTACAGCCTGTACGGTTCCGTACAAGTCTGTAAAAGAAGCAAAAACACATAAATTCCGAAAAAACAACAAAGTTTTATTGAGTTCTTTCTTCAAATCTTCCTTCCAACCATACAAATGATATTCTCATGTTATTTAAAGGTTCTCCTAGGCAAACCAATTCCCAACCACCTTGCAACTGATTTTTTAACCACTAATGACCATTGGAAGACTAATTATCCCCCTTTAAACAATTTGTCACCTTTACAAGTATATTGAACACTTTGTGCAATGCTTGCAACTTATAACCCCTAAAACCATACCAAAGGCTTGAAAATATCCTCATTACAATATCATAACCTCAATATTTCCTATCCAATGAAAATTTAGGGTTTTTCCTTCATAGGCTACAAAGCAACATTAGCACCAAGATTGCATCTTCCCACCTTTTGACCCCTAAACTTAAAGAATCATCCTAGTTCATGTTTAATGGTCTTGTTAGACCTTATCAAAGACAAAATATCTCCAAAACACTAACATCTACCTGCTGACCACCCTATTTGCTTCCACATGATCAAAAATTAAGGGTGAGGTGTTGTTGCTCCTACACCAGCTTAACATAATTTTACTTTGATGGGCTAATGTGTGTCTCATGATTGATTCCATTACAAAAAATTCAAATTCCTAGAAACTACATGCATTGACCTACCTATTTTTCTAATCGTTCTCACCAAATCCATACATTTCCTTACTACTAATCAAGTGTCCATAGCCCCAGCAAGGTTATCCTTGTAATATGCCCCAAACATAGCTCTACTACTAGCCATCCATCCATAGCCCCGGTAAAGATATTTGGATAGCTTAAAGATTTGAATTTTCTTTTCATATTTATTTTGATATTCATTTTTTTTTATATTTCTATGTAGGCTATTTCACTTCAACTTGTGGGAAATGAATCCTTCTATTAGGTTTGGAATTATACTTGTAGCAAAGGTTACATTTTTATTTTTCACACAATGCATGCAATTTCTATTCACTGAATTCCAATAAGACTCTTTAAATGTAAGTGTTTGTATCGCAGTATTATCTTGATGATTCATGTGATCTAAAGTAAATAAATTCCAAGAAATTTTTTGAATACTCATAATTGAAATACCACTTCCTTTCAAAATACGATAAACATTTCTAGAATAAATTTTCTATAGTTTTGAATACTTTGGAAGGTTGCTAACTTTGTATCTATATCACAAGTGAAACCCCAAAAGAAACCAACAAACCGAAACCAAAACCAAAAATAAAGAGGAAAAATATTTTCATATTTATAGAAAAAATAGGAGATCCACCCTAGGCTTGGAAATAATGCTTCAAGAATTGTCCATTGACAGGAAATGTAATGTCCTCCCCAATAAGTTTTTGAAGCCTATAACTACTATCACCTAATATTTCTGATACCTAGTAAGGGCCAACCCATAGTTTGTCAGAATTACCATGATCACTTTTCCATTCATGGGCTTTGTCCCAAAATAGGACTTCGTCAGATATTCTAAAAGACTTTATTCTAACCCTTTTGTCAAACAAATGTTTGACCACATATTGATGGTTAGAAAAATGATCTATTGACGCAGAACATTTCTCACCTAAATACATTAGTTGTAATAATCAAGCTTTTGTTTGGTCATCTAATCAAAACATATTTCTGAGTAAATTTCCAAGTAGGAATTTTTAGTTTTACGAGTAGTATAGGATCTACCCCATAGATAAAATGATAGGGGGGAAATTCAGTAATTCAAATTTCATCCCAGTTCTATTAACCTAAAGAGTGAATTTTAATACGGAATGCCATTCCTTAGAATTATTCTCAATCAAATTTCTAATTATATCTAGAAGGTTCTTATTTTAAGATTTTGCTAATATGTTCTCGTGTGGGTAATAATTAGATGAAAAATTTAACATTATGTCTATCTAAATTCCCAATTAAAGAATTTTGAAGAGAAAGTAGGGAAATTTTCACATACTAGTGCATATGGTGCCCCAATCTTGCTAATGATGCTTTCTTCTAAACACTTGATTACTACTTTTGTAGTCCATTGTTTACTATAGAAATATTTTGTCCACCTATTACAATATTCAATAGTAGTAAACACATGTGTATGAAAAAAAGACAAGGGAGAGTTTATTGTGCCAATGAAATATAATCCCCATTGTGCATAGGGGTACATTTACATCATGGGTTGTAATGATTGTGCATTAAACCTTCCTTTTTCCACTCCAACCTGACATGTGTAACAATGTTTATTGTGCTCGAATATGCCTTTAAATATCATTGGACAATGATAGATAGCTCTTAGGATAAGATGAGTAGTGGCCAATGGAGCTCCATGAGTTGTGTGAAATATGTCATGAAATTATTTTAAAATCTCATCTACTTCCTATATATGCATCTTAAGTAAGATCCTTCATGTATTTTCTTGGAAAGAGTTCATCCTTTCATCATATAACTTTTTTGATTTCATATTCAAGGCTCTTCTTTGATATCTCTACATATTATTTAGACAATTATTACTAACCAGTTATTGCCAAATGTTTGAATACCACTCATCTTCCATTTTTGTATCCAATGTTTATTGTTGGTTGATGATCTGAGGATCAAACTCAACAATATATATAACTAATTATTTTCCTCAAATGAACTTCATAGCTATGATTTCCAAATCAAATTCTTAGAGAATGGTAACCCACTTATCCCGCCTCTCCCCAAGATCACTTTTTTTTACAAGTAACATCTTTACTATTACATCAAGAACAATTTCCTTAACTAGGATCTTAAGGATGTAGTGTCTCAATTTTCTCACACCCTTAACCAATACAAAATATTTCTTTTCAATTTCTATATATCTTAATTCAGCCTCCTTAAATGGGGCACTCATGAATGTGATTGGTCTCTCTTCCTTATTCTAACCTCTTTGCATCAATGCAGCAGAACATGTGTGACTAAGTGAAAGAATAAATTTAGAATGACTTAGTGTATTTGGGACTGATTAACACTAGTACCTCAACAATTGTAGATTTTATGTTCTTAATAGAAAACTTGGTGTGCTTTAACATGTCATTAAGGGGACTTACTATCTCAAGAAATCCATTAATTACTTTCAGCTAAAATTGATCTTTCCAAAGTAAAAATTTAGTTCATTTTTCCTTCTTGAAGGTTACAACTTCATTAGTGTACTCACATGATTAGTATCAATAGAGATGCCTCTTTTGGAAATGTAGTGTAGGAAGATGTATCCCCTTTTCACACTTAATTTGGGGAAATAATAATAATAAAATGAACTAAATTATGCCTAAATTTAGTGTTCTAATATTTTTTACATATTCATACTATATTTAGGGCCTTATTAATAAAATGGACTAAATTGTGCTTTGTTTATGGTGTTGTAAGGTCTACCTTTACACTTTCACACTCATCTAGGGATTTATTAATTAATTGAGGTTAATTATGGCTTAATTGGAAACTTTAATTAAAATCCAAGCCTAATTAATTACAATTTCCAAAGGTAAAACCTAACATTCATCAAAGTCATAACATAACACTTAACATTGGAGAATGCATGTCTTAGGTAAGTGACCTAGGACCCATTTTACCAAGGGTGAATGGGTCATCACTTAGGCCTATGACCTAAATTTCAAAATAAATTTTTGACAGAATTTTAATTATTTCAAATGTGTATTCACATGTCAGCTTGTGTTATTTGAGTTTTGTGGATTAATGCTAACATATAAATAAGAGGTCATTTCACTATGTTTCACCAAGTAGTTTTTCATGACAACCTAAACTATTCAAGGGAGAATTATCAAGAGAATTTCAAGAGCATTTTCAAGGAATTTAAGGGTGGATTTGTAGAAGATTATTGGAGCATTCAATATTCCATTATCATGCCAAATTTTTCTTCCAGCATGCATGTTATTGGAGTTGATATGTTGATGTAGTGTTCAAGATCCATTCAAACATTCATAGGCATTGTCTCAAATCTAGTTTTGTGATCAAGATCCACTTCCATTGAAGCTATTTCATGCAAGTTACAGATACATTCAAAGGTTCAACCAATGGTTTGATGAGTTGTTAAATTGCTTATTCATTAATCATTTCTTCATGATATTCCATTTCATTACAAGGTTTAATTTCCAAAGTAGGGTTTGACCAAGGAAAACCCCCATTCACCTAAAAACAACATTTTTTCCCTCTTGATGTTTGTTTGTAGATTTTAGGTGGAATAATATTGAAGAATAAGAATTGCAAAGTTATAAAATTTTCATTTGTTGTCACCATTCTTGCAATTTCATAGAAACTTACCTACATGATATATTTCTAGCTTTTTTACCACAAGATTCAAGAATATGGGAGTGCAGACATAATAGAACAAAGCCAAGAAACTTATTTTTAGGAGCCCTAGGTAGGATCCATTCACCATAGGGTAAATGATTCCTAAAAAATATTTGAAAAACATTTTTTTGTGACTAGTACACATCACTTTCCCATTCTCATATTTGCAATATAACTTCAGGTTCCATAAAAATTGAGCTTAATCTTCTATATGTAGTTTATGGATTACAATTTGAAGTAGTCTTATTATTTTTCATATTTCTCCCCAAAGTGTTGTCTAATTAGGACCCTCATCCTTGCATAAAAGGGAAATTTATATATTTACAATTACTTGACTCACCTTTTGGGTTGATGGTCATTAAATTTTTTAGATCTCATTTCTTGAATGAAACTACGGAAATATTTTCATAATTGGTTCGTCATTCCACATTTTGGTGACTCCAACCTATTTTTATATGTTTCATTATGGTGAACCTAACCTTTTGATCATTGCAATTTTCTAATTTTGGAGTCCATTTATACCCTAAATTTAGATCTTTAATTCATATGCATTGAATTGCATTGAATTGAGTTTTATTTAGGGTTGTCTAGTTTGCATTTAAATTTTCATTTCATTTAAGGATTTTAGGATTGCATCTTTACATTCTTCAAATCTAAAAAATACAATAAAATAGTCATGTTACATATCACTCACATAGCATTGCATCATATTCACTTGCACTTGAAAATTGAAAGAAAATTACACATCAAATTTGGTCTCCTAGTTTGTCCATTTTTCACATTTTGCACTTGCATTCAACATTAAATTCACAAAAAATCAATTTGTAGCTTGTTGTTTATCATTAGAATCTAGAAACCACTAAAATCATCTCAAAAATCTATAAAAACACTTTTCAAAATGCTAACCTAGGACCTATTCACCCTAGGGAAAATGAGTCCCTAACTAGGGTCATTTCCTAATTTTTTGGGCACTAAAACATTTGTTTCTGCATTTCATTTTGTTTTTTTTCAGATTTCTAATTTAGTTTATAGATTTTTTGTTAAGTGGAATTGATCATATTTAGCTCAATTTGATAAAATCAATGAATTGTGTGATTTCAAAATTGCATCTACAAGACTTCATTTTTATGTTTTTACATTGTGTAATTAGAAAATTACCTTGTTTAGAATCTAAAAATTGCATTTTCATATTTGCATTGTACTTTACATTCTAGGTTACTTCATTGCATTTCACCTCCTTTGCCTTTTGGGTGTGTACCAAATTTGTGAAACTTGTATGATCTTTACAACTTGGTGTCCTATTAGCAATATTGTTGTGAGACGTAGTTTGAGACTCATGTCATCCCACGATACACCATTCACCGTGGATCTTAGGTTTTCCAAGTCTTTTAATAATAATTTTGATAATCAAACCTCTATGGATCATAGCTTTCATACCTCATTTTAGATGACTTTCTTTCCTACAACCAATGTGCATGATGTTGCTAATATCTTGCAACAAAACATAAGAAGAACTAATGAAGAAATAGAACAATTGTAAAATATTGTGAGCCCTAATGCAGTTCCTATGCTAACTAACATAATAAAGTTGCTCAAGAGTGAAAAATGAACACAAATTTTGTGTACCCTCTCTTGCATCCTTACCAAGAACTTAAAAAATAAAGAGAATGATAATATGCATTCCTCAATCAACCTTATTGATAATAGAACTTGTATTGGCCAACTAAAATGCAACTTGATATCAATTTCTCATGACAAGATATGCTTAAACATGCACCTGATGATCCTCTTTATTGAACCGTATATTTTTGGGTTCCTATGGACTTCTCTAGCTCTTCTAGGGTTTGTCACCTAAAAGGAGAGAGATAGGGATCAAAAATGCTAAGGGTTCATTCAAATTATGTTATATATTATGTTGTATGAGCTAAATGAGATGATATAAATGAATTTATATGAACTAATTGATTGATTATGAATGAAAATCCAAGAATTATGCTATGTTGGAAAACACATTGTGTAATACAAAATCACCTACAAACGAATGGAAAATTGCAACAGAAATGAATCAAACTAAAATTATGCACTTGGAACCTTGATGAAGACTGGAAATTACATTTGAAATGTTGTTGATTCTATTTTTGAGGCTTGGAGGGACTCATTTGCCATTTTGGGCAAATCAGTCCCAGTTCTGGTAAACTAAACTTGAATTTGTTTCTGTCAAAAGGGTGTCAGAAAATGAAAAAAGCACAAAAATAACCTAGAAATGGGACTCATTCGCCACCCATGGAAAATGAGTCCACTTTTGAATTTTTTGATTTCCAAAAATAGATTCTAGAGCTTCTGATCTGCACTTTCACTTCCTATAGGTGTCCACTTTTGAAACTCTAGTTCACAGGTCTGAAAATGAGATTTTGTTGATTCTTTGTGTAGACATGGAAAATATACCAACATGCTTGATCTCAATTATTAACACAATTTCATCCCAATTCATCCATCAATCAAACCATTTAATCAAATAACTTTATTTCATTAAATTCATAGATTTTCCTCTCTTAATTAAATAAATCATTTTATCTAATTAAGTCTTTCTCTCTTGCTAATTAAATCAATATGTCTAATCTAATTAACCCTATATCCATATTTAATTAAATAATTCCCTTTATTTAATTAAGTATCTAAGGTCTATCTATTAAATTAAATAAATTAAACCTTGTTTAATTTAAGCTAACCAACCATCTCCTTTAGTTAAATAAATCAAAATATTTATTTAAATATGTCTAAAATCATATTCTTCTCATATTTGATTTAAATAAACCCATAAATATAAGTCAAATTTGTCACATCATCTAATCTCTCATTAAATTAATTAACCTTTGATTAATTTAATCATTATTCATGTCTCGTCCTCTAGCTTTTGCCACTTGCACATGAAAATAGATTTAATTCATTTATTAAATCCCTATTTTCTCTCAACATGTTATAATGGATGAATATTCTCTCAAAATTTTGATTCAAATCCAAGTGGGCTTTGTCCTTCCAACAAGACATTTTTTCATTTTTCATTGAGCCAAGTGGCCATTACTCCATTCTACTCTTCATCCACCTTGTCATTAAAACATTTTCAAGTTTCAAATATATTTATTTATGGGTACATTCATCAAAATGTGCACATCCTTCATCCATTCATCTCTTGACAAGTGGCACCTTTCCATTGGTTAAATGTTAGTCCCACATTACTTCATTTTGGGAATTTCTCCAATTTATCAATCTATAAATAAGAGGTTTCATTCCTCATTTTATCATCCACAATTTGAGAAAAGTTATTATACTCAAATCCATAGAAATTGTCATCCATTTCTATCCAATCTTAGCATATTTTCATATTGGAGAACACTTCAATCATGAACAAAGTGGATCAATATTCATCACTCATCAAGCTTGCAACATAGAATTTGGAAAAGGGCCAATTTTCACATCAAATTGGCACCAATTCCCCCAAGAGATCAAGAGTTTTCTTTGCATTTGAATATGGTTTAATAGCTTTGGTTTATGATTGTTTATGTTCTTCATTTCATTCCTCTTCCTTTGCATTTCAAATGGATTTCTTGAGGAATCATGATCCTAACTTGCACATGATCTAATATGATGTTTATTTATTGTGGTTTTGCAGGTTTGGAATCTTGGTTCACATTTTGGTGCTAGGAGGAGGGCAAACTAGAAGTTCTAATCACATTTTTTCACCAAATTCTATGCTTTTTTGTTGTTTTTTGTGTCTATAGGAAAATTCACCACTGACAGACTATCATCGCAGTTTAGAACCACTGAGACTCTAGTGTCGTTGTATCACACTACTACAAATTTCATACTCTAACACTCTTTGTTTCTTGCCCGAGATTGAAATTTCCAAAGTGCACCACTAAGTCTTTTTAACCCACTGTCCAGAATCTTTCCAAATTTCAAACTCCACCACTGGTTGAAATAGCGATGCTTTCATGCTCTCTATCCCTGCTCTAGAGCAACGTTGACTAACAAGCAATGCTATATAGCACCATTGGAAATTCTAAACCACACTGCCTTCATAGGTTCCACCGCTGAAGGGAAGTAAAAAGTGAAAATAAGTTTTATGACATGTGCTTTTTTTTCAAATTCTAATCATTTGGATTGTTCTCTAATTCCCTGACCTCTATTTTTGCATATCTGATTGGTTTTCTTGTAGCTTGGCTTGATCAAAGGTGAAGAGGAAAAGAAGCATAATGACATCATTTCATGATACCAAGTGTTTTTAAAAACTTTAGTGTTTGTTCAACGCTCTTAGAGAATTGACTATCTCTCTTAAGAAATATTGTTATCTTTCATGCTTAAGATATACTAGTTTCCTTTTGGGCTCTAAAAAGAACATTTCAATTTCTTGTTACAAAAGGGCTTAAAATAAAGCTTAGGGCATAAACTTACTAGAGTTGGTTTTCAGATTTAACAATTGGACAAGGAAAATTCCACATTTGATTTGGTGATTAAAAAGAAGTCATTTATTGCTTTGTGGACTTAAAAAGAACATGTGCTACTTTTTTTTGTAATTACTTACTCAAACTAACACCATTGAAAAGGATGCATGCACTTCTCTCGTGCCTCATGATGATATTGAGAATCAAAAGGCCTTTTTGGTGATCTTTGGTTGGGATAAACTAATTACCCCCACACTACATTTTGGGAACTAAAAATTGAACAAAACATCTTGCGAGTGTGAGTCAAAATTATCGTGTGTATTCTCTCTTTG
This sequence comes from Sequoia sempervirens, assembly GCA_007258455.2. NCBI lineage: Eukaryota > Viridiplantae > Streptophyta > Pinopsida > Cupressales > Cupressaceae > Sequoia > Sequoia sempervirens. The sequence continues at coordinate 347,748,069 of VDFB02281492.1, read as the reverse complement.
TTTTTCAACAAAGATTGATCGAGTTACAAATATGTTTTCTCGTTATTTTTTATCTTAGACAACCTTCCTTGGGGAAAATGTACTCACCCAAGGGAATGACTCAACCGGTGACACTCTAAAGCCAAGAGTATTTCTCGCTAGGATATAAAAATGGGTACTGGAACAAAGGCTAGTATCACGTGGTTGGCTTTGATGAGAAGGGAAACAATGGTCTCTTTCCTTAATGGGTCAACTCCTATGAATGAAAAGTCCAAATTAAAACCCTTGTTGTAGAAATGCCAAAATCCCTATCTATTTGTTGGTGCAAGAACAGTCATTCTAAAGCCACCCCACACTTTTACAATATTTAGTAGAAATGGAAAGCATTCCATGGGAGTTTCATGGGTGTTGATGCTTGGCTACCACATATATGTGAGTGTCATGGAGGGGAGCCAGTGGGGTCAACAATCTAACCATTTGCTAAAGATAGTCATAGATGGACTTGTCCAAGTGGGGACTCAACAAATATAGTCTTTCATATCCATAGGATTGTGCTTGTTCTTGGTTACAAAAAACTTTTCTTGTTCGATAAAATTTGGAAACAAACATTTAACATCATCATCAAAACTTCAAACCCTTGATGAGGAAAATACAATTGACCAAATACATCTATTATTTCTTTCCCTTGAAATTTATCCTTAGAGGTTTCTAAACACTTAGATTTATATCTCAATCTTCCCACTAAAGTTAACAATAGATAAACCTTACCTTGATTTCATCAAAGTTCCACATAACTTATTTTTTGGGATTCGAAGAAATTGAGACATTGGACATCTAGTTTGAAAAAGCTAATCAAGAAGTGTTTGTGGTTAAAAAAAGTCATTAAGAAAAGATTAAAAATTGAATCCCACACATATGTCCCCAATGAATTCATGCAAAATCAAAATCCAGAAACCAAGAATAAAAGTTCTTAGTCCAAAAGAACATCAAAAGTGTTTCTCAACACTATATGAATTTAGATGAATATTTCTTTTTAACTTTTACAAAAATGTTTCAAGAAACAATCCCAGATTGTACTCATTTTATTATTGTCAAAATCCAACCCTCTTTCAATAATTTGAACATCTTGTCTAGAGTAAAGCATGTTCTTCAAAACTGAGGTCTTGTAAACAAGAGTCCTTTTAGGTTCACCTAGGATCAAATTGAAAACTTTCACCCATCTTTTAAAACATAAAAATCAACTCACCATCAACTCTTGAAAAATCTTGAAACCATCCTTCATGCTAGGCTTTTTTTGGCACATCAAAATCATTGAAACAAAGTCCTTAGGGAAAATCAAAATCCTTGAAATCCTTGAATCAAAAAATCAAAACATGTTTGGTTAGACATATGAAGATGCATCCTTCTTCATGTTCTTAGTCAAATCATTCAATCATTTTTTTTAGCTAGGTATATGTATATTCATCCTTCTTCATATACTTAGTTAAATTATCATCATGTTTCATTAGGTGTAGGTAGATGAATCCTTCTCCTTACACTTAGTCAAATTATCATCTTGTGAGCAAGCCTATCCCATAGATAACATCCAATATCTTGGGACCTTCTTGTTCATTATCCAAAAATAAAAATAAAAAATCAAAGTCAAAACAAGGAGGATCAAAATCAAAATCCAAAACCAAGAAACCAAGAAAGCCCCAAAATTCTAGCATCCCCCTCAAGATCTATCAAGAGTGAAAATCATCCATATCACCCATCTTTCACCAACGTCTCATATTTGATCTTTAAAATAGACTAAAAGTTTCTCTTTTGTACCTAAGATTAGATCAATCCAAAGAATTAGAGATTCATCTCCCATATTCTTGAAAATTGATCCTTATTTTATGGTTCAAACTAGATCTCAATACAAGTAGAACATGGAAGCCAACAAAGAAACATGCACTACAAGTGACCTAAGTCAAAAAAAAATTGAAATGAATCACGTTGGATCAAGAACTCCTCTAACTTTCCTTCATCATCACAAAACCCTCAAGAGGAAGTCCAAGTAGAGGATCTTACCAATAATCCCTTTGGAATGTCACAAGAGGAAATCACTAAGATTGTCCAAAATCTTGAGAATCGTAAAATTATCAACATCATGATGAGACTCAACCCCTAACTATACATGCTTGAATTAGCAAAGCAAGGGGCTAAACTCCCTTCTGATTTCAATGTGAGCTCTATAGTGGAACCATCCTATGATGTCATGCCTCCAATTTCATCCACACTCCCCATCTCATCTACACCTCCATTCCAAAGCATCACTCAAAACATCCCGCAAATCACATCATCCATTGCTCCAACTCAACCCATGGTTAATAAGGGAAATGCATTTCTTAATGCTTTACAAACACACCCCCTTGTCAATAGTCAAGATTTGGATGCAAACACCATTTTGGGGCAAACCGTACCCCAAAATCCATTACATACATATGTTCCCCTAACTTTTCATGATCCCAATGACCCATCATCATCATCCTTTCATGCAACACCCAGAATTTCTCTCCCCACAACCTCAAAAGTAGAGGGTGACATATTTAGACCAGGGGGAATTTTCAAGACTACACCATTTCCTTAAGAGATTACACCCTCCAAATTTCCACCACTTCCACCATTTCCATCATTATCCACACCACTTCTTGGCTTAGGGCTTCCCCATTTACCAAGTATCAATCAAAATCAAACCAACATCTGAAACATCAATCAAAGCATCATGCTAAATTCCTAAATCTTTTCATCGACATCGCGATAACAGATGGAAACCACACAAGAAATCACCACATCATCAATCATCCCTCAAAACATGGTCTTGCAAGGACCAAACATATCCATCACAGCATCCACCACTCAAAACCCACTCATCAATACGACAGTGCCTCTCATCACCACAACAAGCACCATCCTGAATCCACCACCACCACCTCCACCACCAAACACAAATACATCAAATTAGTACAACATTGCATTACAAGATACTCAACAAGTTGCTTACTGAAAGGCACTTCAGCAAATTCAAAACCACGAAGCTGCACAACAAGCTACTCAAGTAGCACAAGTTGCTCAAGCACCGAAAGCCACTCAAGCAGTGCAAGCTACTCAAGAAGCACAAGCAACGCAAGCCCATGATCAAGCTGAACACCAAGTGTAATAAACACAACAAGATACACAAGACCAAATCCTATTGCAACAACAACAACAACAAGCTACTCAAGCTACACAAGGCACACAAGCTACACAAATTGTACAAGCCTGTGCTCAAGCTCAAGCCCAATACCAAGCTCAACAAGTGTAGGAACAAGTAGCCCAACACCAGGCATATCAACAAGTGCTAAAGCAATACCAAGAACAAAAAGAAGCAACCCAACTAGTAGCACAAAAACAAGCATTGTTGGTGCAACAACAATAACAAGCCCACCAACAAACAATACTGGCACAACAACAACAAGACCAAAAACAAGCATTGTTGATACAACATCAAGCTCAAACATACATGGCTCAGTATAATGTGTAGACACCATCAATCAACACACCAACCAATCTATCCATCCCATCAACAAATGAACCATCTCAAACCACTTTCAGCCCACCCCCTAATCCACAAAATGATGTAGCAATGCAAATCAAGTTACTTTCACAATAGGTACTTGATCTTCAATAAGGGAGAACCATAAAAATACCTAGCAACTTGTGTCCTTACCCATTTGAAAAAATTATTCTAATGAAACCATTCCCAAAGGGATTTGAGATCCCCAAATTCGATAAATATTGTGGGATGGGAAATCCTGAAGATCACATCAAGGAATTCCAGGTTCATTGCATGGAAGTCGCATATGACAATACCTATCTGATGCGACTATTTCCTAGAAGCTTGCCTGGCCATGCCATGCAGTGGTTTTCTCACCTCCCTCCAGGCATAAAAAAGTTCCAATAGATAGTTGATGCATTCATCAAAAAATACGCATTCAACATTGGTATGGATGTTAGTCTTGAAGAACTATCAGCTCTGAAATAAGGTAAGAATGAATTATTTGCTTCTTTCTTACAATGATGGTGAACCAAGGCCAATTAGAGTAAATGGGTCATGCTAGAGGAACAACACATGTGCACCATCATATCCAATCTTGAGGAAATCTTGGATTTTCATCTTAAAGTGCAAGGAATTACCACATATGACTAGTTGATCTCCAAAGTGCTCAACATCGAATGGGCCCTTATGACACAACCTGGAGGATCACCTACATATCTCAAGCAAAAAAACAACCAACCATCCAATGTTTACAATGACAAACCTCACACATGGGAAAGGAACAAAAATGTCACAAATGATGGTGTGGTTGATGTTAAGGTCATAATCAGTGCTCCAAGTCAAAACACCCAAAACTACCAACAACCGCAAAACAATTATCACAACAACACTCAAACCAATGCAATATCACAACACCAACCAACAAACAATCAAGCAATAAACAACGTTAATGATCAGAGGAAACCACCCTAGAAGAAGAAAAACTCCCCCAAGTAGATCCCTCAAGTGCCTAAAAAATATGAAGGCCCATCAACACCATAAATTAATCTAGCCACTCTCACATCCACTTCTATGACAGAGACACCCGACACTCCTGCCATTCCCACCATCTTTGATATCAAATTCATCATCCAGTACCATGTTTGTGGAAATTATACAATTCACAAGAATTCTTTTGTGGTAGGATTGTTACTAGAATCTCCTAGATCACAAGGAAGACCACAACCAAATGAAGCCTCCACATCCCAAACATCCACTGTAGGATATTCCAACTTCAGAAGTTGGGGATATCTCAGCCAAGAAGTAATAGAGGAGGACCCATCCCACCTCCTATATCAAGACAATAGATTAACAACCAATCTACCAATGGATAACAATAGCAAAGGTTTGCAAATGATGCTCACAATAGGCTATGACAAAAACCAAAGAATTGGACAAAATGATAATGGGCTTCTAATACCCCTCATTACTAAGATGCAAATCAGAAATCTTGGCCTTGGATGTACCCCTCCGAGTATAACCATACGTGGCCAAAATCCCTCTGTTAAGAAGGTTAGAACTCCTCAGCAAACATTAATCTAACTCTGCTTACCCATATCTACTAGTCGAGTCATAGACAATTTCACATTTTACATAACTGATGTCTATAGTAGTAGTGATCACGAAGACCCCATAACCAACCTACCAAGGCTTTTTGATAACACCACCCTTCTCATTATTAGCACCCTATCCTATGAGTTTGAAATCCAAAACCATGAAGCCCATCTAGCCTACCCACAACTCATCGATCACAACCAATGACGACTGCCAATTCTTGACACATTTTAAAATCATGAGGCGCTCTTAGAATTAATGGGATGATAGGATAATATTCCATGTGGGGATCATAAAGTAGGATTTTTCATTGAGCTAGATACACATGCATATTATGGGGAGACAATTGAATCCCTCTATTGCAAAAGCAAAAATTTGAGAATAATCTCTAGGTCTTTGAGTGAAAACCACACTGTGGCACTCTCCGACTCAAAAATAGTAAAAAGAAAGGATGCATCCAACAATGAAACCTCTCTGAGGTGCATGAGGATGGGGGATTCAATCTTCCTCTTAGATCTTTACATCAAGAAAAATTAGTGGTCCTAGCTGAAAAATACAATCCAGTTAACTTGGGAAAAGAGGAGACACCGCACATCACATTCTATGTAGAGTCCTTACTATCAGAAGAACATGAGCTCCTAGCTACCTTCCTGAGAGAACAAAAAGTTAACTTTGCATGGAGCTATGTAGACATGCTCGAGCTTGATCTAGAAATTGTGGTTCATCATCTAGCAGTATATCTCGAAGAAAAACCCGTCAGAAAAAAGTTAAGAAAGATGCATCCTCATATCACCCTACTAGTAAAAATGGAATTTAAAAAGATACTTGATGTAGGATTCATATGACCAATTAACTACCTAGAGTGGGTATCAAACCTGGTTCATGTGTCAAAACCCGATGGGGGCATCCGAATCTACACAGACTTCAGAGACCTAAAGAAAGCATGTCAGAAGGATGACTTCCCATTTCCTAACATTGACATGATTGTGGAAATGATAGCATGACATGAAATGCTTTCTTTGATGGATGGTTTCTCTGGATACAACCAAATAATTATCACCAAAGAATACCAACACAAAATGTCCTTCACTTGTCCATGGGGGACCTACTACTAGAACATGATATCGTTCAGCTTGAAGAATGTTGGGGTGCATACCAAAGAGCCATGACACTAATCTTCCATGAAATGATCCACAAAATTGTCAACGATTATGTTGATGACATAATGGAAAAATCTAGAAAGAGGAAAGAGCACATAGCAAGCTTGGGTGCTATCTTCGATAGGCTAGAGGAGTACAAGGTCTACTTAAATCCAAAGAAGTGTGTTGTCGATGTACAATCAGGAAAGATATTGGGATACATAGTGTCTATGAGAGGCATTGAAATAGATCCAACAAAAGTGAAAGCAATCTTAGAGATGGAGGCTCCTAAAACATTAAAGTAGTTGAGAGGTCTCCAAGCCAGGCTTCAATCTATTTGTAGATTCATAGCACAATTGATAGAAAAGAAAATCCTTTATTCTCACCTATTCCACAAGGGGGTAGCATATAAATTGGATGACAAGTGCGAGGAAGCCTTAAACAAAATCAAAGAATATCTGCTCACACCTTTGGTCCTCATGCAACCAATCCCAAGAAAGCCATTAATCCTCTATGTGTCAGCAACAACAATAGCCCTCAATGCTCGTTTGGCTTAGCATGATGAAAATGGGACAGAAAGGGCCATCTACTATATCAATTGAACAATGGTCAGACATGAGTTAAACTACTCATTCATTGAAAAATCATTCCTAGTAGTAGTGTTTGCTTCACAAAAATTCAGACACTACATGTTGGCACACAAAATCAAACTCATCGCCAAAATTGACCCCCTAAAGTACCTACTGTCAAAGGAAATGCTCACCAGAAGGATGGCTAAATGGGTTATGATATTATCAGAGTATGGCATTGAATATGTGGAAGGAAAATAAATCAAAGGCCATGTCATCATAGATTAGCTTGCAAAAGTACCCATGTACTCATAAAATCCACTCATATCATAGTTTCTAGATGAATCTGTCTTTAATCTCGGCATAGCCAACCACTAGAAACTACACTTTGTCATCTCCTATACAAAGCATGGATCAGGAGTCGGTTTCTTCTTCATCACCCCACAAGGGGATTGTATACTAGTATGTGCAAGATCATCATGGAAAAAATAGGCCCTTAAGTGGCAAAAAATTCAAAAAAAATTAGAGTTAGGAAACTTGACATAAAAATTTGAATAAGTTATCTATATTATTTAAAAAATATGTAAGAACAGAATCTATAGAAAATTGAATGTAGTTTCTAAACTACGAGGTTTGTTTAAAAAAAATAATAATCTATTTGGTGAAAATTTGAAATTTCAATGCAATGGTACTTAAGTTTCAGGGAAAAAATAAGAAGTAGGTTTCTATCTGGCCACCCTAACCACAATAAAATGATAATATTTTTTTATAATTTTTTAGCTATAAGTAGAGGACTCATGCCCCAATGTGATGCATATTTTTTTGTAATTTTTTTCCAAGTAAATAATTAATTATGATTTTTTATTACAACATTTTAAAAATATAAAAATCTTGTATGTCGACCACCTTAACTTGGTCAAAACTTCATGAAATTCAATTTTTTTTTTTAATCCTATAGTATGTGAAGCATAGAATGTGACATATGTTTTGGATTAAAAAAAGTGATACCATTTGAAAGCTATAGATGTTTTCAATCAGCCTATCAATCAAGACTTTAGTCATAATTTGAATAGAAAATGAATAATAATTACTTATTAAATTCAAAGTAAAGCATAATTTATATTGGTGGAATGCTAAAAATATCCTTTAAAAATATTTTTCATTTCATCAATTTTGGGTTAAAAAATAGTCATTAGGCACATACCCATCATATTGCCACTTTTTGGCCCATCATGATCCTACACATACCCATACCAAGATCATACAAATTGGCAGTCCCCTACACTCTCAACATTGTAGAGTACGAGGCTTTAACCATAGGTCTCAAAATAGCAGTGTAGTGACACATCATGGCCCTCAAGGTATATGGAGACTCTCAGCTAATAATCAACCAAGTGAATGATGAGTACTAGACTAAGGATGACAAGATCACTCCATACAAGAAATTAGTGCAGACTCTCAAAGAATCCTTCATTAAAATAACATTTTAGAAAATTATGAGAGCAAACAATAGAGTAGAAAATGCCATGGCAACGATTGGTTCTCTATTGGATATTCCTCGCAACATCCCAAAACATGAATTCTTGCTAGAGCAACTTCTCGTGCCTGCATTCAAGGTATGAGAGTCAAAATTCCTTTGTGAAATCATTGGTCCCAGAGATCCCTAGTACCATGAAATCGATACCTACCTATGAATAGGTGTCCTACCCGCTGACTTACCCTAAAGCCTCAAAAGAACCTTTATCAAGAAGGCATCTAGGCTTTTCATCCAAGGAAATACCTTGTACTGTAAGAGCATAGAAGGAACATTACTACATTATTTAAATGCTGAGGAACTAACCGCCTTAACTAAGGTACACAATGGTATTTTTGGATCACACTCAAGTGGAATGACCTTGGCCAAGAAATTTTTGAGGAAGGGGTATTATTGGCCTACAGTCAAAAGAGAGGCACATGACTACATCAAAAGGTGCCTACAATTTCAGCAGCATTGGGACCTTATCCATGCTCTAGCTCAAGAGCTTCATCCTATTGTCACACCATGGAATTTCTCATAGTGAGGGCTTGATTTGATTGGAAAAATTACCCCCACCTCATCTACCAGTCACAACTTCATCATAACTGCCATGGAGTACTTTACCAAGGGGGTGAAAGCCATCCCCATGACATACATAACTAGAAAGTAGATATCAAAGTTCATCTTGAACTACCTCATGTGTCGATTTCATGTTCCCCAGGCTATTATCTCAGATAATGGGACACCATTTAGGAATCAGGATGTTCATGACCTATGTGAAAAATTCAAATCCAACATAGATTTTCCACTCCATACTATCCCCAAGGAAATGGCCAAGCAGAAGCCACCAATAAAACCATCCTGAAAATCCTCCAAAAGACAATCAATGATGCAGGTCATGACTGACATCTGTAGCTAAATCCTGCCCTCTAGGCCTATCAAACTAGCATCTGCACACCCATATCAAATCGTTTGATATCATCATGTCCTAGGATGCATTCTTCCTACAATGGACATCAACATCAAGCATGATCGTAGTTTAAGTCTTGGATGGCGGTATTGAAGAACATTAGCTTGTTTGTTTACTTTATCTTTGTCTTATTAATTATCTTTTTTGTGCTCATTTCAAGGACCTGTCAATGATGTCCCAAACAAAGGGATTTAGAGAGATAGAAATGGGGCAACAATAATTATCTTTTTATTTGTTGTACTTGTTGGATGTTCTTGTAATATAACCTCGATCATGCGTACCTTTTTTAGGTATAGGGAGGGTTTTTTAGATATCTTGTTGACCACATAGGAAGGCTTTCCTTCCTATGTTTTAGCGTGAGATATCTGAAATATCCAAACTACATCCTGAATAAGGTTCCATAAGCTAGGTGTGAATAGGAGTACTCCTATCTGATTGTCAAGTCAAAAGTCCATCACAGTAGGTGCAATGCTATCCTAGTTCTTAATACCTTGATGCATCGTGCCTATGTGTGTTATCAAACATAAGATAATTGGTCCTTTGAAAATCCTAACTCCTTGGAAATCATCATCATTAATAACTATGTCTTGTTGGAATCTCTTGTTTTCTTCTATCTCTTGCTTTTCATGCTAACACGGTACCATGACAGTTAATGACAAATTATCATCACTATTGCATCCATCCTGCATTCACAAACCATCAACACATAGCATATTACATATTGTATATCACATAGAAAGCATTAAATCATATCATAACATTGCATTCCCATTCATATTTAATATAGATTTGTTATTCTAAATCACCCACATTAACATTCATTTGCATTTACATTAGTGTTCATTTGCATAAAATTTGCATAAACTATCTCATATCATATATCATCAAAATATGCACTGTCATGGTACAAAAATTGGATCAAGTATCAAATATATAAGTACAATCGGCCCATGGGGCTATAAAAAACAAGCCAAAGGGGCACAAAAAAATAATCTTGTCTCTGATCAAAATAAAGTCCTAACCCTACTGGTTGCTACCCTCGCCATCTACTCTGTCCTCGTGGCCCTCTACAGGTCTATGGCTAGTCCTCTATGAAAAATCGAGAGCTCGTCTTACTCTCATCACGGCCTAATGGTAATGCATTCTATAATAGTCAGCCTCTTGGACAACCTCTTTGTAGGCCAAAGTGATACTGTGCTCTGAGAGGAAGAGGCAACTATAATCTCTAATTGTTGTCGGCAACCCATCTCTACTGCTGCCTATGACTCTATGGCCTACCTCTACAAAATGGCCTAATCTCACTTGACCCTAGCTTGATCTCTCTCTTATGCCAATTCCTGGGCCTAGGTCTCCAACTGCAAAATTTGGCCATCTCTGGGATTTGGCTGTGTAGGTGGCTGGATGTGGGGCTGATCCATTTCCCCATCCCTAGGGGGCATCAGGATCCTGTCATGGTGTCCTAGATCCTGCTCTTGCCTCTTCTCTCCCACCTATGGATCTGCTAGAGGCTGGTCCCACACTAGCTGATCTTGAATGGTTTGATACTGTACTGGATGATCTAGTGTTGGCCCTCTACCACCCTAATATTGATCTCCCTAGCCTCCTCTAGCCCCATACCTCTTGCTCTATGTCGAGTGGATGGTGTACCTGGGACTATCAATCTTAGGGGCAACCTAAACTAGTCACGGTATGTCTGTGTGACTCTGGGATTTTCCTCTCCTTGGTCGTATGCCCACAGCTGGGCCATTAGCTATATAAATCTCTCCACTACCTCATGGGTAGGTATGTATCACCCCCAGGAACCCTGGCTCACTTTCCTCACAAAGATAGCCACATACTGATCATCAGGCCAATCCTGTGGCTCGCTAAACTATCATTGCACCCTACCTGAAAAGTACATCTCAATCATGGTATGCTCTCACCCCTGCATCAAGCAGTCCTAGCAAGCAAAGAATAACTAAAGCACATCATCAAACTAGGCTGGTTGTCCAAGCTATGGTCGCCATCTGAATAATCATAAATCATCGAGGACCCTCCTCCAATGATAAATATCGTGCTCTCCTATATGGGTGAAGGAAAGGCCCCCTCTGTAATGCCAAACCACTAGATCATCTAGCTCTACAAGAATAGGAATGAATTATGGACAAAGTATGGGGATATGCTCCCATGCCTAGATATGTAGGATTGTGACTCTTGCTCCAAGTGCTCTACCATCCAAGTAGGTGAACTCATGAAGATCTCTGTAAAGAGAGGCTAGTAGAATTGGCCCCTATGCAAAAAGTGTCAATCATCTCCAAACCATCTACTCCCAAGCGAGCCCCCAACTAGGACTAAAGTATCATCCCTACCAATCTGGTATGACAAGACCTGATATGGTGGCTACAATTGCTAAATGATAGGATGAGGCGGGGGGCCTATGATGCTCCAAATCGATATGACACTCACAAAATATAATCTAATTAGTCTCTAGGATGTCATAGCAACCATTTTTCCTGACACCCATCTCGTAAATCACCCACTCACCATGAATAGGAAATCTAAGGATCTACCACGCATCCTCTAGAGTAACTATGGCCTCGCGCGGTCAGAAGGTGAAATGAAGAGGTCTCATTGTGCCATCTCTCGACAAGTGCTATCATCATGCCTAGGCGTGTCCGCATGGGTGGTGCATAAGTGATGTACCAGAGTCCCATCTCTCCTAGGTGCTCCTACTCTCAGTCAAAAAATCCCTCCAAAGACCAAAAATCTCTCAGGATTAGTGCTCGCACGAATAGATCTCTCTCGCTTCCTACACTAAGAAAAGTCACCGTGTTAAAAGTCATCAAAAAAAATTTGATCATGGCTTGTCTCAGAATCTCAAAATTAGCTCCAATGTCTCTACCCATGAAGGTGGTGTAGTTTGAAATTTGCAAACTATGATGCTAGGGCCCAAATACTCAAATTGCACTGTGGCAGTGCACTTTGCTAGAGCATACCAATTTGCACAGGAACCCTAATTTTAAAGTTTGTCACAGTGGTGCACTTAGTGAAAGTGTCAAAGTGTGGAGTTTAGATCTAAACTCCAAACAACACTGTGGCGATGTATCTTGCAATGGTAGTGTGGTTTAACACTAAGTGGTGGAGTTTGAAAATTTCAGTGGTGCAATATGCACCGCACCTAGGAATCTAGTTTTGAAAGCATTAAATAAGCATGAAAAAATGAAAAATAGGCTTAGGTCAAGTTGACTCAGCAGTGGTCCAATGTTGGGAAGCCTATGATATGTCCAAACTCGATCAAAAATTTGCATGGGGAGCTATCATTGTACCATCTTTCCAAGGTATGAAAGCTCAAATTTATAGAATCTCCTCAGGCTAAATGTGAAAATGAATTGGAAGTGGCCTCTTGAGGCCTATTTAAGCTTAAAACTTATGGTTTTTTGCCCCTGATTGGCCGTCCTACTTGGGTTTTGGACCCCTAATCTTGTCTTTGATTGTTTGAAGGTCATGTTGCATTGTTTTTTGCATTTTATCTCATTCTCTAGCCTCCCGGAGCCTTTTTCGACCTGTCAGGCACCTTGTCCTCTTTCTTCATGAGATCACCTAAAAATCCAAATTTTCATCCAATCTCTCAAGGGGCCAGCATATTGGAATATTTCTCTTGCCAAAGCAGTAGTGGGGCAAGTTTTAAAATAAAATTTTTTTGCTTTTGATCAAGACAATTTATTCTTTGAGACAACATAATGAGTACTTTGCTTCAAAGAGGGGAAAAATGTAGACATGAAAAACATACTGATATGCTTGATCCTGATTATTAACACCATTTCATCCTAAATCATCCCTCAATCTAACCATTTAATCAAATACCTTTATTTGATTAAATTCATCGATTTTCCTCTCTTAATTAAATAAATCATTTTATCTAATTAAGTCTCTCTCTCTTGTTAATTAAATCAATCTATCTTATCTAATTAACCCTATATCCATATTTAATTAAATAATTCCCTTTATTTAATAAAATATCTAAGGTATGTCTATTAAATAAAATAAATTAAACCTTGTTTAATTTAAGCTAACCAACCATCCCCTTTAGTTAAATAAATCAAAATATTTATTTAACTAAGTCTAAAATCATATTCTTCTCATATTTGATTTAAATAAACCCATAAATCTAAGTCAAATTTGTCACATCATCTAATCTCTCTTTAAATAATTAACCTTTGATTAATTTAATCCTAATTCATTTCCCGTCCTCTAGCTTTTGCCACTTGCACATGAAAATAGATTTAATTCATTTATTAAATCCCTATTTTCTCTTAACATGGTATAATGGAGGAATATTCTCTCAAATTTGAATTCAAATAGAAGTGGACTTTGTCCTTCCAACAGGACATTTATTTCATTTTTCATTGAGCCAAGTGGCCATTACTCCATTTGACTCTTCATCCACCTTGTCATTTCAACATTTTCAAATTTCAAATATATGCATTTATGGGCACATTCATCAAAATGTGCACATCCTTCATCCATCCATCTCTTGACAAGTGGCACATTGCAATTGGTTGAATGTTAGTCCCACATTGCTTCATTTTGGGAATTTCTCCAATTTTTCAATCTATAAATAAGAGGTCTCATTCCTCATTTTATCATCCACAATTTGAGCAAAGTTATTATACTCAAATCCATAGCAATTTTCATCCATTTCTTTCCAATCTTAGGTTATGTAGATTTTCATCTTGGAGCACACTTCAATCATTAAAAAAGTGGATCACTCTCCATCACTCATCAAGCTTGCATCATAGGAGTTGGGAAAGGGCCAATTTTTACATCAAATTGGCACCAATTTCCCCAAGAGATCAAGATTTTTCTTTGCATTTGAATAGGATTTAATATCTTTGGTTTATGTTTGTTTATGTTCTTAATTTCATTCCTTTTCCTTTGCATTTCAAATGGATTTCTTGTGGAATCATGTTCCTAACCCGCACATGATCTAATATGATGTTTATTTGTTGTGTTTGCGCAGGTTTGGAATCTTGGTTCACATTTTGACTTGTTGAATGAAGAGAGGACTTTAACAACCTTGCAACTTGATCTTCAATGATTTTTAGGCTTCCAAGGGACCTAAATATGCAAACACACAAGATAAGAGAGAGAAATGTTGAATGTTAGGGCATGGGTGTTTTCCTTGGTTAAACCCCTTTTAGATAATTAAACCAAAAAGATGAAAGAATGGAATGAAACATGCAACCATGGAATAGATTATCTTTCCATGATGTTGATCTTGAATTTATATAGCAATGGAGGAAGATTCTACCCTTGAATGTCCTTAGAGGCTTTCTTAATGACCTGCAATGAAAAAACCCTAAGTTGCTTGACTTGAGATGAAAGACTGGTGGATGAATAATGAAGAATTGATGTGAATTGTGTTAGTCCATGAATGAATTGAATGAGGAAAATGTAAAATGAGGTGAAAATTACTTATTTATACAATCTTGTGCCTTAGTAACCTATTCATACCTCATCACAGGCTGACATCAAGTATTTTTGAATAAAAACCTATAAGGAAATTTTTAAAAATTTAAATTTGGGGCCAAGGGGGACTCACTCACCACCCATGGGAATGGATCCCACCTAGGACTTGAAAATGGGTGTTAGGAATATCTTGTATTTAATGTTGTTTGTCAGGCTAACATTAAAAAATGCACTTAATTAAAGCATATGAGGACATAAAGGGACCAAATAAAGCATAAGAAAGGGATAAATAGTGAAGTTGTTCCTAGAAAAGCATGAAATCTTGTTACAAGACTTTACAACACTTCAAAGTAGGACTTGTTTAGTGATGGAAAGGTGATTTTTAGGTAAATTATAATGATTAGAGTCTAGAAGAATGTAGAAATGTCTTACAACACTTCACAACACCTTCACAAGAAATCATTTAAAGCATTTTATTCAATTTATAAGGGTCCAATACCTATTTTGAATGCATAAAATGCCTCACAACATCTGAATCAAGGCCTCATTAAGTCCAATTAATCTCATGTCAAGAAAAGGGTACTTTTTTTCTATGGCACATTTACATAGCTGACGGAATCAATGGCAAGCCTACTAATGGGATATTAATTGATATTGTTTGTGTAGAGAATGTGATCACTAAAAAATTATATTTGTTCATGAACTCTATCAAGATACATATGACAAACCATAAGCATGAATCAAATCACGTAATAGTTTTGTGTGCCTTATGGTTGGCAATAAATATCCCTTTAAAGGTTGGACCAAAACAATTAACCATCTCATTCAACACCATCCCATTGTCAAACCAATTTCATGTGAAGTTAGGCTATCCATGGCTTAGATGGGTATGTGCAGGATCACGATGGGCCAAAAAGTGGCGATATGATGGGTATGTAGGGTATTTGGCTGACGATTTTTTTTTACCCAAAATTGATGAAATGAAAAGGGTTTTTAAAGCAGATTAACTTGCAACCAATATAAATTATGTTCTACTTTGAATTTAATAAATAATTATTATTCATTTTCTATTTGAATTACGACTAAAGTCTTGATTGATAGGCCAATTGAAAAACATCTATAGCTTTCAAACGATATCACATTTTTGGAATCCAAAACATGCATCACATTCTATGCTTCACATAATATAGGATTAAAAAAGAAAAAATGAATTTCATGAATTTTTGACCACTTGAGTTAAGGTGGTCAGACATACAAGTTTTTATATTTTTTAAAAGTTGTAATATAAAATTCATAATTAATTATTTACTTGGAAAAAAATTATAAGAAAATATGCATCACATCTGGACATGAGTCCTCTACTTATGTCTAAAATCTTATAAAAAAATATTATTATTTTATTGTGGTTAGGGTGGTCAGACAGACATATCTACTTCTTATTTTTTCCCTAAAATTTAAGTACTACTGTATTGAAATTTCAAATTTTCACCAAATAGATTTAAAATAAATAAATAAACCTAGTAGTTTAGAAACTACATTCAATTTTCTATAGATTCTATTCTTACATATTTTTGAAATAATATAAATAACTTATTCAAAATTTTACATCAAGTTGCCTAACTCCGATTTTTCTGAATTTTTTGCCACTTAAGGGCCTATTTTTTCCATGATGATCATGCACATACCCAGCTCCATGAGTTTTTTCCTATTGGTTGTTCATAAATTCTTAAATTTTCCATTTGGAAATGAGATATTTATAGTGCATCATAGTGGCTTTAATCCTATGTCTTCACATGGGAAATTTTCATTAGATTTCTTTTGGCTCGAGCCTATTGAGCCTATTAGACCACATGAAGACTTATTTTTCAAATCATATCAAAATTGTAAGGAAAAGAATTTAATATAATTATCCCTTAGTAATATTCCTCAACCCACGATTGAGCCACCTATCCTTGGTGAAACCATGATTGAACCAAAAGCCCTTCCAAATATCCAACAGTGGCCTATTAAAAATCCTTCACCCACTTCATATAAGAGACAAAGAGATAACTAAACCAATCCCATTTTGCCTCCTAAAGTCAACAATTTTTATAAATCCAAAGAGAATCTAGTTGAACAACCTCCCATGGTTCCTTTCATTCCTCCCTTAAGGGAAGAAAAGATTCATATGGTTGATAAACCCAATCCTATACAAACACAGCTTAAAAACCACATGAAAATAAATCAAAATGTTAGAGAGTGTAGGTGTAGACGTCATACTATTGCTCATTTGTTACAAGTGAAACAAGAACACAATAACATAAAAAATAAAAATTCAAACTTGTCTATAGTAAGGCATGATTCCTCTCCACCCTCTCTATAGCATAAACAACACACTTCTATGGATATTCTCATTTGACCTCCCATTGTGATTAATCCAAATGATGACACTAAAATTGCTAAGATTGATGAGGAAGTGCATAATGAGATAAATCTAATGCTTTCCTCTTTTATGAGATTAAATGTTGTTTCTACTAATAAGAGTGTTGAACTTGGTGTGTGTCCTAGTTTGGCACATGATGTTTTCTATTTCGCTAGTTGTCCTCCTTCCATATGTGCCAAACAAAATTGGGATGCAAATGACCTGCTATAGGTTGACTCACATGTGCCTTATTAGTCTTTTTCTTTATTTTCTTTTCCATGTTTCTTTGTGTGATTGTATGTGTGTAATGTGATCCCCCATACTATTTTTTTTGATGTATCTCTCTTCATGTGCATTCATCTATATGTATCTACATTCTTCTCTTTGTCATAAAATTTTAATCTTTTCTCTTGTCTTTTGTTTTCCTTTTGGGGATGACACAAGGCATCGAGAAATTTAGGTCTTTTCCATGTTGACCCAAAATATTTTTATATATTTTCACTCTTTATGTGTCATTCTTCTTGTTCTACAAGTATTTGGGGAATGATGATTTTTTTGAGCTCTAAAACAACATTGTAGAAAAGATATGCTAACCCAAATTTGTTGATCCCTTATGTGTTTTTTGGGGAAACCCCTTCCTCTTTACATGATAGAGCTTCATTGGAAACATATGACTTGGCATAGGTCTTTTTGAGTAATCTCTCATGGCTTCTTCTACTTTAAATTTATTGCTCACAAGAGTGGTGTTAGCAATTCCTTTAAAGTGGGGGCATACATTGGTGTCCCCACATTCTTTGTGTCATTTTCTTTATTCTTGTGATGTGCTCTTTTCTTGGTGATGTCATTGGGTTTAACATCCTCTAAGAGCGTGATATTTTATTTAGCATATGACTTTTCTCTTATTGGTTATGATACGTGTTGCATTCCCTAAGTTGAAAAAAATTTATCTTGGAATTTTCTTCTCTTGGAGACATTAGGCACAATGATCCATAATAAGAAGACCTTGCATGAACTAAGCAAGGTCCCTTTTAACAAACTATATATAATGTTCATAAGTGTTTAGCATAATATGACTTGTTAATCTTGTTAAGCTTGAACTTGAAACATGTGTACCACACTATGAGAGTTTTCAGAAGGATAGCTTTCATAAGGTAAGTATAGTGAGAGCCAACATAGAGGTATGAATTTCTAACTAGTCCACTTCCCTAGGGGCTCACCTAGTGGATGACCTAAGGTTCCATCAGCCCAAAGTGAGCGTATGTGTTGTTTTCATAATAGACATCAAGTTTTTCTTATGAATGAGAAGGAAAAACAACCATGTTCCACATCACATTGGGATAGTCAAAGCTTGATCTTCCCACTTTCCTAGACAAGTAGTTGTGTTCCACATCGCGTTGGGATAGTCAAAGCTTGATGTTCCTTCCTTCCTCTCCTAGGCTTTGATATTGTATGATTGAGTATCTTTGTCATTGTTGCATACATATGTGCCTTGAATGTCTACTTTAGTGCGATTCTAACATGGGGTCATACTCTCACTAAACTAGGGGTTAAATGTAGTGTAGGAAAAAGTATCCCTTTTTCACACCTAATATGGGGAAATAATAATGTTACCAATTTTTCACTACAACTCAATTGGTGGAGATGGTTGAATTTTTTATATCTTAAAGTGAAAGTATAGATATTTCTACATGTGCTTTAAGTTTTTTTTTCACCATATTCATTAAGTATCAGTTGTGCAAGTTTTTTAAGAAAACTGAGTTTTAGAAGTATTTCTCAATGCTTTACAAATCAAGTGGAGTACAAAACAGAATATATAAATGATTAAGCATATTAATTTATTTCATGATGCCATTACATAATTTCATTTGATTGCAAGAATACAAATGATTGTACAAATTTTCATTATGATGCATTTCTTTCATAATAGAAATGAAAGAAGAAAACTAAAGAACCCACACAAGTCATGGTTTTTAGCTAATTCCATTCATTGTGGAATGTAAATTCTACAACTAAAGGTAATAAAGAATAAGAAAGAAGATAGAAAAAGACATATCCATCATTACCTAATTCTTGATCTTTGGTTGAGATGCTTGCTACTTGCTCCATCCTACTTTTGGTCCCAAGAACACCTATAAAAAGTTGGGAAGGTCTTGTTAGAGCTCTGGATATGAGTTATACTACAAGCTCTACCAACATAAATATAATCCACTCCTCAAAATGCATGGAATCAACTAAAAGGAAAAGTGTAGAAGCAAGAGCTAAACATGGAGTGTCACATCATATATTTTTTATGCTAACATTGTTTGTTTCCTTATGGAGTTATAGGAAAAATCATGAAGTTGATCATCTTATGAAGACATAAAATCATGTCAAGTAAAATGGGCTCCCACAAGGGTAGAGCTTGGCATGTTGCCCCTTAAACATTCCAGATGGGGGTGAGTGAAGGAATACAATCATCACGTTAATCTGAACTATTCATGAAGGAGTAAAATAGAATTTCATGCATTAAAAAAATTAAGCCTTTTTTTCACTCATAACAATCAAGTAACATATTGTTTTGAAAGCTACAGGCGGACAATAGACTTAATGAGCTTAGTCAATTCAACTAAAGAGTATCATTTTCATACTTGGAGATTTAAAATTTCCATGCTAATTGTATCTTGCTGCCATGGGTATTGTTTATGAATCTTGTTTCCAAATATCACAGCAAGTATACATTCTCATGATGGTGATAGTGAACAGGCATACATAATGCCTCATCGATAAGACACTATTCAATAATGGAAGCATGTGAAAGAGCTTTAGATTCTCATTTGAATGCAAGATGACAAGCATCAGGTGATTCACAAGTACTCACTAATGTCTAAATGCAAGTATTGCATTAAATGAAGTTGATATATGAATCTTAAATGCTTTGAAGAAGAACAAATGCATAGAACAACCTATTCTTAGTGGAACACAAAAATGCATGAAGAGTGCCAAGATAGGGAAGAGTGTTATCATCTGATCAATGTATGCATAGTACATGTGAGATGTAATTATGGATTTCTTGTTTTATTCCTCGCCAAGGAGATCTTTGCATAAAGTCCAAAACAAAAATAGAAAGACATTATTTAGGGGTCTATGTTTGTAAGCAGTCATCTATTAAGTGGTGAAAGAAGCAACCTATTTAAGTCCAAAGTGCATTGATTAAGTATGTTTGATAAAGAGAAGTGGATGATACAATCAATATAGCCAATTTCATCTTGGTTCAAAATAGAGCAAAGAGACACATGGTTCGTAAGCTATCAAGTAGAGTACCCAGCCTTTCAAAGATAAATGGAATTGATGCATTGGGAATACATCGCTACAGGAATTTAGTCAGTTAGTGAAATAACAGTGTTAAGTTTTAGTGAATTTTCAATAATGAGCATCATGATGGACCTATATATGCAAAAATGTGAAGGAGAGACAATGAGTTGTGTCCAAAGAGAGTACCTCTTTGAAGTAAGGAAAAACACAATTTTCATTTATAACATGTAGTTTTGAAAAAATGCACTCATAAGAATACTTGCGAGAGCCATTTTGTAAGAATATGTTTCAGGAGAACAACACCTAGGATGAGGAATTTATAAGGTAATGGTACTCTGCATTACTTTAGAACTTGGGGATTTGAGAATGTAAACAATTTTCTGTGTCTCGGGTCGCGCCCTCATCACCTCCACACCATAGTAAGAGGTACATAAAGGATATTTTTCACTGCAAATAATGAGAAGAGTCAAGAAGTGGTTCATTACACAGAGAGTTTTCCTTTATTTTAATTTTTCCAAATACCTAGATGATGTTTTCAAATCAAAATAAGATACAATTTTTTCCTCTTGTTTCAAAAGCCTATTTGAGAGTTTTGACAGAGTCCAATAATAGGTGTTTCTTTCAGGTTTCAATATACCCACGTTGGGTTTTAAAGGAAAAGTGTAGTTTATGCTTGAAATGCATAATACCCACATGAGTTTTTTCAATTAAAATGCAGATTTACCACTATTTTCAGCATACCGACATTAGGTTTTTGACAAAAATGCAGTTACATTTGAATTTCAGAATACCCGTATTAGGGTTGGCCTTAGAAATGCAGTTTTCTTCAAAATAACATTTACCCATGTAAGGGTTTTGAAAGAAATTACAAAGGAAAGTGAAATATCATGGTGGATCAAGTTCCAGTGGAATAAGCATAATTTCTTCAAGATACCGAATACCCACATTAAGTTTTGTTCTAGAAATACAAAAGAGGTAAAATGTGATCATGGGTCGAGCCCAGAAAAGTTCCAAAATGTCTAGTTTGAGCATGAGTGGTCGCAACTTGGAGAGAGCTTTTGGCTCTTAAAATGGTCCATCACTTCATAGATAGAAGAAAAATCATTTAAGTCTCATCAGATTTGAAGATACCTAAAGTAAATAGCAATTACAATGCATGGAAATTCTTTATAGGGGTATGTGTTGGATCATCATGGAAAAAAAAGGCCCTTAAGTGGCAAAAAATTTAGAAAAATCAAAATTAGGCAACTTGACGTAAAAGTTTGAATATGTTATCTATATTATTTCAAAAATATGTAAGAATAGAATCTATAGAAAATTGAATGTAGTTTCTAAACTACTTGGTTTGTTTTAAAAAAAAATTATTTGGTGAAAATTTGAAATTTCATTGCAATAGTATTTAAATTTCGGAAAAATAAGAAGTAGGTGTCCGTTTGACCACCCTAACCACAATAAAATGATAATATTTTTATAATATTTTACATATAAGTAGAGGACTCATGTCCCAATGTGATGCATATTTTTGTAATTTTTTCCAACTAAATAATTAATTATGAATTTTTATTACAACTTTTAAAAAATAAAAAAGTTTGTATGTCTGACCACCTTAACTTTGTCAAAAATTTATGAACTTCATTTTTTCTTTTTTAATCCTATAGTATGCAAAGCATAGAATGTGATGCATGTTTTGGATTTAGAAAATGTGACACTGTTTGAAAGCTATAGGTGTTTTTCAATCAGCCTATCAATCAGGACTTTAGTCATAATTCAAATAGAAAATGAATAATAATTACTTATTAAATTCAAAGTAATGAATAATTTATATTGGTGGAAAGCTAAGAATCTCCTTTAAAAACCCTTTTCATTTTATCAATTTTGGGTTAAAAAAAAGTCATCAGCCACATACCCATCATTATTGTACATATACCCACAAAATTCATATCAAGAGTATACATGGCACAACCCATAATGGTTCTATTTTTGTTTCAAGAAGAAAACCGTAATCACTCTCTTCATAGAAGCTTTTGTAAAGCTTTTGTTTGACAAGGAAAAGTGATGAAAAGGTGGGAACTTACCATCATACGCCTGTGGAGGAGAAATGTGTCATGACCAAGCTCTCACAGAGCTTCCAAATCCAAGGTTGAGCTCACTCTCATGGTGGCCAGTGAGAAGGAAGACACAGAAATACAAGAGAGGCATCAGAAACAACATTCATGCCACAACCTGAAGGCTGAAAATCATATTAAAAAATGAAGCAAAGGAGCTTGAAATGGTTTGAGATCAACTTACCATCAGAAGACTATGAGGATTCATTAATAACAATGAGCAAAGAAGCTCGAATCCTACTCAAAACATTGAAACCCTAAGCTCTGATGGTGACAACGCTCTTCACAACAGACAAACAAATTTTCAAGTCCAAATGGTGTGAAAAATGGAGAAGGATGGAGTTTTTCCTTTAGGGTTTCTCCAAACCCTAAGTCAACTTAGGGATTTTTTGTTCTTAGTTTTGAAAATGCTAATTTCCTAAGTCAAATATACCATGGTGGATGATTTTTGTATGTCCAAAGTCCTCTTTTTAATGCATTATCTTTGTAATTCGACACCATGCCTAAAGAATTTTATTTTTCTTATACCTTGGTGGAATTCATTCATGCCTTAGTTTTATTTTAATTGATTTTAGAGAAATCATTTGCAATGTAAGACAAATATTGTCCATGTTTTATGATTTTTTCTAAGAAAAATCAAATTCCATTGGAGAGATAAGTTTATAATTTTACAAACGATTTTCAAAAAAATCTTTAATTACAAAAATAGGTCAAATTGTATGAATATGAAATCTAAAGATCTTGTAAAGTAAGAATAAAGCAATGTTGTATAAATTGTTTTATTTCTTTGTTATTTTTAGCAAATTGGTGATTGACTTTTCTCTTGGTCGGATTTGAGCTTCTTGGAGAAGAGACTAAGTGTTTTATTTTCTTTTAAAGTAAATTTCACCTATTTTTAGAGGCCTTAGGGCATGAACATGGAAAAGTGTGACTTTTCCACTTTTGTGCCACATTTTTAGGCAGTTTTTGATGTTTGTCCTTAAGCTTTCTTCTTGAGCTTGGATTAGGGTTTTGAAATATATCTTGAAGAAAAACTTAGTGTTTTTCAGAGTTCAGATTATTGTTTCTTGCTCTGATACACATTCTGAGAGCTTGTAAACCTTTTGTACTTAGTTTCAGACTTAGGCATACTCCTTCAGTTCAATAAAAGCAACATTCCTATCTCCAATTTTTCTCTCTATTTGCAGTTTT
Organism: Sequoia sempervirens; assembly: GCA_007258455.2. Classification (NCBI taxonomy): domain Eukaryota; kingdom Viridiplantae; phylum Streptophyta; class Pinopsida; order Cupressales; family Cupressaceae; genus Sequoia; species Sequoia sempervirens. Next base: position 347,724,305 of record VDFB02281492.1, on the reverse strand, counting down.
AGTATGATGTCTACATTGTAATTCTGTTTACAGATCCTTTTCATGTTCTATTATTTCAAATCATCGATACAAAAAGTTCATTTAATGCAAGTTACATGTTGTGTTTAAGTCTAAAACCTTCATACAAATCAATTATGTACTGGATGTTCATGAGAGATTGTGAATTCATTGTTGTTTTTTTGAAGACTATTTGTCGGTAGAATATCAAAGTCACCATTAAGTTTTGGAATCATATTAGATAATTTTTACATTTCAGTCATATTTTATATCCATTTTTCCCAAAAAGTCGCTTAGAATAGGATTCATCATTTAGAGAACTCGCTCACTCTGGAGATCCCCTTTTCACATAGATCACCCACATCTGAAAAGGGTTTCTATGTTTCAATAGATAGTTTTATTTTTGTGAATCTAACAAAGGGTGCACATATTATTGACAAAAATACTAATAATATGAACTAAATTATGCCTTAATTTAGTGTTGTAATATTTTTTAATATTCACATTAATTTTAGGGCCTTGTTAATAAAATGGACTTAATTGTACCTTATTTATGGTGTTCTAAGGTGTACCTTTACACTTTCACACTCATCTAAAGTTTTAGTAATTAATTGAGGTTAATCATGCCTTAATTGGCCCCTTTTAATTCAAATCCAAGCCTAATTAATTGAAATTTATGAAGGGTATAACCTAACATTCATTAATTCCATAATATTTAACATAAGAGAATGTGTTTCTTAGGTAATTGACCTAGGACCCATTCACCAAAGGCCGAATGGGTTCTCACATAGGCCTAGGGTCTAAATTTCAAATATGTTTTTCATATTATTTCAATGATTTCAAATGTGTATTCACATGTCAGCTTGTGTTATTAGAATTTTGGGGATTAATGCTAACATATGTATAAATAAGAGGTCATCTTACTATGTTTCACCTAATAATTTTTCATGAGCACCTAGCCCATTCAACTGAGCATTATCAAGAGCATTTTCAAGGCATCCAAGGCTATATTTGTAAAATATTATTGTAGCATTAAAGATTCCATTATCATTTCAAAGTCTTCTTGCATCATGCATGTTATTAGAGCTCATATGTTGATGCAGTCTTATAGATACATTCAAGTATTCAAAGGCATTGTCTCAAATCAAGTTTCATGATCAAGATCGGCATCAAGTGAGTCCATTCCATGCAAGTTTCATATCTACATTCCAAGGTTCAAGAAAGGGTTTGGAGAGTTGTGACATTGCTTGTTTGTTCATAATTTTTTCATGCTATTTCATTTCATTAAAAGGCTTAATTACCAAAACAAGTTTTGACCAAGGAAAACTCCCATTCACCTAACAAAACAACATTTTTTTCCTCTTGATGTGTGCATATTTTAGGTGGAAGATCTATTGTAAAAGTAAAATAAAAAGTTGTCAAAGTTGAATTTGTTGTCACCATTCTTGAAATTTCATAGAAGTTGACCTACAAGAGTTATTTTCATCTTTCTAACCGTGAGATTTAGGAATCTAAGAGTGTAGACACAACAGAAAAAAACCTAGAAATTAATTTTGAGGAACCCTTGCCAAGACCCATCCACCATAGGGAAAATGAGTCTTTAGTAAGCTTTGAAAAATCAATTTTGATGACTGGTAAACATCACTTTCCCATTCTCAAATCTATAATTTAAATTCAGCTTCCTTCAGAATTGATCTTATTCTTCTAGATGCACTTCATGGATTACAATTTGGAGTTATTTTTCTATTTTTAATCTTTCTCCCCAATTTTCTTCTTAATCAAGACCCATGTCCTTGCATAAAGGGAAATTTGTAAATTCACACTTTGAATTGTCTCACCTTTTGGATTGATAGTCATTTCATTGGTTGGATCTAATTTCCTAAATGAAATTAGAGAAATAGGTGCATAATTTGTTCATCAATCCACATTTTGTAACTCCAACCTATTTTTCTAAGTTTTTGGAAATAATGTGTCGAATAAGTTTTCCTTCAATAATTACAAAAATACACTTATTTGGATTCAAATACATTCCATACATCCCGCGTTTTTGTAATGTTGATCTAAGACCATTGACGTGATCCATTATGTTCTTAAAAAATATAGTAAGGCCATCCATGTATATTATGATATACTTACTAACCAAATATTTAAAAAAATAATCCATTTCCCTTTGAAATGTGGCTCTAGCATTTATTATCCCAAATGGAATTTTTCTATAATTAAAATTCCCCCATTTCATAGTGAAGGTAATATTCATCCCATCTTCTCTATCAACCATGACCTAGTTATATCCTAAAAATCCATCAAATAAGGACATCATCAATAAACCATTTAAAACTTGGAAAATTTTATCTAGGGATGGAAGAGGGTAGTTATCCTTCTCATATGCCTAACTGAGGTTTTGAAAAATTATGCATAATTGAATATAACCATTCTTATCTCTAAAAAGTACTAGGTTAGCCACCCAAGTAGATTTCCTTATTGGAAAAATAATTCTAGAAGATATGATCTTTTGTACCACTTTTTGGATCAGAGGTTCCAAAAATGCATTCATTGGTCATTTCCTTTTTTGAAAAATATTGGAATCGAGATTCAGTGGAATAGTATGTGTTATGATGGAGGTATTTTTTAATAGGATAACTGAGAGGGTGGGGAAAATCAGTTGCCACAAAATTAAACCTTTAACTTAATCATTGAAACCAATTATAAATACTACTTAAATGATTAATCATCAAATGTCAATGTCAAAACTTAAATCCAACACATAAACACAATACCACAAAAATTACATGGAAAAAACAATAAGGGAAAAACCATGGTAAGGATTAACTCATGTTATAGAGAATATCAAAACCGATTAAAAAAATTCCCATTTCCTAAAACAAGGCTCACTGCCTGAAATAAGAACTCATTGTCCTAAACGATGACTCACTATCCAATAAGGCTACAACTTAGAGGGCTCACTACCATAGTGATAGAAAGAATAAAAATAAGAGTTATTATAGAGACACTACAATCCCAATTCAATAAAGGATTCCACCATAATTATTTGCACACATGCATGAATGATAGAGTTCACCTTCTACTCACTACATCCAAAAAATCAGCATTAAGCTTCGCATAGATCTGCCACAGTCTCAACACAAACACTTACTAAATAGAATCAATGTTGCATCAAACTACACTTTCTCTTTTCGTTTATCCCTCTTCTTCATTTCTCTTGCATCTTATCTTCATCATTAACTCATCTTGTATTTATACCATCTTCAACTTTGAAACATATCCAAAGCCGACCCATCCAATTCAAATTCAAATTATGTTGGCACCAAAACATCCTAGGGTGGAATTAGAATTAGGGTGACCCAAGACACACTTCAAGGGACCCAAAAAGATCCAACATGCTTCATCATCCTTGAAAATAGTATTTCACACAAAACTAGTGTAAAACACATAGAACCATTAAGCGCGAATCTTCCAAATTCCAAAATATCTTCATTACAACTAGGTTAACACAACTCTAGAACCAAAATTCATAAGACATCATCAAAGAGAAATCTAGACCAAAACCAATTCTCTTAGACCTCAACCAATAACACATAAAACCATAGTTCAAAACTGGTGAACCCAACTTGCACTATACATCGAATCAACAACCGAAAATATAGATAAAGTATCTACTAAAAACCATGAACAACATATCAAAACCATAAAACCATAGGAGAAAATCTGGACCAAAAATTTAAGCAACCACTAAACACATGCAACATATCCTTATTACAATTTTATCAATATCCTCGACATATACAGCCAACAACAACTAGTAGATAACGAGTTGACTAGTTGAAATCAATGAAACACCAACAATCTTTCCATAATATCTTTAGTCTTTTCATTCTCACAAAAATCTTCCCCTTTCTCATTGATGGCAACACATGATGTGAAAACCATCAAAGACAACATACTAGCTCTAAATACATTTTTATGTTTTCTCCCCCTTAGAATATAATCTCTTATATGCTTCTTCTCATTCTCTTTTCACATGCTTCTTCTCTACCACTTTGAAAACAATGGAAAAGGAAAATGAATATTTTCCATTGATCTCTCCTTTGACATGAAAAATAGAATACACACAATGACAACACCTGATACTACTTGCTCCCCCTAAGAGGTAGTTACCAAAATATTAGTCTAGAAGAAAGATACTAGAGATGTGAAAACCATCAAAGACAACATACTAGCTCTAAATAAATTTTTATGTTTCCCCCCCCTTAGAAGATAATCTCTTATATGCTTCTTCTCATTCTCTTTTCACATGCTTCTTCTCTACCACTTTGAAATCAATGGAAAAGGAAAATGAATATTTTCCATTAATCTCTCCTTTGACATGAAAAATAGAATACACACAATGACAACATCTGATACTACCTGCTCCCCCTAAGAGGTAGGTACCAAAACATCAGTCTAGAAGAAAGATAGATCCATAGATCCAGTATACTAATGCATATCCATATGCATATAGTTCAAGAAAGGAGGAGAAATAACCCATAAATTCTCCTAGAGATACTAAAATGTATCTTTAGGAAGAGCCTTCATGAAAATAACAACAATCTAATCCTTCATTGGAAGATACTGAAGTTTTACTTCATTCTTCATTACTTTCTCTCTCAAGAAATGATGCCTAATAGATATATGATTCATCCTCAATTGCATCACAATATTCTTACAAATGTTAATTTCACTTATATTATCATAGAAAATAGAAATGGGATCATCATATGACAGTGTGATATCTTTCAATGTCTGTTTCATTCATATAAATTGTGTAGAGAAAGATGCAGTAGAAATATACTTAGCTTTAGCAATAGACAAAGAGACTAAATCTTATTTTTTACTCAACCATGCCACCAATCTACATCCAAGAAAGAATTCACCACCACTAAAGTACTCTTTTTTTCATCTACACATCTAACCCAATCTGCAACTGTATAGGAACTAAGTATAAAGTCAATATCTTTAGGATACCACAATCCATAATCTAGAGTGACATTCAAATATTTGAATATTATTTTAACTGTAAAAACATGTGTTTCCTTAAGATCTTGAAATCTAGCCACAAGTCAAACTACATGCATGATATCTATTCTAGTAGTAGTCAAATATAATTTTCCACCAATCATAGATCTATACGTGCTCTAATCAGCTTCAGGTGAATTATCATCTTTACCCAATTTGCAATGAGTCACCATAGGAGTACTTGCCAGTTTAGAACCATCCATCCCAAACTTTTGCATCATCTGTCTCACATACTTAGAGTATGAAATGAAAATTCCTTTCTTTGTTTGATTAATTTGTAGCCCAAGAAATAAATTCATCTCCCCAAACATAGGAATTTCAAATTCTTTCTGCATCTCTTCCCCAAACATCTTGAACATATTTTCATTTCCTCCAAAGATAATATCATGACCCTATCATTTTTAATATTAAAGTGAAAATTACTTTATGTCTTACCTTTGTTAAATCCTTTCTGAATCAATTACTTATCTAACCTTGCATACCAAGCTCTAGGAGCTTTCTCCAACCCATATAAAGCTTTCTTCAATCTTCGCACCATATCTAGTTGATTTGTCAATAGAAATCCTTCTGGTTGTTCCATGTAGACTTCTTCTTCTATCGCACCATTCAAAAATACTAACTTGACATTGATCTGATAGACCTTAAATTCTTTATGAGTGCCAGCAAGTGCCAAGAACATCCTTATAGTTTCCATTCTTGCTATCAGGGAAAATTTTTCTTGAAAATATGTGCCTTCTACTTGTGAGTAACCTTTACACACAATACTCACTTTGTTTCTAACAACTTCTCCATTCTCATTCAACTTATTTTTGAATACCCACTTTGATCCAAAGATATTTTTACTAGTTGATCTCGGGACTAATTCCCAAGTCTGATTCTTCTCAATCTATAAAATTTCTTCTTTCATTGCTTCCTTCCAATGTTCATCTTTACAAGCTTCACTTACAGTCTTTGGCTCAATCTTAGAAAATAAAAAATAAATTCACTTGAGCAACAACTTTGCTTCTAGTTAATACACCTTTTGTCTTATCTCCAATAATATGAATTTCTAAATGATTCTTCTGTACATATCTAGGTGTCCTACGGTACATCAACAAAAACATCTTCTTCTCTCTCATTTTTTTCATCTTGCTTCTCTTGCTCATCTCTTTCTTGTTCTTCCACATTTTCTTCTATTCTTGCACAATCATGTTCATTAGATACATATCCATCAATGCCAATAGAATTCTTCACTGTCTCATCAACCTTCACATTTGAGCTTTCTACAATGTTTATCATATTTTGCATCCTTAAACACAAGATCATATCCTTTTTTGCACATTTGACCAACACAAAAAATTATTTCTTAAACCCTTAACATACTAAACATCATCAATATGATTCTTGCAATAAAAAACTTACTAAATCTATCCCACAGATTCTAGCACCAGTATCATCTCCAAACATAACCAAGCCCCCATCATATTTCTCAAGCTTAATAAACTTATTTGTATCACTATTCATGTGATGTGAATAGCCACTATCAACTACCGAATTAATTTTCTCTTGTTTAGCATGTAGGGTAGAGATAGTCATACCTTCATTCTTCTCCTTCTCCAGAGGGATTTCCTTTACCTATTTTTTAGAATTAGCATAGGTAGGTTCATCATTAATCACCAAGAACAAGGATTCATTATCATTTGGATCTTCATATTATGAATCCTCATCAAATATACTAGCATTCTCATTCACATAGTAAGATTTGTTAATTTTCTTTCCTTTCTTTTCCATCTCATATCTTGGTTTATTCCTCTTAGATATTTTCAGAAACTTTGTACCATAATGACCTATTTCTCCACAACTAAAGCATTTAAATGGTAACTTACCTTCATACTTAACAAAGGCTTTCCTCATTCTTCTTACAAATTTTCTATTTCATCAAAGTTCTCTTCATCTAGATCCTCAACTTTTGTAGCTTCAAATACAAAATTTGATTTCCTTCCATTCCTTAGACTTGGCTTCCTCATCTCATAAGATGTAAAAATTCCTAACAGTAGATCCTTTGTACAAGTCTTATAATCTATAGTTTTCTCAATAGCACTTACCTTCTCATTGTAAGCATCAAAAAGAGTTTTTAGAATTTTCTTTACAATCCTTGTTTCATCAATAGCAGCACCAAGTCCTCGCATACTAGCCACTATCTCATCCAATCTCTTAACATAATCTTTAACATTTTCATCTTTGGACATATCTAGAAGATAAAACTGAGTCTCTAAATTCTATAGTTTTTCCTCTTTATCTCTTTCATCACCATCATGTGCTCTTTCTAAAGCATCCCAGACTTCCTTAGCTATATTCAAATTCTAAACCTCGATCAACTCTAAATGTACCAGACTATTTTTCAAGATGTATTTCACCTTATTTTTCACTTCATGTGCTTTGATTTCTTCAAGTGTACTTGGACCATTAGTAGGATTAATGTAAGGATTCTTATAAGCTTTCTCCATATCATATCTATAATACTCCAAATATTCTTCCATCAATACTTTCTGCATACCATAATTAGTTCCATCAATGGAGGTATTTTTGAATAGGACAACTGAGAGGGTAGGGTGAATTAGTTGTCATAGAATTAAATGTTTAACTTAATCACTATAACTAATTTTGAATACTCCTTAAATGATTAATCATCAAATGTCAATGCAGAAACTTAAATCCAACACAGAAACACAATAACACTAGATTTACATGGAAAACCTAATAAGGGAAAAACCATGATGAGGATTAAATCACACTATAGATAATATCAAAACTAATTACAAAAAGGATCACTACCTGAAACAAGGCTCATTGCCTAAAATAAGGACTCACTATCTGAAACAAGGACTCACTTTCCAATAGGGATACAACTCGAAGGGCTCACTACCATAGAGATACAAAGAAGAAAAATACGAGTTGTTATAGAGAGACTACAATCTAAATGCAAGAAAGGATTCCACCATAATTATTTGCAAACATGCATAAATGATAGAGTTCACCTCCTACTCACTACATCTAGAAACTCAGCATAAAGCTTCACATAGATCTTCAACATTCTCAATACACACACTTATTGAATAGAATCAATGATAAATCAACCTGCACTTTCTCTTTTATTTTATCACTCTTCTTCTTTGATCTTGCATCTTATCTTCATCATTAATTCATCTTGCATTTATACTATATTCAACTTTGAAACATATCCAAAGTCAGCCATCCAATTCAAATTCAAATTGGGTTGGCACCAAAAATTCCTAGGGTGGAATTAGAATGAGGGAAACCCAAACACACATTGCAAGGGACCCAAAAAGATCAAACATGATTCACCATCCTCAAATGTAGTATTTCACACAAGGTTGGCCTAAAGCACATAGAAGCATTAAGCACGAACATTCCAAATGTCAAAACTATCATCAATAGAATCAATGCAACACAACTCTAAAGGGTATGTGGAGGATCATGATGGTCCAAAAAGTGGCAATATGATGGGTATGTGGCTGATGACTTTTTTTTACCAAAATTTGATGAAACGAAAAGGATTTTTAAAGGATATTCTCAGCTTTGCACCGATATAAATTATGCTTTACTTTAAATTTATAAGTAATTATTATTCATTTTCTATTCAAAATATGACTAAAGTCCTGATTGACAGGTTCATTGAAAAGCATCTATAGCTTTCAAATGATATCATATTTTTTGAATCCAAAACATGCGTCACATTCTATGCTTCACATACTATAGGATTAAAAAAATAAAAATTGAATATAATGAAATTTTGACCAAGTTAAGGTGGTTAGACATATGAGGTTTTATATTTTTTAAAAATTTGTAATAAAAAAATCATAATTAATTATTTACTTGGAAAAAAATTACAAAAAAATATATATCACATCAGGGCATGAGTATTATAAAAATATATCAGTAATTGAAATTTCAAATTTTCACCAAATAGATTTTCTTTTAAAAAAACCTAGTAGTTTAGAAACTACATTGAATTTGCTACAGATTCTCTTACATATTTTTGAAATAATAGAGATAACTTATTCAAATTTTTACGTCAAGTTTCCTAACTCTAATTTTTTTGAATTTTTTTGCCACTTAAGGGCCTATTTTTTCCATGATGATCCTACGCATACCCTAAAACTGCAAGTTATAAGACTTCATCAAAGAGAAATCCAAACCAATACCAATTCTCCTAGACGTCAACCAGAAACACAGAAAACCATAGTTCACAACTGTTGAACACAACTTGCACTGTATAATGAATCAACAATCAAAAATATAAATATAACATCTACTAACAACCATGAACAACATATTCGAACCACACAACCATAGGAGTAAATACAGAACAAAAATTAGAGAAACCAATAAACACAAGCAACATATCCTTATTACAATTTTCTCAATATCCTTGATATACACATCCAACAACAACTAGTAGAAAACTAGTTGACTGGTGGACATCAATGAAAACACCAACAATCTTTCCATAATACCTTCAATATTTTCATTCTTGCAATAGGTATCATATGTATTTAAGTCTTTGTGGGTCAATGTTATAACTTTCCAATAATCTATTAGTACTTGAGCAGTTTACTTATGTTCTTTATTCATGTACACTTTATCTATAAGAACATTTTTAGGATCTTACTTGGTATTCAAATTATATGAGTCAGAATGTCCTCCATTAGTCTTAGGTGGATCCTTCTATCGAATTATTTGATCTAAGTCAGGAAAAATTCCTAAGTCAATGATTCCTTTAGAAATATTATTATCCCTCAATAGGATTGTATCATCATCCCAAAGCTCACAATCAGGGTGGTCTACTTCAATTATCTAAGCTTCAAAAATTCCTAAGTTGGTGATGAACTCTAGAATGTACCTATCATCCTCAAATATTATAAATTAGTGACAATATCTAGAACTGAGTGTAACTACACAAATTCAATAATGAATCTCTTCAATTATGAAAAATGTAATGATTATAAAGTACTAGTGGTCATAGCTAGTGCATCTACCTTCTGATTGAATCTCCATAGGATGTGTGTGATATTAAAGGAATCAAATATTTCGGTCAATCCCTACACATAATTTGTGTTGTTTGATAAACATCTGTAGTTATAGACATACTACTTCCTAACCTACTTGACAACAAATTCTGAATCTTCGTAGACTTTGAGTATATTAGCCATTTTATTGATGGTGAGCAACAACCCATGAATAAGAGCTTCATACTGAGTTGCATTATTAGTACATTGCAACTATAATCTATAAGTGTCAAGGAATGACTTACCTTGTGGACAAATTATTTCAATGGCCACTCCTATCCCTTGCTTAGAATTTTCTCCATCAAATTTGAGAATCCATGCTTGCTCCTCAACAATTTTGAACTTAACACTCCTTGAACTCTAAATATTGAGGTCTTTTTGCATGTCATTGTTTATCCTTGTTTACACCACATTGAATTTTATGAAGACCCTTATCTACTTTTTAGTTAACTTTGTACGTGTCTTGTAGTGAGGAATTTCTGACATAAAACTATTGGAAATTGCATTTTCGTGAAGATATTGACCTTCAACTCTATTGGTAACTTCTAGGCACATAACACAACTAACCTTCGAATGTGTCAAATTATGAAACGTACACCATCCTTGTAACAAAAAATATTTCCAAATGAGGTTATCTTTTGATCTTGGTAGACCCTTTTAATAATGATCTTCTACAATTTATCCAAGAAAATATTCCCATTAAGAGGAATCATAATCATATTCAATAAGAACATCAGTTCCCATAGTCAACTAATCATGCATTTCCACATTACTCATAAAAACCTCTTCCATCTTGAATCCATAGTTTCAAATTTTATACACACCAAGTTCTATCTCAATGTAAAGCACTTCATTTGTTGGTTGTAATTTATTATCATATCCTTCATACATGGTTTAGTCTCTATCCTAATCTAGTTAGGATTCCTTTCCAAGGTAACCACATGTGTAAAAATTGGTAGCCATGTATCCATTAACAATATTTGATTAGTCTCTACTTAGTAAAATTTCATAGGTATGGGTATGTGCAGGATCGTCATGGAGAAAATGGCTCCTTAAGTGGCAAAAAAATTAGAGAAAATCAAATTTAGGAAACTTGACGTAAAAATTTGAATAAGTTATCTATATTATTTCAAAAATATGTAAGAATAAAATCTCTAGCAAATTGAATTTAGTTTCTAAACTATGAGGTTTATTTTTTAAAAAAAACTATTTGGTAAAAATTTGAAATTTCAATGCAGTAGTATTTAAATTTCAAGGAAAAAATAAGAAGTAGGTGTTTGTCTGACCACCCTAACCACAATAAAATGATATTATTTTTTAATAATATTTTAGATATGAGTAGAGGAATCATGTATGGATGCGATGCATAATTTTTTGTAATTTTTTTCCAAGTAAATAATTAATTATGATTATTTTATTACAACTTTTAAAAAATATAAAAACTTGTATGTCTGACCACCTTACCTTGGTCAAAACTTCATGAAATTCAAATGTATTTCTTTTAATCCTATAGTATGTAAAGCATAGAATGTGACACATGTGGATTCACATGCACTTTGTGAGAATTATTTGAAAGTTATAGATGTTTTTCAATCAACCTATCAATTAGGACTTTATTTGTAATTCAAATAGAAAATGAATAATAATTATTTATTAAATTAAAAGTAAATCATAATTTATATTGGTGGAAAGCTAAGAATCTCCTTTAAAAACCCTTTTTGTTTCATCAATTTTGGGTTAAAAAAAATCTGTCAGCCACATACCCTACACATATCCATCATATCACCACTTTTGTGCCCATCATGATCCTACACATACCTGTATCTAGAATCCTAACTAGTTGAATATCAATAAAATGTGGAACCTAGGGTTAGATGCCAACTACATGTGAATATTGGTCAATTCTCCTACCACATTCACTTTAGTTTTATCCAATTGGGTGACTTTCTTCATGGAACACATTGGGGTCAACCCTAACATCTGACATATGGAAAAAGGAATGACATTCGTTGAAGCCCCTAAGTCTACCAAACAATTAAAAGTAGATTATTTCTAAAAATCCTTAGGGTTAGCAAGAATGGTGGTGACTCTTTTTTCCCCTTCCATAATGCTACATGAGCATCTTCCATGGGGCTAGTGCTTTTTTCTTTTGTCTTAATAGAGACATCTTTAGCAGCCTCTTCTTTACTAGTTGAGTTTTCTTTAGGAATTTCCTCTAGTTTGTTCAATAAATATTTTCTAATCACACATGTTTTAAGAAATTCTAATAAAGATGGACTAATATTTACCTTTGTGATCTCTTCCACCAAGTAAGTAGTCAAATTACTCAATTCTAATGCTTTTGTCTTATTACCAATAGGAGGATTCAATATACTATTGTACTATGGAGTAATCTTAAGTAACCCTAGATTGTTACTTGACTTCTCATCTAGTTGTGTATTAAAATTGTTAGGTGGGATTGATGTTGTTGGTGGTCCTTTAAACCTACTCCCATTGGTAGTGTTACTTCTCAAATTATAACTGTGTCCCTTTTCGTACTACTAAAATGCTTGAATCTCATCCATTTCATCTTGAGGATCATTCCCATTCTAGTAAGGGAAAGTAAAAGTTTCTAAGGCCATTTATGAACTATATTCACTCTCATAACCATTATTTTCTAATGGCACAAGTGATCCAAATCATATATAAGTGGCTAACACTAGTGTTGAATTATATCAAATTGTAACTATCTTGCTATCTTATGGTAGGTGAGGATCACACTAGTCATTGTAGTATGTTGTGACTATGAAAATATTAGATGTAATTTTGAATTGTGTATAGTCCACCTCTTCATGCAATTTGGCATTTTGAATCCTACACCATCTGTTCATTCAAAGTTGAACTAAATTTACTTTATATATTAGCTTGTTGTTAGAGGAATTGGAGTTATCCAATGGTGTGGATACCCCTCCATTATTTGGTAATGTATTCCAAGGCCTAGGTGGTCTAGAATCATTGTATACCTGACCTTGTGAATTTTAATTATTATTTTGTGAGTAGAAATTATTTTTCCTTAGCTAAGTAACTTTCATTGCCAACCTCTTAAGTTGAGCAGTTATCTCTTTAGTTTCTTCTTTATCATCTTTATCTTTTGTACGATGGATATCTTGGGCTTGCATAAAGAAATAATTATAATTAGGATATATCTTAGTAATAGTGAGGCTAGGGTGTGGGACTAGTACTTCATTATTCCCTTGTTGGAGAACACTATTATAAGATTAAGTATCATTTTGAGCTCTTGAAAGAAAAGGGTTAAGGATCGAAACATTATTATGTAGAATTCCACTCATCCCTACTATAGGATAATTATTCAAGGTATTCCCGCTAGCCAAAGGTTTTCCTCTTCTAGCATGTTTCATTTCTCGATTTATGCTTATCACTTCAATGTAAGCTTCAGTTAAAGTCACAAGAGGATTTACTTTTATCCTTGGGAGCATCAATGTTAATGGATCTAGTAAAATATAGTAAACAACAAGAGTGGATAAATCATCCATAACATAAGAAACTTGCAGTATATAGTATTCCTTTTGGAACCTATCATTATTTAAAATATCTTATAGGTTCTCCATCAAATCCCTTAATTTTAGAGAATTGGTGGTACAACTAAGTACGATATATAGGCATCCTAAACCTAGCTATAAATTGGTCTTCCATGTCTTGCAATGATCTAATAGAATTACGAGGTAGATTGATGTACCACTGGTGAAATTCATCACTCAATGTTTAATAAAAAAACCTATACATGACATCATCATGATGTATTCTTGATTTAAAGAATTTATACTTGAATATGCTCAAATGCTCTTTTTCATCTTTATGGAAATAGTTCTTTGGGAGGTCATGATATACAAAAAATTGAATAGGGTATTCTACTTTAAAGAAAACCATTTCTACATGTGGAGGAGGTGTTGTAGGTAATTGATTTCTAGGATCTACACCCATGGAATTTGACCTTCAATCTCTAATTGTTGTATGGTTACTAAGATCTACCAATATTACATGAGGATAGTTAGAATGAGACCTAGTGACCTTGCAAAACTCTAGCTTTCTTTACTATTAGAAAAGGGTGCCCTCCATATAGCACCACTTCTTTTGACATAAATTATACACATAGACTAATAGATAGATAAATTATCACCCTAGGAATATGAGAACCTACCTTTATTGAAAGATCTACCAAGAATTCCTAAATAAAAAGACAATATTGTTTTATCTCAAGGCTCAAGAATGGAAGGTCTTGATGCACTGGGTTCACTATGGGTTTGTTCTGTAAAATTTACTAATAATCACTAGGGATCTATAGTTTATTAAGATCACTATTCCTAATAGTTCATAGAAAATCTCAACCAAAATAAATATATTTTACTCCATAATCCCATTAACACAAATGATTTTCAAGAAATAATTCACAACTTCAAATTTTTTGCAAAGACTTAGTCGATTTAACATATATTTCTCTAAAAATTCATGAATACGAAATGTTATAATAATACTCCATGAATTCATCATTTTTGATACATTTTTGAGAAATATTTAGCATCTACTCTAAGAAAAGTATTAATGATCCTAAGCTTTAAATTTCTCCCATCTATTATCCACACATACACCATAAAATAAACTAAATCAAAGAAAACCACTCTATACTTCACCAAATTGCTTCATAGCTAGGCATAGAATGATGCAAGAGTTTAAATAAACATGAGATCATTTGCCACTAGACACTATTAATGTACACCTAAATCTCATGTAACACATTAGCTTCTTTGGTAGGGACAAATAATCTGGTATTTTGGATTTAATATTAGGAAATAGATTTAAATTTGGGTTCAATATTAACAAACTTCAATGGAGCATACAAGTTTTTATGCTTTAATAGTACAAAAAAAAAGAAAAAGAAATAAAATTGGTAAGAGTTCCAATTTTAAGTTTCCATAATTATAGAAGTTTTAAGTCTCCACAAAATGAACAAATATTATCCTTCTCTAAGAACAAGATAGATAAAGAGTTCCAAAAGAACAAATGAAAGAGAATGAAAAGAACAAATCATAAAGGAACATGTGGCAAGTGACAGTTGGCACAAGAATATTCTAGAAAAAGTTAAAGGCACTTTGACCTTACCCATAGAGTTGTATATCCTTGAAAACTTAAACCTTAGGGCACATGCATCCTAAAACATCTTGCAATACTATCAACACTTTCTTTCAAAATTCTCAAGTTTTCTCAACACACATAGGATCTAAAAATTACTTTGTGAAATGTAATTCATGAAACCTATCACCACATCTATATGTAAAAATCCTTGGTTTCCATCGCTTGCATTATAATCTTAAAATCTTGAGGCACCAATTCTATCTCCAATAGTGGGGCTAATTATTGAACTATCAAAACAAGTATTTCTTAATTTGGCCTTACCTCTTCCTATCTTTTTTCCTACCAATTAAATTGTTTAGGAACCTCTTTCCTCAACAATTCACTTTCATTTATTGCAACTTCTAAATATTTCATCCCATTTCTTCTCTATGGCAAGGATTCTAGATTTTCCTTGTCATGTTCCCTTACTTTTCCTTCTTTAGGCATTGTATCCCCTTCCTCTTTCTTTTATTTTAAAACTTCACCCCCTAGAGCTGATTGTTAACATTTCTCAAGGCACTAGGCTTTCCACTATTCCTTGACTCTTCATTTAGGGTTTTAAAAGACTCCATTTCTTTACTTATATATGGACCTATTCCTTGAACCTGTAGTTTCTCAGCAACAATCTTAGTGTGTACTCATTAAGGCTGGTCTCCAACCATACTGATGTCGACTATGTATTCATGCAATTCATCTTCATCTATTATTGAAATGGGACTTTTAGAGGTAGTTCCCACCTGCTCTCTCTGAGCTGCCATGGTTCCTTTCATATCAGTTTCTCCTAAATTTCCCACTTCTCAAGTAATTTTTCCTACTATGTACTGTATATCTTATTCAACATCCAAACATACTTCCATATCATGCAAAATTTTACTCTATGATAGGTTGCATCATTTGGGTTTCCCTAGACTAATGGTTCTCTTTTAACCATTGTATTTGTTGTCACCTAGAATTGCACCCTGTACAGAGTTTTACAAAAACTAAGCATTCTAAAGCAACATGGGATCACTCCAAGGTTGTGGGTCACCTATAGTTTGAGTGAACCTCCGGAGAAGGCTGGCTTCCTTTGGTGTCACCTAAACTACTGATTCTGTAAGGAAAAGGGAGAAAGAAAGCATAAAATAAAACTAAAACCTAAGGTGATGCACCTAAATGACAGGAACAATGAGATACTCAATTTACACTTGAATACTGATGATGGACAAAAGATTACACCTCAATTTTGTAAGCCTTACACCAATGTTTCACAACAGGTTCGATTCACACACTTTTTCTGGAGAGGAAAGAAAGATTTTCACAGACCAGAATCCCTGTGTGACTATGTGAACACAATTTGTGACTTGTATAATGATACTTTCACAAAGGAAGGCATGAAACATAGGATAAAGTTATGAAGGAATGAAAGAAATTCACAAAATTAACTTAATCCTGAACCTAAAATGCACAACACTCTGCAAGAACAAGATGGAAAACTGAACATCAATAGTCACCAAGGAAAAATTTATATAACATGCTCCAAACTGAGTTACAGAAGCTTGTTAATCTGAGAGAGGACTGCAAAAGGGTCACAGCCTTCAGAAAAAAAACTAGAGAACCCCCTTACAAAAAGGGAAAAAATGCCTTATATACAGACTGTGAGGTCGGCCCCTTAGGGCTTACAAAAATATCAAGGCTCAGAAAAGATCTCACCAGATCTTTTTATCGAGATTAATGCTGCAACTTGCATGTCCTGGCTGTTTGTGTCGGTGAAGAGCAACTACTTGGAGAAACTCCTTAGATCTTTTGCTAAATTTAATTCTGACCCCTGCGTGTCCACCTACTGAATCCTCCTGTCGAGCGCTTTCAATGCATCTAGGTCCAGAACAGATACATGTTGTATTCATCTTGTGTTGACATTCTGTTCTGCCATGGCTCGCCTCCGCTCTTCCTGATTGGCTGAGTGAAATCCACGCAGCTTCATCGGGTGGTCAATACTTCCCCTGTTGAATCGTATCTCGGTGAGACACTATAAGTGTCTCACTGATGCGATTAGGTGTCTCTGCAGCTATCGGCATATCATAGAACAGTTGGTGAGAGTCCATGGCGAGCTCATTTCATTTACCCCGAGCTTACTTTTCTCTTCCAGGCTTGAGATTTCCTTCGGCTTTCGGTGAGACCTTACCAGGTCAGTAAAACCTCACCCCGATAGCCTCAACTCATGGCGAGCCCTTTGTGTCACTGAGACTTCCCTATTGCTAAGACTCTATATTGAAATCTCCCTGTTGTGCTGAAAGATCACTTGAGTTCAGGGAGAGCTTGCTTGGTCGGCAAGACATCTTGCCGACCTCCTTTTGCTCTTCAGGTTCCTTCAGCATCGGCAAGACATCCGTGTGTTGTTGAGACATCACGGCGATCCTACCATCTTTTTCCAAAACCAACATCATCCGTCGAGCTCCCTTTGTTGTCGACAAGACATCTACACTTTGGCATGACCCTACGCCGATATCCAATGCTCTCAGTGAAGTCTTCATGATCGGCGAGAGTCCTGCCGAAGACAAACATACCAAGGCCCCTTCGCTTTATCCTTCAGTCAGGGAGATATCTCCATCTTGGCAAAACATTTTGCCGAGACCCCTATCCTTTGGCTGAAATTGCATTTCATTTGGGAGGCTCCACTGGTTGATGAGACCTTTTGACCTCACCAAGACCCCTCGGTGAAGCCCCAACTCCTTTGCTGAAAGCATCCCTCGCTCTGATATTCTTCACATGTCGGTGAGAGATTAAAACTTTGCTGGGACCTCTCCTCGAACGTTGTATGTTTCCCCGAAGCCCGTAGTCGCTGAGAGTCCTGGCGAATTGTGATTTGTAACGCCTCACCTTGGTTACTGTTATAACAAAGTGTAAAGAGTAAAGTTAACCGAATAATTTTTTTTTAAAAGTTAATTAATTACACAATTGCAATAAAGTTTTCAAGACGGTGTTACGTTAACAAATAAACTCAACACATTAACATAACATAAGTACAAATTTAATTTCATGTAAGATCCAGTTTACAAAACTTAATAAAATCAAATATCCAAGTGACCATTTTACATAAGGTGAGATTTCAAGGAATCTCTATACATCAAAGGTGGTACAATCAGTACACTCTTATACAAGAGATATATTTACAAAACAAATAGTGTTCATTTAACATCTGACACAAATATCCACGAAAAGCTCTTCATCATCAGTCATGAACAAAGAAGTAATTGGAACTTGTTGCAAGCATAGGATCATCTGCATGAAAATATAAGGAAGATAGAGCATGGTTTCCTCCCGACCACGTGGAACCCAAAGGTCCACTCCCTCCGTGCTAGGAGATAATGATAGGTCCACAAGCAAAGAAGACAAAACATAACGTTTATGGGGTTTACATTTCACATCACGACATAACGATTACAAATCAAAACATATAAAAACTCAGTATCAAATTATATCAAATAGAAATCTAAACACATGGTACACCATCATGATATAGACTAAGAGTGTCATCACATCATCAGGATAGGTTACCCTGGTGAATCTTCATAGATTACCGGCCCTCACCAAGAGTTACCCTGGTAGCCTCTACCAATTCCCAGCCCCTATGCAGACTAATGTGGAGTCACTTCATCTTTCAAGAGGACAAGATGACGACATGCCATTCCAGGCCTTCTCAGCCTTTTCTCAACCTAAACGAGCGTTAAGAAAGTAGGCGAGGCAAACATTATCTGAATTAGTGTTTACAACTACCCAACCCCTAATACATTAGTTAGGTTTTCACTTAATTAACACACCTACGATAGGTTACCCAGACAATCACTTCCGAATTTTGGCCCCTACTACAAGCCACTCTTCTATAACATGACTTAACATAAAATCAATCTAGGGGTAGCTTCCAAGCATAAAGATTAAACCCACAAATTTTTGCATCCCCCTACTTAAGACAAATCGTAATCTCTTAAATATCTCAAAAGACAACAACATAAGGTGTAAAACTTTACCCTCACAATAAAGATCATCATAATTGAGCAATAAAATCTTAGTGTAATAAACTTGTCATTATAATTTTCACTTTTCTAGCCTCAGGAGACTAAACAACTCACAATCACATAATAAGATATTCAATTTTAAAAGTATCCTTGATACTAAATCATATTAAAAACATAGTACCGATCACAACCTCACTTACACCATTTATAAGCCTTACTAATATACATAAAACCGACACATTAGTACTTATCACACACTTATCTTCATACAACTTTAAGGACCTAAAACCATAAAAGATCCTCCTTTCACTATAGTCATGAAATTTATTTAAAACCATATCCATGCATACACTTTAGATATTATTAGGTAAACATATTAAAAATAAAAACAAAGTAGACTCCATATTTTAATTTAAAAATGTCCACAGCATAAAGATTATACCTAAATAATCATATAAGTACGAATTCATCAAATTAATTATGTAAGTTGTCCAAATAACAATTACATAAATAAGCATTCGATAATTTAAAAACTATTATATTCATTGGTCATGCAAAATTCTCAATAACATATCTTATCTTATGTAGCGACATTTCAGTTAGAGGCGATAGGTAACATTTAAAATAAAATACAAAAATTAGACTTTAAGTTCCCCCTCCACAAAACTCATAAAAAGAAACGCAAGGAACTCATAGTGAACATAAGTGTATATTCCGCAAAGAATCAAGCAGATATTTTCTAGACAACGCATAACTCTCAGCACCTTAGTCACCATGCATTACACTAACAGGATATACATGCAAAATCGAGAATACTCATAGCAGCAGATTAATCTAAAGTTTAGATAAATGCCAGTGAGGATTAGAAACAGCGCTGACCACAACGATTTAAAAGATGAAGCAGGGGAGCATACAGGTCATTGTTATTCACAGTTACGGACACAACAAACTGGGTGCTTACGAAAGAATTAAAGAATACAAGATCATATCAGCAACTGCGCTGGTGAAGAGATAGACGTGATACCAATTGGAAATTATATGCTTTGGCAAGGATTAACATGAGATCTTTTAGATCAAAAGATATACAGAAAACATCAAAAGAAAGAGGTTGCGCACAAACTCAAAACAATACTATTTTTCCAACGCCATTAAGTGACAAGTTCTCATTAAGTGTCAAAGGCAATACTAAGGTAGTTCCATAAGGTTTAGCAATATATAAGTCTCTAGATCTTCTATACACCAAACAAGAACCTGTTCATCATTATTTAAATTGCAAAGAAATCAACCCATGGCTGGGGCGGCACTATTACAAGATATAATGAAGTAGTATTTATTAATCACTTTAAAATTCAGGTGAATTCTTTAGCTATCAGGGAAATATAAGGTAAATATCAATCACACGAATTCAGGGAGACATATATCTACAGTTGGTAAGGAGGGATAAATTGTAACTTCTGTACAAATAAATATAAAATATAAAGCTACAGATGTTGAATTAAATTCAGTCTACTGCTTGAAAATTATACGCTGAATATTCTTTAGAAGAGAACTGCGCACAATTTTATTTAAAAGGGACAGAATTCAGACAAACAAAATGCTTTAAATCTACAAGTATTTAATCAATAAAAATACCAGTATAACTGAAATGTTGAAGCAATGGTGAATTCAAAAGTTCCAAAGAAAATAACAAATGAAATTATTGGAAATGCATACTATTTCCTTTTCGGACATTTTGATAATAAGTTAATTATTCATTCATTTCTTAAAATTTGAATTCATTCTATTATAATTTTTTCACAGCCAGATTAAGGGCGATTTCAGATCTGAAGTAATTTTAATTGTAGGATATTTTTATTCTTTTCTACTTTAAAGTTCAAATACTCTTCTAATCTGTTTCTTTGTGGTTTGTGCAGGTTCAACAAAAACAATTTCCTTTTGAATCAACAAAATTCATCATTATGTTTCCAAAATCGAACACAAGAATTTAAAATCAAGAATAAAACCTGTTTTGAAGTTTAATAATTGGCTGAAAACAAATCTCTAAAGCTTTTGTCGATTCCACTACCAATTCCCCAGGCTTCAATGATGAAATTCAAACCACTACAACACCAAAATTATGCTTGTAAACTAATTCTTATGATAAAGTTTTTCTAAAATGATTGCCGTGAAAAATCTGTTGAAAACTGCTAAAACCTCCTGCTGTGAAAATTCTTCCTGTGAATGCACAACAATTCCCCAAAATCCCTCTTTTTGATATTAATTCATGCAATAAAGATTTCAATCATTCAATTTTAACTGATAGTTCAATTCGCATTGTAAATAACTCATTTAGTTCAACTCATTCTTCAAAATATCATAACAGACCTTTAACTGACAATTAGAGATTCTTATCTCGTTGAAAATATCTTGCTTTAAAAATATCTATTTCACACAATTCAATTTGCACAATTAAAATAGCAATAATATTATTTAATTAAAAGCATTAAGGAATTAACATTCACTGATAAATTCGACAACTTATTTAATTTAACTTAATAAATTAAATCATTAACGTTGGTTAAAACATTAATAAACATTTAATATAATTAAATATTATATTCGCAAGCACAAAACAATATATATTTGAACACGACAAGACAAACTGGACTACATGGGGTAACACAGAGATACTCGTTCGAAAACGAACGATGGTTTAAAAGGACTTGTCAATACCTCTGACAACATATTTATAATGGATTAGTGTACGCTCAGACCTGACAAGAAGGTGGAGCCGTTACCGGGTACCTGTGTCTGCAAGAAAACATCAAGGTTAAAAGATGTACATATATAAACTCATGTTAGAAAACACACCGTGAATAAGAATTGCAGCGTAGCAGGGTACTCATGAATGAGTAATGCTACACTGTCTTATCCACCGACACAAACGAGCAAGATCAATCATATACAATCATATCAACATGATAACATAAGCAATAATTATAACCAATAAGCCATATCATGAATGAATCTATCATAGTATCATCGAACCAACATAACCAAATAACCAGGATATCAATGTATCATCCGCAAAATCAAAACAACATAGCATCTAGAATCTCCTCTGAAAAGAAACAACATTGTATCAAAGTAATCTAACAAGTAGAATCAAACTAAACAATATGTCTAAACTGGAGGGACACTACACGATTGAATGGCCTATCGGCCAAGGAAAATCTACGCGGTGAGAGGTCATACTGAACCTCCTCCGCTATAGCGATAGCTCCACAGGGTCGTTCGGCGTGACTAAAACTAGGTCTCAGTGACTTGCTCAGGATGGAAAGAAACAAACAGTAAGTCGGCCAGAGAATAGGAGAGTCCTACCAACTTTTCCTTAGATGATTTTTTCATGCCGAATACTCCCAGGGTAGCTTCTTCCACCGAGTTCCCACGACCTGGCAACAGATGTAGAGTCTTTGCCCCTGTGTGAATATCCCACCTGGCCTCTGAAGATCTAACATTTGATCATCTTGCCTGATTTAACTGTAGGTGAGATAGAGGCAACAGTATTATGGTAGACCATTTCTTAGCTTGCCTCATGACTTGATCTATACCTTTTTTTAATTTCTCCCTCTGATACTGTATGTACTTTCCATAGGGTTTGTTTCATTGTTTCTATACTCACAAATGGTGGGGAAGTGAACATAGTAGCTAACTACTATAATGCTGACCTTTTCATAGCATATGCTTGTGACTACAAAATCACCTCTTCTATAGTTAAGGGTTGCCTCCCCAGTAATGCAGTAGATTAAGTTGCCACATTTGGTGTTCTCAATATATTAGTTGGAACTGCCAAGGTTTCCCTATTTGGATCATTTGGATTGGAAGCCATTGAAACTCCCTTTCTTGAAATATCAAGGACTCCTTATCTACCATGTTCAATCATTTTAGCCTCCACAATATTTCTTTTCATTTTCTAGATAATAATGATTCCCAAACTCACTTACTATATTTTTCTTTCTCTTCCTTCCATGTGGGTACGTGGGTAAAATTCTAGCTTCTTTATCAATTTAATGTACTCTTCTATCCATTACTAAGTGTAACTAAGCACTTTCCTAGAAACATCATCCAGGGTGACTATCTCTTTCTATCCCTAATCTAGATCTAGGATAGGCTCATCATAGATCTTATCTAATTCATAAGTTGTGCTATCTACTTCACCATTATCAAAATCCATTTGTTCAATGAAATCATGTGTCCCAAAGATCTTTATCTAGGCTGGTGACAACCTTCAATAAAACTATTTCTTAACATCCTGAGAATCCTCAAAATCAAACCAAAAATCCTCTAAGTGAGTAACATGAGAATATCTCTTATTGATCTATTTGGCCAATATTTCAGTTGGATCAAAATTATTCTTCTTAAGTAGGAATGGTTCTAGACCATAAGCTTTTAACTTATCTTCACACATTTTAGCACTCTTAATCTAGATGCATTTATAATTCCCTATGGTAATGAAAAACTTTGCAGGTCCTCCCTTCTGAATTTGTGAGAAAACCTCATGAGAGGGTATCACCCACCTCACAAATTCCAATAAGAATATCTTTTTCATAGGATATTGTGGAAATAGATAGGGGTGACCTAAAAATCCTTCTACTCTAATATAAGTTAATATAGGGGATTGAATGAACCATCACCCTATATCATGTATAGCATCATGTGCTATGAGAATATCCTATTTTCCTTATCTCCCTCCATTAACCATACTTCATCGAGAAAACATCATTTACCATCTAGTAATGTTCTTGATACTCTAAAATAGTAATCTAGATATCAAAGGTTGATAAATCAACCTATTTCTTGGTTCTCTACCTAGAAATTCCACTATGTTTAGCCCCTAGTTATTAGCTTTTAGGTCACATGAATAAACAATATATGATGAGATAGTAAACCATTGGGAAGTAGGGAATGTTTGATTTTTTTTTGTGTAATCTTCTGCTAATGAACCTTTCCTAGTGAATTCATATAGGATCTTCCCTCATTCTTCTAACAACATCAAACATCCACTATTCAATTTTTTTGACATCTTTGTAATTAGCCATTATACTCAATAGGGATATCATATCCTATTTTTCCTTTATGGATAATTACTTGAAGATATTATTTGGAATTCATGTGGTTTTTTCTTGAAACTAAGTTTACATCATAACCTTTATATTTTGTTTCTCTATTTTCATGTATGCATTCATTAAATATCTCATTTGCAACACATTCATCATTGTAAACAATGAGAACCTACATAAACTCTCCCCTCTTTTATAACTATCTTTCTATTTTCCTAGTACAACTTCATCCACTCTAGCACTAATTTTTGGGCTTTCGTAGCCAATGGGAACCTTGGTGCCAAGTGTATTCCACTTGTAACCATGTTTTTAGTTCACAAGTTGGTATACATTTGTTGAGTCCTTCGCATGAACTCATAGTTGTTAAAACCTCCTAAATGGGGGTCTATTATCATTTTATAAGTGGGTACCACTCATGAAACAAGAAATTCAAATTCCTCTTTAGGATAATTCTTTGAGGTACTTATATCTTTGTTGATTTCTTGCATGATTAGCACACTAATATTCTACATACAAACTAGGGAAAACTCTAAACATGCATCTTCAATAATTAAATTTATCAAAACTCCTCACCCATTAACATTTAATCATTTAAATTTGGTTAAATTCTATTAAATTCCATATCAATTTCTTTAGGAATTAACTAGATGAAACATCTTTTTATCAGAACCAAACATATATGAAATAATTTATAGAGTTTAATTAGTAAGGGAAATACCTAGTTTTGTTGATACAAAGGTTGACTTGATACAAAATTTAATTTTGGATGTGTCCCTTTCATATTATGATATTTTACCTTCCTCATACGCTTCCAATGTCACTTCAATTTATTAATGAACTTACAAATGGATTACTCCACATGTGGTAATGTATTGTAGAAGTAACTACATGCTAGGGTTGGTGCCAAGTATGTGTTTTGCCACCTCACTTTAATTCCTTAATAATTTTACATTAATTACTTTCAAAGGAGGTGCAATCATGGTAGGTTAGGGTTCACATCATTGAGCCTTAATTTCTACACCTTGTCTTAGCTTGAAAGACTTTCTAGGAAGATGACATTTCATACTTATGACCCTCTTTTTTCTATGTTCAATGCAGGTAGCTAAGTGAGAACTTAGCTCTGATGCTAAAATATTAATTAGAAATTAGGGTCAAAACATGTGACAACTACTTTAGAAGAAAGATAGAGTTGGGCTTTCACTTATCAGATTCTTGAGGACCTGGTTTAGAGGATACTTGAGCATAGATGCAAACTTTGAATCGTATGGTTTGAGCAAGATCATATGCAAAAAACCTCTTGTTTTTGCCTCTAAATGGAGCAAAAAAACTTCCAAAAAAATTAACCACTAATATTTTTATGAATATAGACTTAGGAAAAACATTTCCCTAGACAAAGATCAAATAGATTAATCACTTACTAGGTAGAACCAATCAACGAGAATAACCCCCATAAGGTACACTTATGTGTTTTTGCACATCTCAAGTTGCATTCTTCTTAGCAACACGGAAAACATGAAAATTTGAGAATCTAGATAAACAACCTTATCAAGATAATATATAAGTGGGATAGAGTGGGAAAATATTACACCATAAACTTATCAATATTAAATTTTGGAAGAAAAGATAGATTTGGATAGGATGGGAAGAATGAGATAAGATGAGGTACATAGGATGAAGAATGTTGGAGGATGTGGATAAGATATGGTAGGTTGGCTAGAGTGGATATTCATGAATATTTTACCCATTTACTTGTCAAGATAAAATATAGGAAAGGAGGATAGAGTTGGATAGGATTGGAGGAAGGAGATGTGATGAGGAATATGGGATGAAGGATATTAGTGGGTGTGGATAAGATGTGGTGCATATCAAAGCATGGATGAAGCTTTCCCCCAAGTGTAGAGTCCAAGAAAATGGAAGATTACACATGAAACATGATTGATAGGTTTTCTTCATCATGCTTTCCCAATGTACCACAAAAATTTGTTTTCACCATTGTAAAAATTATTTCTCTTTTTTTGTTTTTTTTCCTTTTTTAATATTTTCCAAATTTTTCCTTTTTGGATTTTTGGAATGGTATGGATGGAGAGAGATGAGGAAAAGGATTTCAATATGTGTATTTGGAAGATAGTTGTTAGTTTGGACTCTGGGAACACTAAGAGGGGGTGAATCAATATCAGTTTGACTTTCAATTCAGATTCTTAATCATTTTTACATCATGAATAGAAACAAAGAAGCAAGAACAGATAATCGAGAACCATAATAATATTTTTTATATGAACTACTGTGAAACCATGTATTAACCACAATTTATACTTGTTAAAGTATGAACAAAAAATGCACTGCCAGCACATTCTAGAGCTCACTATCTGAAAAAAGAAGGTTCATTGCCTTAAAAGATTTTGTAGAGTACAAAAAATGAATTGAGAAGATAGCATCTACAATGTCTGGTTTCAGTTTTGTGAAGCAATAAACAGATTCCTCGACAACGCCCAATTCACACTTTTTTTCTACTCTGCAACAACCCTTACTCACAAGAAAAAATTCACCAAAATCATGCACGCACACACAACTACTCTGAATTTTTCACACACACCTTCTTACAACATCATCCACACTTACAAAAATGAATTACTAATCTCATATATATATCTTCTAGCAAAGATTTTAATCACTTAAGTCAACTTCAACAAAATATGTAATATTCTCCCAACAGTTGACTCAAATCATGAGAAATCTTTAATGCGCACCCACACAAGTTACCTATACTATAGCTAGGACCCAAAAAAAAATTCCCAACACAAGAAATATTAAAACAACTACTCCTTATACATTCGCGACATGTTGTATATACCAGGTTGGCCACAATGAGAAAATAAACAGAAAATCATTCTACCGAATCTCTTAACTCATACATCGACTATTGAAACACCATAAAACTTACCAATAAGGTAACATACATGCTCAAAAAATTTTGGGGGGCAAAACAAAATGATGATCTAGTGAAGCATATAGATCGACTATCTAACCGAATACCCTATGCTTCATGCTTTTTGCCAATAACACACTGACTTCTAGATTTCTTGTTGGTATAAGTAGATCCTAATTTGTGGACTGAGATAATGACTTCAGTTGCCATCAATGAAAACACTAGAAGCCATAAACAATCTGCCAAATCCATATGCACACAATCTCCCCCTTTGGCATTGATGGCAACACGTAGTGAAAAATGACAAAGTGTTGGATCCAAAACTCAAAACTTCAAAACTCGAAAACATTACTCCCCCTTTGGATGTCATGTCATTTTTCACTGCATTCTTTGCCCCTTTGATATCAATGAAAAAAAAAAAAATTTGCTCTCCCTCCTACTACACTCTCTCCCCCTTTGTTGATGAAAAAATTGATCAAAATCTGAAAATTTGCAACTGCCACTCAAATCAGAAGATTATTTTATACTTATCTTTCATCTCTAGAAGAAATTTCTTCAAAGCATCCACTACAATCCTAATAATTGTTATCAAACTATTATTTTCTGATGTCTTGTTAATAACTTGAACAAGGGATTCAAGAATGGTAATGGTTTCTTCTAGCTTTTCTCCTTTCTTTAGAATTTCAATCATTTGCTCCAGTCTACATTCGGTTTGATCCTTCACTTTCTAGAAAGTATCCATAAGAGTGTTTCTAGAAAAGTGAACCTTTGCATGCTCAACCTATAATTCATGAATTTTATTCTTAACTGCTCCATCCTAGTCTTGAAACATATTGTAATCCTGACCAATTCTGATGAACTCATTCTCAATTTTCTTCAACTTGTCCTTGTATTTACCAACCACATGAGGCCACTTGAGACAATGATTGTAGATCTTATTTGTTGAGTCAATGCATTGCCTTAACACATTCATTTTATTTTTCAATTTGGCAAGAGATAGCCTAAACTACTCCTTTAGATGTAAGATTATTTCTTCTTTCCTATCCTGAGGCATAGAGGCCATAGCATCCCTAATGCATTCAATCAATTCTTCTAGAAGTACATTCTATAAAATCTCCAATTCAATGTTATTTTCCACAAGGTATCTTCCTAGAGTGTCCTAAATGATGTCCTATTCATATGATGGTCCATTAATCCATATGTCACCTATCTTTTGCATTCCATCTTTTTCCTAAACAATCTACAATATTTTTTCTTTGAATAAAGCACCTTCTTCATCGCTTTCTTCTATTATTATCACATCTAGTTCAACTAGTTTTAGTTCATCTCTTGGTGTGTGTTCATTAGAATCTTCATTGATTATATCCACAACCATCTACTCTTTACCTTTTCCCTCAACTTCTGTTGACTTAGGTGTTGGAGGAGTGTCATTAGTTAACTCTCTTTCTCTTTTCAGCTTTTTCTCTGCCTTACCAAAAGAAGATCCAACTTCAATTGCTTTTACCAGAAGTGGAATACCACCTACTTCAAACTTTTCTAACAACATTCTAAAGAAGTTCATATACTTGTTCACCATTTTCAAGAGTGTTGAAATGCTCAAAAATTTGCTTACAAATTGCTATATTTTTTTCCATACCATATTGTCATTTTGAGGTACACAATTTAGAAGATACATCATAATGCATATAACTAGGGTACCAAACCTAAAAAATTAATCTATATCCTTTGTCAATTGCACATTTTCCATCAATTGATCCTTCAACAATCCACACAGATCAAATTCTTTGTATTCCATTATAATTTTGTGTGCAATGTAGATTGCACCTGTAGAGGTTGCTCCTTCCTTATTTCTGAAGAAAATTTTGTATGAAATTCCATATGCAATGTACCTTGTCAATGGATCTTTGATTGTTGTAATTACCAAAGCCCTTTGATCTCCTTTTACACAGGTTAGGGCTTTGACTTCAACATTTTGAATTGACTTCTTTTTCAGGAAATCTCCAATATTGCATAATCTTGTCAGATTTTAGATTACATCCTTTGAAATTTGATAGGGTTTATCTAGAGTGAGGATATCATCATCCAATTTGTTCAAGATAAACCTGACCACTTCTGCATTGGTGAAATAAGGGAACTCATTCTAGATGTCCAAATTCTTATGTTTCACACCTTCAAGCCACTTCAATTCACTGGCTGGAAACAAATTTCTTACATCCCTGACCTTTTGACTACTACATTCATCCAAAGTCACTATTCCTTTGTTTTGCTTCATTTTCCATACCGAGCAAGGTTTTTCTATGGAACATAATTCAAAAAATTTACAAATGAATGGAGTACCTGATTAATTTGTCATTAAATTTACTTGACTTCTTCAAGATTTTGCTACAAAACCTCTCCTTCTGATCTTCTTCAATGCAAGGTGATAAATGAGGGTTCCAAATACCCTTTTATAACTTTGTATACCTAACCTTTTTGTCACATTAAATTCTTTTCCCTATGAATTTTGGTTATTCTGAACTCTTAGGTAGAAAGAACAGAATCCATCTACGTACCTTCCAGATTTCATCCTACTAAACAAATGATCACTAATACATTTGAAGATGAGTAATAGAAGTGCTAACAACCTCCTACATTCCAATACCAACTACACATAGGGGAGTAGAAGATTATTCTTGAGAAAAAATCCCCTTGGGCCAAAGGCCTGAGATCAATTTCCGGAGGGATTGCTAGAGGTTGCTTCTGGTACGAGCACATTTCTTTCATTAGATTCATTCTTCTTTACCCACAATTTCTTCATCTGATCTCTTATCTCTTCCATAAACACTTTTCCTTTTCCTTTGTCATCTTTCTATGAAATTCTTCCTTGATATACCAGACCTCTTATGTGCATGTTTTTGTTCCTATAGAATCTTGCAATGTGACCAAATTCATTATAGTCATAGCATACCAGATTTATCTATTGAGACCACTCATTCCACTAGTTTCCTCCTAATCTACATTAATTAGCAACATGCCCAAATTTTCCATAGGCGTAGCATTTAATGTTCCTTATACTCATAGGCATACTTCTACATTCTAATGACTTATGACCAAACTTTTTGCAATTAAAACACTAACTGGGAAATGATGGACTACCTCAATTTATTTTACTTCTACACTAAGAAGTCGTATTACCAAATTTATTGCAAACCAAGTAGTAACCATTAAACTTTTTAGCATTGGGTTGTCTTACTGGATATCTTCTACCTTTGTTCATTTGATTTCCTTGTCTGGAATCCTTGTGTTCAGATCTAGAGCTTTCTCCTTTCTCATAGCCAAGACCTCTCTTATCATTTGCATTCTTCTGTCCTTTAGTCATCTCATCAAGCTTAGTAGAACTAATCCTTAACTTCTCCTTAAACTCATTTGCAGTAGCAAGCTCATCTCAGAGAATAACTATCTGTCTTTCAAGGTCTTCTTCATTATTTTTGGATTATTGTAGTTTGATTTCCATCTGAAGGAATCCACTATTGACTTAGTTGCATTCCTATGATTTTTCCTTTAAGGACTGGGCCAAATTCTCCTCAGTATTATTTCTTTCTTCAATCTCCTTAGCTTCATTGCCACAAATTCCATCTCAAGCTTCAAAGTACCATTGTCTCTAGCAAGTTTTTCACATTCTTCAGTTGTCTCTTTTAGGGTCTGATTTAGGTGAACATCTTCCAAACTTTTATTTTCTTTCTACTTCAGTTGATCATAGAGTTCCTTCCTCTTTTCTCTTGAATCATTGATTCTTTCCTTCAATTATTGAATTAATTTCTCAGCATCCACAAGATTTTATTTTAATTCCATGACTTATGCTTTAGACTAATCATTATCATCAAGTGCCACCATAAGCTATTGTTGAATACCACTAGAGCCCATTGTAATTCAAGATCCACCTTGAGATGTTAAATTTTTTGAAGAGGAACCTGCTATGATAACAATTGTTGGAATTAGGGAACACTGAGAGGGGGGGTGAATTAGTGTTCAATACGTTTCACTTTCAATTCAAATCTTCTTCAAACATTTTTAGCACATGAACAAAAACAAAGAAGAAAGCACATAAACAAGATAATCAAAGCACCATAACACCAATATTTTTATGTGGAAACCCTATTATGGGAAAAACCACGGTGGATATTAATCCATAATTTATACTTTGTTAAAAGTATGAACAAAAGCGAATGCCTAGAGCTAACTGCTCAAAATAAAGAAGGCTCACTGCCTTACAAAGAGTTTGTGATTACAACAAAAATGAACTAAGAAAATAGCACCTACAAATGTCTAGTTTTAGTTCCGATGAAGCCCATAAAACATATTTTGGACACTTTGTCCAATTCACACTTCTGCTCTGCTCTACTACAACAACCCTTTTACTACAGAAGCAAAAATTCACTCACCAAATCTTCTGATGTACGCTCATGCAACTGCTCAAAAAAATGCCTTCTTACAACATCATGAAAACTTACAAAAATGAATTACCGATCTCATATATATATCCACTATTAAATATTTTAATCGCTTAAGTCAGCTTCAATAAAACATGAAATATTCTCCCAACAGTCAGCTGAAATAATGAGAAATATTTAATGTGCACCCACACAAGTTGGGTGGACTATAGCTGGGACCCAAAAAAAAATTCCCAACACAAGAAATATTAAAAAAATTACTCCTTATACATCTGCAACATGCTATATATACTAGGTCATCCACAATGAACAAATAAACAAAAAAACATTCTACCAAATATCTTAACTCATACAATGACTGCTACAACACTATAAAAATTACCAATAAGGTAAAATACACGCTCAAAAAACTTTCCTGGGGGTCCACAAAACAAAATGATGATCTGGTGAAGCATACAAATTGACTATCTAATCAGATACCCTATTCTTCATGCTCTCTATCGATAATGTACACTGACTTATATATTTCCTACTAGTATAAGTAGATCCTAATTTGTAGACTGAGATAATGACTTCAGTTGCCATCAATGACAACATTATAATCCATAAAAAATATCCAAATGCCATATTCCAATAGTTAGATGGTATAAATATTGATGAAGGACTCAACCATCTAGTTCCATGGATGGTACCCATTGAAGATGTGCTACAATGGACCCTAAAAAATAGAGGTATAATAATAGATGTTTATAAAATGACTATAAAGGAGAGTTAGAGACAAAATGTATGGAAATATGGTAAAGGATAAAGTTCCATGAAAAATTATTTGATGAGAGGAAATGAATGATGGAGAGATACAAGGATCTATAAAAAGGTTTGAATTAAAGGAGTGCAATGGGAAATCAATGAGGGGTTATAATACTTGATGAGTGGATGGTAATTTTATCAATATCAACACTAGCACACACTTGTATGTGTTAGGAAAGTTATCCACAAGTGGATTTATGATATTGATATATTGATGGTGGAGTGGATGTTGATTTTAGGACATAGTGACCCAAAATAGATTGAATAAATAATCAAGGACTTAAGATAATGGATTTTGGGACATAGGGGCCCAAAATGGAATTTGAGGATGAGACATATTAAAATGGGGATTATAGGACTTAGGAGTGGTATAATATTTTGTAGGAGTATATTTGGATGCATTGTTTCTTTTATTTTCTTGAGAATCCACATGGTTTTTTTTCTTTCTTCATGGGAATTTTTGGCAATTTCAATTTATCTTATTTTTTATCATATTTTTCTTCTCTTTAGCATGCATTTGAGATGAGACATGGTGATCCTTATATTTGAGTAGATTTTCAGTTCTATGCTTTTGAGAATTTCCATCCAAATTCCATCCAAATTACTTCTAATAGAAATTTTACGTATGCATGAAGATGGATTCAAGCTAGATATTTATTAAAGGGGTGATGGAGGGATGGTATGGGAAGGAATTCAAGGATATGTTCCCTCATTGATCTTGTTTGAAATTTGAGGTGGTGGAGTGGTGAGATTAATATATTTTAACATAAAGGTGATGGGGATGTTGGACTAATGGATATAAGAGCCTAAGATGGATGGAATGGATGATGGAATTTGTATTAGGATATAATGGATCAAAACATATTTGGAAGAGGAAGGAAAACATTTTTAAATATAAGGAACCAAAATAGATTTGGAAGATGTAGGATATCAATGTTTGAATTTAAGTGGAGATATTTGGAATTTGGGAGAAATGCCAATGTCTTAAGAATTAGATTAATAGCCAAGGAAAACAAAATTATTATTTTATTTGTTATAATTAGGTACTAAATTCCTTGTACATGTAGGTCAACCCTTGTTTTTTGTTAGTGAATGTTTTGACAAACCATTTTGCCAATGGAATGCTTATTATTTTGGAAGAAAGATGTGTTCCCATTTTATCAAGGATATGATGTTGAAGGAATTATAGGTTCTTAGAGGAAACCAAATTGGATGAAGATAAAAGAACCCATTTGATATGTGTGGGGTTCCTTGATTTCTTAGATAGGGCTAATAGGATGTTCAAAAGGGTTAGGATCATGAGGTGAACTAGGAGAGATGTTGGGATATTGAGATCAAAGGATATGATGAGATAGGGTGAAAGGGGTGCTTTTCCCTTGATATGGAAGGGGATCATGAAATTTAGTGGAAGGATTCTTTGTTCTTCATATAAAAGGAAATAATTAGATGGAGTAGAATGGATACTTTGATTTAATATGAAATTAGATCATGAGATGACATGGAAGGGGAAATTTTATCTTGATATGAAAGGGTATTGTGTTATAGTATGGAAGGGATTCTTTGACTTTTATTATGAATAGGATTATGAGATGTGATGGAGGGGATTTTTTGAGCTTGATTTAAAGGGGGATAATGAGATGGAGAGGAAGGGATGTTTTAATCTCGATGTGGAAGAAGAATATAAAATGCGATGGAATGGATGTTTTTTATTATTTTGTGGAAAGGGATAATGAGATGAGATGGAAGATATTATTAGATATTAAGATGGAATGGTATTTATGGCATCTCTTGTCATGTTCGTAGTTATGTGGATGGTATCATGGGGAAGTAATATTTAATATAATCCTTGAATTGGGTACATGGAAGGGTTGGAGATTCTTGATGTTAATAGGATTGGGGTTTTATAAATTTGATAGTTTGGATGGTTCTTTTATTGTAGATTTGAATGAAGTGTATGGGGTGGGTGGTGGTTTAATAAAAAAAATATGATTTAATAGGGTGACACTAATTTACAATTCTATGATGTGGATTTTTTGATGGATTCTTTTCTAGGAGTCCTTTGAGGAAGTATAGATTAGAAAATGTAAATGGTTTCGAGTTATATGGAGGATTAATAGTATGTATTGGAGTATTAGGATTATATGGATTATTAGGGTTAGGTGGAGGATTTGTAATATAGCTTAGATGATTAGGATTATATCTTGGAGGATTTTAGGATAAGGGATAAGTGATAAGTTGGAAGTATAGTTGTTGGGTGAGTTTGATTTGTGGGTGAAGGGAAAATGGAGATTTGGATGGGGATAGAATAAAATTCCCTTGTTGAGTATAGGATAAGTGTGACCAATAGATATGTGTGGAGGTGCATTGAGATAGCTTATGCAAGCCATTCCTTGACAAAAATAAATTTTATTATGGATTGGTGAGTGATGGAATATTGGAGAAATTTTTGTATTTTTTATGAATAAAAGGTGGTCCATAATAATCTCATTATCATCATATAGATCATATTAAGGTTGGTCAGGAAGAATAGCCTCATCATAATCATAGAGGATCATAGTGTTTGATTTACTCTTGATTACAATTTTTGGCTATTTTGGGTAGGGCATGGATT
Organism: Sequoia sempervirens; assembly: GCA_007258455.2. Taxonomy (NCBI): domain Eukaryota; kingdom Viridiplantae; phylum Streptophyta; class Pinopsida; order Cupressales; family Cupressaceae; genus Sequoia; species Sequoia sempervirens. Next base: position 347,689,132 of record VDFB02281492.1, on the reverse strand, counting down.
CATGATTAGGATGGGATTATGATGGATGAAAGTGGATAAAATTTGGATGGGGTTATGGTGTATGGAACCATAGTTTTTAAGGCCATGATTAAGGTCATTGTATGTTATTTGGGTCATTAGGAATCAATTTTGGTTAATATTGTAAAAATGGCAAAAAGTTGCTATGCAACTTTTCTTTTTTTTCATTTTGGAGGAATTTAAATAGTTAGGGAGTTAAAAGGTAGTTGTAATTGGTTGGTTTTTGTTGGAAAAGAAGAAATACATCATGTAATAGTTTAACCAAGGTTCTAGTGGTGATTTTTTGAAAGTTTATCATCAATGAAGCTTGTTTTCTACATTTTCTCATTGTAATTTGTTGCTACAAAAGGTTGTATGGCCTTGTAAAACCTGAAAGTGGTCTCTAATTTATTGGAGGTGATGTGGAATTTAATATAGTTTCCAAAAAACTTGGTCTCATTGAATTTTATTTAGCTTTGAGTATTTTAGAAGCATTTTACTCCAAACCGCTTTGAAAACCCAAGTTTAGGTGCTTTGAGAGAAAAAAAAATGGAAATCTCACCATTCCACCAATGAAAACCTTTGAGAATTAGTGGAATGGGGTTAGATAGGATTTATTTTAATTTTATGGTGTTTTCAAGAGTAGGGGAGGAGGTTTTATGAAGATTAGATAATGCCCTAGGTGGAAATTTTCTTGTTTTGGGCATAAAAGGTTGCATAGATGATAGGGTTTGTGAAAAAGATTTGTAGAAATTGTTTGGGGTGATGGTAAATTTTTTGGTAGACCATATCAAAAATTTATGTGCTGGTGGCATGATATTTTGAAGTCTGGGCTGTGAAAATCACAAAGTGACCTACCAAAACAAACTTAAATCAGGCCTCAGTGAAGCTTAGCAATAGTTGTTTGAGGGTTATATTCCAAAGAGACCCCTATTTATTTTGAGATATGTTTTAAAATGTCTTAATGGGTATCTAAAATAAGTTTTAGGTTGTGGGTTGGAGGTCTCATCCAAAATTATGGCTAAAATACCGTGTTTGTTGTGCTACAAGGCATAATATCAAGTTGTGAAGAAAATCTTTATGTTTGAGATGTTATGACTTTGTTAAGGGTTTGATTAATTTGATTTATGTTGCTACACCCTACTCTACATCAAATTGGTATTAGAGCATAGGTCTTATGTGAAGAAGGGAAAGAAAGTGTGAAACAAGAAGGAAAGTGTGAAGCCAAAAGTGAACAAAATGCCTCCAAAAGGGAAAACCATTGCTAGGGAAGTGAATGAGTTAAAGGAAAAGCATGATAGAGAGATGAGGGAGTTGAAGGAGAAACTTTATGCTCTAGAAACAAGTCAGAAAAGAGGTATGATCATGGGTGATGAGAGTGACTCCGAAGAAGAAGAAGAAGAGGATACTGAAGAAGAAGAGGAAGAGGAATTGGATCCTGATGATTAGAGGATGGATAAGTTGCTAAGATAAGTCCAAGAAGATAAACGCAAGATGAAGATTGATGTGCCTAAGTATGGAGGTAATTTGAATGATGAAGAACTTTTATATTGGATTGCAACACTTGACAATTATTTTGACTGTGAAGATGTACTTGAGGAGCAAAGGGTGAAGATTGAAAAAAAAAATTTGAAGGGTCATACACTATTGTGGTGGGCATATGAGCAATTTGAAAGGAGCAATAAATGTTAGTCAAATATTTTTTCTTGGGACAAAATGGTGGAAAAGATTAAAAGTAAGTTCTTACCATCTTATTATGCAATTCAAATGTTTAATAAACTTCAAGTTTTGAAGCAAAAAGAAATGGATGTCAAATCCCATACTGAAGAATTTTATAATTTGATTATAAGGTAGGTCACATGGAGGATGAAGTGGATAGAGTTGCTAGATATTTGAGTGGATTAAGATTCAACATTCAAGATAATTTAACTTTGGAAAATCCAAGAATGGTTGAGGAGTGCTATCAGATGGAAACAAGGGGAGAAGAAAAACTTACAAGAAGGTAAGATAAGTCAAACAAGGAAAGATGCATCAATTCAAGAGAAAGAGGGACATTTTCTACATCAAGGCAATCATATGAGATTCAAGAAGATACAAGCAATGAAAAAGAACAAGTTACTAATGCAAGAGGTGGATTTATAGGTGGTAGATCAGGATTTAGAGGTAGATTTGGAGGTCGAGGAAGAGGTTCACAAGGATTCATAACAAGGTGATATCAATGCAACAAATTTGGACACCAAGCATGGTAATGAAATGAAGGACAAGCTTCTAGTTAACATGGAAGTGAAAGAAGGAATCAATTTGTACAAGAAGAGGATATTGAGAGTGTAAACTCTCCATCACATCATGTTGCTCCTAAATTTGGAGAATCACTAATGGTAAGAAGAACACTCATCAAAGCATCAATGGAGAAGGAGCCATCACAAAGAATGACACACTTCAAAACCACTTGCAAGTGCATGGGTAAGGTATGTAAAGTTGTGATTGATTTAGGAAGCATAGATAACTTGGTTTCTAATGAGATGGTTGAGAAACTTAGATTGCCAAGAATACCTCATGATACTCCTTATAAAGTTTCTTGGTTGAATGAGGGTCAATTTTTTTTGGTTAATGAGCAAGCTTAGGTGGAGTTCAATATAGGAGGGTATAAGGATAAAATTATATGTGATGTGTTTCCTATGGATGTGTGCCATTTGCTACTAGGCATGCCTTGGAAATTTGATAGGCATGCAATTTATGATGGTAGGAAGAATACTTATGAGATAAACAAGGATGGTATTTCCTATACCTTGACACCCTTGATAGAAAATGATAAAGAAAAAATTAAGCAAGCTAATGTGATGATGGTAGGTATTAAAGAGTTTGTAAAGGTAGAGGAAAAAGAGGATAGGAACTTTGCAGCCACTCCTAGACTTGGAGATGTTAGGAAATTAGGCTTGAAGAAAAACTTGATTTTGGAGGGAAATGATATTGAGTTGGTGTCAAATTTTGATTTGTTGAAGGTCAAAGATGAATTGATGTTGCAAACTCAAGGTTGGCTTAAAGAGTATGTTGATGTGAAGCTAGAAGAGGTGTTTGATTCATTGTTTCCCAAAGAGAATGGTGGTAATTTTGTTTATGTCAAATCAAAATTTAGTGAACCTGATAAAGCAATAAATATAAGGGTAGAGTATCATATGAAAGAGGTGAAAAACATGGGTGAAGAGCTCAAAGCCTAACTATAGGGGAAAAAGAGTAATATCAAGCATACACCAAAATTGAAGCATAAGGAGATTCATTACAAGCATGGAAGAGGTTTGGTAATAGGTAAAGAGGTAGTTATAAGTGACAAGTGAGATAGGGACAATCCATCAAGCGACCGTCAACAGTTGGAGCATAATTTAAGTGGTAAAGAGTTCAAGGATGCAAATAATAATGTTAATTTTTAGTAATTTGTTCATTAGAAGTGTGTATCGCATAGAGAAAACACTTGGAGGTAAGAGAATATCATGGAAAAACATGAATTTTCTGCTGCTACGCAATCGTCAAGGGGACTTGAGATTCTTTTTCTCAGGAAGTATGGTGCAGGGCACCATAGCTTTTAATATGAAAATATTGCAAATATTTTCTTTTTGTTTATTTTTTTGCTTCTTTGGTGTAATAATGTCTTTAAGACCATGATTAATTTCATTGTATGTTAGTTAGGTCATTAGGAATCAATTTTGGTTAATATTGTAAAAATGGAAAAAAGTTGCAAAAAGTTGCTATGCAACTTTGCATTTTTTGCATTTTGGAGGAAGTTGAATAGTTATGGAGTTAAAAGGTAGTTTTAATTGTTTTGTTTTGGTTTTGGTGGTGAGTTTTGGAAATTTGATCATCAATAAATCTTGTTTTCTAGATTTTCTCATTGTAATTTGTTGTTATAGGAGGTTGTAAAGCCTTGTACAACCTTCAAGTGGTCTCTAATTGATTGGAGGTGATGTGGAATTGAATCTAGTTTCCAAAAAACTTAGTCTCATCAAATTTCATTCAATTTTGAACATTTTAGAAGCATTCTACTCCAAACTACTTTGAAAACCTAAGTTTTTATGCTTTGAGAGAAAAAAAGGGAAATCTCACCATTACACCTATGAAAACCTTTGAGAATCAGTGGAATTCGGTTAGATAGGATGTATTTTAATTTTATGGTGTTTTCAGGAGCAAGGGAGTAGGTTTGATAAAGATTAGCCGATGCCATAGGTGGAAATTCTCTTATTTTGGACATAAAAGGTTGCATAGGTGATACCTGGTTTGTGAAAAATCTTTGTAGAAATTGTTTTGATTGATGGAAAATGTTTCTGCAAACCATATTGGACATGTCTAGGCTGGTGGCATGAGAGTTTGAGATCTGGGTTGTGAAAATCATAAAGTGAACTACCAAAACAAGCTTAAATTATGCCTTGGTGAAGTGTAGTAGTAGTATTTTTGAGGGTTATTCTCCAATGAAACCCCTATTTCTTTTGAGATATGTTTCAAAAGGGCTTAATGTGTATCCAAAATAGGTTTTAGGCTGTGGGTTGTGTTGGCCTTGCCATTTTACTAAAGGTTCAACCTGTCAATGCTCGATACTAGTGCCAGTTAAGATCCATAGGAGGCAGTTAGACCATGTCACAAACCCAAGCACTATGTTGGAAAAGGAAGACCAAGGGACACACCATCTTGTAACAGGTTGGGGGTTTTATCTAAAAGTTATGGCTTAAATACCCTGTTTGCTATGATACAAGGCATAGTGTCATGTTGTAAAGGAAATATTTATGTTTGAGATGTTATGACTTTGTTAAGGGTTTGATTGAGTTGATTTGTGTTCCTCCACCCTACTCTACATCAGGTTGATTTGGATTACATAGTTGGGAAATACTATGCGATGATGCATGTACGATTATTTCAACATAAGATATAAACAAGATGGTGGTATAATAGGGTATGGGAAGATGTTCATGTAATCTTATGATAGCGGATGTGTGTGATGAATAAATGATGTTATGTTATGATGTGTATGATAGTATGGCATGAAACAAATATAAATGGTATCCTAAGTGTAGGATATGTATGAAGTTGTAAATGAAAATGGATTTGGACGATAGTATAAAACTAGGAGATGAATATCTATAAAGATGTCATGCTAGGTCATAGAAAAAGGGATAGTATATAATAGATGTCTATGGATGTGGACATAGTTGATGATGTAGACTTAGTATTTTGATAAAATAAGAGTATGGTATGGATGTGAGTAAATGTTTTTATTAAAAGAGTGTGTTAAACTATGGATGTAAATGGTGATAGAGAACCTAGGACTTAGACAAGGTGATGGTATGAATATGAAGTTACTCAGTATATAAAACATAGAATTTGGATGTTATGGATGTGTATGTGAATGAGGGTGTTAACATTGAGATTCAATAAAATAATGTTATGATATGGTATGTTATTGATGTAAATGATAGTTTAAACATAGGATATGGATGAACATGAGCATGTCTAACTATAATTTATAAAATAAAATATAACAATGGTGATGTTTATGAGGGTGTAAGCTTAAGATAAAGAAAATATTATGATATTATCTAGTTTGAATGAGGGTATGTGGTTTATTACATGAGGTGATGGATGAACTCTAAGGGAGGTTGTGATAAATGCGACCTAGGTTTATATCAAGATGGTATGAATGTATTAGAGACTAGTTTGACTAGTGGATATGGATGCTAGGGAATTATTATGCAGGATGGGATTGTCTTATGTAAAGCCTAAATTAGATATGATGGACATATAGACCAAATATTTTTTGTTTTGAATATTTTAATATTTTAATATACTTTTTTACTTTTTGAAAAATAACACTAATAGGGAGATATAATATTAAAAAATATAAGGACAAAAAGGATATAGTCCTTTTTTGGCTTCAAGTGGGAAGATTCTAATCTAACAATTACAAATGCATCAAACACAACAACAATCCTACGATTATTCAACTAGGATTGAATACTATTTTTGACTCACAATGACAATTAATTCATTCTACTTATGAATGGAATACAGGGGTTGTTGTGTATACATCCTATCTCTTACCAAAGGTTTCCAAAGGATTTATATTAGTTACGTCTATCTCACAATATGGAAGTACATTATGAGTAAATTCACTGGACAATACACATCCTTTGTACCAAACTAGAATATGGTCAAAATTCTCAAGATTTTATTTGTAAGATCACTAAGGAAAATAAATGAACATTATTCAGTCTATAAGCATGATTTGGGAGAAAAGGCTTAGACTAACCCGTCATCTTATGTCTTGAATCACTAGGGGCTCCAATTCTCCACCAAAAATGATGTGACTCGATTTGTGTAAAAAAAAATTTCTCCTCTCTCTATATACCCATCAAAAAATATGTTTGAGATCATCCCTTAGGATGATAAAAATCCTCAAGGAGGCCTACTAGAAAAATAAAGAAAGGTATCACTTTGTTTAATCCTTAAGGTCACTCTAGATTGTGAGAGGAGAGCATGCATAAGTGAATTTTTGGGATAAAAAAAAATAATTTATTTTAAAATCCAAATAAAGATGTGAGATTCAATTTTAACCAATTATTAAATGATGAGAAGAAAAATAAATAAAATAAGAAAAATAATAAAAGGTCTAAATTAGTATTTAAAAGAACATTCGACAAGACCACAAGATTGGGTATGTGCAGGATCATGATGGGCCAAAAAGTGGCAATATGATGGGTATGTGGCTGATGACCATTTTTCTACCCAAAATTGATGAAACAAAAAGGGTTTTTAAAGGAGATTGTCAGCTTTCCACCAATATAAGTTATGCTTTACTTTGAATTTAATAAGTAATTATTATACATTTTCTATTCAAATTATAACTAAAGTCGTAATCGATAGACAAATTGAAAAATATCTATAGCTTTCAAACGGTATCAAATTTTTTGAATCCAAAACATGCATCACATTCTATGCTCCGTATACTATAGGATTAAAAAAAGAAAAATTTAATTTCATGGTTTTGACCAAGTTAAGGTGGTTTACATATGCTTTTGTATTTTTAAAAAGTTGTAATAAGAAACTATAATTAATTATTTACTTAAAAACAAAAATATGCATCACATTGTATATTGAGTCCTTAAAAAATATATATAAAATCTTATAAAATAATTATTATTTTATTGTATAGTGGTCGGCTAAACACCTACTTCTTATTTTTTTTCCTGCAAATTTAAGTACTACTCAGATTAGGCCCTCAAATTTTCACCAAATAGATTTTTTATTTTTTAAATGAACCTAGTAGTTTAGAAACTACATTCAATTTTCTATAGATTCTATTCTTATATATTTTTAAAATAATATAGATATCTTATTCAAATTTTTATGTCAAGTTGCCTAACTCTGATTTTTTTGATTTTTTTGCCACTTAAGGGCCTGTTTTTTCCATGATGATCCTGCGCATACTCGATTACTAGTTTTTAGATTTTTCTTTGCCCACTGATATGTTGCATTCAAGTGATCATTATCAAATTATAAAATTATAAATGAATAATAGAAAATAGTCTAAAGCAATTTATTCTTTGCATTTTTTGATAGATTATAACAAATTCACTAAAAAATGAGTTCATATGCAAAGATATGAGTATTTTATGATTAAAAATACATCACATCATTCAAGAAATTATACCAAATAATGAGGGTCAAATATAAAAAAAATTTATTAGTCCATAATATAGGGCTCCAATCCAAATTTCCAACACCTCTTAAAAATAAAAATGCAAATAGTAGGTCAAAATTTGTAAGCATTTTTGTGAGAAAACTTATTTAAATAATAAAAAAAATGTGGGTGCTTTGTTTAGCCCCTATTGGTCAACCATCATTTTCTCAATGATTATGGGCTAGGTAGAACAAAATTGGGTGTTGGGTGCTAAGGATTATCTCTAAAGTGACCAACAACAAACCTAGACTTGTAACCAAGTGCTTAAATTTAGTGAATCCACTAGTCCTCCATATGACCAAGGGCATCATGGAGGAATAATAAAATCATGTAGGGGCTACACCTAAATCCCATAGATGATAAGTGACTAGGGTTTATGGTAAGAAAATTATGCATATATAAAGAAAATAATTTGAAATTAAGAACTAAACAAAATTAAATTTTAATATAACAAAAATTAAGTTGAAATGAATTTAAAATGTGTACATAGTGAAACATAGAAAAATGGGGTAGGGGTTCAAACACATAGGGTTTAATACTAAATTTTGAATGTTTCACCAAACTTACTATAAATAGAAAGGGAGAAACAAGGTGAATGAACCCACCTATTCTTCTATTTCATTCAAGAAATGTGATCCCTCGGGTTAAAATCCACTTTCAACCCTTAGGTGAGTGAATTATTTGAGGAATCTTGCAATTTCATTTATTTGTGTGTGAATGGGGGACTTGGCCAAACAACACTTTTTGGAGATACACTAAAACTAGTAAATCAACTCAAAACTAAAATGTAAGACTAGATCTATTTAGTTTTAACGTAGAGCTAAAAAAAAAATTATTTCACATCAATTAGATGAGTGGAGGACACTTTAAATTGATCTAAAAAATAGTCACAATGTGTCTTGTTTTGGTGCAAAGTGTCCTGACAGAAATGACTAAATAGGGGTTTTGGGAGAAAGATTAAAAATACCAAATGCACTCATTCATGAAATATAAAAAGTAGGTTTTGCAAATGAAACATAATACTAAGAGGAATAGTAAAGTTTCTACCAAATCTAAGAATGGAAAATCTTGTGTACTTGTCACAAAAATAGTTTTCAAAAGTTGTCTAAGGACTCATTCACCCTATGGCGAATGGGTCCTATGCAGGGAATTTCAAAATTGGTTTTTGAGCCCTCTGCTCTAGTGTCTACACTTCTAGATTCTTAGGTCTCATAGTTGGACAATTGGAAATAAATTTAGGATATGATTTTCTATGAGATGACAAGAAAGGTGACAACAAATGAAACTTTACAATTTTGAAACTTTGAGATCTTCAACTTTTCTTAAACCTACAAATTTACAACACACAAAGAGAGGGAGAATTTTTTTTTTTTTGGGTTAATGGGGGTTTTCCTTGGTCAAACCCCATTTGGTAATTGAACCTTTAAATGAAACAATGAAACATGAAGGAATGATGAATGAAAAAATGGAATGTTGCAACTCACCAAAACCTTGAATAACCCTTTAAAGGATAGAAATATTGATGGTTATCTTGCAAGAAATGGATTCAATGGATGTGGATCTTGATGCTTGAATATTGCTTTGAATATGACTTGAATGCTTGAAACCTACATCACAATGTTACCTCGAAAAACATGCATGATATTTAACATAACTTTGACGTGATGAATGGATTTTGAATGCTGCAACAAATGATCAAGAAACCTTCTCTTGGATGCTCTTGAAAATAATCTTGGATCTTGTTAAGTTCACTTCTTGCAAGAATTTTTTAATTGATGAAATAACATTTTATTTATAGACATTTATCCTTAATTTCCCAAAATTCAATCTTACAAGTTGACATTTGAAATTTGAATTTAGGATGATAAAAATACTACCCAAACATACTTTAAAAATTGGTTAAAGGTCTTAGGGAGGACCCATTTTCCCTTGGGAAACTAGGTCCTGGGACCCTAAACCTAGGACACACATTGCTCAAGGTGAAGTGTAATGTATTGGAATTAATTAATGTCTAGTTCCCCCTTCTAAAAAATGTAACATTGAGCTTGAAAATGAATTATATGACTTATAAAGGTCAAATTAAGCTCAATTAATTAAGGGGGCCCTAAATAAGTATGAAAGTGTAAAGGGATACACTTTACAACACTAAATTAAGGTACAATTAGGTACATTTTAATTAAGAGGGCCCAAATAGGTGTGAAAATTTAAAGAGATGCATTTTACATAAATAAGTTAAGGCATGTAATTAAGCTCATTTTAATTAGGGGGGCCCAAACAACTAAGTAAATGCAAAGGGATACATTTTTCTACATTATGTATTTAGCCCCAAATTTAGTGAGAGGAGGAAATTCCATCAAAATCACACTAAAGTAGTCTAGAGGGATGCAAGTGCACCAATGTTGATGGGATATGATGAAAAATATCAAGAAGGTGGTCAAGCCCCCAAGATAAAGATCCTATGTCAAACCAACATAAGCACAAAGGGACACACATAAGATGTATTATATACAATAGTAAAACAAGATACATAAACATTCGATGTCAAAGACTAAAAGAAAAACCAAAAAAGGGTGGATAAAGCCATGACAATCTATCCAACTTGATGTGGATCAGGTCTCAGTTGTTTTTCCAAAAACATTCACAAGCAAAACTTTGGTTGTCCACTATGCAAAAACACACAAGCTCGCTCAACCTAATGGAAACTTTGATTGTCCACTAGGTGATCTCCTATGAAAAAAATGAAAGAATATTATTAAGCTCCCACCACATCAAAGTCATCTCTGATGCACATGAACCTGGACGCAGAGCCCACAGAACCTATGAACAGATATATTATAGAATTAAATATATTAACAGCATGTTCCACAGAGTCTCAAAATGAAATGCTGAAAGACAATAGGTGAAAGAAAAGATGTTACATGCAATTCAACTTATGATGTTGCTTCTCTATCCCAAGCTTGCTCTTATATATATACATGGAAAGGGTCAATTAGCCCAATAGAGAACAAAAGTGCAAGAGACAAGGCTGGGATTTAACACATTTCCACTTAGTGCAAGACAAGGATGAGCCAAGGTAAGTGATGAGCAACATGATAGAATGAAAATCAATGTCAATTAGAGAAAATAGGGGCTTCAACACAATGAAGAGCACCACAATCCTTAGGATGTTGAATTTTATTACCCAAAGCCTTACATTCATTAGTCGAATGACCATGAACTATATCATATGCACACAATGAACTCTTGTCTTAAAATTTCTTTCATATTATTTGAGAGAGATATATCAAACAATCTTGGAGAAGTGTTGAAAAGATAATCTCTTTATCAAAAGTAGATGTTACTTTATTTTGTGACAAAGATATCTCTTGCTTAGTAAAAGGTGTCATAATTACACAATCTGACTCTTTAGATTGTGAGATTTTGTACTCTCCCTTAAAGGAGGGCATAAAATCTAACAAACTCCAATCATTACTAAGACATGTCCTAGGATTGTTTTGTGTGATGGCATTGATATTAAGCAAATATTTCTCTTATTCCTTTGTTTATTTTGAGGGAAAATAACCAAGACCACCAGTTTTTTTCTATCAGTTCAAGATGCGCCAAGGTTAAAGTTGGCTTCTAAGGAGAATATTTTGTAATAGTGTTGGTATTGAGTGAAGGCTTTTTTGATACTTTTGTAACTTCTTTTGATGGACAATAACCAATACCACTAGTCGTTTCTTGTGTGTTAGGCTCTATAGGGACACAAATACCTTATTCTCTAGCACCACATCTTTTCCCGTTGTAGCCAACTTGTTTCAAAAGTTTTTAACCTCTTGCATAAATATTTTCCACTTCTTTCAGATTCAATGGTTGTTCATAATCAACTTCATCAAAGTTTGTTGTGTATGTTGTCTCTTCTAAAATGGTTGAAGTAGATGCTTTCAAATTTTGTGTTGACATTACCACTTTTTATTTTCCCTTTTTAGAATTTTATGTTGTGAAATTATATTCACCCATGAATGCAGGTTTAAAATCTAAGGAACCCCAATCACCATCCACTAACTTCATGACTTCTTCAATATACTTTTCTTTTTCTTTCTCTTGCATGGGTTCCACTTGTGTAGTTGGTTTCAATTTTTTCAAAATGATTTTGTTTGTCTTTCTCAATGAGCAAACTATCTGGTTCAAGGTTGAACTCGATTGTATTTTTTTTTTTTGTACACATACTTCATTATATGATGAAGAGTAGAAGGCACCGCATGCATCTCGTGAATCCATGGTTTACCCAAGAGAATATTTTATGAAATATTATGAGGAATAACATGGATAGGAGTTTGTAATGTAACCTTCCCAAATTGAATAGGAAATATTATCATGCCAAGAAATTGTCTTCCTACATTATCAAATCCACAAATAGATAATGAGTTGGGTTGTATTTGGATTTTTTCTACTCCAATATTATTGAAAAGTTTTATGCTACATACATTAAGGGCTTAAAAATTTTCCACAAGGGTTATTCTTATCCCCTTCCTATTAATAATAACTAGTATCACAAAAGATTCAATTTGTTTTTGCACTTCCAAAGGAGGTAACTCACTTTGGTGCAAAATAATGTTATATTTCATTCCTTGAATTATGGCTACTATATCATTTGAATGTACACTAGGGGGGAACACAACTTGTTGCAATTCCTTTTTAAGCATACTAAGATAACTAGGTGAGGCTTGAATAAGGTACCATAATGATATCTTAGCAGAAGTATTTTTATGTTGTTCAACAAGATCATACTCCTTTCCAATATGTGAAGGCAACTGAGGAGCACTAGACAAGATAGGTTGAGTCAATGGTAATGATATGTGATTGATTTGTTGTTGCCTATTATTCCTTATGTTATATGTGTGAATAATATTATTATAACTCAATTACTAAAAAACATTTTTACTATCAATTTACCTTATACAGTTCAAGATATCTCTTGGAGCTAATGGTTTCTTTCTAGACAGCTTTAATATTTAAGTGTGGGATTGGTTTGAACTTGTGGTTGTTGTGAGGGTGGATAAAGGATAAGAACAAGCTCAGGAGATCACTTCATGGGATATCTAATGTTCATAACCTCAAAATACTTATCCTTATTTTGATTATCTTTTAGGGAAGGAGGGTCTAAGGTTACCTCATCATTTTCATTTAATGTTCAGCCACATTAATATTTTTTGAAATACATGTGTCAATGTTGTCATCTTTATTGCACCATGATATCTTCCCTAGTAGGAGAGCTTTTAGGAGAGGAGAAAACAAGATTTTGATCACATTCCATAGTTATATTTTGTAAAGTAACATCACCACAAATAGGGGATGCATTGAGAGAAGAATGCTTACCAATAATTGGATCCTTTTGATCAAGTGGATGTTCTCAAGTGTGAGAAGCATTAAGAGAGGAAGAAATAAGATTCAAATGATTATGAATGAGTGTATCTTCTAACACCAAACTATTTTGTTCAAAAATAGGAGAGATATTATGGGAAGAACAAATGTGATTGTCATGTTTTTCTATGATTTCATCCTCTTTCTCTAAAGCATCCTCACATTCAAGGAATGAGTGGAGACCAAGTAAGGTAATGTTAAGAAATGTATCAATGATCTCATTCTCTTTAGCCAAGATATCTTCCCAAGTAAAAAAAAATTATAAGAGGATCTTTCAATATTTTCATGACTATCAATGGGTGTATCTTCTAACACAAAAATACCTTCGTCACAAGTAGGATAGGTATTGGGAGGAGTAACTATTATTATCATGATTTCCTATGCTTACATCCTCTTTCATTAAAAAAATATCAAAAATAGGGGAGATATTTAGGGATGAGGGGATGATAGGAAATATGGTAGTATGGAATATTTCAACAAGCTCAATCTATTTCACTAAGGGACTCTCATGAATAACATTCTTGTTAATGCATTTTTTCTTGGAAAACTTAGAAAGGAAATATACTAACATTGTGTGCAATGTAATATATCCCACTTAAGCAATTGACTAAAAATTATTTCTTTTAGTCCCAATTTTTATTTTTAAAAGTGCACTTTATTTTACCAATTAATGTTAATGTAAATGATTGCAAAAAGTAGAAATTATGGAAACTGAAACTAAGGACTGGGTGTAGCAAAACAGAGAGCAGACAGAGCCTAAAAAATACTCATAAAATGGTCTAAAAAGCTTGTGCAAGGGCACATTCACCCATGGGTGAATGCATCCTTGATTAGGGTTTAAAATTTGAAATTTTCCAATTTTAGGCTTTTGTATGTGATTTCTATTTCTGGTTTCAAAATGTAGTTTTTGTGACATTTTTTTTTAGTTTTTTTAATGTGAAAATGCAAGTAAAAATAGGGATAAATGATGAACAAAATGACTAGGTCTGGAATGCAATTTTAACTAAAATTTTTAATGTGAATAATTGAACATATACTAATATGCAAGTGTAAGAGTTGTTGATGAACTCGAGCACCTAGGATCACCTGCAAAACCAAGATAAGCCTTCCACACGAGAGAAACAAGAGATAAAATGTTGGAATATAGTGCAATAACAAAATGATGTTATTATCACACACTAAATGATACAATATGCCTCAACTCTCCCTTGAATTGACTAAGTTAATATGAACTCATCTAGACTAGATAGGAGGGAGAGGTGAGTGCAGAATATATAGTAGAATATGGGAAAATAATTCCAAGAGGGGAAATAACTCCCAAATAACCATATTAGGTGGGAGTTATGCTTACTTGGAAAATGCAAACATGTGGCATAACCTACTCAGAAAGAGACAGATGAGTGGTTTTGTGAGGTGGCATATAAAGCCAAAAAAGGGTGTGAAACTCAACCACCCAACTGTGAGTGGGAGCAACACATGTAATCAATGGATTACACCATGTGTCCTCACATGAACCACATCTCCTATAACCTAAGGTATGCTTAATAATGTGTAGGAAAAATAATATTAAAAAACCTACACTAACACCCCCCCTTAAGCATAGCTTAGGTGGGTGAAAGGATGAAATAATGCAAAGATGGGTCCCGGCTACAAGGCCATGTAAGGTACCCATGTACAATGATGAAACCTCTCAAAACATGAGAAAGAGAAAACCCGTAGGACAAAACTCTCCCCCAAGAGAGAAGAAGAGAGACCATATAGTCCCCCAATGTAGAATCTCCTGCATTGTTGGTGAATGCTCGACACAAGAAGCTAAAGATGATCCAAGATCATTGAACACTATTTCTCCCCTTAGGAAGAAAGAAAACCAAGGATGTATGCAAGATATCTTCCCATTCCTGAAAGGAATATGAAGGAAGAATGTATGATGTCTTTGAATTCTGTTCAAGTATCCCCATGTCGATGTCGAAAGTTGTCACCATCAAATCAGTGTTCTAGGCCACACTGCAGAAGATGACAATCCAGAACCTAGTGGAGATGGATGTAGAACAAAATTTGAAGAAAAAGATATCTCCTCTAAAGACAAATGTGCCTCCTCCAAATGTTGCTCAAAAGTATCTACAATCATGCCAAACTGTGATGAATGATCATGTAGAGAATGAACGAGAAGATCCAATAGTTCCTCCACAACAACTGAAGAAGAATCAACTTCATGAAAGAGAAGATGAATGTCATGAATAGTGTCTCCCAAGTCTGAAACATGAGACTCCATAAATAAACTTGCAATGTCTGTCAAGTAGTTATCTGAAGTAGCTATATTTGGAAGACAATGTGTATCCTGTTGCACTGAATCACAAGAAGCCATGAATGTAGCAACACAAGTATCTTCAGATGCAACAGAAGATGAGGATGTGATCTCAATAGGAGGAGGAGAAGCAGGAAGAGAAGTCTCTTTGTCAACTAGACATTCAAGACATTTATTATCCTCAAGCTCCTCTAAAGTATCATCATCATAGGGTATATTATCAGCATCATCAAGGGGAATTAAACAATCTGCAACAGGATCATCTGGGAATGGAGAGATATGATGGTCTCCAAAAATCTCCCAAATCTTGGTCCAAAGTGTGTGTGGGCACTCAATATGTGAGATCTCCACATAAATATCAACACCAATATATGTACCAATTAATCCTATAATGTGATCATTATTATTACCCCAAATTGATTGCTTCCAAGGTGTGTCTGGTTTAGGTATGAGCCCATAAAGGTATGGCAAGAGCTTAAGCCACCTGAGATGTGTTAGGATGCCATTCTTCCAAGACTCATAATTATCCTTATTCAACATTACCACAGAAGGATGAATAGAAAAACCCATGATACCTCCTCAAATGGTCAACACAAAATAATCAACTACAAGATTAACCCCTTAAATTCACTCAATCATGATCCCCCCCAGAAAAAATTAATGGTGGCACTTTATAATTAGTGCATTTACAATTCTAAAGTTATTTTCCAGAGTTTTACAATGTCCAAAATTGGACCAAAATACTGAAAATATAAAATAATATCAAAATGAGAACCTAAAAAATAGCATCAATGTATAGTGCTCAAAAAAATATCAACTTTCAAAAAAAGAATCACCTCAATCTGAGGTCATATGTGAAAGTTATAGCCATTTGAAGTTCCAAAAATGAGAATTGTCCTTCAGATCTGCTAATAAAACTAATTTTCTAGAAAATCCAGATCACTTGAGAAAAAATGGATCACACCACTGCAAAGAAAATCTCTCAAATTTGAGAAGGGGCTTGCAGATCTGACGCTCTGATACCATGTAAGAGTTGTTGATGAACTCGAGCACCCAGGATCACTTGCAAAACCAAGATAAGCCTTCCACATGAGAGCAACAAGAGATAAAATGCTGGAATATAGTGCAATAACAAAATGATGTTATTATCACACACTAAATGATACAATATGCCTCAACTCTCCCTTGAATTGACTAAGTTAATATGAACTCATCTAGACTAGATAGGAGGGAGAGGTGAGTGCAAAATATATAGTAGAATATGGGCAAATAATTCCAAGAGGGGCAATAACTCCCAAATAACCATATTAGGTGGGAGCTATGCCTACTTGGAAAATGCCAAACATGTGGCACAACCTACTCAGAAAGAGACAGATGAGTGGTTTTGTGAGGTGGCATATAAAGCCAAAAGAGGGTGTGAAACTCAACCACCCAAGTGTGAGTGGGAGCAACACATGTAATCGATGGATTACGCCATGTGTCCTCACATGAACCACATCTCCTATAACCTAAGGTATGCTTAATAATGTGTAGGAAAAATAATATTAAAAACCCTACACTAACAGCAAGTACTATGTAAAATTAATCTAACATTGTGCAATTTTTGTTGAATTTTTAGATTTAAAATGAATGCAAAATGCTAGTTTACACCTAAAATGCAATGCAACTTTATACTAAATTTAGAAACCCTAAATGAAATGAATCAATTGAAATTCTATTTATAAGGTTTGAATGCACTCCAAATCATAAACTAGAATGTTCAAAACTTAAGTTCACCAAAATGAAACATAGAAATATGGGGTAGGGGTTTAAACACATTGGGTTTTATACTAAATTTGGAATGTTTCACCATATTTAGTATAAATAGAAATGGAAAAATGGGGTGAATGAACATACCTATTCTTCTATTTCTTTTGGTAAATGAGATCATTCAAGTTGAAATACACTTTCAACCCTTAGGTGAGTGAATTCTTTGAATAATCTTGTAATTTCCTTTATTTTTGTGGATGGGGGTCAAGACCAAGCAACACTTTTGGGAGAGATGTGCAGTAAAAGTAGTAAATCAACTCAAAACTAAAATGTAATAATGGATCTAAGTAGATTAAACATAGAGATAATAGGCATAATTTATTTCACGCAAATGAGATGAGTGGATACTTAAAATTGTTCTAAATTTTTTTCACAAAGTGTCCTGATGGAAATGACTAAATGGGGATTTTGGAAGAAAGATTAAAAATACCAAATTCACTCATTCATGACATGTAAAAATTTGGTTTTGTAGATGAAACATAATACTAATAGAAATAGTAAAGCTTTTAGCATATATGATAATGTAAAATCTTGTGTACTTGTCACAAAACAGTATTTTCCAAAGCTTTTTGATGACTCATTCACCCTATAGCAAATGGGTCATGTGTAGAGATTTTCAGAATTGGTTTCTAGGTCCTTTGCTCTTGTGTTTGCACTTCCAAATTCTTGGGTTTCACAGTCAGAAAAGTTGAAAATAAATTCAGGATTTGAGTTTTTGTGAAATGACGATAATATTAGGTTAAACTAGTTCTTGGGTTAGAGTAAGTGGATTAACCTTTAGTGTTCTTTAGCACATGGTTTTTGCTAGTTGTATTGGTCCATGGTTTTGGAGCTCATGGTTTTGAGCCCATGGTTTTGCATGTTTGGAAGTCTATATAATGGCTTGGTGACTCCATTGTATGTGTGGCTGCTTGAAGCCTCTAGGCTTAGCCCGATTTGAGCTGAGGGTTAAGATGAAGATCTTCATTGTTGGTTTTTCCCCAATTTGGGGTTTTCTAGGGTAAATCACTTTTTTTTTTATTGTGTTCTTGTTCCATGCTTGATTTGTGTTTTTTTTTAATTCTTTATCTAGATCCTAACAAATAAAGGTGACAACAAATGCAACTTTACAATTTCACAACTTTGAGATCTTCAATGTTTCTTCAACTTGAAAATCTGCAACACTAAAAGAGGGGATTTTTTTTCATTTTTGGGTGAATGGGGCTTTGCCCTAGTCAAACCCAATTTTACTAATTAAACCTTGAAATGAAACAATGAAACATGAAGGAATGATGAATGAAAAAATGCAGTGTTGCAACTCACAAAACCTTAAAATAAACCATTAAAGGACTCAAATCTTTAATTTGATCTTGCATGAAATGACTTCAATGGATGTGGATCTTGATGTTTGAATTTTTTTTTTAATCTCTTACTTAAATTCTTGAAACCTACATCACAATGTTAGCTCAAAATCCATGCATGATTAAACATAACTTTAACATGATGAATAGCTTGTGAATTCTGCAATAAATGATGAATTTTTTTCTTGAATTCTTTTGACAATAATCTTGTCTCTTGTTATGTTCACCTCTTGCTAGATATTTTTAATTGATTAAATAACCTTGAATTTATAGACATTTAACCTTAATTTCTTGACATTCAAACATTACAAGCCAACAATTAAAATTTGAATTTAGGATGATAGAAATGCTACCAAAACATATTTTAAAAAGGGGTTCAAGGTCTTAGGGAGGACCCATTCGCCCATTGGTGAATGGGATCTAGGTCCCTGAACCTAGGACACACATTGCTGAAGGTGAAGTGTAATGTATTGTCATTAATTAATGTCGGGTTTCCCCTTGGGAAAATGTAATTTATTGGGCTTGTCAATAAATTATAGGGCTTATTAAGGTGAAATTAAGCTTAGTTAATTAAGGGAGCCCTAAATAAGTGTGAAAGTGTAAGGCATACACTTTACAACACTAAATTAATGTACAATTAAGTTGATTTTAATTACTTGAGGGCCCAAATAAGTGTGAAAATGTAAGGAAATATATTTTACAACATTAAATTAAGGAACAGTTATGTTCATTTTAATTAGGAGGGCCCAAACAAGTGAGAAAATGTAAAGGTATACATTTTCCTACACTACACTTAGATTAGTAAATAAAGAAATCAAACATATACAAAGTGATGGAAGTATATATAATTGACCATATATATATATATATATAACACCATTTAAACCCTCAATCATCTATATATATCACTCAATAGCAATAAAAATAAAAATAAAGCCCTATGCTACTTTGTGTATATCACTAGACCATGATAGAGATATCAAATCCTATGGATTGCATATATACACCACATAGGTGTATATATAGAAAATTGATTTGAAGCACTAGCATATATTCAATATATATATTTACTTCAAATGTCAATCTATGTGTATATATAGATAAGAATTGATGACTATATGTGTAGATGTCTCTAAGATAGTGTGTATCTATCTAGTATATAATGTATACTGTTGCACAAAAGAAAAATGTGTCAAAAAGCTAGGAAAAAAAGTGTAGATGGCATGAATTTACATATTATACTAGGAGCCCTAGGAGCCCTAAAAAATATTCATAAACTTTTTTTATTATAAACAATATAGTGAATTATATGTTAAAAATCATCTCTCAACTTTCATAAAAAATTGTCCCCTCAAGCCTAGTTGGCTTAAGCTCAATTTTCATAGCTCAGCCAAAGGTAACCTCAGTTGGATTGGTGGGGGTGATATCATTAGAGAAAATCATAGGGAAATGATGTTATCTTATGTGGTCAATCTTGGAGTTCAAACTTCAAATTTTGTAGAGGTGGCATAAGCCTACCATGGTATCTGTATAGCCATAAATGTAGGTATATCCAACTTGGAAATCAAAGGAAATTACAAAAATAAGATAATGATGTTGAGTTAGATGGAGAACCCTTGTTGGTATCTTTGGGACCCCATCCTCTTGGCACAATTTATATTATGATGAACCTTGATAATTACAAATCTACTCATGTGTTTAGAGCAAGCAATAAAGTGTTGGATGATCTCGCTAACTTGGGGAAATTTCACATCTAAAGTTATAATTTAGGATAATATTTCACTTATCCTTGGACATGTGCTTGACTTTCTAATGATGAAAAATTACAGCAACCTTGAGCTCGATTTGGACTCCTTACCAACTCTTTTGGACAACCGGCATAGATTGCATTTATATAAATTCTTCTTTCTCAACTAGTCTTTTCATAAGCCTTCTCAACTTTTTCTTAATTTTTTTCCTTGGTATTTCTATAGAGTTACATGGCTTGATCTACTTAGTGTGAATTACACTATGGGAGGTGATCTTGTTTAGGATTAACCTACCTTCTGCAAGGTGTGGAAAAATGGTAGGGTTGTTTGGACCATCCTCCAAAGAGGCAAGATGGCCTCATATGTTGAAGGTATGATAGGTAATGACCCTAATCTTTTGATGGAATTTTATAATTCTTGGAAAGAGGAAAATGTTAAAATTGGTGAGTACACCTTCCACATCAACATGGTATTCATTTCTGAAGTCATTGGACTTTCCTTGGATGGGGTCTGCATTCCTCAGAATTTGAAGGGTCATTTTCAAAATGATATTGATAGGTTCGAGGAGGGTGAAAAACATAATAGGATTTAGAATAGGTTTAATAGAGAAGACCTTTTTGAGGTTTGGAGTAGGTTGGAGGAGGTCTTAATGAGGTATGTTACTTTGGAGGGCTAGTTTAAACATTTCCATAGCCACCTCTTCCCTATGTTGAATCATTTTCACTATATTGTTAAGAATTTTTTTTCTTTTTAGATTTTATCTTCTTTGGAGAAATATATTAAGGTTGCGTAGGTTAAAAGTAAAACCCTTCCTATTCACCAAGGTTTAATCCTTTTTTATGCCACTACTAGGAAGCTCTATCCCCTTCCTCATCCTCTATCAAAAATAATTTTGTTGTTTTTAGAGACCCTGCCAAACCCTTGGAGGACCCCTTTCCATTCAAATTTGTGTTGATTGTTTCCTCCTCTGACATAATTACCAAGGTGAGAGATAGAACCCTTGCCATCAAGGACCCTACTCCTAATCGTAAAAAATGTTTTTTTCACCGACCCCACCCCTATTTCTACCTCTAATTCTAACAATTTAGAGAACTCAAATGATCATTCCTTAAAACCCACCCATGTTAACTCCCTTGCTAGTTCACCTACTCATGAAGATGTTTATGAGGCTTCCAAATCCCCTTTTAATCCCTAGTCCTTAGAGTTTTCCCAACCATTCTTTAAATGTGAATGGAACCTCTAAAGAACCCCAATTAGATAAAGATGTTACTACACATTATATTCCCTTGAAGAGTAAATTGAATTATCTATTTGTGGCTATTAATGTTTAGAATGTTGTTATCAAGTGGTTATTGGCCCAACTCATCACGATCAAGGATACACTTCAAGTGATAGAGGAGAAGGTGCTTAATCAGAAGGTGAACTAGTCGGGAGAGGTTGATGATGAAATGAATTTGGGACTGTTTTCTTTAGTTGTAAAGTCCTTTGACAAATGGGAGAACTAGGAGAGTGATCTTTAAGAGATCAAAGTTGTCATGCCCACATTTTATACTCTAAACAACCTAACAATCTGCAACAACTTTACTAATTTTGCAATTAAATTTATTTTTTTAAGAAGATAATAACAACACAATTCATTACTTTAGCTATAGTCAACGATCAAACTAGTTAGAAGCAACGATAGAAATGATTTACTATTTTAGCAATAGAGTCTACTTACTTAGGCCAGTTTAAGGTACCTCTTACATTCCATTATGTTGATAAATCCTCACTCCCAAAACTTATACCTATAAGGTCTACATGACTTAGCACACACAAAAGATCAAAGATAGTTAGCACATGACTACTAAGACAAGCCATATAAATCAATGGTAGTTTATGATATTAGGAGTAAATAACAAGTCTCATCGAATACTTAGAAGAACAATCCTAGGGGCCCAACCTAATGCCTTAGGGGCTCATCATTTGATGGCCTTGCCTACATATATATTTCATAGAGGCACTGTAGTTTGACAACTTGAGCTTATGTCCCCACAAGCTTGAGTATACGAAGTATATCCTTAAATTCCAAAAGAATAATCCACCTCAATCTCAATCCTACGCAACACTGATACATGCTAAAGTCGATTCCTCTCCTCAATCATCATGTGACCAATACAAAATACATACTATAAAGTGGGTACGCAACCCTTTCTAGGGTCCATTACCCTAGACAGTTTCACAGTCAGTTATGTGTAGGATCATCATGGAAAAAATAGGCCCTTAAGTGGCAAAAAAAATAGAAAAATCAAAGTTAGGCAACTTGACGTAAAAATTTGAATAAGTTATCTATATTATTTCAAAAATATGTAAGAATTGAATCTATAGAAAATTGAATGTAGTTTCTAAACTAAGGTTTTGAAAAAGAAAAGAAAAGCTATTTGGTGAAAATTTGAAATTTCAAAGGGTACTTAAATTTTGAAAAAATAAGAAGTAGGTGTCTATCTGACCACCCTAACCACAATAAAATGATAATATTTTTTGTAAGATTTTAGATATAAGTAGAGGACTCATGCCCCAATGTGATGCATATTTTTTTGTAATTTTTTCCAAGTAAATAATTAATTATCAATTTATTATTACAAATTTTAAAACATATAAAACCTCGTATGTAACTTGGTCAAAACTTCATGAAATTCAATTTTTCTTTTCTAATCCTATAGTATGTGAAACATAGAATGTGACACATGTTTTGATTAAAAGTGATACCGCTTGAAAGCTATAGATGTTTTTCAATCACTTATCAATCAGGAATTTAGTTGTAATTTGAATAGAAAATGAATAATAATTACTTATTAAATTCAAAGTAAAGCATAATTTATATCGGTGGAAAGCTGAGAATCTCCTTTAAAAACCCTTTTTGTTTCATCAATTTTGGGTAAAAGAATAGTCGTCAGCCATAGACCCATCATATTGCCACTTTTTGGCCCATCGTGATCCTGCACATACCCAATCGGCTGCCACCCACCTAGGTGAAGCTGAGGAAGGATGCCTAGTTGAAGATATACTATGAAACACATTTCAAGGAGATTATCTTTAAGAGCTAAGTTTCTATAGAAAATAACTTTAATCCTTACCTACATCCTAGGTTTATCTTCCTTGTTTCCATATTTCTTATTTGACCAACATTGAAACACTTCATCAAAGCTTAACTCCCAACTGATTTTCATAATGGTATAGTAAATACATAAGAAAATGGATAAAAATGGTTAGTCTACAAGGGCTCCTTTACTATATAGAGAAATGATTAACAACCCTCAATTATAACACTACGCTAGGATCACTTGACAAAATATGATAACTGAGTATTACACAAGATGAAGATGACCATAACGTGTCTTAAATAGACCATCATAGCAATACTTGAGGTTTTAATCCAACAATGCAAGGTTTCAATATAACATTAATAAAATTTACGAGATACTGTCATGCCCAAAATTTACACCTTGGACAGAAACACAAGTAATAGTTTTTTTCTACAATAATTCAATAAATTCTATAATTTTCATTTTATTTATTTATTTTAATACTACCATAACATTGTTAATATCCAACTCCAAAAAAAAACCAAAGCCATAAATCTTGTATTTATTAACACGATAATTAACCTTCAAATGTCTTTATTATTGTTCATTTATATAATGTTACATACATATTAATTTAAGCATATATGTAATTTATTTATTTAATTTATTTATTCTTTATATAAATGAAAATAATCAATAATCTATATCAAATTAAATTATTTTTTTGAAATATAAATATAAATTAATTTATCCTTATTTTGGTATATATATTTCTAAAAGAGGATTATAAGTAAAGAAATTTATAGCTAAATTATCCTTATGAAAATGTAAATACTTCTTAGAAGAGAAGTATACGTAACTAGCCTTTAAGGAATAACAGGTTACTTTAAAATCTGAAAAATTAGTATCTAAATTAGATTTCCAGCAAAATTCACATTCCATGTCATATATGAGTTTTTTATTTTTTTCTTAATTCAAAACATGGAACTTTCTAACTAGAAGTTTTTATTTAGTCTTAGATGATTCTAGCAAAAGTAGTCCATCTATTTTAATTATTATTCTTATTATTTTTTTGTCTTTTCGATGCCAACTTTAGAAACACTAGGTAAGCATAAACACTAGGTAAGCATAAACTTCTCTTGTCAAAAATTTGTAATCCCTATTAGGATAAACTTAAGGTAGGTAAATTTAAGGTTGCCACCATAAAGATAACTGACAGTGCCAGCAAAGAAAAGTAACTAACATATTGGTTTTTTTTTTTTATCTTTTCCTATTTCATAGTTGGCCACAATTAACCAACCGTAATAAAGAAACCACAACTATTGGCATAGTTTAAGTTGACTGTTACGAACTTAATGGTCCCTATTCACAAATAGCTATGAATTAATTCAATACACTCAACCTACAGATAAAAACAAATTTACACATAATTATGAAAGCTTCTATTTGAAATAGTAACTTCCACTAAATTTATGCTACACAAAGTACTTGAACAAACTAATTTACTATGAAAAGAACCCATACTAAACTAAGGGTAGTTTTTTTGTTTTAGGCAGAAAAATAATTAAAGAAAAGTTTGCACAAGGGTCTTCCTCAATTTATTTAACATTCCTCTCAGGTAAAAGATAGACGCAAAGGAATATTGAATGCAAATATAGCTCTCTTACTTCCAAATTTAAAATGTTAAGCTCCCTTTTTATTAGAACTATAATTTAGCATGCATATCGTACAATAAAGTGATGATAGTTTGAGATGATGAATGTGTATGAGTTTGTCTTAAATTTAAGATATTAAATATTGAGTTGATTGGGTTAACTTAGGTCTTGGAAATCCTTATTTTCCTTTATGTGGGTAGTTGGAGTCTTTTAAGAATATTTTTGCCAGCATCTTTAATGACTAAGTCGAAACTAAGAGTTTTGAAAGAGTGAAAGCACATCCATCTAAGTATAAAGAGTAGAAATTTTTTATCAGACGTTAAAGTTGCAATTGCCCTGTTTGGCTTGTATGCAATACACAGGGTCATAGATAAGGCTCGGGATCTGTTTGGAAAAAAAAAACATCAAAGAGATGTGGTCTCATGCGATGCAATAATTGTAGGATACACAATAATGGATTTGTTGAAAAAAAATTTAGAGACTTGCAAGCAAATGCATTTGTTAGGTATAAAACAAAAATCCATAGCTCCTTTGTTTTTCCAGTGTCTAGCCTGCCTATGCCAAGATGGGAGCCATGGAATTATGTATGCAAAATTTAGAAGCATAGACAAGGCATGTGAATTGCAACAAAATGTGAAAGTATAGAACAGGCGTGTGAATTGCAACAAAATATGAAAGCATAGATCAGGCGTGTGAATTGTTTGGCAGCAAAAAAGTGGAAGCATAGACAAGGCATGTGAACTATTTGACAGTAATTTTCATTCTAATAAACATAATCTAAAGCCATCATGGAAACCCAAATTTTAGAGTGCAGCTAGCTAAATTGGAGAAGAGTTTGTAAGAGCATTTACAAGTTCCAACTAGAGTTTCCCAAAAGCCTTCCCAAACTGAAAGAATAATGTAATACATGTCTCTTGGACAAAAGAATATATATAAAATAAAACAAAGAATGACAATTTTAATACAATTTTCCAAATCAAATTTTATCACAAACTTAACTGACAACTCCATGGCAACGGTAGCAGGAAATACACAAAATGGATATATATATACAACAAATTAGAAACTTATAGGGAAATGTGTTTGAAAAGTCTCGCACACTGTTTGGAAGATGCCTAAAAGAGATGTCTCTTTGGGAAAGCCTTCCTGATAAATGCCCCTGCCCCCAAAAAATAATATTGTCTTCTCTCCTTTTTTCCCCGAACGAAACTTTTGGAACTTTCAAGCAAATGCAATTGACGAGTGTAAAGCCAGGTTGCCCTCCCTTTGCCGACAACCACCTTGCCTGGTAGAAACGCATGAAAAATGTGGAAGGAAAGACAAGGCACAGGAAACAGTTAAAAATAATCCTCCACCCCCTGGATGCGATCTCTTGGAATGCTATAATTGTCGGGGCAGAAAGAATCATTGATATGAATGTTGAGCTTCTTCCAAAGAAAATGTATATAAAAATAAACAACATATCTACCATTACTACATAGTTATCTTATTTGAAATATGAGATACGTAAATCAGTGGTAGTAAGACTCCCATCACTTAACCAAAGGTCAAACTTATGACATGGTTACTAACATCGTATTTTAGGGGGATAAATTTCAACCTCACTTTCATCTATTATTCAGCGTTTAACAAAAATGAAAGTTACAACGAGTAAAAATTGTGAATAGATTTAGTTTTCATGATAAGATGGGTGCATAGTGCTCTTGGCACTATTCTCAATAACACAAAACTACACTATTTATTTAAATTCTTTTTTTTTGTTTTTTTTTCAGCCTTCGGTGGTGACATAATTGTATTTGTTCATTATCACATCTATATTGGAAAAGTTTGATATTTATGTTATTAGGAAAATTTTATATTAAGTTAAGATCAATTTATTTTAGTACATTATTCCATATCTCCCAACAGTTATGACCATTTATTAATTTAGTTCTAGATGATAAATTTATAGCATATGATTTAATTGATGAAATTTCAATAATATAAGTAAAATATTTAGAATATAATTTCTCTTAAGATATGTTATTTAACTCAAAGTGAATTGTGTTAACATTAAATTTATTCTAACACATTCATAATTAATTCTATCTATGTTTTTCTTAGAGTAATAGAATTCATCATCCTTAAAATGATAATAAAGGTTAAGCATTAGTCATATAGATTGTAATACTTGATTTCTTTGGGACAACTTATACAACTATGAAAATATGATGTGGAAAAGTAAATAATATTGATGTAACAATAATAAATAGATTCAAGGACTATCACTAGTATCACCAAGTCTTTTCCACATGAATTGAACACACTAATATACTTTATATTACAAGTGAATAGTTCAAACAAGATTTATCTCCATTCTATTATGAATTTGCATCTCACGTTATTTTTAGTTATCTTACAACTTTATTTCAACATAATTATTAATAAAATAAACATATAAATATTGTAAAATAGTATTTACTAGGAAAATATAAAAATACCCAAACTAAAGAATAGACAACAATATCAAAACTATCCACATTCTAAAACTCACAAAATTAATTTATTGGTTTAACATAATTTAATGGAAGGGCATGCAACCTTATTTTGGCCATACTAATATATTAATTTTCAAGTTAATAATTATGAAACTATGAAATCATAATTAATTTATCATCACCCCAAACATAGAATAAGGTTAACAAGAACACTATCATGGATAACAAACATATGTTACATCAAGCATTAGAATATTAGTGTTCCATGTCTAAAACCAATTAATAGTATTAATCACATAAGAAAGCAAAGTGGGACTAATGCTGAGCCATTCTTTGGAATGCACAAACGAAGTTAATTTAATTTTAGAAACTTAAACTCTCATTACAAATAAGCCTATCATTTAATTATTTTACTTCCTCTTGTTATAAACAACAATACTCATAATTTCAAAGTCAATTGGGGGTGTTATTAAACACAAAATTAATGCTTTCATAACTCAAGAATATGTCTACAACTACATCAAATATGTTATCCTTAAATTACACTAAATGACCTTTAATATATATGGATATAAAAACAATGTTGGAATGGTGAACAATAGGTAGGGTCTCACATCCTCCCCCCTATGACTAAACTTCCTCCTAGAAGTTGGTAAGGTGGGGATGGGGGGAGGTAGAGATCCCACCCTAGAGTTAGTTTATTCGATGAGATATTATTCATTAGCTAGTAGTGTGTAACACCACATAACCTACTATTATAACATAACTATATGAGTACCCTCCAACAACATTTCCTTTAAAATAAGAGTAACATCAAATCATGCATAAGTTTTCATACACACCACATCAAAGACAAAGTCATGAAGACCTATCATGCTGACAATTATATACATCATACACCCCAAAATGGTTTAATTACACAATCATTAGGTTATTACTAACAAATCTCCAATTAGTCAAACAATATTGGATATCAAAATTACCTCAATCAGACTTAACAAGAAGTCACACGACGCCTCATGCCATCAACATACCAAGCACATATTGGTTAAGCAATCATTTAATCTTCCTCTTTAGCTATTATTTTGTGACACTTGGTTTTTTTTTTTCATTTGCACAACCAAATTGACATAGCCAACACACCAATGACCAAAAAGGAACTCACTTGACTCACAACACAAGGCTCACTCAATAAAGGGATGAGGATGCCTAGTGCCCATATATCTCCATTGATAATACATTTCACATAATTAATTACCATCATGTCCTCCCCAAGGAACCCCTGCATAGAAAAGTTTGATAAATCAAGGAGAAATGGACAGTAATTGTCCCATACTGGTCTCATTTAGCCCTTCACAATAAATCCCCATTCCATATACTCCCCCCATACAACCTATCAATGACTCCACATGAGTATGAAAATTTGAAAGGAAAACTCTCAACAACTAGTCCTTGAGGGAAGAGGACAATTTTCCAATGCATTTAATAAAAAACTTAAATAATTTCAAAATTGTTCGCTACTTCAATCAAATTAAATTAAATTAACAATCACAAATAGGAATCCAAAAGCCACATAAAACTCCACATTCTAATCACATTGTGACTTCAATCAAGTCACCTAAGGGGGGGAGGGGGTAGGGTGGTCTCAAACCACATAGAGCTCATCAATAAATCATATTATAATAGCAATGCGTCTCTCTCAACTAGAGAAAATCATATGATAATCAACATGTCTTGTGTCCCACACAACCCAAGATAATCATTTAGCAACTAAGTCGTCAATGGTAAATCTGTTGTAGAATCAAAGGTGCACTTAGGTCCTCTTGATGTGTTTTTTATGCACTTCTCAACACAGGCAATGCGTAGGTACACTACCTCTCTTGAAAGACAATCTTCCACAATCAAATTGTAGAACATTATCCCAAGGTCTCTAATGTCAGGTCTTGACAGTGCTTGGAATATCTCAGTTGATTTATGTGATTTGTTGGAATCACAAGGCAGACTTACAGATGAGTTACAAAGCATAGGAAGTTGGGTTTACAAATGAAGTTTTTAAGATGGGAGAGTTGTTGTGCATTTGTTGTATGTTCAAACAACAGTCTTGAACTCCATTTTTATCATTGGATTTAGCTCTACAATGTACAATGAACCTTAGCATAGGTAACTATTAAAAAAAAAGGAAAAAGGGCAGGGGAGAGAGGAAGTTCCTAGACCTGAAACTACGAATGAACAATGATCATGGAGGCTGCTACAGTAGACAAACTCCCTAAACTGGGTTTTGCTTGGCCAAGAGAAACCTACAGTTGCACAAAACCAATGCAATCTTCTAAGGACTGCAGATTTTCATATTACATACACACATCATGTACATGCAATCAAACTAAGTTGCAGCAATAAAGGAAAGAGGCTCAAACTAGCTTTGCAAAGTGATTCATCATCAATGAACCACAAAAAGTATGAGCTGGAAATTCATCAAATACTGAAACAACAAACACCATCACCACTCCCATTCAAGAAACTAACACCAAAACTAGTAGGGATGTTGAACCATGCATACATAAAGAGAAAGCTCAAAAGGAACACCCATAAATCATGCAATGTTGCTTTCTATAGCTGCAAAATGTCTTTACATCAATTCTCCAACCCTTACAAATGAGGGGCAAGCCCCTATTTATAGTTTTCCAAAACCCAAATGAATGGCTAGGATCAATTTCCAACGAATGGCCCATATTTGATTACATTAGGGTTTCACCTACCCCTCATTATCCAACAATTTTAAAATACATCATTTGTATTTTCTTTGTTTTGTCATCTAGTGCGTCACTGTAGCAATTTCATCATTTAGCTAATTTCCCTTTTCACTGTAGCTGAAACTGCCTGAAAGTTGTCTTTTGCTTGATGTGCTTGCAGTGTTCTTCCTTGGATCAAATGAGCCCATCGATGATTGGCATCAATGGATTGGTTGCCCCGACTTAAGGTGACACCTTATGCTTTCTTCAATGCCACCCCTTTGCATTTTTGTCCTTGACTTCCTTGGAACATGCCTTCTTCCAATGCCGACCCTGTTGGTGGGTGCTAGTGAGAGAGGCAAACATGAAATGAATGGTGACAGGAGCTATGCGCATTCCTTGTTCAACTTTCTCGATGGGTCTCCTGACGAACCGACGGTAAGCTCCTTGAATCCTACGTACATGAAACACCATAAGTGCTCTCATACACAAATCAAGGAAAATGTTAGTCAAATCTTGAAAAATCCTTGTTAGATTCATCCATACATCACCAAAACATCATAATATTCATATTTGGAGCTCATTTGGATCAAAAACACCAATGCAGGCCCAAGGGGGCAAGCAACGAATGAGGGACAGCAAACTGGAAGGGAAGTTCCCAGACCCCACAAAACATAGCAAAAATGAGATTTTTCAATTATAGCACATGGGAAAAGGGGAAGGAAGAGTGCCCAGAAAACTTTCCTAAGATTGGACTCATTTGACAAAAATTGGAAGCTCAAAATGACCACAAAGGGGCAGGGCTCTAGAGGCTGGGTCGCCGGGGGCCAACGGATGTTCAAAACAGCCACGGAGAGATGAAATCCTAGAAACGGCCATGGAGGGACAAAATCCCAGAAACGGCCATAGAGGGGCCAGCCCGAGGCTGTGTCGCCGGGCCCACTTGATGTTCAAATGGCCACTGAGGGGATGAAGTCCTTAAACGGCCACAGTAGAGATGGAATCTCAAAACGCCAACAAGTGTCAAGCCTGAGGGTCGGGCTGAAAATGGAGTAGATGCTCAAAATGGCCACAGAGGGAGAGGCCCTAAACGCACTTTATGGAGAGAATAATCCCAGAAAATGGTCATTTGTTGCCTGCCTCGGCTTCCGCCAACAGGGCCGGCGCGGATGTTCAAACGGCCACCTGAGGGACATTGCAGTCCCAAAATGGCCAACGGGAGAGATTGAACCTTAAACGCTACCAGGCCGGCTCCAGAGGGCCTAGTCACGGGGCCGATAGATGTCTCAAAACAAAACGCTGGGCGTAGTGGGACTAAGTCCCAGAAATGGCCATGAGGAGATGGAATCCTAGAAATGACTCACGGCGGGGCTGTGGATTGAGGCCAGCCGTTAGGCTCCACGAACAACTAAAACAAAGGGGGACGGGTTCTAAACCAATTAAAACTTAACCGAACATTGATTTAAACCCAGAAGTTCATTTAAGCCCAAAACACATCCTAGATCCAAAAAGGGTTGCCCCCAAAGTCAAAAATGTGGAAACCGGAGCAATGGGGGTCCATGGATGTTTCCAAATAACCAAAGAGGAAGGGAATTCTGGAGGGAAAGTTCTAAAACCATCGAAACTTAACAACAAAATGTTGACTTAAATCTTGCAGTTCATTTACACCCCAAACACATCCTAAATCCAAAAAAGATTAGTTCCTCTGGGGTCAAAAATGTGGAAACTAGAGTGATTTAGGGTCCACTTGATGTTTCCTAACAGCTATGAGGAAGGAATCATGAGGGAAAATTTGAAAACCATCGAACTTAACGGGGCTATTTATAAAACCTTAAGTGCTTCATTTAAGCACCCCAACAACCCAAAACCAAAAAGGTTGGGTTCTTAAAGTAAAATGTGGAAACCTGTGAGCGACGGGTCCACAGATGTTTCCAAACACCAAGGAGGAAGGGAATTTGGTGGAAAGTTCAAACTGATCAAACTAATGAATATTGATGAAACCTTCGCGCTCATTTAAGCACTTCAAACACATCCTAAATCCAAAAGTGGCTGTCTCTCAGTAAAATGGGAAACCAGAGTTTATTATGTTGAATTCACAATGATGTTTCCAAACAGCCAAGGAGGAAGGTGAATCTGTGAAAGTTCTGAAACCATCAAACTTAATGAACATTGACGAAACCTTGGAAGTTCATTTAAGCACCTCAAACACATCCCAGATCCAAAAAAGGTACCCCCAAAAGTCAAAAATGTGGAAACTCGAGCGATGGGGGTCCACAGATTTTTCCAAACAGCCAAAGAGGAAGGGAATTCCGGAGGGAAAGTTTTGAAACCACCAAAACTTAACGGAACGTTGACGAAACTTTGAAAGTTCATATAAGCACCCAAACACATCCCAAATCCACCAAAAAGTTTCCCCCAAAGTCAAAAATGTGGAAACCGGACCGGCAGGGGTCCACGGATGTTTCCAAATAGCCAAAGAGGAAGGGAATTTTGGAGGGAAAGTTCTGAAACCAACGAAACTTGATGGAATGTTGACGAAACCTTGGCAGTTCATTTAAGCACCCCAAACACATCCCAAATCCACCAAAAAGTTGCCCCCAAAGTCAAAAATGTGGAAACCGGAGTGACGGGGGTCCACAGATGTTTCCAAATAGCCAAAGAGGAAGGGAATTTCAGAGGGAAAGTTCTGAAACCATCGAAACTTAATGAAACGTTGATGAAACATTGTAAGTTCATTTAAGCACCCCAAACAAATCCCAAATCCACCAAAAAGTTGGCCCCAAAGTTAAAAATGTGGAAAAAAGTGAATCGAGCAATCAAGGACCAAGCTAACAAGAACATGAAAAAAGGCAAAAAAGGGACAAGGGACTTTATTTCTCCATGGATTTGAATACCCCAAGTAGGTGAATTTGGGTAGGGGGATTTGATCGTTTGAAGGCACATAACCAATTTGGGCTTGGAAATGGGGCACACAAAACAAGACAGGTGCAAAGCAGCCTGTCAGGAGAAAAAAAAAGGGGGTCCCTACCTACGGTGGGGCATGTATGCAAAACATGCACAACAGGTCCATCTTCAACCTTTTTCATTTACAGTGATAGATGGTAGTAAGAGAGACAAGGGAATGTTAAAAAGGTAATTGAATCACATATGAATCACTAGCAGATCCATAAAGAGGGGGAGATGGGGGAAGACATTCTCCAAATGACAATGAGGGCCATATAATAGGTCTCCTCACCCTCAAATAGATAAGGGCCCCATAGTAGCTCTCTTCACCCTAGGAATTGAGGGCCACACTGTACCTCTCCTCACTAAAATAGGCTAGGTTGTATTCAAGGTCTCCTCTTGCCCACTCAACCCCTAATTACACTAGCGGACTCATCTCCCTAAGGAGTGGTCAACACTAGGGGATACACCTTGAGATATATACAAGACACACACAAATAAATACATTACATTCCATTTATAAGGTACACATCCACACATTTCCTATTTACACTTGGTCACAACTAGTTGACTTATACACAACATCATTACAAAGGGCATCTATATTGGGTTTGTTCTCGATGTCCCCTTGCCCTTATCCCAAGTAGAATACCCAGTATCTAATACTTGGGAGCACAAAACAATTACTAGTTTCCACATAACAAATCACATTACTATCAAGGACTTTACCACTCCATTCCATATGAGTCAAGCATGCACAACATACACCTATTATTACAACTAGATTTGTCCACAATATTTACAAACATAAGCAAAGTTACGGGGTATTCACATCCACGGAGAATACAAAATAGCTTAATTTTCAAATTTCCACCATTCGAGCAACAAAAATAATTTCCCTACAAACAACATTTTTCCAAACATTCAAATTCAAAAGTCTATTCACAATACATGGCTAAATCTCCCATGTAAGCCAACAATAATCATAGGTTCACCACAACACAAACTATTTATTTAATGAAACCTACTCTCCTTAAGGTTGTAAATTAAATGCATTAATGACATTACCTAGATTATTCATTTTATATTTTTCACTTCCTTTCTAACATACATGCAGTGATTAGCACAACACTTATCACTACCTAATTAGAATTCAAAATGTTTCCCCAAAGTTCCTAGTGTGGAAACCTAAGCTCTGATACCTATGTCATGCCCACATTTTATCTCTAAACAACCTAACAATCTACAATGACTTTACTAATTTTGCAAAAAAAAAATTAAAGATAATAACAACACAATTTATTACTTCAGCTATAGTCAACGATCAAACTAGTTAGAATCAAAGATAGAAATTATTTAATATTTTTAGAAATAGAGTCTACTTACTTAGGTCAACTTAGCGTACCGCTTACATTCCATTGTGTCGATAACTCCTCACTCCCAATACTTATACCTACAAGGTCTACATGACTTGGCACACACATAAGATCAAAGATAGTTAGCACATGATTACTAAGACAAGCTATATAAATCAATGGTATTTTATGATATTAGGAGTAAATGACAAGTCTCATAGAACACTCAGAAGAACAATCATAGGGGCCTGACCTAATGCCTCGGGGGCTCATCGTTTGATGGCCTTGCCTATGTATATATTTCACAAAGGCACCATAGTTTGACAACTTGACCTTGTATCCCCACAAGCCTGACTACACGGAGGTATATCCTTAAATTCAAAAAGAAGACTCTACCTCAATCTCAATCCTACACAACAACACTGATACATGCTAAAGTCAATTCCTCTACTCAAGTATCATGTGACCCATATAAACTACATACTATAAAAGTGGGTACCCAACCCTCTCTAGGGTCCATTACCCTAGATAGTTTCAAAGTTGGTTGCCACCTACCTAGGTGAAGCTGAGAAAGGATGCCTAGTTGAAGATCTACAATACAACACATTTGAAGGATATTATCTTTAAGAGCTAAGTTTGTGAGGAAAATAATTTTCATGCTCACCTACATCCTAGGTTTATCTTCCTTGTTTCAATATTTCTCATTTGACCAACACTGAAACACTTCATCAAAGCTTAACTCCCAACTAATTTTCATAATGGTATAGTAAATACATAAAACAAATGGACAACAATGGTTAGTCTATAAGGGCTCCTTTACTATATAGAGAAATGATTAACAACCCTCAATTTTAACACTATGCTAGGATCACTTGACAAAATATGATAACTGAGTATTAACCAAGATGAAGATGACCATAACATGTCTTAAATAGACCATCATAGCAGTACTTGAGGTTTTAATCTAACAATGCAAGGTTACAATATAACATTAATAAGATTTAGGAGATACTGTCATGCCCAAAATTTACACCTTAGACAGAAACACAACTAATTGTTTTTTTTTATATAATTAAATAAATTCTACAATTTTCAATTTATTTATTTATTTTAATACCACCATAACATTGTTAATATCCAACTCCAAAAAAAAAATCAAAGCCATAAATCTTGTATTTGTTAACACAATAATTAACCTACAAAAGTCTTTATTATTGTCCATATATATAATGTCATATACATATTAATTTAAGCATATATATGTAATTTATTTATTTAATTTATTTATTCTTTATATAAATGAAAATAATGAATACTCTATACCAAATTAAATTACTCTTTTTAAAATATAAATATAAATTAATTTATCCTTATTTAGGTATATATATTTCTAAAAGAGGATTATGAGTAAAGAAATTTATATATAAATTATCCTTATGAAAATGAAATACTTATTAGATGAGAAGTATACGTAACTAGCCTTTAATGAATAATAGATTACTTTAAAATCTAAAAAAATAGTATCTAAATTAGATTTCCAACAAAATTCACATTCCACGTCATATATGAGTTTTTTTTTCTCTTAATTCAAAGCATGAAA
This sequence comes from Sequoia sempervirens, assembly GCA_007258455.2. Lineage (NCBI taxonomy): Eukaryota > Viridiplantae > Streptophyta > Pinopsida > Cupressales > Cupressaceae > Sequoia > Sequoia sempervirens. The sequence continues at coordinate 347,652,983 of VDFB02281492.1, read as the reverse complement.
TTTCTAACTAGTCTTAGATGATTCTAGAAAAAGTATTCCATCCATTTTAATTATTATTCTTTTGTACTTTTTTTGTCTTTTCTATGCCAAGTTTAGAAACACTAGGTAAGTGTAAACTTCCCCTGTCAAAAATCCCTAATCCCCATTAGGATAAACTTAAGGTAGGTAAATTTGAGGTTGCCACCATAAAGTTAACTGAAAGTGCCAGCAAAGAAAAATAACTAACATATTTTTTTTGACAAAGGAAAACACAGGTTTTAGAAGGACCTGAAACCACCAAGTTTACAACAAAAGAAAGAGGACAAAAAAATCCAATAGAATAAACAGGCTGAAATAAAGGAAAAAACTAGAAAAAGCAGCAGCCAACCTCAAAAGGCCAGGAAGGTCAAACAAAAAACAAGCTGAAATGCAAGCCAAAAAAACCAGTAGCAACTAACCCAGAGTCTTCAGAATAGACTCAGTCTCTGCCTCTAGGTCTTGCATATCCTGAACACCGTTCTTGAAAGTTTGAATCATCTGTGGTGTCGGGGGTGCCTTCCTTTTTCAGATTAGCTCTGGTTCTCTTAGAAATCCCAGCGTCCTAATCCTGGTTTTTGTCTTTCACCTCTTCCAAATCAACCACCAAGAATCCCTGTTGAGCTTTATCAAGTTTTTCAGTCATAGCATTGATAATGATGGTGTTATGTCTTGCCATCCTATTGTTCTATTCAAAAATTATCTTCACAGTATTTTTCATTTTTTCCAAATCTATTTCAATCCTTCTGTCCTTATCTGCATTGTCCTGGATCTCTTTGTTGGCACTGTAATCTTTACGCTCAACATCCTTCTTGCATAGCACATAAACCTTTGCTCCCATTTCTTCCAGTTTACTCTGGAGGGCCCAGTTTTTTATTTTCAAATCATTAATTTCATGAAAGACCTATTTTGACATTTTGAAATGGTCCACAACAAAATTCCTAGCAATGCCCAGGAAATCAGTTGAGGGTTCCCTATCAAGATTGAAACAATTTTTTGTAGGGTCAAAGGCTCTAGGAGAACCAAGTCTAACATATCTATCTGATGACGGGATAGCAGAGGATGAATTAATGTTAGCACCATAATCCTCATAATCATGAGAGTCTTTAGAATACGAAACAAGGTTTTTGATAGGAAGATTCTTTCCAACACCTTTGGTTTTAGGAGTATAGCTTCCAGGATTATAATTAGGGCAGGCTTTAACAGACTGAGGATTATGGACAAGAGATTTCTTGCCAATCTGGACAAAAGGAGGACTCATGAGCATCCATGTCAGGCTCAAATTGGGAAAATTCCCTAAACAACTAGGTTTAGTATCATCCTCCTCAGACTCCAGAGGGACATCCAAAATAGTAGGGGCCGACATGTTTTGAAAATGTTCATAAATTAACCTAATCAAGCCAGTATGCAAAATAGGATATCTTTTTGGATTTTTCTTGTGGTCTTCCAAACTCTTTCTTAAGGAATAGAGGAGATAGTAGGGGAGAGAAACCCTGACCTTATAGCAAAAATGGTTGAGCAAAGAAAAATGATAGCCATAGACCCTTGTGAAGTGGCCATCCAGAGTGATATACTCCATGATGATGCGAAGAACTTTTCTCCAGAGAGCTTTAATGGTGTCGGCCTCAAAGTAACTATTAGAAACTTTCACCAGTTTTAGTTTTTCCTTCCCTTTCTTCAGAAATCTAACCACAACTTTGTTAGAGAAAACCATGTCCTGTAAAAATTTGTGTCCTTCAATGGACATACCAATCACTTCAGCTATGAGGTTTTCATTGAGCTTTACTTTCCTACCAGAAAGGGATAATTCCCCATTTTCCCAATTCCTTTCAAAATGCTCTATAGCTTCCTCATTAGGCCCACAGATTTTTTCCAGAAAAGGGAGTAAACCCCCACTTTTAACTTTGCTCCACACTTTAGTGTTTCTTGTGTGCATCTCAAAGCTATTCAGCTCAACTCTTTTTCTATCTCCTCCCATTTTAGCAAGCATAGTAGGGCAGACAGAGATGAAATCTTAACTTAAACTGGTCCCGCCAAACTTATGAGCCCACAAAGCATACCAAGCAAACTTGCTGGATAAGCTGATTAACACCCCATGTAATCTAGTGATAGTGATGCAATTACCCCATTCCATCATCATTAATGAGATGGCATGCAACTTTCCCATGTGACGTATCATAGTTCAATAAGGCTCGAACATTAGCACCTAAATCACTAATGTTCAGCCAAGTGCAATGTTCTTTACTTTTAACCCCTTCATTCACAAAATATTCCACCACAACATTGGCTTCTCTATACGTGTGTGAGACCTTCATATTATCAAACTTAGCTAAGGTTGAAATAGCATCATAAATCCAAGAATTTATGGTCCACGAGGGGGGGGGGCTACCTAAAAGACAATCAATAATGTTTTTAGAGTCCCCTTCAAGCCAAAGGTTTTTAAAATTCAGACTATAGGCCAAATTTATTACATGAAAAGCTCCAGCAGCCTCTGCCATTTGATTGGTTTGAGATCTAAGGGGAGTGGCAATCGCACTTAGAAATTTTCCAAAAGAATCCCTTATGACTCCACCACATCCCACCGCCCCAAGATTACCTTTAGCCGCCCCATCAAAGTTGGCTTTGATCCAACCATTAGGCAGAAAAGTACAACAAACACCCTCCCTATCCTTCTTAGCATGTTTAGGGGCACAAGAGATGTGAAAACTAATGTTCCATTCCTTAGCAATCATAAAGTCATAGGAATAACAAGCCACTTTCTCTGTATTACAAACCTTCCAGGGGATAGTATTGAGATTTTCTTTCAATAATCTAATTATTTTATCAAACACTACAACCTCCAAAGATTCTTTATCTCTATAAATTCTATTGTTTTGTTCCTTCCATAGACCCCAAGTTTTCCTATTTTATAGTTAGCCACAATTAACCAACTGTAATAAAAAAACTACAACTATTGGTATAGTTTAAGTTGACAGTTACGAACTTAATGGTTCCTACTCACAAATAGTTGTGAATTAATTCAGCACACTCAACCTACAAATAAACACAAATTTACACAAAATTATGAAATCTTTTGTTTGAAATAGTAACTTCTACTAAATTGATGCTACACAAAGTACTTGAACAAACTAACACCATTGATTTTAGATCAACAAATCAAAATGATTACTAATTTACTATGAAAAGAACCCATACTAAATTAAGGGCAGTTTTTTTTTTAGGCCAAAAAATAATTAAAGAAAAGTTTGCAAAGGGGTCTTCCTCAATTTATTTAACATTCCTCTCAGGTAAAAGATAGAATCAAAAGAATATTGAATGCAAATATAAGCTCTCTTACTCCCGAATTTAAAATGATAAGGTCCCTTTTTATTGCAACTATGATTTAACATGCATATCATATAGTAAAGTTATGATAGTTTGAGATGATGAATGTGTATGAGTTTGCATGAAATTTATGATATTAAATATTGATTTGATTGGGTTAACTTAGCTCTTAGAAATCCTTGTTTTCCTTTATGTAGGTAGTTGGAGTCTTTTAAGAATATTTTTTTCCAGCGTCTTTAATGTCTGAGTCAAAACTAGGAGTTTTGGAAGAGGGAAAGGACATCCATCTAAGCATAAAGAGTAGAATATTTTTGTTAGATGTTAAAGTTGCAATTGCCCTATTTGGCTTGTATGCAAAATGTGGGCTCATAGATAGGGCTCGGGATTTGTTTTCGAAAAAAAAGCCTCAAAGAGATATCGTCTCATGCAACACAATAATTACATGATACACACTAATAGATTTGTTGAAAATGACTTTAGAGACTTGCAAGAAAATGTATTTGGTAGGTATAAAACCAAAATCCACAACTCCTTTTTTAATCTAATTTTTAAAACAGAACTAAAGCCACAGAGCTACTACTTTATTTTCCAGCATAATTGGAAATAGTCAAATCAAAATGCGGAATAAACTTGGAGACATGCAACTTCTTTTTGTATTCAATAAGCTAGAAATGAACAATATAGGAAGATTAATCATAAACTACTTGAAAGCTAATTGCAAGCTACAAATCACAATCTGTTGGGAGAAATCAACTGCTTAACCAAAACAAACAGCTTCAGGAGCTACTAGGAGCTCACTGGCAAGAGTTACATAGAGCTCTTCAGGAGAAAGCTTCTGTCACACACAAAACAAACAATTGATGTTGTTCAGGGGCATTCAGAAGCTCACACAAAACATTTTCTGTCTACAGACTACTACTGCACAAAAAATTATTCTTCCAACTGACTCTTCTCCACTAACTCTTCTCTAATGATAGAATAATCAACCTTCATTCTTTTTGTCTTTTAAATCATCCCCTCTCAATTTCAAAATTACCTACCAACATTAAATTGGAATTCAAAAATTCCTAATTTCATTTACTTCTTCTGCAGTCTTCAAGTGTATGTCAGGAGCAAGTGGGGGAGGAAATCCCCAAAACAATCTTTCAGTTGTAGGCATCGAATGCCCCTGATAAGTAGGTGGGCATGATGAGGCTTAGGAGCATTCAATTTTCCAACACTCCCCCTTGATCATGATCCGAAAAACAAGATCAATCATGATCCAAAACAACAATGCCCAATTTGGTTCTTAGGTGCTAAAAACTGTATCTACTTAAGGGCTTTGTGAAAATGTTTGCTAGCTGCTGCTCAGACCTAAAAAATGCCATTTTAATTTCACCATTCTCAACCAATTCTTTGATAAAATGATACCTTATTTCAATGTGCTTACTTCTTCCATGAAACACAAGATTTTTCATCACTTGGATATCAATGAAACATTGTCACAATAAATTATTGTTCCATCCTCTTGTTCTTCCATCAAATCTGCTAAGATTCTTCTCAGCCAAATAGCTTGACATGCTGCTACATTTGCTGCTATATACTCAGACTCAACTGTAGATAGGGAAACGATGGGTTGTTTCATGGAAGGCCATGAGATGACTCCTAAACCCAAGTGAAACACATAGCATGCTATGCTTTTCCTATCATCCAAACTTCCCGCCCAATCACGGTCTGTGTATCCACCCAGCCCAAACTCATTTGTTGCTATGACAAAATGCCATATCCTTTGGTTCCTTTCACATACCTCAGGATTATTTTACCCGCTTGCCAATGGGTGTCTCGTGGAGTCTCCATAAACATGGATATAAGACTCACACTATGCATAATATTAGGCCTAGTTGTTGTTAAATACATTAAGCTTCCAACCAAACTCTTATACATGGTCAGATCCACATTGTTGCTGCAATATTCCTTGATCAACTTCAGACCTATCATGGCTATTAGTGTTAGGGAAGGCTTTCTTTCAAGCATTCTAAATCTCTTCAAGATCTCATTTGCATATTTTTCTTAAGAGATTAATATGCCATCATGCATTTGTTTTACTTCTATGCCTAGAAAATATCTCAAGAGACCTAAATTTGTCATTTCAAATTATCTTTTCATGGCCTCTTTAAAATCAACAATGAGGAAATCATCATCCCTAGTAAAAACTAAGTCATCAACATACAAGACAATAATCAAAACCTTACCATTTTCTTCCTTGATGTAAAGAGTGGGCTCACCATCGCTTTTCCTAAAGTCATTGCTCATCAAATATGAGTCAATCATGTTGTACTATGCTTGTGGAGCTTTCTTTAGCCCATAAAGAGCTTTCTTTAGCCTATACACCTTGTGTTCTTGACTCGAAACTTCATATCTAAATGGCTACTCCACATAAACCTCTTCTTTCAACACTCCATTTAAGAAGGCAGACTTCACATCCATTTGTAACACCTTCCACATGTGCTGAGCTGCGATTGCTATGACTGTCTGCATGGTGTCCATCCTTGCAACAGGGGCAAATGTCTCATTATAATCTCTCCCAAACTGCTGTTTGTACCCCTTGACAATTAATCTTGCTTTATGTCGATCTATCCTCCTTCGGCATTGCACTTGGTCTTGTAGACCCATTTCACCCCAATAACTTGCTTGTTGGGAGGAAAATTAGTTAACTCCCATGTTTTGTTCCTCTCTATTGCATCTATCTCCTCATCCATGGCCTACACCATTTCTCTTCTTTCACAGCTTCTTCAAAATAAACTAGATCACCATGATAAAATAATGAAAAATTCACACTCTCATCAAATTCTTCATCATACCTTTCATTCTGGTAGATCTCCCTTAGACTCTTGGTCTTCTTTGGCATTAGGGAGGCAAGAGGTGGTTCTAAACTTTCACTTTTGTTGCTATTGTGCTAAACAGGAAGGTTCAGGAGCTGTCGGGAGCTCTCAAGAGCTCTACTAGCGATTTTAGGAGCTCTTCTAGAGCTTTCAGGAGCTCTCAGGAGCTCTTCAGGAGCCAATCTTCTAGAGCTTTCAGGAGTCAATCTTCTAGCTATCTCTAGCTACTTTCCTTTCTATCTGCTCAGTTCAAGACCTTTCAGGATCTCTTTAGGAGCTCTTCAGAAAAATTTAGGAGCTCATCCGGAGCTCATTGTAGTCGAATCTCGGGTTGTCTGTGACAGTCTTTCTCACTGTCTACCAACTTTAGGAGCTCTCAGTGTCTTTTCAGGAGCTCGACTAGTACCTTCAAGAGCCAATCCTCTGAATAACTGTGATATTCTACCTAACTGTCTTGCTGACTGTCTTCCAACTTCAGGAGCTATCAGGAGCTCTTGAGGATCTCGTTCAACACTATTAGGAGCCTCTAGTGACTCATCTTATTGAACTTCATGTTAAGTTTTTGCCTCTTCAGGAGTTGTCAGGAGCGACTCTAAGATGTCAGAATCTACCACTCCATCCAATGACTTGTCTTCTAGGAACTCCAAGTCCCTACTAATGACTATCTTTTTGGTGACTAGATTGTATAGCTGATAGGCTTTGGACTCTTCACTATAGCCCATGAAAATGCATTTTTCACCCTTGTCATCCAATTTATGCCTCTTTTCCTTAGGTACGTGTGCATATGCTACACAAAAGAACACTCTAAAGTGCTCAATCGTCCACTTGTGTCTTGTCCATGCCTCTTGAGGTATCTTGTCACGAACCGCCTTTGTTGGACTTCTATTTATCAAATAAATAGTTGTTGCTACAACCTCTCCCCAATATTCAGTCAGGAGTCCTTTTGCTTTCATCATGCTCCTTGCCATCTCAATGATGGTCTGATTCTTTCTTTCAGCCACTCCATTTTGCTGTGGAGTATAACTGGTTGTTAGCTCCTTCTTGATTCCATTTTCCTTGCAAAAATTCACAAATAAATTAGAGGTATACTCTCCACGATCTGACCTTAGAACCTTAAGCACATGTCCACTCTCCTTTTCAGCCTAGGCCTTAAACAACAAAAGCTTATCAAATGCTTTAGACTTATGTTGCAAAAAAAAACTCATGTCTTATGGCTGTAATCATTAATGAAGGTCATAAAAAATATGTTTTTACCAACATAAATGATTTTCATAGGGCCTACCAAATCTATATGCACCAGTTCCAATGGTGCTCTCGCCCTTGTAGAGTTGCTTGATTGAAAGGCTGCCTATGTTGCTTTCCCAAAATGCAAGCCTCACATTTTATATTAGGCTCTACTATCCTTGGAAAACCATCAATCATTTTATTCTTGGACAAAATACTCAAACCAGCATAGCCTAAATGTCTATACCTGAGATGCCATAGCTTGGAGGGATCTTGAATGGTGCTCTTGAGCGCTACATGATGTACTGTTGTACATTCTCCATTCTTAAGAGGTGGAACAACAGATTGAGATGAGAAGCACATCTCAATATTCAATGGAAACATCTGGTTCTTTGTCATTTGGACTGCTACAAAAACCTTCGTCCTCGCATTCTTGTCATAAATGACACATTGACCTTTCTCCATCAGCACTTTGTATCCATTTTGGATCAGCTAACGAACACTCATGTGGTTATGCTTTAACCTAGGAGCAAGAAATATATTATGTATCTCCTTCTCACCTTTCTTGTTGCAAATCATAATCAATCGTTTACTAACAACTGGAACTACTCCATTGTTCCCCATTCTTATTTCAGACTTAACATTTTTTTCAATGAAAGAAAAAAGACTATCATTACCACTCATGTGGTTGCTGCAACTACTATCCAAATACTAGACTTTGGGGCTGCCTTCTTCACCAATGTTGCACATGATGAAGGCTGTGGACTGGTTTCCTTCAGCCACATTTGCATTTTTTTTTTTACTGATCTCTTTGCTTGGTCCAATATTCACTCGCATAATGCCCAAACTTATGACAGTAGTAGCATTCAACATTGCTCTTGTCATTCTTTAGATTTGAACTGCTATTCTTCTTGCCTCTTTGGGAGTTGTTCGAAGAGTTACTTGCTCTCTCATGGTTGTTTTCTCGTGTTGAGCTTTCATCTCCAACATTACCACATCCAGATCTCCCTCTACCACATCTAGATTTTTTTCTACCTCTCCCGCTTCCTCTTGCATTTGACTGAGCTTTAAAAGCTTTCTCTTAGGAGGAACTTGTAGACCTATTTAGGTGCTTCTCATGGATTTGCAGAGAACCCATCAGTTCATCAACATACAATGTTGTGAGATCCTTTGCCTCTTCAATGGTAAGAACCACTACATCAAACTTTGTGGGTAAGCTCCTGAGGACTTTCTCCACAATCCTTTGATCATCAATGATCTCAACATTCACTCTCAACTAGTTTATCAAACCTGAGAGTCTTGTGTGGAAAAAACAAGTGGACTCACTGTCCTTCATTTCAAGAGTCTCAAACTCTCTTTGAAGCATCTGGAGCTTCACCAATCTAACCTTGTCAGTTCCTTTGTAATAGGTTTGGAGGATTTCCCAAGCTTCCTTTGCATAGTTAGCTGCTACTATTTTGGGAAAAATAGCCTCTGTCAAGGCTACTTCTATCAAACTCAATGCCTTAAAGCATCTTTCCTCCTCAACTCCGTCAACTGGTTCTTCTAGTTGTTTTTTAGAACAATATGTGTTGCTGGGTCAGTTACATCATTAAATCCATTAACCACAAACTCCCACGAATCGTTGGCAACCATAATGGTCTTCATCTTCTTCACCCAAAAATCATAGTTTTTTCTATTAAAGGAAAGTGGTTGTTGCCAGCTCCTTCCTTCATCTCCAACTATGTCTCCTACACAAGAACTTAATACCCAAAATAAAATGCCCTAACTCACAAGGAAATGGTGTCTAGAGCTCTTATACCATGTGTAATTCTTAAAACAAAACTAAAACCACATAGCTACTACTATGTTTTCTAGCATAACTGGAAATACTCAAATCAAAATACGAAATAAACTTGGAGACATGCAACTTCTTTTTGTATTCAATAAGTTGGAAATGAACAATACAAGAAAGATTAATCATAAAATACTTGAAAGCTAATTCTAAGCTACGAATCAAAATTTGTTGGGAGCAATCAACTGCTCAACCAAAATAGATAGCTTCAAGAGCTACTAGGAGCTCACTGGCAAGAGCTACACAAAGCTCTTCAGGAGCAAACTCTGCTCACACAAAAAAAAAATAGTTGCTGGAGTTCAAGAGCTTTCAGAAGCTAACACAAAACATTTTCTGTCTACAAACTACTATTGAACAAAAAAATCTTCTTCCAATTGAGTCTTCTCCACTAACTCTTATCTACTGAAAGAATAATTTTCCTTCATTCTTTTTGTCTTTAAACGCATTCCATCTCAATTTTGAAATTACCTACCAACATTAAATTAGAATTCAAAATTTCCTAACTTCATTTACTTCTTCTATAGTCTTCAGGTACACGTTAGGAGCAAGTGGGGAAGGAAATCCCCAAAACAATCTTTTAGCTACACGCATCAAATGCCCCTGACAAGTAGGTGGATGGGAAGAGGCTCAGGAGCATTCAATTTTCCAACATTTTTTCCATCATCTACCTGCCTACGCAAAGATGGGAGCCTTGGAATCATGTACGAAAAATGCAGAAGCACAGACAAGGCGCACAAACTATCTCACATGAAAATGTGAAATCATAGACAAGGCATGTGAATTGCAACAAAATGTGAAAGCATAGACCAGGCGTGTGAATTGCAAAAAAATGTGAAAGTATAGACCAGGCATGTGAATTGTTTGGTAGCAAAAAAGTGGAAGCATACATAAGGCATGTGAACTATTTGACAGTAATTTTCATTGTAATAAACATACTCTAAAGCCATCATGGAAACCCAAATTTCAGACTACAACTCGCTAAATTGGAGAAGTGAAAGGTCAATACTAGAGAGGAAGAGTTTGTAAGATCATCTACAAGTTCCAACTAGAGTTTCCCAAAAGCATTCCCAAATTGAAAGAATAATGCAATACATAGCTGCCGGACAAAATAATATGTATAAAATAAAATAAAGAATAACAATTTTACTACAATTTTCTATATCAAATTTTATCACAAACTTGATTGACAACTCCACAGAAATGGTAGCAAGAAATACACAAAATGGATATATTTATACAACAAATTAGAAACTTACAGGAAAATGCATTTGACATGTCTCACGCATTGTTTGGCAGACGCTTGAAAGAGATGTGTCTTTGGGAAAGCCTTCTTGATAAATTCCCCCACTGCCCCAAAAAATAATAATAATGTCTTCTCTCCTTTTTTCCTGAAAGAAACTTTTGGAACTTTCAAGAAAATGCAATTGGCAGGTGTAAGGCTAGGCTACCCTCCCTTTGCAAGCAACCACCTTTCCTGGTAGACATGCATAAAAAATGTGGAAGGAAAGAAAAGACACTTAGAATGGTTAAAAATAATCCTCCACCCCCCATATGTGATCTCTTGGAATGATATATAATTTTCGGGGTTGAAAGAATCAGTGATATGAATGTTCAGCTTCTTCCAAAGAAAATGTATATAAACATAAACAACATATCTACCATTACTACATAGTTATCTTATTTGAAATATGAGATATGTAAATCAGTGTTAGTAAGACTCCCATTACTTAACCAAAGGTCAAACTTATGACATGGTTACTAACATCGTATTATAGGGGTATAAATTTCAAACTCACTTTCATCTACCATTCAATGTTTAACAAAAATGAAAGTTATAGTGAGTAAAAATTGTGAATAGATTTAGTTTTCATGATAAGATGGATGCATAGTGCTCTTGGCACTATTCTCAATAACACCAAACTAAAAAATATATTTAAACCCCTTTTTTGTTTTTTTTTGCAGCCTTCGGGGGTGAAATAATTTTATTTATTCATTATCACATCTATATTGGAAAAGTTTGATATTTATGTTATTAGGAAAATTTTATATTAAGTTAAGATCAATTTATTTTAGTACATTATTCCATATCTCCCAATAGTTATGACCATTTATTAATTTAGTTCTAGATGATAAATTTATAGCATATGATTTAATTGATGAAATTTTAATAATATAAGTAAAATATTTAGAATATAATTTCTCTTAAGATATGTTATTTAACTCAAAGTGAATTGTGTTAACATTAAATTTATTCTAGCACATTCATAATTAATTCTATCTATGTCTTTCTAAGAGTAATAGAATTCATCATCCTTAAAATGATAATAAAGGTTAAGCATTAGTCATATAGATTGTAATACTTGATTTATTTGGGACAACTTATACAACTATGAAAATATGATGTGGAAAAGTAAATATTATTGACGTAACAATAATAAATAGATTCAAGGACTATCACTAGTATCACCAAGTCTTTTCCACATGAATTTAACACACTAATATCATTTCTATTACAAGTGAATAGTTCAAACAAGATTCATTTCCATTCTATTTTGAATTTACATCACATTATTTTTAGTCATCTTACAACTTTATTTCAACATAATTATTAATAAAATAAACATATAAATATTGTAAAATAGTATGTACTAGGAAAATATAAAAATACCCAAACTAAATAATAGACAATAATATCAAAATTATCCACATTCTAAAACTCACAAAATTAATTTATTGGTTTAACAAAATTTAAATGGAAGGGCATGCAACCTATTTGTGGCCATACTAATATATTAATTTTCAAATTAATAATTATGAAACTATGAAATCATAATTAATTTATCATCACCCCAAACATAGAATAAGGTTAACAAGAACACTTTCATGGATAATAAACATATGTTACATCATGCATTAGAAGATTAGCGTTCCATGTCTAAAACCAATTAATAGTATTAATCACTTAAGAAAGAAAAGTGCAACTATAGTTGAGTCATTCAGTAAAACCTTTGGAATGCACAAACGAAGTTAATTTAATTTTAGAAACTTAAACTCTTATTACAAATAAGCCTATCATTAAATTATTTTACTACCTCTTGTTATAAACAACAATACTCGTAATTTCAAAGCTAATTGGGGGTGTTATTAAACACAAAATTAATGCTTTCATAACTCAAGAATATGTCTACAACTACATCAAATATTTTATCCTCAAATTCCACTAAAAGACCTTTAATATATATAGATATATAAACAATGTTGGTATGGTCAATAATAGGTGGAGCCTCAAAAACTTTTGTTGGGTATAGAGGAAGTTAATGTGGAGCTTTAGGAAAAAATTTCCACCATGCATAGTAATTAGGATAAAACTTTGAAGTTCCTCAAGGATATTCTAGACTACACCAAGTAGACCATCAAAAAAATTGTGGCCACTATCTAGGATTTTCATTAAGAACTTTGGAACATTCATGGTAAAAGGGCTAGTGAGGATAGTCAAGTTGTTGGTCACTCCAAGAAAAAAGGTAAGAAAGGAGGAAACTTTGCTTCACCCAGTGCTAAGTAGATCTAGCCCACCCATAATAGGCATTTTTTCTTTGAGGAGAAACTTCATTTCTTGGTTAAAGAGTAGTGGGCCATTAGTGGCATTTAGCTACCAAGAGAGCAATTGCTAGTTCAATCGGTTGTTGGTTTTGTCTTGTGTTCTATTTAGTTTTTTATTATTGGTTTATTTGTAGCTACCCCTTTCTTTGTTTCTTGGTGTCTCACTTCTTGTAATCCCCATTTTTAGGCTTTTTTGGTCAATGTGTAACTAGGTACAGGTCCTTCTTGACTTCAATCTAATCAAAACATTAATAAAAAAATGATCTCCAAGACCCCCTTAGAAAACCCTTCACCTATAATATGAAAATCATAAAAACTCAAAATTACAAACTTTCAATGTAATAATTCACATTAGGCTCACTAAAATTCATTTCATTCAAATGACATAACTAAATATAACATCAAACAAATATTACTCAAACCAACACATAAAAAACTGTAGTGTAGAAAAAAGTGCACCTTGCTTGATTCAGGAATAATTAATGATAAATTGGACCTAATGCAACCTTGATCTAGTGTTGTGAGGTGTTTTACACATTCACAATAGGTCTTGGGCCCCTTTTAAGCTAAATTAGGCTAACTCTACCTTAATTTGATGTTGTAAAATGAATTTATTTGCATATTCACATTAAATTTGGGAGGCTTGTAAATCAAATGGGCCTAATCTAGTGTTGTAATGTGTTTTACACATTCACATGGGATTTAAAACCCTTCTAAGCTAAATAAACTCAATTTTTCCTTAATTTAGTGTTGTAAAGTGTATTTATTTACACATTCACATTGGATTTTTGGACCTATTGCATTTATGACCTTTATATCACCACTAATAGGCCCCTATGACCTCATATTATACATCCCAAGGAATAATTTAATCAAAAACCTAACAATATAAATAAATAAACTTAATTTATGGACTCCCCAATATTTTAGTTGGAAAATTAGTTGGAAAAATAACCCCTATCAATGGGACTCATTCAACCACGATGGCGAATGAGTCCCATTTGACCTATTTTCAAGGTTTGAGTGAGAAAAACTAGGTTTTAAGTTCAAATTTCTTCAGTGGTAGCCCTAGGATGAAATTAACAGTCATGCAAGTGGATTTCCTATATAAACAAGCTTCAAAATCACTATTTCATCATAGGTTCAAGTCATCAAGTCAAACAAGCAAAAGTTAAGCACTCAAGTCTTCACAAGGTCATCAAGATAGCATTCAAGATCAATTATAATGCATTCAAGGGTAGAATTCTTTATCAATTGTTGTAAAATTTCAAGATCTATCATCATGGAAAGGTTCTAATTGCATTTCTTCATGTTCATGGTTCACTATCTTATTTCATAATTTGGTTTAATTACCTACAAGGGGTTTGACCAAGGAAAATCCCCATTCCCTAGCAATCAACATTTTCTCTCTTTCTTTGTGTGATTGTAGACTTAGGTGAGCTTTGAAGGCTTAGAGATAAATGAATAATAGGTTAGAAGGTTTTTAGAGTCATCTCCCTATTTTCTAGGTCAAAATCTTCACTAAAATGTCATCTACAACCCGGAAGGCAGAGTTTCAGATCTGGGAACCTAGAGGAATAGAAAGGGTAGACTGAGAGGTGTAGATCAAAACTTTGAATTTTTAGAAAATCCAAACTAGAATCATTGGCCACAAGTGGTGAATGAGTCCCACTGTAGGTGTTTTTCAAAGATCTTTACAGATTTGGATACCCATTTGGCTGAAAATTTCTCTGGTATAACTTTCCAGATCTGAGATTGATTTTCCCAGAATGGTGAATGAGTCCCACCATGCCCAAAAAGTAGTAATTTCAAGATTTATAGCTCATTTAGAGTTAGTTTTCATATCACATTGTGTTTTCCAACATTTCATTTCCAAGTTTAAACTTGGTGGTGAACCCATCTTCCAATCTAAAATCATACCCTAGGATACCCTATTATCATATCTCTATCTCCATTCTTTATTGGATTGAGATCTCTAAGGAATCCTTGATTGTAGCAATTATGAAATAGGATCCCTATCCTGGTGATTATGCCTCAAAGGTGGGGTGCATCCATTTCCATTGATTACATTTTGGTGAACCTTCATTTCAAATACCTCATTTTCTAATTTGGAGTTCATCATCATCCTAGATTTATCTTGCATTAACCTTGCATTAGGATTTGCATTGGTTAATTTTCATTCTAGGGTTTCAATTTTTTGCATTAGTAAAAGCTCATTTAACTTGCATTTTTGCAATTAATTTCATTGAAAATTATTGAAAAACTGCATTTGTGTCTTAGAATTACATCATACAGCATAAAAAACACAAAAAAGAACTAAATTTTTTTGAAAATTTTGAAAAGAAATCCCTACTAGGACTCATTTTCCACCTTGAGCAAATTAGTCCCTTTGTATATATTATGAATTGCATTTTATAGAGTTAAGTTATATGTTTTCAAGCTTCTGGTTACTATTGTTTTTTTTTCAATTTGATTACTTTATGTTTCATTCAAATCATTAGAAGTAGCATAATTTACATTCATGGTAATTATGGATAGCATTATATTTTTTCTATTTTCATTTTCAACATCAGTTCCTAATTCACTTAGATCAAATTGCATTCAGTGGTCATTAGAAAATGAAAACTAAAAACTAAAAAATATTGAAAGAAACAATTCAAAAAATGCTTAAATTTAGTAAAAGCATAACATCCAAGCCCTTTAGTAGTGATGACTTAGACATGTTAGATGAAGCCCTTAAGAACTTCCTCTCACTAGGATCATCCACTAAGGCTTGTTATGAAGAACCCAAACCAAGCGAAGTTAACTTAACCCTCAACCCTTTAGTAGTGATAAATTTGCAATGTTAGATGAAGACCTTGATGAGTCCATCTCTCCTAGATTATCCACTCAAGGTTTGATACAAGAGGATGCAAGAATTGACAATCATGACAATCATAATCATTCTTCTCCTGATACCTCTCCTATTAGTGACGAAGGTATCTTGGTGATAGGGGACACAATCATGGACACTCATGGAAGTCTTGTTTGTCCTCCCCCTTGGAAAGATATTATGAAACACAAAGCTGAGATCATAGCCACTACTTTAATTACTCTCCATTCATCTCCCAGCACCTCTCCTACTTTGGAAGAAATTATAGGACATGGGGATGTAAATGTACATAATCATGACAATAAAACCTTTCCTTCTCCTAATATCTTCTCTAGACAGGAAGAAGATAGTTTAGTATTAGAAGATATCCTTATTGAGACTCATGAGAATATTCTTCCTCCCTTTCCTAATGCCCCTACCATTTGGGAAGACCTATTTGAAAAAAAAAATTCAATGCCTCCCTTATGTGATGAAGCTACTTCACAAAATCTAATCTTACAATGTGATGAACCTATTGTTTTTCATTTTCCTAAAAGCTATCCTACTAGGGTAGATATTATGGCACAAGAGAATGAGACCTTGGAGAAAAAGAATTAAATCGTCAAAGAAGATATTATGGTGTTACAAGATCCCATTGATGAGAATTGCGAGGAAAGCATTATTGAACAAGGAAATACCATCATTGAAAAACAAGAAAATGTATCCATGGATCATTCCCTTACTTGCGATGAAGTCATTTTTGAAGAACCAACTTTTGAATGTCAAGAATATTTAGTTTGTAGTTTTCCTAATAACTCTCCTACTAAGGAAGGTATCATGGTGCAAGAAAATAACAGAATTATCAAACTCCTTTCAAGCAATAGTAGTGTGTCTCCCTTTGTTTATGGTAAGAAGATGATACTGGATTTCCCTTTCTTATAGATACATCAAACCAAGATCGCTGAGGTTATGAATGTACAAGTTTCCATTAGATCCCCATTGACTATTGGACCTCCTACATACCTCATGTGACATCCTAAGCATCCTTTAATTCTTCATCCATCCTCACAACAACCATGAGTTCAAAAGAAACTTGTGCTCATCTTAGAACCACCTAAAAGGCAACACAATAATGATATCATTTCACACCTACCAAGTTACAATGACATTGCTCACACATATAACAAAGTGTATACAATAAAAGCCAACCTGGAACCAAAAGGATTTATGAAGCTACTTGGGAAAATATGTGATGCTATAGAACAAGGCATCCATGTCCCTATAACGGCTAATGGTCTTGGTTATTGTTCCTCAAAACAAAAACCTTCATTTAATGTCAAAATTGTCACAAACAATTCTTCCAAGAAAAGTTTAACCTTGGTACATCCTAAATTGATAGATATCTCATGAAATATGTATCAAGGAAAAACTTCATTTACTCATCAAAATAAATAACATTAGTTGTTGCTCATTTCCATGTAATAGTTGTAGGATTATAGCCTGATCCCTATCGCATGCTTTCCATTCATCACAAGGGGCAACATATCATCATCCATTTCAGGCTCACCCTTGTCCTATACTCAGTGGGGGCAAGGGGGTTAGTTATCCTTCTCCTTGTATGTCACTTTTCATTGTCCCTTTTGGCTCGTCATTAACCTTTCATGCATATCTAAGAGAAATCTTGGGATGTGGATGGCATGCCTTCAGTTCGCTCACATGTGACATACTTATCCATGATGTAGCTTCATTTGGAAACATACGACTTGGCATAGGGATTTTTGAGTTGGCTATCATGTCTTCTTTCATTTATCATTGGCCACTTTAAAGCAATTTCTCACAATGATAGTGTAGCAACCGCTTTAAAGTGGGGGCATCTATAGATCACATATTTTGGCAAAATTTTCATGGTGTGATTTTTTTTTTCTTGTGATGTGTCCTCTTCTTGGTGGTGTCATTGGGTTTGATTCCATCCAAGAGTGTACGATCTAGTAACATGGAATTATACGAATGAGGCGTTCGATGAGAAATGATCTGACACTTTTGACTTATCCTCTCTTGGATATATTAGGCACAATGCTCCCTATGAAGAAGACCTTACATGAACGAAGAAAAATACCCTTTAACAAAACTTTTACATGAAATTTACAAAAGTATTTTCATTGTGGTGCCTTATCTCAAATTTATCAGGAGGATAAATTTAGTATGGTTAGTATGATGGGAAGCTGACACACCAGCATAAATTTCTCATTATACGGTGGGACCGACACACTCGCATGACTTTCTCACTAAACCACTTCTTTGAGACAACTCACCCTACAAATGATTTGATGTTTTGTGACCCCAGAGTGAGCATATCTTTGATCCATTTCATTTTCACTATTCATTCTTATTTCTTTTAGTTCTTGACATTGCATGATTATGTATCTTATTTTGTTACATATTATACACCTTGTGTGTGTCCTTTTGTGCTTATGTTGGTTTAACGTAGGATCTTAGATCATGGCGCTTGACCACCTTCTTGATCTTTGTCATCCTTTGTCATCCACATTGGTATGATTGGACCCCTCTTGAATGTCTACTTTAGTGTGAGTTTGAAGCAAGTTCATCCTCTCACTAAAGTGGGGCTAAATGTAGTGTAGAAAAAAGTGCACCTTACTTGATTTAGGAATAATTAATGATGAATTTTACCTAATTCCACCTTGATCTAGTGTTGTGAGGTGTTTTACACATCCACATTAGGTCCTGGGTCCTTTTTAAACTAAATGAGCCAAACTTTTCCTTAATTTAATGTTGTAAAATCTATTTATTCACATCTTCACATTAAATTTGGGAGGCTTGTAAATCAAGTGGACCTAATCTAGTGTTGTAATGTGTTCTACACATTCACATGGGATTTAGGACCCTTGTAAGATAAATAGACTCACTTTTTCCTTAATTTAGTGATGTAAAGTGTATTTATTTACACTCAAATTAAATTTTGGGACCTATTGCATTTATGACCTTTATATCATCACTAATAGGCCCCTATGGCTTGATATTATGCATCCTAAGGCACAATTTAATCAAAACCTAGCAATATAAATAAACGAACTTAATTTATGCACTCCTTGACATTCTAGGTAGAAAAATAGCCCTTGTGGGACCCATTCATCCAGGATGGCGAATGAGTCCCATTTGAGCTATTTTTGAGGTTTGAGTGGGAAAAACTAGGTTTTAAGTTCAAATTTCTTCAATGTTAGCCTTGGGGATCCAATTAACGATCATGTGAGTGGATTGACTATATAAAAAAGCTTCAAAATCATTATTTCATCATAGGTTCAAGTCATCAAGTCAAGCAAGCAAAAGTTAAGCACTTTAAGTCTTCACAAGGTCATTAAGATAGCATTCAAGATCAATACTAAGGCATTCAAAGGTAGAATTCTTCATCAATTGTTGCAGCGTTTCAAGATCTATCATCAGGTAAGGTTTTAATTATGGTACTTCATGTTCATGCTTCATTATCGTATTTCATCATTCAGTTTAATTACCTACAAGGGGTTTGACTAAGGCAAACCCCCATTCCCTATAAATCAACATTTTCGCTCTCTTTCTTTGTGTGATTACAGATATAGGTGCTTTGAAGGCTTGGAGATGATTGAAGAATAGGTTACAAGGTTCTTAGAGACATCTCCCTATTTGTTAGGTCAAAATCTTCACGTAAAGGCCATCTACAAGCCCAAAGACAGAGTTTTGAATTTGGGAACCTAGAGGAATAGAAAGAGTAGACTGTGAGGTGCAGATTAGAACTTTGAATTTTGAGAAAAGCCAAATTGGACTCATTTGCCACAAGTGGCGAATGAGTTCCACTTTCGGTATTTTTAAGAGATCTTTACATATTTTGATACCCATTTGATCAAAACTTGCTCTGGTACAGTTTTCCATAACTGAGATTGATTCACCCATAATGGCGAATGAGTCCCACCAGGCCTAAAATGTAGCAATTTCAAGATTTCAAAGCTCCATTCCATCTCTCTCCAATTTCTAGGTGCACACTTTCAGTTTTATAGTTTTTTGTTTTGTTTCATTTACTTTTCTAGCTCATTTAGAATTACTTTGCATATCACACTGTTTTTTTTAACATTTTCTTTTGCAAGTTTAAACTTGGTGGTGATCCCCTCTTCTAATCTAAAATCATACCCTAGGATACCCTATTGTTAGATCTCTCTCTCCATTCTTTATTGGATTGAGATATCTAAGGTGTCATTGAGTGTAGTAAGTGTGAAATAGGATCCCTATACTTGTGTTTATACCTCAAAGGTGGGGAGCTTCCATTTCCATTGATTACAAAACCTTACAATGATTATATGTGATGTGATGATAGATGGAATTTGGTTGCTCATCAAATTAGTAGCATGATGGTAATATTAAGATGATAGCTTGATAAACTTACAACATAAGGCTATAAAATGAAATATTGATAGAAAATTGGACAACATAACAATATGATAAAATTAGATGCCCAAATGGGATGAGAGGCCTTCAATTTATAGTTTTTTAAGAGAGAAATGAAGGACCAAGATGGATTAGTTAGTGGACAACTGAGATTGAATTAGGATGAGTGTATGGATTGAAGTTGTAGTCGTGTGACAAATTTCCTATGAGGTGTAAGAGCAAGGATTGACGAATGAAGGGTTCACAATTGATGAGATCTCTCAAGCAAGGGAGATTCTGACAAATGAGAAAATGGGATTAATTGGAAAAGATGGATAGAATGATCAATGATTGTGATTGATAGAGGAAACAAGGGATAGATAAGATTCAGTGGTATTAGTTAAGAAAGGTATCTCGAGAGGAAAGTCGGGATTTGATTTCTAAAAAATGCAATACTTGCTTTCTAGAAGATACACTATTTGTTTTGTTGCACAATCTCAAGAAGGTGGGGAATTTAAAATTAGGACTTATTTGAAATTAAGATTCTTGTCATAGGTGTATAAGATAGGGAATAATTAGGCTAAATCAATCAATTAATTATTCATCAATTATTTAATTTAATAGAAATATTTTTAAAATAAGGCTGACTTAATTAAATAAATAAATAGTTTATCTAATTATAATGGAAGATAAAAGTGAAGTTAAACTTAATTAAACAAATTTATTTAATTAAGAATGAAGGATAAAGGTATTAGAGAAATTAAATAAATTGGTTAGAATAGAGCAAAATCAAGTGTGGTCAAATAAATGCATACATATATATCTACCCATAAAACTACTCAAATATAAGAAATATAAATATAAAAATTTCTCATATAATAAGAAGTTAATAATAATTCATTATGATCAATATATAAATTTATTAAACTATTTTTCATAATAAACACAAAGCTAAATTAAAAAACGTGAATTTACAAATTTCTTCCATTACAGATCTATATTAATAAAGCGTTAACATTAACTATTGAAAACAATATTCTTGTTCCAATTATGCAATTATTTTCTGTTTTGACTAGTCCCGTAATGATAAATGTGGACCTTTGCCTTGATCGTCACGCCATCTCGTGACAGAAGAATCCATTACAGGTGGTAAGGAAAGTGCCACGTCACAGTAAGAAGATTTTCTAAATTGAAAGCTAAAAGTAAAGGCAGGGATACCACGGGTGCATTCAGCCAAGCGTAATGAACGGCTTGATTTGATTGGCATCACATGTCGACAGCTTGAGGAATAATCTCGTAGAGTCGTGAAGAGGCATCAATAATTCATCCTCGGATAGTCCTTGTAAATATCAAGGAAAGACATTTCACCTTCGCTATTAAGAAGAATTATACGTAGATTTGTCAGATATCGGGTTAATATTTAAATGCTACACATCAAATAGAAGGGAAAAAAAATTCTCGAGTTACTCGGTACGCGAAGATTCACTCCTATCAGCTTGCGTTCATTTCGATTTTCCATTTTTCAATTTTGTCTATAATGAGTCTCAGACTTCAGTCTAGCTGGGAATGGCTTATGCTATGATTAATAGGCCGGGCTTAACCGGCACACTCTAAGCAGCTGTCTGCTTAGGTGGCCGGAGCCATGTGGGGCCCTCTTAACTCTTTTTTCACTTCCGTAGAGTTTCCTTTACCCGAGGCCAGTCTCCGTTGCCGTAGCATTCTACCGTTCAGTTCAGATTTGACGTTCCGTTCCCGCACCAGTTCGCTGTTGTCGTTCCCACTGGTCGAAGGATTCAACCGTTTCTTTGAGATACGTCTGGGGTTTTATAGTTATGAAGAAAGACATAAAAAAACATTGGTTGACTGTATTTTACAATCTCTCACGCCCAGTTCTCCAATGCCTTGTGTTTCATTATAAGTAATAGCCCTGGCATTCGTTATTGGACTAAGTTTAATCCCACATTCGTTCTCCCTAAAGATTGGGGTGGGTGCAACTCTATATCTAAAAATCCCGTAAATTTGCCGTGGTTTCACAGGTCAAGTGATAAAAAATAAAAACTAAAATTATGTCATAATAATTATTTAATTAAAAGATTTGTATATTAAGATTATATTAGTTATCAACATTTATAATTTTAATGTTTTTTAATTAGTATTATTTATATTTAATAATTTTTAATGATTGTTGTTAAAATATATTTAATAATATATTTTTTATGCGTAATATTTTTAATGATTATTATTAATATTTGATAAAATATGTATTTAATGATGTTATTGTATTTAGTTGATTTATTTTAAGGAAGAAAAATATTATTTATTTTAAAAAGTAAATTTTATATAAGATTAGGATTTATAAGAAGATTAATATACAAATTAAATAAATTAAATGTGATGCTTACTAAAATCACCCTCCGACCCATCCTAGAAAGGGCCTCCCACCCACCCCAACTTTATTCTCGTTTCATTCTACCTACAATGGCAAAACAGCGACAATAAAACACTTTTCTCTTTGTCAATAGTGGCAACAAAACACAAAAAGTGGATAGCTTCAGAACTAGAATTGGAACTGTAAGAGATGTTGTTATGGGTGCTACCTTTGCTTCTGACTCTACTGGTTAAACTAAGTCACCTGGTTCATCGACTGGATCTACTACAATTGCTTCATCGACATCTGAGCTGCTACCTTTGTATTTACCTCTATAGGATCTACCACTACTGGGTCCACTGCTTAGCAACAATTAGTTGTATGGGTCCTTGCCTCCCAACTATTTGAATTGTCATCCCTCACCCCCGATAATGAACTAGTCTACTCAGTAGTCAACTACTATCCTTCGAGAAAGAGGGAGTGAATGAAGGACTACAAAGGGACCTAACTAGTTGTAAGCATCACATTTAATTTATTTAATTTGTATATTAATCTTCTTATAAATCCTAATCTTATATAAAATTTACTTTTTAAAATAAATCATAATAAATAATATTTTCTTCCTTAAAATAAATCAACTAAATACAATAACATCATTAAATACATATTTTATCAAATATTAGTAATAAAAGATGTAGATGACTATTTAAAGTGTTGGAGATTTGAGATTAGATTTTATAAATTCTTTAAAATACATAAATAATTTTTATTTTTTTCTACAAAATAGAACTAGTGGACAAGCCTAAATCTATAGTTGTAAGAATCAACTAGCAAAAAATCAATTCTTGGAATTCACTCACTTCTATCTTCTAGCATTTACATCTCAATAAGGATAATAAAGATACAAGCCTAAACCATTAATCCTTGAGGATTATAGAGAAAAATAAAATAAGGTGAACAAATAAAATTGTTCATTTATTTACAAGATAATAAGAATAATAATATCCAAGGTAAGCAAACTAAAGAACAAGTCAATACAGGCCAAGGTTCAATTTAACAATAACAAGTTGGTGATGTTCATTAAGATATTCCATGTGCCTTAACATTCATACGCCCAACTCCACAAAAGAAAGAGAAAGATGAAAAATCATAGGTTAGGAAAGAAAGTGAGCAAGTAAAGAAGTATCTTAGCTAGATATTTATTTTCAATAGCCACAACAACAACAACAACAAATGAGAGATTATTTTGCATTGGTGTGTATTTGGTTAGAAGTAAACATACAACATAGGTAATCAATAGTAAAGCTTGCATCATATCAATTATTGATACACCTAGAGCTAGAAAGAAGAAAATGATCTATCTACAATAATAAGGGAAGCTACAAGTTCTAGGATAGATGAAATAGTTAGTCCTATTACATTGCAAAAAATGATAGAGACCTAAGAGATGAAGAATGCCATATGACTACAATAAATTTTAGACCACATTAGAGAACAAAAAAATCAAGTCCAAATAATGAATACTATTGTGTCAAGAATGAAGAAGGATAAAAAGAGGTCAAGAAGAAAAATTAAAGGAGCAAGTTGCAAAAATCGAAGCATATATCAAGTAACTAGTTGCTCCCTTACAAATAGTAGCTAAGTCTATTAATCCTATATTGATCATCTCTTAGTTAGAGGCATCATCTTTAGCAAAAATGAAATGTATTGCTAAAGTAACAAAGGATTGGGATAATGAGTTGAGTGATAAAGACATGCAAAATGATAGTTGAAGCTGCAAATTCTTAGGTAAATTCAAGACATTGAAGGGAAAAAGAATTAATTAACTAAGGATTTCTAAGAAGAATAAGAGATAAATGATCAAAATATTCCTCACTTGACTTTCATTGAAAATTTAAATGCTCAAGTGTTAATTAAGGAGAAAATTTTAGATCAGGAAGCTTTTAAATAGTCTAAAATGTAGACAAAAATCATCAATTTTAAAAATGAATTGATTGCCAAATATCTAGAAATGCTCAACCAATTGAGAAGTCAAGTGTTGTATGTGTAATATGAAAATCATATAATCTTAGAGGAATTAATTATACAATATTTGAGTATAGATAATAATTGAAAGATACTAAAAGTTTGAAAAAAAATCAATTAAATAAGTTAAGACCAACCTCCATAGACCTTGGACTTAGAAATAATGGATAGAATGATGAAATTGAGAACCCTACTCAAAACTTATGAAAAGATGTTCGTAGAAAGAAGACAAAATTTGAAATATTTCTTTTAGGCTTTCATTTATGTAGAAATTCATGTATGGGTTTTTCAAAGGACCTAACATGGACTTAGTCTAGTGTTGACAACATTTGTGGACTATGGGCATAGAGAAGCAAAAAAGGACAAGACTACAATTGAAGGAATTTCTAATGCAAAAGATAAAAATTCTTGATTTTTTAGTGTTAAGCATTCTACTTCACCCTATTTTGTTTTAAAGTTCATATTTCACAAGATATTTTTCAAACTAGGCATTGAGCCTTGGAACTTGTGTCATTTTAATATACTTTTATAATTTGTTGTTGAAATAACATCAACAACTGGAGAGTGATTACTAATAACAAACCAACATATATGATGAAGAACATTCTACAACTCTTTTTCATCCTAATGATGGATCACAAAGTGTGATATGAAATGTTACTACAAATAAACTGGACATAGTTTAATCCAAAAAAAACACTCTCATCATTATGCATTGTGGAAATCCAATGTCTTTAAATGAAGAACATTATTTTTAGCCTCCAATTTTAGAATCTCGAAATGAAAATAAGATAGAACATCAATGTCATCCACAAGAATATTAGAACTAATATTTTTTCTAACAACCTTCAAAATAGAAGGATCCACATGGTACTTAAAACAAAGAGCTAGGTTCAAATATTATGATCATCACTATCAATAATCACATCTTTCTACTAGTGTCAACTATGATATTCAAAGGATAACTTATTAAACATACCTTCCTTGTGAGCATTGAGATTACTAAAAGTTTTGGATTCATCATCAATACACTTTGTTATGTATTTCATCCTTTTATGCAACTATAACCCCACATTATTGGCCACCATAGTAATCAAAGAATAAGCTCTTTTCTATTGCACACTAAAAGGTTTCCAAAGGATTCAAGATTTCATTAAACTTGATAGATTTACAAGACTAGCTTTAGATGAACAAGCCCTATTTGAAGCAAGAAGATAACTCTTACCATTCACTATCTAACACAACAAACAAAATCTCAGATATATTTTATCTAATTGAAGATCTTCTAACCCTTTGGAAGTCCTTAATAAATCACTAATCCTTCCACAATGGACCAAAAAATAGTAGAGCCAAAATACTTAATATAAAACTTACTAAATGAAATTTCTTAATAATAGAGATTAGATCAATTTTCACTTTGCTTAAGGATAGGCTTTAAACCCCACTTAATGTAAAAGAAACTCCATAAACAATAATATTTTTTAAATCCCAAGAGATTGCATAAATCTTTCTACTTTCCCTATTATCTAACCAAAAAATATATAATAAATTTATTTAACTGATTGACCTTAAAAGCACCCAACAAACATAAAGAGAAATATATTTTTTAAAAGATTAAAAAAAAATTACATAGTTAAAATTGGCTAGCCAAAGAAAAGAACACAATTTTAAAATCTATAAATTAATTCCACTTGTTTAGGAGGGAATAAATGAAAAGAGACCCTATAATATCCTATAATCACATTAGTACTAAAGCAACAACAACTTTTTTCATTTTTTTAGATGCGACCTTAAATTCTAAAGTCAAACAATAAATATAAATATGAAGTGCAACTTTATGTTATGCAATAAATTACAATGAATCAACATATAAATTGTCCCCATATTTATTTTAAAAGTTTGATAGATGTTATAATTAATATTTGTGGATATATTATCTTTGAGGTAATGTAAGAATTTGATTTGTGTGACACATGAAATATCTTGTTGAATATCACCAACTTGTTATTATTGAATTGAACCTTGGTCCTTATTGACTCGTTCTTTAGTTTTCTTATCTTGGATATTAGTATTTTTATTATCTTGTAAATCAATGGACAATTTTATTTGTTCACCTTATTTTTTTCTCTATAATTCTCAAGGATTAATGGTTTAGACTTCTATCCTTATTATCATTATTGAGATGTAAGGATTAATGATTTAAGCTTGTACACTAGTTCTATTTTGTAGACATGTATCTAAACCAAAGAAACAAAATATTTTGTTTATGTATTTTAAAATTTTTATAGAATCTAATTTTAAATCTCCAACACTTTTAATAATCATCTACATCTCTTATAATATATTTGTATGATTAACTTTTAAAATAAATGTCACCTTTAATTTATTTAATGTTAATATTAATATTATTATAAATCCTAATCTTATATAAAATTTACTTTTTCCAAATAAATCATAATAAATAATATTTTTCTTCATTAAAATAAGTTAACTAAATACAATAATATCATTAAATATATATTTTGTTAAATATTAATAATAATCATAAAAAATATTAAATATAAATAATAATATTAAAAATATTAAATATAAAGAATACCCATTACAAAAACATTAAAATTATAAATATTAATAAATAATATAATTTTAATATAAAAAACTTTTAATTAAATTAATTAGTAAGTATTATAATTTTAATATACAAATCTTTTAATTAAATAATAATTAATTTGTATATAATGATATAAATATAATATTTTTATTTTATATTATTTTGTATGTGTACCCACGGCACATCACGGCATATCTTTCACAGGATTTCTTTCATATAGAGCTGCACCCACCCGAATCCGTCCAAAGAACGAATGTGGGATTAAACTTGTCCAAAAAATGAATGCCAGGCCGATTACAGGCATTGGAGAACTGGGAGTGAGCGAAGGCTGTAAAATACACAGCCAACCAATTGTTTTTAATGTGTTTCTTCATAGCTATAAAACCCCAGACATATATCGGACTAACGGTTGAATCCTTCAAACAGTGTGAATACAACAGCAAACTGGTGCGGAACGGGAACGGCAAATCTGAACTGCAACGGAGACTGGCCTCGGGTTAAAGAAACTCTACGGAAATGAAAAAGGGGGTTAAAGGGGCCCCACATGGACCTGGCCACCTAAGCAGACAGCTGCTTAGAGTGTGCCGGTTAAGCCGGCCCTGATTAATATTCAATTAAATTTGTATAATAAAATATTTGAATTTTCAAGATATCCGCGACAGTCGAAAAGCAGGGTTGGGACTAAAATTTGGGAAACCATTGACCATGCTTAAGCAAGTCAAAGACAGCTAAAGAGAAGGTTCTCAGGCAGTCAAGCGCACGAGCGTTTGACTGTGGATTGTTGCAATAAGAAACGCCATTCTCTGCATAACACTGCGCTTCCTTTGTGTGCTTGGAAAACAGGGTATGCTGTTACTGTTTTGGAAATAAACAATAGAATGGAAGCTATCGCTTCCACGAAGTCCATAGCCGCTCTGGCTCTCATCCTCCTATCTGGTGTATATTTTGGTTCCGCGCAACCAGGTGCTTCTCTAATTTCTCAGTAATTCTTTATCCATTTCTTGTAGCAATTCCACGTGTAATTTTATTTCCCTCTTTTAACGTAGGATTTCTGAGCATTGCTTGCGGTGGAAAAGAAGTTCACACAGATAAAGAAACCGGTATAACATGGATTCCTGATGATAATTACATCCAAGGCGGTCACAGGGAAGACTTAAATAATTCTGATCTACAATTTTCCCTGCAAAGTTTCCGAGTGTTCCCCAAGCCTCTCCGCAAGTCTTGCTATCACCTGCCCATCACCCCTAACGTGCCTTTCTTTTTAAGATTATATTTCGTGGGAGTCAATTCCAGTGACCCAATTCCATTTAAGTATTCTATCGAGACACAGGACATGTTAAGCTTAAGAAATATAGCAAATCTAACGACAGGTCCACAACGGAGTGAGAAGATCTTGATGACCGGTGGGAAAGTGCTGTATATATGCTTGATCCGAACCTCAGATCATTTCGATCCACTTATTTCTTCTATTGAGCTCAGATCTCTTCTACAGGGGATGTATAATCTGGTTAAGCCTGGATTAATGTTGCATTATAAAGCAAGATATAGTTTCGGCTCATCTAACCTTGTAAGGTAAATCTTCACACCACAAGTCTTCTTTTCTTATCCGAACATTTACGAACATTCACCTTTTTTAATTGATTTTAAAAACATTAATTATTTAGGTACCCTGATGACCGATTCGACCGGCTTTGGCTTCCTCAGGCAATTCCAAAAGCAGAGAATGTTACCTCGGCGGAGGAAATTTCAACAAAGCATACTGATGATTTTCCACCATCTGTTGTCATGCAAACAGGGGTGGCCACATGGAGGGACAGGATAGATATTACTTGGGAAGAAGCCTTTGACAAATCACTGCTGTTATTGTATTTTGCAGAGATCAGGAATTCCTCTGAGTCCAGTATTTTCCGCATTCTCATATACAACGTATACACATCTGAAAACTTTAAGCTCCTCAGAAATCGGTCTGCGATAGAAAAGTCCATCTTAACTAGCCAACCAATTAACTCCTTCACATTGGTCAAGGGCTCTAGTTCTACCAGCGGTCCTATAATCAATGGTTTCGAGTTGTACCAAATAGTTGATACAGCAAATCCAACTTATTTCCAAGATGGTGATAACGCAACTCCTTCCTTTCTTTAATATGTTTGCTAAAATATCGATATTATAATTCAAGCTTTTATAAAACCATCAGATTGATTAACCTGCAGTTCAAGCTCTTGCTAAAGTGAAAACAAGATTTAACCTAAGTAATTGGGTTTCCGATCCATGCTTTGTTATTCCGTGGGATGGAATCAAGTGTAATAACAGTACTTCAATGGTCAGGGTTCTAGAAATGTAAGTTTACGTCATACAATCATTATTCTTCAACATTCCTCTTTTAATGTGTGTTCGAAGAAAGTTAACGAGAAAGCGCTTCACAAAACTATTCTTATGTTGTGGTATTCAGCAACTTATCGGGAAAGAATCTGACAGGATCAATTCCTACAAGCCTTGCCAACTTGACTGCGCTGATTAATATGTAAGTCAAAAATTCTATTTTTACTTTCGATCTGTATGCAGCCATGATTCATTGCGAATAGAAACACTAAAACTTCGTGGGAACTAAATATCGTTAATAACCTCTGGAATGAAGATACAAAGATAGTTCAACTATTAAACACATATCTAGCCTGATGTTAAATATAGAATTTCCACCTGACTGAGAAAGATTGAAACCTGGATATTATAGAATGAGCATAACTTAGACTTTGTTCACTCTATTCGAGTATGTGATCAGATCGCTTGCCAATAATTACCTCACGGGAAGCTTGCCCAATTTATCCCAGTTAGTCCGGTTGGAGAGACTGTACGTCACTCATCCCCAAACTCCTCAAAATTTTCTGCCTATGCATTTTAAATTACAAACAATTAGCAAATAGCGATTATCACTATGAATGATTGTGCAGGCATTTACAAAACAACAGCTTAAAGGGAAAAGTTCCAGACTGGCTCTCTGAGCTGCATAATCTGAAAGAGTTGTACGTCTATATGTGCACTAGAATTTCAGAGGAAATGTAGCAGTAGAATATCGCAAAAGTTCTATATTGATTGCCTCTTTTTTTGTGACAGGTTCATAGGAAACAATAATTTCAGTGGTGTTATTCCTCAAAAACTTGTGGATGCCACTTTGTTGAATCTCACGTAATTTGATATTTTATTCAATTTTTTTTAATTTTTTTTTTTAACAAAGATCCAAACGCAACTTTTCTTCATAACTTTTTTGTTCTTCACCATCGATCTCAGGAATAAGATTTCCTAAAGCAAAATTATGCGTAGTTCGACTTAATTTTAATATGGTGCAGATATGAAGGCAACAACCATCTTTGTGTGAGAAAGGGGGAATGCCGAAGGTCTTTCCATTCAAATAAGCGCAAGGGGAACACTCTAGCAGTAGCAGTAGTATTGGGTCCAATTACGATAGCAGGTTTTCTATTGTTGCTGGGTATTATCATTTATCGAAAGAAATTAAGGAGAAAAGACATTGCCAATTCAGGTACTCAAGGCTCCGATCCAGGGCACATGGAATCTAACTACGTGCGTGGCCAAGGTAAGGAAATGTTCTCGTATTTAATTTCCTAATGAGCTACTCTGATGTTATTTACTGTAAGAAAAGCAATTGTGTGCAATATGGGTATTGATAGAGGAAACTTACTAAAGGCATAATTCAAGGATATATATATAGGAAGAGGCAGAGGTTCCTAATGAGCTACTCTGATGTTATTTACTATAAGAAAACAATTGTGTGCAATATGGGTATTGATAGAGGAAAAGTACTAAAGGCATTATATATATATATATATATGAAGAGACACAAGTGTAGAAAAAACAAAACAAAACAGAACAGAACAGAACAGAGAGCAAAAACAGTGATAAAATAGAGAAGGTGTAAATGTTTATATTTCAAAATTACATAAATTTCATAACATTCATAGATCACATTATATATTAAGTCAATTTACATTCATAGATCACATTATATATTAAGTCAATACATAGAGCTACTGCTCTTTCTTGTGATCAGAAAATATCATAAATATACTATTTTGTTTCATGGGTTGTCCAAGCTGTTGCTATGGAAATATTCTGGTTGTTTTTTCTAACTATTATTAAAGTTTTCAAAGTTGTCACAAAGTTGTCATCTTCACAAAAAGTCACCTACAAGTCGGAATTCAGAGTTTCAGACTTAGAGATCGGAAGGGAGAGAAGTTATAGAAGATTACTAGAGGATATCGGAGTTTCAAATCAACCTTGATACTAGGATTAAATCACCACAACTAGCATATGAGTCCCAATATACCCATTTTTTCAATAATTTTCTGTAGATCCTAGTTTAGTAGTTATAGATTCTGGACTCAACCCAAAACCCTAAATTGGGACTAAATCATCCAATGTAGCATATGAGTCCTAGTGTACATTAAAATTTAGAATTTCAAGATTGTAGACCTTGTTTAGTGTTTCTTTAGTTTTCCATCCCAACCCTAGTCCATTCCTCAATTAGGTAAATTGGTTGAGGGATCATGGTTTCCTTGAATGAACTAAAGTGAAATAGGTGCCCTATCCCTTATGTTCGATCTCCTAAAAGGTGGAGCACCCTATTTCCCAATGTTCACCTTGAATGAACTAGAGCCAAAATAGGGTCCCCTTAGTTGTCTATCTTCTAAAAGTTTAGTCCCCCCTTATTTCCTATGTTTCACTTCTTATTTCTCATTCTTGAAATGTTAATTTGCATGTCCTTATGCTACCAAAATTTGCATAGATCTATAAACTATAGTATCTTTCCTCTAAGGGTCAATGTGATGAAAATTAAAGTATGTATGCTTCAAATTTAATGAATAATAGTATGTCCTTGAATCAATTTTTTGAAATCTAATTTGTTTAAAAAAACATAAAATCCTAAAGGTTCATAGTAGTTCTTAGGAGGCTTTATGAGATTATCTTTTCCTTTCACCTAGTAGTAAATTGTTTGTGAATTCCATGATCTTTGCAAAATGTTAGGAAGTCATTTGAGATGTACTTATCACCTCTATCTATTCTTAATTATTTGATTTAGTGCCCATTTTTCTTCTCCACAAGAGCCTTAAATTGGCAAAAGAAATCAAACGTTTCATTCTTATGGCATAGAAGTTGACCCATGTTTTTCTTGTGTAACCATCAATGAATGTCATCAATTATTATCTTCCACCAATTAACGGTGTTTTCATAGGACCACACAAGTTTGAATGGACAATTTATAATGGTGCATTTGCCCTTATTGTCCTTCCTACTACAAATGATTTTCTATGTTGTTTTCCCAAAATGCATCCTTCTCACACTCTTGCTAGTTTTTCTATGAGTGGAAATCCCCTTACCATGTTTTTCCTATGTAATAGATTTAAACCTCCAATGTTTAGGTGTTGAAAACATAGATACTAAAAAAATTTCATCTTTAATTTTTTCTTAAAATATTGTTTGTGTGACTGATACAACTTTTCCTTTATCTACAAGTTGTTGTGTTTGAGAAAATTCTACCTTCAAATTTAGTCATATCCTTAGTGCAAGCATTTTATTATTTGTAATTTGTACTTTTATAATAAGATGATTGGTTGGATATTTATCTAATATTATGCATTCTCCATTTTTAAGAAACTCTATACCCATTTTGAATGAGCTACCAAATGCTCATCAATTTTTTTTTTTAAGATACAAACAAAATATACATCAGAGGGGAACTTTTTCTCCACCTTATTGGTGAGAATGTTGACATTTCCTTTTCCCATGAATAAAAATTTGTTATCATTTCGCAATGTGACATATAATTTTATATTTCAATCTAAACTAGAAATCATTTTTATGTTACCAATCATATGATCACTACATCCATAATCTAAAAGCCATACATCCTTTTGATTTTCTTGCACAACATTACAAGATCAAGACATACTACCCTATTTTCGGTATTCTTTTTGAAAATTTCCATTTTGCTGCCTAGTATCTCATGTCTCTTTTGACATTCATTTGAATAATTCCAATATTTTTTGCAATAATGACATTGGACTTGTGATTTTTCATACCTTTGATCTTAGCATTTATTTTGATTTAAAGTTTGGTTGGTGCCTCTTCCACCAGAGTTTGATGGCCTGGTTCTTCCACATCCATATGAGTTTCTTCCTCTTCCTCTTGAATTTGATTGATCTCTACCTCTACCATGGCTAATTAAAGTGTAAGTTTCGAAAGTATGCTCCAAAGATGGATTTTTTATTTTGTTTATCCTAAATCATGTGAAATGAGAGATGCATGTAATTCATCCACTGAAAATTGAGAGAGATTTTTTGTCTCTTCTATGGCCACAATAATATTCTCAAACCTTGTAGGTAGACTTCCCAAAATATTTGCAACAACTTTTCTTTATTTAAGTGTCTCACCATGAGACCTGATTTGATTAACCAATCCAATTATTTGTATAATCAGTGAATCTATTGATTCAGACTCCTTCATTCATATTGTCTCACAATATATTCTCAACATTTGTAGCTTTGTTGTCTTCACCTTGGCCATTTCCTTGTATGTTGTTTGTAGAATATCCCATAATTATTTTGATTTTATTGCTACTACAAACCTTGGAAATATGTTGCCATGGATTGCTTGGAAAATATAAAAGAGAGATTTAGAATCCTTCTCTTTGTTGTCCCTTACTAAATCCTTCTCTATTTGATTTAATGCATTGTATCTCACTGCCTTTGTTGGTTCTTGGTAAGCATTTTCAATGAGTTTCCAAATGTCTTGAGAACAAAATAATTCCTTCATTGCAATTGACCAATAATCATAGTTCTTTCCCTTGTATTAAAGAATTTTTGGGTTTTTCAAACTTGTGCTTAGAGATGTCATTGATGACTACAAATCTATGTGTTGAGCAAACCTTAAATTTTTAAAAATATTTCTTGAAATCATTTAGCCCAAAAAACCTTAGGCTTTGATACCATGTGAAGAAAGACGGAGAGGAGTAGAAAAATTAAACATAATAGAATAGAGAGAAAAAAAAAGATATAAAATGAAGAGGAGTTGCAAATGTTTATATTTTAAATTACATTAAATTCATTAGATTCATAGATCACATTAAATATTAAACCTATACATAGAGTTACTACTCTTTCTTGTGTTTAGAAAATACCATCAATATGATCCTCTATTTCACTGGCTGTCCAAGCTACTACTGCAAAAATATTATGACTATTTCTTCTAATTGTTGCTACAACAACACTAGTTGCTTTGCCTTTTCATACATTCATTTGTCAACAAAAATGACTTTCTAGAAGCTATGTATATGCTCAACAAGACGGGAAAACAAAATACATTTAATTGTGCTAGCTAGAAAATCTTGTTTAAGAAGATTATGCATTTTAATTTTTATTTGAATTCATTCTCGGTTAAAAATTGTAAAATATTAGTTAGAAGTTATAAAATATTATTTAAAAGTTGTAAAATATTATTTAAATAGATTTAACCAGAGAAATGAAACTTCACACATGTGAACAAAATTTGAGAGATATGCTGAAAACAAACAAAAAGAAAAATCTACGAGATATGGATATGGATATGGATATGTATATATATATATATATATATCGATTACATCAATCTAATCAACGAATTTAGCTAAAGTGCAGACGACTTGACTGTTTCGGTTCCAACTACACCAAAGTCTCGTTCGTTCTCTCTCGACGAGATGATGACAGCTACTAAAAACTTTAGCAACAAGATTGGACAAGGGGGATTTGGATCAGTGTTTTTGGGTGAACTCGTGGAAGGAAAACAAATTGCTGTGAAAGTTCTTTCTTTCTTCTCCAATCAAGGGATTGCGCAGTTTTTAAATGAGGTAATTTCAAGAACAATATTTTACTTAAGGAAAAGCCTAATCTTTCACATGATTATTTAGTTAAGCTAAACTATATCGTACTTGATAGCCAGATTGAACTGCTGTCGAGAGCTCATCATAGGAATTTGGTGTGTTTGCTGGGATATTGTAATGCATCTAGGGATCTTATGCTTGTCTATGAGTACATGCCTGGAGGCTCACTAAATGATCACCTCTACGGCAAGTATTTCAAGTATTTTCTTTGGCTAGTGGCCATTAAAATAAGCAACTGAAAAGCAATGGAAAAGTTTCTAATCATGGCTTTACGTTTACAGGCCGTAACGTATCGAAATATCCTAAATTGGATTGGAAAACTAGGCTTAAAATAGTTTTACATGCAGCACAAGGTGAACAGTCTCATGTTATCGGTTTGTAAAAGTGTGAACGAAATTGTCTCATCTGATTCTTCTTGTAACTTTTCTTCCAGGATTGGAATACCTACACACAAATTGCACTCCAAAAATAATTCACAGGGATATAAAGACAGCCAACATTCTTCTCGATGCCAATTTAACGGGCAAGTTGGCAGATTTCGGTCTTTCAAGAGTGGCTGCAGATGATGTTTCCCATGTCATTACGGCTGTGAGAGGAACTGCAGGATATGTAGACCCCAAGTAATTCTCCATTTTTCCTTTTCCTGAGTTAAATAGAATTGTCTGCATTATTATTTATTATATTTGACAATTGGGCCTCTATTTGACAGGTATTTTACCTCCCATGTGCTGACAGAGAAAAGTGATGTGTACAGTTTTGGTGTGGTTTTGTTAGAGATCATATGCGGTAGAAGACCTATTGATATAACCCTATCCGAACCACAGATAGACCTTGTTAAATGGGTAAGAAGTGAAAATATTTTTTACAACTTTATGGCTCGAATTGCGTTATGTTGTTACTGATGAGAGAAAGTTACAATAGATGGGCACTCTTATTTTCTTTGAATAGGTCACGCCATTTGTGAAGGTTGATGAAGACTTTATCAATATCGGAGAATTGGTTGACAAGAGCTTGGCCAATAATTATAACAAAAACTGTGTAACTCGTGTCGCCAAACTAGCCATGAGATGTATTGAAAGTGAGCCTTTCGATAGGCCCTCTGCAAGTGATGTCGTGATGGAGATCAAAGAGGTCATGAAATATGAGATTTAAGAATAATACAGTGGCCTTTTAGAATGGAATACCGGAATCCAAATATGAGCAAAGTTTCTTTGCGGACTTTAACACTTAACGATATATCCTTAACATTAAGGCATGTCCTTTCACGAGGACGAAAATTTTGTACCTTGTTCTGAATGCTTCAATATAATTTATATATATTAAAAATTAAAATAAGGGAAATCTAAATATCGTCTTCCTTGCCGAATAAACAGCCTTTAATATTATATATGTATATTTGTTCATTAGTTGTTTTTATATTATTATTTTAAAAAATTGTTTATTTTATTTAAGATTTAATTTATTTTTATTTAATAGATTTTTTTTATTTTAAAATAAAATTATTTACTGTAATTTATATGTATTAATGATTAAAATAAAGGTAAAGATTTCTTCAATAATAATTTTAATATTTTGAATTATATTAACTTTGTTATATAAATTGATAAAAGATTTCTTTCATAAATGAAGATCTCGAATAGTCATTATAAGGAATTATTATACCATTCTAATTATCTAGGGATATCCATAAGGGGAGATCTTAAAAAATTATATGAGTATTCAAATATATTACAAAATACTATATGAGTCCAGAAGTTATGGAAAGTAGAGAAATAAACTAATTGGTAAAAAAAGATATATAAGGAGGCTTAATAAAGTATATGAATACAATTAGGTCTAGTAGTAGGCCAATGAAAATTAGTATGGTACATGAGATCATCTATG
The DNA here is from genome assembly GCA_007258455.2 of Sequoia sempervirens. Lineage (NCBI taxonomy): Eukaryota > Viridiplantae > Streptophyta > Pinopsida > Cupressales > Cupressaceae > Sequoia > Sequoia sempervirens. Next base: position 347,616,049 of record VDFB02281492.1, on the reverse strand, counting down.
ATTGAATTAGTAAATTTAATATTGTATGTGGGAACATCATGAAATGGACACTTTAATAAATTTATTGAAGTAGGAAAAATCAAGTAAACTAAGTAAAGATGGAAAACTTATGGAATTTGAGTAAAGGGTAGAGGTTCAACTTAATTGAGTGAAGGATCTTTTTTGAAATGAGTAGTGTGCAAGATGATGCAGCTAGGCAAGAATCTATGGGTTCCCATTCTCTGGTGTGAGAGGTTTCTGAAATTTTTGTTGGGAAGAAAGTGTCTCTCGGTGACAATCATGGGTTTGTTGGGTCACTACCTATAACTTTATTTGTTCCTCAAAAGGTACCTTTATCGAAAAATTGGAAAGTGCTTTCTGTGGGTACCAAAAAGACTTTCACTGCTGGTGATGGGGTCCAAATCCTACACTCAAATGAGGGCCCCACTATAAAATTAAAAGGTCCTTCTATTGATAGTTCATTGGAAAAATGGAAAATTATCCTTTTAGAAAGTTTGTGGATATGTAGCATAACATTGAGTCTATTTGTAAATGGGCTTCCTCATGTTGGCTTGTTAAAGGTTCTTTTCCCATTTATACTCTCCCCAAAGGCCCTTTTTGCTTCATCTCCATTCTTCAGGAGGACTACTTGTCAACCTTGACCAAGGGTCCTTAGTTCTTTAGTAGGAAGAGTCTTGCTCTGTGCAAGTGCCAATGAAGATTCAATCCTTCTGCTCACTTGATGGTTGCTCTCCCAACTTGGGTTCAACTCTAGGGTTTTCCCTAGAGTTTTGGGATGAGGAGATTATTGCTGGTGTGGCCAAGTCATTTGATAAGTTTCTCTCCTTGGGATATGTTATGAATGAATAGAACAGGATGGTGTTTTCTCATTGCTACTTTGGAATTGAAGCAAACAAAGCTCTATCGACCTTGGTCATTTTAGAGTCCATGCTTGGTAAGTGGTATCAAGCCATTGAATATGAAAACACTGCTATCTTTCATCAACTTTTCTATATTATTATACATCTCTACAATTCCTATCGTAAAGGAGTTCCTAAGGTTTCAACCCCATTGGAAAAGGGAAAGAAGGTGGCTCATCAATCCCCTAGGCTTGAAAGCAAGTAATCTTTTCCTTTTTCTCCCAAATTAATGACAACATTGGTCTCACTAGCTAGCCCAAAGTTATCCCCTCTAGTTCCTATTTCAATTTGTGAGGTTGGCCTCTTTGAGAAACCCTTTTTTCCAATTCTTTCCCCATCCATGGTGCCCATGTCCTTAGATTCAACTCTATCCATTGAGAATACCCTCTCCCCCCCTTTCTCCTAGTCTCTAACTATTGACCAATGTATCCCTGATGACTCCCCTCTGTTGGTCACAAACCCTTTTCTTGTGGAAGCCTAAGTGGTGACCTCCCCTATGTTGGTCACAAAATATTTACTGGTGGAAGCCCAAGTGGATATTTTGGTCCCTATGATGTCTTCCCCTATTTTTGTAATTCTCTATGTGGTTCCTCCTATTCCCGACTTGGTGGTGTTGATGGCCTCACCTAATGGGGTGTCCATCTTGATTTTAGATGGTTCACTAAGCTCATCCAAACTAGGAGGCTTACAAAAGTCAACGAATGTTGGGACCAATTCTAAAGCTAGTAAGAAATATACTAAAACTAATAGATAGAAGAGTATGGCTAGAGATATTTCTAGTCAGACTACGGAAAATTTGGAGTAGATTGGATCTAGAAGAAATATGAAATGTTGATCCTCTCATGGAAAATTTGAGGGCTTAATAGCCTTCATAAGAAGCGCACTATTAGAGATCTCATCAAAGAAATCAAACCTGATATTTTTATTTATACAAGAAACTAAGATGATTGCTATTGACTTTAATAAATGATCTAGTAAAATCATTTGGCCTAATTCCCTCTACTTGGCAGTTTATGTAGAGGGGGCTTCAAGAGGGTTTTTATGATGTAAAAACCTTACCTTAAGGGTTCTTTCATTTCTAACGACATACAATTTCTTAATGATTGTTTCTCTCATACTTACAATCTTCATCAATAGATCCTTTACAACGTTTATGCACCAAATAATGATGTTCTTAGAAGAAATACTTGGTTTGATCTATTGGATTACAAAAGCTCCTTTTCGCATAGTTTTTGGATGGTGATGGGTGACTTGAATACCACCTCTTCCACTCTAAGAAGTTGGGTGGTAATATGATTTGAATGGTAGTATGTTGGATTTTAATAACTTCCTTTTAGAGGACACTTTGTCTAATTTGGTCCTTTAGGGAAGTTCTTTCACCTAGTCCAACAAAATTGTTAGTGATAATCTTATTCAAGTGAGACTTGATAGATGTCATGTGTCCTCTAATATGGATATGTCTTCCACTCTCATGCTATCCTCTCTCCTAAGGACTATCTCTAATCACACCCCTCTACTCCTTCAATGGAAAACCCCTTCCCCTAAGACCAAGCACCCATTTTGATTTGAGTTGATGTGGTTGCATTACCCCCAACTTAAGGACCTCCTTTTAGAGTGGTTGAGTATTAAGGTTTGTGGTTCTACTATGTTTATACTTTCCTTTAATTTTAAAGCCCTCAAAGACAATCTAAATGGATGGAACATGAGTTCTTTTGGTAAATTTTTCTCTCAAAAAAGTCTCTTAAAGAGAAACAAAAATAGGTTCAAGAAGATATGGAGATGGGAGCCCCATCAGTTTTGGTTGACAAGGAAAATTATTTGATATGTCATCTTCATAACATTATTGAGAATGAAGAGATTTATTGGCAGTAAAGGGCTAAAAATGAATGGCTTTATGAAGGGGACAAGAATACCAGGTTCTTTCATATGATTGCCTGCATGCATAGGAAGAGGAATACCATATCTTAATTGATCTTTGAGGTTGTTCATTTGCTATCTTTTGAGGAGGATATTACTTAGAATAGTGTTAAATTTTTTCATACCCTTTCTCAATTTGGACAGGAATGATTACCTGGTTGAAGATATTCTAGACCTTATCCCCCTCTCTATGTCCCAACAAGATTTTATGCTTATGGAAAGAAGTGAAATGATTCATGAGGTCAAGGAGGTTATCATTTCCCTTGGTTGTTTCAAACCCCTAGGGCCTAATAGTTCCCAACCTTTCTTCTTTCAAAATAATTTGGGTTGTATGCAAACATGCAACCATCTAATGATAATTTTAACATAACCCAAAAGAAATATTCATGCAAATAAGTACTCACAATCAACACGCAAGAGAATAGACAACATACACATCAAGGATGACACAAGATACACCCTAGGAAAACCCTCAAGAGGAAAAACCTAGCCTCCAAAAGCATCAATACTCCATCATATTAATCAGCAATAAAGAAATTACAATAGTTACAATGAACACTTCTTAAGCATCAAGTCCTCCAATACACTCCATGTGTCCAAGCATAAATCCACACATCCCATGTTATGCTTCACAAATGCATTGCTCTAGAAGACTCAATAATGACAGCCAAACCACTCAACCAACCTAAACCACTAGACATGTGTTTTCTTTTATATACACAAGCTCACACATAATACAACTAGTGGTAAGGTGAAACCATGTACAAAAAAACCATATGAATACAAAACCACTAACCCCTTATTTAATATTTCCCTAATATTAAATTGTTATCACATATCTTCCACATATTAAATAATAATATAATGTTACAATACAACATCAAGTGGACCCTAAATAATTACCTAGTGTGATTAACCACACCACCAAGGTGCATGACAACTAAATAATTATTTAATTACAACATTATAATAAATGAATCTATGAAATGGTGTACAACACCATATCCCAACATTCTCCCACTTGTTGTATACATTGCATAAGGGATCAATACATAAAATACATCATAATAGCCTTACATGAAATCACATGAATCTCCAACATTCTCTCATGCTCCATCAAGATACCTGTAATAAGAAAAAAGTGACCACCATCTCAATAAAGAACTCCTCTCATCCACCAACATGCCACCTATGGAAGAAAATGAGCATGCCAAGGTAAAGATGCACCAATCCATGAGTACAAGCATCAAATCTAAGTGATAACAAAGGCTCTAACCATGATTTTGTCAACTAAAAAACCCACATGTTCACAAATAGCATCCACAACACATGCTAATACATCCAACCATTCATACCTCCAAGGTATTAATACATCAGTAAACCCATGTGAAGAACATAGGCAACCTATAAACTACAATCAAGCTCCCTGTATCAAATGTTTCAATGAAAAAAATACATATTCAAGAGCTCCCATTGCATAGGTAATGTCAAAGCATATCATTTTTAGCAATAAAAATTATATCAAGGTGTGACAAGTAAATCAAGTCATGAAGTACCAAGAACAATAAAAATGATCCAAACATACAACCCAAATAGCTCCATAATCTCTCACAACATGCCACCATCCTCCCGAAAACCATAGACATCTAGGAAAGAACCATGGATAGAGAAACCTATAAACCATAACATCTCCCCCTATCAACACCTCAAAAGTGTACTGTTGTGTCAAGTATGATCTCCTAACAACCTCAAATGAAAAGCCTCAACAACATCCATAACACTCAAGCTCATAGATCAAGTACAACATATGAATCAATGTAACAATTCCAACATCGATGTAAGCCTCTCTAATCAAGAAATAAAACTCATAGTAACCATCCCTACTACTGAAAATCATCCCATAAACCATCGCCTAATAATCCTCATCAAAAAATGATATCATAAACTCAAATGCACAAGGAGGTAACCATTCCATAACATCCCTCAAAATGAATCCTTCAAAACTAACTATCCATAGCTCAATATCCATATCTATGAAAGATAAATAATATAAAATCATGCTAAACAATCCTCAAATTAGTATCCATAATAAATCACCATGAATCAAATCAACCCCATGAGAAATTGAAGCATGAAACATAACACATTTGAAAGATATAATGGGAAAATACCTCTCAAATCATAAAATGTTGAGTAGACCAAGAGTGGGAAATGAGAATGCTTCTCTAGGATAACCAAGCCAACATGACTCACTCCAAGAACAATGTCCTCTATTGGTCTATCATGAACTCATATCCATGACTAGGTGAAAGCTCCTTGGTCTTCTTGCTAAAGCCTCCAAAGAGTAACTGTCTCAAGAGAATGTCTCTAATCACAAGAAAAATATAACCATCACCTAAGTACAAGTATCCATGAGTTCCTATAACCAATCAATCCATTGAAAACTCCAAATGCAACATAGCACCATCATGAATTAATCAAGCAAATGATCAATGCACCCAATACAAAGAGAACTACCACAATCAACGTCAAAGATCCAATCATGAAACAGGAACATAAGCATGACAACATGATCTAACCATCTCCTCCTAGGATATCATATGTACCATAACATATATATATATCCTAGCCTCAAGAGAACATGTACCATGCCAAAAATCTAAATTAGTATCAAGAGTAAAACATGAAATAATATCAAACACTCTAAACCAAGAATACATATCCCTAATCATATGAAGATAACCATACCAATGATGCATCCACATCACTACCAACAACTCCCATTGAATCATGGTATGAGCTACACATGGCAACATGAATACCATCCTCTCCATGAAGATCATCCATGTATGCACACAATCAATTGCAATATCAATAACCTACAAGTGAAACCAAGATTTCCAAGCCAAGAAGATACCTACAACCACCAAACCATCATAAACATGTCCATCACCACCAATCCATAATTTTCAAAAGCTCCTACTTAAATTGTATAACCAATGAATGTAACAAGCTATCATGATATCATGATAACAATATCCTCTAAATATCAACCAAAGGCCCGCACACAATCAAAGAACTCAAATGGTGCTGAGAATTGGAGGTTGATTATGTAGCTTTCAAACTTGTAAAACTATTATACTATAGATCTAAATAAAATTTCTTTGTTACAATTTCTTTGTGGATGATTATTTGTTTAATTCATTTTACCATTTGTAGAAGTAGACAAAAGATCGTAGAAGAATAAGACCAGAAGATAGAAGTTACACAACATATACCATGGAGAAACCCTTTCAGGACAAAACTCCACCAAGAATCAATGGATTATTTAATCTCAAAATAAGATTACAATAATTCCAATCCTTTCTTGAGATTCTTCTTTTGTCTTGAACAATTCTTCGTCACAACCTGCAATAAAATCTTATGAACTCTCTTCAACTTGCTGCAATAAATAGATAATAATGATCCTTGTAAACTCCAAAGATTTTACAATTACAAAGCAGAATGCTTATCTCACAAAACCCATGCATATTCTTTGCAAGTATATTTCTACCATGAAGAACAATGTGAAAACCAATCCTTCATCCATTTGGGCATCCCAAACTGAAGTCATAACTCAATGCTAATTTTGAAGATATCTTGTAATGTTATCCTCAAATTTGACACCCAAGAATGGGCCCACTTAACTCAACCTTATAAAATTTCTTATAATGCAAAAGTGTTAACTCTAAGATGCCAACTTGGGTGCCCAAGGTGGGTCCAAGTCTATCTTTGTTAATTGAAACATATATCTCCATCAATTCATGCAAATAGGATGCATGATTGATCATCCCCACTTAACTGAATGTATCACCTGTTATCTATCATGCAACTCAAGTAATTAGTCATGCATTCCAGGTCAACTTAATTCAACTAGAATTCAACTAAAACTAAGTACATGCAAGTGAAAACAACTGAACCATAACTAAACTAAACTGAACTAAACTCCATGCATGTAAACATCAATCCTAACTTATAGGGTCTTTATATACATTATTGAAGTGTTATCTTTTCTCCAAACAATTAACTTAACTCAAGGTGAATTCCACCTTCCATGTGGGTGACCCATGTGCTCCTATTTTTTAGGAGCTCTTCATGGGCATCCCCACATGTTCCTATCATTTAGAATTAATTACAAATGTCAGTTTACATCTTCATTTCATTCAAATTTAATATCTTTCTAATCCTAGTGTTTGGGGAACACTTTCCAAGGACTTAGGAGATACATGAAATAATTTTTAGGATTGCAATTAAATGAAATCCTATTCCCAACAAATGGAACATGATCTCCTCAATAAGAAGGTAAAGTAAACCATGATCCACATACCAAGAAGATACACCACAATAACCTGAATCAGGAACCAATCCAACACCACCAACAATGCACCTACATAAACCATCATGACATGCCAAAGTCTCTAAAGTAGAAGAAACATCCATGACATCATGATCACCACCAAATGTACCAATAACTCAACCCGACCCTAGCCCACATATCTATATAACATAGTCAACTATATAGGTCTCACATCATGACTGTACTTGGTAATACTATCTCACCTCCTCAAGATGACATCAAAACCAAAAATCCAAGTGAGTAAACCAAGCCACCAAAACTAAAAATGTATCAACACTAAAATATCTATGGGCATAGACAACCCATGTCCAAGTCATAGGTGCAACAAGTAAGTATAGATTGCTACAATGCTACATAACTTGTAGATACAACAACGAATAATACAAATCCAACCAAATACCAACAACCATTCAAATAAGAATAATATAAGATTTAAAACTGAGCATACAATGAATCCAACATCAAATTTCCTAGATTCGTCAATCTATAAATTCATAGTAGCACCATAGTCAATATAACCCATAAACAACTTAGGATAGAATATCAAATAATAAATCAGGTAAAAAAACCTTTGAACCTGATCCACTGTGTAGTGCTCTAAGAAAGCTTTTTGTCGACTATTTGAAGTCTAAAAATTAACTGCATATGCACCTGATATGACCTCTTGAAGCACAAAATGAACACCTGACTCCTAGCTAAGAAAAACTATTAGAATAATATAATATGTAAAAATATTTGGCACCATAGTGTAGAGCACTGAGTCAACTTTCCAATGAGTCCAAGATGAACAAAAATAGAGTATCTAGGCAAAAGTTATGCCCCTAGAAGTAAAAGCATAGTTTTACCATGCTGCAAAATTTTTTAGCCACCCTTGGTGGCTAGGCAGTGTTGCTTCCTTGGTGGCGGACCCATCACCTAAGTACAAGTATCCATGAGTTCCTATAACCAATCAATCCATTGAAAACTCCAAATGCAACATAGCACCATCATGAAGTAATCAAGCAAATGATTAATGTACCCAATACAAAGAGAACTACCACAATCAACGTCAAAGATCCAATCATGAAACATGAACATAAGCATGACAACATGATCTAACCATCTCCTCCTAGGATATCATATGTACCATAACATATATATATATCCTAGCCTCAAGAGAACATGTACCATGCCAAAAATCTAAATTAGTATCAAGAGTAAAACATGAAATAATATCAAACACTCTAAACCAAGAATACATATCCCTAATCACGTGAAGATAACCATACCAATGATGCATCCACATCACTACCAACAAATCCCATTGAATCATGGTATGAGCTACACATGGCAACATGAATACCATCCTCTCCATGAAGATCATCCATGTATGCACACAATCAATTGCAATATCAATAACCTACAAGTGAAACCAAGATTTCCAAGCCAAGAAGATACCTACAACCACCAAACCATCATAAACATGTCCATCATCACCAATCCATAATTTTCAAAATCTCCCACTTAAATTGTATAACCAATGAATGTAACAAGCTATCATGATATCATGATAACAATATCCTCTAAATATCAACCAAAGGCCCTCACACAATCAAAGAACTCAAATGGTGCTGAGAATTGGAGGTTGATTATGTATCTTTCAAACTTGTAAAACTATTATACTATAGATCTAAATAAAATTTCTTTGTTACAATTTCTTTGTGGATGATTATTTGTTTAATTCATTTTACCATTTGTAGAAGTAGACAAAAGATCGTAGAAGAATAAGACCAGAAGATAGAAGTAACACAACATATACCATGGAGAAACCCTTTCAGGACAAAACTCCACCAAGAATCAATGGATTATTTAATCTCAAAATAATATTACAATAATTCCAATCCTTTCTTGAGATTCTTCTTTTGTCTTGAACAATTCTTCGTCACAACCTGCAATAAAATCTTATGAACTCTCTTCAACTTGCTGCAATAAATAGATAATAATGATCCTTGTAAACTCCAAAGATTTTACAATTACAAAGCAGAATGCTTATCTCACAAAACCCATGCATATTCTTTGCAAGTAGATTTCTACCATGAAGAACAATGTGAAAACCAATCCTTCATCCATTTGGGCATCCCAAACTGAAGTCATAACTCAATGCTAATTTTGAAGATATCTTGTAATGTTATCCTCAAATTTGACACCCAAGAATGGGCCCACTTAACTCAACCTTATAAAATGTCTTATAATGCAAAAGTGTTAACTCTAAGATGCCAACTTGGGTGCCCAAGGTGGGTCCAAGTCTATCTTTGTTAATTGAAACATATATCTCCATCAATTCATGCAAATAGGATGCATGATTGATCATCCCCACTTAACTGAATGTATCACCTGTTATCTATCATGCAACTCAAGTAATTAGTCATGCATTCCAAGTCAACTTAATTCAACTAGAATTCAACTAAAACTAAGTACATGCAAGTGAAAACAATTGAACCATAACTGAACTGAACTAAAATGAAATGAACTAATACTGAACTGAACTGAACTCCATGCATGTAAACATCAATCCCTAACTTCTAGGGTCTTTACATACATTATTGAAGTGTTATCTTTTCTCCAAACAATTAACTTAACTCAAGGTGAATTCCACCTTCCATGTGGGTGACCCATGTGCTCCTATTTTTTAGGAGCTCTTCATGGGCATCCCCACATGTTCCTATCATTTAGAATTAATTACAAATGTCAGTTTACATCTTCATTTCATTCAAATTTAATCTCTTTCTAATCCTAGTGTTTGGGGAACACTTTCCAAGGACTTAGGAGATACATGAAATAATTTTTAGGATTGCAATTAAATGAAATCCTATTCCCAACAAATGGAACATGATCTCCTCAATAAGAAGGTAAAGTAAACCATGATCCACATACCAAGAAGATACACCACAATAACCTGAATCAGGAACCAATCCAACACCACCAACAATGCACCTACATAAACCATCATGACATGCCAAAGTCTCTAAAGTAGAAGAAACATCCATGACATCATGATCACCACCAAATGTACCAATAACTCAACCCGACCCTAGCCCACATATCTATATAACATAGTCAACTATATAGGTCTCACATCATGACTGTACTTGGTAATACTATCTCACCTCCTCAAGATGACATCAAAACCAAAAATCCAAGTGAGTAAACCAAGCCACCAAAACTAAAAATGTATCAACACTAAAATATCTATGGGCATAGACAACCCATGTCCAAGTCATAGGTGCAATAAGTATAGATTGCTACAATGCTACATAACTTGTAGATACAACAACAAATAATACAAATCCAACCAAATACCAACAACCATTCAAATAAGAATAATATAAGATTTAAAACTGAGCATACAATGAATCCAACATCAAATTTCCTAGATTCGTCAATCTATAAATTCATAGTAGCACCATAGTCAATATAACCCATAAACAACTTAGGATAGAATATCAAATAATAAATCAGGTAAAAAAACCTTTGAACCTGATCCACTGTGTAGTGCTCTAAGAAAGATTTTTGTCGACTATTTGAAGTCTAAAAATTAACTGCATATGCACCTGATATGACCTCTTGAAGCACAAAATGAGCACCTGACTCCTAGCTAAGAAAAACCTATTAGAATAGTATAATATGTAAAAATATTTGGTACCATAGTGTAGAGCATTGAGTCAACTTTCCAATGAGTCCAAGATGAACAAAAATAGAGTACGTAGGCAAAAGTTATGCCCCTGGAAGTAAAAGCATAGTTTTACCATGCTGCAAAATTTTTTAGCCACCCTTGGTGGCTAGGCAGTGTTGCTCCCTTGGTGGCGGACCCAAAAAAATTATATATTTCATTTAATTTTCAATATTCAAAAATTTTTGGGCTCCATTTAAATGAGTCAGTGGATTTAATATAGGAAAATTAAATTTAAAATATATATAAAAACATCTTAAAATTAAAAAGGTTTTTGTGTGATTGACTTTTATGCGTGTTAAATATGTAAAAAAAATTGAATCAAACACACCAATAAGACATTATATCAAAAATAGAATATTAAAATAATAAAGTTGCAAACTCAATATTCTGTCATCGATGTCGTCCTATCATCCTTTATCTCCAGTGTTTTGTTGATTCCAGCTTGCTCTCAGATTGTGAGCTAGGCTCAACAAACAGTTTTCCTAGAGAATGAGATTGACTATGAATGCAACTAATGCTATGCTAAGACATGATTATTCTAATGCTAAACATGATTTGTAAAATAAAAGATTATGACCATGCTATGATGCTAGAATGTAATTAAGCTCTAATTCCTATTGTGTGTTGTGTGTGTTGTTGTTATTGCTTGGATTTGCAGTGTTATTTATAGAGTTTTCAAAAGCTTCTGATTCGTTGATATGATCAACAATTGTGAAAATTCTTGGCAGATTGAACAGTTGAAGATGGATAAGACTAAAGAAAAATAGAAGAAAATAGAAAGCAAGATTTATTTTCTTTTCCATAAAAAGGTAAGATATGATTATAAAGATGATTTGTAAAAAAATCATCTTTTTATGACATTATGGAAAGATTTTGAAGAAGATAAATAATGAATTAATAAATTCAATTATTAATTTATGGGTGACACAGAGATTTTTCTTAAAATAGAATATATACCCCAGATTTGAAGAATAATAGAAGATTTCATAATTAAATAAAATTATTTAATTATGATTTTGAAAAGATATGGAAGATATTTAATTAAATAAAGATATTTAATTAAACTTTTTAAGACATGGTATGAAATTAATTAAATAAGATATTTAATTAATTAGAAGAAAAATTTGAAAATAAATATTTAATTAAATAAAAAAGACTTAATTAATTTCAAAAAGTGATAATTAATTAAATAAATAAAGTGTATTATTTAATTAATCAAGTGGACATATGAATATGAAATAATTAAATAAAACTGATTTATTTAATTATAACAGAAGAATAAAATGAATGAACAATATAATTAAATTGATTAAATTTAATTATATGTATGACTTTAGAGAAATTGATTAAATAATAAATATTTAATTAAATGCTAGGATTAATTAGACATGACAAATTTTATGCATATAAATTTTTCCCCTCTTTGAAGTGATGTGTGAAATGCATTGCTTCAATGAAAATATTCTTGCTTTCAAAATTTTCCATTTTTGACTTTGCCCCTTTTTTGAAAAATATGCCCTTGATCTGACTCTGGTATGTTTCCGATTGGAAGATGTTGCTAGTGTTAATGATGTCCCCTCAGGAGGTAAAACACTGATGAGGATAGTAGTGTTGGATAATGTTTGAAAACAAATGATTTGATGATGAAATTTTGATTTTGATGTAGAGTTAGTGATTTAGCTCTCAAAAAATGATGTATATGGATGTCCCAGTATGAAAAGAAGGTCAAAGTAAGGTAAAAGATAAAAAGAAAATAACATGCCACAAAAAACCCACTTATGTTTGACATTTAAAAGGTCAATAGGGAGAAAAAGACAAGTCATTTGCACTTTTTGACTTTGAGAAACCTTGTGTTCTGATAGTCACCTGATGAGATGGATATTTCGTATCATAGACACAAATTCGAGTGGGCCCACCGATACCAGAGAACAGCTGCCTATGGACCACAGGTGAGAAGATCCAACCACTTTTGCAATCATTTTTTTAATTTTGAATCAATTTTTTATGTGTTTTTCCATGGATTTATATTGTTACGGGTTGTTTTAGCACTTAGAGTAGGCGATTTAGTGCTTTCAAAATTTGTTTTAGCACTTTTGAAGTGTGTTTTATTGCATATAGGATTCAATTTTGACTTTTCTGTGAAAACTAATTTAATGCATCTAATAGATAGTGTAGCACTTATAGGATGTTGTAGGAAAATTGATATTTTAGCGAACCTAGGAAAAACATTAGCACTTTTAGGAAACATTTAAGCACTTATAGGGTTGGCGTGCATCTAGTAAATAGAATGACGCTTTCGATGAGAGTTGTAGCGCATAAAGGAAATGATTGAGCGCTTCTAGGGAATAGAATGATGCATCTGAGTTTTAGCGCATCCAAGATACAGAATAGCGCATATGGGTTTTAGTGCATAGAGACCGTAGATTAGTGCATCTGTGATTTGATGAAAGTGATGAAAGAAGAATGATGTATATTGCTTCCTTGGTCAATAGATAGAGAATTTGTCTTAACATCACGTTGATATGGATAGAAAATCTAAGAAATAATTGATAACTATGTTTCCAAAATAGAAATCAAAGAGTAGATAGCTGATAACTTTGTCTCCCTTGTTTGAAAAATAAAGAGTAGATGATTGATAGGACTTCTGATAAATTTTCTTTCGACTATAGAAAACAAATAGTACATGATTAATTGAAAACATATTTACATTTGGGACTAAAGTACAAATAGAATGATGTTTTGATTGTTGATAAATTTGCATTCTTGAAAAAGAAAACAAATAGTAATTGATAATAGAGCAGATTAATGTGAAATTTAGATAGATAGATTGGGCATTGATTGTATGATATGAGTCATCCAAATAGAACACTTGATGTGGGTCGACTAATGTGGGTTTGGTTGGTATGTGTCACTGATATGGGTCATAGATAAATAGACATGAATTAGATTGATTTTGTTTGATTGAGATTGAATCATTGAGATGGTGCTAATTGGTTGTCTTTGTAATAACTGAAAATAGGAGGTTTTCAAAAACCTCTAGATTAGGGAGCGTCACACTACTGGGTGGGATAGGATACTAGAGCTGACACTAGATGATATAGCACTGATAGGGGTATGGGGATTGGGATTGTTGTTGTCCATGCCTCCAATTTGGGTCAATAGGGGACTATTGACTGCGCTAGCAGAGCGGTGGTATTTGGAGCACAACACTTTTCATCTACCAATGGGTGAGGTGACTGTGACTCCTGAGGATATGTACATGATTCTTTGTATTCCAGTGGTTGGTGCCCTTGTGTTCTATGATCACAAGGATCTAGGGGGTATAAAGGCACCGAGGAGAGTATATGGCGATGTGCACATAGCAGGGTACTAGGTGCCATGGGCTAACTTCAGGGGGTATCCAGCCTTACCTGTGGTTTTGGGTACATTCATTGGAGGTCTCCTTTGTCCAGATCGCCGATCAAAGGGACTATCAGTGGGATGGGGGAGGATCTTGGAGAATATGTTGTTACAACCATAGAGATATGGCTGGGGGAGCTATATGTTGGCTCACCTATATCATGATTTACATCAAGTGGTGTATAGGGGTTCATCCAGTTTGTCATGCGGCATTACACTACTTCAGATCTGGGCATGGGACCATATTATTGTGATGAGACCAGCTTGTCCTAGAGTGAGGCCACCAGGAAGACCCTATGTGTATGCATATTCTATGTTCCTTGCCAGCCTAAGATGGGCAAGTTGGATTACTGGACAAGATGTCTTGATGATATTGATGTCATGATATGGTAGCCATACCTAGATTGTGAGCCATGTGATACAAATCACCATGAGATTCCATTCAAAGGTATTCCTCATTTTTTTATAGGCCGTACAACCTTCATTATAGAGAGGTTCCTAGCATTGCGGGTGCAACGACAGTATGGATTTACATAGGGGATGCCTCAAGGTGTTGCTCACTATGCGCGGAGTAGGGATGAGGTGGGATGGGGGGCCATGTATTTCATATCAGATAGCATATACAGAGTATATGGCTTTAGCGCCCAAGGCGTGGGATGATAGGCGGGATATTGTTGATGCTAGTATGTCCGACAAGTACTTAGTTTATTATCATACACATCCCTTTCCACAGTATACATCTCTTGATGAGCCAACACCCATTTTGGTGGTACCACAACTAGTAGTAGGGAGACAAGAGGATGTGGTAGGTGGTGAGTAGGAAACAATTGGGGGAGAGGAGGCAGATAGTGGAGAGGAGGAGGAGAGCTCTGATGTAGATGATGGGGATGATAGTGGAGATGAGGGACAGGTACCATTGAGACTGAGGCGTGAATTTTTGGGTGGTATTCAGATCATGTGGAGGCCGAGGACTGGGATTGGGTGGATGATAGTGATCAAGGTTGCTTCCTCATCACAGCAGGGATAGATAGATAGTCTACAGGCCCAGGTGCAGACATTGCAGGGACAACAAGTGCAGTTATAGAGTCAGTTGATTCAAGTGTAGTTGGAAGTCACAGGCAAGGCATAGACACAAGCACAGGAATAGGTACCTTAGCCTGCCCCAGACGCACAAGTAGCCCACTTGATAGCAGAGAGGGATTCTCTTAGATGGAGGGTAGCAAAGGCAGAGGGTGTGGCTGAGAGGCTTATGGGCACTGTAGAGAGTGCATCATTGCGAGAGACCATTGCGGAGGGCTTCAAGATGGCTAGAGAGGAAGAGTATTATCAAGTCCGATATGAGGAGTTATGTCCTCCTGAGCGCAAAGATCCTTTCCCATATCCCACAGTCAGACCAAGAGTAGGACACAAACAGGTACACAGAGCATGGGGGTTACTAGGCCTCGATAAGATCTAGATGCAGGGACTTGTGGTAGGCCACCATCCTCAAGACCAGCCTTGTTAGGGGGCTCCTCCAACCATCCGTGATTGAGGGATGCAGGGTTATGTGGTGTACATCGTATTCTTGCAGCATGTATATTGATTTTTATCATATCTCATGTATCTTTATAGACTTTGCAGTTTCATTGGACTTTTGGACATTTGTATGTATTTTTGATGAGCGATGATATGGAGCGGCGATGAGTTTTGATGATGTGTTGCATTTGATATGATGATATGAGATGGAAATACATTTATTTCCTTGTTTATGTGATATGGATTTTGGTATATAGTTTTGATGATTTACTGACTAACATGATTCGTAGGATGATGTGATATGATGTGTACTAATTATCACATGCAGCCGGATGATGATGGTAAAAATGCACTGTGTTGAGATGATATGATATATGATATGAAAATGTTATGAAAATATATAGTTTGTGAATGATGTGAAAATGTAATATTGTGTATGAAATATTTATGTGTTTTTGAATTTTTCAAATGCTATGATTGATGATGATGTGATGTTGTGCTTATGAAATGCATTATGAAACTATAGTATGATATGTGAGATGAATTAAATATTGTATGAAATGATATGGGAAATGATAAAAACATGTAAATGATAAATGATATGAAAGGATCAATAATGATAAAATGTATGATAAGATGAGATTAAATGATATGAAATGTAATGAGATGAATATGAAATGAATGATGATAAATTATAAATGATAATGATATGAATAAGAATGATAAAATGATATGATGAATATAAAAAGAATGATTAAATAATGGTATGATAAAATGTAATGAATATGTAATGATAGATGATATAAAAGGTGAAATGAAATATAATGATATGAAATGATGAAATGTAAGGAAATGATATGATATGTAAAATGTAATGATATGATATAATGAAAATGAATTGAAGATGGTAAATGGAATACAACCATGTAAAATGAAAATGACATGGATAAAATGATGTACAAGATGATAATAAAAGTGATACAAAAATGTTTAATGAATAAATGAATGATATAAAATGATAACGAATCGAAATGATATGAAAAAAAGATGATAAAAATGAGAATGCTCAATGATATGCAATGAGATGATATGAAATATGAAATATTAATGCATCATGAGGGATAAATAAATGAAAAAAAGTCTAAATGATAAATGCTAAACTATGTGATATGCACATGGCCTAGGTGAAATGATAATGAAATGAGGATGAAAAAACGTCCAAATGTCCTCCACAAATAGTCCAAAGAGACATGACAACTGTTGATTTTAGCTATAAAAAAATCTAATGCGAATCCAATATGCAGATATGTAAATTGATCTAAATGAAATGCAACTAAATAAAACCAACCATTTGATGAGCCTTTTTGTTATTATTCTTTTTGAATCATCATAGAGCCTTATAAAATTTTGGAAGTATGTACAAGCATCAGAGGGGAAATTAGCACCAATGATGACCTAAGTACAACTTTCATGATTTTTGATATAGCATGTGAACACAAGCGTCGAGGTATAATTGAACTGAGATGACCTGAGCATTTCTTGCATAAACAGACAAAGACTAACCACCTTCAAGTGCAAATGTGGAACTGTCATCAATGATATGCTATTGGAAAGCATGTCTCACAACATATTTGCACCAAATTGATAGCTAACCTCAAGACAATAGACAAAGAAAAATCATCCTCTTTCATTTCCACTCTAGTTTAGTACATCATTGAGTGTGCTCGAGAGAGATGATATCAAAAAATGAAACATCCATTTTTCAAAATGTAAAACTAATATTCCAATCTTTATTGAGATTTTAGATCATCTAGATGTGTGTCATGATATGAATTTGCTGAAAACTGTTGTGATATGATTAATGATCAGATAGTTGTTCATAGGATTTGATTGTTTGTTTTGTGGAATTGGATTCTATGTCATTGTCTAGTTGTTTATGTAACCGAGAAGTTGGTTTCCCCTAGTATGTCAGTGTTTTCCCCTAGTATTGTGACTTGTTGAAATGAATATGTATTAATAATCAAGCCATGGTAAGACATTATCACTCCAAGAAAATGATGATAGCATGATGTTGAGACGACCCTAAGATGATGGAAGGATGTGCAAAAATGAAGGCTAAAAAGCCAAGTGTAAAACATGAACTAATAGATGGATAGCTACAAATAGCGTCTCTTTCCTAGATTTTCACTATATGTATTTATTGCTTTTTTCTAATTTTTTTCTTTTTTCTTGTCACTACTGAGATGCCTGTTTGCCAGGTTTTCACAAGGGTAACCATTTTTTTTAGGACTTTTTCTGCTATTTTTGTATTTCTTCAGGACTTTTTCTGATGTTTTTTGTATCTTTCAGGACTTTTTCTTATGTTTATGTATTTCTTCAAGGCATTTTTTGATGTTTTTGTATTTTTTTTAGGACATTTTTTTATGTTTTTGTATTTTTTTCATGAATTTTTCTGATATTTTTGTATTTCTTGAGGGCTTTTATGGATGATGATAACTGCTTCAAGCATAATAATTTTTCAAGTGTATGTTGTTGATGGGTTCATCAAACAGGTCCCCTTCTAGCATTGACAATTTGTATGCTCCTGAATCGTATACTGATATGACCACATACGGACCCAGCCAATTTGGTTCAAATTTGCCTTTCTTCTCTCTATCTTGCTGATTTCATAGGTTCTTTTTCAAAAAAGGATCACCAAACTGAAAGGTACATGGTTTGATTATGTGATTATAGCTATGAGATATCATTTGTTGATTTGCTTTCAAATGATTAGTTTCTTATTGTCTCTTTTCATCAAGAAGTTCCAGTTCTTGTACTCGTGAAACTCTATATTCATATTTGTGATTAGGCCTTTTAGATATACTCTGAGTGATGGAATCTCAACCTCTAAAGGCAGGATGGCTTCTACTCCATAGACAAGAACAAATGGTGTTGCTCCTGTTGGCATTCAGATAGTAGCTCTATTGGTGTGTTTGATTCAATTTGTTTTATATTCTTCACAATGCAAAACTGATATTCCAATATTTATTGATATTTGAGATCATCCAAATGTGTGTCATGATATGAATTTGTTTAAAATTGTTGTGATATGATTAATGATCAGATAGTTGTTCATATGATTTCATTGTTTGTTTTGTGCGATTGGATTCTATGTCATTCTCTAGCTGTTTCTGTAACCGGAAAGTTGGTTGCCCCTAGTATTGAACCAACTTGCTAAAATGAATATGTATTAATAATCAAGTCATCGTAAGACATTATCGCTCTAGGAAAATCATGACAACATGATGTTGAGACAACCCTAAGATGATGGAAGGATCTATGAAAATGAAGGCTAAAAAGCGAAGTGCAGAACATGAACTAATAGATGGAGAGCTACAAATAGCGTCTGTTTTCTAGATTTTCAATATTTTTATTTATTGAATTTTTCTATTTTTTTTTTGTTGCCACCGAGATGCCAGTTTTCGAAGATTTCACTAGGGTAACCATTTTTTTCAGGACTTTTTCTGCTATTTTTATATTTCTTCAGCAGTTTTTCTGATGTTTTTGTATTTTTTCAAGACTTTTTCTGATGTTTTTGTATTTCTTTAGGGCTTTTTCCTAATGTTTTTGTTTTTTTTAAGTACTTTTTCTTATGTTTTTTGTATTTTTTTCAAGACTTTTTATGATGTTTTTGTATTTCTTCAGGGCTTTTATGGATGATGATAACAGCTTCAAACATAATACCTTTTCAGGTGTATGTTGTTGATGGGTTTTTCAAACATGTCCACTTCTGGGATTGACAATTTGTATGCTCCAGAACCATATATTGCTATGACCACATACAAACCCAGCCAATTTGGTTCAAATTTTCCTTTCTTCTCTCTGTCTTACTGATTTCGTGGGTTCTCTTTTAGAACAAGATCGCCAACTTGAAAGGTACATGGTTTGACTCTATGATTATAGTTGTGAGACATCATTTGTTGATAGGCTTTCAGATAAACAACTACTCGTTGTCTCTTTTCATCGAGAATTTCTAGCTCTTGCAATCATGAAACTCTGTATTCATCATCTATGATTAGGTCTTTTTAGAGATACTCTAAGTGATGGAATCTCAACCTCTAAAGGTAGGATGGCTTCTTCTCCATAGACAAGAGAAAATGGTGTTACTCCTCTTGGAATTCAGACACTAGTTCTAATGGTGTGTTTGATTCAACTTGTTTTATATTTTTCAAAATATAAAATTGATATTCCAATCTTTATTGAGATTTTAGATCATCCAGATGTGTGGAATGATATGAATTTTCTCAAAATTGTTGTGATATGATTAATGATCGGATAGTTTTTCATAGGATTTGATTGTTTATTTTGTGCAATTGGATTCTATGTCATTGTCTAGCTATTTCTATGATTGGAAAGTTGGTTGCCCCCAGTATGTCAATGTTTTCCCCTAGTATTGTCACAAATTGCTGAAATGAATATGTATTAATAATCAAGCAATGGTAAGACATTATTGCTCTAAGAAAATCATTAGAACATGATGTTGAGACAACCCTAAGATGATGGAAGGATGTGTGAAAATGACGGCTCAAAATTCAAGTGAAGAACATGAACTAATAGATGGAGAGCTACAAATAGCGTATGTTTGCCAGATTTTCACTATCTGTATTTATTCCATTTTCTAATTTATTTTTTTTGTCACTACCGAGATGCCTATTTGCAAGGTTTTAACCAGGGTAACCATTTTTTTTAGGACTTTTTCTGCTATTTTTGTATTTCTTCAGGACTTTTTCTGATGTTTTTGTATTTTTTCAAGACTTTTTCTGATGTTTTTGTATTTCTTCAGGGCTTTTTCTAATGTTTTTGTATGTTTTTCAGGACTTTTTCTGATTTTTTTGTACTTTTTTCAAGACTTTTTCTAATGTTTTTGTTATTTTTAGGACTTTTTTTTATGTTTTTGTATTTCTTCAAGGCTTTTATGGATGATGATAACTGCTTCAAACATAATACTTTTTCAAGTGTATGTTGTTGATGGGTTTGTCAAATAGGTCCCCTTCTGGCATTGATAATTTGTATGCTCTTGAACCGTATACTACTATGACCACATACAGACTCGGCCAATTTGGTTCAAAATTTCCTTTCTTCTCTGTCTTGCTGATTTAATGGGTTCTCTTTTAGAACAAGATCAACAACCTGAAAGGTACATGGTTTGAATCTTTGATTATATTTGTGAGACATCATTTGTTGATAGGCTTTCAAATGATCAGTTGATCGTTGTCTCTTTTCATCAAGAAGTTCCAGTTCTTGTAGTCATGAAACTCTGTATTCATCATCGGTGATTAGGCCTTGTAGAGATACTCCGAGTGATGGAATCTCAACCTCTAAAGGTAGGATGGATTTTGCTCCATAGACAAGAGAAAACGATGTTGCTCCTGTTGGTGTTCAAATACTAGTTCTATTGGTGTGTTTGATTCAATTTGTTTTATATTTTTCAAAATGTAAAACTGATATTCCAATCTTTATTTAGATTTTAGATAATCCAAATTATGCGTGTCATGATATGAATTTTCTGAAAACTATTGTAATATGATTAATGATCAGATAGTTGTTCATGTGATTTGATTTTTTGTTTTATGCGATTAGATTCTATGTCATTGTCTAGCTATTTCTCTAACAATAAAGTTGGTTTCACCTAGTATGTCAGTGCTTGCCCCTAGTATTGTCACAACTTGCTAAAATGAATATGTATTAATAATCAAGCCATGGTAAGACATTATCTCTCTAGGAAAATGATGACAACATGATGCTCAGACGACCATAAGATGATGGAAGGATTTGCAAAAATGAAGGCTGAAAATCCAAGTGCAGAACATGAACTAATAGATGGAGAGCTACAAATAGCATTTGTTTACCAGATTTTCACTATCTACATTTATTGCATTTTTCTATTTATTTTTTTTTGTTACTACCGAGATGCCTATTTGCCAGGTTTTCACTAGGGTCACCATTTTTTCAGGACTTTTTCTACTACATTTTTATTTCTTCAGGACTTTTTCTGATGTTTTTGTATTTTTTCACGACTTTTTGTGATGTTTTTGTATTTCTTTAGGGATTTTTCTGATGTTTTTGTATTTTTTAGGACTTTTTCTAATGTTTTTGTATTTTTTTTAGGACTTTTCTGATGTTTTTGTATTTCTTCAGGGATTTTATGGATGATGATAACTACTTCAAACATAATACTTTTTCAGGTGTATGTTGTTGATGGGTTCGTCAAACAGGTCCCCTTTTGGCATTGACAATTTTTATGCTCTTGAACCATATATTGCTATGACAACATACGAACCTAGTCAATTTGGTTCAAAATTTCCTTTCTTCTCTTTGTCTTGTTGATTTCGTGGGTTCTCTTTCAGAACAAGATCACCAACCTGAAAGGTACATGGTTTGACTTTGTGATTATAGCTGTGAGACATCATTTGTTGATAGGCTTTCAAATGATCAACTTCTCATTGTCTCTTTTCATTGAGAAGTTCTAGTTCTTGTAGTCGTGAAACTCTATATTCATCATCTATGATTAGGCCTTTTAGAGTTACTCTGAGTGATGGAATCTCAACCTCTAAAGGTAGGATGGCTTTTGTTCCATAGATAAGAACAAATGGTGTTCTATAGGCCCACAATGCGAGATTAAGTTGAACGTGCCAATCTTTTCCTACATCATTTATAGTATTTTTCAAGATTTTTACAATTTTTTTGTTTGAGGCCTCTTCTTGGCGATTTCCTTGTGGATAGTAGGGCGTTGAGTATCTATGTTGAATATGAAATCTCTCACAAAGTTCATCAACATCCTAATTCTTGAACGGTCGTCCATTGTTTGTGATGATGAAGTTGGGAATGCCATACCAACAAATAAGATAGTTGAGTATGAAAGATGAAATTTGTTTGTCAGTAACCTTAATGAGAGGTACTATCTCAATCCACTTGGTGAAGTATTTTATTGCTATAATGATGAACTTATGTCCATTTGATGATGAAGGATGAATCTTACCAACCAAATCTAATCCCCATTGAGAGAATGGATAGGTTGGTGTAAATGTTTGTAGTTCCTATGCTGCTGTATGAATGAGATTTCCATGTATCTAACATTTAGAGCATTTCTTCACAAAAGTGAATGATTCCCTTTACATTGTAGGCCACTAATAACCCATTCTAATCAATTTTTTAGATAAGGTCAGTCCACTTGAATGAGTACCAAAAATGCCACCATGAACTTCTTGTAAAGCCTTGTCGAATTCATCACATTCAAGACATCGAAGTAAAGTACCATCAAGACCACAACAATAGAGGGTGTCAACGATGAGAGTATAACAAGAGGATTGGTAGATAAAGTTGTGCTTTTGGTTACAGGATAAGTCAAGTGGTAAGATGTAATCTTTTAGGTAGGAATAAATCTTGTCATACCAAGGTGAATTGGATCCTACTAACTGGCAAATGATTTGGCTTTTAGGTGTGTCATAAGTAGGTGTAAATGATTGTTCCACAAAAAATTCATAGTGAGCTTGATTTTTTGGGAGTTGTAACAATGAAGCGA
Source organism: Sequoia sempervirens (assembly GCA_007258455.2). Classification (NCBI taxonomy): domain Eukaryota; kingdom Viridiplantae; phylum Streptophyta; class Pinopsida; order Cupressales; family Cupressaceae; genus Sequoia; species Sequoia sempervirens. The sequence continues at coordinate 347,592,650 of VDFB02281492.1, read as the reverse complement.
TTGTGGCCATGGCATTAGCTGCCTTGTTATCAAGCCCTTGGAATTTTTATGAAATTGATGTCTACAAAGTATTTCTTGAAATCGTCAACCATTTTCTTATATGGTAACAAATTGTCATTGATCTGGTTAACGACTATTTGTGATTCTGCAGCGAAGACATCAGCATCTAGAAATTCAATGTGCATGGGATGCTCTAATTTTAGGGGTGCTTCAACTAGTTGATGGGCAATAAATTTTCCTTTGATTTCTTTGTGATCAATATAATGCATATCAAACTCACCTAAGATTATGACCCATTTTTCTAGCCTTCTTTTCAATGTAACTTTTCTTAATAGATACTTGAGTGGATCAATTTTTGCAACAAGATTGATTGTATGAGTTAACATGTAATATCAAAACTTTTGAGAGGCAAAGACCACTGCTAGGCAAGTCTTCTCGATGAAATTATAGTTAAGTTCATGACCTGTTAATGTTCAACTAATATAATAGATTGCACATTCCTTTCCTGTAGAGTCTTCTTGTGCTAACAATGCACCCAAAGATGTCTCTGTTGCAGCGATGTTTAAGATGAGTGATTTGTCTGGATTTGGTGGTATTAGAATTGGTGGGTTTATTAGGTATTTCTTGATTTGTTGAAAATCCATTTCACAATTATCATCCCATTTCAACAAAACATTATTATGTAATAGATGTGTGAAAGGTAGACATTTATCTGCTAGTTGTGCAATAAACCTTCGTATAGTTTGGAGTCGTCCCTATAGTGACCTCAACTGACTGATATTCCTTAGTGGAGGAATTTCCATGATTGCTTGTACCTTAGCGGGATCTACTTCAATTCCTTTTGCTCAAAATTATGTATCCCAAGATTTTTCCAGATGTGACTCTGAAAAACACATTTCTTAGGGTTGAGGCGAACTTTGAATATTTCCAACCTTGTAAAGATTTTGGATAATACCTCTAGATTTCCTTCTCTTGTGTATTATTTTTCCAATATTTCATTGCCATAATCTTCCATGACTATGTGCATCATGTCATGGAAAATTGTAGTCATAGCTCTTTGATATGTAGCCCCAACATTCTTTAATCCGAAAGGCATGACGTTCCAATAGTAAGTCCCCCATGGACATGTGAAAGGTTTTTTTTTTCCTAGTCTTTAGGTGCAATCTTGATTTGGTTATAACCAAAAAAACCATCAATTAGTGAATACGTGAAATGGCCAACCGTTAGATCTACTATAGTATCAATGCTTGGAAGAGGGAAGTCATCTTTAGGACATGCCTTATTAAGATCTCTAAAATTTGTGCACACTCTAACACTTTTTTCAAGCTTGGATACAAGAACAATGTTAGAGATCCATTCCACATATTCAATTGATCTTATAAATCCCACATTGAAGATTTTCTTAAGTTCTCTAACTAGTAGTGCAACATGAAGATACATCTTTCTAAGTTGTGGTTTCATAGGTTTTACTCCTAGCTTGATGGACAAGTGATGAATTATAAGATCAGGATCAAGGCCTGGCATGTCTACATAAGACCAAGAAAATTTGACTTGATTTTCTCTAAGAAACTCCATGAACTCAAGTACTTCTTTATCCGTCATTGATGCAGCTAACTGTAAAATCCTCAGTTTCTCTTTAGTTTCAATATTGACTGGTTTTGTAGGCTTAATCAAGACAGGTGATCTCTCATGATTGTGCTCTGAGAGAGTGTCAAGCATCCCATCATATGGTGCCTTAAAAAGGTTTTCACCATCTGATATGCTCTTTGTTTTATCTTTTGTTTGATCTAATACTGCCAGATTTTGGTTTTCGCCATTAGATCTTTCTTTTTTATTTTTATGTTTGTAGCTAGGAGACTTGACACCCTCCTGATCAAAGACTCTATGCCAAACATTTCAATTGGAAAAATCATTTATGTCATATGTGGAAAGAAATTTCATGATAGATTCGTCGTTTGGAAACATAGGTATATCAAAAGGTTCAGATAGATCCCAATTGATGAGATCATGATGTATTAGTAGTAGTAGGTAATTAGGTTTCATGAAATCAGCTATGGTTATGGTCAAAATTGAGGTATCTATAGGATCCGAGGTATGAGGTATATCAATGATGGTGTTGTACTCACGATAGTCTTGTTCGATTAAATCTGACTCGGTATCACTAGAATCATAGTCACATTGTAGTTCATATTCGTATGGTTGGGTCCTTGAACCTTCTCCTCTGATTAGAGTAGGTGTATACTTGTGTATTACATCAACCTGTTTATCCCTCCATAGCTCATCATTTTGGATGGTATCCCATTCGTATTCTCTAGAGTACGTGTAAGAGTTATTATCGAGGAAATTATGGATTGCTGTCAAGCATGTTTCCCTTGGATCATAAATTTCTTGCAATGTGTGTATGGTATCATTCAATTGTTTGGATGCTATTTCTTTTGATCTAGTATCATAGCCTAGTCCTATTTTATCTTTTGTAGCAAGTCCTGGTAGGTGAATACGCTCAACTACTCCTTTTCTCTTTTCGATAGGACCATTACCATCATAGCCAATCTTTTGCATGATTGAGTATCCTTTGCCATATTGATCTATTGGTAACTTGAAATTTAGAACTATTTCATCTTCATCTTCATCTCTATAGAGCCATTTTATCATTTTTCTATCCTCGGGCTCTTCCATTGGGCAATTTTCATTGATAAATTGTCCATTAAATTTTGTGATTGGTTTTGTTGATAATTGTGTTTATGTTGATGCTATAGATATCTAATGTTGCATGATAGAAGGTTGTCCATGTGATCGACGTGATGTAGGGATATTATCCAGAAAAAGAGAATATTATCCTACTCCATTATCCTTGAATCATAGTTGCTTTTCAAATCTTTTGGTTATTTGACTAATTTGTGTATAAACTTTTGGAGAAGTACTAGCAGGAACTTCTTGATTTTTGGGAACCAAAGTGTCTTGACTAGCTTTGATGTTAGCACAAGTTTGACTATGAGAATTATTAGCTGGTATCGTGATCTCCTATCTATCATAAGGAAATTTAAGGCATTGATGATATGTAGATAGTATAGCTTGCATTTTGTGGATTCAAGGATGACCCAAAAAGATCTATGTGAGATCACAGTCTAACACTTGATAGAAAGTATTTTTGATAACAGGTCCCACTATGATCGGTAACATGATTAAACCCTTGGATGCTCTTTCCTCATCATCATAGGCTTTAATAGTAATCTTTCTTCTAAGATCAATAGAATCCTCAGAAAAACCTAAATTCTGAATTGATTTCATGGTACATATGTTCAAACTAGCACCTCCATCTATTAGTACACGTGTAACACAAAACTTGTGGATTATGACTTCTAAGTATAGTGATGAGTTATGGGTATGAGTCATAGAAACATCATATTTTTTAGAAAATGAAAGGCATGTGGGTGAGTAAAAGTGTCCTACCAGGGATTGAAATCGATCCACATCTAGGTCATTAGATACAATTGTTTCAATGAAGGCCTTGTCTAGAATTTCTTGATGCACTAGGGAAATCTTTAGAAGTTCCAAAATAGAGATCTGAGAAATTTTTTTTCCAAGTTGATTGATTAAATCATATCGATGTTGAGGCAGTGGTATAATAGATTGGGAAGGAGCACCTTTTAGGACAACTTTAGCTTGTTCCCTTGTTGTTACATTAACTTCTCCATATTCCATTTTTCTTTTACTTTCATAACATTAACCCGCTCGTCATCAATGTAGATATGATTGATTATATGCTCATCGATATGATTCACATTTTTCCTAGAAGACTCACCCTTTTGATAGTTGGGAAAAGGGTTTAGAAATGCTTGGTAGTATTCGTTTCATTGTTGGTTCCCTTCTATTGTGACAATATCTTTGTCGATTAAATCTTGAATAGCATTCTTCAAAGCTTGGAAATTATTCATACAATGGCTTTTACATCTATGATATTCACAATAGTACACCTCATTCCATGATGGCAGCTTAACACTAGGTTCGAAGTTACATTGAGGTTGTAGGGTAATAACATTCTTTGCCATCAATTCTTTAAGGGAGGATTCTAGAGATTGTCCCAACAGAGTAAAAGTTCTTTTGTTGGAGAAAAATGAAGATTGTTGTGGATTCGTGTTTGATGTATTTCCTAAGGCATTGTTATTTTTTTTTCCACAATATCCTTGATTGTTGGTATTACTTTGATTTGGAACAAAAGTTGGATTTTGGTTATTCCTCAAAGGAGGAGGAGGATTGTTTCCCTGGTTCGTAATTGAGTTGACATTGTTGTAGTTGTTGTCGCGAGGAACACTACGAACAACTGGCTTAGATGAGACATGATGTGCATCTACAACACCATCATTCACCACATTTTTGTTGTGAGTCCAAAACTTGGATTTGTCATTGTGGTTATTTGAGGAGCTAGGATTGTCTATATCAAGTTTGATTATCCCTCTCTAGACTAATGCGCTTTCAATTGTGATTGCATTTTCAATCATTTTCTGAAAAGAGGGAAGACAATGAAGATTTAGATGATAACTCATCTCTTGATCCAAGATTTTTATGAATGAAGTGATCTTTTCCTTTTCAAGAACATGACATGGATATCTCATGAACAATCTTCTCCATCTCTGAAGAAATGTGATGAATGGTTCACTAGGTTTTTGCTTAGCCTTGCATAGATCAATCATGGTTATTTGGTGTTGTATGTTATAGGAATATTGTGAGATGAACTCGTTGATCAATTCCTCGAATGTTTTGATAGGTGGAGTGATTTTTGATAACCTTTCCATAGATTGGCCTCAAAGACTCCATGGAAATAAATGCATTAAGTATGTATCCTCATGAGAAAATTCTAAAGTCATGCTTTGAAAGTCCCTAATATGAACAATTGGATCTGATTTCCTGATATAACGATCAAACTTTGGGATTTCACAATACTTAGGAAATGGGATCATGTTGAGACGTCGATCAAAGGGATATGTGTTAATGTTAGGATCAGATTTAATAGAAAGCAGAAAAATGAACATAAAGAAAAATGAACACATTATTTATCCTGGGAAAACCCTCCTTCTAGAGGGAGAAAAACCCAGCCACAAATATGTCTCTTATATATTGAATGAAGTAGCAACAAACAACTTACAACTTGACCCACAAAAGAATAGTATCTCTCATAGATACATGCATACAAAAGAACTATGTTTTCCTCTTTCTAATTTCAATCTGCTCTTCAAAAGATAATTATCTATTGTAGATGGAAAACTCTCCTTGAAATAACCACTTAACTTAAGCAAGAATCAATCCCAAAATAGGGATCATCACTTGCATGTGCATGCAAAAGGAGACACACTAGGAGTATTACAATTGCCTATTTTTAGGAGTAGTTACAAATACATTTCATGCAAATATTCTCTTGCATGTCTGACCAAAGATTCTATTGCATGTCAACCATCTTAAGTAAGACATTTCATGTGGGTCAGCCAACTTGCCATAATAGCTATTTAAAGAAGATGCCTTTGCTGCTAGAAGATACCTCCTGTTGTTGATACATCAACATTAAATATAAAATATAATTTGTAATATGTAGGCCACTAGCCTTAATTAAGGAGAAAATATCTCTTGAAGCTGCCAAACACTAACAATATGGACAAATGTCATCAAGAGCGTATGTTTTTGTTGTGGCTCCCCTTGTTGATCTTTAATTTTTCCTTCTAATGTTTTAACATGTTGAGTCAAGGCACGAAGATTAGATAAGGGTGTTTCATTAGGTTTACTCTTTATGTTCTCAATATCAAAATCATGAGGAAATTTAGCTACTTTGTCAGCCAGATATAGGAAATATTTTTGTTTTTCGCGTGCTAAGATCTTTTCTACTACTTTGAAAATTTTAGAATCTTGTTTGGCTTCTTTAAGGTGACGCTCTGCTTCTTTTTCATCATCACTATCCTCAAGGGTTTTCCTCAGATCCCTATTGGAAGTAAACGGATCCTTTGTTCCTTCGGCCATGTTGTCTTCAAAAAGAGGATTTTGACTCACACTATAAAGGGGATCACTCTTTTTACCTTCTTCTTGAGTTGTTGAGGTATGATCTTCTTGTTGAATATCTTCCTTGAGTTTATCATATTTTTATCATGTAAAAATAGGAATATGATTTCAAGATGTTCTCCTAAACTTGGACTAGATAGTTTGATGAGTGCAATCAATGATGATGTTTTAATCTGATAAGATGAAAATCTTATGATATGATCAAAACTATGTTTCCTAATTCATGGTTATGGCTTCCAATGATAAAGGATGTTAGAATCCTATTGGGAGAAGTTGAACCAAGAATTTAGAAGTTTGTGATGAAAGGTGCACTTGTAAGATTTGATCCTTATTTTTGAAGAATGATCAATATATCAAATAGCCTGTTTCAAGTAACTGAAGTATTTTATTAGGATGTGTCAAATATTCGATAGAAGGTTGTGGTATATAGTTGAAATCAAGAGGCTGATTGTGATTATGTCGTTGAGAGAGGGCTCTTCTTTGAAAATAGGCTCGTGAATCTAGAGGGTCTATAGCGTATTCGTGAGTAAATCCACTAAGAAAATCTTGGTACCTATGGAGAAATCTACAATAATGGAACAAGACGTTTCGACTCTTATATAAAAACTTCCTTCGTTGTAAGGTTTTCTTGTATCTTAAAGGTTTCTTTGGCTTCTTGATTCTATTGGAATTTGACTTCTTGAAAAACTTGGTAGATTTCCACTCCCTAAGCATGAGAGAAAATGTTGATATGCTACTGGACCAAGAATGCTATAAACTCAGATCTGTCAGAATTAATGATTTTGGAAAAGTGACAGATGCCCTTTGTTGTTTCCTATATGCACTACAGAAATAGGGATATCTGCCAGAGAAATGGTCAAATGTGCTTCAATATGTCCCAGATGCACTACTTTGTGTCCTATAAATGCTATAGGAAAAATGTTGTGACAGTGACCAAAAAGTTTGTATTTTAGAACAATAGTGTATGTGCTAAAACACTTAATGTGCTAAAAAAGACTCTAAAAGTATTGGACCAATAATTGAATGTTCTAGAACAAACCTTATATGCGCTAGAATATAACCTAGATGCGCTAAAATAGTTTTTTCTAAGGTAATTTTTCTGAACAGTTTGTGAGCAGTTTCAGCTAAAATTTGACATGTTCATTTCAAATGATCTTTTATATGAATTAGTGTGATTGAAAACATAGAAAAAACTTTGAAAATATTTGTTCTTAATCCTTTACTAAACATCAAGTGTATGTTCAAAAATGTTTTCAAAAAGTGTTTTCACAGGTTTTGCACATGATAAACAATTCAAACAGACTCACTCTCAGTACTCAAGTAGGTCATCAAAATAATCTCAGCTCACATCTTAGAACTACGTCGACTCACATAGCCGTGTCACCCCCAAAGGGGCACCCGTGTTTTTGTATTTTCTAGGTGTGTACTCAGAGTGACAGAAGTGGGTACCAGATCCCCTGAGTAAATAGTCTTTGGCAGTTATATGGTGAGTATCTTGGGGGCAGATTCTTCCCTCCCCTTGCACTGTAATTATTAGGATGTTTGGATACTAACATAGTTGGATACTATACTAGGCTCGTAGTAAGGGTTTCCATTCAGTGCATAAATAATAAACTCCCTTAGGAGACCTCCCAACCTTTAGAACAAAGGCTTTAGGGATGGTTATCTTGCACACTACTAGAAAAAGAGGGTTTCCCCTGATTTTCTTTAAATTTTATAGTGGGGTGGAATAGTCTGGCTTTGACTTGAACCCACTTGATTCATTCCTCTTGGGTGAATACTTTTTCCCACAAGAGCAAGCTCTCTATAGGATGTAATAAAGCAATTAAATTGCATGAATGTAAAAGGAAAGTCTGGTATTATGGTCAACTTGTTAAGGGGAGAGCATAGACCTATTGTGACAAGCATAGTAGACACTATTATTTTAAAAACCCAAATCACAATGATCTAAACTATGTGAAGATGTTGCTTCATAAAAAGCACGGGATTCATTTTAACCGCAAAATCAATGTGTGGTGACTATCCTAGATTGCTTCATTTTAAATCCCTGTCTATCCTAGGGTTGCTTCTTTTTTAAAACCAGCTATGACTATCCTAGATTGGTTTTTTTTAAGCCAAAAGAGGTTCTGTCCATGGAAGGTGTCAGACTCAGAAACTTGTTTAGTTACAACCAGTATGTGTTAAAAGATCACCTATATGCACAACAAAAAAAGGTAAATGTGCTAATGTAGACTCTATATGCACTATAGAAAATCCAAAATGAGTTATAAAAGCTCCTAAATGTGTTAAAATAAAATGCAAATAATTTTTTTTTTCAAAAATTTTTAACAAACTAAGCTGGGTATATGTGTCATTTTATCTCGTAAATGCATTGAAACAATTCTTGGATGCACTGAAATAGTTCCTAGATGCTCCAAAGTACTTGGAAGAGCACCGGAATAAACCATGGATGTGCTTTAAAAAGATGTGTATGCACTTCAGAAATCCACGTATGCGCTAAATAGAAAATTTTTCGGAAAATCCGAATTCCAAAATGCAAAATCTTGTCAGAAAACCTGTAGATAAATATTAAAAATGGGGAAAGGCCCCACGGTGGGCACCATAAATGTGTGATCAATTTTTATGCATGTTAAATATGTAAAACAAATTGAATCAAACACACTAATAAGACATTATATCAAAAACAAAATATTAAAATAATAAAGATGCAAACTCAATATTCTGTCAGCAATGCCATCCTATCGTCCTCTATCTGTAGTATTTTGTTGATTCCAGTTGGCTCTCAGATTGTGGGCTAGGCTCAACAAATAGTATTCCTATAGAACGTGATTGAATACGAATGTAAGTAATGCTATGCTAAGACATGATTATTCTAATTCTAAGCTTGATTGCTAAAATAAAAGATTATGACCATGCTATGATGCGAGAATGTAATTAAGCTCTAATTCGTCTGTTGTGTGTTGTGTGTGTTGTTGTTATTGCTTCGATTTGTAGTGCTATTTATAGAGTTTTCAAAAGCTTTTGATTGAATGATATGATCAACGATTGTGAAAATTTATGGTAGATCAAATGGTTGAAGATGGATAAGATTGAAGAAAAACAGAATATAACATAAAGCAAGATTTTTTTTCTTTTCTATAAAAAGGTAAGATAAGATGATAAAGATGATTTGGAATAAAAATCATCTTTTTATGAGATTATGGAAAGATTTTGAAGAAGATAAATAATGAATTATTATATTCAATTATTTATTTATGGGTGACAGAGATTTTCCTTAAAATAGAATATATACCCTAGATTTGAAGAATAAGAGAAGATTTCTTAATTAAATAAAAATATTTAATTATGATTTTGAAAAGATATGGAAGATATTTAATAAAATAAATATATTTAATTAAACTTTTTAAGACATGGTATGAAATTAATTAAATAAGATATTTAATTAATTAGAAGAAAGATTTGAAAAGAAATATTTAATTAAATAAAAAAGATTTAATTAATTTCAAAAAGTGATAATTAATTAATTAATTAAAGTGTATTTATTTAATTAATCAAGTGGACATATGAATGCAAAATAATTAAATAAAATTGATTTATTTAATTATGACAGAAGAATAAAATGAATGAACAATATAATTGAATTGATTAAATTTAATTATATGTAGAAGACTTTAGAGAAATTGATTAAATAGTAAATATTTAATTAAATGTCAGGATTAATCAAACATGACCAATTTTATGCATATACAATTTTAATAGGCAGTTTGTACCACTATCCATGGTGGGATGCCCAACTTTGTCAGACGGGGGCCACTGCTAGTGGTAGCCCCGTCGACAGTCGGTAGGAGCCAATAGGCCCTGCCACTAAAGGGTTCTGCAATACCTAGTACGACATAGGACTGGGGGGTCCACCTCTCCTCAAAACTTTATATTTTTTTTTATACTTTTTTTCCTATTTAAATTTTTTTTGGCCCCTTTAACATATAAACTTTGATTATTATTATATTTTTCTAATAATTTTGCACGAAAATTTTAAAATTTTTGATGAAGATTTTATAATATATTTTTAAAATTTTTTGCACATTGATATTGACATTTGTATGATAGAATAGGGGAATTTTACTCAAAAGAATTGTATTTTTTTCAACTTCTCCAAAAGAGGGAAAATTAGATATCAAAATTCATCTATTGGCTAACTTGAATCCAACCATGAGGTTCATTTTGTCCTAGGAGGATATTTGCAAAATTTCCCCCAAAAACCCTCTTTTGAATGCACAACCAAGAAACCCTTTTTAGCAATTTTTTTTCACAGCCCAAAACTGCAAACAACCCATCATAACAACAAACCCAAAACCCTTAGATCTACAATAAAATTTTTACAAAACCCTTCTATCTTGCCATATATTTAATTCTCTCATACATTGCATAGATTCAAACTTCAAGAAATATTTTCTCAACCTATGGTTATAATAAGACAATATTCAACCATGAAAGCTCTAATACCACTTGTAAAGAAACTTGCACCCATATAATGACAATTTCCATATAACAAAGAAGAGATATTCATGCAAATAATTACTCAAAATCCACATGCAAGAGAATAGACAACATACTCATCAAAGATGACACAATATATACCCTAGGAAAACCCTCAAGAGGGAAAAGCCCAGCCTCCAAAAGCATCCATGCTCCATCATATTAATCAGCAATAAATAAAATACAAGAGTTATAATGAACACTTTTGAAGCATCAAGTCCTCCAATGCACTCCATGTGTCAAACCATGAATCCACACATCCCATGCCATGCTTCACAAAAGCACTCCTCAAGAAGACTTAATAATGATAGCCAAACCACTTATCCAACCTATACCACTACGCATGTGTTTTCTTTTATAGACACAAGCTCGCACATAATACAAATAGATGTAAAGGGAAATCACTTACAACAAAACCATGTGAATACAAAACCACCCCTTATTTAATATTGGGTACTAAGTCATCACATTATTTAATATTTCCCAAATATTAAATTATTACAACATGTCTCCCACACATTAAATAATAATACAATGTTACAATACAACATCAAGTGGACCCAAATAATTACCTAGTGTGATTAACCACACCACCAAGCTACATCACAAATAAATAATTATTTAATTACAACATTATAATAAATCAATTTATGCAATGGTTTACAACAGCATATCCCAATAGGGATAGCATGGGTCATCATTTCACCTTTACCGTTAAGGTATTCCTCTCCTCTGGATATATTCTTAAACAATTCAATAACAGTTTCATTTTTATTATTCCTAAACATTTTGGGGCCAAAAAGCTATACAGTTTTCACCCCATTAGTTTTTGTAATACCTTCTATAAAATGTGCTCTAAACTATTGGCCATCCACATTAAACCCTCTCTTGATAAGTTGATTCATATGATACAATAAGGATTTTTTTTGTTTTTTCAAATTATAGATGCCTCCATTTTGGTCCATGAAACACTTCATTCCATGAGAAAAAATGAAAAAGAGAGTATGGCCTTTAAGATTGATATCTCCAAAGCCCATGAAAAAGTGTCTTGTAATTTTTTACTCAATTTCCTACGAAGATTCAAGCTTTTTGGAAAAATATTAAATCTTATTCAAGGGTGTGTTAACTCTCGCAAGTTCTTTGTGTTCTCAATGACACTTAGTAGGGGTTTTTCTATATGTTTGGTGGTATTAAAAAGGGAGATCCCTTGTCCCCCTATCTCTTTATATTGATGGCTAGAGTTCTTGGTTGCAACATAGAGATTTTTTTTGAATGGTACTCTAACATGTTTTCCCCCCTCATCTGTTTCTCAATTGATTTCCCATAAAACATTAATTGATGACATGTTTGTTTTGTGGGATTCCACTATAATGAAGGTGAAGGGGTGGATACATGTTATAAAAAAATTTGCAAAATCACTTGGCCAATGCATTGACTTTTCTAAAAGTGTTATTTTTTCCTTAATTTTAATCCTCAACTTGAAACTAGGATATAAAAAAATTTCTAACTGTTAAAATTCATCCCCTTCTCCTAACTTGCCTAGGAGTTCCCTTCACTATTAGTAAGGTGGATAATTTGTTTAGTCTAACTTGAAAGGGTTAAAGGAATGTTGGCAACCTGGAAGGGTGCTCTTCTTAGCAACATAGGTAAACTCCTCCTTCTCAAGTCCACTCTTTAGAGTTCAAGTGTGTACTTGATGTCTTTGTTTTTATGCCATCTTTGTGGTCTTAGAACTTAGATAAGACTCAAAGAAGGTTCCTCTAGTGAGTGTTAGAAGAAAGGAACTGATACTCTTTAGTGAATTGGTACACTATATGTTCTAGGAAAGATTACAATAGTCTTAACATGAGAAAAAATAGAGACATGAATGTGGATGTTATATCTAAAATCATTTGGACTTTTAAATAAACAAGCTAAATGGATCTCTATCTTCAAAGATAAGTATTTATAGGGTAGGGATGGCCTCTCCCTCCTATATAATGCAAATATTACCTCAAGATCCATAATTTGGAATAACCTTCTAAAAAAATAAAAATGATTTCTTAGGGTACCTTTTGGCATGTCTAGTTTGGCGCCTTAATTTATTTTTGTGATGATATATGGATTTCAAAGTAGGCTCTTGGTCTCCACTTGATTTACTTGGTTGGGAAATTGAAATTTTATGCTGGATTGGGGCATAAGGTATCTAATTATTTGGACCATACCTTTGAACCACTATGTAGGAAGATTGATTCCAATTGGTATGACCCCCCTTTTCCTTGCCACTATGAAACTTCTCAAAAATATTAAGAAGCACAAGATATTTATCTCTAATCTTCTTGACAAGCTTATTTTTATATGGATGGTGAATAATATATCAAATCAGGATAAAACATTTTATCTAGTCTTTGGGTCCCATAGCTTAATTGGATGAAGGTTTAGAGGAACAACTACATACCCAAAGTCATTTTTTTTGGTCAAATGCTTGCCACAAATGTATTATTACACTAGATAATTTACAAAAGAGGGGTTATCATCTTGGTAATAAATGCCTCTTGTGTTAAGATGAAGTTGAATACATATCCCACCTTTTATCCCACCATTTCTATTATTGGTGAGTTCATAAAAAAATTAAGTCCCTTTTCAAAGTTAGTTGGCTTTCGCACAAGGATATTACTTGTTGGTTCTTGAAGGTTGACTCTTCCTAGTGTCTCACCCCCTACACGTTGAGCTTTGGTGGAAAGCTCTTTTATTTATAGGGTGGGCACTCTAGAAAGAGTGTAACAACAAGATCTTTAGAGATTAAAAAATTCTTGGTTGGTTATGACCAATAAGGTCACTAATCAGATCTCATAGAATCTCTTTACAACCTCTTGCAAGCCTAAAAGGAATCCTTCAAACTTGAAGATCTCTATAACCTCATCTTGGAATATTTTCAAGGACCTAAATTATTAGTGCTCTTGTATGCCTCCAGTTCAAAGCAATACTCCCTAGTCCCACAAGCCTAGTTGGCTTAAGCTCAATTTTTATGGCTTGACAAAAGGTAACTTAGGTCAAGCAAGTGGGGTTGGTGTCCTTAAATAAAATAGTGAGAAAATGATGTTGGTATATGCATTTAATCTTAAATTTGAAAACTCAAATTTTGTGGAGGTGGCAGGAGCTTACCATGGTATCTACCTTGCCACGAATGTAGGTTTCTCCAACTTGGCTATCAAAGTGACTTTAGAAACACCATAATAATTTTTTTTGAATGGAAAATCCTTATTGGCCCCTCTAAGACTCCATCTTATCAATGAGAAATATCATGATGAATATTGAAATTGGAAAATCTACTCACATGTATAGAAGTGGTAATAAAGTTGTGGATGCTCTTACCAACTTAGGAGATTTCACATCCAAAATTATTAGTTAGGATAATATCTCTTGTATCCACAAATAAGTGTGAAACTTAACATCTGATGATGTCTAAGTCCAACAACTCTTACTGACAAGTGGCATAGATTGCATTTATGGAAATCTAGCTTCTTCAACCCCTCTTTTCATAAGCTTTTTTATTCTTAGGGTAGGTTCTCATTTGCATATTTCTACATAATTCTATCTCTTGCTCTATTGATTGCAAATTACTCCATGGGTGGTGATCTTGTGCAAGGTGAACCTACATGCTGCAATGTGTGCAAAAATGGTAGAGATTTTTGGACTATTCCCCAATGAGGTAAATTAGCCTCATTTTTTGAGGAAATGATGGGGCATGATGCCAATCTATTAATTGAAATTTCTAATTCCTAGAATGATGGAAACATCACCATTGGTGAGTGCACCTTCCATGTCGACATGGAGCTAATTGTCAAGGCCACTGGGCTTTCCTTTGGCAGGTTCTTCATTCATTGGAATTCAAAGGGGAATTAGATGGACATGGATATGTTCCTAAAGGAGGATGAAAAAGTTAACTTATTGAAAAATGGTTTCAACATAGCTAACCTTCTTGGGGTGTGGAGTAGGATTGCATAGGTGCTAGTGAGGTATGTTACTTTGGAGGGTCTCTTTCATCATTTTCACACTTAGGTCTCTCCCCTATGTTAAATCATTTTTGATATAATGTCAAAATGAAAATTTCTTTTTGGGTTCTTTCCTCTCTCTAGAGAATAGTGTTTCAAGGATATTCCTGGTAAAAGTAAAACAGTTCCCATCCACCAGGGGTTAATTTTTTATCTTTTCCACAACCAGACTGCTCTCTCTCCTTCCCTAGCCTTTGTTAAAATGAACACCCTTGTCATTATAAACCTTCCCAATCCCTTGGAGGGACCCCTTTCAACTTGTGGCCTTGAGGAAACTCCATCCACCACTCACAGAATTACCAAGGTGTGTGGTTAAACATTTATCATTGAGTACCCCACACTCAACCACAAAAAGAGTGTTTCTTTCCCCAACCTCATCCCCATTTCTATCTCTAGTTTTGATAGCTTAGAGAACTCAGACAACGAGTCATAGAAACCTATCCCTAGTAACTCCCTCATTGACTCCCCTATTAAAGAAGATTTGTTCAAGGTTTCTAAATCACCCTCAACCATTAATCTTCCCAACCCTCAAAGACAGCCAATATATGTGTTAACTTGGATGGTACCTAGAAAAAACCTAATTTGAATTAGGATGTTTATTCTTCTTGTGTTCCCCCAAGCAAAGATTTTACTGATATTTCAACAACCATTAAAATTCAAAATGATATTCTTAAGTGGATTTTAGGCTAGCTCATTATGGCCAATGACAAAATCTCAGTTTTTGAGACAAGGTACTCAAATATAAGGTGTCTTGGATTGGTGGGGTCGATGATGAAGGGAATTGAGATCTGTTATCCTCCCTTGTCAAGTCCTTTGATACATGGGTGAATTGTAAAAGTGAGGTTAATGAGCTCAAATCATTCGTGGATATGGAGAATGAGATAGTGAAGTTGCAAGGAGAAATTACCACCATGCATAGTAATCAAGACAAAACCCTAAAGTGTCTAGACAAGAAATTATGGATTACAAAAAGGATGTTAAATACACAAGACCACTAAGAGGAGGGTGAATAATTTGTATCTTAAAAATTTAAAACCCTCATTAAGATTCAAATCCACATTTATTCATTAAACACTTATTCTATTATGATGATTAATCATGAAATACAAATAACACAAACTGAAATACAACACTATACACCAGAGAACAACAAAATTACATGGAAAACCCAAGAACAGAAAAACCATGGTGATCATTACCTCACAATGTAAGTAATATCAATACCAATGGGTATGTGCAGGATCATCATGGAAAAAAAGGCACTTAAGTGGTAAAAAATTTAGAAAAAATAGAGCTAGGAAACTTGTCATAAAAATTTGAATAAGTTGTCTGTATTATTTCAAAAATATGTAAGAATAGAATTTGTAGCAAATTAAATGTAGTTTCTAAACTACTAGGTTTATTTTTTATTTTTTAAAATATATTTGGTGAAAATTTGAAATTTCAATGCAATAGTACTTAAATTTCAAAAATAAGTAGGTGTCCGACCACCTAACCACAATAAAATAATAATTTTTTTATAAGATTTTAGAAATAAGTAGAGGACTCATGTATGGATGTGATGCATATTTTTTGTAATTTTTTCCAAGTAAATAGTTAATTATGAATTTTTTATTACAAATTTTTAAAAATATAAAAACTTTTATGTTTGACCACCTTAACTTAGTCAAAAATTTATGAAATTGAAATTTTCTTTTTTTAATCCTATAGTATGAGAAGCATAGAATGTGATGCATGTTTTGAATTCCAAAAATGTGATACTGTTTGAAAGATATAAATGTTTTTCAATCAACCTATCAATCAGGAATTTAGTCGTAATTCAAATAGAAAATGAATAATAATTATTTATTAAATTCAAAGTAAAGCATAATTTATATTGGTGGAAATATGAGAATCTATTTTAAAAACCATTTTCATCTCATCAATTTTGGGTAAAAAAAAGTCGTTAGCCACATACCCTATAAATACCCATCATATTGCCACTTTTTGGCCCATCATGATCCTACACATACCCCAATTACAAAGGCTCACTATCGAAGGGGAAACTACATAGAAAGAGAAAGGTTATTATGATATTGCTACCAAGATTCATCCATGTAGTTTTGAGTCAAACTCATTGAACCATGTCTCATGAGTAGTGGTTCATATGAACCCATCTCTCATGATAATGAATGGTCCACTTAGCACTCATTACATCTATGTGATGCTTACAAAGGTGAAGCACTGGGCTCTCCCAAGAGGTCACCCATCCTAGTACTACTCCAACTCAAGTGTGCTTAACAAAAAAAAAATCTCCAAGTTTGAGCACACATAGCATGCAACCTATGGATAATTATTTTGGTTACCTAAGGGTTCTCCAACTCTTATAGGTTTTTCACCTAAAAAGGAGAGAAATTGGGCCCAAAATGCTAATGTCTACACTCAAGATTAATGTGAATAGGAATGTAATGTACTTAACTATGGTATGTAAGTGCAATAAGTTGAAAGAAAGATGACTTATTGATGCTAAATCTAAGAAATGTGAAGTGTTGGAAAACACATTTTGATATGCAAACATATGATAAATGGCCTAGAAATGTAAAAAAAACTAAACAAAAGGTTACAAAACAAAATATGTGCACCTAAAGGATGAAAAAGGATGGAATTAACTTTTGGAATCCTAATAAAATTAATGCGGAAGTCAACTGGGACACTTGTGCCAATCTGAGCGACTTAGTCCCAGATCTAGAAAAACTACTATAGAGCCCATTTCAGTGAAATGGTATCCAAATCTACATAAATCACTGAAAGGAATATATAGCGGGACTAATTCACCATTAGTGGCAACTTAGAACACTTCTAAATTTTTGGAAATTTGAAAGGGGAAATGGAAGCCCTCGGTCTGCACTTTGGTTCTTGACAGGTGTGCACTTCTGAAACTCTGATTTTTGGGCCTAAAAGTGAATTTTAATGGATATTTTGGCTTTGAAATCAAGGAGATATAATTAACAAGTCTTCAAACTAATATTCAATGATCTTGAAACCCTCAAAGTGCCTAAATTTTCAAACGCACAATGAAAGAGAAAGAAATGGTGAATGTTAGGGCATGGGGGTTTGCCTTGGTCAAACCCCTTTTTAGGTAATTAAACCAAAATGAAGAAATGAGAAAATGAAGCATGAATCAATGGAGTTAATACCTTTCCATGATGATCTTGATTTTCTATAGAAAAATATGAAGAATCTACCCTTAGATGTCTTAGGAAGCTACCTTGATGACTTAGAATGCCAAAACCCTAACTTGCTTGACTTGAGAACATGATCAATGATGAATGAAATGATGAGGAGTTATGAATTAGGGTTTAGAGACTTGTATTTATATTAAATTCACCTTATTTTCCCATTAATTAGATCCCTATGGCTTACATGGAAGAAAAATAAACTTAAAATCCAAAATTTTCCACTCAAACCTCAAAAATGGGTGGATCATCCCACAAAGCTGGTTTACAATTTTTGGGAGATTCTGATTTTTGCTGAAATAAAATATTTTCAAAAAATATAATGATTTAAGCCTTAAAAATTTCCATTTAAGGCATTCCAATTGAAGATGGTTTGATCAAACTACCTTAGATCAAACCCCCTTGGATAGAACCTTGCTAGTTTTAAACCATACCTATAACAGAGTCTCCTTTACACCTATCAAAATGCTGATAAAAAACCACTTTTGATTTACCTTTGGGGGAACAAATGAATTAATTTAATTTTTTTTTTAATTATTTAGTCCTTATTATAAGCTTCCCAAAAAGTATAATTTCAAATAAATTTAATTTTATTATTATATTTATTTTTTATTTCTTGTGAATGTAGATTTTTCACCAAAAATCAAGCTCTTTGTTCTACACGTGTGTAAAAATAGAAGAATATAATTTTTTTTAAAATAGTATTGCACCAGATATTGAAGTCCTTGATCCAACCAAAAAAAAAATTTTGATACATAAAAAAAACATTATGTGTTATACAGTCCACCTATGTCTGAATTGTAATTGGTTTGACTTCAAAACTTGATTAAGGAAAAAATATTCAATAAATCACTATGAAACCAATTGGAAGCACTAGATATCATAGTTCTAATTATAAATTTGAAAAAAATATAATTTTTTCCTTCATGGAAAAAAAATTGTGTTATACAGCGAGCATCACTCCTTAAAAATGGTGTTTAGTGAAAAAAACTAGTTTTCAAAGATGGAAAAAGAAGTGCAATCTGATTCCAAAAATTTGGAAAAAAATATATTTAGAATCTACAAACAAAATTTCAAAAATCACTAGTTTGCGTCATCTTCAAATTACTCATGGTTTAGCCGCTATAGGTGCCCGAAAGTGAAAATTTAGTTAGAAAAAATCAATTCAATGTCTAGTTTGGCCAAAAATTGTAAACCAGTTTTGTGGGATCACCCAAGTCAAATTGGAGTAAGTCATCATGTTGGGTGACTTAGTCCCACCTGGTAGGGACTCCTTCACCCTAATAGGTGACTTAGTCCTAAAGGAGCCCTTTTTCCAATTGGATTGTCAAGGAATGCATAAATTAGGTTTATATGATTATTTTATTTGGTATTTGATCAAATTATGCCTTGGGATGCACAATATGGAGCAATAGGGGCCTATTAATGATGATGTAAAGAATAATTAAGGCTTGGGACACAAAATTCAATGTGAAAGTGTGATTAAATACACTTTACATCATTAAAATGAGGCCCACATTGCCTGGCAAGGCACAACATCCAATGTGAATGTGTAATACACATTACAACACTACATTAATGTGAGAATGCCACTAAATACATTTTATTTAATGAATTAGGGAAAAGTCTAGGTCCATTAAGTCTAGAGAGGAGTGAAAGTATTTTACAAAACTTTACAGCAACTTCACAAGACATCGATAAATGCATTTTATTTAGTTTGCAAGGGTCTAAGACCTAGTGTGGATGTGTAAAACACCTCACAACACCAAATCAAGGCCTCATCAAGTCCAATTTAACATCAATTAATCCCAAATAAAGCAAGGAAAAAGGGACACTTTTTCAGTCTCTACATTAAGCTCTGACATTAGTGAGAGGATGAAGTTGCTTCAAACTCACACTAAAGTAGAAATTAAAGAAGATTCCAATCGTACCAATGCAGATAACAAAGAATGACAAAGATCAAAGGAGGTTGCATAAGCCCCAAGGATTGAAGATCCTAAGTCAAACCAACATAAGCACAAAGGACACATGCAAGGTGTATATAGTAAGACAAGATTCATGATCATACAATGGAAAGAACTAGAAGGAAATTAAAATGAGGTGGATTAGGCTTTGACCATTTGTCCAACGTGTTGTGGATTATATCTAGGCTTGTTTGTCTAGAAAAAGAAAAGTTTACTCACTCTAGGGTGATGAAACTCTTGGTTGTTCACTAGGTGAGAAAGCCCAAGTATACTCACTCTGGGGTGACAAAACTCTTGGTTGTTCACTAGGTGAGAAAGCCAAAGTATACTCAGTCTGATGCCATGAAACTTCTAGTTGTCTGTGGGGTGGGAATTCCCTAAAAAGGTGAGACACATACAACTAATATGTGATCACATACACATAGGTGGCTATGGGGAAAATTCATTCCTCAGAATGGGCTTCCCACTCAACCATACCAATGTTATACCTCCTGATAAATTTAATAAGGCACCACAATGAAAATGTTTTTTGAGATCTATGAGGTAAGTAGAACTTCATATGCTTGAAACTCATTAAAAAATAGGATCCGACGACAAGCATGCAAGTTTTGTTATGCAAGGTGGCCAACAATTTTTGTAAATGGTAAAATAGTGCAAGAAATGTTCAAAGGGATTTTTCTTAGTTCATGCAAGGTCTCATATTAGGGAACATCATGCTTAATGTCTCCAAGAGAGGATGTGTCAAAGAAGTATTGCACTCTTGTAGGAAATCAAGCCCAACAACCCCACCAAGAAAATGACACATCGCAAGAAGAAAGAAATAACACAATGAAATGTGAGTGTCGATATATGCCCCTAATTTAAAGTGGTTGATAACACCATTACTATGAGAAATTGCTTTAAAGTAGAAGGAGGACATGAGAGCTTACTCGAAAAGCCTTATTACAAGTCATATGTTTTGAATAAGCTACATCATGAAAAAGGGAGTATGTCACATGTGAGCCAACATAAGGTATGTCAGCCACATCCCAAGCTTTCTCTAATATGTTCGTGAAAGGTTAACGGCTAGCCAAGAGAGGCAAAAACAAGTGACATACGAGGAAAAGGCTACATAAGACCTTGCACCCACTAAGTGCAGGACCAGGGTGAGCCTAAATTATTAATGAAATGCATGTTAGAGTGAAAATTGGTATCAATTAGAGCAATGGGGTGCCCCATCATAAGGAATAACACCAAACTCCTTAAAATGTTGGATTTTACTAGTTAAAGCCTTATATTCATTAGTAGAATGACCATGAAATTTGTGATAGGAACAAAATTAAGTCTTGTAATAGAATTTATTTCGAGTTCTTGGAGGAAGGGTAATCAAGTGATCTTGGAGGAGTATTGACAAGATACCCTCTTGATCAATGGTAGGTGTTCTTGTAGTTTGCAACAAAGATACTTCTTACTTAGATGTACAAGATGACATATCTACGTAAGACTCTTTAGATTGTGATATTTTGGGATCTCCTTTACTTCTGGGTGTAAAATATAACAAATTCAATCCATTAGTGTTTTGTGAGATGAAATTTACATTAAGTGAAAGTTTAATTGTTTGTTTGATTGCTTGTAAAGGAGAACAATCAATACCACTAGTGTTTATTATCGTAGAAGGATGTTTTGTAATAGTGTTGATGTTGAGTGAAGACTTTGTGATTTCTATAAAAGGATAATAACCAAGACTGTGAGGTTTTTGTTTTGTGATAGGATCAATAGGGTTTTAGATCCCTTGTTTTTTAACACCACATCATTTTCCACTATATCCAAGTTGGGTCATAAGTTCATACCCTTTTCCATAAAGATTTTTCATTTCTTTTCAATCAGGTGGTTGTTCATTTGTTGCGTTCATCAAAGGTTGTCATGTAATTTGTTTCATTCTCTAAACGGGTTGAGGTGGATGCTTTTGAAGGGTTGTTTGAGCTTTGTGTTGAAATGACTATGTTAGAGTCTTTTGTTGTAAGCTTGCAGTATTACATGAGTGTTGGTTTGAAATCTAAGGAACCCCAATCATCATTTAATAACATTGTGAATTTTTCAATATGTTATTGTTTGTCATTTTGTTCAACAGGTTCAACTTGTGTAGTTGGTGTTAATGTGTTTAAATGATTTACTTTGTTTTTCTCAATGTGCAAACAACTATTGTGATCAGGTTCAACGTCAAGTATGTGCACGGTGTTGTTGTAGATGTATTTCATTTTATAATGAAGAGTGGAAGGAATACCATTCATTGAATGAATCCACCATTGGCCTAAGATAATATTACATGATAGATTATGAGGAATAACATGGATTTGTGTATCCAATATGGCAACTCCAACTATAAGCTCGGTAAAATAATCACCCCAATTAGTTTTGTTTTGGCATTGTCAAATCCCTTAATAGACAAAGAATCGGTTTGAATGTTTGATTGATCAATGCTAAGCCTATCTAGAAGTCTCACACTACACACATTAACCCCTCAAATAGTGTCAAAAATGGTTCACTTTATCCCTGTTGTCTTGTATTGGGCTATGATCATGAAAACATCATTTTGTTTTTGCACTTCCAAAGGGGAGAGTTCACTTTGTTGGAAAACAATGTTAGCTTTCAATCATTGAGTGATGGTTGCTATGTCATTTGGTTGCACATTATAAGGGATATGAACTTTTTGTAGGGCTGTTTAAAGCATAGTGTGATAAGTAGGTGAATTCTGAAGAAGGTCCCAAAGGGATAACTTGGCGGAGTGCTCTTAAGTTTCTCAACAAGATCATACTCCCTTAATTAAGGAGCAGGAGGAAAATTAGGAAAAGGTAGGAAAGTCGAGGTTGGTTGTTGTGGGGACATATTTTTTCTAGTGTTATATGTATGAGCAACTTTATTATGACTTAGTTGCTATGAAACATTATTCTGAGGTGGGTAGAGGGTGAATTTTGGTTTTCATTGAGTTGGAGTTTTGTGTGATGATGGGTAAGGGATGAGTTCAGGTTGGCATTGATTTTGTTGTTTGTGTGAAGGTGGGTAAATAATTAGAGGGTTCTTAGGATGTCCCATGGGGTAGGTATGAGGTCCATTTATTGAGGGGGAACTAATAGAAACTTACACATTCATAACCTCAATGGTCTTTGGTTGATGTATCTCTAACAAAGGGCAATTGAGAATCACCTTTTTATTGTGAGTGATGTATGGATGAAATTTTTTTGACATTGATGGATTGGTTCTTCTAAAATGACTTCATAATAGGTAGGGGAATGATCAATAGTTGGATTTTCTTGTTTATCAATGGTGGGGAAATTAGGAGAAAACTCCATTTGATTTTCTGTTGTGTCTAAGGTCTCATTATCTTGTTCCATATTATCTACCCTAATAGGAGAGCTTGCAATATGGTCATCCAAGTTTGTAGCTTCATCACAAGTGGGGGAGGCATCAAGAGAAGGACCATGCTGATTTTCAAATAGGTTGTCCCAAATGGTAGGAGCATAAGGGAAAGGAGGATCAAGGTTCTCATGAATCTTAATAGGAATATTTTCTAACACAAACCTATTCTCATGGCATCAAGGAGGGATATTAGGAGAAGCACAGTGTTGATGGTCATGGTTATCGAGACTAGGTAAGGTGATATTCATAAAAAAATTTATAATCTCATGTTCTTGTTTTCCAATATCCTCCAAAGGGGAATGAGAACATTGGAAATCAAGAACCTCAATGCTTGTATCTTCCTTCACCAAGATACCTTCATCACTAATATGAGAAGTATTGGGAGAAAAACAAGTATGATTTTTATGATTGTCTTTACTACCATTCTCACCAATGGGAAATAATATTAAGGATTTTGTCAATGAATTGAACATGTTTTGTAATGACATCATTGTTGTAATCAAAATCGAATTCATAAGATGGGATGTTGTATTTATGTAATCCATTTTTAACCAAATCAAAGCCACATTTGTTGAAAGAAAAAGGTCTCTGCATAAGTAAATGCAATGCAATGATTGGAATGCAATTTTCAGATGTAAAACAAAGTAATTTCCTTATTACATTATGCAACAATATGAAAAATTAAATGTTGCAAATGCAAAAGTAAAAAATGCATGAAATGAGCTAATTTAAGCTAGATCTAGTGAAATGCATAAATTAGGTTTATATGATCTAGATTGCAAAAGGGATCCTCTAGGACCAGATCCAGCTGGGAAAAGGGCTCCTTCAGGACTAAGTCACCCATATGGGAAAATGAGTTCCTACTAGGTGGGACTAAGTCACCCAGCATGGCGACTTAGTCAAATTTGGCTTATTTTCGAGGATTGAGTAGGAAAATTTTGATTTTAAGTTTATTTTTCTTTCATGTTGACCTTAGGGATCCAATTAACAAGAAAATAAGGTGAATTTCATATAAATAAAAGTCTTTAAACCCTAATTCATAACTCATCATCATTTCATTCATCATTGATCATGTTCTCAAGTTAAGCAAGTTGGGGTTTTGGCATTCTAAGTGATCAAGATAGCTTCCTAAGACATCTAAGGGAAGATTCTTCATCTTTTGCTATAGAAAATAAATATCTATCATCATGGAAAGGTATTAAATCCATTAATTCATGCTTCATTGTTTCATTTCCTCATTTTAGTTTAATGACCTAAAAGGGGTTTTGACCAAGGCAAACCCCCATGTCCTAACATTCACCATTTCTTTCTCTTTCATTGTGTGTTTGTAGATTTAGGCACTTTGAGAGCTTCAAGATCATTGTAGATTAGATTGAAGAATTTTTGAAGACCTCTCTTTGATTGCAAAGCCAAAATATCCATTAAAATTCTCTTTTAGGCCCAAAAATTACACTTTCAAAAGCGCACACCTGTCAAGAATCGAAGTGTAGACCGAAGGCTTCTGTTTCACCTTTCAATTTTCCAAAAATATCAAAGTGGAATAAGTCACAAATAATGTAAAATTAGTCCTGCTATATATTCCATTCAGTGATTTCTATAGATTTGGATACCCACTTGGCTGAAACGGGCTCTAGAGTAGTTTTTCCAGATTTGGGACTAAGTCGTCCAGATAGGCACAAGTGTCCCACTTGAATTCTACATTAGTTTCATAAATATTATAGAAATTAATTCCATCCTTTTTCAGCCTCTAGGTGCACACATTCTATTTTGTAACCTTTTGTTCAATTTTGTTTATAGTTCTATGTCATCTATCATATATTTATATATCATAGTGTGTTTTCCAGCACTTCACATTTCTTAGATTTAACATCAATAAATCATCTTTCTTTCAACTTATTTCACTTATACATCATATTTAAATACATTACATTCCTATTCACATTAATCTTGAGTGTAGACATTAGCATTTTGGGCCCAATTTCTCTCCTATTAGGTAAAAAACCTAGAAGAGTTAGAGAACCCTTGGGTAACCAAAATCATTGTCCACATTTTGGTGAACCCAAATTTTGAATAATTTCTTTTCTAATTGGTATTATGGGGGAATGCATAAATTAGGTTTATATGATGATTTTATGGGGGATTTGATTAAATTATTCCTTGGGATGCACAATATGGAGCAATAGGGGGATATTAATGATGATGTAAAGAATAATTAGGGCTTTGGACATAGAATTTAATGTGAAAGTGTGATTAAATACACTTTGGATCATTAAAATGAGGTCCACATAGCCTAGGAAGGCACACCATCCCATGTGAATGTGTAGGACACATTACAACACTGGATTAACACTAAGTTTATTTTACAAGTCTTCTAGTTTAATGTGAGAATTCCATTAAATATAGTTTATATCATTGAATTAGGGAAACATAGGTCCATTAAGTCTAGAGAGGCATGAAAGTATTTTACAACAATTTACAACACCTTCACAAGACATTGATAAATGCATTTCATTCAGTTTGCAAGGGCCAAAGACCTAGTGTGGATGCATAAAACACCTCACAACACCAAATCGAGGCCTCATTAAGTCCAATTTGTCATCAATTAATCCCAAATAAAGCAAGGAAAAAGGGATACTTTTTGGTGTCCACACAACCCATTTACAAGACCTTCAACAAGTGTTTTTCCTTATGAACCATTCATTATAGAGCCTCCTACTTATCAAGAGAAACGATGACTACCAAAAGGTCACTGGTAGAATAGAAAAGAAGAGAGATTAATTGTTACATAGAGAATATCATCTCAACACAATAAAGATTCCACCACAATATCATGAACACCTTCATAGCTTTATTGAAGAATTGTCGACACCTTCTGCTCACTACATTCAATAATCTAACACATGAAAGTTCACACTACACTTCTCAACATTGTACTCTACAACTCTACACATTGAATCATTCACATATCTCACATCTACCTTATCATCCCTCAACGACTCAACTCATACTTATACTGTCTTCAACCTTAAAACCTTCTCCAAGGTCAACTATGCACCTAAAACATGCAAATTCAAATTAGGTCAGCACCAAAACATTCTTGTAGTGGAAAGGAATGAAGGTGGAAAATGAAAATCATTAGATAAGAGCTAAATTCATCTTCACATGCCACAAATTTTTTTGAAAAACAAATAAGAATCTTCACATGTAGTGTAAACATCAAGATCAATCATTACCTATGTCACAACTAGGGATAAAATTGTGTGAGATTTTAAAGAATGGGGTTTAGTTTGGACACCAAGTAGGTTCTGTATGCACCCTTAAATGATGCATCACACAATATTGTTTGGTTGAACTAACAAACTAGCTACAAGAAGATACATGAGATAGGTAGCTATCAAATTGGATTCAATATTGATTAAGTTCTAGGTGCATAAAAGTTTTTAATCCGAAATGATTCAAAAAATAGGAAAAAGAACAAAAATTTGAGAAGTTTTAGGTTTTCTAGAATCCACAAATTATGAACTTAAAAGTAAAAGTAAACTAGTAAACAACCTTTTATAGGAACAAGGCCTCAAGATTTTAAAATTAAAGTCTATTAAGAGAATCATAAACAAAAAATCAAAATGTAGCATGTGGCATATGGCAATTGTCATTAGAATCCTCTATAAAAAGTTAAAGATTTGAATTCTTCACAAGCAACTACCTTCCACTTCAAACTCTGGTATGCAACGCTCCACATAATAAAAGGCTATCCAAATTCCTTCTAGAATATTGGAGAGGAAAATTCTACCAAGACTATGAACAACATGCAAAACTAACTTTAACAATGTGTCTATATGACACTTTCAATATCTAATATATGGTACTTCCTTATATCACTTAGAGCTCTTGTTCTAGGAACCCTTCTTCATCTTTCTTCAGTTGATACTCTTGGAAAGCATTTAGTATCTAATGCATGCACTCATTTGAAGTTCCTTGTATTGCCTTACAATTGAACTTGAGCCTAGTGTAGTCTTTTGATATTTGGAGGATGTTTGCATTTATTTGTATTATCTTTGTTTCATACCTGATTATAGTGTTTTTGCAATGTATGATCTCATCAATGACTTCTCAGGTTAACAACTGAACATGATCTTTATTTGTTCTTTCAATCCATTCCTTAATTTTTTTTTCTTCTTTACCATCCTTTCCTAATGTATGGGGATCACAATCTTGTCATGATAACAATTCAATAAAATATTTATCTTTATTAATCAACTTACTAAACTTCTCAGTGACCTTTCCAAATCCTTCTATACATTGTACTAAAGTGTCACCTTCCCAACTTAACTATTTCTTCCATTTTTCACATAATGGAACTTCTTGTTCAGAAATTACCTTTTCTCTTATCAATTCTTAGACATCTATTCGAATGAGAGTTTCTACATTTTTCCTCTCAACATCAACCTATTCCTAGAAAAATATGCATTCACCTTCCAATCTTCTAGATTTTTCAAACCAATGGTGTGCTTCCTTGTACTTCCTAATTGCATCTGTAATGAGTTATTCTCCTTTCCTTACCCAATACTCAATCCATTCTTCAAATATATTCATCTTGTGGAATTTTTTTGTAATGAAACCCACCTGTTCTTGTGAAATAAGTACTGGATTTGAAGCAATTCAGTCTATGCTTGACCAGATTGGGTTAATGGGGTATGTGCAGGATCATGATGGGCCAAAAAGTGGCAATATTATGGGTATTTGTAGGGTATGTGGTTGATGACTTTTTTTATTATCCAAAATTGATGAAATGAAAAGGGTTTTTAGAGGAGATTCTCAGATTTCCACTAATATAAATTATGCTTTAATTTGAATTTAATAAATAATAATTATTTATTTTCTATTAGAATTATTACTAAAGTCCTGATCAATAGGCTGATTGAAAAACATCTATAACATTCAAACGATATCACATCTTAAGAATCCAAAACATGCGTCACATTCTATGCTTCACATACTATAGGATTAAAAAAAGAAAAATTAAATTTCATGAAGTTTTGACCAAGTTAAGGTTGTCGACACGAGTTTTTATATTTTTTAAAAGTTGTAATAAAAAATTCATAATTAAAATTATTTACTTGGAAAAAAATTACAAAAAAATATGCATCACATCTGGACATGAGTCCTCTACTTATATATAAAATCTTATAAAAAAATATTATCATTTTATTATGGTTAGGATTGTTAGACAAACACCTACTTCTTATTTTTTCCCTGAAATTTAAGTACTACTGCATTGAAATTTCAAAATTTTACCAAATAGATTTTATTTATTTTTAAATAAACCTAGTAGTTTAGAAACTGCATTCAATTTTGTACAGATTCTACTCTTACATATTTTTGAAATAATATAGATAACTTATTCAAATTTTTATGTCAAGTTTCCTAACACTGATTTTTCTGAATTTTTTGCCACTTAAGGGCCTATTTTTTCCATGATGATCCTACACATACCCAATGACTTTACAAAATTCTCCAATCTAGCAATTCGTTCTTTCAAATCTCTTTTCTTTTTACTTTTTTGTACCCAGGAAATAGTTGTATCCAAATTCATCTTCATTTCTTCCAATTCTTGTGTCCAGGATGAGTGTCCAACATTGAACTTATTACTCTATAGTCCTTAGGCATTATTTCATGTCTATTTTTATCTACTATTGATGTAGTTATATAGAGTGTTTTTCCTCCATTTGCATTCTTGTAGATGACATGTTTGATTTTATCTCTTCACCTAGGCTTAGGAGTCTCTATTTCTTGCATAAATCTTATAAGATGCAGAGGTACCAATTCCACTTCCAATGGGGAAGCTAATTCTTTGATTAACCCATCATGTGCATCCTCATTGTGCTCTACCTTTGTAACATTTCTTTGTTCCTTTTTTTTGTATGCTTAGGAACTTCTTCTCTTACATTTTCAACAATTATATGTTACGTGGGCTTTAAAATAGAAACATCTTCATAATTTTTTGGCATAGATTTTGGATTACGGGGAGTCAACACTGTCTCTTCAGTTTCAAGACTTTTATTTTCCGGTCCAACCAGGTGTTCAACATTAGTTCCTAGGAAATCACCTTTTTCATATCCTATTACATCAGCATTTTATTCATCTCTGACCCTATCAACTAAAGTTTGTGAAGGTTCTTCATTTTCAATTTCAACCTGGTCCTCCTTTGATTTTTCAGAAACCTATGGTTGCTCATTATCATTTTGATCATTCCTTAGAAAAAGGCTTTGAATAAAAGGTATCTTGGATAACAATATCATTAGTAGGAACTTGTCCTGCAGTCTCCCCTATTTCCATTTCAAGAACATCAAGGTTCCCTACTTCTGAAGTGAATGTTCCTCTTATGAATTCTTCTTCTTCAACATTTATAGGAATTGACCTTGTATCTGGAATCTCTTCCACCACTGGTTCTACCATGGATTTATCTTTTATCTTTCTTTTATTTTGCTCGCTCTCACATGGCGTTGAATTTATCCATATGTTCTTTAATTTGAAATTCATCTAACCCAGATGTAGACACATAAAAATTTCCTCTAAAATATTAAAATTTTTATCAATATGCTGATCCATTATTATTATTATTATACATTTTATATTCATCTCATATTTACATTTCATGCATAACCATTTTATAAATATTAATCCATCTGATTAAATCATTTATAAGTCCATAATCATTAAACTATTATTTATATATATTCATTTATCTATATTCATAAAATCCACTTGCATTAAAATATCTATACATTAATATATTTGCATCAATTTTCATAGTCATAAATCAATTCATATATTTATACACTTTCTTTATTTACCATTTTGCATATTTATCCCACATTCGCCCTAATAATGGATCCACCCCTAAGGAGGTCTATTTAAACCTTTCCGTCTCCCATTTCTGGATCATTCAACATCCATGTTCTTTGCAATTTAGTCATCTTCACTTCCACTTTGAATACTCTTTATTTGCATTCTAGTTTTATTATCCATTTCATCTTAGTTTATTTTCATGTTAGCATTCTAGTTTCATCATACTTTATTATTGCATATCATTTGTACTCAACATTTTAATTTCCATTCACCTTAGCCTCTTGTGCATAGTGATTTGAGAGAAAATTTATTCGACAACACAAGATCCTAGATGATAGGAGGGCAATGGAGACAAAAAATCCATTTGCATTCATGTGTGTTTATTTATTTTATTTTATTTGCATGTGTGTGTAGGTGGGAAAATACTCCATTGTTTGATGTTGGAACAAATATGAATCTTTAAATTCGGATACCGATTTCCATCGTCAACATTTGGCATGCCAGATAATCTCTCTTATTTTCACTTGAGTGAAGTTTTGCAGGATTATCCCATTTTGTTGTAGGTTTCTCATGAATAATATTTATCACCTCAATCACATTTCTCTAGAATTTCATATATGGTTTCACTCTGTTAAAATCATTTCAAGAGAATATTTGAAATAGATATGAGAGAACACTGTTTTGTACTAGTCATTTATATTTGTTGATCATTTCTATTTCAAATAACAAATAAGTGATTTCATAATAGATCATTTTTTTTTTTAATTTCATAGTGAATAATAAATATAGGTAGATGTTATCTACTTGTTGGTATAACCATGATTAATCAAAACATGATATTTTAACTGATGCATGCACATTCATCAGTTTTTGGAATGTTCTCGCGTGGTGGTGTTTTGATTTATGCATGCATTATTTTTTATCTAATAATCTACAAACTGGTTTTATTTGACATATTGTGAGGTTTGTTGCAAGGCCACATTTTTGTTCAAAGGTTCACTTTCTTGGAAATATTCTCTGGCAACAACATTTGTGTGAATGCAATTTTATGAAGAGAGAAACCTTTTGATCATTTGCACTACATCATTTTCTATTATTGGAACCGTTCTATCATTTGTTCTACTTGAAACCATCTGCATGTTTTATTATTGGAACCATTATATCATTTTGTATTTTTCTTTTAAATATTTGCATCTGAGAATATCGAAAAATCCCAAGTAATTTTTTTTGTATTCATTAATAGAATATTGGTCTTAAACTCATAATCGAATGCCCTAAATTTTCCTCAATTTAAAACATGGAAGGCACAATTTGTTGATTAGATTTCATTTCGACACATATTCTGTATTGTTTGTATTTTGTGACCCCTTGCATGTCTTAAATTCGTTCCAAGGCTTATGGATTAGCTTACTCTCTTGGAATCTTGAAATGGTCTTGGTATTGGATGCATCTCACAAAAGGTAGTAAGTCTGGCAGCCACTCCCAACCCATCCATGTCGAGCCTTTGTCTAGTAGTTAGCACACTCCATCTAGCAGATTACTACTGTGTGTTTTCAATGGCGTGTCTTATTAGATTCTGTTTTATCTGCTGAAATCTAACAAAACCCTTTTGAACATATCTCACAAAATCACGTCATCCTTGCAAGAATGACTTTTGGTGCATCAAACTCAACACTGCGAACAATGTTTGCATTGATAGTGGGCCAAGGAAAAGAAATTAAACAAAAAAGTAAAATAGTCGTGCTGATACACCTCATTCTATTGTTTCATCAATTCTTGCTTAAAAATGGTTTACATCTACCTCTTATATAGAGGACTTAGAAATATAGGGATGAATCTAGAAACTACTTAATATAAACATCTAGAAAATTACTATAGTCGGCTGACCTTACAACACAAATAAAATATTCATCATAATAAGAAGATTCTAGAATATAGTATAAATTACCTATTTCCAACACTCCCCCCTAATTTCTATTATCAACTAGTTACATCAATAATTACAATACTACATCACATAGATTATTCGAGACAAGTCTAGTATCGTGGTTTTCCTTAATTTTGACCATGAATGTTGCAGCATTCAAATTCCTTTTTTTCTTTCCTATTGTCTTCTTTCTAATGTCCATAACCAGATCTCTTGAATATCCAAATCCTTTCCTCTTCCTGATTCCAAAATGTCATTCTCTCATTTTGATGATACCTTTGTCTTTTTCCAACTACTACAACAGTCCTAAACTATTTAACTCTTCAAATCTTAAATCTGGAACTTCCTGAAATATTTTCTTCTATATATTTCTTGCCTTGCCATGATTGTTATCATCTTCATAATTATTAAATCTATTATTCTTTTTGAAAACCTTGCTTGATTTCCATCAACTTTCACATGAGAACTTTTATACTTAAACAAGTTCTTGATCATAGCTGTAATTTTTTTCCAACTTGATCCGTAAACCCATCCAAAATCCATTTTCATACAACCTACCATAAGATCCTTCTTGCACTCTTTGTTCCAACATGTCTTTTCAGAATGATTCTTCAAACCACAAATACTGCAAGGATGTAAGTCCCAACATCTATCCTTCATATATCCTTTCCTATAACAATGACAACATTGCACACATTCCATTTCTTTAAAAAAAATGATTACACCTGTACTATTTCCTTTACCTAGATTAGATATCCAAGACCTTCATGCTTTGGCCTCATTATTGGCTTAATTGGAGTTCTCATCCCTTTATCATGCCTTCCTAAGCCTTTACCTTCATATTCCATTCTTTCCATGATCTTTAAACCAACATTTTTTTCATTGCCATTACATCTAACATCATTATCATTTTGGTAGTTTTTATCATAAATTTCTTCAATAAAAACACATTTATCAATGCACGAATTCAAATCCTCTGTACTACAAGAAACATCACATACAAATTTTGAATTCAAACATTCATTCAATTTTGTAATTTCCTTCATCTGTAAACTATTTGCTTCTTCTAATTTCTTTAATTTCTCTTCTAAGTCATCAACCTGTTTCACTCTTTTTTCCAATTCCTCATTCCTTGTATTAATCTCATCAAACAATTTTAGTTTTTCTTCAAGCTCTTTATTCTTCTTTTTAAGTTTTCATGATTCCTTCGCCTACCAATTATGTATTTGTTCCACAATCTTTAACCTATCCACTAGCTCTTCAATTTCCTCTTTAGAATCACTAATTACATTTAAAAGGCTACATTTTTCTACTCCCATTTATTTTCTTAATTTTTCCAATTATTTTTCTAAAATATCGTTTTCACATTTAAAACTTGTATTTTATTTCTTCACCTTTATTAATTCTTCTTCTAAATCTTTTGTTTTGGGTATGTACAGGATCATCATGGAAAAAATAGGCCCTTAAGTGGCAAAAAATTCTAAAAAATCAGTGTTAGGAAACTTGATGTAAAAATTTGAATAAGTTATCTATATTATTTCAAAAATATGTAAGAATAGAATATGTAGAAAATTGAATGTAGTTTCTAAAGTACTAGGTTTATTTAAAAATAAATAAAATTTATTTGGTGAAAATTTGAAATTCGGGGAAAAATAAGAATTAGGTGTCTTTCTAACCACCCTAACCATAATAAAATGATAATATTTTTTATAATATTTTATATATAAGTAAAGGACTCATGGATGTGATGCATATTTTTTTGTAATTTTTTCCAAGTAAATAATTAATTATGAATTTTTTATTACAAATTTTAAAAAATATAAAAACTTCGTATGTCTAACCACCTTAACTTGGTCAAAAATTCATGAAATTTAATTTTTATTTTTCTAATCCTATAGTATGTGAAGCATATAATGTGACGCGTGTTTCAGATTCAAAAACGGTGATACCATTTGAAAGTTATAGATTTTTTTCAATCAAGCTATCGATCAAGACTTTAGTCATAATTCTAATAGAAAATGAATAATAATTATTTATTAAATTCAAATCAAAGAATAATTTATATTGGTGGAAAGCTGAGAAACTCCTCTAAAAACCCTTTTTGTTTCAACAATTTTGGGTAAACAAAAAGTTGTCAGCTAGATACCCTACAAATACTCATAATATTGCCACTTTTTGGCCCATCATGATCCTGCACATACCTTTTTCTCTTTGTTTACTCTATCAGCTTTTCCCATTGAATCAAATGATTTAAACTCACCTTACTTTTGCAATGTTCACCTACCTTCACTCTTCCACAAATTTCTTCAAACTATGGTTGTATCTTTCTTTCTTCAGATCAATAAATTGCAACTAAAATACAATAATCACCTTGCTTGACCACATTCCATAGTTGTACCCTTTATTTTCTTATTTTAGCAATTTCAATAGCACTCTTGAATTCCTCTTTTCTCATCAATGGTGATATAACAACACAAATTTCTTATGGATAAACCTCAATCTATCATATTTGTAGATTCAAACTAGTGATCATACCTTTTCTTTTGCTTCTGTTTCCACTCCTCGATGATAGCTGAGTTGCGGCTCCTATCTCCAAGATCTACTTTTAAGTCTTCATCTAGTGATTAAAAAGGCAATGATCAATGCCTCTTCTTGGATTTGTAACATTTGAATTTTGTTTCTTGTGACTTCTTTTAACTGGAAAGATGTGATAATTAGACTCTTTCAAACTATGGTGACCTCTTTGCTTACACTCTACATTTGGCTGTGGACTTCTTTTTCGACTATGATCATCTATAGTAAAACAATGACCTTGGTCTCTTTTTTTTTCTTCAACACCTTTCTGTGGTTCTTTCTTTGATGATTTAAACTTTGGACCAACGATCTTCACAAAAAATATCTGCTATGACTACAATTTAACAAACCTTTAGCTGGGTGATCTAAACACTGGCGGCTTACAGAACTTGCACTCTTCAAGCTCCAATCTGAACCAATGATATTTTATGTGGCTTCTGGCAGATTCCACACAATCTTGTCTAGTCGGGGATTCTTTAAAAATGATCTCTCTTTGAATGTAATGCAATTTGCAAATAGATTGAATTTCCTACGATGATCTTTTTCCTAGAGTTGGAAGCCCCTTCAAGCTCCTCTACTATGATCTTTTTGCAATCTTCAAACATCAAACCCTTGATCTACTACATGATCAACCTGCTCTTATACCACTCTAATAGTGGGAAGAGGAAAAGAAATTAAATAGAAAAATAAAATAGTCGTATTGCTGCACCTCATTCCATTGCTTCATCAATTGCTTGCTTAAAAATGGTTTACATCTACCTCTTATAAAGAGGACCTAGAGATATAGGAATGAATCTAGAAACTACTTAATAGAAACATCTAGAAAATTACTATAGTCATTCGACCTTACAACACAAATAAAATATTCATCATAATAAGAAGATTCTAGAATATAGTAGAAATTACCTATTTCCAACATGCATCCTGCTTTTTGCTATTCTTTGTGAGTTCTATTCTTTTTTTGATGTAAGTTATGTGGCTTCTCTATTAATTTTGGCAACTTAAAGTGAATGTTTATAGTAACTAACATGCAACTCTATATGTTGTGAATAGTTAGATGGCGAATGAGCACGGGCGAGAGCGGAGGTCTGGGCGGGAAAATGGGACATTCAAATCATCTGGTACTAAGCAGGGTGATGGCGATAGATCTGCGAAGGCCCAATCGGGTCACGAGTCTGCCTCGAATCAGAAGAAAAGCGTGGAGAATCCAGAACGGGAGGATTCCCCAAAAAAGTTTGTGGACGACCGAGGTGGGAAGGATATTCTGGTTCCTTCCTCTAAGATGTCAGCCGGTGGTTGCCCTAAAGATAACCTCAAAGACGTGGTGGGGTCTGGTGACATGAATGGAGGGCATCGTAAGAAGTGGGCCTCTCTGTTTGGGGTTAAACCTAATGGTAAGTCAACTTTTCCCCTTGTGCGCAACATTTCTTGCCCTACGGTTGGAAAATTTGCAATCTCTATTTTAGACGAGATCATTGATCATAATATAGCTCTAATGGATAGTTCCCTAGTTGGAAAATTTATGGGCCAAAGGCCAAATATTGAGGTTGTCAGGGATTTTGTTAGAAAGAAATGGAGAACAAATGGTAGTGTCTAGGTTACGGCTCTCCCAAAAGGCTTCTTTGCTTTTGAGTTCTCAAACAGTGAAGACATTAAGGTAGTTAGAAGTGGAGGACCATGGGTTATTGGGAAATCAACTCTCACACTTAAGAAATGGTCTTCAAATTTAGATCTAATAGACTCCATCTTTGAGACTGTTCTGGTATGGGCCAGGCTTCATGGTCTTCCTTTAGAATACTGGAACGAGGATGTTTTTATGGGGATAGCTAGCTCCTTTGGGGAGCTATTATCGATTGACCCAATGACAGTAGCAAGAAAAAGACTGGTGTTTGCCAGAATATGTGTGGGTGTTTCTCAAGAAGCGGATCTCCCCTCCTCTATGGAGATCCATTCGAAACTTGGTTCTTGGTTGTAGACTATTGAGTTTGAGACCATTCCTTTTGCCTACTTCAACTGTAGGAAATCTGGCCACTGGGCTAAGCAATGCCCCCTTAAGGCAGTAAAAGAAAAGGAAGACCCTAAAAGGGCTTCAAAAGTGGTATGGAAAAAGAAGCAGGGGGAAAAATTAGCAATGGCGTCAGTGAGAAAGCAAGCAGTTTCTCCTGATAATACTTCAGGTGATGTTGGAAATGAAGGCTCTGCCCTCCAGATACCCCAAGGTTTGGTAACAGAGTTTAACTCTGATTCTCAGGGCAAAGAGGAAAGGGTGGAATGTGAAGGTGGGAACATAGCCCTGGGAAAGGTGGATGATTCTCTTTATAATATCTCGGGTGAGGCTGGAAAAGAAGGCCCCGCCTTCCAGATCCCCCAAGTTTTGATACCAGAGATTAACTCTGACTCTCAAGACAAAGAGGAAAGTGTGGAATGTGATGTTGGGATTTTAGCCCTAAGCAAGGAGGAAGATTCTCTTGCCTCAATAATGAGTCCCTTTGGTCGGTACCCCATGATGCCAGGGCTGGACGATATTCCAATTCAGGGTCTTTCTCTGGAGGTGGGCATTCCTTTGATCGTATCCCCAATTCAGGAAAACAACCCAGTAGTTGAATCTAGCTCGGATGTGGCTCCTATTGAATTCGTTAAAGACACTTATTCGGATCCCAGCTAGGTAAGCTCTCTCGAAAGAAGTAGCTCCTCACCTTGTGTGAATTGGCTCATGGATACTCTCCCCTAGGAACAAAAATTCTTCTCTGAAAAAGAATGGGAATCCAGTAAAGAATCAGATAGTCAAGAGGACACAGATAGAAAAGAGGTGCTATCCAAGAAAAAGAAGAAAAAAGTGAAAATCAAAATCACCCCTTGCGGGATCTCAACAAGATCGAGAGAAAAAGTGGACTGTGGGGCAATTTCTTTGGCCACAAGAAGAAGACCTAAAATTTGGATAAAAGAGCACATTAGCTTTCAAGATATTGCGGATGGCTACCAAAAAACCATCCCTAAGATCCTCCTCCCTCCTAAATCATCATGAAGTTATTGTCCTGGAATATAAGGGGACTAAATAACCCCCACAAGCAGGATATTTTACACAATTTTTCCAGGGACCAAAAGCCTGATATCCTCCTCATTCAGAAAACTAAAATGTTAAGTGAAAATGTGGAAAATATATCTTTGTTCCAGCATTGTTCCATTCAAGGAAGTGATTCTGCTGGCGCCTCTGGTGGGGTGGCGACTTTTTGGAACTGTAAGATCATAAGAGGTGATTCGCTTATTTCTCGTCCTAATCATGTTGCCACTAGATTTACTCATATAAGGGACAAATTCAGCTGGATCCAATCTAATATTTATGCTCCTAACTACAAAGAATCTTGGAAGGATTTTTGGAGAGAGTTGGCTGCTTCTCAAAATATCTTTCAAAATGACCCCTGGGTTGTCATGGGAGATTTCAATTCCCCTCTCCTTTAGGGTGAGAAGTTTGGTTGTTCTTAGATCAATGAAGAAAGCAAAGAGGATCTTTTGGAATTCATCAACAATTAGGCCTTGATTGACTTGGACTTGCAAGGGAGCTCTTACACATGGTCGAATCGAAGAGTTATGTCTGATCTGATCCAGGTGAGACTTGATAGAACCCTTGTTTGTAATGTCTGGCTCTTAAATTACTGTTGTTCTTTGAAAACTCTCCCTAGGATTGGATCTGACCATTTTCCTATTAGTTTTGTTGCTGACCCCTTAAAGATTAAGAGGAATACTCCTTTTTCATTTTGAGAAGATGTGGCTTTCCGATCCTCTCCTCCGAGAGGAAATAAGGAAATGGTGGAATATTAATATAAAGGGCACTGCCTTATTTAGAATAGCCAAAAAATTAAGAGAAGTTAAAATGAATCTCAAAAAGTGGAAAAAAGAGTCTTTTGGCAATATCTTTCAAATCAAATATGATCTTTAGTTTAGGCTTTCTGAAATCCAAAACAAAATTAAGAAGGAAGCCTACCTAAATGAAACTAAGGAGAAGGAAAACAAGATTCTCACAAAACTTCATGAGATAATTGCTAGAGAGGAGGAATTTTGGAGACAGAGGTCCAGAGCTCTTTGGTTAAAGGCTGGAGACAAAAACACCAGATACTTTCATCTTTCAGCTTCTAAACACAAAGCAGCTAATAAAATCTCTACAATTGTGGTTAATGGCAGAAATTATGAGGAGGAAGAGGACATCAGAAGAGAGGCTATCCTATTCTTTAAGAACCTTCTATCTGAGAAATAGGGAATTAACTTGGAGGACCAAAATCAATTACTGGAGGCTATCCCCATGATTGTTAACTCTAGAGACAATGAAATGCTAACTGCTATACCCACTAGCGAGGAAATTAAAAAAGTTGTTTTCTCTTTTGAAGGAAGCAAAGCGCCTGGTCCTGATGGCTTCCCTTTACTTTTCTTCCATTGGTTCTGGGACATTATGGGGGAGGATGTTGAGAAGGCGGTGAAAGAGTTATTCCATTCTGGAAACCTTTTGAAGGAGTTAAATGCCACTTTCTTGGTTCTTATTCCCAAAAAACCTGGAGTGCAGGATTTTGAAGGTTTCAGACCAATCAGCCTCTGTAACTCCTATAAAATTATCTCAAAGGTGCTTACCTCTAGGCTACTTCTCATTCTTCCCAATATTATTGCTCCTCAACAGAATGGTTTTGTGCCTGGAAGACAAATTCTTGACTCCATTGTCCATGCTCATGAGAATATTCACTCCCTCTCGGTCTCTAAATCAGAAGGTTTCCTTCTAAAGCTTGACATCTCGAACGCTTATGACAGGGTGGACTGGAACTTTCAGTTTAGATCTTAAAATATTTTGGGTTCAATGAAAGGGTTTTGCAGTTGATTGAACAACTCATTACTTCTACTTTTGTGGCAATTCTGATTAATGGGACCCCTTCCACTTTTTTCCATAGTTCTAGAGGGTTAAGACAAGGAGATCCCATTTCTCCTATCCTCTTCACAATTATGGCTGAGAGTTTTGGTAGGAATATGAGTAAATTGGTTTCTCAAAGATCTATTATGGGGCTCAAACCATCTTCGAGCAATTTGATATGCTCTCACCAACAGTTCATGGATGACACTTTGCTTATGGGTAGATCTACTATCTTAGAAGCTAAAGAGATGAAGAAACTTCTGGATACCTATGAAGGAGCTTTTGGTCAGGTGATAAATAAGCAAAAAAGCTTGCTATATTTCTCTAACACACCTTTGCATAGTCAAAGGAAGATAGCTAGAATTCTTGGCTGAAACATAGAGTCCCTACTACTTATTTGGGATTACCTCTATGCTTAAAACCCCCAGATTCTTTCTGGATCTCTCTGGTTGATAAGTTTGGGAAAAAAATTTATGGCTATAAAGGTGCTCGCCTAAGCCAAGCCAGAAAACTCCAGCTTCTTAAAGCCTCCCTGTAGAATCTCCCTATCTATGTTGTTAGTCTTTTTAAAATCCCAACCAAATACGCTGAAACCATTGTAAAGATTCAAAAGAGATTCCTCTGGTCAGGAGTTGAAGAAAGAAAAAGAATGCCTCTTGTTGGATGGGACTTGGTTTGCAGATCCAAAAAGGATGGAGGCCTTGGGTTAAGAAAAATCAGACTGCTCAACAAGTCACTCCTAGCTAAAGAGATATGGAGACTATTCCTCTCCTCTGGGGAATGGAATGAAATAATTAAAAGTAAATATTTGCAGAATAATAATTCCCTCAAAGATCTTATTAAGAATCCTAATCTCCCGAAAGGATCAAGTTACTAGAACTATATGATTGATGGGATAAAGGTTGTGAAATTGGGTTTGAAATGGCAGGTTCACAATGGTAACCAGATCAGATTTTGGGATGACTGTTGGTTGCGCAGTGAACCTCTGTCTCAGGATTGGAATATTAGTAGATGGGCTGAGTTTTGCAAAGATACTTTTGGCCTCTTTGTTAAAGATTACTGGTAGGATGGTAAGTGGGTCAATCTCCCCTAGATAAACCCTATTTTGGTATCTATTTACTCCTCTTTGAATGCTGTCAGACTGTGCCTGAATCAGGAGGATAGTCTTATCTGGAAGTATGAGCCTTCTGGGTGCTTTTCTGTCTCGTCCACTTTTTCCCGGCTTTTAAATGATCTTAATCCTCCCCCTCTGTGGTCGCATGCTTGGACTAAGCATCTCTTACCTAAGGTTAACATCTTTTTTTGGGCCGTGTTGCAAAATAAAGTGCTAACTGTGGATAATCTTAGCAAAAGAGGTGTTCTGCTCCCCAACAAATGCTACCTCTGTAAAATCAACGCTGAATAGGTTAACCACCTCTTTATCCACTGTCCTTTCTCCTCTTTGGTTTGGGACAAGCTTCTGAAATGTTGGCATTTTTTTTGGATCCCCCCTGAGTCGGTTGAATTTTTTTTTGTTCAATGGAAAGCCCCTTCTCTCAACCCCTTTATAAAAAAACTTTGGGCTTTCTTATTCCCCCATGTGACTTGGGGAATTTGGAAAGAGAGAAACAACATGATCTTCAGGGATAAGGAGTCGTCAGAGGAAATTGTTTTTAAAAGAATTCTTAGGATGATCAAAGAAAACTTCTCTGTTGTTCCCTTCAAGGAGGACAAGGTTGATACTGTGGTTTGCTCTCCTTATGACAGCCTAATTGCTAGGGAATGGAGAATTAAATGGGATATTTCCAATGTTTCTAATACAACCAAAAATTCCAGGGAGGGAGTTTGCTAGAGTTTTCCTATGGATGGCTAGGCCAAAGCCAATTTTGATGGTACGACATAAGGAAATCTAGGGAAGGCTGGGTGTGGTGGGGTCCTTAGAGACTTGACTGGTAAATTTTTGGGAGCCGTCGCCACCCCTTTGGGGGTCCAAACTAATCACGTGGTGGAAGCGGCGGGTGCTTATTACATAATCAACCTAGTAGTGGAAATTAAATGCAAAAATTTATGGCTTGAAGGTGATTCAAAAAATATAATAGATAGCCTTTGTGGTAGGTCCCAGCCCGCATGGTCGATTAAAAACTGGATTGAAGATGCTAAGGTTTTACTTAGTAAGTTTGACAGAATAAAAATCACTCATGCTTACTGTGAGGCGAATGCTGTTGCGGATTTCTTTGCCAATGAGGGAGTTAAGAATGATAAAATCCTCATGTGGCACAAAAGTATTGACCTCCATTCCAATGTTCAAGCTTTAATGGTGCTCAATGCAGTGAATGGAAAAGTGGCGGCTTCTTGTAATAATGAGGAAGGTACAAGTCATGACTAAAAAAATAAGTAGACAATATGGGGTCGTGAGGATTCGGCAGATAAATGATTTACCTTGGCACACTTTGTGGGTCCTGTGAAGCAAAGGAACTATCTGGAACAGGTTCTCCGTTCACAA
This sequence comes from Sequoia sempervirens, assembly GCA_007258455.2. NCBI lineage: Eukaryota > Viridiplantae > Streptophyta > Pinopsida > Cupressales > Cupressaceae > Sequoia > Sequoia sempervirens. The sequence goes on along the minus strand of VDFB02281492.1, from coordinate 347,550,737 downwards.
TAGTATTTGCACCGAGATCTCAAAAATGGGCGGGGAACGGAAGAGGGTTGAACCTACCAGTTTCGAGTCACACACCAAGAACACAAAAGCATAGAGCAAAATAAGAAGGGGTGGCTTACTTCCGTTCATTAAGAAGCTCCATGGCCCTCAGGAGGAGATTATTGATTTCTTCGAGAAAAAATGGAATAATGGGGAGGTTCTCCTCTTCGGGAGGAAAGTTCAGATTGATGAAGCTTTGATAGTGGAGGTGACAGGTATCCCGATTGAAGAGCATAATTTTTTTAGAGACAAGAAATTTTCTATGAAGCTATGATGAGGTTTCCTAAGACCGAAACGGAGAAGTAAAAACTTGTGAAGATGACGAACAGTTACTATGAAGCGGACACCATAAAAGCTTTATGGAGAAAAGTGCTAAGGGTTATCATGGAGTACATCACTCTTGACAGCCGCTTGACTAGGGTTTATGGATATCACTTCATGCTGCTCAATCACTTTCGGCATAAGGTACGTGTTTCCATCCCTTTCTTCTTTCTTTTTTCCCTAAGAAATAGCTTTTTTGACCATAGTAGGAGCCCTAAAAGATACCCGGTTCTTCACACGGGTCTTTTAAGGCTCATCTATGAGCACTTTCAGAATATGCCTGCCCTATCAAACCCTATAGCCCCTTTGGAGCATGACGAGGACGATACTGAGCCTAGTTTATCTGAGACTAAAGTTTCTTCTGGCTGTGTCAAGCTCTCCTTGCTTCCCCTACCCCCCCTTCTGCCTTTGGCCGATCCCCCCAGCCCTCTGGTGCCTGCTCTATTCCTGCCCCTGGCTACACAAACCCTAATGCTAAATTGGTGGGCTCTAGTTCTCTGATTAACAAGTTAGTTTCCTACCCTGATGACTCTCCTATTGTTTCTACTAAAGTGGCGGAGGCCAGTCTTGAGGATCCCCACTTCCCCCAGAATATTCAACAGGAGAATTGTAACCCTCCCAGAGGTGCGGAGTTGGTTAATTTTGGGGTCAATTCTGATTGTGACCCCCCTTTTGACTTCGTTGAAACTACCAAGAGATGTTCTGTGGACCAATTTAATTCTGCCAAATGGTTATTTTATGAAATCAGTGAGTTAAAGACCAAAAATTTGTCTCTTCATAGTAAGTTGGGGGAAATTGAAGCCAAAGTTGTGGGGCTAATGCAGCTTGATGTGGAGAAGAATATCGTTGTGAAGGATAACATACAAAAGGACAACACTGTTGAAAAAGATCTTGATAAAATTAAAGGAACCATGAAAAAAATTGCTGATCAGAACTGCAAAATTACCAAACATAACTCTTTAATCATCAAAGCCATGACCAAAAGATTGGAGAAAACCCAGAAAAGAGCGTTGATTGTCGACCTTGATCAGGAGAAAGACCAGGATGAGGAAGCGGGGATCTCTAAGCGAACCCGATCAAGTATGAAAAGAAAAGCCCTGACTACCCCAAATATGACTCAGATTTTCATGGAGAGGGTCCAGGATATGGTGGACCTGGAAGAGGTTGTTGACGAGCTTCTGAAGTCTATGGATTAACTGTGGCTGGGCCCAATTTTGTCTGTTTGCCGACCGTCTGATGGCTTTTTTGCAGCTTTTTGTGGCTGTTTGTTTTAGCTAGTTTTTATCTCTATGATAGCCTTTTTGTCTTTCAGACCTCTATTTTTGTCTTTGCTTGTAATGTTACTTTGTGGTTTCGGGTCCCTATAAAACTCGTTTATCCCTTTTATCAAAAACATGCAACTCTATCTTATTCTCATCAAAACCATGTAAATAAAGGCTTTCCATTTTCCTTCTGAAGCTCATTCCATCCATATCTTTATTGAAATTTCTCCACTTTATGATAGCTTAATCCTTTTTCTAAACTCACATCATATTCTATTTCTAGTTGGTCGCTCTCTCTTTTACACAACTCATACTTCTAGTTGCATTCTTTGCTCAATCTTCACCAAAAGGAGGACAATAGTTTATCATACACAGACCTGAAATCCTAAAAAGATGCCAATCCATTTAGTTAGATTCAAATTTTAGTCTTAATTTTGAATTTTGTTAATTTGGATTTTTAATTTAGTTTAGATTTTTTGTTTAAATTCTAATTTAGTTTAGTTTTCAAACTTTCTAAATTGTAATTTAATTTAGATTTAAATTTATAATTTTAGATTTAAGTTAGTTTAGATTTAAATTTCTTTTAATTTAGATTTAAATTTTCAAATTTAGTTTAAATTTGAAGTTTCTAATTTAGTTTAAAGTTAGATTTTTCTAAAGTAGGTAGATTTAATAATTTTTCTTTGTTTAAGTTAGATTTTATAAGTAAATGTTAATTTATCTTTTTGATGTAGTTTCTTAATTTTAGGACTAATATTTTTTATTTATCTTTTTTCTTTGTAGGTTCGTTTGTCCAAGGCTCAAAAATGTAAAACTCTCATTTGTTGAAGACATACATTGGAAATTACTAATGAAATCTTATGTAGGACATTTGTTGAAGACTTGATTTTGAAACTATTTGTCTGCATAGCTTAGAACACTGTACCATAGAAAAAAGGATCTTTGGACATTTTGATGGTCATTTAGGTCTTTTTCCTAGACTTATTTTTCTTAGATTTAATGTTGTAATGTAACTTATACATTCACATTAAGTCTTGAATATTCAAATTATTAATATTTTATGATGTCCTGTAAAGGTGTTCTAAAGTGTTCTAACACATTTCTCAATTTTTGTAGACTCTTCTTATTATAATTCATCTAAATATCCCCTTTTTATCCCTTACCAAGTCTTATTTCAAAGTGTTGTAAAGTCTTGTAACAAACTGTCACACTTTTCTAGACTTTTCATCATCTAGTACACCTTTCTTATGCCTTATTTGGCCCCTTTATGCACTTACAAGTCATAATTAAGTGTATTTTTGAATATAAATCTGAAAAATGTCATTAAATGCAACTTAATTCACAACATCCACTTTCCTAACTTGAGTGGGACCCATTTTCCATGGGTGGCAAATGAGTCCCTCCTATCGCAAAATTCAAAATCATTTCAAATTTCTTTTGTGTTTTTATTCATTAAGACCTTAGGTCGGCTTGTGATGTATTTTCAAGAAATTAGGGCATAAGTTTGTATAAATAAATTCTTTTCTTTCCATTTTAATCCCCATTCACCTATTCATTCAAGTATTCATCCTTACATTCAATTCATCTAAGCATTCATTTGAGCACCATAGCATTCTCAAGCAATTATCAATCATCTTGGATTAGCCATTGACATATCTTCAGACTTCAATAACAAGGGTTTGGTCTTGTAGGAAGATTTATCAACGAGATAGGTGTTGAAAAGTGGTCAACAAAGACCTAATTCAAGCTTGGAGACATTATTTAGCTCATTTTCTATAGTTTCAGTTCTATCAACCTGACAATTAGGAAAGTATAGATCTGGATCCACAGAGTTGACTTTAGAATTTGTAGATTTTTGTAGGTGGAATAATTCACCATATGTAGTGAGTCAGTCCCACTACCAACCTGGGGAAAGTATTTTCTGAGGTTTTTAGTTTCTGGCACTCTAAAACCTATTTTAGCATAATTCAACAAAAGCAAGACTAATTCACCATTTGTGGCGAATGAGTTCCACTAGTTAGATCAACTATAATTTATGAAGAATTCCAAAAAAATCCAACATAAACATTCCACCTCCATGTGCAATCCATTCAATCTCATTAAGTTTTTTTTCATTTGTGTATGCTTCTAGTTCTTTTTTGCATATCATACTATGTTTTCAAACACTTCATATTTCTTAGATTTTTCATAAATAATCAACCTATTTCCTTAGTTCATTGCATTTAGAAATATTTCTATTGTCCTTTCATTAGTTTGAGTGCACCACCTAGATTATTGGGGGTCTATCTCTCTCCTTTAGGTGAAAAACCCTAATTGAGTAAAATAGTCATAACACCTTTCCTACATTCAAAAAATCTATGGTTCATTTTGGTGAACCTGCATTTTGAACATTATCTTTCTGATTTACATCTACATTTACATTGTAGGACTCATTTCAATAGCTTTTGCATCCTAGGGTTTACAAAATTGCATTAGTGAATATCTCATATAGATTTCATTTTTGCACTCCAAAACATTAAAAATACTAAAAATTTGCATCTACATCCTAGTTTTGCATAAAAAAACCATACAAATCATTTTAATTTTTTTGAAAAATCATAGAAACATTCATCCCTGGACTCATTCGCCATTCTAGGTGAATTAGTCCAATTGCGCATTCTAAATGACACTTTTTGGCATTTTATGGGCTTTTTTTGCATTATAGTTTTCTACTATTACAGTTTGTCATATTTTCCATATTTGCTATTTTACTCTCTTTCTTGCATATTAGTTTACTTTCATTCATGGTCATCATGGAGTTTTTCTTTAATAAGTTAAGGATGTCCTTAAAATCCTTAGTGGACATGTCAAACTGTGCCTTTGGTTGTGATCCTAATGACCTTGAGCTTCTTCATGCTCCTTCAACTCCTCATGATTTTCCTCCTCATGATGTTGACATCATTGGAGAGTATGGTGCTAGCATGAATAAAATATTAAATGAATTCCTTGACAACCTTGAATCCAATGTAGCCTTTTATCCATCCATGAAGTCACAAGACCTTCCTACTATATCCCCTCCTAATATGTTTGAATACTTACATCCTAAAATCAATGAAGGACCTAAGTTCCCTCCAACAAGTGGACCTAGTTCCTCTAACAAAAGAATTCCTCAACCATTTTATGATAATAAAGTTACCAACACACCAATCAACCTTGAAGAAAAATATGGAAAAGGTTTTACTATTTTGAAAAAGCAAGGATGTGACACAACAACTAAACATAAAATACATCAACATTTTTAACAAGTAACAACTGACCAAAACACACAACGATTAGGCTATCAAGATCCTCCTCATGACAGCAAGCCTCCTTTAGCATATCAGAGACTTCGTGATGATGGCATGTTGATCTTTAATTCCCCTCCCAATTTGAATGTTCTCCTTCCACATGAACAACCCTTACTTGATTCAAATGACAAGGATGCTAGGATCCCCATGGGTCCTCTTACTCCTTCAATTCATGAAACAGGTGAATCTAGTAAATGCAAACAACCTTACAAGTTGAAAAAACTAAATTTTCCTCTCCATCCACCACCTAAATGTGAAAGGAAAATGCAAATTCTTTTAAATAGAGGTCTTATACTATTACCACCTTCAAATAGGTTGGTCATCCATCCTAAAGATTCCAATGTACCATATTTCAAATACCATTGTATTCTTAGACATCGCAGCAATGAATGTTGGACATTGAAGGACATACTGAGCAAGTATCACTTCACTGATACCAACTACTATCCCATACTCCCATAATCCAACCTTCCCATTCCTTCACATGCAATAGTTGTAGAATCTTCCACTATCACTATTTCATGAACTTTCCCATCACTTATCTCAGCTCATTCTTTCCTTGCACTCAGTGGGGGAAAGAAGTTGCTAGCCTTGTTCTAGTAATGCTTTTGTCCCTGTCCTTTAGTTGCGTTATCCACCATCTGCTTATACCAATTGAGATTGGGAGGTGGATGAATTGTTTAATGCATGACTTACATTTGCATTACTAGCCTTTTTAAATTTTCCTTTTCCTTTTTCTTTGATTCCATGTGCATAATGTGATCCCTTGTAATGTGTGTTTGATGTTCTTCCTCTCTTTGTGCGATTCTTCTATTTGTACCTTCATTTTTCTATATGTCGTACATTGCTTTCACTTTTTCCCTTTTGTTTTGTGTTTTCATTTTGTGGACGATGCAAAGCATAGAGACACCCTATTTCCCTTCCATGTTGACCAAAAAGGTCCCTTTCTTTTTCTCTTTTTATTGTGTTTTTCCTTTTAGAGATGATGCAAGACATTGAGACTAAAATGTCTCCTTCATGTTGACCAAAAATATTTTTTCATTTTCATTTTTTTTTGGCTTGTGTTTTCCTTTGGGGGATGATACAAAGCATTGAGATTCCCTATATCTCTTCCATGTTGACCCAAAGGTTTCCTTTAACTTTTTTTTTCGCTCACTTTATGTCATTCTTCCAATTCTATGTGTATCTGGGGAATGATGACAGTTTTGAGATACTTAATCAAAAAATTGCAGCAACATATAGACCCCCAATACATAGATGCCTTATGTGATTGGTGTGTTACTTTCGGGGGAAACCCCTATTTCTTTTTTTTCTTTTTCACATGGTGAAACCTTACTCGAAAACATATGACTTGGCATAGTGGTTTTCAACTTGGCTCTCATGTCTTGTTTCTTTTTTGCAATTTTCATTCACTACTTTAAAGTAATTGCTCATAGAATGGTGTGTAGCAATTCCTTTAAAGTGCGGGCATACATTGGCATTATTCATTTGCATTTTTCCTTCTTCTTGGTTCTTAGTGCAACATTGTTACTTCATATCATGTGTTTGTCACTTTGTTGATGACACTGGGTGTGATGTCCTTCATAAGCATGATCTCTCTTAGCATATTACATTCCTCTTAGTGGCTTGATGTGATGCACTACATCCCCTAAGTTTGAATATTCTATTATTTTATTGGTCCTCTATTTGGAGAGTTAGACACAATTTTCCTAAGTGATAGACCTCATTAACTAAACAAGACTCCTTTAGACATCTTTTGAATTACATTCTTATCATTGTGCATTTTGCATTCATATGGAATCCTTGCATAACACAACTTGCATGCTTGTGGTGCCATCATGCTTGTTCATGAGCTCTAAGCATACAAAGCTTTTCTTGTCTTATGAAGCTCGAATTGACATTTTCCTTTGTGGTGCCTTATTAAATTTATCATAAGGTATAAATTTAGTATGGTTGAGCGAGAAACCCATTCAGAGAGATGAATTTCCCCATATCCACCTGTGTTTGTGAGTGCATACCATCCAAGCATATATTTATCACCTTCTAGGCCTTCTCACCTAGTAGACAAACATGAATTCCATCACCCCAGAGTGAGTATGCATTTTCCTTTTCAAACAAACAACCTACATCTGATCTAGAATTAGTTGGACATTGAAGGACATACTGAGCAAGTATCACTTCACTGATACCAACTACTATCCCATACTCCCATAATCCAACCTTCCCATTCCTTCACATGCAATAGTTGTAGAATCTTCCACTATCACTATTTCATGAACTTTCCCATCACTTATCTCAGCTCATTCTTTCCTTGCACTCAGTGGGGGAAAGAAGTTGCTAGCCTTGTTCTAGTAATGCTTTTGTCCCTGTCCTTTAGTTGCGTTATCCACCATCTGCTTATACCAATTGAGATTGGGAGGTGGATGAATTGTTTAATGCATGACTTACATTTTCATTACTAGCCTTTTTAAATTTTCCTTTTCCTTTTTCTTTGATTCCATGTGCATAATGTGATCCCTTGTAATGTGTGTTTGATGTTCTTCCTCTCTTTGTGCGATTCTTCTATTTGTACCTTCATTTTTCTATATGTCGTACATTGCTTTCACTTTTTCCCTTTTGTTTTGTGTTTTCATTTTGTGGACGATGCAAAGCATAGAGACACCCTATTTCCCTTCCATGTTGACCAAAAAGGTCCCTTTCTTTTTCTCTTTTTATTGTGTTTTTCCTTTTAGAGATGATGCAAGACATTGAGACTAAAATGTCTCCTTCATGTTGACCAAAAATATTTTTTCATTTTCATTTTTTTTTGGCTTGTGTTTTCCTTTGGGGGATGATACAAAGCATTGAGATTCCCTATATCTCTTCCATGTTGACCCAAAGGTTTCCTTTAACTTTTTTTTTCGCTCACTTTATGTCATTCTTCCAATTCTATGTGTATTTGGGGAATGATGACAGTTTTGAGATACTTAATCAAAAAATTGCAGCAACATATAGACCCCCAATACATAGATGCCTTATGTGATTGGTGTGTTACTTTCGGGGGAAACCCCTATTTCTTTTTTTTCTTTTTCACATGGTGAAACCTTACTCGAAAACATATGACTTGGCATAGTGGTTTTCAACTTGGCTCTCATGTCTTGTTTCTTTTTTGCAATTTTCATTCACTACTTTAAAGTAATTGCTCATAGAATGGTGTGTAGCAATTCCTTTAAAGTGCGGGCATACATTGGCATTATTCATTTGCATTTTTCCTTCTTCTTGGTTCTTAGTGCAACATTGTTACTTCATATCATGTGTTTGTCACTTTGTTGATGACACTGGGTGTGATGTCCTTCATAAGCATGATCTCTCTTAGCATATTACATTCCTCTTAGTGGCTTGATGTGATGCACTACATCCCCTAAGTTTGAATATTCTATTATTTTATTGGTCCTCTATTTGAGACATTAGACACAATTTTCCCTAAGTGATAGACCTCACATTAACTAAACAAGACTCCTTTGAACATCTTTTGAATTACATTCTTATCATTGTGCATTTTGCATTCATATGGAATCCTTGCATAACACAACTTGCATGCTTGTGGTGCCATCATGCTTGTTCATGAGCTCTAAGCATACAAAGCTTTTCTTGTCTTATGAAGCTCGAATTGACATTTTCCTTTGTGGTGCCTTATTAAATTTATCATAAGGTATAAATTTAGTATGGTTGAGCGAGAAACCCATTCAGAGAGATGAATTTCCCCATATCCACCTGTGTTTGTGAGTGCATACCATCCAAGCATATATTTATCACCTTCTAGGCCTTCTCACCTAGTAGACAAACATGAATTCCATCACCCCAGAGTGAGTATGCATTTTCCTTTTCAAACAAACAACCTACATCTGATCTAGAATTAGTTGGACAAATGATCAAAGCTTGATCTGACCTTTTCCTTTTTCTCTTCTTCTTCTCTTTCATATGTGTGTTCATTTGTTCTTATGTTTAGTTTTCCATGGGATCTTCATCTTGGGGGCTTGATCATCCCTCTTGATATGCATGGGTACTTTACTATGAGTTTGAAGCAAGTTCATCCTCTCACCAAAGTGTGGGCTAAATGTATCATATAAAAATTGATCTTTAGACATTTTCATGGTCATTTAGCTATTTTTACTATGATGCTTAGCTTATTTTACTTAGATTTAGTGTTTTAATGTAACTTACACATTCACACTAAGTCTTGAATATTCAAATTATTAATACTTTATGATGTCTTGTAAAGGTGTTTTGAAGTGTTGTAACAAGTTTCTACCCTTTCCTATACACTTATTACTATAATTCATCTAAATATTCCATTCGTATCCCTTACCAAGTCTTATTTTAAACTGTTGTAAAGTCTTATAACAAACTTTCATGCTTTTCTAGACTTTTCATCATCTAATACACCTTTCTTATGCCTTATTTGGCCCCTTTATACACTTACAGGTCATAATTAAGTGTATTTTTTAATATAGATCCAAAAAATATCATTAAATGCAACTTAATTCCTAACATCCACTTGCTTGCCTTGAGTGGTACCCATTCTCCATGGGTGGTGAATGAGTCCCTCTTAGCACAAAATTTAAAATAATTTCAAATTTCTTTCAAGTTTTTATTCATTAAGACCTTAGATTGGCTTGTGATGTATTTTTGGGAAATTAGGGCATAAGTGTGTATAAATAAGTGTTTTTATATTCATTTTAACCCCAATTCACCTATTCATTCAAGTATTCATCCTTAGATTCAATTCATCTAAGAATTCATTTAAGCATCATAGCATTCTCAAGCAATTATCAATCATCTTAGAGCAGCCATTGACATATCTTTAGAATTCAATAACAAGAGTTTGGTCTTGTAGGGAGATTTGTCAAAGAGACAAGTGTTGAAAAGTGATCAACAAGTCATCAAATATATTCAAGTTAACAAATACCTAATTCAATCTTGGAGACATTATTTAGCCCATTTTTTGTAGTTTCAGTTTTGTCAACCCAGCAAGCAAACAAGTATAGATCTGGATCCACAAAGTTGAATTCAAAATTTGTAGATTTCGTTAGGTGGACTAATTAACCATCTATGGTGAATTATTCCCACTACCAAGTTGGAGAAAGTGATTTCTAAGGTTTTTAGTTTCTGGCACCTCGAAACTTGTTTCGGTAGAATTCACCAGAAGCAAGACTAATTTTCCATCAATGGTGAATGAGTCCCAGTGGTCATCAACAATAATTTTTGAAACAGTCCAAAACCTTCCAACATTAGCATTCCACCTCTAGGTGTAATCCATTCAATCTCATTAATTTTTTTTTTCATTTGCTTATGCTTCTAGTTCATTTCTACATATCACACTATGTTTTTGAACACTTTATATTCCTTAGATCTTGCATAAATAATCAATCTATTTATTTATTTCATTGCATTTAGACATATTTTCATTGCACTTGCATTAGTTTGAGTGAACCATCTAGATTTTTGGGGGTCTATCTTTCTCCTTTAGCTGAAAACCCTAATTGAGCAAGAGAGTCATAGCACCTTTCCTACATTCCAAAATTCTATGGTTCAAACACATTTCATTTGGTGCTTTTGCATGCTTCTATTTATATTAGATCCCAATTTAAAAATAACAAAAGTATCCTCTCCCCTTGCACACTTGTGCAATCTTGGGTGCAAGAGAAATTGTTATTATCTTTAGAGGGCCTGCCTTGGTGGGAAAAATTACTCACACCAAGGGAATGACCCAAGCGGTAATGGGCTAAAGCAAAGTCCTTCCAAACTGCTATAGAAATTTGTGATTTCAAGGAAAGTTTGCAATCAACAGGATGTGATATGTGATAGCCCTCCCCTAATATCGTATGATGCAAAAACCCCTTGTTCTAAGGGTTGGGAGGCCTCTTGAGGGAGTTTATCATAGTACCCTCTAAAATGGAAGCCCTTACTAAACACCTTTTGTTTGTGGAAGCCTAACAATTCAACTGTTGCTTGGTATAATGTTGGGTACAGTATCATGCCTGAAGATACTCACTATTGAATCCCTTCAATGGGGATAGCAAATTTTGGGAAGTTACTACCCAAGAATTCAAATTTGGTGCACCCATAGCAGTGAGTATCATGGAGGGGAGCCAGTGCCACCAAACTTCTAAGTTATCCACTCTCGATAAGGAGAAATGTTCAGCATTGATTTGAGGTATTTCAGTGAGCTATACCAAGTATAGTCACCTTTCTAACTAGGTTATGCTTGTATTTATTTGTGATATACCAGTGAACAACCACTTTTTCTTCCAAGTGTTCTATGTTTGTATTTAAAACAAATCTCAAACAAACATCACACTTAGTAATTTGCAACATCTCAACCTTGCAAACCCCAAAATGTCAAATAGAAAAAATATCCAAAATGAACCTACCACTAAAATCTCTTGGGGACATCATCCTTTAGTTCTAATTTTTCAATCCTTGCATTCCACCTATTCCTTGCATATATTCTCCACCCTTGCATATTCATTATCAGTGAAACAAACCTTTAGATTGCACTTAGGCTACTCTCCCTAGGTCTTGAAATCAAACCATCGACTATCTATCACCCTCATCACTTGAGGTTCATCATCATTAAATTACGATTGAGTAAGGCAATCCTTTTGGATTTCATTATCTCCTACATACCCTCTCTTGATCATTTGTCCTTGTAAGCCTTATATCATAACCAACTATGGACCTAGAGTTTCCTTTGAGCTTTTGAATTCTTAGCTTGTCATACCATACCATTTTCATATCTCATCCTTGAATCATATCCATTTCATTGCATCCTAGCCTTAGGTCTCATACATTATCCAATCCTAAATTCAAGATTAGACCAATCACATATAACTATTAGAACAAGAGAAAAAATGTTTCAAGAAGAAGGGAACCCTTGGGGAAGAGACTTTGATGGGGAAGAACACATTAGTGTTGCAACTAGTGAAATAAATGAAACTGATGATGAAAAAATAACCCAATCTAATATAGAAGAAGCACTTAAGGATCATAGATTCCCTAAACTACTTACAGAGGTAGTCAAACATAACCAACAACAATACTTCAAGGCCCTTGCTGATGAAGGAATCAAAATGCCTCCTGATTTTGACATGTCACTACTCATGATGAATCATCAAACCAAATCTAGTGAATCTAGACATACCAAACCAAAAATCGATGAAAGAATCAAGGATCACATACCATTTTATCTACAACCTAGTTACAAAAGATCTTCAAAGACATCAAAACCTCCACCTACAAAAACTCCTATTTTGGATGAACTTAGAACACTGAGACAAGAATTGGATACTCTCAAGAATAGTAAAACATCATCCAACAATTTCTCCATTGAAGATATATATGTCCTTATCCTTTCTTTTCGAGCATACCAATGCCACCTTTTCCTAGTCATTGGGACATACCTAAAATAGATAAGTACAAGGGAAAAGGAGATTCTAAAGACCACTTAAGATAATTTTGTGCTACTACCATGGAATTTGCAGTTGATGAAACATACCTTATGAGATTATTACCTCATAGTTTAGGAGGAGAAGATATGGAATGGTTTTCATGATTACCCTCAAACATCAAATCTTTTCAAGAACTAGCTGATAAATTTGTCTCCAATTATAGTATCAACTGTGAAATTAAAGTGACCATGACAAACCTTTTCAACACCAAAAAAAAAACAAGGGGAATAGTTTGTGCCATTTTTACAAAGATGGAGACATTTAACAAAATGATTACCTTATACCATTTCAGACAAAGAATTGGTTGAACTCTTTTGTTGAAATTTGAACAAGGAAATTGGAAGGGAACTTCACCCCAAATGCCTGGATTACATTGATGAAGCCATAGAAATGGTATTTTTAATTGAACAAAATCTTATCAATGATGGAACTATAAAACTTAATAATGACAAAGATCAAAAATGAAACTCAAACAACAAGACATCTTTTTGGGTTAAGAAAAAGAATGTATTCAATGAAGTTCTTGCTAATGCAAAAGTAACTAAAACATCATCACCTATCTACAACCTTAAAGGTCCATCTTTAGGTAAAGGAAAAGAAAAACAAAGAAGCTTCCCTAAACAAAATTTTACACTATTGGGACAATCACTTGAATTTGCATTAAAAGAAATTCTTGAAAATAATATTATAATACTACTTGAAATGAAGGAATATAATCCATAATTCAAACCCACATGGCAGAATGAGGATCAATTTTGTGACTATCATAGAAACAAAGGACATAAGACTAATAGTTGCAATAAACTTTGACATTTAGTACAAGACCTTATTGATGATGGTAATATAATAGTCGACAAACACACTCCTTTTGGTAACTCTAATCATGAGATGTTTAAAAACCCTTTCCCTAAGCATGAAAAGGATAAAGGAAAGGCCCTTGAATCTAGTGATGGTGTAAACTATACTACTGCTAAGTATGACTATACCCTAAATAACATTAGTGAGGTTGATAATCATGTAAAGACTTTCATTAAAAAAGGAAAAGAATTTTATTACCATGTTACTTTCCATAGAGGCACAATTACCCTTAGAGGTCCTAATTCAAAACCCATTTCCCTAGCTTCACAGTAAAACCTCATAGAGCATTTAGGTAAAACACCTGCACAAATTTCCATACTTGAGCTACTACGCCTATATCTTGACCATAAATCTATCTTAGATAAAGCACTTGCTACTACTACTGTGCATATAGACCTACATGTAGATCAATTCCAAGCTATGGTGGGACACATCACCTCTCGTCATACCCTCACTTTTGCTGAAAACAATGATTCATACCTTTGACAACCACATAATGCAGCCTTACACATTGACATCCTTTTCCACAATGTTAAGATCAAGTGAGTTATAATAAACAAAGGAACAGGTCTTAATATTTGTACCCAAGAATTAATCACAAAATTAGGGTTCTTTGAAAATGTAGTTGATCTAGGAAAAATATTACCATAAAGGAATATGATGAAGAGGAACACTCATCTAAAGGATTAGTTACTGTCCCAATCAGAGTTGGTCTCGTTGTAAAGGATTTGGTTTTCCAAGTCCTTGATCTCCCTTTGACCTATAATATCATCCTTGGGAGACCTTAGATTAATGCAATGAAAGACATACCTTCTACATACCATCAATTCTTTAAATTCCCACACAATGGTGTTGAAATCACAATACGAAGAGATCCAAACCCTTTCATGTAATGCCATATTGTAAGCCCAAAAACTAAAATCACAATCCCTAGCAATCGTGAAGTACATCTTTCTTAAGCATATGTTGATCCTAAGTCCTCAAAATCATCCACTTCATTTACTGCGTCATCAAACTCCAAGGTCCAAATCCATGACATGGGATGTGGAGAATAGCGTTTGGATAATTTATTAGTGAAAGATACTGCTACTATCGTCGAGAAGGGTCATACTTCCAACAATTATGCCAAGACAACTATAGAAGGAACACAAAAAGATGACCATGGTTGGATTGAAACCTTTTGGGATCCTAATGATACACATACCTTTTCCATATCTACTTCCACTCAAGGTTTTCATATCTATGATAACCCCCTGTTTGACCAGGACATCTACGATAACCCACTCTTTGATCATTACCCCACTAAGGATATCCAATCATCATCCTTCCATCCCACCAGCCCTAGGTTAGGATGTGAATCTCCTATTTCCACCTAAGCTACTAAACCATCTTTCCAAGTTATTAAGGATGTCCAAGCCTCCTTTGATGTTAATAGTAGCAAAAAGGATAGTCTCGAAGACTCTGTTGATGGCATCACCACTCCCCTTCATCCACTAAACATTCTTGCCACTTCACCTATTTAATCCATCTCACTCATGTCCATTCACATCATATACATGGATCAAAAAGTCATAGCTCAATAAAAGAGTACAAGAAAAGCTCCAATGAATGAGCTATCTTTAAAAGGATATCAAAATTCAAAGGATATAATGCAAAGAAAAGAAGATCAAGACAAGTCATCTAGCCAAAATAAAAAGCTATCAGACAAATCAAAAATAAAAGTCAAAAGTGAAAGCAAGCAAAAGTCAATCTCCAACTATGTCGCTCCATCAAAAATAACTAGGGGAATTTTCTCAACCTTAGCTATGGGCTAGGATACTGAACATCTCATGGTCAGAGAAACTACCTCCTTTATATGTTTGCTCATGTGTGAATCATCTCTTTTCATTGTAAAATATCCTAAAAAAAATCCATCAAAATCATAAAATGTCTTGAAAAAAATCCAAAAAAATCAAAACATTTAAAAAATTCCAAAAAATCAAAACATTTCCAAAATCCAAAAAAAATCAAAACATTTCAAAATCCAAAAAATCAAAACATTTCAAAATACAAAAAATCAAAATATCCCAAAAATACAAAAAAAAGGAAATGGGTCCTAAAAAAAAGACAAAAAAAATTCAAATAGCCAACAAAAATCCAAGCAATAAAATCAATCCAAATCACTTCTTCCAATCAATTGAACACATTAATTCAACTCCTTCAAATCAATCTTCAAATTATCAACCAATAAATCCTCTAATCAAATCACTCCAACTTATGTCATTCCAAGAAAATAAATTCCTCAATTCAATTCATTAATCATCATCCAAATCTTCAAATCAATCACCTTCAATCATTCCAATCAATAATCCAAATGCAAGTCAATCCTTAATCCATACCAATCAAGTCGATCAAACAAGTAAAATTATACAATCAAATCCTTTGGTCTTGATCCTAATATTATTGTAAACCCAATCAATCAATCAATCAATCAATCAATCAAGCATCCTTTTGTTGATCTAGGGATATATTGTTCCCTCTAACGACAACACTATCATCATCATCATCAATCAATCAATTAATCATTGGTTTACAGCTTGATAGAGGTAATACCTTGTTTGTTTTTGTATCTATTGTGCATGCTTTCTTGCTTGCTTGTTTGTGTTATCATTTTTATCTTGCATTTTCATAAAATATGCATCACTCCTAGCTAATATCCATATCTTGTATCTAGACAAGGTTGTATTATGCTAGGGTAAGAGACACATTGTCACCTTGGTCTTTATACCTTGGTGCATAACATCTAGTGCTACATCAAACACATGATTGCTCATTTTATTGCAACATAACATGTCATTTATCTAATCCCTCCTTTATCATTTCATTAATTTCGAGAGCATACCCATGTTTGTTGAACCCACCTATCCTCTCAAGGGGGCATCATCATCCCATCATCATTATCCTATCTTTCCTTCATTCATTTTCTTTTATCTGTACCTTAGCTTCTTTGAAATTATGCTACTCGAGACATAAATCACATCATCTTGAAGAGGGTAAAAATGTAGACACCCAAAATTGGCCCATTTCATTATTTAGGCATTTAACGCATACCTTTATTTTGTCTAAACACACTTATTTATTTTTTTCCTCTTCATATCTTTAATTAATTAATTAAATTTGATTTATTTAATTAATGCTCATTATTCTTCTATCTTCCATCAAATGATTACATAATTTTAAATTATTTAATTATTGTGTCTTTCTTCTAATAAATAAATAAAATAAATTATTTTATTTATTTATTCACCATCCACCTAAATTAAATAAAATTTATTTATTTAGTTTAATTTTCTTCCATTTTTATCTTTTTCTTCTAAAATATGCAAGTGGGCCCCATTGTCTTTGAAAAAAGGAAATAATCAAAATGTGGGACAATTTAATAAAAAATAGAAAAAGTATTCTATGTGGAGAAAGGAATCTTACCACTATCAAATCCCACCCAAGGTTTCTAAATAGAGTTCCTTTTCATGGACACTTGGAGCATAAACATGCATTCTTGTCTCTCCTTCACTCTCATCCATTGATTCATCATTTTTCTCCCCACTTTTGATCATCCATCTTGCAAGTCTATAAATTAACCTACAACCAAGCCATTTGCATGGATGAGCTTTCAAATACCCTTACTCTATATTTCATCCACCATGTTTCATCTATCTATTTTCATGTATCATCTTCACCTTAATGTTATGCTAGTACAACAGTGAGAAATCAACATTCCTCCATCAACAATCCTTTGAAATCTTGCATTCTCATGCAAGGTTGAGAAGAGAAATGGAGATCAATCAAGTTTAGCATGGAGATCAGTTTGCATTTGAATTTATTATTTTTATTTTCATGTTATCTTGTCCTTCATTGTGCATTGTTAGGGTTTCATTAAAATGTTTTTTATGCATTTTCCCTAAATTTTTACCCTAACAACACTAGAAACTTCATCTAAAACAAGAGGAGTTTTTCCTAGTGTCTATTTTATAGTAGCCATATTAATTGAAGGGGGAGAAATGAATAATTTTGTAGCTCTTTGAAATGCAGAACTTGTCTATGTACTAGTATTTTTTATCATCCATGCATCTTCATCAGTCATAGGCTTGATCTTTGGTTTTTATGTGGAAGAAGATGCCACTTTTGGTTTTACTTTTGTTTGAACCTTTCCTAATTTGACATCTTTATTTTGACCAACTAGTTTTGATGAAACTCCTTGGATTGGAGCCTCAGGGGTTCTTTCTTCAATATGTATACCAACAGTTGCTTTACCAACTTTTCTCTTTTTCTTAGTAGGTTTCCCATGCTTAGGCTCATTTTCTTCTATTTTTTTCTTTCTTGTATCTAATGAGTATGTGGGAATTATTCCTACCTTTATTAAAGCTTTACAAAAATCATCTATCCAATGTCAAGTCTGCAATAAAATTGGTTAAGGGAATTCCTCAATAGGTGTTATTTCTTTACTTTCATAATCTAGATCTGGAAAAGGTTCATCATATACTCTATTTTAATTATAAAACTTATTCAAAACTTAACCATAATATTACTCCAATTGATTTAGAACATCATGAATCTTGAGAATTCATGCAGATTCTAATGACAATCTTTGATATTTTATTTTTCTTACTTTGTTCTCCTCATCTAAATTGAGCCAATAGTCTTCTAGATGTTGTACATGAGCATAATAACTAGCTATATTCTTGGAAATATTCCCCTCTGGGTCATAATACTTAATTCAGAGTGGAAAGTACTCCAAATTATACATCTTCAACTCCTCTTCACACAAGTTGGCTGCTCTAATTGTAGTACATTTGTAGTTCCCTATTACAATAGGAAATTTAAGAGAAGCTTTCTTATGAGCCTTGTTGTAAAGAGCTTGGGATGGATTCAACTATCTTACCAATTCTAATACCACTATTTTACTTTTAGGGTATGTAGGCAACATGAAAGGATATCCTTTAAACCCTTCCATGGGCTAATGTAGGTAAAAGTGTGAAACTGAATGTACTAGCCACCAACCTGTCCAACAACACTTTGTGACTCCAAAGACAATATTTTGGCTTTGTTGCCTTCCATTATTCTAACTAGCTTCATGGAAAACACATCATCAACTCTCTAATAATGCTCCTTGTATTCATGAAAATTAATTTGGGGTAAATGCATATATACCAGATTGTTTCCTACTTCTCTACCTAGAGTAGCAATTATTTTCAACCCTTGCTTAATTTCCCTTAAGGCACAAGAATAAATCATGTATGATAAAATAAAAAAAATATTAACTTTGCAAATTTCTTTGTCTAATCATGTAATCTGTCACTAATAAATCTTCTCCAATGCATTGGCATAGGGCCTTCCATTAATTTGGCTATGATTACAAACATCCATGATTTGAATTTAGTGGCATATTGCAGTCCAACAATCCTACTTAGCATAGTTATAATATCTTGAATATCTGGGTTGAACATAGACCTTATAATTGGCTTTGTCTATTTTGTAATTTTCTCCTAACACCATTCGGTACTCATAATTTTCCTATTCTGTTCTTCGGCATTGAAGTGGGTATTCATTTTTTCCTTCATATCTATAAGGTACATTTGAGTAAATTTAGGAAGCCCAAATGTATATATAATTCCTTTTTTGGAGAGATCTGCATAAGTTTTTCCCTCCTCAATGACTCTTTTGTTAGGGTTGTACTAGTTTTAGCATTCCATAACTAGTTTAGGAGCCTCCATTGTTGGTGGAAACCCTCCTACTAAAAGTAACCATTCTTTGTACATTGAGAGGAATTTTTTTGTTGTATTTGTGTGAGGAATTTGACATCAGAAGACCATCCCATATGAGTACCATTAGGTATCCCACCAATTAGTATAGCTTGTGAAGTGCAATATTATAATTCACTTTCTGGTCTTGCTTCAAAAGTACTCATTTTTGCTAGCATGTTCTGTACTTTAAATGTGTTCCTTGTGTGTGAGTTAGGGTTAAATTTAAACTATTATCTTTAATAATTCATACAACTTTCAATTCACCTTGCAGTTAAATTTATATCAAAATAATCAATATTTTAGTTATTATGGGAAATACCATTTTCTCAAGACTTTCATTCTGAAAATGATTGAAAAAATTTCTATTATTCGATATATACCTAGTTTTTCCAATGATGATAATCTTTTCAAAAAACAACCTTGAAACCCCTAGTAGTTGTGTTCTTAGTTTCTCAAAATTTACCTTTCCTTGTGTGCCACAATACAAGTCTCATTTATTCAATGTTCTTCACAAATTTTGTAGTATGACGTGAAGTAGAGTGTTATAAAAGCAACTCCATGCTCGAGGTGGTGCCATGTACAAGTGTAGTTTTCCCCCTTCATTAACTACCCACTACAATGCATTAATTTATCAAATAAAGGTGCAATCATGGTGGATTAGGGTTTAAATAATGAGCACCTAGGTTTCTATGTTGGCTCACTACTAGAGGAAAATATGGTGTGAAAAGCTTATGTGGGACTCTTGTGTCACTTTAATTTTTAGAAGGAAAAGGCCTTTAAGATATGTTATCATTTACAATCACTGGGATTGAAAACATTCGATACCGAACCTTGGAAATATTATCGAGAACCAGGAAACTTACCTCCAAGCTTAAAGAAAACCAAGAGTAGAGAGAGGAACCAGGAACTGAGTTAAAGAGAGATCAAACTTAGTGATTTAAACTTTTCATAACAGAACCTCCAGTTTCTAACCTCCAGCTAGAAAACAAAAGCAATCATTAGACTAACCAATGTAGGAAAGAACATGACCACTGGGATTAACAAATTCTCACTGATGACTTACTAGGTGGGACTAAGACAAATCAAAGATATAACATCTTTGATGCAATGGATACAACTCCGGGATTCCAATTTTTGATAAACTGATAAAAATTTGTGAAAAGTCTAGGACACCAAATTTGGGAAACAATAAGGACTTAAGCAAAGACTAAGAAAATTGAAATGAGACTTCCAATTTTACAACCCCCAAAACAATACCAAAGCAAGCAAAAGCAAGGAAGAAAAAAAGAAAAAGGGGGGTTCCACATTTTTCCAAGGAGAAAAATGGGGTGTGTTGTGAGACCACACAACTCAAACCTCAAATCCTCTTGACTGAGGTAACATTCTAACACCATCAACACACCTTCAGATTATAAAGACGTAAAACATAACTACAAAGAAGCATGAAGCAAAAATATTTATCCAAGACACCTCTACAATACAAAGTTCACACACTAGTGAACACAACTTTTTCTGCACAATAATCCAACACTCCAACACTTGAGTATAACAAAACACAACTCTACCACCTAGAACACCATTACAAAACATTGCTTCCTCTTTTTATCAAATTTTCTGAAAATCACTTGGAAACCAAGCACCAAAGACACATTCTCATCACTTTCAACACTTCCTTAACACAACTAAACAAATAGCAACTCAACCATAGATCTCATAATACTATCACAAAAATGCTAGAGGTTGACACTAGTAGCTTTACTAATGACAACATAATCAAACTACTCAAAGCATCAGCTTCTCACACTCTTGCAACAATCTCATCCATCAATTATCAACAACAATACATGCATGTTGACATTGATGACAACACCAAATACTCATATTTCCAAGAATATCCCCCTTTGTCATTAATGACAACACATGATGTGAAAAACCATCAAAGACACAACTCTAAATACCAACACACTACAACTCTTCACTTTACTTCTCCCTCTGAATAACTTATCTTTTTCACAGTGTTCTCTCCCCCTTACATGACTCTCTCTCCATTAATTAATTTCTCTTCTTATCATAATTTTTTCCTTTTCACATGGCTCTCTCCCCCCTTTGATATCAATGGAAAAGGAAAAAATGTTAGAACACGACAATATATTGAGAGGGAGTTGAATTAGTAGATACAAATTTTTTTAACCTTTCTAAAACATTGAGCAGATAGACTTTAAGTTACTTAGTGTGCAAATTGAAATAGGAATAAAAAAACATAAACAAGCACACAAACAAACATCACATAACATACAATATACATGGAAAACCCAAGATGGGAAAAACCATGATGATAAAATGTTGCTAGGAGATATTGTCATAATCTAGCCTCACAAATCTGCCTTTTGTTATAACTTTCAAGTGCTTCAACCCTAAGGTGACACCAATCTCCTGAATAGAGCACCAACTCAGTTATCTGATGGCACTGAACAATTAGATTTACAACATATAAGATAGCAATTTGTTCTATAAGAACACAATTCACTATTACAACTTACTCAAGAACTTCTCAACTATATGTTGCTATCACAAAAACTTTCTTCTCTGCTCTCCACCCCAGTAGTTCTACTCTATTCTTCTTCTTCTTTAGTGCATTCTCAGTCCACCAAAATGCAACATCATACACTTCTGTGACTCTCCTTTTTTTTTAGTGTATTCTATGTTCATCTCAGGAGCTCAACATCTCTTCTACACCATGCACACTACTCTACACATCCAATCACACACCTTAGATAGCCTTCTCATCTATATTTGTGTACCATGTTGATGATGATTTCCTTAGGATCCTCCACCATGATTTGATCCTCTATTAGGGTTCAGGATAATCTTCTTTACTTTCATTCTCCAGCATTGAGCCACACAACATTAAATCTAGTGCAGAGTATTTTTTTTCTTTCTCTTTTCCAAAACCTAAGATCAAATATGCAATCAATACATCCTTCTGACTATTCGAGCTGATATTGAAACTTTTCTTTATAGAAATTTATGCTACCACTCTATGCATCACATCTCATTACAACTGTTGTTGATGTAGGTAGAACATTTAATTTTCACCTCCATCTTGGTTCACAGATGAAAACCCTGTTTGCACAGACTTAGCCATTGTCGATCTTCACTTTTGAATCTAAATTGTTGATCTCTTTCCTTCATACCACGATCCTATCAAGTTCTCCATTCACCATCATAACTTTAAAATGTGACCATTTGATATAAAATATTTAAATCTCGTTCGTTGATTTCACTTCCTTTTAAATCACACCCATTGTCTATTGCTAGAACACTTAGAACATTCATAGTCATTTCTAGGATGCAGTAACAACTATCAGATCGCCTTCCTTAAATCTTTATCATCCATCGCATATCACTGATATGCTATGGGTACCACCATTCCTATCCATGATGTATTAAGATGAAACAATCACCATTAGATCTCCTATCGATCAATTTGTGTCATCCCTCGCAATCCCATTAGTTTTTACAACAGGCCCACAAGATCTCCATGGGATAGTGGGATTATTCCATGTGGCCTCTCTTGTTGTCACACTCCACTAATCGTTAAACACCCATCACTCATCACTAAAAGAATTATGTCTCAAATATGTGTAAGTGTGATACATTAACACCCAACAATGCAATTTCATCCTGAAAAATTTCCACATTGACGTCTCCTTCCACTAGCATCGCTCATCACCCAAATTATCAAACTGCTTCACTTCACAATAGTGATGTGAAGCAATGATGCCACCTATCTATTGGACCTAGCAAATTCTACTCTCCTTTATCATGCATCATCTAATCAACACATGTCAGATCTCATCCAATCCCCACTTCCCTGTGAGGCTCAATCGAGATCCACCATAAGCATAGCGGACTAGCGGGCACCGTCCAATCAACTTGATTGCAATCATTGAACCCTCCCCATCGCATATCATTGAAATACATGCCAACTTTTAAAATATTTTTGCGATGCACAAGATCTAGTGATAGTCGTTAGATATATAAATATTGAATGTGTACTGTTCAATCTCCAAAGGTACATAGTAGTGACACCAACCAGGTGACAAGGTGAAGGGGCTGATCACCAAACAAACTTAAAGGGCATAAGTTATAACTTAAATGACCGGTAACCTCCAGTACAGAGTCAACGCGAGAACATAAAAACTACTGATAGTCATGACTGCACACACTTAGGGTTTAACTAATAAACCCTAATTTTTTCTAAGGGAATAAGTAATTCTTTCTGAGCACATCCTTCATCCCTTACACCTACAAAACACATTTCTAAGAATCTCTCAGAAAACCCATGTTGAAGATGGCCTTAGATTTAGTCTTTGACCATTGGAAGAATTTAGTGCAACATCAAGACAAAATTACATGACAATAATGCTAGAAATTTTGAGAAACTTTTGCAACCTACATTCCATCTTCCAGAACCAAATTCTCAACACACCATCATTCTTAGATATTAATGACAATATTTTGACATTAATGTTGGCACTACTTTCATGCAAGATTAGTTCCATCACATTCTTGATCCCCTTTTGACATCAATGACAACAATATGCTAACAATCTCCCCCTTTGTTATTGATGGAAAAGCTAAATGCTCATACCAATGGACTATTCTAATTTAAATTAATTGAAATATGTAACATTTAGAGCTATGTACCAATTGGACTCTCTAAGAAATTCACACACCTTAATTTTATGTACCCATTTTTTCACATGTTTCTACCCCTTTGATATGCACCTCTACCATGCTCATCCTACTCAATTGAGCATGATTACTTTCTCCCATTTCTATCTTGAGAATTTACATCTTTTCTACCCCTTTAAAATCAATGGAAAAGTGTAGAATCCTACAAGCACATTACTCCCCCTTTAAAATAAAATTTGAAGAGAAAGTGGGAATCTTGATGATGCAACCATCAAGTTGTTAGAAATTGGTAAATCCATTGTTACCAGAATTCATCTATCCTATTCATGTCTAGGGAGGAATGAAGTATGAATGAAGCTCCCCCTAGACTCATGCCCTATCATGAGTGACTAGTGATATGATGTGGGAGCAATGACCCCCAACTTCTACCTCAGATGCTTAAATTTTTCCTTGGGAAGAGGCTTGGTGAAAATTTCAGCTACCTATTATTTTTTTGGAACATACTCCATGTTGACTTCCTTATCTACAACCTTCTCTCTAATGAAGTTATAGTTGATGGATATGTTCTTATTTCTAGAGTGTATCAGTGGATTCTTTGAGATACTTATGACACTTGAAATTATCACAAAGAAATGTGATAGGTTCTTTGTACTCCACCTTGATGTCCTTAAGTGTCTACTTGATCCATAGGACTTGAGTACAGTATGGTGTTGCTCCCATATACTCTACTTCTATAGTGGATAGAGTGAATGATTCTTGCTTCTTGCTCATTGAGGAAACTAAGTTGTTCCCCAAGAAGAATGCTCCACCACTTGTGTTTTTCCTGTCATCTATGCTTCCTATCCAATCAACATCTATATACATGGTTAAGGAAAAATCCTTGCTTTTTGGGGTACCACAACCCATAGTCAACAATAATTTTGATGTATTTGAAAATTCATTTCACAACATTGACATGAGACTCTTTTGGTGCAGAATGAAACCTTGCAACCAAACACACTGCTTGCATAATGCCTAGCCTTGATGCAATTAAATATTGCAAGCTTCCTATCATTTACCTATAGAAAGTCTGATTTACATTTAGTGATTCATCTGATTTACTCAACTTACAACTAGCTATCATGGGGTTACTAACTAGTCTACTATCTTCCATGCAAAACTTATTGAGCATCTCCTTAGCATACTTGGTTTGAGATATAAATATCCCACTATCAATTTGTACAATTTACAAACCAAGGAAAAATGACAACTCTCCTAAAATTGACATCTCAAAATCATCTTGCATGTTTGTATAAAATATTTTACACATTTTATCATTGCTACCTCCAAAAATGATGTCATCAACATAGACAACAACAATAATCATGTGCTCATTTTCTAATTTGAAGTAAAAATTACTATCTACACATCCTTTCCTGAATCCTTGTTGCAGATACTAGTCTAACCTAGAATACCATTTCCTTGGTGCTTTTTTTAGACCATATCAAGCCTTTCTCAATCTATAAATATAATCATCATCCTTTGGTAGCTGAAAACCTTTTGGTTGTTCTATGTAGACTTCCTCTTCTAGGTTTCCATTCAATAATGCATATTCGACATCCATCTAATATAATTTGAATCCATTGTAAACTAAAAAATGCAAGAAAAACTATGATTTCTTCTAATCTTGCCACATGTGTAAATATTTCTTCAAAATCAATTCCTTCAACTTGTGCATATCCCTTGCACACTAATCTTTCCTTATTTCTTACTATATCTCCATCTTCATTCAGCTTGTTTCTAAACACCCATTTTGGTTGGGGGTCTAGGAACCAATAATTCTCATATTTTATTCTTCTCAATCTAATTTAATTCTTCCTCCATGGCCTTTATCCAACTCTCATACTTACTAGCTTTAGAGAACCTTTTTGGCTCAATTTGTCATAGGAGGGAAAAATTTACTTTCTCCTTACTCTTTGCAATTTTTCTTTTACTCAGAAGTCCCCAAATTCTCCTCTTCTCTCTTTATGTAACATTTTCTACCAAATAATTTGAAATACTTGACAAAGGTAGGTCTGCCATACCATAGCCCATATGGATTTTTTCCACTATTTTCTCTTAAAAAGTGCTTTGTTCTGAATATATACTATAGTGTGAACTACTTCCTTCAAAAATTTATTTGATAGTTTGGATTCACTCAACATTTCTCTACCCATGTCTTTGACTATTTTGTCACTTCTCTCTACAACTCTATTTTGTTGTGGAGTTTTAGGTGCAAAATATTGCCTCTTAATTTTGTGGTCTTCACAATATCTATTGAATTCACTTGATATGAATTCTCCTCCTCTATCTAGTCTTAAGCATTTAATTCTCCTATCGGTTTCCTTCTTAATGAGCTTCTTGAATATCTTAAACTTCTAAAATGCCTCAGTCTTCTCCTTAAGAAAGTTACCCATGCCATTCTAGTATAATCATCAATTAGCAGCATGAAGTAACTTTCACCATGTAGCCCTATTTTCCTCATGGGACCACATAGATTATTGTGAACTATTTTCAAAGGTTTTTTCATAGAATAATCCTTTGTTGGAAACTTGACCCTTTTTTTCTTTCCTTCCTACCATCCTTTGTAGGTACTATTTGCAGAATTGGTTATCTTTGGCAAGTTTCTTACTAGCCCTTTTGAACTTATTTTGACTAGACTGTCAAAATTGACATGTCCCAATATTCTATACCATAGCCAATTCTCATCTACATGGATTAGTAGACAATTGTTACCTTTTAGTTCACAAAGGTTGTATAGATTTCTATCAATCCTAAAACCTTGTGCAATTGTCTTACCATTCTTTCTAATCTTGTAGCCTTTAGAGTTAAATGTAACTTTGTAACCTTTGTCACACATTTAGATAACACTTAGAAGATTATTTTTGAATCCTTAAACATAAAGTAAATATTTTTTTATTATTCTTTCCATCTAGGCTCAAGATTCCTTTACCACAAATCTTTACTATACTGTTATCACCTAAACTCATTGATCATTCTTTACACTTTCTGAACTCAATGAATTTTTCCTTATCTCTAGTCATGTGTTTCGAATAGCCACTATCAATCAAGCCCAAAAATTTTGTTTATTTGCATGTAGTGTAGTTTGGGAAATCATAGATTGAGCAGAAATCTACTCTTTTTCTTGCCATACTTTCTTAGGTTTCTTTTCAATCTTCTCACCCTATTCAATGGGAACCTTAGATTCCATTTCCATTTTAAACTTTATATTGTTCTTCTTCTCAGATCAAACATTTGGTCTTATAAACTTTACATTCTACAATATTTAGCTATATGAATAAAATTATTATAGTTGTAACAAATTACATTCATATCAACTAAGGGAGCTCAAATGGATTCTTTCTTATATAATTTCTACTTCCCTTATGAATGACTCTACATTCTCTAGGTCTATGACTAAACTGATTACACGTATAATAATATCCATGAAATTATGAGGAATACCTTGTCATATAATTTCCTTTAGTTTGATGAGGTTGTATTCTTTGTCTTGGCCTCCTTTGATACCATACTATTGTTAAGCGATCAACATCCATCCTTGTCATGTTCTACCTCTTCCTTTGTTGATCATGGTCTGATTTGTTATTCTTCTTATTTTCCACATGCTTATTTTCTTCATTTGAATTAATCACTTCACTAGACTCCTCCTCTCCATCAACAACTTCCTTACAAGATTTCTCACAATTTGAACTTGACTTTTCTGCTATGCTAAACCTTTCATAGATTTTTGTAGATTCATCTACAAAGGAACTCTTTCCTTTTTCTATCGCTAAACCATATTTCTCATTATTTATAGGTTCTTGTGTTCTCAATAATTCATCAAGGATATTTGATACTCCTTTGACTTTACCCCTCTCTCAATCTTCTCCTTAGATTTCTCCAAATATTTTCTTAAGGAAACTACTTCTACCTCAAGCTTTGAATGCATCTGTCTACTTCAAATCCTACCTTGATTTTCATCACTTATTCCATTCTCTTTTCTTCCTCTAATTGAAGTTTCAAGCTCACTACCATCTTGTTAGAATCCTCAAGCTCTTTAGATAGCTCCTTATTCTCCTTCTTTAGTCCTTCTACTTCATCTCTTAGAACATCAAGATCTTCTAAGGCAGAGATAAGTTCTCCCTCGAGATCTATTTCAGCTTCTTCATCACCAAGATGCTTAACCATACCATGATTTTTCTTTATAGAGTCTTCAACCATGAGGAGAAATTCTTCCTTTTCCACCATTACCAGAGAATGGCCAAGTTCATCATTTGAACTATTATTAGCATCATATGACTGACTTCCTTCTTGAATATATAGGCTCTTCTTTTTTCTTCCCAAACCTTTTCTTTTCAGGGTAATAGGCTTTCTTCATCTTATGATCTTCTTGTTCAAGTTTATCCTTCTTGTAGGGGAATTTAGAAGCAAAAACTTCACCACAGTCAAAGGATTTGAAAGGTAAGTTACCGTTGTACTTGCTAGAACCTCTCCTTACTCTTCTAATGAATTTTGTTTCTTCCTCATCATTCTCTCCTTATTTAGATGTAGTGGCGTCAGCCTTATCTTTCCTAGGTGCATCCATGTCTTTTCACATAAGTAAGTTGGATAGTGTTGATCATGGAAAAGGAAAAATGTCAACAATCGACATACGAGAGAATTTACTCCCAACTGCCAAATTTATTTCTTAAGACCTCCTGTCAGATCCTCTATATGATTTTTATACCTTCCTCCATTTTTCTTTGATATTTTTTGGTTGTCTTTCAACCAAAAATGGACCTTTAGTTGGTTGGGTTTTCCATCTTATATTTTCTATATATAGCTATGCCACCTTATGCAATATTCATTTGAAAATATAGCCTTTAAGTTTAGCAAGATTTTTTGTTGTCTCCCATTCCACCATATTTTGCTGCTTTCTTAGAATTTCAACTAGCTTAGGCACTCCTATTCAGCTTCTCACATGGAGGCCACAATACTACTTTGTGGGATAGGTCAGTAGTGAAATAATTAATTGCTTGGTGAAGAGGTGCGACTACCTTACCTTGGTTGTGTTCAGGTGGGTAGTTGGACATGACTTAATTAACGATAAGAACTAGTTCTAAAGCAACTACAACATTCCTTCCCACTTCATCACCTCCTTTCTTGACCTGAACATGGCCAAACCCATGATAATTTAATTGTGTCACCAGATGTTCAATGCTGCATTGATGGAAGGGCTTTGTGAGATAGTGTAAGTGGCTATCCATAGCTTTGGTATCCTAAGCACCATGGATCTTTGCAAGAATGTAGACTTTGGGATAGAAAAACCTTGGTTGCCCTTCCTTTTTGACTTTCACACCATGTATCTTGAGACTCATTGATCATCTTCTCAACCATCGAGCACCTACCTGCTATGAGAGTATGGCATGTTCTGGGGCTCGCCGAGAGGAAGCACTTCAAGTTTCTGGCATAGAGCCATGACAACTAGGCCTTTGGTCTACATCATGTGGATCCCACATGTTTTGTGTGTTTAGTCCCTTTTTATGTCCTGACAAAGAAGAAGAAGAAGAAGAAAAAGAAGAAGAAAAACCTAATTATGATCCCTTTCAGATTCTTGGACAATGGTTGGAGGCTTTTCTTTACTATTTTTTGCACGTTGCCTCCATTTTGCATCTTTATCTCTGTAACTCTTTTTTTTGGGT
Organism: Sequoia sempervirens; assembly: GCA_007258455.2. Classification (NCBI taxonomy): domain Eukaryota; kingdom Viridiplantae; phylum Streptophyta; class Pinopsida; order Cupressales; family Cupressaceae; genus Sequoia; species Sequoia sempervirens. The sequence continues at coordinate 347,521,264 of VDFB02281492.1, read as the reverse complement.
TTTCTCAAGAGAGCCTTACGTTTAAATCTATGCCTTACGCTTTGTATCACATTGTAATTTTTTGATGAATATAATATAATACAAACTTATCACTTCTTTTGTGTTATTCTCAATGGCTTATTCTCAAAATTAAAATGTATTTACGAAATTTTTTACATATGACTGGTACATAACTGTTAAATTTTTGAAAGAATTATGTATTTTAATGGAATAAATTTAGATAAATACCATTCACTAGTATATCTAAAGTGTTTCCTTCCATATCTTCAAGTTCATTAGCATTCTTTTCCTTGCATGTGCTGATTCAGAAGCACCCCTTCCATAGCTCTTCAAATTTTGTGTGTTGCACTAGTTTCACAATACATTCATCATACTTTAGCCTTAGGCTCCCATCTTTAAATTCTAGGTTATAGGTCTTTTTGTCAAACCATCGGTTTACTTCCATTCTGCTACTTTCTTCAATCTCCAAGGCTTTCACTAGTTGTAAGGCATAAAATTTTATGGAAACAGGTAAAACTACCTCTTTTCCATACACCAGTTCATAATGGGAGGTCCTCAAATTTTTCTTGGGAGTAAGTTGGTCTACCCATAGAGAAACCCATAGGTTCTTGTGCCAATCCCTTTATCATTCCAACCTAATATGTTTGATTAACCTAATTAGGTTTTTGTTGGTCAAATCTGCTAACCCATTTCCTTATGGGTAGTAGTTCGATGAAGTTTTAAGGAAAATATCATGTTTGATAGGAAAATATAACATCCTCAATCCTAAAAAATCTTGAGCATTATTAGATATGATGGTTCTGGGTGGGCCAAATCTAGCTACCATCTCTTCAAGGAGATTGACAATTTCCCCCTCTATGGCATTTTTTAGGGCTATGACCTCCATCCACGTCGTGAATTAGTTAGTCACCGTAAGGATCCAGTTGTGGAAAGCATTGGAAATAGGATTTATAATTTCAATAAAATCCAAACCCCATTGAGCAAAGGGCTCCTCAATTACAATATGAATTAGGGGCAAAGCGACATTCTTTCTTTTGCCAACAAAGAATTGGCACTAAGTACACTTTTACACTAGATGATGTGCTTCAGAAAAAATAGAGGGCTAATAATATCTCAATCACATTATCTTTAAAGTGGTAGTCTTGGAGGATATATTTCCACCCTTAGGAGTGTGATGAAATTCATTGAGAACTCTTTCTACCTACAACTTGTCTAAACATCAGAGCAGGACACCATCATAATTTCTCTTGAATAATACACCTTCAATTAATACATACCTAGTTCCTTGAAATTAGTAGTATCACCTTTTATGGGATGGAAGGTTGGTCAGGTAGTGCCCCTTTTGCATATATTATGTTTGATCCGCCACCCAAGATTCATCAGACTCAAATTAGTTTGAGTAGACCTAATCAATCTCCTTTTGAGCTATGGAACTTGATTCCTGTGTAATGTATTCATACAATTTCTCTTCCCCAAACCATCTTGGTTGGTCTAATATCCACATCATACTCTAGGATCTTGGTTATTCAATTTTCCCTCTTTCTAGTTATCTCACCTTCTATGATATACTCCCTCATAGTGGGATGTGCAACGAGGATAGTGATCTTATTGACCGAGACCAAGTGTCAAAACTTCTTTAAGATTTTAACAATGGTAAAATCCCACTTTTCTAAAAAATTATACCTGACCTCATAACCTTTAAGGGTCCTTGAGTGAAATTCAAAAGGATGCTCTCCATTATTTCCCTCATCCTTCTGAGTAAGCACTGAAGCTATGTTATGTTGGCCATTGTATACATAGAGTAGAAAGTATTTGGAAAAGTCAGGGTTAGCCAATACTGGGGTAGCAGAGATGGTTATATTTATCTTCTCAAAAATTTATTTTCCCTTAGGGGTTCATTTTAAAATAGGTTTCTTCTTAAGCAATAGTGTGATTGGTCTTGCAATGCTTGTGAGATCTAATATGAACCTGCTGTCAAAGTTGATCTTCCCTAGAAAAGATTGCAATCCCTTCTGATTTACTTGTAGGGTTAATTCCATTATAGATATCACCCTCTAGGGGTCTATTTCTATCACATCCTATAACACTACAAAACCAAGTAGCTTACCTTGAGGTACTCTAAAAACATATTTTTTGGGATTCAAAGAAATCAAGAACTATTAACATTTTTGGAAAACCTTCTCCAGATGATCGAAGTGATCATCTTTCACCTTTGAAAAGACCATTAGGTCATCCAAATATATTAAGATAATCAGGTTGATTAATCCCTTGGGGTATGTGCAGGATCATCATGGACAAAACAGGCACTTAAGTGGCAAAAAATTCAAAAAAATTAGTGTTAGGCAACTTGATGTAAAAATTTGAATAAGTTATTAATATTATTTGAAAAATATGTAAGAATAGAATTTGTAGAAAATTGAATGTAGTTTCTAAACTACTAGGTTTATTTAAAAATAAATAAAATATATTTGGTGAAAATTTGAAATTTCAATCGAGTAGTACTTAAATTTCTAGGGAAAAATAAGAAGTAGGTGTCTGTCTGACCACCCTAAGCATAATAAAATGATAATAATTTTTTTATAAGATTTTATATATAAGTAGAGGACTCATGTCCGGATGTGATGCATTATTTTTTTAAATTTTTTTCCAAGTAAATAATTAATTATGATTTTTTTATTACAACTTTTAAAAAATATAAAAAATTGTATGTTTGACCACCTTAACTTCGTCAAAACTTCATGAAATTTAACTTTTCTTTTTTTAAACCTATAGTATGTGAAACATAGAATGTCACGCATGTTTCGGATTCAAAAAATGTGATACCATTTGAAAGTTATAGTTTTTTTCAATCAGCCTATTGATCAGGACTTTAGTCATAATTCTAATAGAAAACAAATAATAATTATTTATTAAATTCAAATTAAAGCATAATTTATATTGGTGGAAGGCTAAGAATCTCCTCTGAAAACCCTTTTCGTTTCATCAATTTTGGATTAAAAAAAGTCATCAGCCACATACCCTAGAAATACAAATAATATTGCCACTTTTTGGCCCATCATAATCCTGCACATACCCCTTGAAAGCAATATCCATTGCTCATTGAAAAGTCACACTAACATTTGAAATTCTAAACGACATTTTTGAGTATTTAAAATTTCCCCACTTAGTGGTAAACATTGTCTTATGTTGGTCAACTTCCTTTACATATATTTAGCTATACCATAAGAAACCATCGAATAATGAAACATCTCTAATCCATCACATTATGTGGGATCTGCTCCATTAATGGCAAAGGGTAGTGGTATTTTAGCGAGGCTTTATTCAAATCTCAAAAATAAACAGAAAGCCTAATATCGCCATTATTTTTTTGAACTGGTACTAGATTTGACACTAGATGGAATGCTTAATCAAATATATGATCTTTTCCTTGACCAATTTGGTGAGCTTCTTTGCTATTAGTGTTTTGATGTTCGGATTGACTAGCCTTTGTTTTTTTTGGATGGGCTTAGAACCTTCTGCCAAGTAAATGGTATGTTGAATTATGCCTAGGTCATAACCTCTAAGATCATCATATGTCAAGGCAATAACTCCATATTTAAAACATAGATCCTTTAGTCTCTTCTTGTCCTTTTGGGGAACTTCCCTTTTGAATTTTAACTTTTTACCACTTTTGGCATCAAGCTCTTCATAGTCCCTAGTGTCCACAGTGAACCTCTACTTATTTTTTCTTATGTCTTCACAATCAAAGAGGTTTTAAAGGGAAATTAATCCCTGAGGAAGCTTGTTTCCTTTTAACTAGATAATCTATTCTTCAAGAAATTTTTCTCCTAGTTGTGAATAGTCTGAAACTGCTCCTAATTTCTATATAAGGACAACAATCTTAATGTCATCATCAAAAACTTTCTAGTTTTGATCATTGTCAGGGATTGTGGGTTAGACGATGAGTTGTACCATACTTTCCTTGGTTGAATAAGAAAATGGTTCCAATTGCAAACCGAAAGAGGCCATTTGATCAACAACATCATTTAGAGATCAAGGAATAACTTGTATATTGAAGGCTTCAAAACTCTCAATCAAGTCCCAAATTCGATGTTTGTATGACTTCATTCTTATGTTCTTTGTGGCCGCTTGCCCACAGACTTGGCTCACCACTAACTCTAAATCTCTGAAAGCTTGTATTCTCTTTACATCCATCTATTCTACAAGGGTCATACCATGTACCAAGGCATCATATTCTGTGTCATTATTCAAGCATGAGAACTAGAAATGGTAAGCTTTGAGGGTCTTTGATCCTATTGGAGACACTAGTTGAACACCTGCTCTAGAGCTAGCTTTGCATGTGGTGCCATCAAAATATAAGGTCCATGGATGATTATCATTCAGATCGTCATATTCCTCCCTATCCTCTATCAGTTTTGGAAGGACTTGGTCATCATCAAAATTCACATAGGTGCCTAGCCCTGTTGCATGAAAGTTTCTGAATGGGTTGGAGTTAATGAATTAGTTAAGTAGCACCTCTTTTTCGAGAGTCTAATCACTTGTGTCTTCTTCAATTTCTAGCATCTCTACACAATATCTCTCCTACTGAGAGAAGGATTTATGCACCACTTCAAAGTATAGAACTACATTGTTTACTATGTTTTCAGGATGCAAAGATTTAGATAGAATCTGCATCTTCTCCTTGTGCTTGGTTATCTGTGACAAGTTGAGCGCTAAGTATCCACAAAGCTTTACAAATAGTGAAATATCTTGAAAGACACATTCTGAAGACTGGGGGAAATGTCTATCACTGCTATTTCTTATGTGATTGTTTGGCTTGGACATGAGAAGAGTGTTAGAGATAGATATTTTATCTGACCAACGATCAGAACCTTCTTCTCATCTAATTGCATGATTCCTTTCTCAAGGGTCTCATACTTAGTTTTAAGGCCATCAACCATTTTTTTGGGCATGATCGTTGTGCTAGCCTCCCTTTCAATCATGTTATTATGCAAAAGTTTATCTCCCATAATAAGTGTTGAAAAGAAAGGTGTGGACTTTAGCTTTCTTACCTATTTCGCTTTTGCATTGCCCACATCATTCACATAAGTTGCTGCTCTAAGAGCTTGAGGGTCTAATGTGGATCCTATGTCACCGCTTTGACCACATGAAGGAGTCATGTCATCTACGACATTTTTTCTTCTTTCTTTAATGCTTCTTGAAGCAATTTATTTTGTTTTGGGATAGATATGACATCCCACTGAGATACATTGGCAGACACCTTCTTTATTTTCTCCACCACATTAAGCATTTAGATTGGTTGGGTCTTGGGCTTGAATGGTCGTATTTCTTTGGATTTCAAAATAAAATGTTCCATCGTGATTGGGCTCAATGTTTTGTTTGTCTCCTTCTCTAGGAATGGCAGAGTGTGCAGCTGGGGAGTAGGTCGAATAGTGAGCAATAGGGCCTATTTTTCTTGAGGTGGTGGTTTTCATGACTATTTCCATTAAAAAATTGTTGCATGTATTCTCCCCTAAGCCTTATTTTGGATCTTTTTTTGTAATCCGACTATACTTGTGGAGTACTAGTCATTAAAGCTTCATTCGTGAACACCACATCTTCTTCTTCCATCCATGAAAATAACAATTGGTTTGGTACAATATCTAGCTCCTACTCCAATGGAATTCCTTGCATTTGTGCTCTGAAATGAGCATTTTCCATTTTAGAGGACTCATATTCATCTACATTCGGGAGTGCACCCTTGCTTCTTTGTTCCGCTACCTTCTATTGCATATTCCCCCATGGACAATTTCAAGGCATGTGACTATGACTGCATGGGAAGCACCATACATTCTTATCTTCTGCCAAGTTGTTCTAGCCTAGAATTAACTCTTTACTAGGGCTATCTTTGACCATCTATAGTGGCATGGTGACCAGAACTATTTGGTTTGTAGACATTGTTTGTTGACATCCTCCTCTAGAGGATCCTTTGTATGTATTTTGTTGATAAGATGACTTTCCTCTGCCATAGGCTTGCGTGGTTTGCTTCAAAGGTATTGGTTGCTATCATTTGATAATAACTAACTTGTTTGAAAAATTCTTTATGAGATTCTTCATGTCATTGATGTCTATTGTAATAGAGGAAGAGCACGACATGCTTGTCTAGGTGACTGGGTACACATACATAGACTACGACATAGCCAATGTTAGTTGTGTAGTAGAAGTGCTTGGAATAGCTTCTTCTCAAGAACCACCAGATATTTTTTCAAATATAGGCATTGAAGGTTGTGGCAGAAGCTTTCAAATGTCGATCAAACTATTTTTTGCATGCACAACCAACTCATATGTGTCAGGTAAGATATCCCCTCCAATGGAGGTTATCATTACTACAATTTTTGAATTGAGAACCTTCAAGTAGAATATAAATTCCATCTCAGCTAGGGGTTGAGTAGTTACAGGGATCATTTGCTAGTTTTTGTGGAACCTAGTGTTGAATTTTCTCATGGCCTCTTCCAGAGCTCTCTTGAATGTGATTAGTTGATGTAACAATGAAGAATGATCTCCTTTCTCTAACAAATGTTTGAACAACCTTTCTCCAAGCTAATCCTAGGAGATGATAGAACCCAAGGCCAAATGTCAATACCAATCTTGAGCCTTTCCTTTGAACGAGGCATCTAATAGCCTCAGGGTGATATTTTCTTCCATTATGTTATGTACCCTACATACCTCCACTATATCTTTAAGGTGTTCTAAGGAGGTTTTGAAATATTTTCTAGAGAAATTTGGGATAGCATTGAGGGAATTAGTGGGTATGGTAGGCCAAACATCTGGGGGCATAGGTAGTTGTAGCAGACTACCACTATCCCAGGTTACAAAATTTCTAGGAGTAGGGGCAGCTATGTGAGCCATACGAAAAAGACTCCTATGAATTGGGTATACAAGTATTTTGATTTGGAAGGTTGAGCCTCCAGGTGGAGTAGATAAGGCTCTGGATATTGGGCTCTTACTTATCACTCTATTTCTCCTTAAAAGTGATATAGAACCTATAAGTCTTCTTCTCCTAGGCCACACATGCATAGTCTCAAATATTTCTTCCAAATAATTTGTGCTTAAATATGAAATGAACTTTAAAATAGAGGTCAGATGCCAATCTGATAATAGTTTGAGCATAAACAATATAACATGCTAGAGAAAAGTAGTTTTGCAACTCTACTTCTAAAAATAGTTCTTACAACCTAAGAAAACTAAAGAAGATTTTCCTTAGCAAAGGAAATTGAAACATGGAACCAACCCTTTCCATATATCACCACCTCTCATTTATAGCTGCAGAAGGAAGAAAATGTCATCACAACACTGAAGTAATTACTATCATGTGTTGGAATTTAATAGCCCATGATCTAACCGTAGATCTTTAGTTAGGTCACAACAATATTTGCTCATCAATTCTCAACTTCCACATTAATGTTCTTTAGATTTTTAGTAAAGATCTAGTTATCTAAAAATGATCAAATATTAGAAAATAGCTTGGAAAAATTCTAGTTAACTAGTCATGTAACCTAGTGGCAACAACTCAAAGCTTCCATCCCAAAAACCAAAAAGGGCTAGCAAGCTTTGACAAACTCCCAAAAACATTGCTTTATAATAGCAAAAACTGCTCGCAGTGAAGAGATGATGTGTTAAACAGGCGAAAACTCTAAACTCATGAGTATAGCTCCTTGAGAAAATACCTGACAAGTTGACATGTTTCTTGAAACTCTCTCGAAAGGAAGGAAAGAAATGAAATCTGCATAGCCACTACGTGGTGTGTTGCACACCCTTTTTACAACTTTACTCTAGCACAGAAACATCCAAAGCCAAAAATAAAAAATGATCAAGGAAAAAATGCTTCACAAAAAGTTCTTTTCCCTAGGTCCTAAACCCTTGGGGTGACAACTTTCTATCTTAAAACTCTACTATTTGAGTTTATGCTTCATTTGGCCTCTCTACATCTCTCCCTAGTTACATGAGACATTTTGATTATGTTTTTGTCCCTTGGAAACACTTTGCTATAAAACTCTATAATAAGATTTTATTATACTCTTATGTATTTTAACTTTTTATTAATGTTAATATTTCAAGATTTTTTCCTTTTATCTAAAAATATAAACATTCATTCATTCTTCTTGTAATGTCCTCAAATACATATAAAGCGCATTCATGAATATACCGAATAGATCATCCAACGTCTAGTGTACGCTAATGTCTATGCTATGTATTCACAAGTTCTAGATATATTTTCAATATGATTCTTGTATATAATATAATTCAATGGATTTATATTTTGTACATAACCTTTACATTATTAAATTGATTATGCAATTCTAAAGTTAAACATAATAACTTTACCCCTAACATAATAAAACTAATGTCATGATGATGCTAAGCCCTATAAGTTAAAGTCTATAAATATTATATAGGGGCTCTCATTAAGTATAATCCTATAAGATAAATTATCTTTTAATAACTTGTATGAGAAAATTTAATTTCTATATCTTCTGCAAACATATAATTTCTGAATAAATATGAAAATAGTTTAAAATATTGGATTAAGAAAATAAGTCAAAAAATTTATCATATGTAGAAAGTGTTAGTCAACAAACATAAGAAGGATATGGTAAAATGTTGTCCAAAGTGTAAGAAATGAAATCCACTCTTAAGAAAATAAGGTAATTAGAATCCTATTTTTCATAAATTATGATGTAAATAATTAGAATTTAGAAACATGGATAAATTTATATATATTAGAAAAATATCATAAATGGGTGATTAAAGCATAAGAAAAACCTTAAAATAATTATAATTAAGAGACACAAATATGAAAAATAAAAATAATGATATATATCCTCTAAAAATGCTTTATTTATAGGTAGAGAATAATTAAGATGCTCTTTTACAACAAATTGACCAAATAATTCAATTTTTATCTTGCTTGACTCTTTTCTTTCTCTTTTAAATTTAATATGTAAATAATTTAGAAAAAATAATAATTTAATAAATATTTATTTAATTAGTCAATGGGCTATGTATTGTGGGAAAATCCCATCACAATTGTCTCATGCTAGAATTCTCACGGTCTGAAACTCTCATGTTGGAAAATAAAAAAGATGCCAGAATTCACATGTTGGAAAATAAATAGGGTTTGGAATATTATCCTTATTTTCACTGCATGATGCACTAACAACAATGTTTAATTTCTATCTTGCAACTATGCAGGGATTAGTTTTCTTTTGTTTCAATTTATGGAAATTTTTTCTTTGGTAGGGTTTCATAATAATTTCTAGAAAACTTTGTCCATCATTTATCATCGGCATCGTTCATAGCATGACACATTTTGTGTGGAATATTGAGGCAAGTCACTTGCCATGGTCAGTGAGGTTTTATGTATGCAAGAGGGTAAATTTCTTTTGTAGTTTACGTCATTCTCAAATATTTTTTTTATATGTTAAATGACGGCATTAGTTCTAGTTTTATCTATAGTTGTTGAGTTTTTGGCTCCAATGGAAACTTTTGTCTCTAAGGTATGGAATTCTTAATTTTTCCTTCTCGTCTCTACACTTTTTGCATAAAACCATTATATCTAATGGATGTCACTATTTTTTAAGCTTATCTTGTAACTTTAAAAATATGGTTTATTAGTAGCTCATAATCTAATAAAAAACACAAGGTTTTGAGAACTTTAATGCAAGTTAACTCAAAAAGAATGAAATATTTAAAAATGGATAGATTAACTAGGGCTGGGAGTGGTCCTTGTCTAGCTACTGAAATAAGGAATGACAAGAGTGAAGGAACCTATGGGTATGTGTAGGATCATGATGGGCCAAAAAGTGGCAATATGATGGGTATGTGGCTGATGACTTTTTTTTGCTGAGAATTGATGAAATGAAAAGAGTTTTTAAAAGAGATTCTAAGCTTTCCACCAATATAAATTATGGCTTAATTTTAATTTAATAAGTAATTATTATTCATTTTCTATTCAAATTACGACTAAAGTCTTGATTGATAGGCTGATTAAATTTTTTTTATAGCTTTCAAACAGTATCGCATTTTTTAAATCCAAAATGTGCATAACATTTTATGCTTTGCATACTATAGGATTAAAAAAATAATAAATGAATTTCATAAATTTTTGACCAAGTTAGGGTGATCAAACATACAAGTTTTTTATATTTTTTAAAAGTTGTAATAAAAATTTCATAATTAATTATTTACTTGTAAAAAAATTGCAAAAAAATATACATCACATTAGGACATGAGTCCTCTACTTATATCTAAAATTTTATAAAAAAATATTATCATTTTATTGTGGTTAACGTGGTTAGACAAACACCTACTTCTTATTTTTTCCCTAAAATTTAAGTACTATTGCATTGAAATTTCAAATTCACCAAATAGATTTATTTTTTAAACAAACCTAGTAGTTTGAAAACTACATTCAATTTGCTACAGATTCTATTCTTACATATTTTTGAAATAATATAGATAACTTATTCAAATTTTTATGTCAAATTGCCTAACTCCGATTTTTCTAATTTTTTTGCCACTTAAGGGCCTATTTTTTCCATGATGATCCTGCACATACCCCTACATTGTTAGAAAGCCATCAAAAAATTATCTACCAAAAGAAAAAGGTATGCTATGCTCAATCAGTTTTTGCTTTACCATTTTTGTAAATGTCTAATCTTTCTTCACATATGCTCTTGTAGGGGTTTTTTAAAAATTCATGCAAACTTTGCCCATTTTTTCTCAATGACAACATTGAAAACATAACACAATTTGTGTAGAATCTTGAGGTAAGTCACTTGCCATGGTATTAGTGAGTTAAATTTTATAGAATATCTACATGGTCAGATCATTTTGCATTGGTCTTTATAATGTTTTTGATACCTCACATCAACTTGTTAACTCAAAAATATGTGATACTTGTACTCAAACACTATATACATAAATGGGATAGTTATACTCAACTACTCTGTGCATAATTGTGTGATTCTTCAAGTATAATCAACTATTGTATGCATAACTACCCAAATTTTTAGTTTTACAGAGTAAATGAAGAGAGGGAAAATAATGGGTCCTTTGCATGTAGTAATTGTGTCCATTGTTACTACCATCAACTTTTAAAAGAAGCATCCAAAGATGTAGTTGTACATAGAGTAACTGAAGAGAGGGAAAACAATGGGTCCTTTACATGCAGTAGTAGTGTCCATTATTACTACTGAATGGATGGACCAACAACTTTTAAAAGAAGCATCCAAAGATGTAGTTGTACATGACTATGAGGTTCATGAAAGGGGCTTAATTTTTTTTTTTTAAGCATTCTAGATGACTTATCTTATAACCTAAAAATGTTCAAGCATCTAACCTTGATGAGATTTTAGTCTCCTTGCAATGTTTGGGCCCTACTTTGGAAATTTTGTTGACTGTAGTAAATGAGTCTGTCCTGCCAATCACCTTAATCATTTCTAATTTCTCTCTCTCTTGCACTATAAAGGTAGCTAAAAATCTTGGGGTGCCTAGACTTTTCTTTTGGACTTGTTGTACTATACATTCCATTATTTATATGAATGCTAACTTTCTTCTTTCTGAGGGCCATGTTCCTGTCAAAGGTATTTATGGGTATGTGGAGGATCATGATGGGCCAAAAAGTTGCAATATCATGGGTATTTGTAGGGTATGTGGCTGACGACTTTTCTTTTACCCAAAATTGATGAAATAAAAAGGGTTTTTAAAGGAGATTCTCAGATTTCCACCAATATAAATTATGATTTACTTTGAATTTAATAAATAATAATTATTCATTTACTATTTGAATTATGAATAAAGTCTTGATTGATAGGCTGATTGAAAAAAATCTATAGCTTTCAAATGGTATCACATTTTTGGAATCCAAAACATGCATCACATTCCATTCTTCACATAATATAGGATTAAAAAAAAAAAGAATTTCGTGAAGTTTTGACCAAGTTAAGGTGGTCAGACATATGATTTTTTATATTTTTTAAAAGTTGTAATAAAAAATTCATAATTAATTATTTACTTGGAAAAAAATTACAAAATAATATGCATCGCATCCGGACATGAGTCGTATACTTATGTCTAAAATATTATAAAAAAATATTATCATTTTATTGTGGTTAGGGTGGTCAGACAAACGTTTACTTCTTATTTTTTCCCTAAAATTTAAGTACTCTGCATTGAAATTTCAATTTTTCACCAAATAGATTTAAAAAAAGAAAAAAAAAACCTAGTATTTTAGAAACTAAATTCAATTTTCTACAAATTCTATTATTACATATTTTTTAAATAATATAGATAACTTATTCAATTTTTTACGTGAAGTTTCCTATCTCTGATTTTTCTGAATTTTTTACCACTTAAGGGCCTTTTTTTCCATGATGATCCTGCACATACCCTTATCCTACAAATTTTGTTTTTATTTGTACTATTGATAAAATTGGAGAGCTTTGAAAAGTTAACAATATATTATAATCATCATTTTTTAAGCATATAGTAAGTTATTCTCTTGAATAATATGTTCTACTACATATAATCTATTACATATTCCTTCATTCTTGATAGGACCTTTCATATAAATTGTTAAAATGGAGAGCTTTGAAGAGATTATTTTTCCATATTGTTAAGGATCTAAAGATCTTTTAAATTAGTTAAATATATGAACAATTATTTTGCTATCTGTTAAGTGAAGGCATTGGTTCTCGAAAAGTTGAGGAAAAAAAACTTTTAGGGAGTTGAAACATTCCTCGCCCCATGCCTGGAAACAAACTTTAACTTGCAACTTAATTTAAAAGGTTGCAAAAATATTGTTTCTAGCTCAAGAATAGAGTACCCCTAAAAAATCAAAATTTTCAAATCAACTTTTCATTTAATATGAATAGAATGAAGTAGGGGTTGTAGGGAGATTGGCTTTAGGCAGTATCATTTTTAAAAAATTCTACTATGGTGCTTCATAAATTTTCCCTACAAACTCTACCCATTTTGAATTTTTGGTACCATTGGCAACACAAAATAATTTATACAGAATCTTGAGGTAAGTCACTTTCCATAGTTTCATTGAGTGTTTTTTTTTTTAATCTCTACACAACAAAATCATTTTTTTGTTACATTATAATTAGCAAGTAGCTCAAACACAAAAACTATTTATTTTGGCTACACTTTTCTTACCTTCTATTTGAGACCTCTATAATATAGAGAGAACCATTAGACCTCAAGAGCATGGTAGTGTAAAATTTCCCCTTCCACCTTCTCCATAGCTATGACAAGTGATAGTTGAACAAGGCATCTAAGAAGAAGGTTGTAAATTACAGAAGCTACTAGAAGTTGACTATGTAGGGGACTTATGAGGAGGATCCCCATGACTCCCAACCTCTATTTCTAAGTGTGGTGAAAGGAAGAATACAAGCTAGCTATTATTATTTCTATTATTCATGGATTTTACTAGTAGCCAAACCTTGTAGTTAAGGTTTTCGCACAAGCCTCTTTAAGTTTCAACACAACATATAAGAATATAGTTAGAGTGTGTGATTTTGAAGGTGCTAATGTTTAATAGTGCCATGTAATATCCAATGAGCCAGGTGATGAAAAATATTTTTAATTATTTTTTCACCTTATGATATCTATAAAGCAATTTTAGTGGTCCAAAGGATTTCTATATTTTAGTTTTTTTTTACAGTTCCAAGCTTTGATCCTTTGGGAATCACTAGCTCTTTATTTTTTTGCGAATTCGTGCTCTCCTTGTCAATCCTTCACTCCAAAGTTGATACAAGTATATAATGAGCTCAAGGATAGAGGATAATCCTTTGAGATTATTTTGTATAACTGATGAAGATCAAGGGGCTCTTGAAGAATATTTCTCAAACATACTCTAGCTTCCTCTTTTTTTTTGGAGATAAAAATGAGAAGAACCTCAATCTCCATTTCCATACAAAAGGAATGCTAACCTTGATCATGATTGGTCTAGATTTAAATACTAAAAAATGATTCCATAAGTGTTGTGTCTATCTTTGGAGCTAAGGCTTATCCTTTCACTGCAAATTTGGAAGCTACAAAAAGAGACTGAAGACTTGGCTAAGAAATGACCCAAGGAAATTGATTGCAACTTGAATGAGAAACCTATCATATTGAGAAGAAAATATGAATTTAATTGTGATGGATGCGACAATGAAGGAAGTCAATGGTCATATTATTGTGACAAATGTGATTTTAATTATCATTTGATCTATGCCTTGAAGAAATGGCAATGGCTTGCAAGCAATAATAAGCAAAAAAAGGAAGATGGAACTACTAATGATAACTACAAGCCAATAGGAGTCATCTATGATGGAGATGTTTGTTATAGAGTTTGAGCTTTATGATATCAATGTGCCTCCTTTTGTCTGGTAAATCACAAAATTTAAATTTTTTTACCCTTTTAATTATTTGTTTAGTAATCAAGCCTCGTGTTAGGATACTCATATTTTATTTGGTTCATGTTATGTTGTGAATGCATCTATTTTCTACAATTTATCATTTAGAGATGCATAATAGGACTTACCACTGGCAAGTAGTGGATGTCATTTGCTTCCTCTTAATGCTTCAAGGGATGTACCTTCCATTGAGAAACAATAGAAAAATGAAAAGAATTAAATTAAATAAATCTTGGTAGCAAGGGCCCTAAAGGTTTTGACAACCCACCCTATCCATATGCACTCATTCAAAAATGAAATTAACAGTAGTTTTTCATAGTATAAGTAGTCGGTGGACCTGTGAAGAGTGTCATACACTTTTGGATTGTTGATAAACTGTGTGGTTTTCAGTCACTCCAATGTGGATATGCTACTGGATACAAGTCTCTGCCATGTTGGTTGATGTGGTGCTCTAGCTGGACATCAGTAATCTCCCTTTCCACCATAGTTCAACTGCTCCAACCACCACATTAATTTCTCCTTCCTTCCTTCTTTTTATTTCTAGACTTTTCTATTTTTGGTGTGTATTCTAGAAGCTTCCCTATAGCTAGATGAAAGACTCTATTTTGTAAAGATAGAAAGATGATACTCTATTTTAGATGAATGTATGAGTAGAAAAGAGCACCGACAACTCTTTGTTTTCTCGAGGCATTAATATAAAAAGTCCCTACTATTTTTAATTCAATTTTTTTTTCTATTTTAATGATCTTGATGAATGTTGTGTTTTATGTTACCTTTCTCCTACAAATTGGTATCAGAGCAAAGCCACGATAACTTTTGAAAGTTTGAAAAGATCGTTTGGAGATCTTAGTCTAGTCAAAATTAAAGAAATTGCAATAAATTAAGAATCAAGGGATTTAAAGATTGTTGTTTCTTTTCAGAGTCAAAGACACCACAACTATTAATAGATCATAGTAGTTGCAAATCACCAAAGGAAGAGTAGATTTGGAGTTGATGGTAAAGGAACTGAGTTGCTATCAAAGAACTAGTGTCAAGGGTTTGTCAGGAAGAACATTGCTGTAAGAGAAATTGTGAGTTTGACAATAGAGATAGAGGAAATAGAGGAATGGCAATACAAAGGCAAAATTTTATTTTGAAAAATCATGGCAGGAACAAGTGGAAGTATTGCACAACCATAGATTCCAATCTTTAATGGAAAAAATTATGACTATTGGAGCAAAAAAATGAAAACCCTATTTTTCTCCCAGGATGTTTGGGACTTGGTTGAAAATGGGTTCCCTAAACTAGTAGAACGACAAGCTTATCTGACTCTTACACAAGATGAAAAGGATTTGTTGAAGGAAAATAAGAAGAAGGATGCTAAAGAATTGTTTATCATTCAACAGACAATGGAGGAATCAATCTTTCCAAAAGTTTCAGCTGCAACAATATCAAAATAGGCATGGGAAAGTTTGCAAATAGCTTACCAAGGCATAGACAAGGTGAGAATAACAAAACTACAAATTCTTAGAAGGGATTTTGAAAATCTGTAAATGAAGGATATATATTAAATAGATTCATTCTTCACTCATGCAATAGCAATAGTAAATCAACTTAGATCCTATGGAGAAACTGTTGGAGATCAAAAGATTGTAGAGAAATTACTTTAAAGAAGCCTATCTACAAAGTTTAATCCAATTGTAATAGCCATTCAAGAGGACAAAGATCTTACTCAGCTATAAGTAGATGAATTAATGGGATCACTCTTAGTACACGAGCAAAGATTAAATTGATCAGGGTCATCATAATTAGAGAATGCAGTCAAGACTCAACTTTTGTTTGGAAAAACAAGAGGGAGATCAAATTATAGCAGAGGAAGAGGATGTTTTACACCAAGAGTAGGAAGAGAAAATACACAATTTGAGAGTAGAAGACTAGCATCAAGCCCACATGCTAATTTTACACCAACAAGAGGAAGGGGGAGCAACCATTCTCATAGTCATCATTAAGGAGAAAGGTATGATAAATCCAACATCCAGTGTCATTATTGCAATAAATTTGGGCATTTTGCATAAGAGTGTAGAAAAAGGCAATATGGCATGAATAACAAAAAGGAACATTTTACAAATGAAAACTGACCCAAAACTAGTGAAGAAAACACCATATTGATAACATGCAATGTAGCACAAGAGAGCTCCAAATAAGTATGATTCTTAGATAGTGGTTGTAGTAATCACATGAGTGGGAGTAAGGAGATGTTTACAACAATAGATGATTTGGTAAAATTAGAAGTAAAATTGGGGAATGATCAACAAGTTTCAGTCATGGGAAAAGGATCAATTAACATAAGAACCAAGCAAGGTGAGGGGAAACATATTTTGATGTATACTATGTCCCTAGATTGCAACACAATCTCATAAGAATTTTGCAACTAGCACAAAAAGGATATAGAATATACTTTGAAAATGGTGAATGCGTGATTCTAGACAAGAAACCAAGTAATAGGCTAATTGCAAAAGTTGAGATGACAAAAAATAGGATGTTTCCACTTAGAATCCAAAGTGAACTATTCTTAGGGCCACAAGGATTGAAAAAGGTTGCTGAATTAGCTTTCAAAGCTTCATACAAAAATGAATCTTAGCTATGGCATTTAAGACGGGCATTTAAATTTCAAAGGATTACAACTTTTGTACAAGAAAAGAATGGTATATGGATTGCCACCAATAGAGCCACTTAAGACAACATGTGGGAGTTGTATATTGGAAAAGCAACATATGAAAGCACTTCCAGTTGGGGAGTCTTATAAGGCAAAGCATCCACTTGAGATAGTGCATTTAGACCTTTGTGGACCTATGCAAACACCATCCATAAGTGGAAAACTTTATTTCTTTACATTTATTGATGATTTGAAAAGAAAAGTATGGGTTTATTTCTTGAAATACAAATCAGATGCATTTACTGATTTTAAGGAGTTCAAAAAAAAGTTTAGAAAGAAAGTGGATACTATATCAAAACATTGAGAACCGATCAAGGTGGAGAGTATATATCAAATGATTTTTATAATTTTTGCAAAGAAAATGGCATAAGGAAAAAATTTACAGCAAGGCATACTCAACAAAATGGAGCTACTAAGAGAGAATAAAACAATCATGGAAATGGCATGAAGTATGATAAAATAAAAAAATCTACCAAATGATTATTGAGCTTAAGCGGTGCATGTTTGGTATATATATTGAATAGATGTCCAACAAAAGCAGTGATAAATAAAACACCAGAAGAAGCTTGGAGCAAAAGGAAGCATAATATAGCACATTTGTGAGTCTTTGGTTGTGTAGCATACTCCTTGATACCTCAAGAGTTGAGAAAGAAACTAGATGATAGAGGAGAGAAGTGTATAATTTTGGGATATAGTGAACAATTCAAGGAATATAAGCTATACAATCCTATCACAAAGAAGTTGATAATAAGCCATGATGTTGATTTTGTTGAAGAAGAAGCATGGGATGGCAACATAGACAAAACAAGTACAGTTGTAGCTAGTGTTCCACAAGAGAATGAAGAGAATGAAACTCAAGTTATGAATCCTACTACACAAGTAAATATTCCTACAACACCTTCTAGGGAACCTACCACTCCAAATCCAACTACGCTAGCAAGTAATAATAGCAATGAGTCCTCTAATCCAACACTTGCATCACTAAGATCAAGGTCTATAAAAGCTTCAAAGAATACATGAAGTATAAGGGAGATATATGATGAAATACAAGAGGCTGAAAATGATGATTCATGCTCTAATTTTGCATTTTTAACACCAATTGATCCAATTTATTTTGAAGATGCAATTAAGGATGACAATTGGATTGCAGCCATGGATGATGAAATCCAATCAATTGAAAAGAATCAAACTTGGGATCTAGTAGAGATTCCTAAAGGAAAGGATGTGATTGGAGTTAAATGGGTTTACAAGACAAAGTATAATGCTGATGGAAAAATAGAGAAATAAAAGGCAAGACTGGTAGCTAAAGACTTCACACAACAACCAGGCATAGATTACAATGAAACGTTTGCACTTGTGGCAAGATTGGATACCATTAGAATGGTCTTATCAATAGCAACTCAAAAAAATTGGAAGGTTTATCAAATATACATTAAATCAAAATTTTTGAATGCCAGTTTAGAAGAAGTGTATAAAATAGCCACCTGGTTAGAAAGGAACTATATGGTTGGAAACAAGCTCCTAGAGCTTGGTACAACAAGATAGATTCTTATTTTGTGAACAATGGGTTTAGCAAGTGTGGAAATGAGCCAAATTTGTAGGTCAAAGTGAATGATGGAGGAGAAATTTTGATAGTGTGCTTGTATGTAGATGATTTGATATTCCCAGGTAACATGTCAACTAACTCATTCAATGAAGCCATGGAAAAAGAATTTGATATGACTGATTTGGGGCTCATGAGATATTTTCTTGGTATAGAGGTAAATCAAAATGATCAAGACATTTTTATATGTCAAAGCAAGTATGCTAATGTTTTGTTGAAAATATTTAAGATGGAAAATGTAAATCCAGCTCCTACACCCGTTGCATTGGGCTTAAAACTTAGCAACGATGACAAAAGTCTTAGTGTTGATGCAAATTTATTCAAAAGATTAGTTGGTGGCCTCATGTATCTAACCGCCACAAGATCAGATATCATGTATGGGGTGAGTATCATTTTTAGATTCATAGACAAACCAAAGGAATCACATTGGAAAGCTGAAAAAAGAATTTTGAGATACATAGCTGGAACAAAGAATTTTGAAATCTTGTATACATCTTCAAATGACTACAACTAATCAGATATACGGATAGTGATTGGAGGGCAACATGGATGATAGAAAAAGTACTTCAGGGCATATCTTTCATCTAGGATAGGGTGCTATCTCTTGGGAATCAAAGAAACAACCAATTGTGACACTCATTAGCTGAAGCAGAATATGTTGCAGCCACATCAACAACTTGCCAGGCAGTATGGATGAGAAGAGTAGTTTCAGATTTGAGGCATCCACAAGAAGAACCTACAGAAATTTTTTGTCATAATAATTCAGCAATTTCCTTATCTAAAAATCATGTTTTTCATAAATGGAGCAAGCATATTGGTACATGATATCATTTTATATGAGAATTGGTAAACAACGGTGACATATATCTTGAGTTTTGCAGGTTAGAAGAATAACTAGCAGACATCTTCACGAAGCCGCTTGCCAAGAACATCTTTGAATATATCTAGGAAGGAATTCGTATTGCAGACATATATGGTAGTGAAGATTAAGGGAAGGGGGAGTGTTGGCTGATGCGGTGCTCTAGTTGGACATCAGTAATCTCCCCTGCCACCATAGTTCAACTGCTCCAACCACCGTATTAATTTCTCCTTCCTTCCTTCTTCTTACTTCTTCTACATTCTCCTTCTTTTTATTTTTAGACTCTTCTATTTTCGGTTCGTATTTTGGAAGTTGCCCCGTAGCTAGATGAAAGACTTTGTTTTGTAAAAAAGGAAAGATGATACTCTATTTTGGATGAATGTATGAGCAGAAAAGCACACCGACAACTCTCTGTTTTCTTAAGGCATTACAATAAAAAGTCCCTGCTGTTTTTAATTCAAAACTTTGTTCTGTTTTAATGTTCTTGTTGAATGTTGTGTTTTATGTTACCTTTCTCCTACATGCAATCACCATTACTTAGTATTCCATTAAGCCCTCAAATTAATGCATTCATCTTCCATGAAAAACAATTGAAATTATAAAGCCATCAAAACACTCTATGAACCATGATAATTACTATTGTTGATTGAAGAAAAATATTCATATGTAAGTTAAGTACCATCTCGTATACATTTTTATTTTAACAAATGGATTTCATTTGAGAAAAATACATCGCAGCTCTCATGACATGATTATTAGGACCAGGTCTTTGTCTGACACAGTATCTATGTAATTGTAATGCCAGTATTAATTTATGCAAATAAATGGTACATTAATTCAATTGCAAGAATTAAAACCATCTGGCAAGCAGTTGGTAATCTATTCCAATATAGCTAGACACAAAATATGTGGAAGTTATAAATTGCAATCCACACAACCATTGCACCTCCTTCTGATGCAAGTGCTAGTAATTATTTAAAATAAACCACAACCAATTTGATAGACAGATAGCCCCAAAACAAATTCTTTAATCTTTGAAGGCAAGATAAATAATAATTAGCCTTTTCAATTCTTTATTAAAGCTTACACTCCTAAAAATCATTTTTCTATCAGATCTATACGACGATTTCTCTCCACATACACTAAAAATAACAATAATTTGGTGTAGATATCCAATGTAAAACCGCGCAAGCGAAGTAGGAACTTGCCAGAGTGACTCCAGGAAAGTGTTTTGATTTTTTACCATTGTATCAGTGTTTAAAATAACCTCACTTTTTCCCTAAAACTAATAATAACCATTCAACCAAATCAACAATTATTGACTGTTTGACTTCGTCAACTATGATAATTCTACACATTCGCTTGTTCAGGACGTGACAAAAGTATGAATTAGAGGAGTGGCAATGAAAGTGCCATCTGATAAGAAGAAGAAAGTTTTCCAATATGAAAGCTTAAAGTGAAGGCAAGACAACCACAGGTGCGTTCAACCACGTCCAATCGACTTTTACAATACCATAGGGCGATGTGAATGTTTTATGTTTTGTGCGGCACGCGGAGAGAATGACGATAAACCTCGCAGTGTCGTGAGGAATCATCATTCCACACGCTCTTAATGACGACAAGAATAGTCGTCGTCATAGTCCTTATATGTATCAATAAAAAAAAAAAATTCAACATGCTTTATAAATGTAAGTTACACTTAGACTTGTCAAATACCTACTCGTTAAATATATAAATGGTAAGACCCTAAAACAAAAGAGCAAAGATTCTCCAGCTACGTAAATACGCTACTCGACTGCACGCAAAAAGTTTACTGCACTTTACAATTTCGATTTTCCAATTTTTACACTTTTCTCTTTAATGAGTCTCAGACACGTCTTTCTAGGAATGGCTAATGCTGTGATTAATATCAAATTATCATGAAAGCTGCAAACCGTTAAAAATAAGGTATCGGAAAAAAATTTCAAAAAGTTCATCCCTCCGCAAGCAGTTGGAAGCTGTAAGATTAAAATTTTGAAGACATTTTGGCTTCAAAGATTAAATTAATTAAAAAGGTGCTGGAACTTAAATTTGAATTTTGAAATGTTAAATATTGAATCTATGATTGTAAGATTGATTTTGTGTATACAATATAGATTCATTCAATTTTGGGAGTAATCTAATTTGGTCCTCTTCTAATGTATTTAAAAAGTTATGATTTTAAAATATAGTTTAAAAGTTATAATCAGAATAATAGACAACTATCATTTGGTCATTATGATAATAAGTGGAAAAGTTAAGATGCAAATGAATATGGACAAGTACATGGATAGGAATAATAACTGAAGAATACATGGCAATATGGACAAACATGGATAAAGTATCAATAAAAATTTCAAAATGTGTCTAAATGGCAATTAGGTAACAAAAATGAAGGAAATATCCTAACTTTGCATAAGAGTCGAGATATATTTTGAGAAATGAAAATATTTTTTTTTATGGAAATCATAGTGAATTGATTTAAAGAGGCATAATATCCTAGAGGATTTTTATTTGGAAAATAAATTTGAGTGGATGAAAATCATTTCCCTTGTACCAATTTTTTTGCAATTTAGTGACTATTTATTAATATTTAAATTTTTTAATGGTGATTCAACATCTATATTTTCTATTGGTGTATAAATTTTGAACAAAGGTGTTTCGATAGCGTGATTATAGAAAATAAATAATAGTTGCTAAAAAATTGAAGATGTTAAGGTGTAAATCTTTATGGAGAATAGTGTGATGTATCTCCATCTTAAATAATCAACATTTGAAACATAAATAAATTTTGTTTTTAGATCAAGAAAAATAAATCAAATATAGAGATATTGAAAACTTCCAAAGAACCTACAAATATCCAAATATAAAGAATAGAAATATAAAAACTAACCTATAATAGCATTTATACTCTATATGAGGGTTCTTCTTCTCCTCTAAAGGATTTTTTTTGGCTCTTCTAGAGGTCTTGTTGCTTTTGCAATAGCAAAATATTCGATTATGTTATCATTCTCCCCCTTGTCATGGTTTTGGGGGAGGAAGCTCTAAGGAATGAGGAGTTCTTTTTTTTTATAAGGGTCTCATTTGTAGGTTTGACAAACTTTGGCCTTGGCTTAGAGATTTAAACCTCTAGATCTGAAAGCTATGGAATCCCATTATAGAAGGAAAGATAGAGACATACCCTTATGCAAAGGATTTTTTTTGTGATTTCCCTTCATTCAATATCTGATTAGCACACTATCTTAAATAATTTCTCTTAGTTTTTGGATGGAATGCCCTCCTTTTCAAGCCCTGGGTTTCCTCGTTTAACCCTACCATTGAATCGTTCAATCAACTACCTTTTGGATTTACCTCTCAAATCATCATCTCCATGTGTAAGTCATGTTATTTTAGCATTGTTAACTAATTGGGATAATTTATTATGGTGGATGATGTCACTAAGTTTTTCTCTCACACCACCTACAATTACATTCTTATGGATCTACATTTGTCTTTTTCTCTCCCAATATAGGTTATTTTACAAATATCTAATAGCTCTTGGATCTAGACTCTAGATGATGAAGGCATCCCCTCTCAATGTCAAATGTGCTTTTCTACTAGTCATTTGGAATTGGATTTTCCTCAATTGAAGGTCTCACATTCCTCATAGTATAATAAAACTCGTCAAGAACACCTCACTACGAAGGATGCTAACATTGGCACTAATTTAGGAGCTTTTATGCCTCCTAATAGTATTAATGAATTGATTCCTAATCCTCTTGCTCAACTAATTATCTCCATTTAGTTCTTCAAGTTTTTGTCAGTGTTCATCTTCCTACTTGAATGGTTTTTCTTCAATAATTTACATCCCCAAATAAGCTAATATATCATGGGTTCTCTTCCATCTATACTTAGTAGAGGGATTCTCCTCCCCACACTCGTAATTTTTAAGGTGAGAATAATTATTTTTCATAGACCATTATACAATGAAGCAATGAAGGTATTCAAAAGAATGTGTAACTTTCTCAAGCCCGAGTTGAGGGTGTGCATCTTTTTAGGTCTTGTTATAGAATTGCCTAGTTATACTTTTCTATTAGTTTTTGGTTGTATAGTGTTAGTTGATGTTTGCTATGAGCATTTTTATAGGGTTAGGGATCTTTTTAACCCTTTCAAATTTTTAGAAATATATATGTATGTATGTAGATATGTATGTATGTATGTGTATGTATGTAGATATATGTATGTATGTATGTATGTATGTATGTATATATGTATGTATGTATGTATGTATGTATATATATGTATGCACATATATATATAATAGAAAAAATTATTAATAAAATTAAACCATTTATTTATAAATAAGCATATTGAACGATTCTCATAATACAAATAAAAAAAAATGTAAATTACCTATATGAATTTCACCACTACATCTATATACCATTAAAGCTTTAATATTAAGCATCAATAACCATTTTTTCTCTATTGTATGATTACTTTTTATTTGACTAGGTCAATTATGATAATTGGAGTCATGGAAAAAGTATCCATTATGCTTTTGTTGACTTGTTTGGGATCTCTTTGTGAGTTAGGCTTAATGTTGCCTTGATTTAGTGTTGTAATGTTGTTGAGACATTCACATTAGGTCTTGGGCCCTTGTGAACTAATGGATTTAAAAGGTATCTTGCTAAAGTGTTGTGAAGTGTTGTAACACATTTTCACACTTTTCTAAGGTTTTATTAATTAACTAAACCTAATAAGTCTCTTTTTAATCAGAAATAAACATTAATCTTGTCTTATTTGAAGTGTTGTAAACTGTTGTAACACACTTCCACACTTCTCTAGGCTTTTCATTAATAATTGGTCTATCTTATGCTTTAATTGGCCCTATTTTGCATCGACAAGCCTCATTTATTGCATCTTTTTAAGGATAATCCTAATACCAATAACTAGCCAATAGTAATTTAGGTATTTTTGGCTTGTGTGGCCCAGATTTAGTGGTATGATACACATTCAACACCTTGGGTTAATGGGTCCCACTTAGTCCTTTTGGTCCCTAACTGGATTTCACACTTTTCTAAGCACTTTTGACTTTTGGTCCCATACATTATGCCAGATGGGACACATTCACCATCTTGGGAAAATGAGTCCCGTGTGGCAAAAAATTTAAAAATATATATTTTTTTGCAAGATTTTATTCTCCTAGATCTGATGTCAGCTTGTAGTGTTGTAATTTTGGGAATTCTTGCATAATTGAGAATAAATACAAGGTTATTTCACTCACATTTTAACCTAGGAATCTAACAAGCAATCGAGTGTTCACAAGAGTATTCAAGAGCATTCAATTGTCGTGTAGAGCATATTTTCAAGCATTTTAGAGTAGCATTCAAGCATCATTCATCATGTCAAAGACTTCATGCATCATGTTGTCTTAGAGAAAACAATTATGGTGTAGGATTTTTTTATTCAAGCAAGTGTTTCATTCAAAGATCTATCATCTTCAAGAAAGAATAAAAGTCTACATCAATTGGAGCCATTGCATACATATTTGCAGCACCTTATTGTTAGGGTTTGATAAGTTGGAACACTGTTATTTTTTCATTCATAATTCTCCATTCTTATTTGATTTTGTAAACACTGAAAAAATTGTCCTTTGCCTATAAACCCACCCTTTCATATCAATTCCTCCTTCTACTTGCATAATTAAATAATTTTAATTATCTAATTATCTTTTAAGGTCATATTCCTCTATTAATTAAATAATTCTTAATTATTTAATTAATTCATTTTTTTCCTTTATTCTTCCCTTGCTTAATTAAATATTTTTTAAATTTAATTACATCACTAATTAGCCCCTTCCTTTCTATAATTAAATAAATGCTTATTTATTTAATTATTGTCATTTTTCTACTATAATTAAATAATTATTTTAATTATTCATTATCCTCTTCTTCTATCATTAAATAAATTTTATTTATTTAATTATTTACTAATTTTCCATTTTCATACACTTTTGAATTAAATTATTATTTAATTTAAAATTCAACATGTCACAAGTCTTTAATAATTAAATAATGCTTTTATTATTTAATTATTCACCTTCCCTCCCAAATTAAATAATTCTATAATTATTTAATTTTCTCCAACAACCTCTTTTTTTGTGCCAACCTCATTATCCATGCCATTCTTATCTTCTCTTGTCTCATTTATTTTCCACCCTTGATTGAATTATCTTTTAATTCAATATTGGCCATTAATCCTTATCATTTCCCTCATTTTTCCCTAACCCTATTTCATACTACAAATTTCAATCTTGGCCATTGATTAAGACATCTTATTGACATCCAATCTCAACCATAAATCCAAATCAAACCTTTTCTATAAATCATTCATCCATTTCTATCTATCATCATTCATCTATCATCTCCATCTCAATTTTGTGCTACTAAATTAAGCAACCAACATATCAAGTCAATGGAATAATTCATCTATCATTGCATCTATTTGAGGTATTGACGATTTGGATTAGGTAATGCATGTTATTGTTTTATCATTTTTATTTTATCCAAATTTTTCATATACATTTTGGTGAACCTAATGTGAACCCCCTAACTGATTATTAGCTCAATATTTAACAAATGTTAAGGAATTTTGGAGTTGGATCCTTTTTGTTGCAAGTTTTGCATCATTTTGGGACAAAACCCTAGTTTTCAAAGATTCAAACCATGTCTCTCAAAAAGATACAAATATTTTCACAAAAAAAATTCTACAAGTTGGGGACAATATCAAGAGCTTCCAATCCAAAAATCATATTTTTCAGAGCTGTTTTTAATTTTTTATATTTTTTTTGTTATTTTTCATGAAAAATATTTTTGAGAGAAAATTAGAGAATTTTTTAGATATTTTTTATTATTTTGGAAAGCTCTCTGAATTCTAGTAGGGTTCTGTTCTTCATTTTTTTAATTTGGATGAAAAATGATTAGACAAAAAATAGATCTTTGAAAATTAGGGTTTTATAAAGATTTACTTATATCTAACAAACAATTGGAGGTATTTTAACAAAAAAAAAAAATCTTTTAATTTGGGATGATGTCAAGTGTCTTTAGTCCAAAACTCAAAAAATTTGGACCTATTTTGAAATTTTTTGTAATTTTATAATTATTTTTCATAAAAACATAATCTTGGGTGCAAGACAATAATTTTTTTGGATTTCTTTACATTTTTGGAAAGCTCTGGAAATTTCAGTGAGGATCTGTTCTTTATGTTTTTATTCTTGATGATTTTTTTTTCCAAAAAATCAGATTTGTCTTGACTAGCTAAACCTCTAATATTAGTGATCAATTATCTTGTTAGGGTTTTGACTTTGTTGGTGGTTTTTTGAATGACAAAAAAAATAAAAATTCAAAAGACAAATTGGATCAAGTGGACAAAAATTTGGAGCTAAAGAAAGTCTAGGTGCACACATGTCATCTTTTATCTCTTAATCTTGTTTGATCACACATTTGGATTTTGGGGTTTAAAATCAATCTTGTTTGGTGTCACATCATTGAAATTGGGTTAAAATGAGCCATTGCCTTCAATCACACATCTTGACTTGGGTTAAAAAGAACAAGTGCTTCCATTTTTTTCTTACACACATTTGATTTTCTAAAGGCAAATTAACAAATGCGAGTGTGAATCAAGTGTCTGTTTCCTCCAAAACATCTCACTTGGTTCACTTTTTTCATATTTAAGTTTTATCATCATCCCTTCCTCCTTTTGATCTCAATGAAGATATAGGGGAAAAATGTTGAAACATGTTTTGGGTATCTCTTGGCATACCTCATTCTATCTAAACCAAACATATCATTATCCTATTGTCATAAGGTTTGTCATGAAAAATATTGAGTATTGTACCTAGAATGGGGCATGCTATTCCTATGTGACATAGTATTTGGAGATCACATCCTTGCTCTCTTATGATGCATACATCCATTCCATCCATCCATCTATCATGAGCCTTTTATCTCTTAGCCTATCACCCACCCTTCCATCCATCAATCCCATCTATCTCCTTGTACCTAGACATGGTTTTCCCTTGCCATTGGTATCTAGCACAAATGATACCCAAATTTTCATCTATTGACACCTCAAAAGATTTTAAAAATCCAAAAAAATGAAAAAAAATTGAAAATCCAAAAAAAAAATTCAAAATATCCCCAAAAATACAAATAAAAAATGGAAAAGGGTCCTAGAAAAAGACAAAAAAATAAAAAATACAAGCAATAAAATCAAACCAAATCACTTATTCCAAATAATTCAATGTGCATCTATTCAAATTCTTCAAATCAATCTTCAAATTATCAATCAAACAATCCTCTAATCAAATCGCTCCAATCTAAATCATCCCAATCACCTATATTCTTCTATTCAATTCATCACATCCTATCATCCAATCAAATCATCATATCTTTTCAAACCACTTCTTCAAATCAAATCAATCCAAGCAATAATCAAAATGCAAGGCAATCCTTAATTGATACCAATTAAGTCGATCAATCTTGCCAAATTATCCAATCACATCCTTTGGTATTGATCCTAACCTTGTTGTAAACCCAATAAAGCAATCAATTATCATCATCCTTGTTTTTATCTAGGATATGCCATTCCCCACAATGATGACACTATCATCATCAATCAATTACTCAACAGTTTGTAGCTTGCTAGACCCAATTTGTATCATTTGTGCATGCTCGCTTGCTTGCTTGTGTGTTATAATTTTTATCTTGCATTTGCATCAAATCTAAATTATTCTAGCTAATATTCATGTCTTGTATCTAGACAATGTTGTATTACGTTGGGGCATGAGACACATCATCACCTTGGTCCTTATACCTTGGTGCATCATGTCTAGTGTTACATCAAACATCAAGGTTGTTCACTTTCTTGTAGCATAACATGTCATTCATCTCCTTAATCCACTTCCTATCTTGCATCATTCATCTTGTCCCTCGTCATTTCATTTCGAGAGCATACCAGTGATTGTCCAACCCGCCTATCCTCTTGAGGGGGCAACATCATCCCATCATCATCCTATTCTTATATCATCATCATCCCACTCTTATTTCATCATCATCCTATATTTCTATCATCATCCATTTTCCTCTATCCATACCTTAGCTTCTTTGAAATGATGTTACTCGACACAAAGCTCATCATCTCGAACATCATATCAAAGAGGGGAAAAATGTAGATACTGAAAATTGTCCTTTGCCTATGAATCCACCTTTTCATATCAATTCCTCCTTCTACTTGCATAATTAAATAATTTTAGTTATTTAATTATCTTTTAAGGTCATATTCCTCTATTAATTAAATAATTCTTAATTTTTTAATTAATTAATTTTTTTCCTTTATTCTTCCCTTGACTAATTAAATAGATTTTGTTTATTTAATTATGTCACTAATTAGCCCCTTCCTTTCTATAATTAAAAAATGCTTATTCATTTAATTATTGTATTTTTTCTACTATAATTAAATAATTATTTTAATTATTTAATTATTCATTATCCTCTTCTTCCATGTAATTATATAAATTTATTTATTTAATTATTTACTAATTTGTCATTTTCATCCATTTTAGAATTAAATTATTATTTAATTTAAAATTCAACATGCCCCATGTCTTTTATAATTAAATAATGCTTTTATTATTTAATTATTCACCTTGCCTCCCAAATTAAATAATTGTATAATTATTTAATTTTCTCCAACAACTTCTTTTTCCGTTGCAACCTCATTATCCGTGCCATTCTTATCTTCTCTTGTCTCATTCATTTTCCACCCTTGATTGAATTATCTTATGATTCAATCTTGGTGTGCCATAGAAAAATGGCCCAATGTCATTTTCATGGCCTTTTAGGTCTTGTTTCATGATGTTTGATCCATTTTTCTCTAATTTTATGATGTAACATGGCTTGAACATGGATATTTATGTACTAAAATTCAAATAATGATGTGTTGTGAAGGTGTTGTGAAGTGTTGTAAATCATTTCTACAATCTTCTACACTCTATTCATTACAATTCACCTAAAAATTACCTTTTTATCACTAAAAAAGTCCTATTTTGAAGTGTTGTAAAGTATTGTAACAAGCTCACACTTTTCTAGGCATAACTTCACTATTTATCCCTTTCTTATGTTTTATTTGACCACTTTATGCCCTTATATGCTTTAATTAAGTGTATTTTTTAATGTAAACCTGACAAATAACATTAAATACAAGATAATTCCTGACACCCATTTTTTAGGTCCTAGGTGGGACTCGATTGCCATGGGTGGTGAATGAGTTCCCCTTGGTTCGAAATTAATTTTTTTTCAAAATTCCTTTAAGGTTTTTATTCAAAAAAACTTTGTGTCATCTTGTGATGAGGTATGAATGGGTTACTAAGGCACAAGATTGTATAAATAAGTGATTTTCACCTTAGTTTACATCATCCTCCAACATTCACATATCATATTCAAGCATTCAAACATCTTACAACATCAAATCAATCACTAATCAAGCATTTTGGAACATCCATTGACACAACTTCATATTTTTATCATGAAGGGTTTGGTAAGTTGATAGCATTTGCACTTTGTTAGTTTATCATTCTCTTGCATTTCATCATTAAGGGTTTGATTACCAAAGTGGGGTTTGACCAAGGCAAACCCCTATTTGCTAACCCTCAACCATTTTTCCCCTCTTGCATGTGTGTTTGCAAACCTAGGTATGTAGATTTAACAAGCATTTAGGTGATTGAAGATTGGTCAACAAGTCAAAAAGGTGCTTCAAGTCAAATCAACTCTATTTCAATCTTAGAGAAGGATTTCTATCTGTTTCCTGCATAATTGACTTTGATAACCCTACAAGGAGACATTTCTAGATCTGGTGTTGCAGAGTTGTCTCCTAATTTCTCAAAATTTTGGGAGAGGACTAATTTTCCACTAGTGGCGAATGAGTCCCAGCTTAAGACTGAAAATCTAGATTTTGTCATATTTCGAATCCCGACAGGAAGAAACTGGTTCTCGATAGTTTTTCACCAGTAGTAGGACTAATTCACCATCTTGGGTGAATAAGTCCCACTATTCATTTTTAGTAATTCTAGACAATATTCCATAAATTCTAGATTCCTCAAATCTTACCTAGGTGCACTTTGATTCATCCTTTCTCTTTTTGTTCTGCATTTTATTCATTCTTAGTTCATTGTTTGCATATCACAATGTGTTTTCTTGCATAGCTTTAAATCTTATTTTTCCATTTATAATCATTCATTTAGATTACTTACTTGCATTTAGTTCACTTCATTTAGCTTAGATAACATAATACATAACATATTTTGAATGAACCCCTTAACATTTTTGGCCCTACCTGTCTCCTTTTAGGTGAAAACCCTAGAAGACCTAGAAAGGTGCATGGTGCCAAAACTCTATGGGTTCATTTTGGTGAACCTACATTTTGAACACTTTGCATTTCTGATTTCATTCACATATTGCATCCTAGATTAAATTTTCATTAACATTCAATTAGCATATTGTTTTGTTCCTGCATTCTAGGACTTTTCATATTGCATTAGTGAAAGCTTTGTTTAGATTTCATTCTTGCATTGCATATCATTGAAAAAATTGAAAATTTTCATTCTGCATCCTTAATTGCATTTTGTACAACATTAAAATCATTTTAAAATTTCTAAAAAACACAAAAAATTATCATACTAGGACTCATTCGCCACCCTGGGTGAATCAATCCCTTTGCACTTTTTAACCAATATTTCTAGCATTTTTCTAGTATTTTCCTACATTTCTATTTTATATAGTTACTTATCTATTGCATTTAGCAGAATTTTTGTTATTTACATTTAGAGCTCCTAGATCACTTTGTATTTGCATTCACCCTATCTTTTGTGGTACTTGTATAAGTTTTTGGTGCCCCATTGATAATACTTTAGTGCTCAAGATGAAGTTCTAGACTCATGGCCTCCTGTGATAGCACTTTCATTGTGAACCTTGGGATCTCAAGAGCCCCTACTCCTAGTATGGACAATGGTGCATTAGGGAATTACAATACCACTTCTATGCCTTCTCCTTTCCATCCAATGAATGTTGACACCCAAAACAACTCCCACAAGAAAAAGGTGATTAATATTCATGAGGATTTTGCACATTTACAACAAGAATTGTCACTTGAAAAAATTTCCACCACCACCATACCTAAAATTTAAAACCTTCATCATTTTATTGAAAGTGATGATGGCTTGCAAGTTATGAAGAGAATTTCTGAGATTTACAATAAACATGCCTCTTCTATACCCAATCCACAAACATTCCTATAAGCCAAGGAGGATATCAAGTTCCTCTCCCTTCAACCATAGCATCCATACCAACATATACCAATATGTAAGTCACCACAACTATGCACTAGGTTAATTATGTGGCTACTTCTTTCCGAATTCCAACTAGAATTCCTAGTTCTCTTGTTGCATCACAAGTCCCCTCCACCACCTTCACCCCCCTTAGTATTCCTTTCACTTCCCCTAACATCGCCTGCACTCCATCACTATTTTCCCTTCCACCTCAAACCACTTACCCCCACCCTGTTCTTACACAACTCCTTAACACCATTTCCTCCATGCAACACCAACTTTAGACCATTAGCCAAGTTCAAAAAGCTCCACCCACATATCATTTTTGTAGTAGCCCCTTATCCTTAGAAATCTTACGTACCCCGATGCCACAAGGGATAGAAATTCCTCAGTTTGAGAAATACAAAGGTAAAGGAGACCCTATCAACCATGTT
Source organism: Sequoia sempervirens (assembly GCA_007258455.2). NCBI lineage: Eukaryota > Viridiplantae > Streptophyta > Pinopsida > Cupressales > Cupressaceae > Sequoia > Sequoia sempervirens. The sequence continues at coordinate 347,488,850 of VDFB02281492.1, read as the reverse complement.
AATGATTATACTATAACTTTATGTAGTGATTTTGTCCTTGATAAAATTTTAGCCAAACTTTTTCCAAGGACCTTGAAACATACTGCATTAGAGTGGTTTTCCAACTTTCCCAATCATTGCATCCACTCCTTCAATGAATTGGTGGATTCTTTCATAAGTCTCTTTCAATTTAACATGACACCTAAAAACACAATGGTTGACCTCATGAGATGTAGACAAAATATGGACGAAAAAATAACTGATTTTATCTCACAGTACCAATCATTGTATGCTCAAATTGATGTCAAGCTTCCTAATGCACATCTACAGAAGATGTTTATCAAAAAATTGCACGCAAACCTTTAGGATAAATTAACTATGATGAAATTCTCTTTGTTTATGCATTTGTGTACAACATTTTTTGAATATCATAACTCAGTTTCTAGTTGTGATTCAAAATCCACTTCTAACTGAGATGAAAAGCCTAAACACAACAATCAAGCCAACAATCAAAAATTTCAAAAACAAAGTAGAGGCTTTTTATAGTTCAATCCACCTCCTCAAACACAACCACAACCAACTTAACTAGTTCCAAATCACGTGGCAGCTATTAAAGCAATGGTGCCTTATACCTATGCGGACCCAAAGAGATAATTTACTTCCTAACCCGATACCCTCCATAGCACAATGAACCAATTACTTCAACAACACATGCTCACTTTGCCACCTTTTCAACAACTTGATCCCAACCAACCATTACCACCTACCTTCAAACCTAATGCTTATTGTCATTTTCATCACCAAAATGGACATGACACTGAACACTGCAAGTGTCTAAATCATTTAGTTCAAGACCTCATTGATTTGGGCCATTTTCCATTGTGGGTGTTAATGATCAAGGCAATAAGTCTGTTGCACCCCCTAACAAGAATTTACAAATCTTCACCAATTATATGCCTAAACACAACATCTCATTTGTCAAGGCTAGTGAACCTTCAAACACTGAAGTAATGAATGTTGATACAAATAGTGAACAACCTGATATAACTCCAATTATTACCCAAGTTACTCCTATGGATAAACTTGTGGGTGCGATAGATGTTATCCCTCATAAGGGCCAAACCAATAAATCTCTCGATATCACTTTTTCTACTAAATATATACTTAAAAACCTTCCTGATGGTCCTCTTTACATAGCTGATAGAATCTATTATAAGCCCACTAATGGGATATTAATAGATCATGCCTGTGGTGAGAATGTGATCACAAAAGAGTTTTTAGTATTAAACGATCTCTATCAAGATGATTATAACAAGCTGATTGCATGGATTAAGCCACATATTGGTTTTGCACATGTTCACTATGAGTAGATTGAGAGTGCTCCCATTACAGATAGGATCCAAAACTTCAGATGTAACATTTTCAATTATTCAACAATTGGAATAAAATCGTTTGTGGCTAGGCCACCCTTGGCTTCACTCAATGAAAGTAGTCCCATCAGTGGTTCACAAGTGTTTGAAGTTTCGACATCAAAATGAAATATTTACCATACACCGTAGTGGCTTTAATCTGTTATCCTCTAAAGGTATTTTTTCCTTAGAAGCCTTTTGGCCTAAAACTATGAAACCCATCACCCCTCAAAAGGACTTCTTTTTCATAACCTATCAATAGTTCAAAGCCAAATGCATAGCTGAATTATCTCTTCATAACATGTCCTTGTCCACTTCCACTCCTCCCATCATAGATGAAACCATGCTTCAACTTGAGTCGGACATCAAGCAAACCATACAACCTCATGAACAACCACCTTTACACACTTCCCCACCATCGTTTAAATGACCAAGGGAAAATGAAACCAATCCTGTCATGCCTCCTTGCATTAAAAAAGTGTATAAAGCCAAAGAGAAAGTGATTGATCCATCTTGTTTAGTTTCTTTTGTTCTCCCCTCTTTAGAAGCAGAAGAACCTATGATGACTCAATCCACTCTTACACCTCAACAACTCCAAAACATAATTAAATGAAACCGCACTACTAGGGAATGTAGGCATCACCATCGTCTCTTTCCTAGTCAATATTATCTAGAAAAAAAAAAAAAAAATCAACATTTGTCTTTGACATAAGTAATAGATGACCACCCTCCTTCTCCTAACCCACCACAAGATAGTCTAGTGCAATCTTCACAACAAAATGAACCAATCCAATAGCCATAGCTTTTGATACATCCTTCCTTATAAATCACCCTTCGTCATCCTACCATCTTCAATCTTGATGATGATGATGATGATGATGATGATGTGGCGATAGCAAAAATAGATGAAGATGTGCAAAAAAATTTAAAATCTTTATTTTCACCTGCAATGAGCTTAAAAGATAAATCCTCTCAACCAAGTGAAGAACCTAGTACAACTCCTAGTTTGGTGCTTGCAATTCTTCCTTTGGATAGTCAACCGGCCTTGCATTACACTGAACATGATTGGGAGGAAGATGACTTGCATTCACCTTGCTAGCCTTTTGAATGTTTCTTTTATTTTTATTTATCTTTCATGTGCGTATTGTGTTCCCCCATAACATGTGTTCTATGTTCTCTCTCTTTGTGCACTTCCTCTATTTGTACCTCTCTTCTTCTATATGTCGTGCATCTTGACTTTTTCACTTTTTTTTTGTGTTTTGCTTTTAGGGATGATGCAAATCATAGAGACACCCTACTTCTCTTCCATGTTGACCAAAAACGTCCTTGTATTTTTCTCTTTTTGTTTTGTGTTCTCCTTTTTGGGATGATGCAAAGCATAGAGACGCCCTATGTCTCTTGCATGTTGACCCAAAAAGTCCATTTTTTTCTCTTTTTTTTGTGTCTTCATTTTGCATTTTCTTCCCTTTTCTACTTTAAAGTAATTGCTCACAAAATGGTGTGTAGCAATTACTTTAAAGTGAGGGGCATACATTACCATTAATTCATTTGCATTCTTGGTTCCTAGTGTAGCCTTGTTGTTTATATGATGTGTTTCTCACATTGTCGATGACATTGGGTTGTGATTTCCTTCATAAGTGTGATCTATCTTAGCATATTACATTCCTCTTGGTGGCCTAATGGGACACACTGCATCCCTTGAGTTGTGAATATAGTATTCTTTGATTGGTCCTCTCTTGGAGACATTAGACACAATGTTCCCTAAGTGACTGACCTTGTATAAACTTAACAAGACTCCTTGAAACATCTTTTACATTTTACATTTTGCATTTTTTCCACCTTGCATAATGCAACTTGCATGCCTGTGGTAAATTCCTTTTTATTCATGAGTTCTAAGCATACAAAGCTTTGCTTGTCTCATGAAGCACAACCCGACATCATTTTTCCATGTGGCGCCTTGTTAAAGTTATCAAGAGGTATAACTTTGATATGGTTGAGCGGGAAGCCCATCTAGCAGCATGACTTTTCCCCATAGCCACCTTTGTTTTTGTGAGTGCATACCAACTAGTTTATGTATCTCCCATTTTTAGGCTTTCTCACCTTGCGAATAATCAGATGTTTCTTGGCCCTAGAGTGAGTATATTTGGGCTTTCATACCCGATTGACCACCATGAGTTCTATCTCCCAAGAGTGAGTATGCATTCTCTTTTCATCCTAGATCTAATCCATAACTAGTTGGATAGATGATTGAAGCCTCATCTAATTATCTCTCTCACTTGTGTGATCCTTTGTTCTTATGCTTAGTTTTCCATGGGATCTTCATCCTTGGGGCTTGATCATCCCTCTTCATCTTTGTTATTACATCATGCTAACATAAGTACATTTGGACCCTCTAGTCAATGTTCCTGGCTACTTTAGTGTGAGTTTGAAGTAGATTAATCCTCTCACTAAAGTGGGGGATAAATTTCCCATAGAAAAATTTCCCCTTGTCATTTTCATAGCCTTTTAGGTCTTGTTTCATGATTTTTGATCCATTTTGCTCTAATTTTATGATGTAACATGGATTGAACATGCATATTTCAGTACTAAAATTCAAATAATGACATCTTTTGTAGGTGTTGTGAAGTTTTGTAAATCATTTCTACACTCTTCTAGACTCTATTCATTACAATTCACCTAAAAATCACCTTTTCATCACTAAACAAGTCCTATTTTGTAGTGTTGTAAAGTCTTGTAACAAGCTTTCATGCTTTTCTAGGCATAACTTCACTATTTATCCCTTTTGTATGCTTTATTTAATTAAGTGTATTTTTGAATGCAAACCTGAAAAATAACATTATATTAAAGATAATTCTCGACACCCATTTTTAGGTCCTAGGGGGGACCCATTCGCGATGGGTGGTGAATGAGTCCCCCTTGGCTCCAAATTCAAAAAATTTCAAAACTCCTTTCTAGTTTTTATTCAAAAACACTTGATTTTGACCTATGATGAGGTATGAATGGGTTATTAAGGCACAATATTGTATAAATAAGTGATTTTCACATCATTTTACATCATCTTCCAACATTCACATATCATATTCAAGTATTCAATCATCGTACAACATCAAATCAAGCACTAATCAAGCATTTTTTAGCATCCATTGACACAACTTCATATTTTCATAATCAAGGGTTTGGTAAGTTGATAGCATTTGCATTTGTTAGTTTATCATTCTCTTGCATTTGATTATTTCATTAAGGGTTTGATTACCAAAGTGGGGTTTGACCAAGGCAAACCCCTATTTGCTAACCTTTAGCCATTTTTCCCCTCTTGCATGTGTGTTTATAGACCTAGGTATGTAGATTTAACAAGAATTTAGGTGATTGAAGATTGGTCAACAATTCAACTAGGTGCTTCAAGTCAAATAAACTCTATTTCAAGCTTGGAGAAGGTTTTATGTCCATTTCCTGCAAAATTGACTTCGACAAATTGACAAGCAGACGTTTCCAGATATGGTGTTGCAGAGTTGTCTCCTAATTTCTCAAAAAATTTGGAAGAGGATCGATTCACCACCACTAGTGAATGAGTCCCACCTTAAGACTGAAAATCTAGAATTTGTCAAATTCTAGATCTTGATTGGCAGAAATTGGTTCTCGATAGCTTTTCACCAGTAGCAGGACTAATTCAACACATTGGGTGAATAAGTCCCACTGTTGATTTTCAGTAATTTGAGATAGCATTACATTGATTTCATATTCCTCAAATATTTCCTAGGTGCACTCTGATTCAACCTTTCTCTTTCTGTTCTACATTTTATTCATTCTTAGTTCATTTTTTACATATCACAATGTGTTTTCTAGCATAGCTTAAATCTTAGTTTTGCATTCATAATCATTCCTTTAGATCACTTTCTTGCATTTATTTCACTTCATTTAGCTTAGATAACATCATACATAACATAATTTTAATGAAACCCTTAGCATTTTTGGCCCTACCTCTCTCCTTTTAGGTAAAAAACCCTAGAAGAGCTAGAAAGGTGCAAGGTGCCAAAAATCTATGGTTCACTTGGCCGTTAATCCTTATCATTGCCCTAATTTTTAGCTAACCCTATTTCATAGTACAAATTTTAATCTTGGCCATTGATTTTGACATCTTATTGACATCCAATCTCAACCATCAATCCAAATCAGACCTTATTTATAAATCAACCCTCTCATAAGCCATTAGGGGGTTTGATTCTTCAAATATCCTTATGTTGACAAAATTATTCTTGAATCATTCATTTATTTATATCTATCATCATTCATATAACATATCCATCTCAATGTTATGCTACTGAATTAAGCAACCAACATATCGAATCAATGGAATAATTCATCCATCATTGCATCTATTTGAGGTATTTAAGATTTGGATTAGGTAATGCATGTTATTCTTTTATCATTTTTATTTTATCCAAATTTTTCATATATAGATTTCATTTCAATGATTGATTTCCAAAACAACATTTGACGAAGGAAAACCCCTATCCACTAACCCCACAACATTTTTCCCCCTCCTTTTTAGGTGATTTACATGTCTAGTTTGCATATTTCCTAAGGAGCAAGATTGGAGGAAATTTGACAAGAGCTCAAAATTTGTCAAAGTTGTCATCAAGCCTTGGAGAATAGAGGACAAGACCTATAGGTTGCAAATCGGGGATTCGGATCCAAAAACAACTCATGAAGGATAGATCAGACAAAGAAGAGTAGGATTAGCTTTTGAAGTTGCAGAAATTCCCAACTAGATTGATTCTCCACTTCTAACAAATGAGTCCCAGTTCTAGTTAGTTTTCAGGATTTTGTAGATTTAGCTACCTTTTTCTTTGAAACCTGTTCCTGCATAGTTTTACCTGAAACTTGATTGATTCTCCCAGCATGGTGAATGAGTCCTAGTTAGCTTTATAGTCAAATTTTCCTATGTTTAAAAGTTTCAATCAGTCACTTCTAGATTCCTAGGTGAACACTATTCAACTTGTTTCTTTTCTATTCTATTTGACTAGAATTTATTGCTCATTTTGTAGGTCATTGCATTGAATTAGGTTTTTGAATTGAATTTTTCATTTCATTATCTTTTCCAAGTCTAAACTTGGCAGTGAGCCCCTTATTAGATCATACTCATCCCTTAGGACAACCCTATTGCAAGATATTTTCCTCTTTTGCATTGAGATCTCTAGGGTTATCCTTGAGTGGAATCTTTGAAAGTGGGTGTGATAGCACTTAATCCATCATTCAATACACATTCATCTCCATTTTATCTTGGTTCCATTTTGGTGAACCTACATTTGAACATTTCATAATTCTGATTTGGAGTGCATTTTCATCCTACATTTGGCTTGCATTAACATTGCATTAAGACTTGCATTAGTTAATTTTCATTCTAGGGTTTCAAATTTTCCAATAGTGAAAGCTCATATAGCTTGCATTTTTGCATCTAATTTCATTTAAAATCATTCAAAATCTACATTTACATCTCAAATATAGGTAATAAAACATAACAAGCGTAAAATTCAATTGAAAAAATCTAAAAAAAATTGAAAAAAAATCACTAGGACTCATTCACCACCTTGGGTGAATCAATCCATTTGCATATTCTGCACTACATTTTCTGGCATTTAAATTTCATTTTCTGAGTTTCTATTTGTTGTTATTATATTTTTGTTTTAGTTGACATATTGTCGGTTTCATCCAATTCATTGCATTTAGTTCAAATTACTTCATCTCCTGCATTCCTCAAATTCAAAATTGTATATACAACATTTCACTTCACAGTTTTACAAAGTTTACAATCTAAAATTTTCATCATCGAGATGTGCTTTAGTAAGCTTTGGATGTCCTTAAATTCCTTAGTGGATGTGTCAAGTTTCACTTTTGGAAATGAACCTAATGAAATTGAACTCACTCATGCTCACTCAACTCCCAATGCATGCCATCCTTGTGATGTCGAAATCATTGGAGAAGATGATGACAACATGAATAAGATCCTAAATGACTATCTTAACAACCTCAAAGCTAATGCATCCTTTTATCCATCCATGAAACAACCAAATCACCCTACAATACCACCTCTTGAGATGTTTGGTTACTTACATCCTGAAACAAAAGTTAAACGTAAGTTCCCTAAAATAGGTGAACCTAGTTCCTCTAAATAAGCAAATACTCAACCATTTTATGATAACAATGTAGCAAACACTCCCATCAACTTAGAAGAGACATATGTAAAAGGATTCACGATCTTGAGTAAGCAAGGATGTGATACAACAAGTGAAAATAAAATTCATCAAGTCCTAGAGAAAATCCCAACTGAAGAAACAAAAGGGTTAGGATATCAAGATCCCCCTCACAACATACAACATCCTACAGAATACTTAAGGCTTCGTAGTGATGGTATTGTGATCTTAGAATCTCCTCCTGATATGGATGTCCTTCTTCCTAAAGAAGAACCAATGACACATAACAATGACAAGGATGATAGGATTACCTTAGGTCCTCCTCCTCTATGTTCAATTCGAGAAGTTGGTGAATCTAGTAAGCACAAGAGGCCTTACAAACTACAAAAACTAAATTTCCCTTGTCTGCCGCTTGAAAGTGAAAGGAAACTACAATTGTTGTTCAAGAAAGAACTTATAACATTACCACCAATGAAATATAGGCTAATAGTATATCCCAAAGATGAAAAAGCTACACGTTGTTGATACCACATAACTCTTGGCCATAGTAATGATGAGTGTGACACATTCAATTAATATTAAACAATTTTCACTTCGATGGAAACAATTGCCATCGAGTGATTACATAACATGCTTTTCCATCCCCTTTTCAAATAATAGTTGTAGAACATTTTATTCTAATTATTACATGACCTTTCCCATCACTTACCTCTACTCATTCTTGTATTGCGCTTAGTGGAGACAAGAAGTATATAGCCTTGTCCTAGTAAGGAATTTGTCATTGTCCCTTAGGTTCATTGACTTCCTTCCACTTATAGAGACTGATATTGGGAGGTAGATGACCTGCTCATAGCTTGACTCACATGTGCCTTACTAGTCTTTTGTATTATTTCTTTCTTTTTTCATTTTATTTTATGTGATTGCATGTGCGTAATATGATCCACCATGATGTTTTGTTTGATGCTCTCTCTCTTTGTGGAATTCCTCTATTTGTAGCTTCATTCTTCTTTATGTCATGTAAATATTTTAATTTTCACCTTCTATATATTTTTCATTTATATTCTATTTTCCTTTTGGGGATTGAATCATAGATTTTTGGGTAGGGCGTTTAGGCTACTCTTGCACTCTTAGGATGTTTCACCTAAAAGGAGAGAGATAAACCCCACACAAAAGATCTAGCTAGGTTCACTCAAATTAAGATGTGTATAATTTTATTAAGGCTAAATGAAATAATTTAGATACAACTAAGGTAAGTAATTTCTTGATTATGAATGCAAAACCTAAAGAAACAAGTGATGTTTGAAAACACATTATGTAATACAAAAAGCCTTAAAAACAGATGCAAAACTGAACATAAATTAATCAAACTAAAAGCATGCACTTGGAATGTGGATGAAGAATGGAAATGTTGCTTATGCTAATTTTTAGGCCTAGAGGGACTCATTTTCAATTTTGGGCGAATTAGTCCCAGTTCTGCAAAATTGAGCCATAACCTATTTCTGACAAAAGGGTATCTAAAAATCCAAAAAACTCAAAATTGACCTAGAGTTGGGACTCATTCGCTACTCATGGAAAATGAGTCCACTTTTGAATTTTTGAATATTCAAGAGTGGAATCAGAAGCTTTTGGTCTGCACTTTAGCTTTCTATATGTGTTTGCTTCTGAAACTCTGATTTCAGAACCTGAAAATGAGTTTTTTTTTTAATATTTTGACTTGTTGAATGAAGGGAAGACTTGAAAGAATTTGCAACTTGATTCTTAATGATTTCCAAGCTTCCAAGAGATCTAAATCTGCATACACAAGAAAAGAGAGAGAAATGTTGAATGTTCGGGCATGGAGGTTTGCCTTGGTCAAACCCCTTTTAGGTAATTAAACCAAAATGATGAAAGAATGTAAGGGAAAATGCAATAATGGAGTTGATTACCTTGCCATGATGATTGATCTTGAATTTTTGCAGCAAAACATGAAGAATCTACTCTTGAATGTCTAAAAATTGATGTCTTAGTGACTTGAAATGATAAAAACCTAAGTTACTTGACTTGAGATGGAATATTGGTGGATGAATGAATGATAAGAGATATGAATTAGGGTTAAAAAAATTTATATTTGTAGGAAATTCACCTATTTCACCCATTAATACCTCATCACAGGACGACATGAAGAAATAATAAACTTAAATTTCACTTTTTTCCCACTCAAAGGTCAAAATTGGGCCAAATGGGACTCATTCACAACACATGGTGAATGGGTCCCACAGGGGCCATTTTGATAGCTAAGATGCCAGGAGATAAGGAAATAAGGTTTAAATTGAAACCTTGTTAGGTATTTGATCAATTTAAGCCTTGGGATGCACAATATGGGTTAATAGAGGCCTATTAGTGATGATATAAAGAGTAATTAGGGATTGGGACAAAAACATCAATGTGAAAGTGTGAATAAATACACTTTACAACATTAAAATGAGGTCCACATAGCCTAGAAAGCAAAAAAAACCAATGTGAATGTGAAAGACACATTACAACACCAGTTTAACATTAAGTTTAATTCAAAAACCTTCTAGATTGATGTAATAATGTTATTAAATGTATTTTATAACATTGAATTAGGGAGAAATAGGTTCATTAATTCTAGAAAAGTGTGAATGTTCCTTACAAGACTTTACAACACCTTTACAAGACATCATTAAAATCATGTTATTCAATTTGCAAGGGTCCAAGACCTAGTGTGGATGCATAAAATGCCTCACAACACTTGAATCAAGGCCTCATTAAGTTCAATTTATCATGAATTATTCCCATGTCAAGCAAGATGTCCACTTTTCTATGCCACATTTAGCCCACACTTTAGTGAGAGGATGAACTTGCTTGAAACTCACACTAAAGTAGACATTCAAGAGAGATCCAAGTGTACAGATGCAGATGAAAAAGAGTGGAAAATATGAAAGGAGGTTGTGTAAGCCCCCAGGATCCAAGATCCTAAGTCAAACTATCAAGATACATAGTCATGTAATGGCAAGAACAAAGAAGTAGAGAAAGATGAAAATAAGGTGGATCACGCTTCGATCATTTGTTTAACTAGTTGGGGATCAGATCTAGGCTATTTGTTTCAAAAAAAAAAAATGTGTACTCACTCTAGGGCAATGAAACTCTTGGATATCCACCAGGTGAGAAGTACACAACATACTCACTCTGGGGACATAGAACTTCCAATTTTCTGCGAGGTGAAGAATCCCAAAGGTGAGAAACATACGCTAGTTGGTATGCACTCAAACACATAGGTGGCTATGGAGAAATTCATGCCTTAGAATGGGCTTCCTGCTCAACCATCAAAGTTACACCTTGTGATAACTTTAATAAGGTGGGCCACAAAAAAAATGATTTTTGAGCTCTATGAGGTAAGGAAAACTTCATATGCTTGACACTCATTGACATTGTTAATGCAGAATAGTGTTAAGGATTGTTCAAAGGGATTTTTCTTTGTTCGTGCAATGTATCATCTTAGGGAACATCATGCTCAATGTCTCCAAGAGAGGATGTGTCAAAAGAAGTATCACATTCTGGAGAGAATCAAGCCCAATGACTCCACCAAGAAAAGGACACATCATAAGAAGAAATAAATTGCACAATGAAATGTGAGTGGTGATGTATGCCCCCACTTTAAAGCAATTGCGAGCACTAGTACTGTGAGAAATTTCTTTAAAGTAGAAGAGAAAGAAGAGGACATGAGAGCTTACTTGAAAATCCCTATTCCAAGTCATATGTTTCCAATAAGCTACGTCATGAAAAAGGGTAGTATGTCACATGCAAGCCAACTAAAGGCACACCATCCAATTCCCAAGCTTTCTCTTATATGTTAATGAAAGGTTAATGACTAGGAAAAGTAGGCAACAACAAGTGACATACAAGGATAAGGCTACATATCCCCATGCCCCCACTGAGTGTAGGACAAGGGTAAGCTAAAATGATTTATAAAATGTAGGCAAGAGTGAAAATTGGTATCAAATAGAGGAATTAGATGCCCCTACAAGAGGAAGAATACCAAATTCCTGAAAAATGTTTAGTTTTGCGAGTCAAAGCCTTACATTCATTAGTGGAGTGACCATGAACTATATGATAGGAGCAGAATGAAGTCTTGTAAGTGCATTTCTTTTGAGTTCTAGGGGGAAGAGTGATCAAGTGATCTTTGAGGAGTCTCGACAAGATACCCTCTTGATCAATGGTAGAAGGTGGTCTTGTGGTTTGTGTCAAAGACACATATTACTTAATATTAGATGTCATACATACACAAGTTTCTCTATATTGTGAGATTCCATTCTCACTCCTACATGAGGAGGAAAAATCTATCAGATGCAAATCATTGGTATCTTCTAAGATGACATTGACATTAAGTGAAGGGTTTGTTGTTTGTGTCATATTGTGTAAAGGATGATGTTCAAGATCACTAGCAGTTAGGAGTTTAGGATGGATGACAGTGAAGGTTGATTTAGGAGTATGTTGTCAGGGGTTGCCACAATAGCCAAGACCATGAGTTGTTTGTTGTGTGATAGGATTGATAGGGTTGTGAATACCTTGTTTTGAGGCACCACATTATTTTCCACTATACCCAAGCTGTTTCATGAGGTCATAACCTTTTCCATAAAGCGTCTTCATTGATTTTGGATTGGGTGATGGTTAGTTATTATGTTCATCAAAGGTTGTTGTGTATGTTGTATTTTCTTGCATAGATGGTTGAGAAAATTGTGCAGAATTTTGAGTTGTAATGATGGTTGGTTGTCCTTGTTTCTCATCTTTCTTTTGTGTAATTTTGTATTCACCCATAAATGATGGTGTGAATTCTAAGGATCCCCAATCATCACCAAATAATTTAGATGGAGATTCCTCATTGATGTGTTCAATTTCAAGAGGATATATGTTGGATGTTGGGATTAATGTTTTCAGAGGACTTGTAGCTCCTTTTTCAAAGGTGCAAGCAACTTCCAGGATCAAGGTCTATTTCAACTTGATAAATGTTATTGTTATAGACATATTTCATTATATGATGCAAGTTTGTAGGCACTGCATTCATCTCATGAACCCATTGTTTTCCTAAGAGAATATTATATGAAAGATCATAAGGCATGACATGAATAGGAGTTTGCAAAGTAGCCACCCCAACGGTAATAGGAAAAGTAATTACACTGAGTGATTGCTTTGTTGTATTATAAAATCCTTGAATAGATACAGAATCAGGTATTATTTGTGACTTATCAACACACAATATATCAAGGAGATTCACACTACACACATTAAAGGCATAACCATTATCGATAAGGGTTCTTTTGATACCTATGCAATTGAATTGAGCAATTATCATAAAGGCTTCATTTTTTTTTTTGCAACTCTAAAGGAGGGAGCTCATGTTGATGGAAATTAATGTCTAAATTAACTTGGTTCTTTCAATGGATTAAAGTTGCCACGTCATTCAGAGTTGTACTAGGAGGAACTACAATTTTTTGTAAGCTTGTTTGAAGAATAGTGTGGTAATTTGGTGAGTTCTGAAGTAAATCCTAAAGGGAAATCTTTGCAGGAGTATTTTTTAATTGTTCAACAAGGTCATACTCCTTTGTGTGTGGGAGGTAACAAGGGGCACTAGGAAGATTGGGTAAAGGTAAAGAGGGTGGGGTTCATTGTAGCAGTTGCGGATTATTGTTAGTGTTATATGTATGAGCAATTGTATTATAACTCAGCTACTACGATACATTATTCTTAGGTGGGTATAGGACAAATTCGGGTTTTTTTTGAGGTGGAGGTTTATGTGAAGGGGGGTAAAGGATGAGTTGAGGTTGAATAATGTTAACATCCCTTAGCAAGTGAGAGTCTATATCATTATTGTGGTTCTTGTCATGCATCATGATATCCTTCCTAGGAGGAGGGCTTTGAGGAAGACTACAAACTAAATTTTCTTGACATTCTAAGGTTGGTTCTTCTAAAAGGACTTCATCACAAGTATGAGGATGATCAATGGGTGAATTAGCTTGCTCAAGAAGGTTTTTCTTAGGTGAAAGGGGATAACTAAGATTCTCATGACTCTCATTGGTTGTGTTTTCTAACATCAAAGTATCTTCCTTACAACTAGGGGAGATACTAGGAGAAAAAAAAGTATGATTATCATGAGCATTTACAACTTCATTCTTTTGTTCACGAATGTCTTCCAAAATAGGATAGATGGGGGAAGGATAATTAAGAGGGTTGTGGTAGAACAACACATCCACATCATTCATAAGCTTATCTTCCTCAAAATTATCCTCATAAAGGAAATTAGGTAAGGTGATGTTTAAGAATGTGTCTATGATTTCATTCTCTTGTGCTAAAATATCTTCCCAAAGGGGATGCGAAGGAAAAACAAGATTCTCATGATTCTCAATGATTGTATCTTCTTTCACCAAGATACCTTAATCACTAAAAGGAGAGGTATTGGGAGAAGTACAATCATGATCATCATAAGTAGCTATGTTTGTATGCTCTTCTATCACATTATCCACACAAATAGGGGAGATAGGCAAGGGTGTGAGTTTAATGTTAACATTGTCATTTTCACTCTCTTGTGTTAAGAGACTCTCATAACTAGGACATGCATTGAATGAATGACAATCATTATTATTGACTAACTTTTTCTTTGCAAATTTTGAGAAGATTGAAACTAAAATTTTGAAATAAAAATCTATCCTAACTAAAAATGCAATGTAAAAGGCTGAAATGAAATTCAATTTTTAGATGATCATTTACTGATTATGATATGTAACAATATAAGAATCAAAACTTGAAATTGAAACCATGCATGAAATGAGTTAATTTAGGATAGATTTGATGAAATGCATGTTACATAAATGTAGTCAATGGATACAGTTAGGAAATGGCACCAAATAGAAGCATAAAAATAGGGGTTTTAGCTCTGTAAAAGATAGTTTTAAGGGTCAAAAGGGATTGATTCACCCAGGGTGGTGAATGAGTCCCAGTATGGAATTTTTTTAGAATTTTTAGAAATTTTGGGTGGCTTTTATGGTTTTTGAGTGCTGTGATGCAAAACTAAATGAAAAATGCAGAATTTCTGAAAATTTACATGAAATTAGATTCCACAAACGCAACCTAAATGCACTTTTTTTTAAAGCAAAATTTGAAACCTAGCATGCAAATTAAAAGAAAGACTAGATTTATGATAAAGGACTCCAAAATAAGACAAGAAAGTATTCTAAAAAATAGTTTTACCAAAATAAACGATAGATTTTTGAGTAGGGCTTATAGGCTACTCTTGTGCTGTTAAGATGTTTCACCTAAAAGGAGAGAGATAAACCCCACACAAAAGATCTAGCTAGGTTCACTCAAATTAAGATGTGTATAATGTTATTAATGTTAAATTAAATGATCTAGATACAACTAAGCTAAGTAATTGATTGATTATGAATGCAAAACCTAAGAAACAAGTGATGTTTGAAAACACATTGTGTAATACAAAAAGACTTAGAAATCAATGCAAAATAGAACATAAATGAATCAAACTAGAAGTGTGCACCTGGAATGTGGATGAAGACTAGAAATGACATCTAAAATGCTTCTAATGCTGATTTTCAGGCCTGGAGGGACTCATTCACCATCCTGGGTGAATTAGTCCTAGTTCTACAAAACTAAGTCATAACCTATTTTTGAAAAAAGGGTATCTAAAAATGTAGAAAACTCAAAATTGACCTAGAAGTGAGACTCACTCAATACTCATGGTGAATGAGTCCACTTTTGAATTTTTGAATATTCAAGAGTGGAATTCCAAGCTTTCAGTTTGCACTTTCGCTATCTACAGGTGTCCACTTCCGAAACTCTTATTTTTGAACCTGAAAATGATTTTTTGTTGATATTTTGACTTTTTGAATGAAGAGAAGACTTAAAAAAAATTTCAAATTGATTCTTACTGATATCCAATCTTCCAAGAGATATAAATTTGCATACATGGGTATGTGCAGGATCATGATGGGCCAAAAACTGGCAATATGATAGGTATGTGGCTGACGACTTTTTTTTTACCCAAAATTAATGAAATGAAAAGGGTTTTTAAGGGATATTATCAAATTTCCACCAATATAAATTATTCTTTACTTTGAATTTAATAAGTAATTATTATTCATTTTCTATTTAAATTATGACTAAAGTTTTGATTGATAAATTGATTGAAAAACATCTATAGCTTTCAAACAATATCACATTTTTTGAATCAAAAACATGTGTCACATTCTATGCTTCACATACTATAGGATTAAAAAAATAAAATTTGAATTTCATGAAGTTTTGACCAAGTTAAGGTGGTCAGACATACGAGTTTTTTATATTTTTTTAAAGTTGTAATAAAAAAATCATAATGAATTATTTACTTGGAAAAAAATTACAAAAAAATATGCACCACATCAAGACATGATTCCTCTATTTATATCTAAAATATTATAAAAAAATTATCATTTTATTGTCGTTAGGGTGGTTAGACAGACACCTACTTACTTTTTGCCTGAAATTTAAGTACTATTGCATTGAAATTTCAAATTTTCACCAAATCAATTTTTCTTTTTTTAAAAAAACCTAGCAATTTAGAAACTACATTCAATTTTCTATAGATTCTAGTCTCACATATTTTTGAAATAATATAGATAACTTATTCAAATTTTTACATCAAGTTTCCTAACTCTGATTTTTCTAATTTTTTTGCCACTTAAGGGCCTGTTTTTTCCATGATGATCCTACACATACCCACACACAAGATAAGAGAGAGAAATGTTGAATGTTAGGGCATGCGGGTTTTCCTTGGTCAAACCCCTTTTAGGTAATTAAACAAAAATGATGAAAGAATGTAAGGAAATATGCAATAGTGGAGTTTATTACCTTGCCATGATGATTGATCTTGAATGTTTGTAGCAAAACATAAAGAATCTTCCCTTGAATGTCTAAAAATTCATGTCTTGATGACTTGAAATGATAAAAACCTAAGTTTCTTGACTTGAGATGGAAGATTGGCGGATGAATGAAAGATAAGATATGTGAATTAGGGTTAAAATACTTATATTTATAGGAAATTCACCTATTTCACTTATTAATACCTCATGAAAGGTCGACATGAAGAAATAATAAACTTAAATTTCACTTTTTTCCCGCTCAAAGGTCAAAATTTGGCCAAATGGGACTTATTCGCCACACATGGTGAATGGGTCCCATTTCAATGGGACTGGTTTTCCATGCATGGTGAATTGGTCCTACAAGGGCCATTTTGACAACTAACATGCCATGACATACGAAAATCATGTTTAAATTGCAACCTTGTTGGGTATTTGATCAATTTAAGCCTCAGGATGTATAATGTGGGTTAATAAGGGCCTATTAGTGATGATATAAAGAGTAATTAGGGTTTTGGGACACATAATTCAATGTGAAAGTGTAAGTACACTTTACAACACTAAAATGAGGTCTGCATAGCCTAGAAAGGCACGAAAATGAATGTGAATGTGCAAGACACATTACAACACTAGTTTAACATTAAGTTTAATTCAAAAACCTTCTAGATTGATGTAATAATTTTATTAAACATATTTTATAATGTTGAATTAGGGAGAAATAGGTTCATTAAGTCTAGAAAAGCATGAAAGTCCTTTACAAGACTTTAGAACACCTTTACAAGATATCGTTAGAAGCATGTTATTCAATTTGGAAGGGTTGAAGACCTAGTGTGGATGCATAAAATTACTCACAACACTTGAATCAAGGCCTCATTAAGTTCAATTTATCATGAATTATTCCCATGTCAAGCAAGAGGTCTATATTTCTATGCTATAGGGATGACACAAGGCATTGAGACATTCATGTCTCTTCAATGTTGACCCAAAAGCTTTTCTTTTCATTTTTTATTTTCATTTGTCTTGTGTTTTCCTTTTGGGGATGGTGCAAGGTGTCGAGACATTCATGTTTCTTCCATGTTGAACCAAAAAAATTTCTTTGTTTTTGCTCTCTTTGTGTCATTCTTCTAGCTCTATGTGTATTTTGGGAATGATGACAATTCTGAGCTCTCTTAAAAACATTATAGCAAGAACATACTGACCCCAAATCCATAGATCCCTCATGTGTTTGGAGTTTCATTTTGGGGGCGGCCCCTCTCTTTTCCTTTTCCCTTTACATTACATAACTTTACTTGGAAACATATGATTTGGCATAGGGCTTTCCAAGTTAGCTATCATGTCTTCTTCTTGTTTTTCATTTATCATTTGCTAATTTAAAGTAATTTCTCACGGCATGGTGTTTAGAAATTTCTTTAAAGTGGGGGAATACATTGGCATTATTCTTTTTCATGGTTCGTGGTGAAGTCTTCTTACTTTATACGATGTGTTTTTCGCTTTGTGGATAACATTGGGTTTGTTGTACTTCAGGAGTGTGATCTCTCTTAGCATATTAAATTCATCTTAGTGGCTTCATGCAATGCACTACATCCCCTAAGTTGGGAATCTTTTATTCTTTGATTGGTCCTCTCTTGGAGACATTAGGCACAATGTTCCCTAAGTTGAGGACCTCGTATGAACTAAGAAAAATTACTTTGAACATCCCTCATTGTTGCATTTTGCATTTATATGGCCACCATACATAATACAACTTTCATGCCTTAGGATCAATCTTGTTTGTTCATGAGCTCCAAGTATATGAAGTTTTGCTTGTCTCATGAAGCTCGAAAATCATTTTTGTGTGGCGCCTTATTAAATTTATCAGGAGGTATAATTTTGGTATGGTTTGAGTGGGAAGCTTGATCAAGGCATCAATTTCCCCATAGCCATTCACATGTGTGTGAGCGCATACCAACCATGAGTGTATGTTTTTCACCTTTTTGGACTTCTCACCGGGTGGACATCTTGAAGTTCTATCGCCTCAAAGTGAGTATGCATTTTTTAGACAAATAGTCTAGGTCTGATCCACATCACGATGAACAAGCCGTCAAAGCATGATCTAACTCTATTTTGTTTTTTCCTTTTCTCTCTTTTTTCTTTGACAGTGCATGCTTGTACTTTTTTGTTTCTCTTTATATCATTATCATGTTTTTTCTATTGTTCCTATGTTGGTTTTCCTTGGAATCTTGATCCTAGGGGCGTGATCACCCCTCTTGATTGTTGTTGTCCCCTTACTGGAATTGGTATAATTGGACCCCTCTTGATGTATGTTTGTCTACTTTAGTCTAAGTTTGAAGCAAGTTCATCCTCTCACTAAAATGGGGGATAAATGGAGTCACTAAAAAAGTATCCCTTCTTTTCCTATCTTATTTTGGCCCTCCTTATGAGTTAGGCTTAATGTTGCCTTGATTTGGTGTTGTAATGTGGTTGACACATTAACATTAGGTCTTAGGCCTTTGTGAACAAATGGATTTAAATGGTACCTTGCCAAAGTGTTGTGAAGTTTTGTAACACAATTTCATACATTTCTAAGGTTTTATTAATTAACTAAACCTAATAAGCCTCTTTTTAATCAAGATAAACAATAATCTTGCCTTATTTGAAGTGTTGTAAAGTGTTGTAACACACTTTCACACTTCTCTAGGCTTGTCATTAATAAGTTGGATTTCTTATGCTTTAGTTGGCCTTATTTTGCATCTACAAGCCTCATTTATTATATCTTTTTGAGGATAATCCTGACACTAATCATTAGCCAATCATAATTCAAGATTTTTTGGCTTGTGTGGCCCAAATTTAGTGATTTGGGACTCATTTTCCTCCTTGGGTGGATGGGTCTAACCTAGGTCTTTTGGTCATGAACCAAAATTTACACATTTCTAACGAATTTTGATTTTTGGTCCCATACATTATGTCAGATGGGACTCATTCATCATCTTGGGAAAATGAGCCCCGTGTGGCCAAAAATTAAAGTAAATTCAAATTTTTTTACAAGATTTTATTCACCTTCTAATGTTGTAATTCTGGGAATTCTTGCATAATTTAGTATAAATACAAGGTTCTTTCACTCATATTTTAACCTAGAAATCTAACAAGCTATCAAGTGTTCACAAGAGTATTCAAGAGCATATTTTTAAGCATTTTAGAGCAACATTCAAGCATCAATCATCATGTGAAATATTTCATGCATCATGTTGTCTTAGAGCTAATAATTGTGGTGTAGGATTTTGTGATTCAAGCAAGTGTTTCATTCAAAGATCTACCATCTTAAAGAAAGAATAAAAGTCTACATCCATTAGAGCCATTGCATACATATATGGAACACCTTATTGCAAGGGTTCGGTGAGTTACAACATTTTTATTTTTTCATTCATCATTCCCCATTCTTATTTGATTTCATTTCAAGGATTAATTTCCAAAAAAGGGTTTGACTAGGCTAAACCCCTATCCACTAACCCCACAACATTTTTCCCTCTCCTTTTTGTGTGATTTGTAGGTCTAGTTTACAAATTTCCTAACGAGCGAGATTGGAGAAAAATTTTCAAGAGCTCAAAAGTTGTCAAAGTTGTCATCAAGCCTTGGATAACATGGGAGAAGACGTACATGTTGTAAATTGGGGATTGAGATCTGGAAATCACTCAAGAAGGATAGAGAAGATAGAGAAGAGTAGGATTGGCTTTTGAAGTTGCAGAAAAGACCAACTAGACTGATTCACCACTTCTGGCGAATGAGTCCTAGTTCCAATAAGTTATCAAGATTTTGCATATTCAGATACCCTTTTGTTTGAAACCTGTTCTTGCACATTTTTCCAGAAACTGGATTGATTCATCTATCTTGGTGAATGAGTCCCAGTCAGCTTTAAAGTCAAATTTTCTAGTGTTTCAAAGCTGCAATTAGTCACTTTGAGATTCCTAAGTGCATACTATTCATCTTGATTCTTTTTTGTTCTATTTTATTAGGATTTATTGCTCATTTTATACATCATTACATTGAATTAGGGTTTTGCATTGCATATTTCATTTCATTATCATTTCCAAGTATAAACTTGTTGGTGAACACCTTATTAGATCATATTCAGCCCCTAAGATAACCCTATTGCAAGATCTCTTTCTCTTTTGCATTGAGATCTCTAGGGTTATTCTTTATTGGAATCTTTGAAAGTGGGTGTGATAGCACTTAATCCATCATTTAGTATGTTTGTTATTTTTCTTGCAACCTTCAATCCTAAGGAGAAACACAATTCCTAAACTAAGGGATTAACTATTTAAGATAAGGAATCTGCACTATCAAGAGATTGAAGACAATAAAATCCAATGAACAAGGCCATGAAAGCCTTCGACAGTTTGATCTCCATAGGACTCAAGAGGGTGTTCCTAATTATAGCCCTAAATGTATCATAAAATCATGCCAAGCAACAAATTACAGGCCTACAAAAGTGGATATTTCTCAAGTATATTAATGATGGGTATTGTATATTCTACAAGGTTCAAGTAGAATCCCATTTTCATTGAACATTGTTGAGAACACATAACTTAGATATCTTCATCTCAAATACATAGAGGGTTAATAGATGAAATTATCTCAAATTCAACCTCTATACTCTTTCAAATATCATGATGATACAGGGAATAGATATAACTTAAACATGAAATGAAAAGGAGAAAAGTAACAAAGATTTAATATGATTTAGATTGTTTCAAAAAATGATCTAGGTAATATTATAGATCAGTGCCTAATCTTAAGGAATGGCATCAAATCTAAGATCATTAATGCAAATTTAAACAACTTATTTCAAATTAGTGGCCTTTTAACAATTAATGCTTTACATTATTGTAACCTCTCATATTACTACATAATCATACTTAAAGATCCATTTCGTTCCCTCAAACCCATAGTAATTTGCATATGAAATTTAATTCTTAACTTGGAGAAACCCATGCAAAAATCAACCAACTACAAAGAGATTGCAGTGACAAATCAACATATCCTTGATATTTTTAATCCATTTATAATTTGAGAACACAAAATGGAGATAACTTCTACAGTATTTTCATTGATTTTCTCAAACTAATTGACATTGTCATAAAAGTCTATACATTCATTTATTATAAGTGAGACCCTAATTCCTAGCTAATCATTCTATATTTCATTCCCCTAAACCAAAAGTTCAAAACTTCATCAAAAGAGTAGAAGAAAGAAGATGTAGAAGAAGGAGAAACCCTAGAACTACATCTATAGTTGACACCTAGATCTATTCTTCTCCGTTGATCTGTAACTGGCTCCAACTCATGACGAATCTTCAATCTACTCCTTGGTCCATGCATCTTGCATTCACTTGCCCTCTAATAGAAAATATTTCTCATCATGATGAGCCATCACTCACATATGCCCTCCTATTTAAAAATATCCTCTACCATGAAGATTATTCATTCTTCTTCATTCTATAGTTCAAAAATATCTTTGCTTGCAAAAGATTTCACCTCCTCTTCCATTTCACCCTGCAGTGAAAAAATTATCTGCTCTCCTGTGAAAGCATTTTTTACTCTCTTTTGTTCCTTTTCACTTGAAAATAAGTTTATCAATGAAAAGCCCTTTCCCAGCAAAGAAGACTTTTTCTTATAAAGTGAATAATTAATTCAAATTACTAGGCTTTAAAACCATTTTCCTCGTGCAGTTATTTTATCTTTATAATTAAAATCTTTACCCTCCAGTAGTGAAGGCTTTCAAAAGTTTTATGCCCAGCTATTAAAATAATTTTCCCATGCCCCAATCTTTCATTTAATCCTCCATTGTAAAGACAAAATTAAAAGCATGCCTTTAATACATTGTATGGGCCCACCACAAACCTTCTACCAAAATCCACTCTCCCATTGCTTCCTATGACGACAACAAAAAATTGCTCGGGCTCACAAGCAAGCCTTCACATTTCACATTTTAATGTTTTGCACCCACCACAAGCAATTTCAGATTTTATTATTGGAAAAGTTTATTTTAAAGATTATATATTGGGAATTAAAAATTTTTGCCCTTTCCTTTATCTTTCCTCGAGCCCATCTTCGCCACATGGCTCAAGCCCTCTGACTTGCTACACTTCCACTGACATCATCCTTCACCCCTTGGGCTTGCGAGAGAGGGTGGATATTCTACCACATTGCCATTGTGCTTTCTGACCGTTGATCGGTCCCTGCTTTACCCTAATTCCTTCGATCTGCAAGTTCTTTCATCATGGAAGCTAAAGGAAATGTTTGTAGTAGTCAATACGTGATTCCATGCTCTTTGCATCAAAGCCCTGGTGAAATAGAATTACCTTAAACAATTTTGATACATAATATTTGTTATTTTTGGATTTTTGATTCTATCATTTATTATTGATTTAATTTTTTGTCTTCGTTCTGTTTATTTCTTCTTTAATTTTTGTATGTTTTTATAATTTTTGGTTTTCATTATTTGGCTTCTCTGTTTTATTCCATCTTTGTACTCCTATTTTCTCCTTACTATTATATCTTTTTATTTTGATCTTTGCTTCTTATTCCCTTTGTGCTCTTGATATTAATATTCTATTAAATATATTATTCTCTCTTTTTTTTTTTTGTGTTTAAATATATATTAAATATAACATTAATATAGTATTAAATATAAGATTATATAAAACATTAATATAATATTATGAATATAATATTTATTTTGCTTTTGTTGTTTATCTCTCTATTTTTATTGCGTGTCTTTGGTTTTTGGTCTTTATATGTGGTCTCATAAAACCACATAAACTTTGTGTTTTAACTGCTTCGACTTTTTAATAGTGTTTGAACTTTTTTATAGTATTGTTATATTACCTTTTTATATTAATATTATATTTTTATTTTAATATTACATATTAATTTTTATGTTGTATTTTTCATATTTTTTTTTCATGTCTTATTTCTCTATTTGATTTTTCTTTATGTTGATGTCATCTTCCCTTAGTTCTTAGTTTTTTAATTCTTTTTTGCTCTTTCTTTGTTAAAAAATTTGTTCTTATTTTTTCTCTCTTATTCTCTTCCTCTCTATTTTTTCATTTTACTTTTCTTGAATTTTCTTTCTTTTCTTGGTTTTTGTGCTCTATTCTCTCCTCAACTTTTCACCTCTCTTCCTTTTAAGCAAATTGGGTCTGCATCTAACCATTTCTCATCTCCTTTTCTCTTTATTGTCTTGATGATGGATCACTGAGTGTGATCCAAAAATTTCTTGATGAAAAAACTCACACACAATAAAAAATATAGAAATAACAAATCTTAAGCATTATGGATTGTGGAAATCTCATAGCATTAATTTTGATACATTTTGATTGTTGGTGCACACTACTGATAAATGGTGATACACTAGGTCTTTTTTCACAGTGTAGGGGCATTTTACTGGCTACAGACACCCATAAAATGGCCAGAACAACAATGAAAGTGTTCCCAACACATTTCAATAAGTCTACGCATCATTTGGAAGGTGAAAAACACCATTTGCAACACATATACAACTTCAAAAAAACTGCCCCAATGCCAAAAACGTGATTACAATATGAAATTAGCTTTTTCCACAAATTAAAATCTTTGCCTCATAATGAAAAATGTATTTAAAACACATGGAAATAAGAAAAAAGGATTTCCAAACCAAGCTATCCCCGAAATACTGCCTCTTAGCATTCTCCTCACTTTCCCAGAAGAAAATTCTACCATCAACACTCACAACCACAGGCTAGCGGGGAAATCAAAACAAAACATTTAAAATGTTATGCAAACACTGCAATAAAGGTTTGCAATGTATCTTAAAAAAAATGGAATATATAAATCTATAAGAAATCATGAAAATCAATAAGCCGAAACTAATCACAAAATGAAGTAAAAAACATTAGGAATGATTACAAAGTTTATAGGTTTAGGATGCACTTGTAAAGAATGGCAAGTGTCCTAGTAAACCTAAGTTATTAAAAGGTAATTTCAACTTAGAGTGTAGTGGTGTTAAAGTAACTCGCTTGATGAGGGAGATGTGGTACCTAACTCCCATCAATCAAGGAGTGATGACACACACTTGCCTCATATTCCTAATTAACTTAAGTAAATAATACTATTTACCTAGTAAGCTTAACTAAGGTGTGATATTAATAATTACACCAATACCCCCCCTTAAGTACAACTTAGGTCAGCACAAAAAATAATTGAAATTTGAGTCCCAACAATAAGGCCTGATAAAGTACTCATTTACAATGCAAACTCTCAAATAAAGTGGAGAAATATAGAAAACCCAATGGAAAAAGAAACTATCCTCCAAAAAGATAGTACTAACAAACATTTTTACAAAACAAGAGAATACAATAGATCTTGCAATAAATCAGAGAACATGTCCTTTTGATTTCTCTTTTTCCTTTTTAGTGTTTGTACTTTCCTCAATGATTTGAGTAAGATCATTTATTTTTTTCCTCATATATTCAAGTTCATTATGCCCCAATTTATTACAAAAGGAACATTTGACATATTTCTTAATATTTTCCTCCTTTTGTGATTTCCCCCCTTGTATTTCTTTATCTTTTTTTTCTTCATTTTTGTTTGTCATTCCATCAGATTTTACACTTTCTGCTACTAAAGCATGTGGCTTGTAGGATACTATGGCCCCTATCTAAATGAGTTTATCTTGTTCTCTATCCAAATCAGCAATAAATTCATCTATGTTTGGCATAGACCAATTAGAACCCAAAGCCCTTTTTGTAGGGTACGATTTTGACACAAAAATAAAATAAGATCCCAACTTGGAAAGAGTTGACAAGATGAGTTGATTATCTTTCCTATCAATTCCACATTCCTTAAGTTGTTGGAGAAGTGAATTAAATTTGGTGAAATAGTATTGTAATGTTGGATAATTACTTGGACTTAAGATGATTAATTTATTTTCTAACTCATGGCCTAAGTTAATATCATCAACATTCCCAAATAACTTTTCAAGAGTTGACCATACTTCATGTGGGGTTTTCAATGCCTCCACATGAAATAGAAGTTTTTCTGAAAGACATAAACACAAGAATCCAAAGGCTTGGTAACACTTATTGAACCAATTTTCCTTGTCCTTGGCAACATTTGGTTCCTCTTCAGTACCCATTGTGACTCTATACAAACCTTTGTTATTGAGTGTAAGTTGTACATGCAACTTCCACTCATGGTAGTTAAAAGGTGTAAGAGGGTTAATCACTCGATTGGGATCCATGCTTTATTAGGTTTACAAATTTTAGGAATTTGAGAAAATAATTTTTTGAGACAATCTAGTCACAACTCTCTCTAATACAACCCCCTTTTTAATATTTTTTATTTTCTCCCTATTTGGCACTTTATTTTAGTGCATGTATTATATACAAGAATGAAGATGAAAAAGGAAATTTATATTAGTGTGAAATTGTCATCATTGAATAAAATTTGAAAAATAAGCACTTTAGGAAAGTACTTTTAAATTTTCATTCTATTGCAAATTTACACCAATAACAATTTGCATTTACAAAGTTAGAAAAATAAAATATTTTTTAAAGAAGTTTGAGAGAGAACTATAGAGGAAAATTAAGCCCTCACGGGCTAGGAAAAAATTAGGGGCTGAAACCCCATGTGACTAGGAATAAAGGCTACCCTCTGCCCATCCAAACTTGTAGCTCACATTGCAAATTTTGGAGGAGAAGGAATAACACGTAAGATATTTTTGAGAATCAGGGATAAGACACCCAAACTCAACACCTCCTCTATCTTGCACAACAACTTTATGCCCCAAACAAAGATCTCAAAATACCCAAACTCCAATAGCACCTACCAATAGATAGATCACAACCATCTAGATTGAAAATTGAGCATTTAGGGTAAATCATGGACTGTAGACAACAAATTGCACCTCCATAGGATGAAATCATGCCTCTCTTCAATGATGCAAGACTTCTAGAGTCTGTAAAAGGGCATCAATGGATGAATACTGCCACCCCTCCAGGAAAATGTGGGTGAATGTGGACTAATAAAGTCAACATGAGCCTCTCTCAGAGGTAAAAAAAATGCCCTTGTTACTCCTCATGGGCAGCTTGTAGAGACCAAAAAATGCCTCGACTCACCAAATCACCTATGGGAGAGGCTGATGTGTGCCCTAGGAATGTTGGAGATATGTGCTTTCATAAATGTTGATGGGCCACAATTCTTGCAAATATCTCCTTCCATTGGATGAATTCATGACTCCAAAGGGAATAATCAACCAAAAAAGACTTCAACTTGAATCACCAAAGCTCATAGTGGATCTGATACCACATAATAAATTATGCAAATCAATAAGATGAAACTATTCACAAAATGAAGTAAATAACATTAGGAATGATTACAAAATTTATAGGTTTAGGATGCACTTGTCAAGAATACCAAGAGTCCTAATAAACCCGGGTTATCAAAATATTAACTCAACTTAGAGGTGTAGTGGTGTAAAAGAAACTCACTTGATGAGGGAGATGTGGTACCTAACTCCCATCAATCAATGAGTGATGACACACACTTGCCTAATATTCCTAAGTAACTTAAGTAAATAATACTATTTACCTAAGTAAGCTTAACTAAGGTATTATATTAATAATTACACAAATGAAATCTGCACCCAAAGCCTCTAGCTTCATTCCTCGCTTCCCCGTATGTTTCCTATTCCATGAGGAAAAGCTTCCACGGGCTGGTGGGGAAGCACATAGGAAAAATGATTTTATAAAGTTGAACTTTATAAAACTCAAATAATATTTAATTTTCCCAAATTCCTCTCTTTCTCATGTGTAATCTAACTTTCATAATATTTAAAACACATAAATGTTTTAAATATATTACATCAAAACATTAGAGAATAGGGAACATTTTAATTTCAACTGCCACCTAAATAGGGAAAATTCACTGTCGGAAAACCGAGACACTTGAAGCCATGAAAATTTGTGTAGGGACATATTTAATAATTTTGAGACAAACCCATTTCCTCAAAAATTGCATTGCCAAAAGATTTCTAGGACCTCGTTTGTAAAATAGCTTGTCAGATGCCTTTGTCGCGACTAAAATACATTAAGATAATGCATCATATGACCTTCATTTTTTATGAAAATGGAGCTAGAGATGTTTTTGCACCAAAACAAGAAACATGACGCTTTTAGAATCAAAAAGTTTGAAATTTTTTTGGAAAACCAATTTTGACCCAGTTGTAGTCAGAAGACAATTAAATGATCCATCAAAACTCATCTTAGGAGCCTAGAACTGAGCAGGCATGTAGACATTTGAACCAAAAATCCAATGCAACAAATGACTTGGTAAAATTCATTCTAAGGTGTAAAATATTAATATCTAAAGTGGTTTAGTCAGACTTTTTTGCAACTGTACCTATCCAAAACCAATTAGGGCTCACCAAGTCACTATCTTGAAAAAAAAACAAATCTTCTCTTAGGAAATTGCCACTAGAATCACTAAATCATTTAGGTCCATTGAGTATCTATGCAAGAGGTTTTTCCTTCAATCCACATTTTTCACCATATATTAAGGGTCAAACTTGACCTTGAAACATTCTGAAAATGCAGATGCAAAAATAGAACAAACTACATTTGCTTTTGACCTAGTAAAAATATCAAATCTGATCACAAGACTCTGAAATTAGACAAGGGAGCATATGAGTGTGAAGGAAATGTAGGGAACCAATCCTTTTATGATGAAGATCACCTAGTTGTGAAATACCAAATAAAATAGGAGGCCACTTCACAAGACTAAGAGTTTGTAAACAACAAAATAGTCTTAGATCCCTCTAGCTTTGCTTTCCAAAACCTTGTCAAAACTCATCATGGGAAGCTGAAAAGTGACATGCATGTTCACATATGTCAAATGAATATGCTTACCAATGTATTTGGCGTGAAAGCAAATGGGCTCTGAATTATGACCCTCCAAATTAGGTCATTGGGGCATATTTTTCAGGGGCACTTCTAAGTGTGTAAATCAATTTTTTTTTATCATGGGAAGTTCAAATTTGTAAAATTTGAAAGTGCCATCAATGGCTCTTTCTGGGGATGTCTATTCCTTAGTGAATAGAGCGAGAATTCATAATCTTCTGGAAGAGTAGACCAAGTGCCAGAACCATTGGGTGACAAAGTCTTTTATTTTCAACTTTTTAACCTCATTTAGTGGCCCCAAGCCACAAAATGGAAAAGGGAAGACAATTCTTACCTCTTTCAAACACCAATTTGTTAAAAACTTGACCTCTCTTAATCCATACTTTCCTTTATCACACCATAGCAACATATGTGACTCCATTTTTGCAAAAGCAAGTGTCAGGATTCCTTTGAATAAGTAAGAACTTGCTCCTTTTTAACTTTACTATCACATGGAATCCAAATCATATAGGCCACATCACTACCACCCATTTCATTCTCTTATTTTATGGCAAGTGAAAAAATGTGAGGATAGTGATCAAGACTATCTGAAAACATAGTCTTATCACATTTACCAATTCTTTCACAATGATTAGGCTCAGAAAAGATATCATGCCTCAAAACTAGTGTTCAATCCTCTTTCATGGTAAACAAAAGATGCTCACACATTTGTATCTCCCTCAATTGAATTACATCACAGGTGATTTTTTCATCATCCCAACAACACCGCCCCATCACATTACCATATGCCTCAAGGTTCTGAACATAAGAATTATCAACATCTATAAGTCCATCTTCATTCAAATAATGGTATTCAAAGGAAAAGTCACCATCCCAAATAATGTTTCCTACTTCAAGCTCATAGATAAGACTGTTAGCATTAATAATGTTATCACACACAAAAGTTTCAAGAGAAGGTTCAAATGACTTAGAAATTACTTCTACAACAAATTCCTCATAATGACTATTTAAAACACATTCACTACTGCAAGAAGTATCATATTCAACACCACCTCCTACTGCATCAACATGAAAAACTGAAGCACACTGCTCATGAGGAAAACTATGAGTTGTAGATCCAAAAATAGGTCCTCGTATGCATCGACGTGAATAACATGATCACATTCTTCAAGTGTAAACACATCACAAAAACTATCATTAGTTGTACCAATGTTTATCTCTACACTTTCACTTTCGTGTACAACTATATCAATGCTATTATCATGCATACACTTAGTGATAACTTCAAAGCCAACAAAAGAAGTAGAATAAGGTAAACCATAAAAAAATAGGAGTTCCTTGTTCACCATTTACATCACCAACACAGACATGCTCTACAAAATCAACTACTTGAATTGATTCATTCAACAAATCTATTGCATGCATACCCA
Organism: Sequoia sempervirens; assembly: GCA_007258455.2. Classification (NCBI taxonomy): domain Eukaryota; kingdom Viridiplantae; phylum Streptophyta; class Pinopsida; order Cupressales; family Cupressaceae; genus Sequoia; species Sequoia sempervirens. The sequence goes on along the minus strand of VDFB02281492.1, from coordinate 347,459,024 downwards.
AGGGTTTTCTTTGTCCATGTTATTTCAATAATCAACAAGGCCGCGTTTCTCATTGTCAAATTGAAAACCATAATTTGTTTCTTCATTGCAACTGCTTGTAGATGATGTCTCCAACTGAAAAATCATTCCACACTTCATCATTTGCAGTTGATACACAGATGCTCTCAAAATCATTCTTCATCTACAGGATCCTTTGTCTCATCATGAAAGCTTTCATCAATGCTACATTCAATACTTGTATGATTAGTATGACCAAGTGTATCATAATACTGTTGATTATACATCTCCTCTTCAAAAAGTATATTTAATTCAAATCCATCATCATGCAATAGTGAGGCTTCAGAAATGTTATCATCATTTTTCTTGTTGAAATACTCTTCACTCAAGGAGATTAATTCTACCTCCTCCTCTTGAACGAAGTCACAGTCACTAGGGTTGCATATAGAGTTGAAATCATCTTGATCAACTAGACAAGAATGCTTTTCAACTAGTTGCAAAATTCCATCTACAACACCATTGTTCTCATTATGAAGACATGAAACTTTAGAATTAGCATGATATTGAACTTTATATTCAAATTCCATAGAAGATTAAATAATTTCATTATCATCTACATCATTGCATCCTTCATCTAATACAAGAAATATTCTCTCTATTTTTGTATTTTCAAAGCAAATAGAAGAAACCTCACACATTTCATTCACTTCATCATGATCATTATTATGGTTGCAATCTTCATCTAGATAGATTTTATCCATAGGTTGTTCATAAACAACATGCTCATCACCACAAGATGATGCATTATCCTTGTCTTTTTCTATACCATCTAAATCTATGTGATTAAGTCCAGAAAAGGTACCATCACATAATCCATCCAATATAGGACTTCCATATTTCTCTAACATTTCTACAATCATTAAAAGCCAATGATATAAAAATTTAAGGCTAGGGAGCTTCAAGTGAGCTAGCATAGTACTCAAACCTAGCTCACAATTCTCACAAAATAAATCAATGCAAAATGAGCCATCAGGTCTATTTAATGTTGGTATAGAAAAAAAAAATTCATGAATCTATCATGAAAATCATAGGAGGATTCACCCTCAAATATTTTTACATAATACAATGTATCAATAGGTGACATAAGTTCAACCTCATTTTTAGATTTCTCTTCATATTCTTCTTGGGTATGCAGATTTATTTTTTCAGACAAGCAATCATCATTCAATTCACCAAACTCCTTCATGAACAACTTTTCTCAAGCTCTTGCCATGAACATATGGAATGCATGGGTAGACTACAAAATCAATATTCAGTAGTATCTTCTAAAGTTCTTACAAAAAAATCCATGACAACATCTTCCTCTACCATTTGACAGTCTTCCATCACATCAAGAAAACACTATATGTGTCTCGATGTCGACTCTTCAAAACCATCTCTAAAATTAGGAAAATACTAATTAATTCTTCTTGGAATAGAATTTGGGTAACCTTGGATTTTATTAAAATCTAAAGGGTCGTATCTTTCATTAGTGAACATTTTCCTTTGAGGACATGACTGTGTTCTAGGTATGATATTACAACTTGTAGAGGGAGAGCTAGGACAACAATACATATTTGCAAATAAAATTTATTCCCTTTTCAACTAGTTTCTTCTCAATATCCTTTTCAAAATATCTTACTTTCTCATTTCCTTTTCTACTAGTATCTTAAAATACTAGATAAAGGATAGTATCAACTAGAATTTTTGTTGAAAACCTTCATATAGGAATATTACAGTAGAAAAATATCTAAGAACTGTTGTAACCAACTCTTTTGATGGTGTAGAAAATTATATAGAGTCACCATCTCTTTGAAAGAGGAAAATATCTTAAAGCAAAAGAGATCTTCTTTCGAGATCTATGTATTTCTGAGTTCTCTCCACTAGCAAAGTACCAGACTTCAAGAATATACTAGAAATGTTGCAGCAATCTCCTTCAAGTATGCAGGTCCTTGGATCATTCTGGCCCAATACTACAATTCAACAAACTGTTTGACTCTTTGACAAGACAGTCTGCATCTAAATTCCAAATTTCTCCCCAATAGAGTCACCAATCTATTCATTATTTTCTTGCAATCTTCAATCCTAAGGAGAAACACAATACCTAAACTAGGGGATTAAGTGTTTAGGAAAAGGAATATGCACTATCAAAAGATTGAAGACAATAAAAGCCAACGAACAAGGCCATGAAAGCCTTTTGCACTTTGAGCTCAATAGGACTTAGGAGGGTGTTCCTAATTGTAGGCCTGAATGTATGATAAACTCATGCCAAGCAATAAATTATAGGCCTACAAAAGTGGATAGTTCTTAGGTATATGAATGATGGGTATTGTATATTCTACCAATTTCAAGAAAAATCCCATTTTCATTGAACATTGTTGAGCAAACATAATTTAGATATCTTCATCTTAAACACATAGAGGGTTAATAGATGAAATTCTCTCAAATTTAGCCTCTATACTCTTTCAAATATCATGAAGATACATGGAAAAAATTATATAAATTAAACATGAAAGAAAAAGGACCAAAGCAATACAGATTTAATATGATTTGCATTGTTTCTAAAAATGATCTGGGTAATATCACAGATTAGTGCCTAATCCTAATGCATGGAGTCAAATTTGGGATCATGAATGCAAATTTAAACAACTTATTTCAAATTAGTGGCCCTTTAAAAATTAATGCTTTACATTAATGTAACCTCTCATATTACTACATAATCATACTTAAAGATCCACTTTTTTCCCTCACTACAGTAATTTGTATACAAAATTTAATTCTTAACTTGAAAAAAACCATACAAATATCATAGAACTACAAATAGATTGCAATGAAAAATAAACATATCCTTGATATATTTAATCCCTATATAATTTGAGAACAAAAAATGGAGATAACTTCTACAATATTTTCATTGATTTGATGAAACTAATTGACACTATTAGAAAATTTTTTACATTCATTTATTGTAAGTAAAACCCCAATTCCTAGCTAAGCATTCTATATTTTCTCCCCCTAAACCAAAATTTTAGAACCAGTCCAAAAGAGAAGAAGAAAGAAAATATAGAAGGAGAAACCCTAAAACTACATCGATAGTTGACACCTAGATCCATTCTTCTTCGTTGATCTGTAACTGCCTTCATCTCATGAAGAATCTTCAATCTGCTCCTTAGTTCATGCATCTTGCATTCACTTTCCCTCTAACAAAAAATATCCCTTATCACGATGAGTCATCTCTCACATATGCCCTAATGTTTGAAAATATCCTCTATTGTGAAGAGTCATCATTCTTCTTCATTTTGTAGTTGAAAATAATCTTTTCTTGCAAAATATTTCATCACCTCCTCCATTTTACCCTGTAGTGAAAAAATTATCTACTCTCCTATGAAATTATTTTTTGCTCTATTTTGTTCCTTTGTAGCTGAAAATAAGTTTATCAATGTAAATCCCTTTCCCAACACAGAAGACTTTTTCTTATAAAGTATATAATTAATTCACATTACCAAGCTTTAAAACTATTTTTCCCATGCACTTATTTTATGTTTATAATTAAAATATTTACCCTTGAGCAGTGAAGGCTTTCAAAAAAATGATGTTGGGCTATTAAAATCATTTGCCCATGCCCCAATCTTTCATTTAATCATCCACTGTAGAGAAAAAATTAAAAGCATGCCCTTAATACTTGGTATGGGCCCACCACAAACCTTCTACCAATCCCCACTCTCTCGTTGCTTCCTATGATGGCAGCAAAAAGTTTCTCGGGCTCACGAGCAAGCCTTCACATTTCACATGTTAATATTTTGCGCCCACCACAAGCAATTTTAGATTTTATTATTGGCAAAGTTTATTTTAAAGATTATATATTGGACCTTAAAACTTTTTTCCCTTGCTATTTACATTTCCTCATGCCCATCTTGGCCATATAGCTCAATCCTGTTGATGTGCTACACTTCCATTGACATCATCCTTCACCCCGCGAGCTTGCGTGCAAGGGTGGAGATTCTACAACATCACCATTGTGCTTCCTAACTATTGATTGGTCCCTACTTTACCCTAGTCCCTCTGATCTACAAATTCTTTGATCATGGTAGCCAAAGGAAATGTTTGCAATAGTCAATACATGACTCCATCCTCTTTGCATCAAAGCCCTGGTGAAATAGAATTTCATCAAACAATTTTGATACATTGTAACTACTAGCACACTTCTTAGAAATGGTCATACATTGGGTCGTTTTTCACAAGTGCAAGGGAATTTTAATGGTTGCACGCACCCGAAAAATGGCTAGAATAGTAATGAAAGTGTTTCCAACACATGTGGATAAGTCTAGGCATCATTTGGAAGGTGACAAACACCATTTTCAACACATAGATAGCTTCAAAAAGTTGCCCCAAAGCCAAAAACGTGATTTCCATCTAAAAATCAGCTCTTTCCAAAAATAAAAATCTCTACCTCATAATGAAAAATGTGTTTAAAAAAAATGGAAACAACAAAAAAGGATTTCCCAACCAAGCTATCCCGCAAATATTGCCTCTCAACATTCTCCTCGCTTGCTCGGAAGAAAATTCTGCCGTCGACACTCACAGTCATGGGCTAGCAAGGAAAGCAAAACAAAACATTTAAAATGTTATCCAAAGGATGCAATAAATGTTTGCAATGGATTTTAAATTTTTTGGAATATTTAAATCCCCACCCAAAGCCTCCAGCTTCCTTCCCCACTTCCCCGTAAGTTTCCTGTCTTGTGAGCAAAATCTTCCATAGGCTAGTGGGGAAGCACTCAAGAAAAATGATTTTATAAAGTTGAACTTTATAAAACTCAAATAATATTTAATTTTCCATAATTCCTACCTTTTCGCATAAAATCTCACTTTCATAATATTTAAAACACATAAAATGTTTTAAATATATTACATCAAAACATTAGAGAATAGGGAAAATTTTAATTTCGGCTACCACCCAAATAGGGAAAATTCACTACAGGAAAAATGGGAAACTTGGAGCCATGAAAATTTTCATAGGGACATATTTGATTATTTAGAGAAAAATCCATTTCCTTAAAAATTGCATCTCCAAAAGATTTCTAGGACCTCCTTTGTAAACTAGCCCATCGAATGCCTTTTCCATGGCTAAAATGTATTAAAATAATGCATTAGATGACCCCCTTTTTTGATGCAAATGGAGTTGGAGATGTACTAGACCAAAATGAGAAATGGGTCTCCTTTATAATTTCAAAGTTTGAAACTTTTTTCGAACACCAATTTTTACATGGTTGTAGTCACAAGACAATTAAATGACCCATCAAAACTCATCCTGGGATCCTGAAACTAACAAAATCATATAGAAATTTGACCCAAAAATAAATTGCAACAAATGGCTTTGTAAAATTCATCCTGAGGTGTAAAATATTAATATCTAAAGTGTCATAGTCAAACTTTTTTCCAATTGCACCTATCCAAGGCCAATTAGGGCTCACAAAGTCGCCATCCTGAAAAAATACCAAATCTTCTCTTGGGAAACTGCCACTAGAAACACTAAATCATTTAGGCCCATAGAGTATGTGTGCAAGAGGGATTTCCTTGAATCCACATTTTCACCAGATATTAAGAGTCAAACTTGACCTCCTTGAAACATTCTAAAAATGCAGATGTTTAAATAGAACAAACTACATTTGCTTTTGACCTAATAAAAATATCAAATTTGATAATAAGATTTTGAAACCAGACCAGGGAGAATATAAGTGGGAGAGGAATGTAGGGAACCAATCCTTTTATCATGACGATCACCTAGCTATGAAATATGAACTCATATAGGAGGTCACTTCACAAGACTAAGAGTTTGCAAACAACAAAATAATCTCGGAACCCTTCAGGTTTGCTTTTCAAAACCCTGTCAAAACTCATCATGAGAAGCTAAAAAATGACATGCATGTTCATATATTTCAATTGAATATTCTTATCAAAGGATTTGGCATGAAAGCAAATGGGTTTTGAATTATGATCCTTCAAAGTAGGTCACTAGGGTGGATTTTTCAGGGGCACTTCTAAGTGTGGAAAGCAAATTTTTTTATCATGGGCACTTCAAATTTGCAAAATTTGAAAGTTCCATCACAATTCACATTCATCCCCATTTTCCCTTGGTTTCTTTTCGGTGAACCTGCATTTAGAACATTTCATAATTCTAATTTGGAGTGCATTTTCATCTTGCATTTGGATTGCTTAACATTGCATTTGGATTTACATTGGTTAATTTACATTCTAGGGTTTCAAATTTTGCATTAGTGAAAGCTCATATAGAGTGAATTTTTGCATATAATTTCATTGAAAATCTACATTTTCATCTTAGATATAGATCATGAAACATAAAAGCCAGAAAATTCAATTTAAATTTTTTGAAAATTTTGAAAAAAATCATCACTAGGACTCATTTGTAACCTTGGGTGAATCAGTCCCTTTGCATATTCTGCACTACATTTTCTGGCATTCAAAGTTCAGTTTCTATTTGTTGTTATTGTCTTTCTATTTTAGTTTACATATTTTCCATTTCATCCAATTCATTGCATCTAGTTCAAATTACTAAACATCTTGTGCATTCCTTAAATTCAAAATTGTGTCTAAAACATTTCATTTCACGTTGTTACAAAGTTTAGAATACAAAATTTACATAATGGATATGTGCTTTAGTAAGATTTGGATGTCCTTAAAGTCCTTAGTGGATGTGTCAAGTTTCACTTTTGGAAATGACCCTAATGAAATTGAACTCACTCATGCTCACTCAACTCCTAATGCATGTCCTCCTCATGATGTTGACATCATTGGAGAAGATGATGACAACATGAATAAGTTCCTAAATGACTATTTTAACAAACTTGAAGCTAATGCATCCTTTTATCCATCCATGAAATAACCAAATCACCCTATGATACCAACTCTTGAGATGTTTGGTTACTTACATCCTAAAATAGAAGTTGAACCTAAGTTCCCTACAATAGGTGACCCTAGTTCCTCTAAACAAGCAAATACTCAACCATTTGATAATAAAAAAGTAACAAACACTCAAATCAGCCTAAAAGAGACATATGTAAAAGGATTCATGATCTTGAGTAAGCAAGGATGTGATACAAAAAGTGAACATAACATTCATCAAGTCTTAGAGAAAATCCCAACTAAGGAAGCCATATGGTACAAATGATTAAATCCCGCAAACGATCTATAAAAATGAAAGAGTCTAAAAAGTTAGAGAGAGATACACTGGTGACTCAGGAGAAACTTCTGCTTTCAAAAAAAAAAATCCAATTAGGTTGGCAGACTTATGGATCAAGCCAACATTTGGTGGAAGAGGAAGAAGGATGACTAGAACTCTAGAGGCCCACCATAATGGATTTTTTATTTGCATACTAAGACTAAATCTTTGAAAACCCTCACTTAAGCAACAAATTTTCAATTGTGGGTCGTAATCTAGCTAGGATACCATGTAATTTTTCATGCATCAACTAGAATACTTGAGTGATCTAACAGTGAGTTACATATTCCTTTGTAGTGGGAAAGGTGAATTATTCTTCAAAATAAACTTAAATTTCCAAAAAGTTTCAAATTCAAAAAAGCTACCAATCACACAACCGATGAAAGTAGGGTATTTCGACTTGATTCAAAGGGTCTCTTAATCTCAAGATTACAAGTGTGGTGCCAAGGTTTGCTAGCATAGGTAAGAAAAAAATAAAAGATCATAACCAACAATTAAACAACTACATGACTCCTATTACAATCCTTCTAAAGATGCCCTAACAAGTAGGTTGGCCATCATATACCATTACAATTCAAATAATTTGAAACTCATAGAAATTCCATTAAGAGTCCACCATCATTAAATTAACACAATAAGATTTCCTTAAGAAAAGATTTATAAAAAGGAAGAAAATATTTTATTGAGGATGATGTTATTTGCAAGAAAAGAAGAGCACCCGGAATAGCCATCTTGATGAATCACTCACTTATATTAGATTTAAATTATCTTAGAATTGAAGACACTCACAACATATCTTGTGATATAATATATTTCAGATTTTATATTCTTTCCTATAAAATATTTCTCACAAAGTGGGTTCTAGCATTATTTGGTATTGTTAGAAGGTTGCATTGTTGTCTCAATTTCACTGTCCAAGATAAAGAAAAATGAGTAGAATGGAAATTTTTTTTCCTACCAACCTCAATCTTTGCTTTGGTCAAGGTCATGCATGGAAGTTTTACTATGATAAAGTTGGGAAATATGAAATGAAAGAGTATGAAGCAACCGTTGTATGAAATCCAAGAGAATATGTATGGAATAATAAGTTGCACTTAGTCATTAATCCAAACACGCCAAGAAATAAGGAGAAAGAAATAAAGTTCTAAGTTATCAATCCAAATAATATATGATTAGAATCCAAATTTTTGAAACACTACCTAGGTCGCACCACCATAACTCAAATTGGAAAGCTTAGAACAACTAATAATTAAACTATTTAAAGAAGGTAACGACCTCTAAAACTTTGAAGGGTAAACTAAATAATAAGAGAAATTAAGAAATTTTCCAACAAAATTTCCAAAAGAAAAGAGTAAGATGACCAATTCAACACAAGAATGGCTTATCGAAAGAATTAAGAACATCTCAAGCACATACATTAATTGTCAGGGGAAAATTTATCATACATTTTGGCTTTCACTTCAAACTTTCAACAAGATTTGAAAGAAAGCTCAAAAGAACGGAACTTGGGTAATTAATTGCCTGAGCTAGAAATTGATGCAAAGCCCTCTCCCTTCAATTCGCAGCTCCAATCCATCCTCCAATTTACAAATTTATAGGTCCAACCTCTTCTAAATCCAACAATCTCAATAACGACACCAATTTCCCTAGCTTCCAAAACACCCAAGAAAATATTTCAAGAACCAGGACATTCACGGGAGAGGCAAATACAACAATTACTTTTCAAAAAGAATGTCGAAGCCCCCTTTATTTTTGTTTAGCAAGATATTCAATTTATTTACTATTTCACCCCAATCCATTGCTACATGCAACTTCTTTTCTTAAATTAAATTATTTGATTTCCCGACAATTTTTTCAACCACTATTCATTATATATTAATCATATAACTTTATTTAGTTATTCAGAAGAAATCCACTTTAGAATATTTAATTTATTAATTTAACTTTAAATTTTAAATTTTATTTTCATCCCATGTTAATCAATAAGTTTATTCTTATACTTCTCATTAAATCATAATTTAATTTATTTACACAAAATAAAAGCTTAATAGTATATATTTTATCGAAACCACCATTATAATAAAGCATTTATTTCAATTATTATGATGTCTTTTAAATTTCAATAACTTTATTTTAACATAATAGTTAATCAAGTATTAATTAACCCATTTTAAAACAAATGCACAACATACCTAAGCAGTACCAAATCTCACAGTGAAATAGAGGACAATACCAAGACAAAAGAGATGAACCAAATCACAACGACAACCAAGGTGAAACATGGAGGGGCACTACATCCTCCCCCCCTAAGATCTGACTTACTCCTGGAAGTCATGAGGTTAGAATAAAACATACAAAAATACTCACATCCAATTATCAAGCAACAAATATCAAACAAATACTTGACCGGTACAAGCAGAACTTCCAATGACATAGACTGACTTCATAACTGATAGGGTATTGACCCAGACACTTATCCTCATCAAGGATGATGGCTTAACGTGGGGGACCCAATGCTATCTCTCAATCAACAAATATCTTTGAATCAACAACCTCCATTTGGATTAAAGTACGCTCAAACCTGGCAATTGAGGTGGAGTCGATGCCTGGTACCTGCAACCTGTAACAAACCACATGCTCAAACATGTACATAGGAAAATAGTCAATCACACTGTGAAGGGAGAATCACAACATCATAGGGCACTCGCAAGCAAGTAATGTGACCCTGTTCCCCTTCACTAATACATTGACGCACAATAAACATATAACAAATCATGATGAGAACATACATCTAACAATCACATAATACCCATATCAATGATAACTCACATAAACAAATAAACTAATCCACTAAGCATGATATAAGCATAAACATCAGATATAAATGTGTCATCATAACTATGCATCAAAGTGTCATAACATCCAAGTATCAACAAACAAGTATCTTAATGTCTAAATACACTCCAAGTAACTGTCAGAATAGTAAGTAAACTAAGGGGCTCCTACCCTCAAAACTAGGCTTACTTTTGGAAGGCTACAAACAAGCATGGGTCACATGGGCCCTTATCACAAGGAGATACAATATTACCTTTAACTAGTTCCTCATCCTTAGAGAGAGGACACTCCTCAGGGTCCTTGTTGGAATTTACATTAGTTTTAGAGAAGAGGAGGATTGAGCTCGCAGAATCTCACTTTCCTCCCTAGATAATAAGAGTGTGTTTCACCCACACCCAAGTGGCCAATCGTTGATTGTGAAAGGTTTCTTATTCTTGGAAGTTGGCTTCGATTCTACAATTTTCTTGTCATTTTCTAACTTAAGATGAGTGAGGACTTGATCTAAAGTCTCATCATAAGGTTCCTTCACCTAATTATTTTGGGGGCTCCATTGTTCCTCATGATTACCTTCATGGGAACTCTGAGGAGCAATGTCTTGAAAATTAGCCCCATGGGCACAACCATGACCTCTACCACATCCCTGACCTCAACCTTGACCTCTAGGCATTATCCTACATAGACACCACCAAAGGACAACTTTCGAAGTGTAAGGCGAGGATGAAAAAGGAGAAAAAAGAAAAGTTCAAGAATCTAAGCATCACATTCACAAGGATATGGAAGGGTCCATAATGCATCCCCAGTAGGAAGAATATCAGTGCATTGCGCACTACATCAAGGGTTTTATCCTTTCCACCAGTTCTCTACACCATTGGACAAACACCTCCTAAGGATAAGTCTAAGTGAGGATGGCCAAAAAGGAAAAACATAACCTTAAGAATACACAAAACTAGATCAACATAATGGGCTCAATCAAACTAAAGTTCCCAGTGTATGAACCTAGGCTCTGATACCATGTGTAATGCCCCACTGTGAAACCCTAGAGGACAATACACTAACACCTAAAATGGAACATTTTTAGGGTATGTACAGGATCATCATGGAAAAAATAGGCCCTTAAGTGGCAAAAAATTTAGAAAAATCAGAGTTAGGAAACTTGATGTAAAAATTTGAATAAGTTATCTATATTATTTCAAAAATATGTAAAAATAGAATCTGTAGAAAATTGAATGTAGTTTCTAAACTACTAGGCTTATTTAAAAGAAAAAAAATCTATTTGGTGAAAATTTGAAATTTCAATGCAGTAATACTTAAATTTCAGGGAAAAAATAAGAAGTAGCTATCCTCCACCACCCTAACCACAATAAAATGATAATATTTTTTTATAATAATTTAGATATAAGTAGATGACTCATGTCCCGATGTGATGCATATTCTTTTGTAATTTTTTTCTAAATAAATAATTAATTATGAATTTTTTATTAAAATTTTTTAAAAATATAAAAAATCGTATGTATGACCACCTTAACTTGGTCAAAACTTCATGAAATTCATTTTTTTTAATCCTATAGTATACGAAGCATGGACTGTGACACATGTTTTAGACTCAAAGAATGTGATATTGTTTGAAAGCTATAGATGTTTTTCAATCAGCCTATTGATCAGGACTTTAGTCATAATTTAAATAGAAAATTAATAATAATTATTTATTAAATTCAAAGTAAATCATAATTTTTATTGGTGGAAAGTTGAGAATCTCCTTTAAAAACCCTTTTCGTTTCATCAATTTTGGGTAAAAAAAAGTCGTCAGCCACATACCCTACACATACCCATCATATTGCCACTTTTTGACCTATCATGATCCTACACATACCCTTTTTTTTTAAAAGTACAATGTTGGCATGATTATAAATGAAACATTAACTAGTTTTCTATTCTAGGTCCTCTAAGGTCTGCGACTACCCTACTAAATTCCCATTAACTGAATTAGCAAGTAAAGATAAATCGTTACATTCAATTAACTCTAAAAACAATATGAATTCCATTTCATCCACACATTTTGAAATCAACTAATATGAAATCATCATTGTATACTAACAATATAACATCAATATTCATTAAATTGGGAATAATATCAATTGCATTCATCATTACGAGAGAGAGAGAGAGAGAGAGAGAGAGAGAGAGAGAGAGAGTTTACAACAATTAGAATGATACATCATTACATTATTACATCTTCAAGCACAATGTCTCCTCACAAATAGGGGAGAATGCATTACAAGAATATTACATATTACAATAGATTATGATACAATACATGAAAGATAATCCACATGAACTAATACAGGTGTGGAAGTCTTCAAATCTAGAAGAATCACCATGAAGAAAAACCATATGAGGGAACCCAATGGAGCTCAAGGAACATTCCAACCAACCATGTGGAACACTAATGTCCACCCCCATGCTAGGAGATAGTATTAAGGTTCCACCACAAACAGTTAAGGGATGAAAGACAACACAAAGACCAACATGACTCCAATGAACAAGTATAGTACAATAGCACATGATAGTAACACCACTTCTAGAGGCACACAACATCAAAGGGAGACATGAAGCAAGGGAATATTAGGTTGTCGTAGGAGGAGTGTCATTACATAGTTTTCCATGGGTTACTTAGGTAGATTTTCCTAGGACTCGACCCCCATCTTGGGCTATCTTGGTAGCCTCTACCGATCTTCATCCCCTCATGGAAACCTATGTGGAATCAACATACCTCTCGTGAGGATGATGTAGTTGATCTTTCCATTCTAGGCCTTCTCTACTCATCTCAAGACTAAACGAGCACTTGAGTCATGAGTGATACATTCACTTATCCTGATTAGTGTGGTTACTACCCAAACCCCTAATTCACTTTAGGTTATCACTTAATTAATAAACTCCCACATAGGTTACCTAGGTGCCACTTTGTGTGTTGACCCTCATTGAGAGCCATTGCCTTACTAGCAACTAGGAGACTCAACGAGATCAATAGGGCAACACCAACTTGTGCAAATCATAAAAAAATAATAAATATGCACAACAAGACAAGGCATAAACCATCCAACACTTAAGTCCCGACTATAGTGGATAACATATTGTGCAAGGCTAATGATCCTCGTATACTCAATCAAAACATAAACAACCATCTTGAAAGAATTAATCATAGAATCCATCATGCAAAAAAACTCCCCCTAGCCTCTAGAAGTATAACTAACCATTTGCACAAATGACTCCCACTTTTAAGCAATTATCCAAAGTCACTTTAATTTCACTAATCAAACACATATTCAATACAAACATCAGGTAAACATTACGACCATGAAATCAACATGTATTAACTAGACACCCATTAAATGATTATGAAGTAAATCAGCATTAACTAGGTCATCTAATTCATACATTAAGATAAATCCTTCATTTATCCACATAATTCAATTATTCATAAAGTAAAATTCTCTTATTTAAATTCCTAAAACATACTTCAATCTAAATAAAACTAAGTCATCTAACACTAAATTAGAATTATTTAAGTTAAATAACCTATCTATTTAAAACAATTTACTTTAACTACATACACAATTAAATAATCATTTGATAATACTTATCCAATTAGAGTAATCTTTTATTTTATAACATTTCTTATTTCTTCATAAAAGAGAAATCACTCCTCAATATTAACTAGAAAATAATATATATAATAGACATGAGAAAATCTCTAAGTTTTTGAATTTCTAAAAGCTCATTCTTGAATCCCACCAACCATGATCTCTTACTACGTATATATTCATGTCTCTAAAAGATTGTTAGCATGTACCGACTTCTAGAATATTATTAGTTAATTCAAGGGATATTAGAAACTACTCAATCTTTGTTACAATAGTTAAGTTTAACCCTATTGTGAATCCAAATAAATCATAAGGTATCCAAAGAGACTAATACATCATTTCGTGAAAATTTAGAGAACACATATTGCCAACATGTCAAACATGGTCCCTAAGGTCATCAATAATGATTTTTACATCATTTATTTATTCAGAAGATAGGTCCTTAACTAACGATTATTAGCACAAGTACTTTCATTGGGTTCCAAACATAATACACAATTATTCATTGCTCCTTACTGAAATTGAGGTTGTTAAGGATAAAGGGCCAGAAAATGCAATTGGGGTTAGCTCAAAAGTATACACTAATGTTGCATACTCATTTAACAATGATGATAAAGATGAGGAAGTGAAACAAAAACTCAAGGATGAGGTAAATGGAGGAGAATCGGGCATCTCCAAGGAAACCCTATGATCTGATAATCATAAGATAACTAAAGAAGAGCAGCGTTATCAATGCCAAGTAGAACTTGCAAGGAAAAATAATGAGGAGACTGCAAGAAGATTGGTTGTAGGGGGAATTGGTACAGGAAATGGACATGGCTCTTCCAATCCATCCACTAAGATGGTTTCCTACAAAAATGTAGATGATATCCCCATTTCTAGAGAGATCTCATGATTCAAGTTGTTGCAAAAAATGATGTTGTTCTGGTACCCATATATGGCACCATGTTTCCATTTCATGTAGCCACAATCAAGAGTGTTACAAGCCAAAAAGATGTAGGGAATTATTATATAAGGATAATTCTCAATGTTCTAGGTATTGGCTTTAATGCCAACTACATGCCAACATTGAAATTGCCTAGTAGTATTTATGTTAAGGAAATTTCCTTTAGATAGAAGAATTCAAAGACCATCAACCATGTGGTATAAGTTATTAAATCCCACATACGATTTGTACCAATGAAAGAGTCTGAAAAGGTAGAGAGAGCTACATTGGTGACTAAGGAGAAACTTTAGCTTTAAAAAAAAAAACAAAGCCAATTAGGTTGGCAGACTTGTGGATCAAGCCAGCATTTGGTGGAAGAGGAAGAAAGATGACTGGAACTCTAGAGACCCACCATAATGAATTTTCCATTTGCATACTAAAACTACTTCTAACACCCTCACTTAAGCCACAAATTTTAAATTGTGCCTCATAATCTAGCTTGGATACCATGTAATTTTTCATGCATCGGTTGGAATACTGGAGTGTTCTAATAGTGAGTTAAACATTCCTTTGCAATGGGAGAGGTGAATTATTATTCTTCAAAATAAGTAAATGTCTAGAAAGTTTCAAATTTGAAAAAGCTACCAATCACACAGTCGATGAAACTAGGGTATTTCGACTTGATTCATAGGGTTATATCTTGATCTCAAGATTACAAGTGTGGAACCAAGGTTTTCTAGCATAGGTGAGAAAAAAAAAAAGAGGATAACCAACAATTAAACAACTACACAACTCCTATTACAATCCTTCTAAATATTCCTTAACAAGTAGGCCATTGAATACCATTACAATTCAAATAATTTGAAACACATAGACATTGCATTAAGATTCCACCATCATTAAATTAACATAGTAAGATTGCCTTAAGAAATGATTCATAAAAAGGAAGAAAATATTTTATTGAGGGTGATGTTATTTGTGGGAAAAGTAGAGCACCTAGAAGATCCATCTTGATGAAGCACTCACTTATATTAAATTTGAATTATCTCAGAATTGAAGACACTCGCAACATATCTTGTGATATAATATATTTCAGGTTTTATATTCATTCCTATACAAGATTTCTCACAAAGTGGGTTCCAACATTATTTGGTATTGTAAGAAGGTGACATTGTTGTCTCAATTTCAATGTCCAAGATAAAGAAAAAATAGTAGAATGGAAAAGTCTTTTCCTGTCAACCTCAATCTTTTCTTTGGTAAAGGTCATGCATGGAAGTTTTACTATGATAAAGTTGGGTAGTATGAAATTAAAGAGTATGACACAACTGTTGTATGAAATCCAAGAGAATACACATGGAATATTAAGTTTCACTCAGTCATTAATCCAAACACACTGAGAAATAAGGAGAAAGAAACACAACTATAAGTTATCAATCCAAATAATATATGATTAGAATCTGAATGTTTGAAACACTACTCAGGTCACACCACCATAACTCAAACTGGAAAGCTCAAAACAACTAATAATTAAACTATTGAAAGAAAGTAACAACCTCTTAAACTTTGTAGGGTAAACTAAATAATAAGGGAAATTAAGAAATTTTCACACAAAATTTCCAAGAGAGAAGAAGAAGAGGACAAATTCAGCACAAGAAGGGCTTATTGAAAGAATTAAGAATATCTCAAGCACATTCATTAATCGTCAGTGGAAAATTTATCATACATTCTAGCTTTCACTTCAAACACCAAGCAAGATTAGAAAGAAAGCTCAAAAGAATGGAACCTAGGTAATTAACTGTCTGAGCTATAAATTGACACAGAGCCCTCTACCTTCAATTTGTAGCTACAGTCCCTCCTCCAATTTGCAAATTTACAGCTCCAACCTCTTCTAAATCAAAAAATCTCTGTAACAACCCCCAATTTCCCCATCTTCCAAAAAACCCAAGAAAATATTTCAAGAACCAGAACATTCATGGGAGAGGGAAAAAAAATCCTTTTCAAAAAGAATGCAAAATCCCCCTTTAATTTATACTTCTCATTATAATAAAACCTTAATAGTATATATTTTATCAAAACCACAATTATAATAAAACATTTATTTTAATTAATATGATGTCTTTTAAATTTCAATAACTTTATTTTAACATAATAGTTAGTCAAGTATTGATTAACCCAATTTAAAACAAATGCACAACATACCAAGTAGTACTAGATCTCACAGTGAAACAAAGGACACTACTATGACAAAAGAGACAAGCCAAGTCACAATGACAACCAGGATCAAACGCGGAGGGGAACCACAAGCCTTTTAAGCTCAATAGACCTATTTTTTCCTTAATATAATGTTATAAATGTATTTATTTCCACTTTCACATTGAATTTTGGGCCCTCATGCATTTATAACCTTTATATCATCATTAATAGACCCATATGATATTATGCATCCTAAGGCATATTTATGATTAATTTGCACACTCATTCACAATTTAGCAAGCAAAATAGCCTTTATGGGACCCATTTGCCACTTTGGGAAAATAAGTCCTATCTAGGTAGAACTCATTCATCTAGATTGGTGAATGAGTCCCATTTAGCCTATTTTCAAGGTTTTAAGCAGGAAAATTGGGTTTTAAGTTCAAATTTTGTATATGTCAGACTTTGGGATCTAATACATGGGATATTAGCTAGATTTCAAATATAAATGAGCTTTCAGATCATTATTTTATAAGTTCTACATGTTATCAAGTTAAGTATTCAAGAGTTGAGCATTCCAAGACTTCACAAGATCATCAAGAGAGAATTTAAGGTCTTTTCTTAGGCATTAAAGGGAAGAATTATTCATCAATTATTGTAGTAATTTAAGATCCATCATCATGTCAAGCATCCCAAGCATCAAGCATGTTAGTGAGCTAGTGTTGTGATGTAGCATTGAAGCTCCAGAAAACCCTAAATCGACTCATTCACCTAGATTGGTGAATGAGTCCTAGTTTAGGTCAATTTTGATTTTTTTGCAGTTTCTTATACCCTTCTTGAGAAACCTATTCCTGTACAAAAACCCATATTTCTGACTGATTGACCCAGAATGGTGAATAAGTCCCAGTAGGCCAAAATTTAATGATTTTCAAAATTTCTATTCTTCATTCAAGTCTCTACAAGTTTCTAGGTGAACAATTTTTATTTTACAACTTTCTATTTTGATTTATATGCATTTCTGGGTCATTCATTTAAGTTTCATGCATCGCCAGGTGATGGAGCTCCTAAATTTTTTGTGATTTTGAGCTCATTCTTTGCTTGGTTGTAACATGCAACATTTATGTCCATTGGTAAGATCTATGGTTTTAGCTCTTCATCCTTTCTTTCATGTTCTTCATGTTTTAAGGCTTCGATGTTTTAATTTTTGGTTGACTTACTCTACCTGGTTGCTAGTCATTCAAGTTATATCTTAGGCTATCTCGAACATCCTTTTACCGGCCCCTATCACTCAGGTGTGTTGGTCACCTATTTCTGCATCAATTTAAATAATGCCCAAGTCAGGTTGAAAAATATTATAAAGTCACTTTTATAGAATGTCCGCCTTGAGGGTCAAAACCCATCGGCCTAGTGTTGGCTCTGTTTTAAAAACTAACCTTGTTAGCATGTGCAATAAATACCATCTATCTAATTTGAAGACAAGATTTTGACCATCTATCACATGACTCACAACAGTTGAAGACTACCTACCAGAAGATGTGTGAGGTCTGCGATTATACGACACATGTCCTCGCTATGGTGGAGTTCGGTCTGTTTGTATTATGTCTGGTGTCTAGTACTTCCAAGATCGATGGTTCACGAGCAATAGAAAGGAAAAATCTTAGCCATATATCGTACACCACACAACATTAATATAATGCTCATTGGGAGATGTGTGATTTCTGTGAAAGGATGATACGTGTACTATTTCATTCGATGGAAAAAGGAAGTGGAGCCCACAAAAGAGATGGTGGGGTTTCCAGTCAACACTCTCCTATTGGCTAATGAGTTGGAAAAGTATCATGAAGTAAATTCAAATTTTGTTGACTCAATCTGAGTCACTCATGGTGCCATCTTAGAATGAAATTGACAACTGCTATTTAAAATTAAGCACGTAGGCATTTGAGTCATTTTTCTTCACACAAGCGAGTAGTAATGGTTAAATGGACACAAGAAGTTATTGAAATTGGGTCATGAAATACAAAAAAATTTATTTCATCACATTATTGAAGGCTACGAATTGTCATAGAGCAACCTGAAAGTCAATCAAAGTGTTTGAGTTGGAGCATACAGAAGTTAGGGTTCTTAAAAGTGCAAAAAACTATGAGTATAATTAAAACTGAATACTGTGCTTTATTTGAAATATCACGAATTAGGGCTAGATTGAAATGGTTTTCTTCCAATCGCTTCAACCTACATGCTTAACTGCTTTGCTATGTTAAAATTTATGTATTAAATTGTCCCTCTCGGCCGAATTTATTCAAGTTTGCATCTTTTGTTTGTACCCTAAGCTACTTGGTAAGGGAATAAGTTTTCAAGCTTTTTCTATTAGAACCCTATTCCATTGTAAACCCATCTGAATATCCATGGACCCCAAAGCACAAAAGCCTCAATCTGAAACCCCAACTAGGTTGCTCTTTGATGATATCATGGACCAGTTGAAACCCTCAAGTAACATGAATAGAAATGGAGAAAGGATTTACAATGGTCCTAGAGTTTATGAAGGGTTACAATATAGGTAGGCTTGGATCCAAGATGCAAAATTTCCTTATACTGGTTGGAAAATGTGTAGAAATTGGTTTGGGAATAAGAATTGTGAATATCCCATTTTCCATACCTGGAGATATGACATGGGGAAGCTGGTGGTCCCAAATGTATATGTGGATGTAGATTTTCCCAAAGATATCATAGCCAGATATGATCTTGTGTCTAGAATTGTAAAGGCTTATAATGGTGCTAAAGTTGTCAGGATTACCAAGGAAGACATTGCAGAAATTTTCAAACTACATGAATGGAGCCAGGATATGATTCCCATTGACCTGATGACTTTTAAAAAGGAATATGAAAACATCAAAGTTGTGTTCCAAACTACATTGTTGCCTATGTACTTTGCTTCTACTGTAACTGGGAAGAATAGGAAGCAAATTAGGATTGGAGAAAGGGAGAAAGAACCTTTCTCTCTGAATTAATTTACCTATTATTTTAAGAAGATTTTTTGTTCTTTGTATCAGATTATTGGATTTTATGCACTTCAGACAATACCAGTTGAATATCTATACATGGCTAGCCATATTCAGTATGTAGCTTTTAATGTGGTTTATGATTATGCCACTTACCTAGCAGAGAACATGCATAAGTGCTTGGTTGATCTTAATGGAGGAAAGCATTGGGTAAAATTCTAGTGGTATTCTCTTTTAATGCATATGATTTTGTATAAGCAAGAGAACTATTTTGGTGAAGATATGTCCTTAAAGAAGGAGGGTAATGTTGAGCTGCATATCCAATGTTGGACCCAAATTCTAGATATGGATGACCAAAATTATGATTATGTGGTCTATCATAGTGTCTTTGCATCTAAGCTTACGAGAATGTTGGTTCTTGGTTCGCCAAGGATCCCAAAAGAGATTCATGACTTTCTAAGACCTATGGAGAGGAGGCTTGAACTTAATATAACCCATAACTGGGGAGATATCATTGCATACCCAGATAGAACTATATTTAGGGTATATGGGACTTTCTTCTATCCTTTTGTGCTACCAAGGGATGTACCCCTTAGGATGGGATTCATAGAAGTCATGAGATAGTTGGCCAGAACCCATGAGTGCCATCTGCCAAAAAGTAAGAAGAAAGGTTCATTCTTCCCTGAGTACACTATATTTGTAGATTTTGTGTTGATAAAAGGAAAATGGAACCTATTGATGGAAGTCCTCAAGCCCTATAAACCATGACCTAGAAAGATTAATCCATGAAGTAAAAGCAAAGAAGTCATTGAGGGTATTTGTTCATAATTTCTACTACCTCGAGGATGTTATCAAAAAAATTATAGATTTCCAGTTGCAGGATGAAAGGAAGGCAATGTACCTTTCTTATGACAAGATGGCGACTAATATTCAAAATTCAAATTTGACTTATGATCCTTTGCCCAACATCAAAGGAAAATGGAACAAGGTGAAATATGAATTGGAAAAATTTGAAAGTGTTGTTAGTGTGTTGAGAAGAGAAGAGATTTTCAAAGGTAAGGGAAATTCCTTGGAAACAAAAGAAGTACCCTTTGTGCCATTGGAGGAAAGGCCTTCCCACCAGCCAGCTAAGAATTTTAGGGTGTATACTAGGAAGAAGGAGATAATTAAGGAGCAGGAAGAACCAACCCCTGTTGCATCAAAGGATTCAAGGCCAACTTCTCCAACTATATTAGCTTCATTTCCTCCTAAGTGATATTCTCTTGTTATAATTGATATTCACTCCCCTCCAAAAAGTCCTCCTTCCTCAAAGTAGCCACCAATCAAGAAACAAAGGGTTGAAATGAGCATGACAACTAATTATCCTAACAGTGATGTTGATGATATTGTAATAACCTTTGAACATATGTAGCAAATAATGCCTTCTCCTCCAAGAGAAGTTGCATCAAGCTATGGGACAAGTATCACGAGATTGGCAAAAGCCAAATTAAGTGGTGTAAGCAGTATCAATGAAATGAGGAAGGAAGCTTGCAAAGAGTTTATGGAGGATGAATCATTTATTGGAACACCAGCTTTCATGGATTTTATATGTACAACAAAGGTTGGAGAATATGGAGAGAGGGTTGTTGTTGATAGAAGTATACATCCCGAGTTGCCTAAAAAAAATTTTCAAGCCAATGTGAGGCAAGAGATGAGAATTTTTTTTAGGGATATTACACCTAAGCAAGGAAGAAAACTTGTATGAAAAAGTGGTGTATTATTATTGCCTAAATGGGACACTGTTTATGCAGTTGTACTGGACACAACAAGGAGGGCTAATAAACAAATATTTGAAACTGAAGAAAAAGCTAGGTTGGCACTTCAGAGATCTAGATTTAGCCATCAATGGGATGCTCTAGCAATATGGTCAATGTCCCTTAGTTCAAGGAAACTCCAGGTTGTAGAGATATCAAACTTTAGTGGCAACCTAATTGTAAAAAGAGTTGTAGATACTCCAATATTAGAAGCTGATGATATGACCATAAATGCTACTAGATTTACAAAAGCAATATTTGATCACCTCACTAATGATAGGGATACATTCAAAAGAAAATATCATGATATTCTAGATCAATATAACAAGAGTTAGCAGAGGGTAGCTGAGCTTGAAATAGAGTGAGAGTTTTGGAAACAGCAAGTGGAGAAATTTAAGTCTCAAGGGTAGGCTACTTCAAGCCATACTACTCCCACCTCTCCTATAACTCAACCTTAGTCTCATCCACCTGAACAATCCTTGTCAATTGTGCCTTACGATATGGGTCAACAACCTAGATTGTAGTTGAGAAGCCAATTACATCAGAGGAAACTCCATTAGATGAACCCACAAAAGAACAATTGCTTCAACAAGTTGAGGTGTATAAGAAATTGCTTGAGGAAACGCAGGTCATGATGAATAAGAACAATTCAAAGATTGTTCACACTGTCTTGAGGCACCTCAATAGGAAAATTCAAGGTAAATTGAATAGTTTCCATGCTAATTATTCTTTGATGTTGAGAGAAATGGAGATGTCTCAGAGATATGGAGAATTGGGAACCCCACTCTTAGATAGGTGGATCCTTAGAGTCAGTGATTTAAAGTTGATGTCAGCTAGAGCAAAGCAATGAGAAGATGAATATCCAATGGTGTTCTCTAATTACAAGTTTGTCAGTGATGTTAGGGAACAACCATCCCATAGTTATGTTTCCCCATTAGTGTAGAAGATAAAAGAGTTAAGGATCAAGTACAATCAGGAAGAATTTACATTGCTACCTGACATCTTGTAGGCCCATGATGAAGTGAAACCTTTGCAAATGTGGAAGAATCAGGTGGATGCTACAATTGTTACTCAAAGAGAATTACTCTACTAGGATGTTAATATTGACATATTGAAAGATAATTTGGAGAAGTTATCTTTCATTATTAGCTTTCTTGAATAATTTGATAAGGAAGCTAATTCAGTGATGACAAAGTATGCTCCTTAAAGAAATAAAATGGATGAAATTATTGAGTTCAATTGGCCATCTGAAGAGGAGTATGGAAAATGGAGAAGGATATTTCTAATTGGATTGGATTAGTGGATTCAGAATGGAACACATATGCTTGGTCAAGTATTGTACAGGTCTGGCCTTGGAGGTTACAATGTGTAAAGTATGTGTTTCCTTGTTAAAAGTCTACTGGTAAATATTGATTACTGATGTGGATGCTGACTTGAAGTTTTGTCTACTTTTCCTATCTTTGAAATTTTGTCATTTTACCAAGTAGGATGGATGCGCTACAACAACTTGAAGGATATTCTTTTCAACATGTGCCTTTTGGAAGCTGGTTTTGCTTCTTACAAAAAATGCAAATAATCATTGTCTCATATGTATTCCCTCTGATTGAAAATGCAAATATAACTATAAAGGGAATATTGTCTTGTAACAATCCAATTAGAATGTGATAGGTGTACTATTGGCCTAAAGCTTGTTTTTCTCCCTTGTTTCCATAAAAGGGAATTCAAGGCCATTACTACAGGTCTTTTGTTGAATTTTGGAGTCAAATTGTGTAATTGGAAAACATAGAGCAAATATGTTATGAGTTTTTTATCTAATGTTTTGGGTCTAGATAGTAAGTTTTGTCAATTGTATGGTTTTTGAACATATCAAGATGCTAATTGCAATTTTTTTGAGTCTGTAGTCTCTCCTATTTAAATTTGTACTTTAGTTATTAATGAAAATGTTGATCAAAGATCATTTCATTAAGTGTCATCATTGTTAAACTTCGGCATATGCTTTGGTTTCAGCTCTGGTTTAAAGAATCAATTAAAATGCATAGATCTAATCATAAATTCATGTGCAAAACAATTGGATTTGATAAGTAGTCTTAGGTTTTGATTATAGATGGGTAGTTGCAAAGTAATTTCACTAAGATAATTTGTTTTTAGGATTAAATGTACCTTGCATTTCAATTTACATCGACTCCTAACCCGTAGATAATGGCACTAATCACAGTTATTATAAGCACCCTTTAGGATTCCAATCATCCAACTTGAGAACATCAATTTAAATTAATTTTTGATCAATCTTTTATTTGTTTTGGTTGGTGTTGTTTGTATTCTTGGTTATAGATTTATAAATCTTTCAAGCAAATTCCAATTTATTGAAGGATTTCATCTTCCTAACCTTTCATGAGAATATATTTTCTTATCGATGCAATGTATACGCAAATGGTTTAGAAGAATTGTATAATTTACATTGTGGGACCACCCTCCCAAGTTTTGTAGAGCCCGAAGTGTAGGAGATAAAGAAATTGGTGTTACATCTCATTTTTTGGCCACTTATCTTGCAGGTATTTGAGAATTGAGTTTGGAAAACTCATAGGTATCTAGCAAGATCTGATTGGTTCATTGGAAACAATCAACACTAGGTTTTGTCATTGTATCTCGTGTTTCATACATTTTCCAAGTGTTAGCTTGATGGTGAACCCCTACTTAATTCATAATAATCCCCTAGGACAGTCCCTTAGTAGATTTGTTACCTTTATTGCACTCTTGGGTTGAGATTGTATCTAAGGGTTATTTTTCTAAAGCTGGATTAGCATACTAGATCATAAAATAAAACCCGAAGAAAGTAATGAAGAGCAAAGGAAATATAAATGAAAAAACAAAAAAAAACAAGCTCACCAAGTGTCCTCAATCTCCATGGCTGACCTCCATTACACCTTCTAACTTGCTACAAGATGTGTTGCCCTCAGATTCAATGTACAAGCAACTTGACAACAAAGACTATGTCCTACACAAGCTTTGAAGGATTTGGAATAAATGTCTATGCCTATGAGAAAATGACTAAAATTCCTATGCCAAGAAATGCCTAAAACTTAATGAAATCAAATATGAAAATAAATGCTATGATCTCTAAGAATGAGCGTGAATATGTGTAGTCGAAAATGTGAACAAAATTGTCATTTTATAGAAAATGCAATTTTGGACGGATGGAGGAGATTGAAAGTTGACGAAAGCCTAAAATCAGAGGTCCAAATTTCATGTGACAATCCCTAATTTGGGTTAGGGAAAAATCATTAAATGAGAGGTCGAGATGTCGTTTGAGAAAATCAAATCAGCGGTCAAGAATAAATGAGATAATTACTCAAAAAGATAAAGATTTTCAAAAATCAAGAACATAAAAACTACTTGATTTATGAGATTCGAAAAGTCAAGAAGATAAGAGTTGAACTGAAAAGCAAATTTGGAAAATCAAGAATCTGCTTGATTACTTGATTTTTGGAAGAATATTACCATTTTGAATTAAATTAATTCAAAATATGGATTTTGTGTGATAATAAATAATTGATTTTCAGATTATTTACTAAAATGAACTAACAGTTAAGAATGTGAGATCATTTTAAATAATTTCATTTATTTAAAATGAGGGAAATGTTAATTTTGACAATTAAATAATTAAAGATAATTATTTAATTTACAAGATATCATTAATAATTAAATAAATTAATAAATTCATTTAATTATGAATTAGTGACATATTAAATAAATAAATGAAATTGATTTATTTAATAATCAGGAAGAATAAATGAATAAAGGTAATTAAATAAATTAAGAAATTTATTTAATTAGGGGGAGACTTACACAATTAATGATGTATTTAATAGGTAAATAAAATTTATTTATTTAATAATCATGAAGAATAAAAGGACATGAATTAATTAAATAATTATGAATTATTTAATTAATAGTCGAATGTGGACTGTTACCAATTTTTCACCATAGCTCAATTGGTGGAGCTGGATTAAATATTGCTATATCTTAAGGTGGAAAGAATAGTTATTTTTGTTTATGCTCAAGTGTTGTTTACAGCTTATTCATCATTCATGAAGTGACAGTTATGCAAGTGTTTTGAGAAAACTAAATTCAGAAGTATTACTCATGATTTTCTAGAATCAAATGGAGTATAGAATTGAGCATACAATGATAAAGCAATGGAATGCTTTCATTTATTTCATAATGTAATTCATATTAACAGAATTTCATTTGATTCTAAGAATTCAAATGATAGTACAAATTTGCATTAAGATGCATTTTTTCTTTTCAAAATGAAAAGCAGAAGATTGAAATTAAATATCCACACAAGCCATGGATGTAACTGTTATAGTGCATCATAGGCATCACACTACACTATGGAAGACGCATAAAAGGAATAATCACATAAGTATAAACATAATCATCATTGCCTGTATTGATGACTATCATAGAAGTGGTGCACCATTTGTCTTCTTTGAGCTTCGTCGACCTGTAGGAAGGAAGAGAGGGATGTTAGAGCTCGAACTATGA
The DNA here is from genome assembly GCA_007258455.2 of Sequoia sempervirens. Classification (NCBI taxonomy): domain Eukaryota; kingdom Viridiplantae; phylum Streptophyta; class Pinopsida; order Cupressales; family Cupressaceae; genus Sequoia; species Sequoia sempervirens. The sequence goes on along the minus strand of VDFB02281492.1, from coordinate 347,432,823 downwards.
ATATACCTATATGAACCATCAACGATAATATAGTATGCTACCGATTATACACTGAAACAATCAAGAAAAGTGCAGAAAACATGAGATGGAAGAGAGACATCAACATCATCATATATTGTTTTATGCTAACATCGTTTGTTTCTTTGTGAAGGTATAGGGAAAAAATGAAGCCGATTATCATTTGAAGATCAAGCATGTGGAGGAAAATAGGCTCCCACAAGGGTAGAGATCGGCATGCTGCCCCTTATTCATTACAAGTGGGCTAAGAAGGAGATTGCAATCATCATGTTCATCAAGAAAGGAAATATACAACTGGAAGAGTAAAACAGAATTCATCCATCAATCAATCAGGCCAATTGTTCATTCATAGTAGTCAAAAATACTTCTGAAAGCTACAGGTTGACAGTTAATTTAAATAAGCTTGATTAATTCAACTAAGTATGTATTGAATCTCAAATACCAATGTATGGTTATATTCTTCTGCCACAGTATTATTTGTTCATCATGCTCATAATATTATGCAAAGTACAATAGTGTTTCATCTCATAATGGTGATAGTCAATAGGCATAAATAATTCCTCATCAACAGAGCATTAAAGAAATAATGGAAATATCTGGAGTAGCTTCAAGTTCTTATTTTCCTTATTCCATAAGAGTACTGAGCTGAGAAGCATATTTTCTGAAGCATTCATGTATGTTAAGAATAGTTCCTCACAGTTGTGAGTAAAACAAGGAGCCATCATATGCCACCAATAGTTAATAAGTCTACAGGGGAAGCATTATATAGGGAAATGGTATTGTTGCATTAAGCTTCAATAAATGATAAACTATGAAGAAGCATACAAAACATCATTATGAGTTTTCTTCTATTTTCACCAGTGCCCATATGATTATTTTAGTTTTAAATGCAAATTCTTTCATATCACAGTGTACCCATATGGGGTTTTGAACAAATAAAGCTGCAATGAACATTATGTCTTCGAGATACCTAATACCCATAGGGGATTTTTCTAGAAATAAAAAATGCATATAATGTTGTCATGGGTCAAGCAAAGTATATGGAAAGATACAAGAAAATGCTAAGAAAGTAATAGGAGTTTCTTTATTACAAAAATAGGGTTTTCTCTTTTTGAGTTCATGTGAAGGCTAATCAAAATACTACAGTTTCAAAAGCTCAGAAAAAACATGCCATTGTTGTGCCGTAGATCCTTTCTTCTTCTAAAATCCTAGATACCCATGTGAGGGTTTGAGTAGAAAAGGTAAATACAGAGAGAGAAGATTAAGTTTCAAGTTAGAACAACATTGGAGCTCATAAGAAATGCAAATAGAAACCTATAGTGGCATGGCCTATATGATGGCCACAAGTTTACGAATAGAATCATCTTTTTATAAAATATGAAGCTTTCATAAGCCTTATACTAAACAGAAACAAGTAAACATAGAAAAGAAATAACACTTACCCTTATGCCCCTTTGGAGTCCATCTTCACAACTCATGGCTCAACCCTTTTCAAATGCCCATGGTAGAGCTTCATGGCGGCCAAAGTTAAGGAATAGGGCAGGGAAAAAATAGAAATACAAAAGTCATCAGAAATATGCTTTAGCCACAGCCTTGAAGGCCTTCTCTTGCTTTCAAAATAAGGAAGAAAGTCACAACATATGGTGAAGCAAACTTACCCATGTTTTGTAGACGAAGATCAACCATTTTAGAGGCAGAAAGATAAAGTTCAAGTTTAAAACCCTAAGTTCTCATGCTGGCGATTCCCTTCATAGTGAAGGGAAAATATTTCAAGTCCAAATGGTGGGAAAATGGAGAAGGATGGCATTTTTTCATTAGGGTTCTCTCCCAACCCTAATTCGAGTTAGGAATATTTTTGCCCCAATTTTAAGAAATATTAATTTCTAGGTCAAATATATACCATGGTTGCCAAAATTTCCATATGCCTAAATCCCTTAGGATTTAGTTTTGATGCATTATTTTTATAGTTCATACACCTAAGGAATTTTATTTCTTATGCTTATACCTGGGTGACATTTGTATATGCCTTAGTAACTATTTTTGATTGATTTTATAGAAATCAATCAAATCTTGGAGGAATATTGCCTTAGATTAAAAGATTATTCTTTAGGCATCTATTTAGTTTTTGAATTGATTTTTAAAGAAAATCAATTAAATATGTAATAGTGATGGCTATTATATTTTATGATTTTTTAAGAAAATCAAGATTATATTGGAGAGATAAGTTATTGTTGTTTTGCAAAAGATTTCCAAATCTTTAATTGAAAAAAAAAATCAAGTTGGGAACATATAAAATTTGCATATCATGTAAAGCAAGATTAAAGTAGTGTTTTTGTAAATTGCTTTATTCTTTGCTATTTTTAGCAGATTGGGTTTGAGTTTTTCCTTGGTCAGATTTGAGATTCCTGTTGGAGAGATAAGGTGTTTTTTTTGCTTTAAAAACAGTTTTGGTCTATTTTGAGGAGCTTTTCAGTATGTATTTGCAAAAGGTGTGTTTTTTCCACTTTTGTCCAGACTTTTGAGGTAGTTTTGATACCTTTTCCTTAAGCTTTCTTTCTGAGCTCGGATTAGGGTTTTGGTGATATATCTTGTGAAAAACTTAATGTTTTTCTAGTTCAAATTTTAGTTTCGAGCTCTCACACGTTTTGGATCTTGTAAACTCTTTTTGTACTCAATTCAAACAAATTTTGGATACTCCTAAAGTTGAATAAAAACAACATTCCTACTTCTCAATTTTGTGTCTACTTGCAGTTTCAGTTTGATGTTATATTGGGATTTATGTTCACTAAATCCTTGTTATGTCCTAAGACTATAATTCTTGATGCAAAAAGTTTAAAAAATACAGGTTGCATGTTGTATTTAAAATTAGGTCTTCATGTAGATTATTTATGTGTTAATTGTTCATGAGAGGTTGTGAGATAATGTGTTTTTCTGAAAGCTGTTTGTGAGGAAGAAATCAAAATCATCATTAAATTATTATCAAGTCTTGAAAATAATCTGTTAGTCATAGGTTTTAATTTCATTCATCTTTAACTCTTTCCCTCAAAAAATCACTTAGAATAATATTCATCATTCGGAGAACCAACTCAATCTAGAGATTCTCTTTTCGCGTAGATCACACACATCTGAAAAGAGTTTCCATGTTTCAATAGATAGTCTGATTTTTGCAAATCTAACAAAGGGTGCATATCTGATTGATAACAATTTTTGGTACACCTAGTGGAACTCTGAAATTTGATTTCAGAAAATTTCTAATGTCTTAAAGTTGTTGTTTGGTGTATGCAACAAATTATTCAGCCTTGTGGAGGCTCATTTCAATATACATGGTGACTTCGTTCTCAGTTTTTGCATGCAAGTCAAGTGCTGGTTTGTTTTAGAAAAACTAACTTTTGTTGTTTTCTAGCTTATGAATGAATAAATATGTCAATATTTTATGGCCATGCATCATATCATCCGCCATATCATGAAAATCCTAGAAATCATGCTTACCCATCTTCATATCAGCTATATCCGCATAATCATGCTGCTGGTTTCAACTCCATGTTTTTTCAAAACCAACATGCACAATATAGTTACCACCCACCCACCCCTACTCATTATTCATCTCAACCCTCATATTTTGAAAATCGGTCCCAAGATATTCAAGACTTGAGCTTAAGAGAAATAAGGATGAACTACAAAAGGCAAATGAATGAAATAAATTATCAGGAGGAGATGAAAAGTATAAAGAGCACGCTACTTGATTACATGAGTCAACTAGAAGAGATTAAGAAGCAGTATGAATATAATCAGCACCAGGAGGAGCTGGCTTATTAGGCCTATCTTAATGAGCAAGAGTTGGAGGCCCAAAGAACATAATTTGAGGAGGATTTGGAGAGGGAGGCAGCTGCACAAACAAAGACTCTATTTGCTTAGTTTCAAGGGAATGAAGCCGAAACAACTCCTGCTATCTCAGTGCATCCTATTCAAGAAGAGGTTTGTGAGTTTAAATTTCCAAGTTTTATGAAAAATGAGCCTCCGAACCCTCCTAAGATCAAAATTCCTAGCTTTAGAGATTTTTTACCTTTGCAAGAACCTAGGTTAGAACATTCCAAACTAGTTATGCTTCAAAACCAGCCAATTGTAGAGCCTTTTCCTCATCAAGAAATTAGTTTTGAATGCAAACAGACTCCTCAGAAAATCAAAATCCCAAGTTTCTGAATTTATGATTTTTCTCTAGAGCCCATTGGCATTCGAGACTAGTCCATTAGGGAGCAGCCCCTTTTCCAACAGGAAATTCAAGAAATTTCCCAAGTTTCCCAACTAGATAAATTTGATTGTCCTACCACTAATTGCCTTTATGAGAATAAATCTATTGTCTTGGAAAATGACGCATCATTCGCCAAAGAAGAAGCTAGAAATGTAAATTTCTTGTATATAGCTATGGAGGAATATCAGTTGGAACAACAAAAGATGGAACATGAAGGGGCTTCCCATGATGAATCTATCAATAAAGAGATTCCTTGTTTGTTGAAGGAGAATGAAATTTTGGAGAATCATTTGTCAGTCGATCTTATGAATGTTGCACGTGTAGAGAGGGTCGGTTCATTGTAATAGCATAATATCGACGACAATTACTTTGAAGTATGTAGCTGGTACAACAAGGATGAGGAGCTTGAAAGTCAGAAATAACTGGTTGTTGAGTTGCAGGTTCAAGAAGTAGGACAACAACATGAAGAAGCTAAAAAGGGTGAGGTAAGTCATGATTTCATAGCTTTTTTTTGACGACCTTCCATGCTTTGTTGAACGTGATTAGGAAAGCATAGATCTGGTCATAATTCAGCAACATGAGGTTGAGAAAGACAAGGCTGATTTGGAGTGTCTTTTGAGTAATAATGAGGATTATGAGCAACTTCCTTTCTGGTTTAGGAAGGAGCCAAAGGTTGTTACATTGATAGAAAGCATGTTGGAAGAGGCCATCTCATTGTTTGGACATTTCCCTTCCTCCTTTGAAATGGAAAATTTTGATTTGAGTATTCAGGAGGTTGAGTTGCATGCAAGCATTGCTCATGTTAAATGAGAGAAAAGGCTAGATACTACTCTTCAAAATCTTAATTAGAAAGTTAATAATGGAAATTCAACCATTTCCATTTGAGAGGGTGCCCCATCAGATACTTAGCTAGTTCGGAGGCTACTGAAGTGCTAGAGGTCATGCTTGTACCCAAGTATGAGGATGTAATTGAACAAGAAGCTATTTTTGGAATTGCAGTTGAAGGCGATCAAGTTTAGCTCACTTGCCCAGTTCATGGCAGCAATATGCATGATCATTTTTGAAGTGCAAGCAGGTTTCTTTGCATTTTTTATGAAATGCTACAATAGTTCATTGAACATCTATATGTGTCTCGTGTTCTCTCAGCAATACATAATCATGTAATGTGTCAGTTGTTGATTAGAAAGGGGAGCTATTTCACCCAATCAGTGAATGGTTTTGTTTGACTAGCTACTTTGGCTGGTTAGAGTAGGTTAGAGTTAGAGTTGCTGCAAATAAGTGCTTCTGGCACATTTATTTTTAGTAGTTTTGCTTTCCCTAAGCGTTGTTGCGCATGTTCTATTGGCCATCAGGGCCTGTTAGTTTTCATTCTGTTCTATTTCATTTTGTTTTGGTTGCTATTTGGAGTGTTGCTATTCAAGTTTCTGAGTCTCATGAAAGGGAAGATTTGAATCTGCGCCGAAGGGAGTTTTAAAGGCAATTGATCTAATGCTTAACTGGAAAGCATTTAGCAGAAATAGCCAAAATGTTACCATTTTTTTCTCACAACTCAATTAGTGGAGCTGGATTAAATATTTTTATATCTTAAGGTGGAAAGAACAATTATTTTTGTTTATGCTCAAGTGTTGTTTACAACTTTTTCATCATTCATCAAGTGACAGTTATGCAAGTGTTTTGAGAAAACTAAATTTAGAAGTATTACTCATGTTTTTCCAAAATCAAATGGAGTACAGAATTGAGCATACAATGATAAAGCAATAGAATGCTTTCATTTATTTCATAATGTAATTCATATTTATAGAATTTCATTTGATTCCAAGCATTCAAATGATAGTACAAATTTGCATTGAGATGCATTTTCTCTTTTCAAAATGAAAAACAAAAGATTGAAATTAAATATCCACACAAGTTGTGGATGTAACTGTTCTAGTGCATCATAGGCATCACACTACACTATGGAAGATGCATAAAAGGAATAATCACTTAAGTATAAACATAATCATCATTTCCTGTCTTGATGACTATCATAGAAGTGGTGCACCATTTGTCTTCTTTGAGCTTTATTGACTTGTAGGAAGGAAGAGAGGGATGTTAGAACTTCGACTATCAATATACCTACACGAACCATCAACGATAATGTAGTATTCTACCGATCATACACTAAAACAATCAAGAAAAGTGTAGAAAACATGAGATGGAAGAGAGACATCAACATCATCATATATTTTTTTATGCTAACATCGTTTGTTTCTTTATGCAGGTATAGGGAAAAACATGAAGTTGATTATCATTTGAAGATCAAGCATGTGGAGGAAAATGAGCTCCTACAAGGGTAGAGCTCAACATGCTTCCCCTTATTCATTACAATTGGGATAAGAAGGAGATTGCAATCATCATGTTCATCAAGAAAAGAAATATACAACTAGAAGAGTAAAACAAAATTCATCCATCAAGCCATCAAGCCAACTGTTCATTCATAGTAGTCAAAAATGTTTCTAAAAGCTATAGGTGGACAGTTAATTTAAATTAGCTTGATTAATTCAACTAAGTACATTCATCTCAAATACTATTGTATGGTTATATTCTTCTACCATAGTATTATTTGTTCATCATCTTCATAATATTATGCAAAGTACAACAATGTTTCATCTCATAATGGTTATAGTGAATAGCCATAAATCATGCCTCATCAACAGAGCATTAAATAAATAATGGAAATATCTAGAGTAACTTCAAGTTCTTATTTTCCTTATTCCATAAGAGTGCTAAGCTAAGAAGCATATTTTTTGAAGCATTCGTGTATGTTAAGAAGAGTTCCTCATGGTTGTGAGTAAAACAAGGAGCCATCATATGCCACTAGTAGTTAATAAGTCTACAAGGGAAGCATTATATAGGGAAATGGTATTGTTTCATTAAGCTTGAAACAGTGATAAACGATGAAGAAGCATACAAAACATCATTATGAGTTTTCTTCTATTTTCACAAGTGCTCATATGATGATTTCAGTTTTAAATGCAGATTCTTTCATATCACGGTGTACCCATATGGGGTTTTCAATAAATAAAGTAAGAATTATCATTATGTCTTTGAGATACCTAATATCCACAGGGGAGTTTTCTAGAAAATGTAAAATGTATATAATGTTGTCATGGGTCGAGCCAAGTATATGGAAAGATACAAGAAAATGCCGAGAAAGTAACAAGAGATTCTTTATTACAAAAAAACGGTTTTCTCTTTTTGAGTTCATGTGAAGGCTAATGAAAATATTGTAGTTTCAAAAGCTCAGAACAAACATGCTATCACCGCACCATAGAGCATTTCTTCTTCTAAACAACTAGATACCCATGTGAGGGTTTGAGTAGAAAAATGTAAATATAGAGAGAGAAGATTAAGTTTCAAGTTAGAACAACATTGGAGCTCATAAGAAATTCAGATAGAAACCTACAGTGGCGCAGCCTATATGATGGCCACAAGTTTATGAATAGAGTCAACTTTTTATAAAATTTGGAGCTTTCATAAGTCTTTTGCTAAACAAAAACAAGTAAACACAGAGAAGAAATAACACTTACCCTTATGCACCTTTGGAGGAGCTTCACAACTCATGGCTCAACCCTTTTCAAATGTCCGTGGTAGAGCTTCATGGTGGCCAAAGTGAAGGAATAGGATAGGGAAAAAATAGAAATACAAAAGTCATCAGAAATATGCCTTAATCGCGGCCTTGAAGGCCTTCTGTTGCTTTCAAAATAAGGAAGAAAGTCACAACATATAGTGAAGCCAACTTACCCATGTTTTGTAGAGGAAGATCAACCATTTTAGAGGTAGAAAGATAAAGTTCAAGCTTAAAACCCTAAGTTCTCATGGTGGCGGCACCCTTCATAGCAAAGGGAAAATATTTCAAGTCCAAATGGTGCAAAAAATGGAGAAGGATGGCATTTTATCATTAGGGTTTTCTCCCAACCCTAATTCGACTTAGGAATATTTTTTTCCTCAAATTTTAAGAAATATTAATTTCTAGGTCAAATATATACTATGGTGGCCGAAATTCCCATATGCTTAAATCCCTTAGGGTTTAGTTTTGATGCATTATTTTTATAGTTCATACACCTAAGGAATTTTATTTCTTATGCTTATACCTGGGTGACATTTGTATATGCCTTAGTTCTATTTTTGATTGATTTTATAGAAATCAATCAAATATTGAAGGATTATTACCTTAGATTAAAAGATTATTCTTTAGGCATCTATTTAGTTTTTGGATTTATTTTTAAAGAAAATCAGTTAAATATGTAATAGTGATGGCTATTATATTTTATGACTTTTTAAGAAAATCAAGATTGTATTGGAGAGATAAGTTATTATTGTTTTGCAAAATATTTCCAAATCTTTAATTGCAAACAATAAATCAAGTTGGGAAAATATAAAATCTGCATATCATGTAAAGCAAGATTAAAGCGGTGTTTTATAAATCACTTTATTCTTTGCTATTTTTAGCAGATTGGGTTTGAGTTTTTCCTTGGTCAGATTTGAGATTCCTGTTACAGAGATAAGGTGTTTTTTTTTCTTTAAAAGCAATTTTGGTCTTTGAGGAGCTTTTCAGTATGTATTTGCAAAAGGTGTGTTTTTTCTGCCTTTGTCGAAACCTTTGAGATAGTTTTGATACCTTTTCCTTGAGCTTTATTCTTGAGCTCGGATTAGGGTTTTGGTGATACTTGTTAAAAACTTAATGCTTTTCTAGTTCAGATTTTATTTTTGGGATCTCACACATTTTGGAGCTTGTAAACTCTTTTTGTACTTAGTTCAGACAGATTTTGGATACTCCTTCAGTTGAATAAAAACAACATTCCTACTTCTCAATTTTGTGTCTACTTGTAGTTTAAGTTTGATGTTATATTGTGATTTCTATTCACAGAATCCTTGTTATTTCCTAAGACTATAATTCTTGATGCAGAAAATTCAAAAGATATAGGTTGAATGTTGAATTTAAAATCAGGTCTTCATGCAAATTATTTATGTGTTAATTGTTCATGAGAGGTTGTGAGATATTGTGTTTTTCTGAAAGTTGTTTGTGAGGAAGAAATAAAAATAATCATTAAATCATTATCAAGTCTTGAAAATCATTTCTTAGTCATAGGTTTTAATTCTAGTCATCTTTCTAACTTTTTCCCTCATAAAATCACCTAGAATAATATTCATCATTCGGAGAACCAGCTCACTCTAGATATTCTCTTTTCACATAGATCACCCACATCTGAAAAGAGTTTCCATGTTTCAATAGATAGTTTGATTTTTGAAAATATGAAAAAGGGTGCATATCCGATTGATAACATGGACCAAGGACATAATTAAGATGTCATAATTATGCTAGGATGAAAGCGGTAAAAATAGAGCTTGCAAGCCTAGGTCATTTTTATGTCTACATTTTGCCCCTCTTTTTCATAATGTACCATGTCACTGTGACAAGGAAAATAATTTAAATTCATCCCCCAGTGAAGGTATGGAGTATCGATGCCTCCTTGGGAAATTATTCAAATTTTGGGCTAGTGACAAAAAAAATTGGAAAGTGTCTCGATAAGTCAATTTAATGACTAGAAAAATGATGGTGCAGATGGTTTTAGATTCTGACATGTTTACAATGGCCAAAGGGGTGGTCAAATTTGGTCAAAAGGGCCTCCACTAATAACCTAGTTGAAAAATGTCATTTTAACTTTATAAATAGGTTGACAAAGGGGTAAAAGTCAATTCAGTTTCACTATTTACCTTAGCAAATTCAAGTGCTTAGAGAAAAGAGGACTTTTGCGAGGATGGTGATTCCAGTGACTAAGCATCATGGTGAGATCGTGTGGACCTACCGATGGCTAGAGGGCTCAGAGCTAGTGGTATGTACCCCTAACCCACTTTTTCATTTTCTTGATTTGCGTGCCAAAATTAGGGTTTTATGGCAAATAATGAATGCACTATGATGCATATGCATGCACATAAGCCACATTTGATGTGACACGACGCAAGTGTAAGGGGTATTTAGGGAAGGCCGAGGATGTGTAACACATTTTCTAAAAGGTACAATGCATTCACAATATCATGTCGCATTCGAGAGTTATAATGCTGCATCTGTCATTTTTTTACGCATTCGCTAGTTTGAGCAACGCATTCAAATAAAGTGATGCATGTGTCATATAGCATGATGCAAGTGCTTTGATGCAACACAATTGAGCAACAGAACGACACAATCAATATTTCGTGACGCAATTTAAGTACAGAATGACGCAACCATTTTTTTCATAATGCAAGTGTAGTCAATGTGACTCATTTGAATTCAACTTTGACTAGTATTGACTCTAATGGTTTTCAAAATTTAAATGCTTTTTAGCGATAATGATGATAATGAAAATTTTTCTAGAAGGTATTGACGCGTTGTGTGATCATGTGCAGAGATAGCTAGCACCCATATATACGTGAGAGAGCAAGCCATCGACCTTCTTCTTCAAAGATCAATTGACTTTGCGAGAGCGATGCCAGTTGATGTAGCTAGGTCTTTATTATGCTGGCTATATGCCTATTATTCGGGTAAATAGGGGTTTGTTGACCGCATTATGTGAGAGGTGGTGGTCAGAGACATGTTTATTCCATTCTCTGATGGGAGAGGCCACAGTGACACTGGAGGATGTCTATTGTATCTTACGGCTACCAATCCGAGGAGAGAAGATTGTTTACGACCCTCAGCATGGATACCAGACTTTCATAGCAAATTGTCAGGATGAGGGAGTAGGAATCGACATCCAGGGCTATGAAATCCGCTGGGAGTTTATGGTGAAGCATTATGCTCAGTTTTATGCATTTCCGGTGACACTGATCAGCAAGATACTAAATCCTGACCAACGTGGGTATTGGTTTCCCATTGGTTGGGGAGACATGATAGTGGGGATGAGTCGGGAAAGGACAGTGTATGCCTGGGGGCCTTGTTTGTTGGGTACACTCTACCATCAGCTTCATGAGGTGGTTTATAGGAGGGTAGAGAGCATTTCCTATGGCCCCACCCTTTTGATGATATGGGCTTGGGAGCATGTGTCGATATTCAAACCTCCTATCCAGAGACCACAACTAGTCGAGGGGATGTCTTACACCTATTATTGTGCTAGTGCTCTATAGTAGATGTGGATAGGAGAGACAGGTTGGTGGCAACATCATATTGACACCATGGTTTCATTCATCTAGAGGCTATATAGAGACTACTAGCAGTGGGATGATGAGGATGACCACTTGAGCCTATGTAGATAGTACCATTATTTGATCTGTAGGACAATGTGGAGTCACCTCATTATAGATATGTACTTGCCACAGTGTGTATTGAGATAGTTTGGGGAGCAGTAGGGTGTATTGATAGGCACAACCAAGTATGCCAGATCTTCTAAGGAGTCAGCTTGGGGGCTAGCAATTCTTGTAGCTTTGTTGAGTAGTAGATTGATGGGCTAGTAGTCTAGCAGTGGGGGTGGAGAGGTGGGATTGCAGATCCTGAGACTACAACTGACTATGACTTATGGTGGCAGGCACATCAACCAGTGTTACTGAAAGATCTAGATGGGTCAACACCTATTGATAGGAGGTCAGCTATACCATGTGTTTCGCAAGTCAGGCAAGGGGCAGGGATGGTGATAGAGGTAGATGCAGGGATAGAGGTAGGGGGAGGGGTGGAGGTAGGGGTGGAGGGAAAGATTGGGGCAAGGATAGAGGTCAGGGTGGAGATGATGGGGATGATGGAGTAGATGGCCGGAGATGGAGGAGAGATGGCCAGATGTAGGGCAAGAGGGTGTGATGACGTGTGGGTAGAGAAGCATTGGATGCTATTCCAGAGGTGGCCGAGGAGGAGAGATAGGAAGGGGAGTGGAGGCAGGAGCAGGAGAGACAAGAGGGGGAGCCGAGGCAAGAGCAGGAGGAGGAGCTAAGGCAAGAGCTTGAGGAGGAGAGATAGGAGCATGAGCTATAGGTGGATGTGGATGTGGATGTGCCTCAAGACGAAGGAGTTGGTGGTGAGGAGGTGGATGTACCTCGAGATGAGGGAGTCAGTGGCAAGGAGGTCACAAAGGAGGATGATGATGATGATTCCTTGGATGAGGCCAAGAGACTCCTGAGATGGAGGATCGTGGAGGGAGAGGAGGAGATACCACCTACCTCGACATTGCCCCAGGACGCCATGAAAAATTAGAGGGTGGTAGATCTATAGAGGAGGCTAGATGAGAGTGTGGCATAGGTCAGGGCACTACAAGCAAAGTTAGAGGTGGCTTGAGTAGATCAGGATCAGGCAGTGATTCGTCAGCAGGAGTCAGCATAGTGATGTGTGGATTTTGTGGCGCTATGTTTAGGACCTTTAGGGGATATGGCTTGTGAGATTGCAAGGGTGAGCACTCGGTACGCGTAGTACATAACCCTCTATGAGTAGGTAATGCCTCCCGAGTGTCAAGATCCTACACTGTCATGCTCACAGATGAGGACAAGAAGTGGTCATAGATCAGGGAGTGGGAGTAGTAGCAAGAGTGACACTAGTGCAGGAGGGTCTACCACACTAGGGCACACATCAGGGAATAGGTCCCACCACTCTCACAGGAATTCCTCGAGCCATCATTTGAGCCATAGTGATGGGTCTACTAGTTCAGAGCAGAGGTTAGTACAAAGGTAGGCACTAGTGATAGATCCTTTAGTGTCATAGAGTCAAGCCACAGTGTCATCACAGATGCCTATTACTGTGGAGATGATGCCATCAGTGTCAGTTTCATTGGTTGCACCGTCAGAGGTTGCTACAGGTCCACCCATTACCTCAGTGTCAGGCACAGATCCTCAGTCACCACACTCCTTGCCACGAGGGTATGATGAGATCCTTTCTTAGGGACATGTTTTCTACATTTGGTTCTATGTGATGATGCATTATGGATAGACCATTGAGCCCACAAGCTCTATTTTTGGGATATCTCTTGACTCTATCCTATGACATTATATATTTTTTGAGATGATGCTATATGATGATGCAGTTTTGATGAGGCCTACATGTGTGTTATGTGATGTTATTTTATATATGCATTATGATATATGTGATGTGATGCTTATGTGAATTATGCAGTTATGATGGATGATGATATTTATTTACTTATATGTCATGTCATGTATGTCTTATGATGGTTACTTATGTTGTGATTCCTTGATAATACAATGCTTGTTTATGTGCTATTTCAATGTTGTATCATGGATGATAATGATATGCATAATGTATTTATTTGAATGGATGCCATGTTTATACTTATGTTAATGCAATATGAAATGAAATGTATATGATTATGCTATGGATGATATATGTATGGACTTAATGCGATGTCTATATGATTATGTATGCGCTTATGTTTTTGTATGTCATAGGATATCATCGTGAGATGGAAAAGAGAAGATGAAAGGCTAGAAGGTGATGCATGTTAGTTCCTACACCAAATCCTTCAAAAATTTACCATAGGACTTTTCTATTTATTGTTCTTAATCATCATTGGGAAGATTGTCATAATGGCCAAGAAACACCATGATATGACATAAATCAAGGTGTACAAGGTCATACCATCACATAGGACAAGCAATTGTAGACAAGGATGACCATGACTTATACTAAGAGCGTAGTTGCCCCAATCTTTTTATCATAACCAACCACAAACAAAAAATGACAAGGACAATTCATGAAACGTCGTTGCCTCTCTAAATCACATTTCCAGGACATCCTTGAGAAACTAGCAACATGATTGCCAAAATACAAAAATAGAGCCATGATCACGATACATCATTGTTTTTCTAAATCCCGAAATCAGGACCTCGATGAGAAACTAGTAACATACGTGTCAAAATTTAAGACAAACGCCATGATACATCACTACTTCCCTAAATCCTGTTGTCGGGATATCGCTAAAAAACTAGTAACATGATGAAAAATCCAAAGACAAGTGCCAAGTGTTTGCCAAGTGTGTCTGGATACCCAATTTTTTAGTGTCAAGATGACAGGTTTGATGATGTTGAGATGCGAGGGTGTCATGGTTTTGATGATGCCAAGATGATGAATGTCGAAGATTACCAAATTAAGGAAGGACACATCCTGAATAATGTTGATGTCGAGAGGTTTGACCCCTAAATGTCAAAGGGGATCTCTCGAAATGCCAGTGACGGTGATGATGCCTAGGAAGGACACATCCTAAGACATAAATGATAGAGTTTTTTCTTTAGAAGGACACATCTAAAGAATACTGATGTCGAGAGGAGTGATTCTCAGATGTTAAGAGGATCCCACAAAACGTCGAATGACAGTGACGATGCCTAAGAAGGACACATCCTAAGGCATGAATGACAGAGGTTATTATTCCAAAGGACACATCTAAAAGATAACCAAGAATTGATAGTTTGATAAGTTATGATCATTTGACTTGTTTTGACTAAGTTTGACTTGTGTTGACCATATGTCAATTTTTTTTCACATGCTGATGTGATTGTTATGTTTGAATAAATGATTGCCATACTTTCTTTTAGGATTTTTCCCATTTGGAAAATGATTTTTCCTGACTTGAAGACTTTTGACGTGTGTGCTAGTAGAATTCCATGAACCCTAATGGACTGACCTAGTAGTGCAGCCTCAGGGGCTCATCGACAGATGGCCTTGCTTACGTCATACACTTAGAGACCTTGTAGTTCGACATGACCAATGACTTTGTCTTGATGACCAAATATTGAGCCATGATTTTATTTTGACAAAGCTAAAAGGATTGACCTAATGTCTTGGGGACTTGAAAGTGAGTCTTTCCTACGTAGCAAATGCACAAAGACAATGTAGTTCAGACGAATGACAAAGACTTGACTAGTAGGATGGAAATGGTGGAATGTGAATTTTTTTTTGTGTTTTTTGAGACAGTTTGATATTTTTTCTAGTTTCTTTAGGATGTTTTTCAATTTTTAGGTCTTTCTTCAGGACATTTTGCGATGTTTTTTGGTCTTTCTTGAGGACATTTTGTGATGTTTTTGGTCTTTTTTTAAGACATTTTGCAATGTTTTTGGTCTTTTTTTAAGTCTTTTTGTGATGTTTTTGGTCTTTCTTCAGGACTTTTTGTGATGTTTTTGGTCTTTTTTAGGATATTTTGCAATGTTTTTGGTCTTTGTTCAGGACAATTTGCAATGTTTTTGGTTTGTTTTTCAAGACTTTTACAATTTCCCAAACCATGCACGATATCCACTACAGTCACATGATAAAAAAATTTCCCCTAGTCAGGTCCAAGACTTAGCCAATTTTAAAGGATGTGAAAGGGATGTGCATGGGGTGTCGGATGGACAGTATTGAGGACTTGATATCAACATTTTTTCAACCATGAAAAGAAGGGTATGATGTCATGGCAGATGTCATGGTGGTGACGTAAAAAGTGTTTCATCCTTGACCAAGACAGATCAAGTAACAGTAGATGGCATAGCAATGATTGATTACGCATGGTGCCTATTTGCCAGGTTTTCACCATGGTACTTATCCAAAGCACCTGTTTGCCAGGTTTTCACTATTAGATGAATTATTTCTCTTTACTATTTTTGTCATTTTTCATTTTTTTCAGTGCCGCCAAGATGCTTGTTTGCTAGGTTTTCATCAAGGTAACAATTTTTTTTTACCATTTTTCAATTTTCATTGCATTTTAAAGGTTTTTAGCTTGACCTTCTGATGCTATGCATAGAACTTTTAGAGATGGAGACTATTGATAGGCTTTGTTAGTTCTTCTCCATCTGGAGTTGCCGGCTGATAAGCTCTAGAACCAAAGGATGATATGATGACGTAGGGACCTAGCCAATTTGGTTCAAATTTGCCAGGTTTTTCTCTGTCAACCTAATTCTTAGGGTTCTGCATGAGGACTGGGTCACGAACGTCAAACTTCCTGACCATTACTCTCTTGTTATAACTGTGACAAAGATGGTTTTGATATGCCTACAGATGGTTTAGAGAATTATGCCTTCTTTCCTCCAACATATCTAGCTCATGTAGCCATGACTGTCTATACTCCTCATCATTGGTCAAACCCTTCAGGGAGATTCATAAAGAAGGAATTTCAACCTCAATAGGCAAGATGTCCTCATCTCCAAAGACCATGGTGAAAGGAGTGGCTCTCGTAGGCATACAAATGCTAGTGCGGTAAGCCCATAAAGTAGGGTAGAGTTGAATATGCTAGTCACGACTAGCATCATTGACAATATTTTTAAGGATTTTAACAATGGCTTTATTTGATGCTTCAGTTTGACCATTTCCTTCTGGGTAATACAAATATGAAAAATGGTGTTGGATGTGAAATCGCTCACATAACTCATGAACATCTTGGTTTTTAAATGGACGTCCTCTGTTAGTGATGTTGGATTGTGGAAGGCCATACTGGAAAATGATGTAGTTAAGGATGAATTAGGATTTTTTTTGCCAGTTATGTATGTCAGAGGGATGGCTTTGATCCACTTCGTAAAGTACTCAGTGGTGGTTATGATGAATTTGTGGCCATTGGAAGAGGTAGGATGGATCTTTCCCATGAGGTCGAGTCCCCACTATGTGAAGGGCCATGGAGACATGATTGGACAAATTTCTTGTGCTGGAGTGTGAATCAAATCACTGTGAATTTGGCATTGGCAACAAGTCTTCATATTCTATTGCATCTTTCTCAATGGTCGGCCAGTAGTACCCAAGTCTTGTAATCTTCTTGGCTAGAGTAGGACCACTCGAATGAGACCTGCATATACCCTCATGTACTTCACATAAGGTTGTATGTGCTTCTTTCGTGTCGAGACATCTAAGGAGGGTGGCATAAAAGCTATTGTGGTAAAGGGTGTCACTGACGATGGCATATCTTGTGGCTTTTTGGATAAAAGACTTCCTTTGGATATTGGACAGATTAGGAGGGAGGGTCTAAGACTTAAGGTAGTCATGGATGTCTTGGTACCAGGGAGAATCAGGACCAACAAGCTCACAGACCATCTCTAATTCTGGAACATCATAGGCAGGGACCAATAGTTGTTCTATCAGGAATTCCAACCGAGGTATATTTCTTGGAATGTCAAGGAGAGATGCTATTGTAGCCATTGCATCTGTTGCATTGTTCTGTGTTCTCAGAACTTGTTCAAAAGTTATCATATGAAAGTACATTTGGAAACTATCAACCATTCGTTTGTAGGGCATCAGCTTCTCATCTTTTGTGTCATAATCATCATTAACTTAGTTGATGACTAATTGAGAATCCCAATAAACATGCAATGCTCTAATTTTCCATTTTATTGCCATTCTAAGTCCCATAACTAGTGCTTCATATTCTACCACGTTATTCGTACATGGGAATGCTATGCGGAAAGATTTGGGAATGGAATCTCCTTGAGGGGTGATAAACAATATCCCTACCCTCTAGCCATGATTAGTATGCAATCCATCAAAATATAGCCTCCAGGGAGACTTTGGTTCTGTATGGAAGATTAATTCATCTGGGAAATATGCCACTAAGGGATGATCACTTTGTATAGGCGCATCTGCCAATTGTTCTGCAATCACTTGTCCTTTGATCACTTTTCTTTCGACATACTGAATGTTTTATTCGCTTAGAATCATGACCCATTTTTCCAGGCGTCCTGTCAATGTTGCACGACTCAATAGATATTTGACAGGGTCAATCTTGGCTACCAACTGCGTCTAATGACTCAACATTTAATGTCTTAGCTTCTAAGCTACAAAGACAACTACTAGACATGCACATTCAATTGATGTGTAATTTAGTTCATACCAAACTAGTGTCTGACTGATATAATATATGGCTCTTTATTTTTCTTCTTGGTCATTTTGTGCTAGTAATGCCCCTAGTGCTGAATTAGTGGTAGAGATGTATAGGATCAATGGTTTTCTATGAATGGGTGGCATGAGGACTGGTGGTGATAGTAAGTATTCTTTTATTTGCTAAAAGGATTCTTGAAATTTATCTGTCCACACAAAGGGAATTCCTTTGCATAGAAGATATTGGAATGGTTGACACTTGTTAGCCAATTATGCTATAAAGTGCCAGATAGATTGTACCCTGCCCTGTAATGTCCTGAGTTCACTTATTCCTTTGGGAGGAGGCATTTCCATGATGGCTTTGACTTTTGCTAGATCAACTTAAATGCCTCTTCCAGAAACTATGTATCCCAAGAGTTTACCCGATGTTACACCAAAGACACATTTCTTAGGATTCAGTTAGACTTTGTATTCTTCTAGTCTCTTGAAAATTGTGTCTAACACCTTCAGATGATCTTTTCTTGTTACTGATTTAGCCAATAGGTTGTCTATGTAATCTTCCATTATTTTATGCATTATGTCATGAAATATTGTGGTCGTAGCCCTCTGATATGTGCCGTTTGCATTTTTAAGACCAAATGGCATGACATTCCAACAGTATGTACCCCAAGGGCAAGTGAATGTTGTTTTATGTTGGTCTTCTAGGGTAATACGAATTTTATTATAATAAGAAAAATTGTCCATGAGGGATAGGATCTCATATCCTACCATTAAGTCGACTATGATATCAATATTTGGCAAAGGAAAGTCATCTTTTGGGCATGCCTTGTTTAAGTCTCTAAAATCTGTGAAGACTTAGATCATTCCATTTGGCTTTGTTACTGGTATGAGATTGGATATCCATTTAGCATAATCAATAGACCATATGAACCTAGTGTCTAGAAGTTTCTTTAACTCAGCCTTGACCAATAGAGTGACTTGAGGATGCATTTTTCATAACTTTTGTTTAACTGGTTTGGCATTGGGCAATAGTGGTAGATGCTCTATAAATAATTTGTGAAATTTTGATCTCTCTTCTTCAGTCAACGATGCAACAAAGAGGACCATTTTGGGATCTTCTGTTGTTTATATGTTATCTTCTATGGTGTCCTCTATGAGCATAGCTGATTTCTCTTGTGTTATAGGAAGAAAGTTGAGTCCTCCATCTTTTGGTGCCTCAGAGAGGTTTCCACCCACAGATACGTCCTTTTTTTTAACTTTTTTTGTCACCAGAAGGTTCATTTCGATTTTCACCTAAAGACGTTTCATTTTCTATTTTTTTTTTTTTTAATTTTTCAACTAGAGGATAGAGCAGTCACGCCGAAGTAGGCTGCACAATCTAGGTCAATGGAAAATCCTACCTTGTGATCATCACTAGGTATTCCCTCATGTAATCCCATAAATTCAACAATAGCCTCATCATTCTGAAAGGTGTCCAGGACTGGCGGGCCTTGTTGGTCCCAATCGATTAATTGTGGATAGACTAGGGAAATTCCATCGTCAGCGTTGGTGAATTGAGGGGAGGATGCAAAAAGCATGTAGACAAATTCAAAGATATTGTAGATGAAATTATCATCATCCAATTCCACATCAGACTCTATCCAATATTCCCCTTCACTTGTTTCATATTCGTTGTCAAAGTAAGGGGTGAAGGACTCAGAGTCATGGTTGTCCGTGTTATCTAGAAATTTAGATGGATTCGACTGTTGGTTACTTGATTCAGGTGGTGGGTCTTGTATGTCATGAGGAAGGGAAATGGAACTGTGACTATTTGGTGCTCGATCAATTTTAAATGTTTTCCAAAAATTTTGTTCAGAGGTAAGCTCCCCTGTTTCAACAAACAAATCATCTAGGCAACAGTCACTTAAGGATCTTTGAGAGCCAAATTCCCACTCTTGGGAGTCAATTTCGGTGAAGGTTTCCTAAGCGGTCTCAACACTTTCCAAAGCATGCACATGCTCACTCAAAAGCCCACCGATATATCGGTCATTGTTGTCAGGAAATCCATACCCTAATCCAAGATACTTTGGTAATTTGAAAGATTCTATGGGCTCTCTTCATCCAGTTTTATTTCTGCCTAGGCCACTAGTTCCATTGTAGCCCTTAGCCTTCATCATGTCATATCCCTTGCCATATTTATTAACTAGTAATGGGGGTAGGTCAGCCATTTCTTTATAGAGTCATCCTGTAATATCAGCTAGGTCCTCGTTACTCATGTCTCCCCATTTTATGAAAACTTATTTTTGTGGAACTTTGAAAACTTCTTTGGGTTCCATTCTAAAACATGGTCGACCATAGACTTTCAAAGAATTCGATATTGTTGTGATGCTATATGTCGTATGTAGTTTGAATTATCCACAACCTAGGTCCTAGATCTTAACACTGGGTTCATCCTTAGGAAGTGTGGAAGATGATGGTGTGGTGGAAGACATGGACGGAGTGGAGATGGAAGATTATGCGAGTGTGGATGGGTCAATGTATTTGGAAGAAGAGAAGCCAGGAGCTTCTTGGTTGATGGGAACTTGGTTTGTAGAAATACCCCTTAGGTTTGTACAATATTGAAAAGTGTTGGGGTCTCCATATATAGTGTTTTTTGTGCCATCAAATCAGAATTTTAAGCATTGGTGATATGTGGATGGAATGGCTTTTAGGGCATGAATCCATGGATGACCAAGCAAGATGTTGCAAGGTAATTCTAGATCCAGGACCTAGCAAGTTCTATCAACAATGACTGGTCCCACTCTGATGGGAAGAGAAATAATGCCTCTAGAAAAACGTTCCTCATCATCATATGCTTTTATGACAATACTCTTTGTAGGGTCTACACATGCATCAGAAAATCCTAGAGCCTTAACTAGTTTCAAGGAGCATATGTTCAATCCTACTCCGCCATCTACTAAAACTCTTTTGACCTTGTGCTTATGGATGAAAGTTTCAATGTGTAATGCATCGTTATGGTTAGTCTTAGGTGACAAGTAGTCTTGATCAGAAAAAGTGACATGGTGAGGTGTAGTGAGGTATCCCACCCTAGTCTCAAATTGGTTGACATCAATATCCCTAGGGACTAATGACTCTTGCATGGTTTTATCCAGTATAGCCTTATGCGTGGGAGAAATACGAAGCAACTCAAGTATGGAAATTTGAGCGAGAGTTTTTCCAAGTTGGTCGATAAGGTTAAACTGACTCTTGGGTTCCATTGCTTTGTGGTCGAGGTGAGTTGTGATTACCTAGGATATGGACTGGGTATGGTAAGCTTAGGTTACCTAGAAGGAGGCAGACCAACTATGGTGACCTTGCCACTTCGAGTAGTGGTATTGGATTGGGGTGCTCATTTTACTGTGATGGTGTTGATGTATTCATCGTCAGTTCGGACATTGTTTATAGTAGTTCCACTGGAATAGTCATACTTTGTGTAAGAGTAATTGACCTAATTGTTGTTTGTCTTAGGACCTGATGTGGAAGCATTATTAGAGCTATGGTCTTGTAATGGGTTCTTATGAATGGTATGGTCAACATTTGATGAAAATTGTGGCCCACCCAATTTGATTATTCAACTCTCTATAAGGTCTTGCACAATATTTTTGAGTTGTCAATAGGATGATGTCTTGTGTCCTTTAGCCCGGTGGTAAGCACATAAGGCATTATCATCCCACCATGATAAATTAAATTGCCTTGGGTCATATGGTTTTGGTTCTTCAAGTGTGATGAGACCATTCTAAAGGAATTTCTTGAGGACTTCCTCCATGGGCTCACCCAAGGGAGTGTATGTGCGACCTCTAGAGAACTATCTCATCTGATGGTATTGTCCTTCATTTTGACTGTTTTGACCATTTTGGTTGTTTGGGATGGCATTGGTGGGGGGTGTTAGTATTGTTGTTGGCTTTTTTTGTGGTTGAACCCCTTTCAGAGCTAGTACAAGACCTATAGTGTTTAGAGCCTTGGCATCAACAACACCGTCATTGATAACATGTTTATTTTTGACCCAGTACTTATTTTTGTCAGTAGGAGGATTTGAATTTGTGTTTTTAGGACTGTATCTTAGCTCTCCCTTTACAATAAAGGGCTTTCTCAATCTGGACTCCTTTTTTGACTAGGTCCATGAAGGTTGTGCAACAATGTACTTGTAATGCATATTTTAAGGGTCCTAGAAGTGTTTGAACAAACATATCAACCTTTTGCTTTTCGGGTATGTCGATGTGACAACGACTAGCTAGAATTCTCAATTTTTGAAAGAATGGGATGAATGTTTCACCAGCACCCTCTTGCATGAGATTGCATAAGCTAGTAATAGAGGTGTCCATGTCAATTTTGTACACACAATTTTTTATGAATTTGTGTTTAAGCTCATCCCATGTTTGGATATCCTTTTGAGTGGAGAACCATTCAATGGAAGGACCTACAAGACTTTTAGAAAAGAGTCTCATCAAGTATGTTTGTTCATAGGTGACATCCATACAGTTGGTTACAAATTCTCGGACATGTTTGATAGGGTTTTCCTTTCCTCTATATTTGGTAAAATTAGGTGACACATATCCTAGAGGAAATGGTGGAATGTGTAAGTTCATGCCGAAGCCTAGATATATAGATATATCATATGACACTTTTTATTTCTTGCTAGATATTTGTATGTTTTCTATGGTCTTCTCTAGACCCATTAGTTTTGCTTGTAAGGAATCGATTATAGGGTTATTTTTGGTCCCATATATCAGATTGATTGGTATGCCATAGGTCCCCATTTGTTGTGAGTGGACGTTGGCATGTTGTTGAGGTACATGTTGTGGCATGTATGATGTGTTCTAATTTTTGGTTTGTTGGTATTGAAAGTTTGGATTGGGGGTATGTTGGTGGGTATGAATATGGGATGAGTATGTTGAGATGTGTCCCCCAGCCATTTGGATTGACATTTGGGGAATATGGTGACCATGAATATTTTGATGCGTGAATGATGCCATAGGTTGTGTTTTTTGACTTCCTTGTCCAAATTGTTGGGTTTGTACAAGGGGAATGGTCATATTTTGTCCTTGGGAGGTGATGGCATTAGACTGTGTTAACGTGTTAACATTTTGTTGTTTTCCTTGAATAAATATACATCGTTTTCCTCCACCCAAAGGATTTTGTGAGATACCAGTGAGAGGATATGATGAAGATGTACTCATGGTACTAGATGTAGTTGTCAATGGAGGATTTGTATGGCTTGATGGTTCCCCCATGGCATTTATCGTAGTGGTAAAGAGAGGATTGGAATAACTTTCCCACACTGTTGAGGACCCAAAGGTGGTTCTAGCTGCATGTGATGGTGTTGTGGATATTGTGGGAACTGTAAGAGATTGTGATCCTCCAATGGATGTAGCATTTATTGAATTGGAGTTGTTTGGAATGTTGGAGGTAGCACTCATGGTCGTTGTGACATTTTGTGAGGTAGCATCAGAGAAGGTATTGTTTGTGGTGTTTGGAGGTTGACCACTATTTTCCATGTTATGCATATTGTTGACGTTATTGGTAGGAGATGTCGATCTCAAGGTATCAATGTTGAACCCATGAGGTAATTTAGCACCTTGACTTAAAAGTATGGCCAAATATCTATCTCTATCATATAAGACCATTTGTTCTACAAAGTAGGCCACCTCTAGATCTTGTGCTGCTACCTCTAGGTATTCCTCAAGTATTTGTCCATATTCATCCTTACATAAGAATGGTTCAAAAGGGTTGTTTTATGAGGATGGTATAGTCGTGAGAGGTTGAGTATTTGTGTTGCTAAATGGGTCATCAACAGTCCAATTTAGGTCATAAGTGTGATTGGTGACATTGGAATTGGAATCTTGTCCAAAGTTTTCCATTTGTCTTTTCTTTCTTTGGACTCTAGTATCCACCATAAAAGGGAATTGCTCAAATGAGGTAATGAAAAAGATTACGAAATACAAGGATGATACTAGCCTATTATTTTTTTGTATTATTGATAATGAGGGATGACAATGTAAGGTGATGACTAAGGAAATGATTGATGCAAAGTGACAAGGTTGTCAAAGCCAAAGTGTCGACTGGGTACTAAGATGGTAATGTTGATGAAGGACTAAGGCGATTAGTGCAAATTGTAGGTTCAAAATGAGGACCAAAGGTGGACAATACAAATTCTAAGTTTAAAATGATGACTATGTTTGGACAATGTTTGGAGAAAGGTTTGTCTAACTACTATAAGCTTGACGTATGTCTCAATTTAGGTTATCAAAAGGACTTGCTAAAGGGACTAAATGACAAGGTAAAAATGACGAGTGAGCCTACCTAACTAGACTATTCAGTTGGAGGTTCTCACAAAAAATGACAATGACTGAAAAGAGGAATAATGTCCCAAGATACCATAATTTTGAAAATAATGGTTTTTGCAAAGTGCCAAGATTTAACCTAATCCAAAGTTTTCCAAAATGAAACCTAAGTAAAAAATGATGATTACGACGCCTAAGGAGTGCAACTAAAATATGGGAATTTCAAACCTATGGTTAAAGTTCAAGCTAATGAATGCAAATGATGGAAGTTTTGAGTACTTTCGATTTTGGTTTCTGACAAAAACTTTTGAAAAAGATGTTTGATAGTAGGCTAAGATGTCTAGACTCAGATTCTAGTCTGAAACAGGGTTTTCTTTGTTGACAGGAAAATGCACCATTACAGGTAGCAAATGTGTTGTAGCTATCAAATGTGGCTTTGGGAATGGAAAATGTGGTTCAATTTTGCAAATCCAGCTTTAAAGAAGTCAATGTGGTTCAGTATTTCAAATGTGGCTTTACAAAAGGCGAATGCGGTTTAAGACAGGAAAATGCAGTGTTTGGAGCAACAAATGTAGTTTTTCAGAGCAGATGCGTTGCAAAGTTTGTCAAATGTAGTGCAACAGAGCAATTGCGGTTTACAAATGCGTCTCAGGATGTAAAAAAAAGTCAAATTTATGATGTTTTTGGTTAAAAACCCGAATTGTTGAAATTCTAACTATTTGTTTCCCGATATTTAAGTGTTGTTTGTTTTGTATGAGTAACCAACAAACACTTGGCAAGCACGATATTTTTAAAATTAAACAAACACACGAGAGAACAAGTACGATCCTAGGTTAGGCCATGATAGTATTTGCTAGACTCCACTTGAGTTTCCCCAGCCGCATATCAGTAGCGTGAGAATCCAGAAGCTTGGTTGCATGGGCTCCTCCTTACAGTGCACTCTCTTCTCAGGCCAACCAAGCTTCCAACCCCCATGAAACTCCCATGGTAGATTGATCACCTCTACTAAAGACTGTGGAGACGTGGAAGGTTTCACACCGACTAGTGTTGTACTTGCAAATAGAAGGTTTTTGGCTTACTACATAAGAGTTTTTAATTCAAGACCCTTGTTTGAGTGGCTATATATGGGGCAAGAGATTAATCACCAATTAGGTGGCACTTCAGCCTAAAGAGGTTAAGCTCAACAAGGTTTATGGGAGTACTACTCTATCCGTATGACACATCTACACTCGTAATCTAAGGTTTTCCCATAAGATTCACATTTATATGTACCGGTCGGGGGTAGCTTGGCTTTAGCTCCATTTCCAGTTTGAGTCACGTTGGGGTGATAAAATCCCTAGGTAGGCCCAATTTCTAGAGGAAATAATTGTTTCTCTTACACCCAGGATCACATTATTGTGCAAGGGGAGAGGATACTCTGGTTATTGCATTAGGGTTACACAAGGATAAAGTGCGTCTAGATTTTTTATCACCTAGTTTGCACAAGGTGAGAGAATACTCGCCTACCATGTTCAAACACAATAAAAGATGAAAGACATGTTTATTTTAAGTGCACCAAAAATAAATGTTCCTAAACTAAAAATCACAAACAAATGGTTTGAAAAATTAGTTTTTGACAATCATGGCTACAAAATCACATGTCAGTAGTTTCAGCAAATGCTAGGCAGATACGTTGCAGCAAAGCAAATGCATCTCAATCTGAAAGGAAAATGTGGCTCATTTCTGTCAAATGCGGCTTTTCGTACTTCAAATGCCTCACCATAGGTCGATTGCATCGTTTTACCCTTTGAATGTGTCGCGACACATCAGATGTGGCACGATAAAAAACAAATGTGGCATGTCTGTACTTGTACCTACAAAAAATGATAGAAAAAAATAAAATAAATATGAAACAGAAAATAAAATAGTCGAGTTCACCAATGTATCTAAGGGTTATTTTTCTAACGTTAGATTAGCTTATTATATCATAAAATAAAACCCAAAGAAAGTAATGAAGAGCAAAACAAATATAAATGAAAATGCAAAATGGAACAAGCTCACCAAGTGTCTTCAATCTCCATGGCTAACCTCCATTACACCTTCTAGCTTGTTGAAAGATGTGTTGCCCTCAGATTCAATGTATGAGCAACTTGATAGCAAAGACTATGTCCTAGACAAGCATTGAAGGATTTGGAATAAATGTCTATGCCTATGAGAAAATGACTAAAATGCATATGCCAAGAAATGCCTAAAACTTAATGAAATCAAATATGAAAATAAATGCTACAATATGTAAGAATGAGTGTGAATATGTGTAGTAGAAAATGTGAGCAAAATTGTCATTTTATAGAAAATGCAATTTTGGATGGATGAACGAGATTGAAAGTTGACGGAAGCCTAAAATCAGAGGTCCAGATTTCATGTGACAATCACTAATCAAGGTTAGGGAAAAATCATTAAATGAGAGGTCAAGATGTCATTTGAGAAAATCAAATCGGCGGTCAAGAATAAATGAGATAATTAATCAAAAAGATAAAGATTTTTGAAAATCAAGAAGATAAAGATTGCTTGATTTATGAGATTTGAAAAATCAGGAAGATAAGAGTTGAGCTGAAAAGCAGATTCGGAAATCAAGAATTTGCTCGATTACTTGATTTTTGGAAGAATATTACCATTTTGAATTAAATTAATTCAAAATCTGGATTTTGTGTGATAATAAATAATCGATTTTCAGATTATTTACTAAAATGAACTGATAGTCAAGAATGTGAGATCATTTTAAATAATTTCATTTATTTAAAATGAGGGAAATATTAATTTTGACAATTAAATAATTAAAGATAATTATTTAATTTAGAGGATATGATTAATAATTAAATAAATTAATAAATTCATTTAATTATGAGAGTTAGTGACACATTAAATAAATAAATGAAATTCGTTTATTTAATAATCAGGAAGAATAAATGAATAAAGGTAATTAAATAAATTAAGAAATTTATTTAATTAGGGGAAGACTTAGACAATTAATGACATATTTAACAAATAAATAAAATTTATTTATTTAATAATCATGAAGAATAAAAGGACACAAATTAATTAATAATTATGAATTATTTAATTAATAGTCGAATGTGGACCAAGGACATAATTAAGATGTCATAATTATGCTAGGATGAAAGCGGTTAAAATAGAGCTTGCAGGCCTAGGTCATTTTTATGTTTCTACAGAGATCTCTAGGAAATCCTTGAATGAAATTGGAGAAATGGGTGTGCTCTATGTCATAAAACCATATGATAGCATCATACCACATTTTCTTTATTTTAGATATCAAATAAAAACTTCTAGATATGATGTACAATTGAAAATGAAGCCTCCCAATGCAAATAGACTTTCTTCAAATTGCAGTATGTCCAAGTTATCAAGGAAATGCAACAAATTGCAAAAACTCAATAGATTAAATATGAGAAAATTAGATGGAGAAAATGATAGATCTAAAATTTGACAAACTGGTGAAAAGATATGAGCTCAAGAGTCCAAAAGGAAGCACTAACTTGAAGCTATGATAAAATATTACATGAATAAAATCTAATAATAATTCCTACACTAATGGAAAGTTCTTGGAACTAGCTTTCCAATGATATCTCATTTGTGGAAATCTGATACCTGAGTCAAAATTTATGTTAATTTTAAGAAAACTACCTAATTAAGACATAAGTGGGCTTTCGTGATGGTCATTTGGCTGCCAAATTTAATATATTCACCCAAACTTTTTGAAAAATCACCAAAAAATAAATTTAGCTCAGAATATGAAGTATTTTACACTATGCTGACTAGAGAGTGGAATTTTTTCTGCAACAATGGGGAAGAATTTTTTTCTTGCAACTTGTATGATTTGTATGATTCCCTTCCAATATCATTGCAAAAAATCTCTAATGGCCTCTAGATGATGAAGTTGAATATCGAGGAATGGATAGGAAATCCTTAGGTTTTCAGACCTTCTAAACACAACAACGGAGTCAAATCTAACCCAAAGTGCCTCAGAAATGAGTTGTGTCCTAGATGAGAACAACTAGCCCTTTAAGAAAATCTTTTAGCCTTTGAAGATCTGCTTAGCTCAACTTCTTGATATGAAATAGATCCTAAGCTTGGATAGCATATTGGAAATATGAATAATAACCCAATGAAGTCGGTCACACTTCAAAGGATCAACCACGAAGAATACCATCCACTTGAATAAGAAAGTGTTGCAACATGAGCAAGCAGAGAACTTGATCAATTGATGATCTTGAATGTATTAATATAGAATTCATGATATGATATACAAACGTACAAGAGCCTTCCTTATATAAGAAACGAGAAAAGATTTTGGATAACCACCTTAGTTGCAAACATAAATTCCTAATGCATAATTTTCAATGCATGAGAGAAATATTAAATTCCTAGATAACTACATGCCTATTAATGAGATATGGTCCCATTAGATACTAGTTTGTAGAATGCCACCTAGAAAAATAACTCCCATGTAAACTTATTAATTGTGTGAATAGGTCCTCACTAATATCTAGTTAGGAATTATCCCCATTCACACTTACAAGATATGACTAATGTTTTTGCAATAGAGGAAGAAAGAGATCTAAATAAACTATGACATAAATATGAAACATAATCATCAATTATATTTTCCTTTTTCTATCAATAAAAATCTAAGATATTATAATTTATAAATATCAAATACACTCTCAATACATTAATTCACGACATTCAATACATTATAAGAATGTATTTCAACTATAATATGAATATAAATATCTTAGGCCTTTAGCCTTTTATCAAAAAAAATCATGAAATCAAACTTCACATTACACGATCAATCAAATATTCACATATTACTAAACAATGTTATATATTCAACACTCAACACATCATTTTCATTTTAACATTTAAGATGAAAAGTTGATTAACTATCATAAACATGGAATTAAGATTCAAATCAAATTAACTAATCTAACAAGAATATTTATCATTAAATATGACATTTGCAAGTAATCATTGTCCAAAATATAGAGCCAAAATAGATTATGTCAAGGTATCATCATGTGAAAGAAATCAAAATATGAGGTGTATTCATTCATTTGACAATGAACCTTACAAGGACTTTGAAGAGAGTTCTACCATGTGAAAATTGTTAGATGCACCTTCTTATTAGATAAACTTAAACCACATTCGACCTTCATAGTAGATCAAGACCAAGTCTATAATTATTGTCATTAGTGGTGGTAGGACCCTATCACCATGTCAATGAACTATTCATTGTTCCACTTTTCACATAGTTGCCTTCTTCCTTTGATGTGGGGTACTAATAATATTGGTGCATGCGATGTGCTAGTTAGCTAGTAGTCTTAGAACAAACAAATTCAAAAAATATGAATCATGTTTTCGCATAGTGTTATTTGAGCTAAGAAAAAATTTCTTGATAGTATGGTCACATAACTTTGTTTGCATTTTCTGAATCTATCCCAAATATAGAAAGGCTATCTTAGAGATAGGTTGGATGGTAAAAAACCATCTTAACTATGATCAACTCTTTGGATTTTACAAAACAAGAGTGTTTGTCTATATTAAAAAAATAGTATTTTTAATCTAACAATGAAGTAATTTTATTCATGTGAAATGCAACTACAATGACATGGGGATAATGCTCGATATATATGGTTTTGATTTATGTATTTTTTGTGACTTTGATACGACTATCATGTTGGATTTGATTGTCACTCTTTAACAAATCTCCTACGTGATACTAACCTTCTTTGTAAAAGAGGATCCCATAAAGGATGAGATAATGAGACCACCCTTCTCTACTACCCAACACCGAATGATTAGGGCACTTTTCTTTAAATTTTATGGATTTGTGCTAAACCTTATAATTACTCATTTGTGGAGATATTTATCAATAATTTGACTACTATTGTATTAATTTCATTCCCATTTTTTTATATTCATTGATGTTGTAGTACTGATTTCTCAAATTTAATAATTTAAAAAAACAAAATGAAAGAGATTATTTTTAATTTTTATTGTTAGTATATGACCTCAAGATTTAAATACTATTTTATGGAATATTTCTTTTATATATCTATTTCATGTCTTAGTGTCAATTATGATACACAAATACTAGACTATGTAGAGGTGATTTATGCATAGAGTATTTTATCTCTCTTCACTCTACTTAAACATCACTCTTTAATGGTCAAATAGTTAATAATAATTTTACAGTTCATCACTATGCAAATGGCAATTAATGAAATGTATTTCTTTGTTAAATATTAAATTAATAGGTATTCTTTAAAGGAGCTTAAATTACCAAACAATGCAAAGGTGTAGATTAATTTTTTTATCACCATGCCACCCATGGGTCTAAATTGCTAGTTATTATGAATCAATAGAGCTTAACACTCACCATTCAATAATACAATTATTTTCGACATTCGCTTTTCTCGTCACGTCATCCCGTCGCGAAAGTATCAATTAAAGGAGTGGTCAAGAAGGTGGTATATGATAGGAAGAAGATAGTAGTCTAAATCACTAAAAGTGAAGGCAGGACTACCACAGATGTATTGAATCGAGCCCATTCAACTTGTAGAAAATGATAAGATCACGAGAAGATTTTATGTTTTGAGTGGCATGTACAAGCTCGCGTTGTCCCGAGGAGCCATCATTCCTCAGCTCTTGATAATGTCAACAACAGTTATGGTCATGATTCTTGTAAAGATTTAGGAAAAATGATTTGAAATGGCTTTAAGAGTTTTAATAGTTACACATGACAAATATTCAATGAATGTCTAAATGGTGGAGAAACAAAAGAGCAAAGATTCTTTAGCTAGGTAACTCCTTTACTCGAGTATATGCAAAGCTTTACTAGCTTCTTCAATTTTGATTTTCCATTTTTAAATTTTCTCTTTAATGACTCTCAGAATAGTATTTCTTCGACTGGTTTAAACTAAAATTAATATGAAATTAGGCTGGTCTGATTGTATATTTGCATTTTCAAGATAGCTGCAAAAAATTAAAAAGCAGGGTTTGGACACAAATTTTTAAATGCCTTTCCGAGTAAAAGACACTACTATCAAATTATTTCGCCTTTAACAAATTAATTGATTTAATGATAAAATAAACTTATAATTAATATAAGGTGCACTTTAGAAGAAAGGAGAGAAAATACTATTGAAGAAGAACTCGAATTTACTACAAAAAAATAATGCTATTAGCTTTCCTAATGAAGTCAGTCAAACAGAAGACTGCCATTCAGTCAAGCACATGAGCTTTGAATAGGTATATGGCCTTCCGTAGTTGCAATAATGAATGCCATTGTTTCTGTAATGCATGTGTCTCCCTTGGATGTTTGGAAAATACGATAGACTGATATTTCTTTGAGAATAAGCATGAGAATGGTGTTGGAATTTGTAATCCTGAGCTGCAATGGGAAAATACATTAAATGCCCCATCCGATGAAATAAAATTTGGACATTTTCCTCCTTGTCGTGTCTAACCACCTTGCTGGACTGCAGCAAATTAATTGTGGTAGTTGAATTTGAATTGGGTGCCAGTTTTTTGGAAAGGCAACAAAAGACAAAAGAAGAATAGAATGTTTTATTCTAGAGAAGAAGAATGTGATGGAGATAGAGACAGAAAGTTTTTGTAGAAGCAAACAAGGGAATGTCTAGCAGAACACACAACTACAGAAGTGGAAGTTCAGGAGAACCTGCAGTAGCAGAGAACATTGGCAGTGCTCCAGAATGTTTCCACCACGCAGCAGCAACACACAAAAGGAAGATGTTACAGAACTAGTACAATTTATTGTATGAAGCATGTACAGAGCTTTAGCTCTGAGTTTTTTTAATGTAATTTTTTTGATGAAATAGAAAATCAAATATATGAATATTTTTGTCTCCTTGTGTTTCTCTTCTTTCAGTTGTGCATGTTTTTATTCTTTTCCCACTAGAGTTGGGTTTCTTTTTCCTAACAGATTGGTATCAGAGCCCTAAGTTTTCTAGGCATTCAATTTTAAAGCCCTAGCTTTGTTCCTAGGCATGCAGTTATAGAAATTTAGTTTCTGGGTATTTAAGAAAAGCCTTAGATTTTATCTGGGTACTTGTAGTTTTCCCCCATTTAGCAAAATGGTTAGAGGAGACAATAGGAGTTGGCAGCAACCACCTGTATTTGATGGAAAAAATTATGATGTCTGGGCAAAGAAAATGAAAACCATTTTAGTAGCAAATGATTTATGGGAATTAGAAGCAAATGGGTTCACAGATGTGACTGACCCAAATGCATTTGCAGCATTGAGCAATGCTCAAAAGAACCAGTTGAAGGAGACAAGGAAAAATGATGCCAAAGCCCTTAGTTTGACTGAAGCAGCCTTGACAGAGGCTATCTTCCCTTGAATAACAATAGATAGTTTTGCAAAAGAAGCATGGGAAACACTTCAAACCACTTGCAAAGGGTCTGAGAAAGTCAGGTCAGTGAAACTCCAGCTGCAAAGGAGAGAATTTGAGACCATGCAGATGAAGGACAGCGAGTCCATTTTAGATTTTCATACAAGGAATTCCACCTTGATTAACCAATTGAGGATAAATGGAGAAACTATAGAAGAGCAGAAGATTGTGGAGAAAATTCTAATAAGCTTACACACAAAATTTGACCCGGTGGTTATTGCCATAGAAGAGGTAAAGGACCTCTCAACATTACCAATTGATGAGTTAATGGGCTCACTTCAAACCCATGACCAACGCCTAAATAGGTCTGAAAATTCTTCCCAAGAACAAGCCTTCAAAGCACAAGAAAATGTAATAGGCAAGGGAGGAGGAAGAAATGACAGAGGAAGAGGTCAAAGAGGCAGAGGTAGAAGCAACTCCAGAAGAGGAGGCTCAAACAATCAAGATGAGGCGAGCACCTCCCAATCAGACTTCCAAAACACAAAGAAAAAATAGCAGCTCACATCAAATATATGATAAGAGCAATGTGCAATGTTACTACTATTACAAGTATGGTCACTATGCAAGTGAATGCAGGAAGAAACAACGCGACCAAGGGAGTCAACATGAAAACATGGCAAACAAGAACAGGGCTGAAAATGCAAAATATTCTCAAGTGTTCATTGCATGCAATCTTGTATAACAAAACATCATTGAATTTTGGTACATGGATAGTGGTTGTAACAACCACATGAGTGGTAACATAAATTTATTTGCCTCCATTGATCACAACATTAAATCTGAAATCAAAATGGGCAACAATGAGAAAGTTCTAGTCATGGGCAAGGGCATGGTGTGCCTACAAACCAAACATGGTGAAGAAAGACACCTTCATGATGTCTTTTTATGCCCCAAGAATGAAACACAACCTCTTGAGCATTGGACAAATGGTCCAAAATGGATATGGAGTGCTAATGGAGAAAGGGGAATGCATCATCTATGACAAAGATGGAAGCAAGAAAGTTATGGCAGCAGTTCAAATGACAAAGAAACAAATTTTTCCCCTCAAAATGCAAATCTTAGCATAGTCAATAGGCTTGCAGTAGTCAGCCTTCAAAATAGTCATCCAAGACTCATCCAAGCTTTGGAATTTGAGGTATGGACATCTAAGTTATTCTAGTTTAAATATTTTAGCTAAAAAAGATATGGTTAGGGGCCTACCAGCAATTGTAGAGCTGAATGGAAAGTGTGAAGCATGCATCTAAGTAAACAACATAGGAAGCCTTTTCAATCAGGGCATTCTAGGAGAGCTAGAGCACCATTAGAGTTGGTGCATTCAGATTTGTGTGGTCCCATGAAGACCCCAACCCTAGGAGGAAATGTTTATTTTATGACACTCATAGATGACTATAGTAGAAAAATATGGGTGTATCTTTTGAAGAAGAAATTAGATGCATTTGAGAAATTTAAAGATTTTAAGGCCTTGGTTGAAAAGCAAAGTAGCCACTATATCAAATTCCTCAGAAAGGACAAAGGGGGAGAGTATATCTCTCATGAGTTTATGAGTTTTTGTAAGTCTCATGGTATTCAGAGACAACTCACAGCCTGGTATACTTCACAGCAAAATGGAGTGGCTGAAAGAAAGAATAGAACCATCACGGAGATGGCAGCAAGCATGTTGAAGGAAAAAGGTTTGTCTAATGAGTATTGGGGTGATGTTGTAGCAACATCAGTCTACATCTTGAATAGGTGCCCCACAAAGGCCGTTCATAATAGAATCCCACAAGAAGCATGGAAAAAATGCAAATGGAGTGTTGAGCATTTAAGAATATTTCGATGTGTGGCATAGGCACTCATGCCAAAAGAGAAAAGGAAAAAATTTGATGATAAAGGTGAAAAATGCATTTTCATAGGGTATAGTGAAGAATCCAAATCCTATAGATTATATAATCCCATCACCAAGAAAGTGGTGATCAGCAGGGACGTTGAATTCATTGAAAATGAGTCATGGGATGGAACAGTTGATAGCAACATAGGTATTTTAGTTTCAATACCTCTTGAAGATGAAGAAGCTAGAGAAGGAAGATGCTATGGAACCTTACAACAAGTTAACAATTCGGAAAATAGCAGCAGCAGCTCCAGAAACTTTTAGCAGGGAAGTTGTTCCAAAAACTTCCAGCATGGCAGATGCTCCGAAAGTTAACAACAATAGTCTTCTTCATCAATCCAGCAGTCAAGTAGCTCTGAAAATTCTGACCCTACGCTTTCATCATTGATGCCACGGAAGACAAGAAGTGTGAGGGAAATTTATGACAGCAAAAGGAATGATAACTTTGATGAGAATCCAGATTTTGCTATGTTTTCTTATAGTGATCTAATGTATTTTGAAGAAGTTGTGAAAGAGGGAAAATGGTGTAATGCCATGGATGAAGAGATGGATGCTATAGTAAGAAACAAAACATGTGAGCTCACTTATTTACCCAAAGGGAAATCAGTCATTGGAGTTAAGTGGGTCTATAAGACCAAATGCACTACTGATGGTAAGATTGAAAAACATAAAGCAAGGCTGGTTGTTAAGGCATACAAATGGAATCTTGGAAGAGACTATGATGAAACATATGCACCAGTTGCAAGGATGGAAATAGTGTAGGCAGTCTTAGAAATTGCAGCCCAACACAAATGGAAAGTATTACAAATGGACGTGAAATCAGCCTTTGTGAATGGAGTTCTAAAAGAAGAGGTGTATGTGGAGTAGCCACCTGCCTACAAAGTTCCAGGGAAAGAAGATAAGATCTATAGGCTTCAAAAAGCTCTTTATGGGCTGAAGCAAGCACCATGGGCATTGTACAGTAGAATTGATTCGTACCTTATGAGAAATGGCTTTAGAAAAAGTGGTAGTGAGCCCACACTCTACATCAAGTAAGTCAATGGTGAGATTCTTATTGTTGTTCTATATGTAGATGATTTAATTTTCACAGGAAATAGTAATCTTTTTATTGCTGATTTCAAAGAGGCAATGAAAAATGAGTTTGAAATGAAAGATCTAGGTTTGCTAAAATATTTCCTAGGCATAGAGTTCCAACAAATAGATCATGGCATCTTTATTTCAAAAACAAGTTATGCTAAACAAATCTTGAAGAGATTTAGAATTTTGAATAGCAAACCAGCCCCAACCCTAACAACTACAGGTTTGAAATTAAGCAAAGAGGACAATAGCAATAATGTTAACCCAACCCTCTACAAGAGCATGGTTGGAAGCCTCATGTATTTGACAGCAAAAAGACTAGATTTGATGTATGCGGTAAGCCTGATTTCTAGGTTCATGGAGCAACCTAAGGACACACACTAGCAAGCAGGAAAAATAATTCTAAGGTATGTCAATGGCACGAAAGGCTATGGCATTATGTACACCTCCTCCAAAGAGTTTCAGTTAGTTGGGTACACAGACAGTGATTGGGCAGGAAACGTAGATGACAGAAAGAGCACTTCAGGATATTTGTTCCACATGGGTTCAGGAGCAATATCATGGGCATCAAAGAAGCAGCCCATAGTTTCACTCTCCACAGCCGAAGCAAAATACATAGCAGAAAATGCAACAGCATGTCAGGCTATTTGGCTTAGAAGAATCCTTGCAAATTTGAATGAGCAACAAGAAGATGGTACAACCATATTTTGTGACAACATATCTTCTATTGCATTAATGAACAACCCCGTCTTTCATGGGTGAAGTAAGTATATCAAAATTCAATATCATTTCATAAGAGAGTTGGTTGAGCATGGAGAGATTCAACTTCATTATTGGAGATCTAAGGAGCAGCTCGCTAATATTTTTACAAAGGAATTGTCAAAAGAATCCTTTGAACACCTAAGGAATAGGCTTGGTATGCAAGAATGCTCTGAAACTATGGTTCTGGAAAGCTCAGAAAAGTGCATATGCTTTGAAACTTTGGTTCTAGAAAACAAAAAAAAACATAGCACATAAAAGCGCATATGCTCTAGAACTTTGGTTCTGGAAGACACAAAAAAGCGCAGGTGCTCCGAAACTTCAGAAGACAGTTCCAGAATGCAAAAAAAATTGCACAAAGGCTTGCTTTTGAAACTTTGCGCTGGTACTCTGGAACTTTTGGTCTATTACTTCGGAAGTTTTGTAGAGTGACAAAAGGCAGGAACCGATGCTACGGAATCCTTGCTCCGGAAACTTTGCTTCAAAAATTTTGAATGAAGATGAAAAGAAAAATGGCTCAAGATTAATGGGGAGTGTTGGAATTCATAATCCTGAGCTGCAATAGGAAAATACATTAAATGCCCCATCCAATGAAATAAAATTTGGACAGATTCCTCCTTGCCATGTCTGACCACCTTGCTGGATTGCAGAAAATTAATTGTGGTGGTTGAATTTGAATTGGGGGCCAGTTTTTTGGAAAGGAAACAAAAGACAAAAGAAGAATAGAATTTTTTATTCTAGAGAAGAAGAATGTGAAGGAGATAGAGACAAAATTTTTTTGCAGAAGCAAACAAGGGAATGTTCAACAGAACACACAACTACAGAAGTGGAAGTTTAGGAGAACCTACAGCAGCAGAGAACATTGGCAGTGCTCTAGTGCTTCAGAATGTTTCCAGCATGCAGCAATAACACACAAAAGGAAGATGCTACAAAACTAGTATAGTTTTTTGTATGAAGCATGTACAGAGCTTTAGATCTGAGTTTTTTAAATGTAATTTTTTTGATGAAATAGAAAATCGAATATATGAATATTTTTGTCTCCTTGTGTTTGTCTTCTTTTAGCTATGCATGTTTTCATTCTTTTCCCACTAGAGTTTGGTTTCTTTTTCCCAAAAAACAGAAGCTATCGCATGCACTCTTACTTTGTAATGCCCTATCTAAGAAGAAAACTAATAGATACAACTAATTAGCCAAATTAATGGAATAAATTTAAAAACAATAGTTTAAGTGAAGATAACCAATTTTATCTCAATTAAGAATTACTTTAATGATATGGACACAAAAGGAGAATGTGGAATGATGGACATTGATTAAAAATTTGTTTTAAAAGTTATATAC
Source organism: Sequoia sempervirens (assembly GCA_007258455.2). Lineage (NCBI taxonomy): Eukaryota > Viridiplantae > Streptophyta > Pinopsida > Cupressales > Cupressaceae > Sequoia > Sequoia sempervirens. Next base: position 347,394,959 of record VDFB02281492.1, on the reverse strand, counting down.
CTTTTCGTTACTGATTGAATAATTGATTTAACAAGAATGAATAATATAATATAATAGGATCATGCTTAAGCTAGCTACATAAATATATAAGTTACAAGGGAACTTTTATCATAGAAGTGCAATACTAATCCTCATACACAAATATTGATTTTAAAATATACCTCTATATTTGTATATATACCAAATCAAGGATTTATAAGATTAAATTAACTAAACCATAAGCGGAGATAAGATATCTAGAAGTGAACTTTTAAATTAACACTAAAAGGTTCTACTTTAAGATTTCCAACCTATATCGATACAACAAAATTTAAAATAGAACATGTACAATGCATTTATATAACTCTCTATCACATATTATGTCTTTCCTTAAAGAATTCATATCCATATATTGGTAAAACTATTGAGTAATGAAAAAAAATCAAACATAGCTAATAATTAAAGCTCCATTACTTAAATTATATACTTAAATATTCACTTTATATATACACACATAAAATTGTTCATAGTATCATAATCAACATATTTTAAAACATATGAAAGATGATGTGTAAAACTTACCCCTTTTACTGCTTTATTCCTAAATCACATAACAACAAAATTACATTTCACTTTGAATTTACCTAAATAGAAGATCTCACTAATCAAAAAGAATATATAAATTCTAGCACATACAATATAGTGGTAAGCAATAATTGAAGAGTAATAGATTAAAAGATATATACAAATGTCTCTATATTTGCACAAGAAGATTGCCAACATATGGCTGATAAAGTATAAAACCCTAACCCTTTGCCAAAATGGTAATGGTAAAATCCTAAAGAATGTGATAAACCTTAAAATTCTATTAGATATATGTTAAGAAAAACTACACACAATTCAAACACTATGCATAAATGTTTCCTTAAGTATTAAATGCTTGGTTAGATACTTTCATTATCAATTTATTATAATACCAAAACTAATGAATTTCATTTAAATAACCAAATTAAAAGAGTAAATCCTACAAAACAATGGTAGGTGAAGATAAGAAATGTTAACACAACCTAAAATTTACTTTAGTGAAATAAGAAGAGAGTAAAATTAGAACAAGGGCTGAATTAGAAAATCCTTTACAAGACCACAACTTTCAGATTTCTAAGCATAAAATCATTACTTCAGATTTTCCACAAAAAAAAACTGGTGGCTTGCATATGTTTTACGGCACAACACTGAGGAATACATGACATATAAAATATAAAGAAGCTTTAGCACATGGATCCAAACAACGGAACAACTGAAAGGTCAACACATTCTATCACAAGAATTTCAATGTGTGCAACCTTCAAATACATAGTTTAAGATTTCTTAAGCACTAATATTCCTTCTAAAAATTTATAAATACATAGTTTAAGATTTATTAAATTTTTAATCAATAATATTATTTTTATTATTGCATAGAAATAAAATTACATCACTAACTTCATTGTTTGCATCACCAATCAAAAAAATTCACCATTTACCATTGTCGAACAGAAAAGAATCTTAACATGCAACATAACCAAAAAAGAAACCCTATCCAACTTGAACCAGATCTACTACTTTCTGTAACTATCATGGATTCTATCCCAAAAATTATGAATAGTCTTCACCAATTGTCTACTAATAACATACTAACAAATTTAATGAGGATTAACCCCCGAAAAGCCAAATAAGATTACTATTCAAATGCTAGTTCTATAAAAAGCCAATAGAAACTACAAATTTAACTACTACTACCCACTTCAAAACCACCTCTCTTTTTTGCATTCATCTTTTGCTTCCTCTCCTTCTTTCCTTTCGCTCCCCTGTGCCCTTCCTCCACTTTCGCTTGCACTTTTATACGTTTTGTCTCCTCTTTCCCTTGTGCTTTCACCTCCGCAATGATGGCTTCCACTTTCATTAGCTCTATAAAGAGTTTCAGTGCTTTCCACCCCAACCTAGCTTCTTCCCTACAATGGGATTTGATTTTGTACTCCGGCCATTGCACGAAAGGGACACACCCTTCTACTCCTTCCAATTCCATATTTTCAAAACCTTCCCAAATGTCTAGGCCTTCACCTGGAACAGACCATTCCAGAATTGACTCTAACCAAAATTCCAAGAAATCCCTTTCCACAATCATCTCCATCACTTCTCAGATTGTGTTTGTTGATTTTCCAAAGTCCAACCCCCATGCTATGATCAATGAGTATACATCCATGTTGGTCCTGTATCTGTGCCTCAGGTTACAAAAGGATTTCCCTATAATCATTCTCACACTTTGCACCAGCCTCTCGTCTAGGAATAGAAACATCCTCATTAACCTTTGATTAGAGACTTCACCATAAAATGGGTGTAATTGCCTCTTTGAACTAAGCGTAAAGTTGGCCTCCATTTGCATTTTATTGCAGCTACACTGACTCCACCACCCCTCTCTTTTTTTGTCTTCTTCACCATGCCAAACACTATGATTATCTTTGTTAATCAAGGGCCAAGTTGTGGTAATGGTCTTAACTCCACACATACCAACTTTAATTTCTCCTCATACTAAAGATGTCACCACTCCTATCCTCATCGCTCCTCCAGTCATCTCCACTTACATCAACCTATCTGCGATCATCCCTTCATAAATGCATCATTCTTGCCACCTTCTTAACTTAATCCATAAACATCACATTTCTCAAATCTTTAATTCGTAGTTCACCAATTTCTCTAAAAGAAATGGCCCAATTCAACAAAATTTCAGCCTTTGAGTTGCCTTCTCTCCTTATGTGGCTAACATCAAAATCTTCGCATGTGTTTAATTCTTCCCTGATTTTTGCAATTGTATTTTATATGCACCATGTTCCTATTCTCCATTCATTATTTCTTGTACAATAATGAGTGAATCACCTTCCAAGTGTAGTCTTTGATGCTCCCAATTTCTTTCCTAATTTAGCCACTAACAATGTTGTTGATACTTCAACTATGTTATTCATGCCCTCCTACAACTTCTTCGTTCCTAGAGCTACTACATTCCCTACCCAATCTTGGATAATGAACCCTGCTCCTGATGGTCCAGGATTCCTTTTTGAAGCTCCATCAAAATTTACTTTCCACTAGTCTTCCCTTGACTTTTCCCATTTGACCACCAAATCGAACTTATCAGTTGGTTTAGCCCAACTAGGCCCCTTAATGGGCCATAGTTTAAGATTTATTAAGCACTAATATTCCTTCTAAAAATTTATATACTAAACAATAATTTTACATTCTATGCAAGAAAAAGATTCAAGACCTACACCAAAGAGCCCATTAAACACACACATACAAACATAAAAGCATGTTCAAAACAACACAGATCTGGAAAGGTAAACGGTAGCTACAACCACGTGAGTATATTAACCATATAGGATTGTTTCCAACATTGTGATGCATATCTACATCTTGCATCCATGGCTCAAGCTCAGAATGAGATCCATCTAAACCTAGAATTGATTGGGGATGCACGTAAGGAGGAAAAAAACTCATCGATTTCTTTGTGAATGCTTGGAAACCTGGAACTGAAAGCAGATGACCTGCTTAAAAAAAAAGAAACAAACTAAGCTGCACAAAGTGAATCAGCCGCGAAGAATTCTTATGTTGGTGTCTCACTTGGAGATTGGAATTATTTGCAGGTTTACACAATGAGAAGAGGGATCCAAAGAACACAACACATCTTGAGAAGGCTAGAGAAGTTTTTTGCAAAGTGTTGGCATAGAGACCTGGAAATGTTTATGCTGCAAATAGGGTAGCCATTGTGCTAGCTGAAAGGAGTCAATTTGATATTGTAAAGTTTTTATACGTAGGTACAACAAGCTACTATATAGGAAACATCTTTTTGTAGATGCCTGATGTCTGGGTAAATCATGGCAAGTGACTTACCCCAATATTTTGCACAAATTGTGTCATGCTCTCAACATGGAGGAAAAATACTATGAAACCCTACCAATGCAGAATTTATGGAAAATTAGATGAACCTAAATATTCTTTTTTGACAATAAGAAATTTGTACATAGGTAATATTATAAACTCATATATACACATATATTTTATAGTCATATATTTATATTTATTATTACATACCATTTGGCCTACAGAGCAATATCATCATCCTAATGCAACACGTGCAATTAAGCAATAGTTGCATCGGTAAAAGAAGAGTTCTAGTAAACGTATGTGATAGGAGAATGAAAAAAACTTAAACGCAATTTCCTGATCTATATAAACTTGAATACCTTAAATTTCAATACATCAATGTGGAAACCATAATGATGGTTAGAAAATTCGTATCTTAAGCCAATAATAAAATAATAAAAGAATCACTCATACAATTTAAATTACCGTAACAAATAATCATTAATGTGAATTCACAGACTCATAAATAGATCAAACCCATTCATAATTGATTGAAAGATTAGGAATGCAGGATACTAATCAAGATCATTTTTTAAACCTATTATCAACAACTCTTTAGTATATCAATCTGGACTAAAAGAAAACATAATAGAAATGTTACTAAAGGAACGACCATGCTAGATTTTCTTTTAAGCATACAAATTAGAATCATTTCTATAAATCCTCATGTCTCCTTTGTCTTCCTCCCCCTCTCCTTTTATATCACTGCAGATTCAAATATATATGCCATTTGATAATCCTATTGTTGCAGAGAAAATTAAGAGAAATTTGCTACAAAAGTTATAGAATTCAACCTTCTTGGTAACAGAAATCACAACGGTTCAACTATAACGTAGACCTATTCAAAACAAACTAATTTAATAAAAGTGATGAGCACTTAATAATTGCATAGCTTCGATTACTATGTGGGCCTAATGAAGGAATACAAAAATATAGATCTACGAATTAGCATGCCAATGATACTTTCTAAATTTATAAGATGTTTCCACTATCAAACACATCTGTCGTTTCAAGTTAAGAATAGAATTTGTTTTAACTAAAGTGTGATTACCAAGAATATTTATTTATTAATTAATTACAATTCACAACTTCATATTTATATTTATTTATTATAAAATAATTATTTATTTTCAAAGAATTTTAATCTTCTGTGTTGTCATACAAGTATCATTTATTTATAATATTGATAAATTTAATTTGATTAAACATTGAAAAAGAGGGTTGTGATGTCCAGATTCTCATCGGCATGTGGGGCGTATATTTTTTTTTTGTTCAACGAGGTACCAATCTAGTTTCTCACTAATTTGGTTTCTATTCCTTATATCTACTACCTCATAACCTATGTAATTTTAGTTCTCTTTTAATGCAAGATGTTTGAGCCTTGATTGTGATGGAATACAAAACCACACAGATCCTAAAACCGGTATCACATGGATTCCCGATGGCAATTACATTTGAGGCGGTCACAAAGTAACTTTTAATGACCTCATTGGCTTGTATCATCAAAGCTTAGGAGTGTTCCCCAAGCCTCTCAAAAAGTATTTCTATCACTTACCTATCACCCCTAACATGCCTTTCTTATTAAGATTATATTTTGTGGGAGTCCATTACACTAACGAAACTCTAGACTTCAAGTACTTGTTGGGAAAAGAAACCCCAACTGTTGTGTGCAAAGAGTGAAAACATGCACAGTTCAAAGGAGAAAAACACAAGGAGATAGAAAAAATATATTCAATTTTCTATTTCATGAAAAAGATTACATTCAAGAAATTTACTGACAAAAACTCAGAGCTAATGCTCTATACATTCTCATACAAAAATTGTGCTAGTTCTAGCGCATCTTCCTTTTGTGTGCTGCTGCATGCTAGACACATTCTAGAGCACTGGAGCACTATCAATGTTCTCTGCTGCTGCAGGTTCTCCTAAACTTCTACTTCTTGTAGTTGTGTGTTCTGGTGAACATTCTTTCTTTTTATTCCTGCTACAAAAAACTTTTTGTCTCTATCTCCTTCTCCTTCTGCTTCTACAGAATACAACATTCTATTCTCCTTTTGTCTTTTGTTTCCTTTCCAAAAATTGGCACCCAATTCAAATTCAACCACCACAATTAATTTGTTGTTGTCCAGGAAGGTGGTCAGACACAGCAAGGGGGAAACTACCCAAATTTGGCTTAATCTGATTGTGCAATAAATGCACTTTCCCATTGCTGCTCGGGATTAATTATTCCAACACTCCCCCTTAATCCTAAGTCACTCTTCCCTTCATTATCATTTGAAACTTCTAGCGTAAAACTTCTGAAGCAAAGTTTCTAGCACAAGAGTTTCTATTTTTCATCACTCTACAAAACTTCTGGAGCAACAGACTAAAAGTTCCGGAGCACTAGCGCAAAGTTTCTAGAGCAAGCCTATGTGCATTTGTTTTTCATTTTGGAACTATCTTCTGAAGTTCTAAAGCATCTGCACTTTTCTGTGTCTTCAAGAACCAAAGTTTTAGAGCATATGCACTTTTCTATGCTACATTTTTCTGTGTTTTGCAGAACCAAAGTTCCAGAGCATCTTCGCTTTTCTATGTTTTCCAGAACCAAAGTTCTAGAGCATTCTTGCATACCAAGCCTATTCCTTAGGTGTTCAAAGGATTCTTTTGACAATGCCTTTGTAAAAATATCAGCGAGCTACTGCTCAAATTTGCAATATTGAAGTTGAATCTCTCCATGCTCCACCAACTCTCTTATGAAATGATATCAAATTTTGATATGCTTGCTTCACCCATGGAAGACAAGGTTTTTCATTAATGCAATAGAAGATACGTTGTCACAAAATATGGTTGTACCATCTTCTTGCTGCTCTTTCAATTCTGCAAGGATTCTTCTAAGCCTAATAGCCTGACATGCTGCAGCATTTGGTGATATATATTCCACTTTGGATATGGAGAGTGAAACTATGGGCTACTTCTTTGATGCCCATGATATTGGTCATGAACCCATGTGGAACAAGTATCCTGAAGTACTCTTCCTGTCATCTATATTTCGTGCCCAATCACTATCCATGTGCCCAACCAACTGAAACTCATTGCAGGCAATGTACATAATGCCATAGCCTTTCATGCCATTGACATACCTTAGAATTATTTTTCCTACTTTCCAGTCTATGTCATTAGGTTGCTCCATGAACCTAGAAATTAGGCTTACCGCATACATAAAATCTGGTCTTGTTGTTGTCAAATACATGAGGCTTCCAACCATGCTCTTGTAGAGGGTTGGGTTAACATTATTGTTGCTGTCCTCTTTGCTTAATTTCAGACTTGTAGGTATTGGGGTTGAGGCTGGCTTGTTGTCCAACATTCTAAATCTTTTCAAGATTTTTTTAGCATAACTTGTTTGTGAAATAAAGATGCTATGATCTATATGTTGGACCTCTATGCCTAGGAAATATTTTAGCAAACCTAGGTCTATCATTTCAAACTCATTTGTCATTGCCTCTTTGAAATCAACAATGAAAAGATTACTATTTCCTATGAAAATTAAATCATCTACATACAAAACAACAATAAGAATCTCACCATTGGCTATCTTGATGTAGAGTGTGGGCTCACTACCGCTTTTGCTAAATCCATTGCTCATAAGGTACAAATCAATTTTGTTGTACCATGCTCGTGGTCCTTGTTTTAGCCCATAAAGAGATTTCTGGAGCCTATAGACCTTGTCTTCTTTCCCTAGATCTTCGTAGCCAAGTGGCTGCTCCACATACACCTCTTCTTTTAGCACTCCATTTAAGAGGGTTGATTTCACATTCATTTGTAATAAATTCCATTTGTGTTGGGCTGCAATTGCTAAGACTGCCTACACTGTTTCCAGCCTTGCAACTAGTGCATATGTTTCATCATAATCTCTTCCAAGCTATTGTTTGTATCCCTTAATGAATAGCCTTGCTTTATGTCTTTCAATCTTACCATCAACAGTGCATTTAGTCTTATAGACCCACTTAACTCCAATGACAGATTTCCCTTTGGGTAAATTAGTGAGGTCCCATGATTTGTTTCTCACTATAGCATCCATTTCTTCATCCATGGCATTACACCATTTTTCCTCTTTCATGATTTCTTCAAAATACATTCGATCACTATAAGAAAACATAGCAAAAGATGAATTCACATCAAAGTCATCATACCTCTCGCTATCATAAATTTCCCTCATGCTTCTTGTCTTTCGTGGCATCAATGATGCAAATGTAGGATAAAAAAATTTGGAGCTACTTGAATGTTACATTAATGAAGAAGACTGTTGCTGTCAACTTCTGAAGCATCTTTCATGCTGGAAGTTTCTGGAGCAACTTTCTTGCTGAAAGTTTCTGAAGCTACTACTATTGTTTTCTGAACTATTACCTTCCTGTAAAGTTTTGGAGCATCTCCCTTCTGCAGCTTCTTCATTCTCAAGAGGTATTGAAACAAAAATACTTGTATTGCTATCAATTGTTCCATCCCATGACTCATTTTCAATGAATTCAATGTCCCTGTTGATTACCACTTTCTTGGTGATGGGATTATACAACTTGTAGGCTTTGCAATCTTCACTATAGCCTATGAAAATGCATTTTTCACCTTTGTCATCAAATTTCCTCCTTTTCTCTTTTGGCATGAATGCATATGCCACACATCCAAATATTCTCAAATGCTCAACACTCCATTTGTATTTCGTCCATGGTTCTTGTGGGATCCTATCACAAACAGCCTTTGTGGGGTACCTATTTAAAATGTAGACTTTTGTTGCTACAACATTACCCCAATACTCATTGGACAAACCTTTTTCCTTCAACATGCTTGTTGCCATCTATGTGATGGTTTTATTCTTCCTTTCAGGCACTCCATTTTGTTGTGGAGTATATCAGGATGTGACTTGTCTTTGAATGCCATGAGAATTGCAAAAATTCATAAACTTGTGAGAGATATACTCTCCCCCTCTGTATGTTTTGAGGACTTTGATATAATGGCCGCTTTGCTTTTTATCCAAGGGCTTAAATTATTTGAATTTCTCAAATGCATCTAGTTTTTTCTTCAAAAGATACACCCAGATTTTTCTACTATAGTCATCTATGAGTGTCATAAAATAAATATTTCCTCCTAGGGTTGGGGTCTTCATGCGACCACACAAATCTAAATGCACCAACTCTAATGGTGCTCTAGCTCTCCTAGAATGCCCTGATTGAAAAGGTTTCCTATGTTGTTTACCTAGGATGCATGCTTCACACTTTCCATTGGGCTCTACAATTGCTGGTAGGCCCCTAACCATATCTTTTTTAGCTAAAAGATTTAAACTAAAATAACTTAGATGCCCATACCTCAAATGCCAAAGCTTGGATGGGTCTTGGATGACTGTTTTGAAGTCCAGCCACTATAAGCCTATTGATTGTGCTAAGATTTGCATTTTGAGGGGAAACATTTAGTTTTTTGTCATTTGAACTGCTGCCATAACTTTCTTGCTTCCATCTCTATCATAGATGACACATTCACCTTTCTCCATTAGCACTCTATATCCATTTTGGACCATTTGTTAAATGCTCAAAAGGTTGTGTTTCATTCCTTGGGCATAAAAGACATCATGAAGGTGTCTTTCTTCACCATGCTTGGTTTGTAGGCACACTATGCCCTTGCCCATGACTAGAACTTTCTCATTGTTTCCCATTTTGATTTTAGACTTAACGTTGTGATCAATGGATGCAAATAATTTTTTTTACCACTCATGTGGTTGCTACAACCATTGTCCAAGTGTTCTGCAAGATTGCATTCAATGAACACTTGAGATTGTTTTTCATTTTCAGCCTTGTTCTCATTTACCACATTTGCATTTTGACTCCCTTGGTCACGTTGTTTCTTCCTGCATTCACTTGCATAGTGACCATACTTGTGATAGTAGTAACACTGAACATTGCTCTTATCAGATCTTTGATTCGAGCTGCTATTTTTCTTTATGTTTTGAAAGTTTGATTGGGAGGTGCTAGCCTGCTCCTGACTGTTTGAGCCTCCTCTTCCAGAGTTGCTTCTACATCTACCTCTTTGACCTCTTCCTCTTCCATTTCTTCCTCTTCCCTTGCCTCTCACATTTGCTTGTGCTTTGAAGGCTTGTTCTTGGGGGGAATTTACAGACCTATTTAGCATTGCTTATGGGTTTGAAGTGAACCCATTAACTCATCAACTAATAATGTTGAGAGGTCCTTTTCCTCTTCTATGGCAATAACCACTAGGTCAAATTTTATTGGTAAAAATTTGAGAATCTTCTCCACAATCTTTTGCTCTTCCATGGTTTCTCCATTTATTCTCAACTGGTTAATCAAGGTGGAAGCCCTTGTATGAAAATCTAAAATAGACTCGCTATCCTTCATCTACATGGTCTCAAATTCTCTCCTTTGCAGCTAGAGTTTCACTAACCTAACTTTTTCAGACCCTTTGCTGGTGGTTTGAAGTATTTCCCATGCTTCTTTTGCATAATTAGTTGTTGCTATTCGAGGAAAGATATCCTCTATCAAGGATGCCTCAATCTAACTAAGGGTTTTGGCATCATTTTTCCTTGTCTCCTTCAACTGGTTCTTTTGAGCATTACTCAATGTTGCAAATTCATTTGGGTTAGTCACATCTATGGATTCATTTGCAACCAACTCCCACAGATAATTTGCTACTAAAATGGTTTTCATTTTCTTTGCCCAGACATGATAATTTTTTCCATCAAATATAGGTCATTGCTGCCAACCATTAGGCGAAATGGGGGAAAACTACAAATATCCAAATAAAATCTAAGGCTTTTCTTTAATTCCTAGAAAGCTAGGGCTTTCGCAAATACCCATAAACTAAATTTATGTAACTATACGCCTAGGAACTAATCTAGGGCTTCAAAAAAAAAAAGCCCAAAAAACTTAGGGCTCTGATACCAATCTGTTTTGAAAAGAAACCCCAACTATTGTGGGAAAAGAGTGAAAACATGCACAGTTCGAAGGAGACAAACACAAGGAGACAAAAAATATATATTTGATTTTCTATTTCATCAAAAAGATTACATTCAAGAAATTTAATGACAAAAACTTAGAGCTAAGGCTCTATACATTCTCATACAAAAATTGTGCTAGTTCTGGTCCATCTTCCTTCTGTGTGTCTCTACATGCTGGACACATTCCAGAGCACTCGAGCACTGTCAATGTTCTCTGTTGCTGGAGGTTCTCCTAAACTTCTACTTCCTATAGTTGTGTGTTCTAGTGAACATTCTTTCATTTTGTTGTTGCTGCAAAAAAAAATTGTCTTTGTCTCCTTCTCCTTCTACTTCTACAAAATACAACATTCTGTTCTCCTTTTTTCTTTTGTTGCCTTTCCAAAAACTAGCGCCCAATTCAAATTCAACCAGCACAATTAATTTTTTGTTGTCCAACAAGGTGGTCAGACACGGAAAGGGGGAAACTACCCAAATTTGGCTTCATCTGATGGTGCAATAAATTCATTTTCCCATTGCTACTCAGGATTAATTATTCCAATAGTACTCTATTGAGACACAAGACATGGTAAGCTTAAGATCTGTACCAGATAAAACTAAACTGCAATAGAATGAGAAGATCTTGGTCAATGGTGGGCAAGCGCTTTATGTTTGCTTGATCCAAATAGAGGAAGTTGATCCATTTATTTCTTGTATTGCGATGAGACCCCTTTGACAAGGCATGTACACTCTTGTTAGCCATGGACTAATGTTGCATTTTTTTATTATCATGGACCAACCTCTACACAAATTGTCTTGTGAGCTTTGAAGAATGAAACTTATAGCTCTTACACAATATTGAAAAGTGAATTGAAACAATTATTCAATAATATTAATCAATGAGAAAAATTTAATAACAATCAGCGTAGAAAATAATTAAATTTATATATTTTATTCTATTATATACTTGTGTTACAATGATCTCTTATATAAAGAGATTTAGAGACCAGGGATGAAAAAAAAACTAGAGAAAGCTATAAAAACAAAGTTAAGAAATGAAAACTAAAGCTTAGAAACTTAGTGTAGTATGCAAACTATAGTTTTATTAGAAAAGACAAAAAAAAACTAAAAACTAAAGAAAAAAGCTTGTTGTTGATCATCCATTCAAATCTAGTCATTGATCATGCTATCTTCAATCGCCCTCTCGATTAGCAATGAGGATGAGTCCCAACTGATCTCTCAAGGTAATAAAACTGGTTGTAGGAAGAGCCTTGGTAAATTATCAACAACTTGCTCATATGCAGGGAAAAACTGTAATTCCATTGTCCCATCTTGAACTAAGTCATGTATAAAATGATGTCCGATCTCAATGTGCTTCAATCTAGCATGAAACATGAGATTTTTAGTCATTACAATGGTACCATTGTTATCATAGTAAAGAGTTGCTAGATGTTCCTTAACTAATTGTAGATTGTCTAAAATCCTTTGAATCCATAGGGCTTGACAACTTGCTGCAATATATTCTACTTTGACGAAAGAGAGAGTCATGGTTGCATATTTTTTACTCCTCTGAGATACAACTCTAGAACCAACTAAATGAGAAAACATAACCATATGTTGATTTTCTATCATCCAAAATTGACCAACCCAATTAGAATCTATGTAACCAGTTAGCTCAAACTTATTAGTGGGAGAATAATGAATGCCAAAATTTTGTGTACCAATCACATACCTTAAAAATTTATTTGTAACATTCCAATAAGACTCATGTGGATCTTCCATGACCTAAGAGATGAGTCTCATAGCATACATAATGTCAGATCTAGTTGTAGCTAGGTACATGAGGCTTCCAACAAAAATTTTGTACAAAGTAGCATCCACTATGGAACTTGCATCTTCCTTGGTTAATTTCTCAACAAGAGCAATAAGGGTTGCAAATGCATTGCATTACATCATTCTAAACGGCTTATAAATCAGCCGCATGCTTGGTTTGAGAGTTAAATATACCCTCAGATTGTTGTTGCACCTCGACTCAAAGAAAATAATGCATGTCTCAAATCTAACATCTCAAATTCTTGTTTCATTTTTTCTTGAAATTTCTCCATGAGAGTTGGACTATTACATGTATATATGACATCATCAACATAAATGAAACATATGAGAATATCATTACCAATACTTGAAATGTACAATGTGGGCTCTGAGTGACTTCTTTTGATTCTTTTTTTCATGAAATAACTATCAATTCTAGCATACCAAGCACGAGGAGCTTGCTTTATCCCATAAAGAGCTTTCTTCAAATTGTAAACTAAGTGTTATTTATAGAAATTCCATAACCCATAGGTTATTCCACATATACTTCCTCATCTATATAACCATTAAGAAATCATGATTTTACATTAGTCTGATATACTGACCATTTGTATTATGCAACAATAACCAATATAATCTTCATTGTATCAATTCTGACAACTGGAGAAAAGGTTTTTGAATAATCTACTCTAGGTGTTTGTGCAAATCCCTTGGCAACTAATCTTTCCTTGTGGCATTCTACTGAACCATTTGCATGATATTTGACCTTGTAAATGCATTTGACACTAATCAACTATTTATCTTTGGAAAGTTGAACTAATTCCCATGTATTATTTTTATCAATTGCATGCATCTCTCCATTCATAGGACCAATCCATACTTGTTCTTTCATGGCTTCTTCATACATAAAAGGTTAATCTTGAATTGTAATAAGAAAAGAAAAATTGACAACTAAATTTTTATTTGTACTCTCTTGATAAATGTCAACTAAACTATACACCTTTCGTGAAGAGATTGGACTTGATGGTGGACTTGAACTATTACTCAAAGAGGAATTTGATAAACTTGGTGAGCTTGGTGAACTTGGGATTGAACTTCCACTTGAGCTTGTGGGGAGAGGCGGAACATGATCATCTTCAATACTCATGATTATTGGTGTAGTTTGTGGAACTCCTTATTTCTATTGCCATACCCCACCTTTATCAAAACCCACATCTTGACTAACAATCCATTGCTCTATGTTAGGGTTGTAAAATATATATCCCTTTGTTGCATTTGAGTATCCAACAAAGATACAAAGTTGGGACTTTGCATCCAACTTCTTCTGCTTTTTGTACTAGAACGTGGAAATTTGTTAAATAAATTCAAATACTTGAAGATGAGCCATTGAAGGCTTGTGACCACTCCAAGCTTCCTTCGGAGTGATGTTGTGAACTATTTTTGTGGGACTTCAATTTAAAATATATATTTTAATTTCAACTCCTTCTCCCTAATAATAATTTAGAATATTTTTGGACTATAACATACTTCATTCCATTTCCATAACTTTAGGGTTTTTCCTTTCTACAATACCATTTTTTGGGAGGTTGAACAATGGAAAAATGGGTGCTTTATAACCTAGGTCATAGAACACTAATTTTATCTAATTATCATTCAAGTATGTCCCAGGAATCCAAATTGGAATGAATATAAACCTCAAAGGTGAGTCAATTCTCAACAAGGATGACCTAAGAAGGGATTCTTTAATATTTCAGGGGTTCACCACCAAGCAAAAGCTTGGAAAAGGCAAGTAAACATTCAACTCACAAAATCTATTAATGTTAGCTAAATGAAGAATGCAAATGCTGAAATAATGCAACAAGTTAGGATATGTGTACTTGGGAAGTCTGAAAATGTGACAAGGATTTCCGAAATGTAAAGAAACTGTCAAGATATGCTATGGAGGACTAATATGCACTTACTGTCTTATTAATCTCACTACTATTTTTTAGGGAAGATGTAGAATCTTCAGATGTTAGAATAAGATCTGAAAGAATCCCTACAAAATTCCTCTTAGAGGACTAAGATTCCCTTGCTACCATCTTAGTCCCAATCTGAATTTTTGAAATCTTTGAATGTGATCCTGAGGCTTGATGTTTGCACTTCCTTCTTTTCTGATCTCAGGTTCTCAAACTTCCAAATTTGGTCTGTAGGAAGTTTCCATGAAAATGACAACTTTAGAATGCAACTTTGCAACTTTAAAACTTTGCACATTAAATGATCTTCAAGTCTTCAACCTAAATCTACAATGACAAGCACACAAGAGAGGAAAAACTTGTTGATTGATAGTGAATGGGGGATTTCCTTGGTCAAACCCCTTGTTGGTAATTAAACCTTGAAATGAAATAGAATAAAGGAGGGAAATGATGAATGAACAAAATGCAATGGTACAACTCACCAAACCCTTGTTATGAAGTCAAGAAAATTGTGTGAGATGGGTAGCTTGGATATGGATCTTGAATAAAAAGAATGCTTGATAGATAGATATGGACTTGAATTGCTTGCTTAAATCAAAACCCTACATCACAAATGTTAGCTCAAAAACACACATGATGTGAGATCTTTGATATGATGCTTGAATCTTGATGATGGCTCCAAATGCTTGATGAATTGCTCTTGAGTACTCTCTTGATCACAAACTTGCATGAACACTAGAATGCTTAGTTGTTAGGATATGAAATGAGTGAAAGAACCTTGTATTTATAATTATTCATGCTTAATATCTTAAAATTACACCAGAACAAGCCAACATATGAATTCATTAATTAAAGGAGGCTAAGTCCTATCAAGATTTGAAAGTAAATCCCGAAAATACCTTCAAGGGGACTAAGATGCCCTAAGTGGCATCTTAGTCCCAAAGCATGGAACTTAGGGCACAAACTCCAAAAAGGGGCCCATTTAAGGCACATTGAAAATCAGGGTCCCAAGACCTTTGCGGGTTAAAGATGCCCTAAATGGCATCTTAGTCTGAATCCAAAAATTAGGGACACACAACCAGAATCATTAAATTATAATTTATCCTTTGGGTTTTGTTGGAATTAGCCATAATAATATATAATTCATTAGGCATGTGGATGCAAAATAGGACCAGTTAAGACATAAATAGGGATAAATAAAGAAAGGAAGACTCAAAAAAGAGTGAAAATGCAAAGGTATGCATTTTCCTACACTACATTTATCCCCCACTTTAGTGGCAGGATGAACTTGCTTCAAACTCACACTAAAGTAGCCAACCACATAGTCAAGAGGGGTTAAAATGTACAAATGCTAGTAAGATAGGATGACACAATCAAGGGGATGGCCAATCCCCTATGATTAAGATCCTATGGCAAACCAACATAAGCACAAACGACCACACTTGTGGATGATATATGAAGCCATAACCAGATTGCAAACATACACCATCAAAGATAGAAAAAGGAAAAAGGAAAAAGAAAATAAAAATGCAATGGATCAAGATTTGATTGGTCATCCAATGCACTGTGGGCTAGGTCTAGGTTATTTGTCCAAATAAGTTTATAAGTAGAACACACTATCCACTATGCAAACAAAGTGCATGCTCACAAGGGCTAGTGAAGCTAGTTGTCGACTAGGTGATCCCCAAGAGATCCATATCAAAGTCATACCCCCATGACTATGATAAGGAAAAAAAGAAAATGCATGCTCACAAGGGCTAGTGAAGCAAGTTGTTCACTAGGCGAGCCCCAGGGAACCATATCAAAACCATAACTCCATGACATTAATAACGTACAAAAATGCAACGTAACAAGAAAGAGGGATGCTTGAATGGATTTTGCTTAGTTCATGCAAGGTCTCTTCTTAGGAAACATTGTTCTTAATGTCTCTAAGAGAGGAAAAGTCAAATAAATATCACACTCTTGGAGGAATCAAACCCAATGACACCACCAAGAAAGGAACTCATCGTAGGAAGAAAAAAAATCACACAATGAAATACAAGTGTCGATGTATGCCACCACTTTAAAGTGGTTGCTAAGACCATTTTTGTGAGAAATTGCTTTAAAGTAGAAGAAGACATGAGAGCTTACTGAAAAATCCCTCTTCCAAGACATATGTTTATGATAAGCTACGTCATGAGAAGGGAAGAGTTTTCCCCCAAGATGTATATCACATGTGTGCCAACTTCAGACATGTCATCCACATCTCAAGCTTGTTCTTTTCTGTACATAAAATTTAGTCAACTTTCCAAAAGAGGCAATGACAGGTGACGTACAAGGACAAGGCTACCGAACCCCTTGTCCCTACTCAGTGCAAGACAAGGATGAGCCAAAATAATTGATGAAAAACATGCTTGAGTGAAAATTGGTATCAATTAGAGGAGTTAGATGCCTCCACATAAGGAAGAGTACCAAACTCTTTAAGATGTTGGATTTTACTACTTAAAGCCTTGCATTTATTAGTACAATGACCATTTAATCTATGATATGCAGAAAATGAATTCATGTAGTATAATTTCTTTCATTTTCTTGGAGAGAGAGATATCAAATGATCTTGGAGGAGTCTCACCAAGATACTCTCTTGATCAAAAGAAAAAAATTGTTCTTTATTTTGTAACAAATATATCTCTTGCTTAGTACAGGATGTCATACTTACACAAGACTCTTTAGATTGTGATATTTTGTTCTCTTCCTTAAAGGAAGATGTAAAATCTATTGAATTCAAATCATTTATGTTTTGCATGATGACATTAATGTTAAGCAGGGAATTCTTTATTTCTTTGAAAGGGTCAAAACCACTAGTGTCTATCAATTTAGGATGCACTATTGTTAAATTCAGGTTAGAGAAAACTTTTGTAAGAGTTTTGATGTTAAGTGAAGGCTTGTTTATTTCTATCAAAGGACAATAACCAAGACCGCTAGTATTTTTTTTGCATTTGAGGCTCTATACGGACATGAATACCTTGTTCTCTAGCACCACATCATTTTCTAGTATACCCAAGTTGTTTCATAAGCTCATAACCTTTTCCATGAAGTTTTTTCATTTCTCTTGGATTTGGTAGTTGGTATAGTGGATCTCATCAATGTTTGTTGTGCAATTTGTTGTCTTTTTTTTTTAAAGTGATTGAGGTGGATTCTTTTGAAGGGTCTCTCAAATTTTTTGTTGACATTACTGCTTTTTGTTTTCCCTTATCTGAATCTTTATTTATGATCTTGTATTCTCCCATGAATGTAGGTTCAAAATCTAAGGAACCCCAATCATCTTCTAATAGCTTCATGACTTCTTCAATATGCTTTTCTTAGTCTTTATGTTGCATGGGTTCCACTTGTGTAGTTGGTTTCAATGTTTTCAAAGGATTCATTTTATTTTTCTCAAGTTGTAAAATGCGATAAGGCTAATTATTAGCATCCAATTTGTACACTTTGTTGTTGTAAATATATTTCCTTTTACAATGAAGAGAAGAAGGCACCCCATTCATTTCATGAATCCACAGTCTTCCTAAAATGAAGTTGTATGAAAGATTGTGAGGCACAACATGGATCAATGTTTCTAATGTGGCCTTTCCAACTGTAATAGGAAAATTCATCACAACAAATGGTTTTTTTCCTACATTGTCGAATCCCTTAATAGATAAAGAATTGGGTTGAATTTTTTATTTATCAACACCAAGTTTATCCAAAAGGTTTGCACTACACACATTTAAGGCTAATCCATTGTCAACAAGGGTTCATTTTATCCATGTGGTATTATATTGAGTTATTATTATGAAAGCATCATATAGTTTTTGCACTTCCAAAGGAGGGAGCTCACTTTGGTGTAAAACAATATCAACATTTAGTTCTTGAATCATGGCTGCTATGTCATTCGGTTTCACATTAGAAGGGATGTGAACTTATTTTAGGGATCTTTGAAGCATAGTGCACTAGGATAGGAGAATTATGAATCAAGTCCTTGAGGGATATATTTTTTAGAGTATTATTAAGTTCAACAAGATCATACTCCTTTCCACTTTGTGAAGGAAAATGAGGGGGATCAGATAAGATAGGATTAGACAATGGGAGGCATGTTGAGGCTGTTTTTATTTGTTGTAGATTTTTCCTAGTGTTGTATGTATGAGCAACAGTATTGTAACTAGGTTGTTGTGAAACATTGCTCTTAGGTGTTTCGAGGATAAGGATGGGTTTGTTTTGAACTTGTGATTTTTGAGACGGTGGATAAATGATAAGTTTAGGTTCAGGAGAGTAATCCAAGGGGTATTTAATATGCATAACCTTAGAAAAATTATCATTATTTTCATGATCTCTTAGTGAATCGGAGTCTAATGTGACTTCATCATCTTCATCTAAGGAATTACTATTTTCAATGTTCTCATTTTCTTCCACTATTATATCTTCCCTAGAAAGAGAATTTTTAGGAGAACTAGAAACTAAATGCTCTTGACATTCAAGAATTTGTTCCTAAGATGACTTCATCGCATGTAATGGAGTTATCAATGGTTGAATTTTCTTGTTCATCAATGATGTTGTCTTGTTCCATAAAGTTTTCCCTAGAGGAGAAGAGACACATAAGATTCTTATGACCTTCATCTATTGTATTTTCCAACATCAAAGTATCCTCTTCACAAATAGGAGAGATACTAGAAGAAGAACAAATGTGATTGTCAATATTTTCTAAATTTTCACTCCTTTTCCCTTTAATGTTTTCCAAAGTAAGGGAAGGAACATAGAGATGGTTTTCATAAATCTTAAAGGCTTGATTATGTAGCACCAACATATCCTCATCATTATTACAAGAGGAGAAGATGTTGGGAGATGAATGTGGGTAGGTGAATTGGTGGTAAAAATGATGATGGGATACCACTTTTCACTAACAATCAATTCTTAATGTCGTAGGAGTCCTAATTGGATTGACTATCAACCTCACAAGATGTGTTAATTCTCAACAAGAAGGACCTAGGAGAGGGTTCTTTAAGCTTTGAGGGTTTCACCACCAAGAAAATGCTTGGAAAATACAAATAAGCATTCAACTCACAAAATCTAGTAATGCAAGCTAAATGAAGGATGCAAATGATGAAATTATGCAACATTGAGCTAGGATGTATGTACATGGGAAGTATGGAAGTGTTAGGTGGATTCTAGAAATGCAAAGAAGATACCAAAATGTGCTATGGAGGACTAAGACACCCTTATTGTTGTCTGACTATCGCTGTTGTTTTTTTGGGAAAATGTGGAATCTTCAGATATCATAATCAGATCTCGAAGAATTTTAGAAAAATACCCTAACGAGGACTAAGACACATTTACTATTATCTTAGTCCCATTTGGAATTTCTAAATTTTTTGAATGTGGTCATGAAGCTTGATTTTTTCACTTTCTTCTTCTCTAATCTTACGTTCTAAAAGTTATAGATCTAGCTTATAGGTGAGTTTTTGTGAAGATGAAAATTGTACAATTTAAATTTGCAACTTTTTGCACTTCAAATGATCTTCAAGTCTTCAACCTAAATATGTAAACATAAATATACAGGAGGAGAAAAACTTGTTGATTGTTAGTGAATGAGGGTTTTCCTTGGTCAAACCACTTGTTGGTAATTAAACCTTGAAATGAAATAGAATAATGAAGGGAAATGATGAATTAACAACATGCAATGCTACAACTCACCAAACCCTTGTTATAAAGTCTGTAAACTTGTGTGAAATGGCTACAATGGATATGGATCTTTAATCAAAGGAATAGTTGATAGATATGGACTTGAATTACTTGCTTGAATCAAAACCCTACATCAGAAATGTTAGCACAACAACACACATGATGCAAGAAGATATTTGATATGATGCTTGAATATTGATGATGGCTCAAAATGCTTGATAGAATTCTCTTGAATGCTTGAATGATTGAATGCTTGGATTCTTAGATTACTTGATGCTTAGATTTCTTGTTAGCTTGCTTGATATGAAAATGAGAGAAGGAACCTTGTATTTATACTTATCTATGCTTAATATTGCAAAATTATGTAACACCAAGCCAACATATGAATTCAATAATTAAAGGAAGATATATCCTGCCAATATTTTGAAATTAAATCCCAAAAATACCTCAAGGGGGACTAAGACGTCGTTGGTGGCATCTTAGTCTTGAGGCATGAAACTCAAGGCCCAAAATCCAAAAGGGGACCTATTTAGGTGCTTTCAAAATTAGTCCCAAGACCTTCAAAGGACAAAGACATCCTAGGAAACATTTTCGTGTCACTTATCCATTGGAGAGTGTTAGGATCAGCCAAAAAATATATAATTCATAGGGCTTTTGGATGAAAAATAGGACCAATTAAGACATAAATAGGAATAAATAAAGTAAGGCAAGCCCAAACAAGTGTGAAAAATCAAGGGTATGCATTTTAGTACACAAAATTTAGCCCCCACTTTAGTGAGAGGATGAAATTTCTTTAAAATCACACTAAAGTATCCAACCACACAATCAAGAGGGTTCCAAGTGAAGCTAGTTGTCCACTAGGTGAGGCCCAAGAGGTCCATGTCAATGTTATACCCCCATGACTATGATGAGGACAAAAGAAAGAAAAATGCATGCTCACAAGGGCTAGTGAAGCTAGTTGTTTACAAGGTTAGCCCTAGGGGACCATATCAAAGCCACACCTCCATGACTTTAATAAGGTACACAAAAAAAAATGGATTCTCATAAGGGCTAGTGAAGCATGTTCACTAGGTGAGCCCTAGGGGACCTTATCAAAGCCATACCTCCATGAATTTAATAAGGCACAAAAAGGAAAATGCAATAAGAAAGTGGGATGTTTGAAGGGATTTTTCTTAGTTCATTTAAGGTATTAATCTTAGGGGACATCGTGCTTAATGTCTCTAAGAGAGGATAAATACAAGGTCTCATCCTGTGAAACATCATACACAATGCTTCCAAGAGAGGAAAAGCACAAAAGGTCTCATCTTGTTTCCAAGAGAGGAAAAGTACAAGGTATCATCCTTGGGAACATTGTATATAATGTTTCCAAGAGAGGACAAATAATTATCATGCTCTCAGAGGGAATCAAACCCAATGACACCACCAAGAGGAAAAACACATTGCATAAAGAAAGAAAATCACATCAAGGAACATGAAATAAATGACAATATAATAATTCCAAAAATAATTCCAAAGTATGCCCCCACTTTAAAGAAATTTCTAACACCATTCTATGAGAAATTACTTTAAATTAGCCAAAACATGAAAAAGAAAAAGGAAAATAGGGTTTCCCCTTAGAAACACATAAGGGATCTACGGATTCAGGGTCAGTATCTATCTTTGTTGCAATGCTATCAGAGATCTCAGAACTTTCATCATTCCCCAAATACACATATAACTAGAAGAATGACATAAAGAGAGTGAAAAAAAATGAAAAACCTTTTCAGTAAACATGGAAGATACATAGGGTGTATTGACGCCTTCCGTCATCCCCAAAAGGAAAACATAAGACAAAAATGAAAATAAAGAAAATATAATGAAACATCTTTTGGGTCAACATGGAAGGGACATATGGTGTCTCGATGCCTTGTGTCATCCCCGAAAGGAAAACACAAGACAAAAATTAAAAGAAAGAAAAGATAATGAAAAAAATATTTTGGGTCAACATGGAAGAGACATAGGGTGTCTCGATGCCTTGCATCATCCCCAAAGGAAAAAAAAATGAAAAAAAATGAAAATGAAAAGCAAAGATAATGAAAAATATTTTATGTTAACATGGAAGAGAAATAGGGTGTCTCGATGCCTTGCATCATCCCCAAAAGGAAAACATAAGAAAAAACTGAAAAGAAAGCAAAGATAATAGATCAATGAAATGGAAAAAGCTTACGACATATAGCAGAATGAAGGTACAAATAGAGGAATGTTAGAAAGAGAAAGAAACATCAAACAGGGAATCATGGGGGATCACATTACACGCATACAATAAAAAGTGAAAAGAAGGAGAACAAAATAAAAATACTAGTAAAGAACATACAAGTCAACCATCTAGCAAGTCATCCACATCCCACTCTTGTTTAGTATATGTAGAATGCAAATCACTAGTGAGAGGGACAAAATCAAGTGCATTATTAGGAGAATCACCAGGTTCAATGTGTGGTGCATCACTTGGATTAGGAGGATCATCATGGTTGTTATTGTTTAAGCTCATGGAAGAGGAAAATAACAAATTCAATTCATTATGAACTTGCTCAAAATTTTAAAATCCTCATTCAAGTTAACCAAAACAATAGGATGAATGATAATATCCATAAAGGGTTCTGGTCCTCGTTGTTCTGGAGACATAAATTATGTTTGTTCTAGTAAGAGAGGAGGGTCATCAATTATTGCTTCTGTCAAGTTTGGATTTTGATTTTCAATGTTGTTTTCTTCATTCAAGTTTTGAGCAATAGCACGATGTCTACACCTATGCTCTCTAGCATTTCTATTTCTTTTATTACACTTTTCAAGTTGCATTTGTGTAGGAGTGGGTTTTTCAACCATAGGTTTCTTTTCTTCTTGTGAGGGAAGAATGAAAGAAACCATGGAAGGTTGTTCAACTACTTTCTCTTTGGCTTTATAAATTTGTTTAGGAGGTGGATTAGGACTTGTTTGGTTTTCTTTAGGTATTTTATGGGAAATAGGCAAAGGATTTTTCATGGATGTGCCTTCATTTGTTGGAAGGGATTTAGGCTCACTATTTTTTTCTTCAAGGAGTGGAGGTTCAATCATGGGTGAAGGAAAGTTCTCAAGGGATAATCTAGCTATGTATTTTACTTTGAACTTTTGGTATGACAGGAAAAGGAAGTCTTCAAAGGGTTTTATAGGTTCCATAGGCTCAGGCCAAAAATAATCTAACGAAAAGTTTCCATGGGAAGATGGGGGTCTAAATCCACTATGGTTGTCAGTGGATATTTCATTGTTGACTAGAAAGTTTAGGCATTTATGGACAACAAATGGGACCACATTCATGGAGCTAAGCCATTTGTAGCCCAAATTTACATGAAATTGGTTTGAATTGGATATGATAGAGAATGAAACATTTAATTTCTTTTGTCCTATTTGTAAAGGGAGTGTGATTAAACCCATTGTATCACAAGCAAAACAATCATGTGTTTTAATCCATCCTTTTGGTTTATCATATCTATGTTGAGTTAGTTCATCCACATATAAACTTTCTTCTATGATAACATTTTTTCCATAGACATGATTAATTAAAATCCCAAGAGTGTGCATGTTATTGATTCTACTAGCTATGTAAAGAGGACCATCAAGTGCATGTTTGATTATTTCTTCTGAAAAGAAAGTGATGTTAGTGGGCATTATGGTTTTCTTTTTATGAGGCTCAATGTCAATCACTCCTATCATTGTATTAATATGAATTTGGTCATTAAAATCCATACGAATCTATTAATTATCATCCATAGGACTTTGTTTGTTATTTATCATATTCTCATCATCCTTTTCAACATTCATTACATCGGGCTTAGTTTCACTAGCCTTAAAAAATGAAATATTATGGTTGGGCATTCAATTGGTAAAGATTTGCATGTTTTGGTTGGGAGGAGATAAAAACGTATTACCTTTGTCATTTACACCTTCAATTTGGATATGATTGGAATCAATGAGGTCTTGCACAAGATGTTTAAGATGCTTGCAATGTTTTGTATCATGTCCTTTTTTTTGTCAGAAGCACAATAGGCATTGTGTCTAAAGCTTGGAGGTAATGGCTTGCTAGGGTCAAGGGATTGAACGAGAGGTAAGGTAAACATGTTTTTTTTCATAGTTGAGTCATAATGTTGTAAAGTGTGTTAGGTAAGGATGTAAATTGTCTTTGTGGATCCCCAAAGATATAGGGATTACTCTTCTTTATAGTAACTACCCAGGTATCAAATGGATGGGTAGGTTGAGAGGTAGAATTTAGTTGAAGGAAAATTTTACTTTTTCTTCTAAAAGGTTGGTAGGTGTTTTGGTTTGGTGTTTCAGACTTTGCAGGATGGGTAGAAGTAGTTTTCAGTTCACTACTACCTATAGAATTATGATAATCTCAAAGGGAAATGTATAAATGCATGAAGGAAGGGAATTTCATCATGGTGAGCTCGTCTCTTATCTTATTTTGAAGGTGAGAATCAAGAAAATCCACACTGGTTTGGGAATAAAGCAATTGGTAACATGAAATAAAGTCAGTGAAATTTTCACCTTCATTTTGCTTACATCTCATCAAATCAGCTAATGTCATTTCAAGAACCATATGCACTTGGAAATGGTTAATAAATGGCTCAACAAGTTCATTGAATGAATGAATTGAGTTACTCGGTAATGTAGAGAACCAAACCAAGGAAATTCCTTTCAAGGATCAGGGAAAAATTTTAGCCAAAAGTTACTTCTCAAGGATAAAGTCACTACATCGAAATAGTGGTATTAACATGATTTGTAGGATCTCCCTTTTCTCCAAATCTCTCAAATATAGGGATCTCTATACCTTTTGGCACTAGAGTTCTCAATATCTCCATGGATAGTGTGTTAATTTTGACATAGGATGAAGGTGGGCCATTTTGATTTTGATTTATGGTGGAAACTCAACATTGAATGGATGAAAGGCCTTGTAAAAGGTGGTTAATGATATGATCATAACTTGTGGTTTGTGATGGAGATGAATATGGTGGTTTTGTGTATGTTTTGGAAGGACTAGTGAATGTATTGCTTATGGGAGGAGATATAAGACTAGATGCCACATAGGTATAAGGAGCACTAGTGGAAATGTTCGAGGTAGCAAGGATAGTGCTAGTTGGTTGCATCATTGTGGTCACCTGAGGATTGGTATAGGTTGGAATGGATTTTATGGTTGAGGGGGGAGGAGTTTTATTTCCTCCTTGGCCTTGAACATTGTTTGAAGCTTGAGTACAATTAGTGGTGGAAGGAATATTTTTTCCAAAGATGTGAGCTATGTTACACAAAACTTCCATTCCTTCATCACTTTCCATCATGTGGTGAATACTATCTATGGTAGGCATAACAGTGCTGGAAATGTTTGCAGTACTCACACAATGTTGTAAATGAGCTAGGTCTTCATGAATTTTCATTATGTTTTGTTGAGGGATATTATCAACCATTGTTTGGAAACTTGGCATAGAACTTGTGGGAAATTTAGTCATAACAAAATATGTATCAAAGGTATGGTCCATACCTGGTGAACTAATACCAACACCTAAAGTAAGAGAGCATGATAACCCAAGATTCACAATGAGTGTTTTATCGTGGGATGAAATGAGTCTCGCACTTCGTTTAACCATAGTATTAGTAGTAGGAAACCAGGTACTACAACTCATACAAGGGATAAACCAAGGAAAGTGAAATGAACACAATATCCTATGCTTGTAATTGAAATGAAAGAAATTGAAACAACAATATTTTTGCAAATTGAAACAAAAAATTGAAAGTAGCCAATGGAAGCACAAAAAAGAAATTTCAAATCTTGAAAATTGGAAAGTAAAACTCAATAGGGACTAAGCTACCAGTAAGGGTGTCTTGGTCCTACTCATGAAATTTTGAAGTTCCATCCTAGACTGAAACATGCAGCAAGTAATAGAGATAGGATTCTGAGCCAGAAACATTGAAAGGGACTATGACACCAAGAAGGGAATTTTAGTCCTAGTAGAGGTTTTTCTCAAAAGAACAAAAAATTATGGATTTTCTACAGTGTTCATAGATTGCCTATTTAGGATGTTGGTGTTTAGAAATAGAAAAATGTGAAAATGAATGCAAGAAAAATTAACTAGTGAAAAGCAATTGAATGCAAAGTTAAGTGCAATTTTTTCAATTTTGAATGCTATAAGAATGATTCTAAATGAAATTAAGATTATGAACAATTCACTTTTAATTTTTTGAATGAAATGAAATGATGCAAGAAAGAAAAAGTGCAATCTATATGAACTTTCACGAATGCAAATATGATAAACCCTAGATGCAATTTCACTCATGCAAGATGTAATGCAAGAATGTCTACAACCTAGATCTAAGAATTTAATGGAATCCAAATCATAAAATGAGTGCTCAACAAGGTAGGGTTCACCAAAATGAATTGGTGGGAAAAATGATGATGGGATACCACTTTTCACCAACAATCATTCAATAATGTCCTAGGAGTCCTAATTGGATTTAGTACGAACCCCACAAGGTGATTCAATTCTTAGCAATGAGGACATAGGAGGAGATTCTTTAATACTTTAGGGGTCCACCACCAAGAAAATTCTTGGAAAAGACAAATAAACATTCAACTCACAAAATCTAGTAATGGAAGCTAAATGAAGGATGTAAATGATGAAATTATGCAACAAGAAGTTAGGATGTATGTACCTGGGAAGTTTAGAAATATTGGGAGGATTTCAGAAATGTAAAGAAGCTACCAAAATGCGTTATGGAGGACTAAGATGCCCTTACTATGTCTTAGTCTAGCTGCTAATTTTTGGGGGAAATGTAGAATATTTGGATGTCAAAAATGGATCTAGAAGAATTTCTAAAAAATACCCTGAGGAGGACTGAGATTCCTTTACTGTTGTCTTACTACTATTTGAAATTTCTGAAATTTCCAAATTTTGTCCTGAGGCTTGATGTCTGTACTTTCTTCTTCTCTGATCTTAGGTTTTGAAACTTCTGGATCTAGCTTGTAGGTGAGTTTTTGTGAAGATGACAACTTTGTAATGCAACTTTGCAACTTTTCACTTAAAATAATCTTCAAGTCTTCTACCTAAATCTACAATCATAGACATACAAGAGGGGAATTTTTTTTTATTGTTAGTGAATGGGGGTTTGCCTTGGTCAAACCCATTATTGGTAATTAAACCTAGAATGAAACAGAATAATGAAGGGAAATGATGAATGCAAAACATGAAATGCTACAACTCACCAAAACCTTGTTATAAAGTCTGCAAACTTGTGTGAAATGGCTGCAATGGATATGGATCTTAAATCAAAGGAATACTTGACATAGATGGACTTGAATTTCTTGCTTGAATCAAAACCATGCATCACAAATGTTAGCACAACAACACACATGATGCAAGAATATATTTGATACGATGCTTGAATTTGGATGATGGCTCAAAATGCTTGATAGAATGCTCTTGAATGCTTGAATACTTGAATTCTTGAATACTTGAATTCTTGGATGCTTAGATTTCTTGGATGCTTATATTGCTTGTTAGCTTGCATGATTTGAAAATGAGAGGAGTAACCTTGTGTTTATACTTATCTATGCTTTATATCATAAAATTACATAACACCAAGCCAACATATTAATTCATTAGTTAAAGGAGGCTAAATCTCACCAATAATTTGAAATTAAATCCAAAAAATACCTTAAGATGTCTTAGTCTCATGGCATGAAACTCAAGGAATAAACTCCAAAAAGGGACCTATTCAGGTGCTTTCAAAATCAATGTCCCAAGACCTTCGTGGGACAAACACGTGCTAGGTGGCATTTTAGTCCTCGCCCAAAAATCAGGGACACTTAGAAGCATTAAATTATCACTTATCTATTGGAGAATGTTGGGATTAACCACAAAAATATATAATTCATAGGGCTGGTGGATGCAAAATAGGACCAATTATGACATAAATAGGAATAAATAGAGCAAGGTGGGCCCAAACAAGTGTAAAAATGCAAAGGTATGTATTTTACTACAGTACAGTAAGTTTCAATGGTCTCTTTTTTTCTTATGTTATTGTCATTATTACTTATTGTTATGTCCTCTTGTTTAGTAATATCCTTACTAATAGGGGAGGTAATAGGAGAGAAACAAATCGGGTTATCAAAACTCTCATTGATTAGTTCTTCTAATGATACAATATCTTCTTCACAATTAGGAGAGATATTAGGAGAAGAAAGAATGTGATTGTTATGATTACCCAAGGTTTCTTTCCCTATACTAACCTCGCTCTTAGAAGGGATACTAGGAGAGGGATCAATAACGAACACAAAGAGATGGGAAAGGATCAAATATTCATATGCACTTAACAAAACTTTCTTACAGCACTCAACAAGTTCTAATAAAAGAACATGAAGTATGATAACTATAGACTTTTGCAATGAAAACATGATGTGATGAATTCCATAGAAGATTGAAATGTAACAATGATGGAGAAAACATGCAAAGGCATAATGTAATTTTTAGATTTCAAACAAGGTAATTTTCTGATTATAGTATTCAATGATATGAAAATGAAATGTTTCAAATGAAAATTTGTAATTAAGTAACGCATGAAATGAACCACTTGAAGCTACAATTAGTAAAATGCATGAAACAAAAAGTCAACCCATTGAAACAGATAACCAATGGTAGTAAATAGAAGCACAAAAGAACAATTTAAAACCCTAAAAACTCTAAAGTCAAAGTGAATAGGGACTAAGATTCCAATAAGGGAATCTTGGTCCTATTGGTGAAATTATGAGGTTCTAGGGACTAGAACAAACAACAAACAACAAAGACAGGATTTTGAGCCAAAAACCTTAAAAGGCACTAAGACACCAGGAAGGGTATTTTAGTCCTAGTAGAGGTTTTTGTTAGAAAAACAATAGAATATGGATTGTTTAAAGTGTTCACAGGTTTCCTATTCAGGGAGCTAATGTTTAGAAATAGAAAAGTGTGCAAATGAATGCAAGAATAAGTAACTAATGAGAAGCAATTGAATGAAAAGTTGAATGCAATTTTTCCAATTTTGAATACAATAAAAATGTTCCTAGATGTAATTAGGATGATGAAAAAGGAAATTTTCAGTTTTTGAATGAGATAAGATGATGCAGGAAAGTAAAAATGAAACCTATATGTACTTTCACTAATGCAAATATCAAAAACCCAAGATGCACCTTGACTAAATATGAGAAACTGTAAATGCACTTTCACTAATGCAACATGCAATGCAAGAATGAGTGCAACCTAGATCTAGGACTTTAATGGACTCCAAATAAAAAAATGAATGCACTAAAATATTGTGTTCACCAAAATGAACAATTATGAAATGGGTGCTTTATAACCTAGGTCATAAAACACTACTTTTCTCCAATTATCATTCAAGTATGTCCTAGGAATCTAAAATGGTTTGAATATAAACCTCAAAGGTGAGTCAATTCTCAACAAGGAAGACCTAGGAAGGGGTTCTTTAAGCTTTCTGGTGTTCACTACCAAGAAAAATCTTAGAAAAGACAAGTAAACATTCAACTCACAAAACCTAATAATGTAAGCTAAATGAAGAATTCAAATGATGAAATAATGCAACAACAAGTTAGGATATGTGTACCTAGGAAGTTTGGAAATGTGACAAGTATTCTTTAAATGTAAAGAAGTTGTCAAGATATGTTATGGAGGACTAAGATTCCCTAACTATCTTATTAGTCTCGCTGCTATTTTTGAAGGCAAATGTGGAATATTTGGATGTCAAAATAGGATTTGAAAGAATCTCTACAAAATTCCACTTGGAGGACTAAGATGACCTTGCTAGTGTCTTAGTATTGATCTCAATTTCTAAAATCTTTGAATTTCATCTCGAGGCTTGATGTCTACACTTCCTTCTTTTTTGATCTTAGGTATTGAAACTTCCAAATCTGGCTTGTAGGTGACTTTCCATGAAGATGATAACTTTGCAAACCAACATTGCAACTTTGCAACTTTTAACTTCAAATTATCTTCCAGTCTTCAACCTAAATCTACAGTCACAAGCACACAAGAGAGGAAAAACTTGTTGATTGTTAGTGAATGGGGGATTTCCTTGGTCAAACCCCTTGTTGGTAATTAAACCTTGAAATGAAATAGAATAAAGGAGGGAAATGATGAATGAACAACATGTAATGTTACAACTTACCAAACCCTTGTTATGAAGTCTACAAACTTGTGTGAGATGGCTAGCTTGGATGTAGATCTTGAATCAAAGGAATGCTTGATAGGTATGGACTTGAATTGCTTGCTTTAATCAAAACCCTACATCATAAATGTTAGTTCAAAAACACACATGATGCACAAAGATCTTTGATATGATTCTTGAATCTTGATTATGGCTCCAAATGCTTGATGAACTACTCTTGATTTCTCTCTTGATCACAAACTTGCATGAACACTTGAATGCTTAGATGTTAGGATATGAAATGAGTGAAATAACCTTGTATTTATACTTATACATGCTTAATATCTCAAAATTACACCACAACAAGTTGGAATATGAATTCATTAATTAAAGGAGGCTAAATCTTGCCAAGATTTGAAATTAAATCCCAAAAATACCTTGAGGACTGAGACACCCTAGGTGGTGTCTTAGTCCGGAGGCATGAAATTGAGGGCAAAAACTCCAAAAAGGAGCCCATTTAAGGTACACTTGAAATCAGGGTTCCAAGACCTTTGGGATACAAAGAAGCCCTAGGTGGCATCTTAGTCCCACCCAAAAAATTAGGGACACAACCAAAATCATTAATTTATCATTTCCCCTTTGAGATTTGTCGAGATTAGCCATAAAAGGATATAATTCATTAGGCTTGTGGATGCAAAATAGGACCAATTAAGACATAAATAGGGATAAATAAAGCAAGGCAGGCCCAAGAGAGTGTGAAAATGAAAATGGTAAACATTTTCCTACACTACATGGGTATAAGCTGTAGTAAGTTGTCTGTTGATGCCATGAATATTTAAAAATCAACAAAGTCTTTGGAAGTGAATTATCCCCCTGTATTTGTTCTAAATATTTTGAGATAATATTTGCTCTATTTTTCTAACATGGATTTAATGTGCTTGAAGAATTTAGAAAGCCTCAATCTTTTGTTTGAGAAAATAAACCCATGTGTGTTGAGAGAAATCATCAATTAAAGTCAAAAAATAAATTTTCTTAGCTAATGATTCCTCCTACATGTCACCAAAAGTATCTACATGCACAAGCTCTAGGGGAGATGTTTTCATCCGAAAACTATCTTAGTGTTGCTTTCCAAGTGCACACTCTGAACAAACTTCTTCTTTTTCATAAAATAATCTAAGTCCTTTCACCATGTTCTTTTTATTAAGAAAACTTAATCCTTGAAAATTCAAATGACCACTACATTGGTGCCATAACCATGAATTATCTATGGTTAATTTTAGGGAATGCATCATTGTAGAAACTAATGTGAGAGGAAGTATTCTATTCTATGTCATTCAATTCTTTTCTACAAGATTATGGTTAGAATATTTATCAAATATTTTATATCAGTTTTCTTTAAACACAAACTTATAATTTTTTGTTACAAGCTATTCAATACTTAAAATATTATGCTATAAGTTGGGCACATGCAAAGTGTCATGAATAAATGTAGTTTTTTCTTGCTTAGTGTTCACTACAAGGGTACCTTTTCCAATTACTTCAACCTCTTTATCATCACTAAATTTTACTTGAATTCTCACAAATTTATCTAATTTTACAAATAGATCATATTTACCTATCATATGATTTGAACAACTATTATCTAGGAACCACACATATTTGTGATTTTATTTTTCCAAATTGCATGTAAATAGTGTGGAATACATTGCATCTTCAAAAGACTGTCCAGTATAGTTCGCTCTTTACTTATTGAAATAATTTTTTTTCTTTGTAAATTTAGATTCAATGTGTGCATACCATTCACAATACTGACATTGGACACTTCTACTAATCCCTTGAGATCTTGGGATAATAGTAGGCTCTTCATTTGTTACACCCCATCTCTTAGTTATTGGGTTACTTTCACCTTGTGAGTAAATATGATGATAAATGTAAATCAGAACTTTAGTATGTGTAGTGTAGGAAAAAGTATCACATTTTCACACTTAACTTGGAAACAATTAATAAATAAATGAGATTAAGTATGCCTTGATTTAGTGTTGTGATTTATTTTTTATATTCACATTAAGTTTAGGGTCTTTTTATTGAAATGGACTTAATTGTGCCTTATTTTTAGTGTTGTAAGGTGTAGCTTTACAATTTCACACTAATTTAGGGCTTTATTAATTAATTCAGGTTATTTTTCCTTAATTGGCCCCTTTAATTTAAATCTAAGACTAATTAAATGCAATTTCCAAGGAATAAAACTTGGTATTCATAAATTCCATTACACAACACTTAACTTTGGAAGATGTGTGTCCTAGGTAAGTGACCTAGGACCTATTCACCATAGGGTGAATGGGTCCTCACTTAGATCTAGGACCCTAATTTAACATAATTTTTAACACTAAGCAATGTGTGTCCTAGGTAAGTGGCCTAGGCTCCATTCACCACTATGCCGAATGGGTCCTCACTTAGACCTATGACCCCTCATTTAAAATATGTTTTTCATGGTATTTGGATGATTTCAAATCCACAATTCAATGTTAGCTTGTGATATTTGAAATTTGGGAATTAATCTTAAGATATATGTATAAATAAAAGGTTATTTTCACTATGTTTCATCCTAATACTTTCAAGCATCCCAACATTTTCATGAGAAAGTGTGATCTAAGCAATATAAAAGTTAAAGAACATTTTCAAGGCATTCAAGGGTAGATTTTTAGAATATTATTGCAAAAATCAAGATTCCTTTCATCATGTCAAAGGTTTATTACATCATGAATTTTGTTTTTCCTAATGTGGTGATGTAGTGTTCACTATCTAATCAAGTATTCAAAGGCATTGTTTCACATCAAGTGTCATGATCAAGATCCACATCCATTGAAGCCAATTCATGCAAAGTCTATAGATTTATATTTCAAGGTTCAAATAATGTTTGGTGAGTTGTTACATATATTTTTTCATTCATCATTCCTTCATGATTTTTATTTCATTTCAAGGTTTAATTACAAAAATGAGGTTTGACCAAGGCAAACCGCAATTCCTTAAGAAACAAAATTTTTCTCTTTGATGTGTGATTACAGATTTTAAGTTGAAGATTATTTGAAGAGAAAAATTGAAGAAAGTTATAAAGTTGTCAAAGTTGCAATAAAATTTTTCAAATCACAAAAACTCATCTATAGGATTTATTTCCAGTTGTTTGATAGTGAATGCCTAAAATATGGGAGTGCAGACCTGGAAAAACAAAACCTAGAAAGCATTTTCTAGAAACCCTAGCTAGGACCCATTCTCCATAGGGTGAATGAGTCCTGAGTGAGCTTCAAAAGGTGACTTTTGGTGAAAGGTATGCATTTCTTTCCCCTTTGTAGATCTACATTTTGATTAATTTTTCTATCATATTTAATTGATGTTCTTCATTTGCACTCTATAGTTTGCATTTTTGAGCTTTTTTATGTTTTTGAGATTCTTCTCCCAGATGTTATTTAGATTTTACCCTTGTCCTAGTGAAAAAGGGAAATTTCCAAATTCACACTTTGACTTGATTCACCTTGAGGTTAATAGTCATTTCATTATGTGGATCTCATTTCCTCATGATATTAGAGAATAGGACCCCTTTTCTCTCTTTGGATCCACT
Source organism: Sequoia sempervirens (assembly GCA_007258455.2). Lineage (NCBI taxonomy): Eukaryota > Viridiplantae > Streptophyta > Pinopsida > Cupressales > Cupressaceae > Sequoia > Sequoia sempervirens. The sequence continues at coordinate 347,360,815 of VDFB02281492.1, read as the reverse complement.
TTTTTAGTTTGGGATATTCTCCTATCCTATTTTTCTATGTTTCAATATGATTATTAGGTGAATGAAATACTTGAATATGCATTAACATGTTATTTATTTTGAAGGTATGAGTATGTTTTAATACTAATGGAAATGTGATGTATGAATATGTATTGTGATATGAATAATTTAATGCATTGATGATACAAATGTTTTATGATGCAAATGTATTCATGTGAATGGCTAACTACCTATAGTGTTGAAAAAAGAAATCCTTTTTCACACTTAATTTGAATAAATGACACATAATTAACTTAATTACACCTTGGAATTGTGTTGTAAGGTTTTGTACAAATTCACACCTTCCTAGGGTCCTTTTTTAATTAAAATTTACCTAAATTTCACCTTTTGCAAAAGTTTTGTAAATTGTTGTAACACATTTTCACACTTTTCAAAGGTTTATTCAGTTAATTAACCTAGTGGACCCCTCTTGTACTGAAATTGAACCTTGGTTATAGTATTATAAAGTGTTATAACAAAATTTCGCATTCATCTAAGGTGGTATTATTTAATTAGACTTAATTTCCCTTTTAATTCAAATTCAAGCCCTCTAAATTACACATCTCGAAGATCAATCTCAACACCCAATAATAAAATAATGTAGTATTTAAATTGGGAAAGTTTAGGTCCTCAAAAATGGTGATAGGAACCATTTACCCAAGGTTCCAAATGGGAACTCCCTTAACAAAACCCCACTTTCTTTGTACATTCTAACTAGGTTTTGATACACTTTTGATCCCTCAAAGCAAGGTATTGGGAAGTTGTGCCACAACCCATTTTCCAAAGGTGGAAAATGGGTCCTCCCTTAACAAGGACCCTCTTTTCAAATTCAATCTTGGTAGGATTTTAATTAATTTCATTTCAAAATTTGAGGTTGACTTGATTTATTTGAATTTCATGGTTAATTCTCTAATTTAGTATAAATACAAGTTTATCCTACATAATTTGATAACTAGAGAAGATTAAAAGCAAGCCAGAGACAAATAAAATTCATGAGATCAAGAATTCATAGTCAAGAAGCAAGCAAAAGTGAAGTTTGAAGCAACATTTTAAGGTCCTCATCTCATTTTGTGGTCAAGATCAAGCATTATTGAATGTTCATAATATATTCCTATGGAGAATCATGAATGATTCTAGGTGTTGGGAGATGCACAAGTCATACAACTAAGCCAAAGGACTTGTTTCCTAATTGATTACATCTTCTATAATCATCCCATTTGTAGCCTACAAGAAGTATTTTTAGATATGTGATTCATTAAAGATATTAGATATATCCTTTACTGATTCTTTCATGTTGTTCATATTGCATTCAAGGATTTTATCCTAACACAATTGGGTAGAATTTCCTTTACATTTTTATAGATCTTAGTCTTAAACATACTTAAGATTAGGCTCACACACTTCATTGCATGTTTCATATTTTAATTTATCAAGGGGTTTGACTAAGGAAAACACCTATCCACCAACAAGCTATCAATTTTTTTGGTAGGTTCTTGGCAGATCTAGATTTGGAAACAAGAATTTCAAGTTGAAAAGGAGAAGAGCAGACTTGGAATTTGGAATTCAAATTCATATATCCTCAAAAGATCCTAAAAGGACCCATTCACCTTTGGTGGCAAATGAGTCCCTATTAGGGACTGAAAGGTAGCAGATTCCAGACATTGCAAGATTTGGTTTTTGGTTCAGAGTTCCCCGAATAGGCCTACCAATACCCATTTACCTATGGTGGTGAATGAGGCCATGTTAGCTTCATAGAAAATTTTGTTATTAGATGGTGAACTACATTCTTTCCTTCTTATTTCCCTAGAAATGTTGCAACTTCCTTCTCTTTTGCATTTAATTTATGCAATTTGTGTGTTAGATCTAGGGTTAGGGTTTCTTCATTAGCTTAATTCCTTCTTGTCAAGTTAAGATCTAGTCACCATCTCATCCTTCTATAAAGGAAATATTTCAAGATCCCTTAACCATGATGTAGTTCATCCCTTGGGTTGATAATTGTTTCAAGGTTCTTGGATCTCATCTTTTGAATGAAACTCTAATATAGAGAAAGTAGGTTGGGTACATCCTCTTACTCTCTCCCATTTCTTTATGTTTCATTTTGGTGAGCTCAACACATTGAGCATTGCATTTTTATAATTTTTGGAGTCTCTCATTGCATCTTACTTTAGATATTGCATGCATTAGGATCGTACATTGTATTATATTTGTATTACATTTTAGGATTTTCTTTATTGTGCATTAGTGAATATTGTATTTAGAGTAAAATTGCATGTTTTCATTATTTATGTTGATTAAAAAACATAAAAAAGTGTGCTTAATTTTCCATCTTATTCATGTTAAAATCATCATTCAAGTATTTAAATTTAAATTGCATCCTAGATTAGCTCATATTAGTCATCATTTAACAATAGAAAAGCTTGCATTTAGACACCTTATACCCAAAAAATCTATCATAGAATTAACTATTATAGATCTGAGATGGCGTATGCACACAAAAACCTCACAAAAACTAAAATCAAACTCAAAAAAACCTAAAACTAGGACCCATTCTCCTTTAGTGGTGAATGAGTCCCTGTACACCATAATCAATAGAATCTTTGGGCATGATCTAGTGTTTCAGGTGCCTTTCTAATCTTAGTAAATATTTGCACAAGCACCCATTTTCCTTTGTTGGTGAATAAGTCCCTATACAACTTGTGACAAAAAAAAATTTGAGTGGTTTTTGGTCTCTAATAAACATTTCTGCATTTATTCTAAAATCTGAAAAAGTGTTGGTCTGAAATAGATTATCTTTCACTTCAAATTCTTATTTATTTTGATAGATTTAGCTTGCATATTTCGATTATAGTTAGCATTAGAATTCTACATTTCTAGCATTTGTGCATCAATAGACATCTTCACTTATATTTTACATTCATTAGAAAACAAATTCAAAACAATAAAAAATCAAATGACATCCATAAATAAAGTACAATGATGACAAATTTCCTTTTAAAAGTTGACTTATCCTCCAAGCCTTTTAGTAGTGATGACTTTGACATGTTAGATGAAGCTTTTGAGGACTCCATCTCACAGGGTTCATCCACTAAGGCTTGTCATGATAAATGGAAATACAAAGATGTTAATACTATCACACCACGACTCATAATCTATCCCCCTTCAGAAAAACTACAAATTGAAAACAAACATGTGCTTATCCTTGAACCACTAAAAAAAAAATACTTCACCTGATGATGGTAATATTTCATAACAAAAGAATTATAATACTATTACACATACCTACAATACAAAGAAAAATAAGCAACAAAAAACACCTTTTATTTCGTTACCATTGCCTAATCCCATTTTTCCTAGTGCTCCTCATTTTCCAACAAATAGTGGGAAGGAATATAACCTTGTTGAACAACTTAAGAATACTCCTGCTAATATTTTTGTATGGGAACTACTTCAAGTATCACCTAGTTATCATAGCATACTCCAAGAGGCCTTACAACAAGTTATGATTCCTTCTAACAATAGTTCAAACAATGTTGCAACATTAATTCAACAAATGAATGAAATGAACTTTGACATAGTTTTTCACTAGCATGAGTTACCTGCCTTGGAGATTTAGAAGAAGTATGAAGCTTTTAACATAATAGTCCATGTTGGCCAAACTACAATAAAATAGAATCTTGATGACAATAGTTCAACCCTAAATGTATGTAGTGTGAACCTTTTGAAAAGACTTAAGATGAGTAAAAATGATATTAAACCTTATTCTTTATCAATTCGAGGATTTGACAACATAGGAAAACAATCGCTAAGAGTCACTACATTACCTCTCAGAATTGAGGATGTAACATTACAAATTTTGGTCTGAGTTATGCTTAAGGATATCTTGTAATCTCCTTTTAGGAAGACTATGGATTCATGAGATGAATGGTCCGCCTTCCACTCTGTATCGAATAATGAAGTATGTCTATAACAAAAAAGGTTATACATTAAAAGTTGATCCTAAGCCTAAAAGTTTCCTGATGGCCGAAAGAGATGGAAAAAAACCCTTTGGAAGCATTGGAATCCTATACACCACAAATGGTAATGGAAGAAGAAAAATTAAAGAAACAGAAATTGATGAACTCACCAAGTTGTTGGAAGATGATTGGGGATCCTTGGATTTTACATCGACATTCATGGGATAATACATGATAACAACAAAAGAAAATAAAAAGTAAAAACAATGAATGGTAATGTCAATGCAAAATTCAAAGGACATCTCACAATCATCTACCTCATCTACTTCTAAAGAAGAAACAAGTTATACAATGAAATTTGATGAGATATATTATCAACAATGACCAAACTTGAAAGAAATGGAACGACTTTATGGGAGAGCTTATGAGCTTATGAAATAACTTAGTTATAATGGAAAATGATGTGGGAAAAAAGAGAAACGTATTAATATCCCTATAGAACCTAATATACAAGAAACAAAAAGTAGCTTGGGATATTTCTGTTCTAAGATAACACAAGATACAAAGTGACCCTCACTCAACATCAACGCTGTCATATGTAACCCTAGCAAAGCAACTCTCACATTGAATCATCTTGAACTGATTGATATAAATTTTGAAAATTCTTTGGAATAATTTGAGGATGACGAAGCTTTAATGGAAATTATAGGAATCTATGAAAATCATTCACCCCTCTCACATAGAAAAGGGCAGTGACATGTGCACTAGTAAGCACTCAACAAGATAATGAATACAATGGAAGCAATGGAAGTATCAATGAATTAGAGGAGTATGATGCTTAAATATAAAAACCAAAAGAACTTCCTTTGGGAGATACAGTTAATATACCAATGGAAATTAACAATGAAGGTAAAGTAATTCAAGTAGGGAAATGTCTTGATGAAGATGAACAAGAGGATGATGCAACCTTACTTCATGAATTTCTTGAACTCTTTTCTTTGACTTACTCAGATATGCTAGGAATTGGTGCTAGGATTGTAACACATAACATAGTCCTAGAAAAATATGCTTAACCAGTGTGACAAAAGATATGAAAAATGAATCCTAAGATAGCATTATTGGTAAAAAAATTTTTGAGAAACTTCTCAACGTTGGATTCATTCAACCTATTTATTATTCTCAATGGGTCTCAAATATTTTCATAGTGGAGAAACCTAACAATCATATTAGGAAGTGTATGAATTTTAGAGATTTGAATAAAGCATATTTAAAAGATGACTTTTCCCTCCCTAATATCCATATGATAGTGGGCTCCACTATAGGAAATGCTTTATTGTCATTCATTGACAAGTTTTCTATATATATAATCCAATCTTCATTAATCCTCAAGACCAATACAAGACACCTTTCACCACCGCCTGGTGAACCTTTTGTTGGGTGGTCATACCTTTTGGATTGAAAAATGTAGGTGCAACATATCAACGAGAAATTACATTAAAAATATTTTGGAAGAGGATATCAATGACATTCTCACTAAATATTTAACATGACATGATCATGTAAATGTTCTTCATAAAATCTTTGAGAAAATGCAAAAATACAACTTGAGATTTAACCTAAAGAAGTGTATCTTTGGACCTATAGATATTAGAATTTTTTTAGGTTTTATTGTATCTCACAGAGATTGAAGTGGACACAAAGAAAATTGATGCTATAGTTAACATGCCAACTCCTAGAAACATATCACAATTGCACACATTACATGGAAGGATTCAAGCTATACATTGTTTCGTAGCTTCCTTTGTTGGATATTTTTGATTTGTGGTTGTCATTAATGTCATCACTATTGGCATTAATGTCTTTAAGACTATATATGTTGAGGATATTGAGAAAATTGTAATAAAATAAGTTGCAGGTTGTTGGTGATACAGTGAAGTTCAGTATGGTGGCTAGCTCAGTATATTGATGATAAGAGGTTATGAATTAAAGGGTTTGTTGACAAGTATATCTAGTTTATCCACATGAATTTTCAGAGGTTCGCATGAATATTTGACTAAGCTATGAGTATTTGTGTTCTAACAGTTGTTCTGTTGCTTTAGTTGGTGCTCCTAAAAGAAGATAATGTGATTCTAGTAATTTGAGTTGTTGCAGATGCTTCTGTGGTGATCCATGATGTTTGTGGATGTATCTAGATCATTCTCTATATGTGTTATTGCTCTACATTGATTGTTGTGTTTGAGATTGGTGATTTTCTTTTGTGAGTTCATTTTTTTCATGATCATGGCCGACAGGGTGATTGTAGCGTGTTGTAGATTTTAGAAGAATAATTTTTGTAGGCATTTTGTGTTTGAGACATGTATTTTTGGGTCCTTACTATGTCTTGGCTGACATTTTTTGGTGCACATTGATAATTTTCTATTGATTTGGGCTGAAAATTTGTACACATTTTATATTTTGTTGGGCCAACATGTAGTTGATGTTATCCTTAGTTGCCGATATATATGATTGATTGTTTATACCATTTGAAGGAATTTTGTGTGATGTATGTTGAGTGTTGTGTGCAAACAATGTTCTAATATATCGAAGGCAGAAGTAAAGTGTGAAGAAGAGTTAGCAGATGAGAGTGCTTATGTGCTTAACCAGAACTGTAACCAAGCATTAGAAGATGTTATTTTCATAGTTCAAAATCTTTTGGATGTAATTTGAATGTGATTGTAAGACAATGAGTCTTCTTTTGGGAAGTAAGCCTTTTGTATTTGAGCAGTGAGCTCTAGGCAATGTGCCTAAATGCATGTGCAACCCCATTTATAATTCTTTTATACTTTTAATAGTGTATAATCTTGTGGATTAACCTCCATAATGGTTTTTCCCCTAATAGGGTTTCCATGTAAAAAATCTTGGTTTTATGTCTGTTTTTGATGTGGTGATGGATTATGCTTTCATGTTTATATATCGGATCTAAGAATAAGCTTAATTTGTATAATTTTTGTGAAAAATGATTCACCCCCCTCTCTGTTGTCTACCCTTGTGTTGCCAACAATTCATATAAGAGAAAATTCCTCAGAATAATTTTAATAGCTTGAGGTGATCCAAGATGGTGACATATAAGAAGTATTGTTTGAGATTTGATGGAACTAATTATTGTCTTTGGAAGACTCAAATGGATTGTCATTTGAGATGCATTGGTGAAACTTACTAGACAATTACAAAGAATAGGTATATCATCCCACAAAATGGTCCTCCTACTGCAAATGAGATTAAGGAAGTTGAGTACAATATTAGGGCTAAGGAATCATTATTGAGTGCTCTAACTGATTCTAAGATTACAAATGTAATGGAGCTGAAGATTGCTTATGAGATTTGGAAAAAGTTGGAAACTTTGTATGAAGGTGATACCCATGTGAAGATTGTTAAGCTGCAAAGCCTGAAAGGGAAATGTGAAATGTTGAGAATGCGTGAAGATGAGAACATCACTTCTTTTATTCAAAGAGTGAATGAACTTGTGTGTAGTATTATATGTGTTGGTGGAACATTGGAAGAATAAGAGATTGTTGCTAAAGTGCTTAGATCCTTTCCTACTGCATACAAACACAAAGTTATTGCTATTGAGGAGATTTGAACTGTGACAAATGTAACCAGAGACATGTTGATTGGTAAGCTTACTGCTTTTGAGTTAAGTGATTTTGGTGAATCTCTTCCTAAGATAGAATCTACATTCAAATCTAGTACCTCTAGAAAAGATAAGTAAAGATATGATCTAGGAGAAATTTCTAGAAAAATGTCCAAGTATGAGTAGGAAATGAGAGAGATTGAAGAAGAAGAGAGAAAACTATATGAGCTTGAAGCACTTATTGTTAAGAGGGTAGCTAGAGGAGAAGGTAAGTATAAAGGGAAATTATCTTAAATGTTTTTGTTGTAATAAGATAGGTCTTTTTTCCTCAAGGTGTCTAGAAAGAGTTCCTAAGCCAAGACCTAACAAGCCTAGATTCCAAAGAAAGTGTTATTATGTTGCTGATGAAGGTGTGAGAAATGATGAATCTGATAAAGGGAATTTAAGTGAGGATGAATGGGTATTTATTGCTATCAACGAAAATGATCCAATACCTACTGAATTTACTAGTTGCACAAATGTGGAGAAAGCTCTAGCTGCTAGAGTTGAAGAAAAAGATGAATGGGTGATTCATAGTGGATGCTCTCATCACATGACATGTGATAAAAGTAAATTTCTGAGCTTGGAAAAGTATGATGTTGGTGTTGTAAGATTCGGTGATAAAAAAGTTGGTGTAATTCATGGTAGAGGATCCATTTCTCTTGATGGTAAGCATAATACTGATGATGTTTTATATGTGGGAGGTTTGAATCATAATCTCTTAAGTGTTGGATAGATGGTTGACAAGGGATACAATCTTCAATTCAAGAATGGAAAGTGTCCAATATTGGGGAGTTCTAGAAATGTGATTGCATCTAGTACAAAAATAAAAGGTAACATCTTTCACCTAAGTGCTACTAGTAAAAGTTTTTTGATTGCTCAAGTTGATGAAAGTTGGTTGTGGCATTGGAAAATGTGTCAATAAACTTTCATAATATTATCAAGATAAGTTCTACTTAGGCAGTGAGAGATCTTCTTAAGTTGATAAAACTGACTAATACTATATGCAAGGAATGTCAGTTAGGGAAGCAAACTAGAGTTTCATTCTAGAGAAAACAACATTGTTCAAATGAAGTGTTAGAGCTTTTGCATACTAACTTGTGTGGTCCTTCTAGAGTCAGAATTTTACAAGGAGACAGGTATTTCATGTTGCTTATTGATGATTATTCTAGATTGATGTGGGTTACTTTCTTGAGGGAAAAATATGAAGCTCTAGAGAAATTCAATATTTTTAAGGCTATAGTTGAGACAAAGACAAGTTTGAAGATTAAATGTCTAAGATCAGATAGAGGTGGTGAATTCGCTTCAGGTGAGTTTAATTATTTTTTTGTGAAGAGCATGGGATAAATAGACAAATATCTGCCCGCGGAGCCCTTAGCAAAATGGAGTTGTGGAAATGAAGAATATGACAATTCAAGAAGCTGCTAGGACCATGATGCTAGAAGGAAATTTTTTTCATATCTACTAGAGAGAAGCTATGAGTACTGCCATTTACACTCTCAACTGAGTGCATATCAAAGGTGATGTTGGTAAGACTCCTTATGAGCTATGGTATGGTCATAAGCCTACTGTTATATACCTCAAAATCTTTGGGAGTAAATGTTATATCTAAAGAGATGAAGATATATGAAAGTTTGATGCAAGAAGTGATGAAGGAATCTTTCTTGGTTATTCTACTACAAGTAAAGCCTACTGGTGCTACAATGAGAGATTGAGGAAAGTAATTGAAAGTGCTAATTTCAAGGTTGATGATGACATTGTTAGACCATCCAAAACTTGTCAATATGATTTAGATGATCAAAATGATAGTTTAGATAAAGGAAAGAAAGTTCAGACTCCAAATCAAGTTGAGATCATTCTAGTGAATCAGGAAAATAAAGAGGAAGGAACTAGTGAAAGTGAAAAAGTGAGATCACAAGAACCTGAAGTTCAAGAACACCCTAAGACTCTAAGGCATGTATGACTAAATCATTCAGAAGATTAGATTATTGGTGATAGGAAGAAAGGTGTTCAAACTAGGAGAATAATTACAAAAGAATATTGTTTGATCTCAAAGACTAAGCTTAATAGTGTCAATGAAGCATACAAAGATGAACATTTGGTGGAAGCAATGAAAGAACAAATACTACAAATTGAGAAGAATGATACATGGATTCTTGTTCCTAGAACTAAGGACAAAAATGTAATTGGAACTAAATGGTTCTTTCAGAACAAACTGAATGAGCAAGGTGAATTTGTTAGAAACAAAGCAAGATTTGTGTGTAAAGGATATTCTTAGATGGAAGGAACTGATTTTGAAGAAACTTTTGTGCCTGTTGTTAGGATTGAAGTTGTGAGATTATTTCATTGGGTGGAAGCAATGAAAGAAGAAATTCTGCAAATTGAGAAGAATGATACATGGATTCTTGTTCCTAGAACTAAGGACAAAAATATAATTGGAACTAAATGGGCCTTTCAGAAAAAACTCAATGATCAATGTGGAGTTGTTAGAAACAAATAAATACTTGAGTGTAAAGGATATTCTTATATGGAAGGAATTGAGGGTATGTGCAGGATCATCATGGAAAAAACATAACCTTGAGTGGCAAAAAATTCAAAAAAATCAAAGTTAGGCAACTTGATGTAAAAATTTGAATAAGTTATCTATATTATTTCAAAAATATGTAAGAATAGAATCTATAGAAAATTGAATGTAGTTTCTAAAATACTAGGTTTATTTTTATTTTTAAAAATTATATTTGGTGAAAATTTAAAATTTCAATGCAGTAGTACTTAAATTTCAATGAAAAATAAGAAGTAGGTGTATGTGTTGTCCACCCTAACCACAATAAAATGATAATATTTTTTTTATAATATTTTAGATATAAGTAGAGGACTCATGTCCCGATGTGAGGCATATTTTTTTGTAATTTGTTTCCAAGTAAATAATTAATTATGATTTTTTTTTACAACTTTTAAAAAATATAAAAAATTGTATGTTTGACCACCTTAACTTAGTCAAAACTTCATGAAATTAATTTTTTTTTTAATCCTATAGTATGTGACATATGTTTTGGATTTAAAAATGCGATACCATTTGAAAGCTATAGATGTTTTTCAATTAGCCTATCAATCGTGACTATAGTCATAATTTGAATAGAAAATGAATAATAATTACTTATTAAATTCAAAGTAAAGCATAATTTATATTGGTGGAAATTTGACAATCTCCTTTAAAAACCCTTTTCGTTTCATCAATTTTGGGTTAAAAAAAGTCATTAGCCACATACCCATCATATTGCCACTTTTTGGCCCATCATGATCCTGTACATACCCTTGACTTTGAAGAAACTTTTGCGCCTATTGCTAGTTTTGAAGTTGTGAGATTATTTCTTGCTTATGCTACTTACAAAAACTTCAAGGTTTATTAGATGGATGTCAAGTCAACATTTCTAAAAGGTGAACTAGAAGAAGAAGTCTATATTAAGCAACCTGATGGATTTCAATTGATTGATCAAGGAGATATGGTTTGTTGATTGAAGAAATCATTGTATAGACTTAAGCAATCCCCAAGAGCATGGTATGCTAGATCGGACAAGTATTTTTTGAAGCTTGGATTTAATAAAGGTATTGCTGACAGTAATTTGTATTTAAAGATTGATCATGATAAATATTTGATTTTTGAAGTTTTTGTTGATGATATCATTTTTGGAGGAGATGATAGTTTGTGCATGAAGTTTGTTGATGAGATGCAGAGTGAGTTTGTGATGTCTATGATTAGAGAAATGAAATTATTTTTTGGATTGCAAATTACTCAACTAGATAGAGGGAAATTTATATCTCAGTTCAATTATATGAAAGAATTTCTAAAGAATTTTGGTATGGAAGATTAAAAGCCTGTTGGTAAACCTATGGTGACTAAATGTAAGTTGACAAAAGATGATGATTCTCCTAAAATAAATCAGACTAGATATAGATCCATGATTGGTGGATTGCTCTATTTGACTCAAACTAGATCTAATATCATGAATTCCATATGCATTTTTGTAAGATTTCAAGTTGATCCTAAGGAATCTCATGTGACAGCTGTGAAGAGGATTTTTAGGTATTTGAAGGGGATAGTTGATTTTGGCCTATGGTATCCTAAAGAAGATGAAATTACTTTGAGTGCTTTTACTAATGTTGATTGAGAAGGAGATGTGAATTAAAAAAAGATTACTAGTCGTGGTGCATTTTATTGGGAAAGAAGCTGATTTTATGGTTAAGTAAGAAGTAGAATGCCATTTCTTTATCTACTGTAGAGGTAGAATACATTGTTGCTGCTAAAAATTGTACTCAAGTATTGTGGATGAAGCATATGTTGAAAGATATTATAGTTGTGTATGATGAATCTATTTCTATATTCTATGATAATTCAAGTGCAATTAACATTTCTAAGAATATGTGTTGCATTCAAAAACCAATCATATATCTATCAAGTTTCACTTTTTGAGAGAGAAGGTGAGTGAAAAGTTAGTTAGATTGGAGTATGTTCCCACTATGGAATAGATTGTAGATATCTTTACCAAGCCCTTGCCCAAGGATACTTTTGATTATCTCAGAGGGAAGATAGGGGTGGTTACCCCTCATAATCAGAATTAAGATGCATTGACTTGCATCAATCCATGCATTTCATAGTCATATCTTGTGATCTAGATTGATGTTGTGGTGGCTGCTGCTCAAGGGGACTAGTTAAATGTTTAGAAATGTGGTTCAGAGCTTATGTGGAGAAAGATAATGTGTATCTTTTTCATTGATGTCAAAGGGGGAAAAGATTCATGTGAAAAACTGTGAAAGAGTTATGGAGAAAAGAGTCAAAATCTAAGGGGGAGAAAGTGTTAAGAGAAAGTTGTGTTGATGGTGTTTTTCACTTCATGTGTTGCCATCAATGCCAAAGGGGGAGATTGTTGGATATTTTTAATTTTGGTTGTCATCGATGTCAACACTATTGGCATTAATGTCTTTAATACTATATATGTCAAGGATATTGAGAAAATTGTAATAAAATAAGTTGCAGGTTGTCGGTGATGTAGTGAAGTTCAGTATGGTGGCTAGCTTAGTATATTGATGATAAGAGGTTGTGGATTAAAGGGTTTGTTGAAAATTATATCTAGTTTATCCACCTGAATTTTTAGAGATTCTCATGAAGATTTGATTGAGTTATGAGTATCTATGTTCTAATAGTTGTTATGTTGCTTTAGTTGGTTTTCCTAAAGGAAGATAATGCAATTCTAGTAATTTGATTTATTTTGGATACTTTTGTGGTGATCCATGATGCTTTTCGATGTTTCTATATCATGATCTATCTATGTTGTTTGTCCGCATTGATTATTGTGTTCATGATTGGTGATTTTATTTTGTGAGTTCATGTTTTTCATGATCTTGGTTGGCAGGGTGATTGTAGTGTTTTGTGGATCTTCGAGGCATAATTTTTGAAGGTGTTTTGTGTTCAAGACATGTTTTTTTGGGCCCTTACTATGTTTTGGCTAAAAAAATTTGGTGTGAATTGATAATTGTTTATTGATTTGGACCAACATGTAGTTTATGCTACCCTTAGTTGCAGATATATATGATCAATTGTTTATACCATTTGAGGGTGTGGTGTACGATGTATGCTGAGTGTTGTGTGTGAACAATGTTCTAATCTTTCAAAGGAAAAAGTAAAGTGTGAAGAAGAGTGAGCAGATGAAATTGTTTATTTGCTTAACCAAAACTATAACCAGGCACTAGATGTTATTTTCTTAATTCAAAATCTTCTGGTTGTAATTTGAATGTGACTGTAAGATAGTGAGTATTCATTTGGGAAATAAGCCTTTTGTATTTGAGTAGTGAGCTCTAGATAGTGTGCCTGAATGCATGTGTATTCCCCATTTATAATTCTTTTATAATTTTAATAGAGTATAATCTTGTGGATTAACCTCCACCATGGTTTTTCCCCTAATAGGTTCTCCATGTAAAAATCTTGGTGTTATGTGTATTTTTGATGTGGTGATGGTTTATGCTTTCATGTTTATATATCAGATCTGAGAATAAGTTTACTTTGTATAATTTATGTGACAACTGATTCTCCCCCCTCCTAATTGTCTTCCATTGTGTTTCCAACATCCTTAATAGATCGAATGTTACCATTCACCTAACTCCTTAAGAAAGATGTTCAGTTTCATTGGAATGAGGAGTGCAAATAGGCCTTTGAGAGTTTAAAATATTATCTTACCACTCGACCTATTCTAGAACCTTCTACGCAACACAAGCCATTCATTCTATATATTGTACCATTCCCCCATGCTCTACCAACATTATTTGCTCAACAAGATGATAACGGTAAAGAAAATCCCATTTATTACATTAGTTGAACCTTGATTGACTATGAAACATGATACACAACCATAGAAAAATAACGTTCAACTCTTTTTTTTGCTACTATTAAACTAAGACATTATTTACTAAATGTTGAGATCCATGTTATAACAAAATTCAATCTTTTCAAACATCTCTTCACCAAAATATATTTTCTTGGACACTTAGCTAAGTGGGTTATGTTGTTAACTAAGTTTGACCTTAAGTTTGTTTCACAAAAAGAAATTAAAGGACAAGCCTTCACTAACCAATTAGATGATGCTCCTTCTCCCCTTGCACTGTCGAGCACAAACTTATTCCCCGATTAAAATGTGTTAATTGTAAAAAAAGATAAAAAAAACATGGGAATTGTAGTTTGATGGCTCTAAGTGTAGAATAGGCTTAGAAGCAAGAGATATCTTAACTCCTCCTTCAGGTAAGCCTATTCCCCTATCTTTTCATCTAAACTTCTTGTGTACTAATAATATTATGGAATATGAAGCTTTAATAGCTGGCATACATGTAGAGTTAGTATTAAAATTCAAACACATCACTATATTTGGGGATTCACTCTTAGTTATTATACAAATAAATGGTGTGTATCAGGGAAATCATGATAATATTATTCGATATAGAGATCTTGCAATGCTATTATTAAAAATGTTTGAATCATACACAATAGAAATCATCCCATGAAAGGACAATAGCCATGCAGATGCAGTGGAAAGCATCACTTCTCTTGTATCTCCCATTCATCCTTTTGTTGATTTCACATTCAAAGTTCAAAAGATACATAAACCATTGATAGATGATATGATCAAAGAGGTGTTATTGACTAACATTGATAGTTTTAGTGAATTGTTTACACCAATATTCAATTACTTGAAAGATGGTACCTTTCCTAAACCTACAACTAAGAACCTCAAGCTCGTGTGTGAAAACATGCATCTAAATACATAATCTTATCAGATGTTCTCTATAGAAGATCATTCCATTCCCTTTTACTTTGATTCCTTGAGAAATATGAAATACCTATAGAACTTCAACAAGGGCATGTAGGCGCTTGTGGGGGCCATTTTAGAGGAAGATCCTTAGTTCAAAAAGTAATTTGCATAGGCTAATATTGGAGACATATGGAACAAGACTATTTTGAATACCTAAATAAGTATTATAAATGTCAGGAACATAACAATTTGATTCATGCCCCTACCTTTGAACTACACGCTCATGTTCCTATTTGGCCATTTTTGATTTGTGTTTTGGATCTTATTGGGAAGATATCACCACCCTCTTCCACTAGACATACCTTTATCATTACTACAACTGATTACTTCACAAAGTGGGTAGAATCTATCCCTCTTTGTTCCACAACAATTGATGCAATAATTCATTTCATAGTGGAACACATCATTGCTCACTTTGGTCTCCCTTTTGTATTGGTTTTAGCTAATGGAAATCCATTAAAAAACAATGATGTGAAGAAATTATTGGAAACATTCAACATTCAACATTCAACACCATTTTTCAACAAAATACTATCCACAATCAAATGGACAAGCAAAAGAAACCAACAAGACTATTGAACAAATTCTATGAAAGATAGTAAAGAAACATAATAAGGAATGGAATACACAATCAACCTATGAGTTATGGGCTTATCATATGAATATTAGAACATCCACTAGAAATACTATATATAACTTGGTCTATGGTGCTAAAGCAACAATTCCCTTAGAGTTAGAAATTTCCTCCTTGAGAATTTATCTTAAAGGGCTCATTGAAGATACTACCTACAAAGAAAAATGATTACATCATCTTGAAATGATTGATTAATAGTGCATTAATTCTCTTGAACACTTAGAAGCTTACTCTAGAAGAGTGCAATGTGGTTACAATGATAATGTCATTCCATGTGACTTTAATCAAGGAAATCTAGTGTTATACAAAAACCAATGGAATTTCAATCCTCTCCCATATGAAAAAGGAAAATTTATCCCTAATTGGTTAGGCCCTTACATTATCAAAGAAAAGTATGGATTTGAAGCTTATACATTAACCGAAATAGATGGAACACCTCTAAAAGATCCTATCAATGTCATGCATCTACGTTGGTACCACATTTAACCCTTCATGTTTTTAATTGTATGCTAGAAGTAATTTTGTTAGGTGAAGTAGATGATTTCTATTTTATCTCACCTTACTTTCTTCTTTGATACATAATAACAACTATGTATATTAGATCCTAGAGTAATTAACAAAATACTTAGTATAGTTACTTTAGTCACCATAGTATTCAAAACCTGGTGTGTTATGCTAATTTAAATCCTTACATGAATATAATACTACTAGATCATAAGGGTATTTAAGTTAACATAAAATTCCTTCATAAAAAATGTAGTATCTAACAAAAACTATGAATGGATTAAGTATATCACATAAAATATTGAATCATGGCAACATTTATTAAATATACTTGCAAAGGATATTTGATAAATCACATTGAAATTTAATTCAAAATATCATAAGAACATGCTCATATATATATAGTCATGAAAATTTTTGGGTACATATGCATAGATGGGGTACAATGCTAGTAGGGTCTATGATTGCTTGACCCCTCCTAGGGAGGTGACCTCAGTGGTTGTCATGAGATAGTAGTGTGAGATTCTCATATGACTAAGTCTCTCTATAGAACATATAGTATCCTTCATTTACTGGCCTCCCATACGAGAGCCTCAACATTATCTCAATCTATACAGTCCCTATCTACCTATATCCTCACCATCTCCTCCCATAGCCTTGAGATTTCTACCCACATGTCACTCTCCACCCTGATGTTGATAGTGCCTTAGGATGTTGAAAAATCTAAAAGTTATGCACGGAGGTCATCAAAATGACTAGTGGCCATCTCATAGGCTGTACCTAATGTTTCCATAGACTCAAAAAGGTTTTCATGTGAATCCACTAAGGGTGGGGGCATGAACTCTTCTAGGACATCATCTTTAGGATGTACCATAGGAACCAGTGTTGTATCTACTCATTGGAAAAGATCACACAGCTCTCATGTGGATCTTGCAAACATAAATCATCAAGAATATTAGTAAACATCATAATAATATATAAAGTAGATGTGTAATAGATACATATCTAAATACATAACATAAATGATTAAAATATCACATGGATCACTGGTTTTCTAGTCAAGGTATGCCCATACAATGGTGATCCCATTCTATGCTAATGGTGTGGGTGGTCTACTGCTAGTTTCTCCACTCTCATGTGTATGGAACTCTGACTTGACTACGACATGTGGTCTGATCAATATGAGAAGAGGTACATTGACACTATCAAATCTAGCTAGACCTTCCTCTATCTCAATAGTGTCCATGCTCATGGTCTGGGCATCCCCCTCCTCCTCATAATCCTCCTCCCCATCAACCTCATCTAAATCTAAAAAAATATTAGGTGTAGTAGCATCATCATCTATGGTTGCATCTATGTGATCACCATCTCTATCCTCTACATGGCTTAGAAGAGGTTTGATAAAGCCCATAGGGTGATGTAAAGGGAACACTAGCCTTTTCCTAGTTATGGTCCTCCACTCCTCGTAGGCCTAGGTGGTACCTGTGTCATCAGCCTCTGAGTATGGGGGTAGATTGAGGTCCTCGTCATTAGAATCACTAAAGTATACACCATCCCTCATAAGTTGGTTGTAGTCCCCAAGGCTCGCGACACTTTGTGGTGATGGACAATATGTCAGCCTCAAGCAAGGAGGTACCTGGACATGCTTGAACCATCTCATCACTAAATCATAGGAGAAGGGTGTAACCACATAATCATGCCTACCTAAAAGAAACTAATCTATCTATAGCCTATGCATCTAATGGCGTTGATCTTCTTGCTATTGTATCCATTGATATGGTCTCTAGAAAATATCATCCTCATCCAAAAGGTCAAAGGTTATCCTCTGATGTAATAAATCTACCTCCTACCATACCCATGTGAGTGGGTAGCTAAAAACACTCAACTCACCTAGGGTTGTTGTAAAAGGAAATTTGGTGGGCCTAGTGCATGTAATATGCTCAAAGCACCATATCTATAGTAAGGTACAATGTACTATGTTGTGAAGCTCTCATAATGCAAAGGAACTAATATCATAGTATAAATGCACGAGCATGTTGCAATCCCATGCTTAAATGGTCAGTTGCTCCTTCATCCCTCTAGTTGTATGAACTAGGCCACCATCTAGGTGTTCCCCTCGACCATCTAGAAAAAATGTAAGTGCTACAGTCATGATCATAATCTATTGCACTAGTGGTGATCACACTTTTAGGAGCCATTTAATATCCACACACAGTCCAATGCTTGAACACTAGATAGGGAAATGTAAACAATAAATAATACCATCCCTCATCCATGCAAAATATTTGTTGCTAACTAGCTACGCATGCTTGCCATGGATGGGAATATGTAAAATGCAGTGAATGTCCTCTAAAGTGGTGGTCATCTCCCCTATCGAAAGATAGAAGGTACAAGTGCCTACATCCCACCTCTCCACTAAGGCCAATAGCATACCATCATGGTATCTCATAGATGGCATGAGATACACCCAAAAGAAACCAACCTCCTATAATAACTGAATGTCCTCCAAAAGCCAACTCACTAACTGTCGAAGGAAGCAAAACTACATCCCATTGAGATGTTGTCGGGCTCAAGGAGACACTTAAGATGAAAATTACATGGATTAAATTTTAAATCACTAAATCAACATCACTAGAGTTATTCCAAATAACTTTTCAAACAAAATGGACACCTATGACCATTTCTGGATGGTATTCTTGGACAATTTAGCTATTCCGAGACACTTTGCGCCAAAGTGGGACACTTTGTGCTAATCTATTATAACATCATAAAATCACTAAAATTACATAAAAAAGTATAGTAAAAGCACAAAAATGAAGGAAAATAAAAGCATAATTAACTCACCATATGACGAAGGATTCCCTCTATTGCATTGTTGCATCGTAAGTCCAATCTTAGAGGCTTGTAGTTTTATGGCTTGGCATCTTCACTCAGTCTGCACAGGTAAATTTTTAACAAGGTAAGTGACAAATGAATAGTAAAAAGAGTCATTTTCATTATTATATAGTAAAAACCTAGTAAATAAAGTTCATTTCATTTCAAAGGAATAATTCATTAAAAAATCAACATATTGGGGGCTAGTGAACTTCATCTTCGATGCCGTCTGATGCATTGGATTCATGATTTTTCTCTTTGTCTCATAAAATTTCTATCATTATATGGTATGTTACATGGAAATACCATATGATACGGCTTGGATAATTTGATTTAGTTTCTTGCTCACCCTGATTCCACCTCCATTAAGCAAGCGGAATCACGGGGCATACATCTTCCCTCGAATTCAATTCTCCATAAAAGTTTGATAAGAGGATTTTTGAATGACTAATGAATATGTGTTGTATGATGTGGTTCCTAACATTGTGGTGTTGAAGGAAGCTATAGTGTGGGCTTCATTGTCCCTATTTAATCCATAGGAATATCCTTTTTTAGCTATTTCCTTTAGCTTGCATATTCATGTACTATCATATAGTAGCTAAAGTAGGCATTAAATGTAGGGTCAAAAAAAGTAATCCTTTTTCACAATTAATTTTAATAAATGAAACATAATTAACTTAATTATTTCTTAGAGTGGTGTTGTAAGGCATTGTATACATTCACACTATTAGGTGTTTTCTTTAAGAACCGAGCTAGTATTTAGAATTACCTATGGACTTTTCCATTTCCAATAATTTGCAAAATAAAGGGATTGGCTAATGAATGATTAAAAGCTACCAAAATTTAACTCCTACACTTTGGACTTTGTGAAACCCGGGAGGGTGATCCCACAATGTATATTAAAGAACTAGTGTGATTTATATTTAGATACATTGTAAACAACAGATAATTCTCATATATCTACTCAACAATATAGTGTGTCAAAAGAGTTGGCAGTTCTCTTAAATAATACCTTATACTTTGAGCATGAGAAAAGTGAAATTCATCGTAGCATGACTACAATGGTAACCCATCTAAAACATTTCTAAATAAAGAGTGATTTGCTAATAAACTGACATAGGAACTTAATTGTGTGTAATTTACTAAAACTACTGCCTTATCCTAAACATTGAGTCAATCTAAAATTATACAACCTGATAACAACTCAACAACAACAACATATAGCTTAAGAAATATTGCATTACAACACTTCCTCATAACATTCTCAACCACTACTTCTTGAAGATATCCTTACACATAATTCATACAAGTCAACAATATCATTCAAGCACTTACACTAATTCATTGAATTAATAAGAAAGAATGAAATTACACATCCACTCAAAAGCAATGGAGATGAACAAAATAATACTTGATTATATTCATTCATAACTCAAAAAAAATTTACAAAGGAGAGATAATGTCCATGAAATTAGCATCATTCTATATTGTATTTTCTATCATGCTATCAAAATTACATACATAGCTATAGACTCAGAACTTAAGACAAAAACTTAAAATATGCTTAAGAAAGCACACATGTCAAAACCTTATTGGATTGCTGTAACAAATATTCCCTTTTTAGTTATAATCAATCTCTCAGAGGGTGGGAATAAGCATGAGGCACAAATAACCCTCATTCATTGTTGATATCTAGTCCCACCTTTTAAAAGGTATCATTTGTTTGTTACAAAAGCTTCAAAAAATCCTTGATCCACTCAAAAAGTATCCATCAAGGGAAAACCCAGTCAACAAAATTTAAAAAGCATGAAAATAAAATAAATAAACAAAGCAAATATATCCACATCAACATTTGTGCCACCTTTTTCATGTTGAGGAGGGAAAAATATATTTGCAATATTTTAACAAAAGCCTACTCTGTATTATTTTCAGGCTATGCATTGTTTCCCTCCTATTTGTTATTCACCATAATTATGATCATCCCCATATAATCTTACTCATTATACTTCTCTAAATAGGTGATGTACTCCTCCTCAGTAGGCCACTTAACATCCAATAAATTTTGTACCTTTGCACTATGGTTGATATATCTTGCATTAGCTAAAACTTGGGCCCCCTTGACAAAAGTATCCATTTGTGTTTCAATCTCCATGAGCATGTCAACATTTGAATTTAGCATGATGTAATTAGTTAGAGTTAGTTCCATCATAGCTAATTTGAGCATATCTCCCAGATTACTCCTCCATGTATCAAACTGTTGTAACTCATCTTTGTGATTCAATATCAAAGGCATGCCATGTTCCTCCATCTCTTTGAGTACTTTCAAATTTTTTTGGAGCTGAGTCCCTAGTCTCCTAATAAAATTTGTTATCTCATTTACCTAGTCCACAACTTGTAATATTTTATGGATATTTTTAGGTGCCTCAGGATCCCCCTTCATTTTAGGCATCATTTCCTTTAAATCACCTAGCCTAGTACTCCATTTTCTCCATTCGTTCCTAAAGGATTCCTGGACCTAAAAACATTTTAAGTTTGCTTCATGAATATTCTTATAGGTAGCCCACACATCATTAGCTTTTTTGACCAACTTGGTCACCTTGTGTTTCAATACATCCTCAAAAATGTCATTTTCCACCTTAATAGTTTCAATTTTATCCTTCTTGACATTTTCCTTTTTTGTCTTTAACTGATTGCTCAAGTCATTAATTCTCAAGGAAAAGTCTTGTTGTTTTGTGTAGATAAGTCTGAAGAAGAAGAACATTGCAAAGATAGTGTCTTGACTGAATGGGTGGCCTAAATACTGACCATGATCTTTTTTATCTCATCAAAGGCTTTATTACTCCTTAACCAAAGAATCATACTTCTTTTGATAAATTTGTGTTGTGTCCACACTAAGCATTGCAACATGAGCAGTTCACCTAGCTACTTGGATAGGTGTCATATCTTTGGCTCTCTTCACCACCAAGGAACCCATAACCTCTTCAATAGGCTTAGTAACCTCATGATTTCTAGTATTAGGTGGCATAGACCAAATATCAAGAGTATGCAACTTCATACTATACCTAGATCCAAACACCTTATGCTCAAACTACTCCTTAGATATTGAAGCCTGAGGGTCTCTTCTTACTACATCATATGCACTAGCTAAGGTGATACTGCATCCTTGTAACAACATGATTCCACTATCTTTGACAATTTTCCTAGCTTTAGCAAGAGTGATGGCAGCAATCATAGCCATGATCTTTTCTTCCTCAACATTCTCTCCCTCTTCCTCCTGAGAAGGTTTAACATTAGCCCTTGCTTGCTCAATCCTTTCTTTTATCTCTTTTCTCCTCTGTTGAACCATAAATTCCTTGAATTCATTAGACTCTACAAACTTATCATCTATAAGGAAATCATCACAATCCTTAATCCTAGGATCATGATCATTCTTTTCATGATATTTCCATTTTACAATTGTATTTGGGGAAACCTATAAATCAAGAGTTTCTTCAATATGAGTGGGAGGGAATTTATTCTCCACCTCCTCATCATTGGGAACATGTTCTACCATTTATTCCTCCCTAACATCTTGGACATCAACAGGCTACTCTGAAACATCCATAGCCTGAGGTTGTTGTTCTAGGAGAACTTGTGTTCTCTCAACAACCTCTTTCACCTTTTCCTTGAAATTGCCATTTTGATAATCCCTTAGCTTTGTAAAAGATCTTTCAAAAGGATCTTCAATTACATCATAGGGGATCTCATAGAAATAATTCCTCCTTACGATGCTCTATTCAATTTCCATTATGGATTTCCATTCCTTCTTCCTATATCTAATAGCCTCATAACTTGTCAAGTTTCTCAATATATCATCTGTGTAGAAGAAATGGTGATATATTCTTAATAAATTTTTCTTCCTTTTCTTTGCATGCACAAATACTTCAGGGACAAAACTCCTAACCTTATTAAAAGGTAACCTAAGGATATTCACCATGACACCAAAATTCTCATACCCTTCTAGGGCAGTAACCTTAAAGTAAGCATAAGAACATATGGGACTCACCATAGTTCCTTTCCTAGGCTTTCTAAACATTTCATAATCCATATAATCAACCTACCACGTTAACTCCATGAATTCCAATTTTTTAGATACATACATGGGTAAATAGTGTGGTGCTACCTTAGATCATGAACCCTTATCAAAGTATACTTTGATTATAGAAATCAATCTACCCAATTATGTCTTGTAGTTGATCCCACTATATCCTTTGGGTGCATGATATTTTTTATTTTTGGAGAGAGCCTCTGAGTAGGTGCTACACCTAAAATTTCTAGGATACCAAACCTTATGACTTTAGAAAAAATGAAATAGTTAGAATTGGGATAATCTTGATCCCAAATATGTGTCCACATTTGGATTGTTAAAACATTGTTCTCATTGTCCCTCAATCTTAATTTCAGATTTCTTTTCTAGCTATAATATCCCTCATACAGAATAATATGTATTAACAGAGAATAATGTGGGAAATGAAGAGGGAGAACCTCTTTCTTTAGATTAATGAAATCTTGATGCATTTCTCCAATAACATAGGAAACATAATCAAAACTAGTTTTCTGATTATGAGCTTGTATATCTGCTATCATCACCAATAGGTCAGGAGATATCCTTACCTCAAAATTTCAAGCTAAAACTTGATTAAGGAAATAATATGTGTTCTTGAAGTAATCCACAAATTCTTCACATTCAAAGGGCTCAACATCTATAGGAGAAATATTTCCTTACTCTTTCTATGTTGAACAAGCAGTCTATTCCTATATTTAAATATGTTATGTTCATATTCACCATATAGACCTACACACTTAATTTTCATAGGATAATTAGGATTCAACCCAAATATCTCCACAACCTTATCCCTTGTCGCCTCAAGGATTACATCTCTATTTCCATTCCTAATTGTTTTTTCAATGGGATCATAGTGCCTAGCCAACTCCATCATCACATCCACTTCCACAAACACATTGGGTACAACAAACTTCCCGAGGTTGAGCTCCCATAAGTAACGTGTTAGCTTCTTAGAAATTTTCCTATTAAAATCATACAGGAATAATTGTCATCCACTCTGAGGCTGGGCCAATTATCCAATTTGAACAACATTGTCAATTACTTTGGTCATCATGGCAACCTGACCCATAGGTCTCTTTCCAATTCATAACAATCCCAACTTTACTTCTCTAGAGGCCCCTTCCATGAACCTCTCTTGTTATTTCTTTGCACTTTTGGACCTAATAGATGTCACAGGGGTATTTGGCATAGGGTTAGATGCTGCAAGTGGTTCTAGCTTAACCATGGATAAAAATTGCTTGGTTTTAAGCCTCTTAACCATTTTTTTCTTTCATTTCCTCTTAGGTCTAATGCTTGATTCATTGGGTTCTATATCACTCATAATTTCAAAGTGGTAGGACAAGGGTTTATAGTTATTTCAATTGAAAATACCTACCCATGTATGAAAACTCAAGACACAATTTACAAAACAAAGAATTCCCAAGGTTTACATAACACTCATCACCCCAATTCAAGATACTCAAATGAATAAATAATAATCAAGTTACTTCCCAAATCCCCCAATACCCTTTTAGAATAGCATAAATTAGTATTTTCGATAGGAAGAGGTACAAAAATTTGCTTACCTAAGTGAGTAACTGATACAATTGCTATTGTAATTTCTTCCAGGAGCTTTTCACACTACTTCTTCAACTTCTAGCTTTCTTCTATACTCTTGAGCAGTCCCAAATGTGCAAAAAATATATCTAGCTACCTTCTTTATGGTTAAGGAATGGATGTATCACCATTAAAGTTTTATAGAAGGCTTGCTTGAGTGAATCGACATTTACCCATTCATATTCAAACCTTGACCGTTGATTACTTCATTTTAAAACTTCATCAAAGGTTCCTCTTCCAACTCACTACTTTCTTTCCTTCTTTAAATGATGTCCTCAGGATTCTACCACATTGTCCTTTATTCTATATCCATTGCTAATCACTAATACATTTCACCTTTCACAGGCCCTATCAGTGATGCTAGCATTTGTGTGATGTGATATTTGCCATTGAATTCATGACCCATCCCTGATCATGTTCATTACCCCTCACATATCACTTATCCATGCTTCAAACTCCATATCACGTTAGCAATGTGAGATATGGTGACAAGAAAATATTAAGACACATGCACCTATGTAGAAATCAAAAGCACAAAATACTTCTCTCACAAAATCAATTCAAATCAACAAAAGAAAGTTTAATCAAATGACTCCATTGCTTATCATGATTTTGGAACTCAAATCTTAGAGTGAATCCATGATGAGTGATAAGAAGCACCAAGTTTCATCGCACATCACTAATTCCCATCATAAAATATTCAAGCAATTAGTGATGAAAAGGAAAACAACATTAACACATAAAACTTTTGCATCGCGTATCACCAATGCAAAACTCAACATTCAAAACCCATATGTGATATGTGAAACAAAAGGGAATACTACCCAGCTCTCATCATCAATTTAAAAAAGAAAATCCCACATCCATCCACGATGGGAGATAAGAAAAAATCCTAAAGGTCATCGCTCATCATTAATTCCATACTCAAAATTCAAGATTAATTAGCGATATCCAAAACTTTATTTGATACAAAGAGAAACCCAAACATCGCTCATCACTGATACAAATTAAAAATTCTCAAAGCCAACCATGATGTGAAAAACCAAAGAAGCACAACTTATCAGTCATCTTTGATTAAAATTTACATTTCAAAAGCCATCTACGATGAGTGATAAAGGGAAGTGGTAGACAAGGCTTAAGTGAGGAAAATTTAGCACGTGCCCACAAGTTGTTTTAAGAAGAGGGACACCTAGGGAATAAGATAAAAAGGCCTCAAAGGAGATAGAACATATTATTTCAAAGGATGTAAAGGAAAAACAAGGTCAATCAATGAACCTTATAATATATAAGAACATCAGAGCTAGGCATGAAAGAGTGGTTACTCCATGGATCTTAATGACACCAAATGTTTTAACATGACCAAAAACAGGTAGCAAAAGGTCAACCATGAATTATAACCATGGAAAAAAGAGAGTTTGAGGGTTATTTAGGAAGGATTTTAAGTAACATAAAACCCTACAACAGTGATGATAAATAGAACCCCAAACCCCTAGGGTAGAACTTAGCAAGATTTTGCAGGATGATAAATGGAACCAAAATAAATACTTAAGGGTTCCATAAATGGCTCCGAATGGGAAAAAATGTATCTCACAGGCATGGTGAGATCTTAGAATCTTGTTTTGGAGAAGACAAACCAAACAAAGTGAATAAAAAACCAAGGAATTACCTAGACTAGTTAGCAGGACCAAACTAGACACAACCAAAGAAAACACGCCTATATACAAAATCTACAAAACCTAAAGCATACATGCAATCATAACATACTTAGGAGAAGTATGGATTCAATAAATATCCATGTATTGGTAGTTCAAGAAGTTTACCTATCAAACTTTGGAGGAAGTAAGAATTCTCCCCATGTGTATTGGCTATTAGATAAGGGCCTAACTATAATGCTTGAAATTTTACATGTTTACCCTTATCCTGAGTCCTTGCATTCCAAACTAGTACTATACTATCTACCTCAAATTTTATGGGAGAATCCCTCTTGTCATGCAAATTCTTGACTTGTAGTTATATCTTTTCTTTTTTGGCATGAGCTTCTCTTCTAGTTTCATCTAATTGCACTAGATTATCAATTTTGTCTTGCATATCATCACAAGTATCATCATCATATTCTTGAACAAATTTATATATCTTTAGCAAGTTATTCTATGGAAACCTAGCACCTAAACCATATACCAAACCAAATGGTGAATAACCAATAGGTTTTTTCACAGTAACCCTATCTTCCCATAGTGCCGGTTCAACTTTGACTCCCAAGCTTTCTTTTTCTTCTCCATCATCCTTTTGATAATTTTCATTAAGATTTTGTTACTAGACTTCTCCTGACCATTTCCTTGAGGATGGTAAGGTGAAGAATAAGAAATTTGTATGCCATTTTTATCAAAAAAATCTTTAAACTCCTCAGATCTAAAACACATATCATAATCTAAAATGATTTTTTCTAGGACTCCAAACCTAATCAGAATATTGTTCATTAGCAATTCCATTACCACTTTTCTTGTAGCTTTCCTTGTAGGTATTGCTTCTACCCACTTTACGAAATAGTTAGTGGAAACCAGGATCCATGAGTGCCTTCCACTAAAATTTCTTGGTATTTCACCAATGAAATCAATTCCCCATTGTTGAAAAAGGTGCCTGAATAGAAATAGGCCTTAGGGGAAAACTTTCCGAAATTTTTAGTTTTCCTACAAATCTATGACAAACATCACAAGTCTTAACAAAATTATGAGTGTCATTGAAAATAGTGGGCCATCAGAATCCTATCCTTAAGACCTTATGAGTAGTGGTATTTTCCATATAATGACCCCCACATACTCCATTTTGTATTTCCTGCAAGAGTTCTAATGCCTACTTTACACCCACACATTTAAGCAATACACCATCTTGACTTCTCCACCATATCTTGTTGTCAATAATCACATACTTTATGGCATTCAACTTTAGTGTTCTCTTGTCATTGTCAACCATGTTTGTAGGACATTCAAAATTTTGCAAATATTCGATAATCCTTCTATACCATCCACATGTTTGCATATCACAGATAGGTGCAACGTCAACAATCTCCATTTGATTGATCTGATTAGCTTCTAAATTAGCTTCATCCATTAATTTGGCTAGGCCTCATCCTCTTACTAATTGGGTAATTTGGACATCAATTTTGAATTATTGGATCCTATTGATCCATCTATACCTTCTGCTTGTATTTTCTTGCTGAGTGAAGATATCTTTCACAACACTTGGCACTAAAGATATTACAGTAGCTCCCATCAAATAAGTCTTGCAATTCTTCACATCCTTAACTAGAGCATATGCTTTTTTTCCATCATATCATACTTGAGCTTTGAAACATGTAAATATTTACTAAATAATGCAATGGTATGGTCATAACCTTCATCTTTTTTCTATAGTAAGACAACAACAATAGTATGGAACAAAGCAAAGGAGAAAATGTGCATTGGTTTAGAGAAAACTAGGGATTTCAAAATTGGAGCTTCCTTAATAGCTTATTTTATTTTTTTGAACACCTAATTATGCTCATCACTCCAAACCACCTTCTCTCCCTTCTTCAGCATCTTAGATATGGGTCATATAATTTCTACAAAGTTAGTCAAAAACCTTCTCAATAAATTGATCTATCCAAAGAGTGACTAAATGCCATTGATATTCATTGGTTGAGGGATCTTATCTATGGCTACTACCCTTTCAGGATCAATCTTGACTCCCTCTTTAGACACAATGTGCCCTAGTAGTTTACCTTAAGTGACCCTAAAGGAACATTTCTTTTGATTCAATGAGATCCCATACTCTAATTCTTTGACAAATACCATCTCCAAGTGTGTGCAATGATCCTCCTCTTTCTTCAAGTAAGCTATCAAGTCATCTTGATATATAGCCATGAATAAGTCAATAAAATTAGAAAAGGCTACATCCATAACCCTTTGGAAGGTGGCACCTACATTTGTTAAGCTGAATGACATCCTTACATATACATAGGCGCCCAATGGATTAGTGAATGTAGTCTTATACTACCCAAACTCCTTTACTTTCACTTGGTTATAACCAAAAAATCCATCCATCATTGATAGTAGTTCACACTAGTTACCTTCTATAACATGGCTTCCATGTTTGACAATGGATAATTTTCCTTTAATGAGGATATATTTAGATTCCTAAAGTCCACGCACAACCTTATATAACCATTCCTTTTTCTAACTAACACCAGGTTGGAAACCCATGAGAAATGTCTGATGGGATTTTTGAAGCCAACATCTCTTAACTTTACTAGCTCATCTTGCATCTTGGGAGCTAAATTAGGATTAGTTGGTCTTTGCTTCTACCTAAAAGGCTTAGAATTTTCCTTCAGAGGAATCTCATGCTGAAATAATTCCTCTCTCTATGCCTTCAGGTCATCATATGACCAAGAAAATACATGTCTATATTTTCTCAATACGCAATCAACATTTCCTTAACCTTTGGTTTCATCTTCTTTCCTACATAGACTTTCTTATGGTAATTTTTTGTCCCCAAATTTATTTCTTCTAGATCCTTTAGAAGGGAAACAGTTGTTTTAACCTCTCTCTTATCTTGACTATCAAAGATCCTTTGAAGTCCTACAAGACGTTTGGGAATTTTGTTTGTCTTTAGTTGGATTACCTCATTACTAAAAACTATATCCTTTCCATCCACACTTTCAACAAACTCCCCAAAATCAATCTCCTGTCCTTCATATTCATCTACACATCTCAAAAAATTTAGAATATCTTCATCATTATTGAAGATCTTCCAATTATGTATGTTGTTAGGGATGGAAGTCCTTGATTGTATATCAAATTTACAGATACTTGTAAAGGTTACATCATTTGGTCACAATGCAATATTAGCAAGTAGGTCTGCTACTCTATTTTATCCTCTCTCCATCTAGTCAATACCAAAAGCATCAAACTGCTCAATAGATTCCCAGACACCATTTTGACATTGTTTTAGTTTGATATTCTTGCAAGCATACTTGTCCCTTACCAAGGATATCACTAAATCATAATCTCCAATTACCATTAATTTCTTTATCCCATGCTTTTCAACTAATCTCAATCCCAGTCACAGTGCTTCATATTTCATAACATTATTTGTGTAGACAAAAGATAGAGTGAAAGAAAACTTGAACATGTTTCTAGTGGGTGACACCAATAATATTCCTACACCAAAAACTTCCTTGGAACTTGCATCATCAAAGTACATCTTCCATAAGTCATCTTTGTTAGATAATATTATGACTTCATTATCTATAGGTGCAGGGTCTCTATTAGTTTCTCTTGGTAGTTCTTCCACCTTAAAATTACTGATGCCAGTGTCTATAAAAAGGATTGAATCATCTTCAGGAACGTGCTCCAACATCTATGGAACATTTGTCTCTTGTACCACTCTAAAATCCTTACCATCAATAGGGAAGGTGGAATGGGACATGTCACACTACATACTACCTCCCATGGATGCACTCCATTTTTGAGACAACAACATTCTGTAATTAGGTGGGATATCAACTACCAACACACTCATATTAAACTCCTTTTTAGGATATGCTACTAATCTATGAGGAAGTTCATTGATCACACCAATAATAGCGACCTCTCTTGAATCCATAGCGTAGCACTTTACATGAGTGCTATCAACTTTCAATCCCAATGCATCCATGATTTTAGCTGGCATGATATTACAGGATTCTCTAGAGTCAATAATGATTTTTTTTATAAAATTTCCCTCGATAATCAGTGTGAGGAAAAATTCAGCCATCTTCCTAGGACAAGCAGTTACTCAATTTCCTAGAAAGATATGAGTGATTTCATTGATTACTCCCTCAACTTCTTTATCTTTCTTATTATTTTCACTCACTTTAGGTGGAGTGGGCATCACTAAATCATTACATGCTATAGTAGCACCATTGATAAGGGCTACTCCCTTCTATTTTTGTTCATCTATTCTCATCATCTCAAGAAAGGGAACATAGACCTTTACTTAACTAGGTAATTGAAACATATCAATAGGGGTGTAATTAGGAAAATCAATCGAGACCATACCCAGCTCCACATCACTTTCCTTAGGTTGATTCTTGGTTGCTTTAATTTTATGCTTGGCATCATTTCTTGTAAATTTAGGATTTTTCTTCTGTGCCTTCATATTTGTAGTAGGGGACTTAGATTCTGCATTATCTTTTGGCCTATCCACTTTCTTAGCCCAAATTTTATCTCCCCTAACTTCCTTAGCTTTGACTGCTTATTCTTTTCCATCAAACCTTTGTTCTTTACCTTTGGCTTTCTGCTTCTTGATGA
Source organism: Sequoia sempervirens (assembly GCA_007258455.2). Taxonomy (NCBI): domain Eukaryota; kingdom Viridiplantae; phylum Streptophyta; class Pinopsida; order Cupressales; family Cupressaceae; genus Sequoia; species Sequoia sempervirens. Next base: position 347,329,777 of record VDFB02281492.1, on the reverse strand, counting down.
AAAGACCAATAGGACTACCTTGTTCACCACCGACTATTCTATTCCTTAGGCAATATGAGCTTCTAGCTTGAGTGACCCAAGCCACAATATATCTCACAATCTCTTCATCCAAAGGTCTTCTCAGGTATACACCATCTTCAATTGCTTCCAAATTGTATACTTCAGCATTACTGTTAGCATCCTCATTAGAGAGAAATTGCTAGTGATATGTATTGGCAATTTTCCTTTGGTCATCTGCATCCATGTCATGAAACTCCATATAAGAAGAGTACTCATTGTCAGCTAAGTTAGAACCATCCATAATCATATTTATATCAATGTCCTCATCTGACTAATCACATTCTTTAGGTTCACCTTCTTCAACCTCAACCATATGTGCCACTGCACATTGATGAGGAGAATGAGGCATCTGAAAACCATGCACCAAGGATTTTCATCAACAAAATTCTTGAATTCTTCTGCAAAGAATCTATGGGAATCTTATTCTGAGCATTTCTCTAATTGTTAGGAACACATGCTTCCCATTATACCAATTTGTATTGTATGGGTGATCCTGCAACTAACGAGGTCTTTGATTTCTCTAATAATTTTTTGATGGAGCATTTTCTTGCTTCACAATTCTATCATTTATAGTTCTCATGAAATTATCGATCTTATCCTCAAGGGTACCCCCTTTAGCACCTAAACTTTTATCCTCCTTTTTTGAATTTATGCGGAATTTTGTATCATCTCTTCTACAATGTTATGAGTGGCTCTGCTAATATTATCAGTATTTTCTACCATATTATAAGCATCCCTCAATGTTTGAGGATTCTTATCCAGCAGATAGTAACTCAATTTTGCATCAAAAGCATTGCACTAAATTACCAAGGACACATTGTCATTCAATTGTAAATGAGGAGGCAACCTTTTCCTTTCCTTTTGGAACCTTGTATTAAAATCAATCAATGACTCATTAAAACCTTTAGTAATGCTATTAAATTGATTCAATAAAAAACTTGAATTAGTCGTATCACCATATAACTCTTAGAACATCCTCTTGAATTCCTCCCAAGAGCCAATACTCTCGGCTGGAAAATTTCTATACCACTCTCGAGCATCTTCAATGAGAGACTACATAAACAACTTCATCATTAAATCCTCTACTTCTACCTCAAAGTAATCCATAACATTTATGAATGCTTTAAGGTGATCTTCACCACAAAAGGAATTATTTCTAGAGAATCTGACTAAAGTAGTTCTGAAGTCTTTAGGAAATGGGTTAGGATAACCAGGTATCCTAGTGAAACATAACTACTGATACCTATCAATTTGGAGTGGCCTCCTAGTATGTCTATCTCTATGAGAATTTATATGATCATCATCCTATTATTCCTTGCATAACCACCCCATTTTATTCTGGAACAAAATGGGTCCCCCTTCTTCTTCATTTTTTTTCTTCACTCTTGTTTTGTTTTGGTCCTTCTATTTTTGGGGAATGATCTTGCTTTGGCATGAGTCTAAGTGTTTATCTTGCTTACCTAAGTGATTCCCCCAAAGTGATCGCATTGAAACCTTTAGTTTTGGGTAGGTTCGGGTTTTCTCCCCAGTTCGGGATTTTCTGCCCCACCCGGATATTCCCGGATCTCGTTCAAACTCTGGCTAAGCGCTGTGTTCGGGGATTTTTGGTCTTCGCGGAATTCTGCATCGACCGTATTTTCCTAGTTTTTCCCCCTCCTCCGGATTTTCCTGAAATTCTTCAGACCTCTGAAGATGCACCTTCTTCACAGATTTCTTTCTCCTCCGGATTTTCCTAAAATCCATTGTTCCCTATTTTTTTCAAACTTGCAAGAATGTCTCCTCCATGAAAATCCGTCCTGTGTGGATTTTTCTAGAATTTGATGAAATGTGAAGAAATATGGAGTAGTAGGGCTTTTTAGCAAATGATGATGCATTTTATGATTAATTTATGTCATTTTGAGCTCTCACATGTTGTTCCTTGATTGATAATGATCAGATTAAGTTTCTAATGGGTGTTTTCATGTTTATTCCACTATAATATGCCTAGCTTGAAATTCTTTGAAACTCCTCCCTGGCTTGGATTCCGCAGGTGGACCTAAAACCTAAACTCTGATATGATCATTTTTTTTGAAGATTTAATGGCACTTTACTGACATAGGATTCATTTTAGTGATGATTTTGGTTAATTAACCTCTATTTGTGTGATCTTTACCATGATTTTCTTTGTTGAATGTAGGATTAAATCATGCACATGATGATATCTCTAAAGAAAGTCAGCTATAAAGCATGCCTCAGTCCCATTCGACATAAAGCTCCTTAAGGAAAAGGGTCATTGGGACCCTCCTATTGTCTGGCCAACTGGTAGTTTGGTTTTGTTCATTTGGAATCCAAAGGGTCCCTGAGACACTTCGATCGCTATGAGTTTCTATGTCTCTCACCAATCGGTGTGATATCTCAGTGACAAAGGTGGGGGTGGTGTCAGCATGAAGTCTCGCTGACCAAGTGAGGTCTCCCTGAAGTAAAATGAGCTCTTGGCGAAAGAGGAGACTTCAGCGTAATGTCTCGATGAAAGAAGGAAGTCTCATCGATCCATCAGAGTCTCAGCGAAACAAAGATGCCATTGGAAGGATCTCGCCGAGAGAGAGATGGCTTTGGCAAGATGTCTCACCAACAGGGTGAACTCTTGCCGAAATGAAATGGCATCGGGGAGAGTGGTTTACATTCGACGAAAGGTCTCACCAATGGGGTGAGGTCTTGGCAAAAGGAGGTATCATTTCCATGAAGTTTGGCTGAATGGTAAGGGTCTCACCGAAGGTTCTCCCTTCGGTGTAATGTGTGGTTTTGGCAAAAGGTCTCACCGAGCAATCAAGGTCTTCCCGACTGAAATGAGTTCATCGCCAAAATAGGTCAGCTTCGCTATGAGGTCTCACTAACCTGATAGGGTCTTGCCGATACAGAATGAGCTCAGGGAGAATGAAGGTGTTTGACATTAGGTCATGCCGACTAGCGATGGTCTTGCCGACATGTTTTCTCCCTTTGGTGTAATGGAATGTGCTCGACGAAAAGTCTCGCCGACCTAGAGGTGTCTCGACAATAGGGCGTGAGTTTGTGGTGAGGTCTTCCCAACATGAAAAAGTCTCCCCGACATGGGTGTGCTCACCAAAGAAAGAGAGGTTCCCTATGAGGGATTTCCGAGGGAATGTAGTCTTGCCGATAGTTATGGGTTTGCAAATAGGAAAAGGATATCGGTGTGACCAATGGAGCTCGCTGTGACTTCTGACCAATAACGATTGTGTTGCCAATGGGTTTTGTGGTATTGGTATGACTTGCGTGGCTTAATGGGAGGTCTTCCTGACCATCTTATGCTACGTCGATGGCTGCTATGAGGTATAATCGCATCAGGGAGACACAATTAGTGGCTCATCGACATGCAATTCTATTCGAATGACCTTTGACCACCCGAGAATCTTACGTGGCCTATGTTCCACCAATCAGAAGAAGCTAAAGGAGTGGCCCATTGTCCCTTTGACTATCTGACTACCATTGTGAAGAGGATCAATAGAATGCAAATGACATGGACTCATTCTGAGATCAAAGGCAGTGGATCGGCTCATGTGAGGGTGTTCAGATCTAAAGGGAGGCCTGATGCTCTACTTCCAAAGATGGTCAACGTGTAGAAAGATGTAGATTAGATAAGGGGCTGAAGGAAAGAAAGAACCACGAGTCTTAGGGACAACTGTGTGGTTTACTGGCAAGGAGGCAGATCGGTATTAATGGTGATAGTTTAGAGCATTCAAAGTAGCTCCGCTAGGGAGTTCGAAGATGGAAATAGAGGCCAAAAGTAAATGTTGTGGTTGCAAAAGATCTGAAATCATCTTCGAAGCAATCCTTCACCAACATGAACAGTAGGGATACGCATTTAATGCAAGATCAACTTTACTCAAAAGATGTGAGGGTCCACCCTCCTACAACCAACAAATATTTTGTAAACCCTAAAAATAGGGGCCAATGCATTCTTTTTGGGTACATTTTGTATATATGGCACTCTTGCCTCTTTGAAAGGAGTTAGAAAATTTAGTAGAAAAAAAAGGGGTTAGAAGAGTTAGTTAGAAAGAATAGAGACAGTTAGAGGAGATAATAGAGTAAAAACAGGTCTAGATATGGATTTTCAAGAGTAGGAATTTTTTGAAAGATAGAGGAGATAGAGTTGTATCCTGGTTCTTTGTACTAAGAGCTTCTTTTTTATTCTTAGTTAGGAGATAGATTCTATAGAAGCCAGTAATGTATCTTTCCAGTTTTCTTAGTGTAGATGGAAACAATTTGGAGTCATGGATTTTCTGTACACTGGTGATCGTGCCAGATTTGTAAATGTTGCTTATCTATTTCACTAACAATAGAAGCAACTAGATTTAAATCTACTTCATATTGTGTTCTTGAATGGTGTTTATCTTCAGTTAATCATTTGATTTAAAAAGCTTTCAAGGAATGAAGTCTTATTTTTTGTTTTGTTTAAATAGTGATTTTCAATTTGCTGTTGAATTAGCACTGTGAATGAATGAAACTATGTGTTAATCACAAGTCAATTTTATTCTACAGTTTTAGTTAGGAATTCCTTGAAAGGTAACAAGTCTAGTTAATTTGGATGAATTATCATTCCTTTTCTGTTCCAAAGCTTTGATCTATCTTTTTCATTTCTTTAAAAACCCTAGTTAGAGTAGGTTTAAGTTTATGTTGATCTTAGAATAATCTAGAAGCTTAACACTTGTAGGCCCCTTGAACATTACTGTTACATTGACCATTAAGCAACATCAACACAGTTGAGAACCAACAACAAAGACCTTGGGAGCTAAGATATCCATGTGTTGTCTTTCTCTTTCAGGAGAAATATAATAGCAATATTTTGTTTGCACGTTGTTGTTCCATCAGAAACGTCAACAGGAACTGGTGCTAGAAGGAGGGCCCAAAGGAGAAAACTAGATAATACTGGGTTTTTCTCACCAGAGAAGCCCCATAGAGTTCTTCGATCAGCTGAAAATCCATCACATTTGATATAACTCAAGACCCCAACAACACACAAGGTTTGCAAAACTAGGGCAGCCATCATACCACCCTTGTCAGCTCTGCTCACTCCACAGGCTTTTCACCTATACCCTAGTGGATACCTATCCATGTACCACCAAATCCATCTCAATTCTCATCACAACTGGTTCGACCCATTAAACAACTTGCTCAACCACCACCCCCACCAATGGAATTCTTTCATAATAATCCCTCTCCATTAGGGACTATTCTTTGAGGTTTTCATGATATGCCTAAGAATCTTGAGAAATTATGTCCCAAATACATTCATGGAAAATCAAGGAGTGTTGAATAGCACATAGAAGCTTTTAAGGATGCTTGTACCAAAGCTCAGATAGCCCACCATGATGTAGTTTGTAGGTTGTTCCCTTACTCCTTAGGGGATATGGCGTACAATTGGTATCTAAATCTTCCTGAGTGTTCTATTATGAGCTGGACAGACCTAGAGAATTCTTTCATCAATTAGTTCAGAATCTACGTAGATCCCGCCATTTTGTTACACCAATTTGCTACTATAAGGAAGGAGCTAGGTGAACCTTTGCCCTTGTTTAATACTAGGTTTCAACGAATGTATAGGAGACTATAGGACCCTTATTTAGTTGCTGAGAATAGTGCCATTCAAGCTTACTTTAGAGTTATAGACCCCCTATTGGTTTTTTCCTACAAATGACTTATCAGCCAACAAATATTGATTCTCTATCTAAATTTTACCATTTGGCTATCAAACTACAACAATAAATTAGTTCTCAACAAGGAAGTTTGGGAGGAGATTTTTCTTCAATAGGATATCAAATGCATAGCCCAACTCCTTTATTCAATACTGTCCTAGGAATGTCTCCTTCCCATTATGGACCTATGCTTGAGTTGCAAACTCAACCTCTTGTGCCATTCTTTGCTAGTGGAACTCCTAACTTCTTTCAACAATCATAGGTTCCTCAAAGTCCCCATGGTCATCATAACCAAATTGGAACACCAAATCATGGTGGTTAGCCACATGTTGCTAAGAGTGTTGAAAGCGAAAAGACAATTCAACTCACAAACGATGTAGAGACCTTGAAGAAGACACTCTCTCAAGTTACAAATGACATGGCTTAGTTTAGATTGAACCCTTCTCATAACCAAGGTAATTATCCTAATCAAAACAATAACAATAAGGGTAATTATCAGAACAACTACAATCACAACCAAAAGGGTTATCAAGGCCAAAAATCCTCTAACCAAGGCTATCAAAACCAAAATAGAGGATATGACCAAAGACCAAATAACAACCGACAATGGAATACAGGGCCCAAAAATGGTGGAGTTTTCCACAATTATCAAGCTAGTGAGGACAGGCCACATACTGCAAATGTGGCTGACCTTAATTTTATGACTAACTTGTGCAGATTGCATGATACTGCAACTCATTTTGAGGTAAACTATCCTGAAATGGGGAAAGTTGTCAAGATGGCATAGGAAGATGCCCAAACATTCCAAGGGAATTCAAAAAAAGAAGGTGGCTCAGAAGATACTGCTATGACTTATGACCTCTTTGAAGAAGAACCCTCATTCCCAATGCAGAGTGAGAATGAACCAGAGGAAGATTCATATGATGCCCAAGCTTTTTCAGGCCAAGGGAGGACACTTCCTAAGAAATCAAAATAAGTGTCCATTCACCACATCAGTGCCACCTAATCGCATGGTGCCTCTAGATCAAAGTGCTGATAAAAACCCTCCTCCACCAAAAGGTCCACCTAACTTCCATAACAAAAGTAATTCACCTGGTGCTTTCAAAGGTAATGCAAGCTATAAAACATAATTTGATATTGTTTCTGAGATGCAGAAATAGAAAACTTCTTTGTCATACTTTGACATCTTAAAGTGGTGCCTTGCTCAATGGGAGATAGTGTTGAAAGCCTTGGAACAAGCTGACAAATCGAAAGGGAAAAACAAGGTAGCACCTACTACATAAGCAAGGTAGGTATTCCACCATTTCTTTTAAGTTTAAGAATTTGTGGGAAGAACCTACATAACTGTCTGTTAGATTTAGGAGCTTCTGGCAATGTTATGCCATTTTCTATATGTAAGAAATTGGGATTGAACCCTGTCCAAACAAACAAGAAGGTTATCCAACTTGACAAAATAGAGGTTAATGTAGCTGGGAAATTGAGAAACATACATGTGCAAGTAGGGTCAGACCCTAGGATTCAAACCAACATAGACATTCAAGTAGCAGACATTCTTGAGACCTATGGTATGCTGTTGAGTAGAGATTTTATGAAAAGTATAGGGGGGTATCTCTCCCTCAACTTTTCACATATGTGGTTACCATGGAGGGGAATGCCTATGCAGACTAGGATTGAAAGTGAACCTCACCTTAGGCATGTCATCACTGAATATGATTGCCCCAATGAGGTATCCTATTTCAAAACTTGGATAGGGGTTTATAAAAGGGGGGAAATTATAACATTTTTAGTTCTTGATTCTAAGGACATGTCAATACCAGAGCTCCATGATTCTATGACTAATGACAATCAACAGGTATTAATCAAGAATTTGTAGTAGGATCAGCTGGTCTTAGGGGAAGATATTGATTTGCAAAGTATCCTACTCCCCAATTGGTGTAAGGTGCATTACCAAAATCATTCTAAATTGACCTGCCAACCTTATATCAGTATTTTAAATTATCTCTCTCAATTTGAAGAAACTAGCTTAAGTCACCCTGAGACCATTGTAGATCACTTCCCATTTGAAGCCAAGGAAGCAATAATGTTAATCAGGGATAAGGTACCTCCAAAGTAAGTTCCTTCTCAAATTGAATTTACCCCGGTTACAATACTAGAACCACCCCAAGGGTTTTTTGATACCCCTACACTCATAAGTATGTCGAAACTTGAGGGATTAATTAAAGATGCTAGCGATTGTCAGGAGGATAACCATGGATTATATGATATATATGTGTGTGCAAACCCCAATCTACATACCTGTAAAACAAAGAGAACAAATATCTCAAGTTAGATATTGCAAGTCAAAACTAGGATTCCCCATGAAATCCATTTACAACTTCAAACTAGGAAAGAATATAACAAAGAACACAATGAAAAATGATAAAATAAAGATGCAATCCTAATTAGATGTGCAAACTCATGATATCATGGGGGAATTGGTGCCAATTTGATGTGAAAATTGGCCCTTTCCAAATTCCTATGATGAAAGTTTTGAATGTTCAAGAGATTGATCCACTTTGTTGATGGAGAATGAAGACTCCAAGCCAAAAATCTGCAAGACCTAGCTATGGCCCAATGATAATGGATGGAATTCAAGAGATATTTGAGCATGGTAAATTTGATTGGATTGTGGATGATCAAATGAGGAGAGGAGCTCTTCATTTTTAGAATTCTAAGATGGATGAATGTCCAAATTTGAGCAATGTGGGACTAACATTCATCCAATGATATGATGCCACTTGTTAAGCTATGAATGGATGACAGATGTGCAAGATTTGGGGTTTGTGCCAATAAATGCCAATATTTGAAATTCAAATTTGTTGAAATGACATGTAAGAGGGAAGGCAAAATGCAAGAAATGCCACTTGGCTCAAGGCAAAGGACATGTAAGAGGTTTTAAATGCCTTGTTGGATGTACATGTTGACTTGGATTTTTTGAATTCAAACTGAGAGAATATTCCAAAAGATGCCTTGTGAGGAAAATAGAGATTTAATAAATGAATTAAATCTATTTTCATGTGCAACTTGCATTATCTAGAGGATGGGACATGAGATGAGGTTAAATTAATTGAGGATTAATTAATTTAACAGGAGATTCGATGATGTGACTTATTTGACTTAGATTTATTGATTTATTTAAATCAAATAAGAGAGGAATATGATAAAAGGCTAATTAAATAAGGATTTTGATTTATTTAATTAAAAGGGATGGTGTCAGATTAAATCAAATAAGGTTTAATTTATTTAATTTAATGGATAGACTTTAGAGATTTAATCAAATAAATTGATTATTTAATTAAATAGGGACAATTAGATCAGATGGATTGATTTAATTAACAAAAGAGATTGACTTGATTAGATAAAATGATTTATTTATTCAAGAGTGGAATATTGATGAATTTAATAAGATGGGGGAATTTGATTAAATGGTTAGGCCGAGGGATAATTTAGGATGAAATGATGTTATTAAGTCAAGATCAAATGCACAATGTCAATCAGTATATTTTACATGTCTACATTTTGCCCCTTTTTGAAGCAATGCACTCGTTGCGTTGGTTCAAAGAATAAACGATCTCGATCAAAGCCAAAAAAAAATTATATTTAAAAACTTGCCCCACTGTTGCATGGTGGGAGAAAACATGCCATTATAATGGCCCTTCGAGAGATTAGACAAAAATTTGAAATTTTTTGGGTGATCTTGCAAAAAAAGGATGACAAAGTACCCGATAGGTCCGAAAGGGGTCTGGGAGGCTAAAAACATGTCTAAACGCAATAAGATGATGAAAAAAAAGCCTCAATTGGACCAAAATAGGTTCAGGGGTCCAAAACCCTTGCAGGACAGCTAAAAACCCTAATTTTTAGGCTTAAAAGGGGCCCAAGGGGTCACTTTCAAGTCATTTTCACACACCTCCACTAGCAAACTTGAGATTTGAGTTCTGACACTTTGGCAATATGGTGCAATGATAGCTTCCCCTGCACATCACTGATCAAGTTCAGACATACCAGTGGCCACCTGGCATCGGGGCACTGGTATGTGACCCTTACTGAAGCTTAGTTTTTTTATTTGATGCATTAATTATTGCTTTAAAAGGGAAACTCGCCTCCAGTGGTGCTATATAGCACCACTCAATATTTAAATTGCACTGCACCAGGTTGTTTTATTCCACAGTGGTGCTATTTAGCACTGCAGCGATGCAATTCAGAGTTTAGAAACTTTGATACTAGGCTCGGGCTCGGCGGGTTGGTTTGGGTAAAGTGCATGGTGGTGGCACCCTTTTCATGCAAACTGCGATGTTGGAGGATAAAGTGCACCGCGGTGGTGCCACTTGGCTCTTTTTGGGCTCGAGTGTCAAAGTTTGAGTAAAATAAAATTGTGATGCCTTCACAAACTACACCACTTGAAGCGAGCTTGAAGCGTTTGACCAGGAATTTTTCAAAAATTTTAACAGGATGACTTTCCTTGATGCAGGATAGGTCAAGGGAGCTCTACTCTCGAGAGCACTAGTCGCGAGATTTGGCTAGCATTTTATAGGATCTAAGAGATAGGGACTAAGATTGAATAGGAGTTGCAGGATTATGGCACATTGTGTACATGGCACCTGTGCACACCCACCTAGGGATGTTGTCAGTGCTAGCCAAGAGGTGGCAGAGCGAGACATCATCATTTGATCTCCCCACTGGCGAGGCCACCGTCACCTTGGAGGATGTTTGGTGCATTCTACGATTGCCTATTCATGGCTGATGGGTGATCTATGATATGGATGAGGGATGAGAGTCCTACATCAAAGTCCTCACCACACGGGACATTATCTACTGCGAGGGATAAATTGAGCTAGAGAGATACAGGGTTATAGCACCTCCCTTCTGTTGGGTAGTTGCAGCTATCATTTCAGGTTTGGTTGCCCCAAACAGATGAGAGTGATACTTTAGTCTCAGCTAGGAGTATTGCTGGGAGTGGATGGTCTGAGGCATGCTTGTTCACATTGCATGGGGGCCTATCCTTCTGGCCTCACTATATAGTGATCTACATGAGTACATGTACATGGACGACAGAACGCTAGGGGTTGGGGTGACACTACTTCACATCTGGGCATGGGAGCACATTTCTGTGCTACATCCATGTGTCATTCAAGTTTTGATGGGGGTAGAGGATGCCCTTATGGCATGATACAGAGGCGGTGTGTCCTTTACACACACTGGTGAGCATGAGATCCCTTAGTAGAGGCGGGTCCTAGACGAGATGCTTGTCTTTACTTGGAATCCATACCTTGGTCAGCCTGGATGGGCCAACAATATTGCTTAGCTCTTTTATTGCTGCCAAGATCGCTATATGCAGGGGCAGGAGCACACAATGATTGAGAGGTATCTGCTTGGGAGCGTGCAACATCAGTTCTGAGAGCCGCAGGATCAGCCCGATGATGACTATGTGGCAGTCTTTGTATGCAACATGACATAGATATCATGAGGACATGGTATTCCTACCTCTAAGGTAGTTGATAGCTTCAGGTAGTTGGTAGCCCGACTGTGGGCTTATGATTAGGGCTTAGCAGATCTAGGGACGACACAGGCCTACAGAGACTAGTTCAGACCTCCTCTTCAATTGACCATTCCAGGTGAGGATCCAAAGGTGCACAGGGTCAGAGGTAGAGGGAGAGGACGAGGGCAAGGACCAAGGGTCGAGATTTGACATAATCCACTAGGTGTGCCCCCAGTTCTGCTAGGTCAAGGAGATGTCCATATGCAAGATCAGCAGCAGGAGCCGCTAGTCCCACCACCACGAGCTGAGGGTGAGGATCAGGTTCATGTGCAGCCACGGGTATAGCCATAGGGACAGATAGACAGTCGAGATGCACTAATTGCATAGCTGCATGCCTAGGTTTAGACACTGATAGTGGAGAGAGCCTAGGCAAGGGCTAAGAGAGAGTAGCTCAGACCGAAGAGGGATCAAACTGTGTAGTAGAGATAGGTTGTAAATCTACAGGAAGCCACTAAACTAGGTTGTATGCAACAGATCAAGAGTATGACAGCCTCCTCCTCACAAGGTATAGTGCCAGTACAATCCTACAAGGATGTCATCCGAGAGATAGAGTACTACCATCGAGCTTACCATGACACCGTACCTAGAGTATATTAGGTCCCAGAGTACTCAGAGTGAGCCAGCTAGGGACCACTAGAGGGTCATGGTGACAGGGGTGGGCAACATTCACAGAGATCAGGCTTGATCCAAATGATACATACTTTTTGTGCCTTATGGGTTCATTTTTTTGATAGCCCAATGGGTGTTTTGTACCGATTGACACATATGTACAGTGATCTAATTTATTCTTTGTACTACGACAATGACATTATTGATGATATATATGAGCCGATTTTGATGTGATGAAATACATACTTTTTATTTATGTATGATTCTACTTCTATATGTTATGGATTCATTTATTTCTAATGATGTTTATGCGATGATTATGACTAACAGATCTATATTATGCTTGTCTATGCTATGATGTTCAATGATGTTACCTTTATGATGTTTTAATTTATGCCAATGCAATATGTGATATGGATTTTAATATGTAAAATGATGTGATCTATGGTATATGCAATGATGTGTGGAATATGGTTATATATTGGATGATTTATGAATGTATGTAATGGGATGGTTTAATGAGATGATTAAAATAATAAATGTTATTATCCTAAACGTAATTATTGATGATGTATGTAATGCAATGATATGTTAATGCAAAGTGATATGTTGATGCATAATGTGAACGTAATGTGATGATATGATGTCATTTATGTTATGCAATTATGTATGACTTAATGAATTAAATGCTTATATATCTATTTGTTATGCGAAAAATGATTATAAGATGCTTCTGTAGATGCTTATGTGATGATTTCTATGAAATGGTTATGAAATGCCAATGAATGTTTATGCAATGATCGATATAATGCCATGAGATGCAATGTAATGGGTGAAAATGCAATGACATGGATCCACCTATTTATGAAAATGTTTATGATAACCTATTTATATTATGATTAAAATGCAATGTGTATGTTTCCTATATGATATGTTTATGTGATATACTAATTATTTGTGGATGCAGGATCGATGGAAATGATGGTGATGATGATCAACTATCATAGTACCTTGTTAGCGTGATTAGTAAGAAAAGAAGAAGTCATTTCAACAAGACACAAGATGATGCAAATGCAAAAGATGATGATGATGATTACTTGCTGAGGAATTGGGATTTTCAAAGGGCCAAATTTTCTTATGTTTGATAACACACATGGTACAATGCATCAAGGTATAGGGAACCAGGATGGCGTTGTACCTAGTGTGATGGAATTTGACCTGACAAATAGATAGGAGCATTCTTGTTCACACCTGACATACAGAGACCTTGCTAAGATGCACTTCAGAAGTTTTGGACACCTTGGAACAAAACACAAAAAGGTAAACCTATCCATGCAATAGTCAACAAGTTGCCCTCGACCTCTTCCATACATACCTAACAAAGCAAGTATTCGTCAAGGTTATATTACAAGAGCATCCAACAAGAACAACAGACAAAAGTTAATGATCGTTGCCCCATTCCTATTTCTCTAAATCCTCAATTTTGGGATATCATCGAGACATCCTTGGAATGAGCACCAATAAGATAAGTCAAAATAAAAAGACCAAGTAAACAAACAAACTGATGCTCTTCAATACCGCTAATGGAGAGAGGATGTGTTTTCTCAGGATGATAACCGAAACTTATTGCCAAAAGGTAATGCCCATTGTAGGAAGGATTCATGCTAGGACATGTTAGTGGATGGCGACACGTCATTTCGTTTATCCAAATTGTTCTAAGGGATGATTGATATGGGACCAATTTAGATGATGAGTTACCAATATGAAGAGATAACCAGCTTGCTTACGCACTGACTTAGACTTACGACTCGACGTTTTTGAGTTTTCACTTTTAATCTGGTAGACTTTTTCTGATTGTCTTGCCAAAGATTGAGGATGATGATCAATTTATTATGGATGGTGTTTATTGCATGTGCAAGCGAGATGAGACGGATGGATTTTTTCAAATATTTGGCTTTTTTTGGAGTTTTGCAATGTTTTGAGGTTGTTTTTGGTATTTTTTGAGGTTTTACAAATGTTTTGATTTTTGAATTTTTCAAATTTTTTGGGATTTTCTGAGATTTTGACCAAGAGACTAACCCAAAGACCTATCCTAGTGGTCTCGAGGGCTGGTCAACAGACTAGCCTTGCCTACATTATACACGCAGAGACCATGTAGTTCGACTAATGACTTGACTAATTTACAGATGGCAATATACATGATGAGATGTCAGTTTATTATGACGGACTCCTATAGGACTGACCTAAATGTCTCGGGGGATGATCAAAGATCAACCTTCCCTACGTTCAAGCTCAGAGACGATGTAGTTCGACAAGATGACCTTGTTTTTGGCTTTTTTGATTGACTTTTTGACTTATTTTTGGATTTTGATATGTTTTGATGTTTTTGAATTTTTTGATATGAAGATGTTAAGATCATACACGAATCTGATCTGATGAGAATATGCCCCTAGCATGATGCAATAGACTACTCCAATAAAAGCTAGACAAACTGACCTTAAGGATGGGCTGAGTAGTACTAGGAGGGATCATGATACAAAAATAGGACCAAGCTATGGTACAGATGTGAGTGGATGAGTGACAGATGGAGACCTGAATACAATGGATGATGGAAGTGAAATGGATGGATGATACAAAACCAGCCATAAAGATTCTGGTGGATGGAAAGTGCTTATTTATGCAAGGTTCCTATTTACCAGGTTTTCACCAAGGTACTTTCCCAAAGTGCCCCTGAAGTGGTTTTCACTTGAGGATGATTTTTCTCTTTACTATTTGCAATCCTTTTTCTAATTTTTTTGGAATTTTTGTTTTTTTGAATTTTTTTTTTGTTGTCACCAAGACACCTATTTTCCAGGTTTTTGCCAAAGTGGGAATTTTTTAAGGAAAATTTCTAATTGTTTTGGATTTTTTGGTTCTATACCTTGAAAGATTTAGGCATAAAACTTTTTGAGATGGGAGCTATTCATGGGCTCCTATAGAGGTTCCCCTTTAGGTGTTGATAGCTGATATGCCCCTGATTTATAACTTGTTGTGATGACAAAAGGTCCTAACCAATTAGGTTTGAACTTTCCTTTGCTGCTTGGGTTTGGGACATTCTTCTGATTTTTTTTAAGACTAGTTCTCCAACTTGGAAAGTCTTGCTTCTGATTTTCTTGTTGTAGCTTCGTTTAAGTCTATTCTGATAGACTTGCAGATGATTCAAAGCATCAATAAGTCTCTCATCCAGTAGCTCCAGCTCATTCAATCTTGACACCCGGTAGTCCTCATCAATGATGAGGTTTTGTAGTGATATTCTAAGGGATGGGAGCTCGATCTCAATGGGGAGTATGGGTTTTGATCCATAGACCAAGGATAAGGGGGTGGCATCGGTGGGTGTGAGGATGCTGGTTCGATAGGCCTAAAGGGTAGGATTAAGCTGCAGATGCCAGTCATGACCTATGTCATTGACTATTTTCTTGAGGATTTTGAGGATGGTTTTATTTGTAGCTTCTGCTTGGCCATTGCCTTGGGGATAGTATGGGGTGGAGAAATAATGTTGGATTTTGAATTTCTCACACAAGTCATGAACCTCCTAGTTCTTAAATGGTGTCCCATTATCTGAGATAATGGCTTGTGGGACACTGTAAGGACAAATGAGATAGTTTAGGATGAATTTTGAGATTTGCTTTCTAGTTATATACGTCATGGGTATGGCCTCTACCCACTTAGTAAAGTACTCAGTTGTAGTTATTATGAATTTATGGCCATTGGATGAAGTGGGTGTGATTTTTCCAATGAGATCCAGTCCCCACTATGAGAAGGGCCATGGTGTGATGATCTAATGAAGCTCTTGAGCTGAAGCATGGATGAGGTCCCCATGCTGCTAACATTGTAGAAACCTCTTAGCATAATCATGTGGTTCTCTTTCCATTGTGGGCCAATAATACCCCATCCTCAGCAGTTTCTTGGCGATGGTCATTCCACTCGAGTGTGAGCCATAGATATCGTTATGAACTTTGGTTAGAGCAGTTAATGCCTCCTTAGTGTTTAGGTAGTGCATAAGGTACCTTCTATGCTTCTACGGTATAAGGTATCACCTAGGATGACAAATTTGGATGCCTTTTTGACAAAGGTTCGTTTTAGATTTGATGGTAGGTCAGTGAGTATGACTCCTATTTGAAGATATGTATAGATATCATGATACCAAGGATTGCTAGGACCAACAATTTCACACACATATTCCAATTCTAGTACCTTGAATGTGGGAATGAGAAGCTACTTGATCAAGAATTCATACTTTGGAATGTTGTGAGGGATGTCTAATAGAGACCCAATTGTAGCCATGGCATCTGCTACTCTGTTGTTGGTTCTTGGAATCTGCTCAAATGTTATGTCAATGAAGGATTCTTTTAGAATCTCCACCAATTTCTTGTATGGAGTGAGCTTGTCATCCTTAGTCTGACATTCATCATTGACTTGATTTATGATCAAATGAGAGTCTCCATACACTTTTAGAGCTATGATGTTCCATTGCACTACTATCTTGAGACCTATAGTCAAAGCCTCGTATTCTGCGATGTTGTTGGTGCAAGGAAATGCAAATTTGTATGATCTTGGTATGAAATCCCATTGTGGGGTGATGAAAAAGACACCAGCTTCTGACCCATGTTGCATGTATGAGCCATCAAAATATAGTTTCCAGTGGTCAGCTATGTTGAGGTTAAAGATGGATTCATTTTGGAATTCTGAGACAAGAGGATTCTCAGAATAAATAGGTGCTTCTGCTAGTTGATCTACAATAACCTGTCCCTTGATTGCTTTCCTCTCTACATACTCGATGTCATACTCTGATAGTATCATTACCCATTTTTCCATTCTTCCTGTGAGCATTGCCTTTGATAGTAGATACTTGAGGGGGTCAATTTTGGCGATGAGCTTTATCTTGTGTGCCAACATGTAATGTCTAAATTTTTGGGATGCAAACAATACTGCAAGGAAAGCTTTCTCGATGAATGAGTAGTTTAGCTCATGACCAACCATTGTCCTGTTGATATAATAGATAGTCCTCTCCATTCTGTTTTCATCATGCTAAGCAAGAAGAGCTCCAAGGGCTACTGCTATTGCTAACAGATATAAGATCAATGGATTTCTTGGGATGGGTGGCATTAACACTGGTGGTGTCAGTAGATATTCCTTGATTTTGTTGAATGCCTCTTCACATTTTGTATCCCATTTGTATGCTACTCCCTTGTGGAGTAGGTGAGAATATGGGTTCTACTTGTCTGCCAATTGTGATATGAATCGTTGGATGGATTGAAGTCTACCTTGGAGACCTCTCAATTGTTTTAATGTCTTCAGTGCTTCCATCTTGAGGATTGCTTTCAATTTTTCTAGATCCACCTCGATACCCCTCATGGACACTGTGTCCTAGCAATTTACCTGATTGTACGCGAAAGATGCACTTCTTGGGATTTAGTCTGACTTTGTATTCCTCCAGTCTATCAAAGATAGCGCTTAGGGTTGCCATATGATCTTGTCTCTTTCTTGACTTAGCTAGAATTTCGTCGACATAGTCTTCAACTATTTTATGGATCATGTCGTGGAATATTAATGTCATAGCCCATTGATAGGTTGCTCCTGCATTTTTTAGGCTAAATGGCATCATGTTCCAGCAGTAGGTCCCCCACGGACAAGTGAAAGCCGTGTTATGTTGATCTTCTTTTGCTATCATGATCTGGTTGTATCCTGAAAATCCATCCATTAGTGATAGCATCTCATGCCCTGCTATCATATCTACTATCATGTCAATGTTGGGAAGTGGGAAATTTTTCCTTTGGACATGCCTTGTTCAAATATCTGAAGTTTGTACAAATTCTGATGGCTTTGTTAGGCTTTGAAACAACTACCAAGTTTGATACCCATTCTAGATAATCAATTGGTCAGATTAATCCTGCATCTAACAACTATTTGAGCTCCATTTTGACCAATAAGGCTATTTGAGGATGCATTTTTTGAAGCTTTTGTTTGACTGGTTTTTCTTCTGGATACACTGTTAAGTAATGAACCACAGTCTCTGGATTAAGCCCTGGCATGTCAACATAACTCCATGCAAAGTTTATTTGTCTTTCCCTTAAGAATGCTGCTAGGAGTTCTTGCTCTTCTGATAATAGTGATTCCACATAAAATGTGATATGGGGGGTCTCCTCTATTCCTAGGTTGACAGGATTGCATTTTTTGGCCAAGACTGTTGACTTCTCCTAATGAATTTCTCTTAAAGGAAGATTGAATCGTTCATCCTCGAGCACCTCAAAGAGGTTTTCACTTTTGGATACGTCCTTTCTTTTTACTTTTTTCTTGTCAGAGAGTGCCATAATGTGGTTTTCACTCAAGGACTTGGATATGATTCTTAGTTTCTCACTTTTGTGACTAAAGGATTCAATCATTTTCCCATAATGGGCATGTGTGTCCAACTCTATTATAAATCTTGCCTTATGATCTCCATTTGGAATGTTATCCCTCAATCCCATGAATTCTGAGAGCGCCTCATCATTTTCGAATGTATTGAGAATTGGTGGTCCTCGTTGGTCATAGTCGATCAGTTGGGGGTAGGCTAAGCAGATCTCATGATTTTGTTGGTCTAGTTTGAAGGATAAGGTACTAATCATGCATAAGGTGGTATCCTTGAATAGCCTAGGTAGATCAATCATGGTACCCTCGTCATCACTACTAATATAGGCCTCAGTTATAAAGTTATGTATGTCTCTACCTGTGGGTATTGGTAAGCGTACTTGTGCTAGTATTGGCTAAGGAGAAATATCAACTGTTCTAACCGGAGGACTTCGGCCACGTATGGTTATTCTCAAAGTAGTACATCCAAGGACAAGATTTGTTATGGGTCGCATCTCTGGCATGATAGGTATTATGAGCCCATTGTCATTTTGTCCTAGTCTGTGATTTTTATTGTAGCCCATTGCGAGCATCATTTGCAAACCCTTGCTTGTCTCATCCATTGGTAAATTAGTTGCTGGTCTTTCATCTTGATATATCATGTGTGATGGATCTGCTTCAATAACCTCCTGGCCAAGGTCTCCCCAGCTTGTGAATTCGAGATAGTCCTTAGGAGACGTTTGTGATGTGGAATCTTGATTTTCTTATGGGCGTCCCCATGATCTAGCAGATTGTGGTAACTCTCCTATCACAAAAGCATTGTTAGGGAGCTTGTAGCTTCCACAACCATCCTCCTGGATGATGAGCTTGATGTCAGAGATGGTGGGAATGGTGGGAGTGGCGGGTGTCTCTATCGTAAAAGTGGATGTGAGAGTGGCAGGGTCAATGTATGGTGTGGATGGGCCCTCATCATTTTTTGGCACTTGGGGGATTTTGTAATACTTTGCCTCAAGTTTTTTACATTATGAGAAAGGTTCGGGATCTCGATGGATGGTAACCCCTTGTCCATTATGTGTAAATTTTAGACATTGGTGGAAGGTTGATGCTACGGCTTTCATCGCATGGATCCATGGATGTCCCGGGAGGAAATTATACATCAAGTCAAGGTCCAAGACCTGACAAGTGGTT
The DNA here is from genome assembly GCA_007258455.2 of Sequoia sempervirens. Taxonomy (NCBI): domain Eukaryota; kingdom Viridiplantae; phylum Streptophyta; class Pinopsida; order Cupressales; family Cupressaceae; genus Sequoia; species Sequoia sempervirens. The sequence continues at coordinate 347,310,292 of VDFB02281492.1, read as the reverse complement.
TCCATGAGTGCTGGCCCTACTTGAATAGGGAGTTTAATCATGCCTTGAGACACTCTTTCTTGGTCAGAATATGCTCTTATCATTATGCCCTTTCCTTTGTCAATGGAATCTTCTAATATTTTGAATTGCTTGATGAGGTTGAGAGAATAGATGTTAAAACCTACACCTCCATCCACCAAGACCATTTTGATTTTTCTCTTATGTACTATGGCTTCCAAGTGAAGTGCACGGTTGTGAGATGGTTGGGCGGGGAGGTCTTGGTTAGAGAATGTAAGGAGATTAGGCATAATGATATTTCCAACCATAGCTTGGAATTGTTCTGCATCGAGATTTGTAGGGACAATGGATGAGGCTAATGCTTCCTCGAGGATCTTTTTATGCGCTGATGATATTTTTAACAACTCCATGATGGAGATGTGTGCTAGAATTCTCTTGAGTTGATCTACAACATTGTATCCATGCAGAATAGATCTATAAGAAGGGACTCTATTTGATTGGGATCCTGCGATGGTGACTTTTCTGCCTCTTGTAGTGAGTCAACAATCTTCAGCATGGGCACCCTTGATGGTGATGACCATGCAATCTTCATTTAGGGAGGCAATGACTGATTCATAGACATGATTTACATTTCCTTTCCCTTTGTCATTTTTATTCCCTTTGTTACCATGATTTGGCATTGTATTCGTATAGATCTTAAGATCTTGATTTCCCATAGGTTGTTCCATGTTTATGATTTTCTTATCGATGAGATCTTGGATGATGTTTTTGAGTCTCATGCAACTGTTTGTGGTGTGGCCTTTGATTTTGTGAAATTCACAAAGTTGATTCTCATTATACCAAGGAGGTTTGACATCTGGTTCTTGGTAATTCTCAAATGTAGGAGGCTTGATGAGTTTCTCATTGATCAACTTTTTCATTATGTCCTCAGGTGGTTCCCCCAAAGTGGTGTATTTTCATTTGGGATAACTTTTGTGTTGAGGTGGTCCCCTTTGGTCATTGAGATTATTGATGGTTGGATTGTTGTTGGGTTGGTATGTTGTGTGATGAGTGTTTTGGTGTTGTGTTTGGATTTGCTGTGCAGGTGTGTTTTGATGAGGACCACTAATGACCACCTTGGCATCTATGACACCATCATTAGTAACATTTTTATTTATTTCCCACGTACAAGGTTTATCATTGTAATTGGATGGTAGACAGTTTTTTTTATGTTCATGGTATGATGTTGATTCTGCGGGTTGAGTTATGAGGGCTCTTTTGATGCCGAGGGCCTTGGGAATTAGTTGATCGTATGTGGTGATGCCCTGAACCTTGAGATGAAGTGCCAAATGGCCTTCAAGGTTGGCTATGATGGTGCAAACTTGTTGTTCTTCTAGCATGGTCCACTTGCTCCTATTGGCCTTGGGTCACCATCATTGAAGGAATGAGGCAAATGACTCACCCTTTCCTTGTTTTAGAGCGTAGAGTTCTTCTAGACTAATATCCATTGCAATATTGCATGCATAATTCTTAATGAATGCATCCATGATTTCTTGGAATGTTCTAATTCATGGAGGTAAGTGAGAGAACCATTCCATGGTGTGGCCTGCCAAACTCCTAGGGAATAGTCGCATTGGATAAGTATCGTCATATGCGACTTCCATGTAATGAACCTAGAATTCCTTGATGTGATCTTCAAGGTTTTTCGTCCCTCGATATTTGTCAAATTTGGGGATCTCAAATCCCTTAGGGAATGGTTTCATTACTAGGATCCTATCAAATGGATAGGGACACAAGTTGCTTGGTGTCTTGGTTGTTCACCCTAATTGAAGGTCGAGCACCTATTGCGACAACAACCTGATTTGTGTTGTCACATCATTTTATGGATTAGGGGGTGGGATGAAAGTGTTTTGGGGTGTTTCAATCATGGTTTGGATGGGTGGGTTGGTTGGTGTGTTGTTCGATGGTACTTGTATGTTTTGCTGAGTGAGGTAGCCTTCTACCTACTTTTGTATGAACAACGCTTGTTGTTGATCTTGTTGTTGTTGCACTAAGATTTGTGCTTGTTGTTGCGCTTGTTGTTGTTCCAACAACACTTGTTGTTGTGCTTGTTTCTGTTCCAACAAGACTTGTTGTTGAGCTACCAATTCTACTGCTTCTTGCTAGTTTTGGTATTGCTTTAATGCTTGTTGATATGCTTGCAATTGTGCTACTTGTCTTTGTGCAAGAAGTTGTGCTTGATATTGGGCTTGTTGTGCTTGATATTGAGCTTGTGCTTATGCCGCTTGTTGTTGTAATAGGGTTTGCGCTTGAGCAACCTTTTGTTCCTATAATGCTTGTGATGCTTGAGCGGCTTGGGAATATTTTTGTTGTTGTTGTTGTAGCAATACTTGGGCTTGTTGCACTTGTAATGCGTCTTGTGCTATTTGGGCATCTTGTGCAGCTTGAGCAGCTTGTTGAGCAGCTAGTTGTTTAGCTTTTTTTTTCTGAACTTGTTGGTATCCTCTTTGGAAAGTAGCTTGCAATGCTGCATCGTATTGGCTTGTTGTGGTGAAACTTGGTGGTGGAGGGGGTGGTGGTGGATTTGGAATGGTATTTGTGAGGGTGGTGTTGGTGTTTTGTGTGATGGATGGTGTTGTTCATGTGATTGGTCTTTGAGAGACCACGCTTTATGATGCCAAGGGGGTGTTTGATGATGTTGGAATTGCTTGTGCATTTGTCGTCTGTTGTTGTGATATGAATGACAAATTTTGGGCATTTGGTACAATGCTTTGGTTGGTATTTGGGATGGTGGTTTGATTGATATTTGGTAGAGGGGGAAGCCCTAAACCAAGGAGTGATGTGGATGATGATGGTAATGGTGGAAGAGGTGGAAATGTGAGGGGTGTGAGTTGTTGCAAAAATGTTGTGGTGTCAAACATGCCCCCTAGTCCGAACATGTCTCCTTCCTCTTCTTGTGAATTTGTGAGGAGAGATGTTTGAGGTGTTGCATGAAAAATGATGATGATGGATCATGATGGAAGGTGAGAGGAACATTTTTGTGTAATGGGTTTTGGGGTATGCTTTGTTCCAAGGTGGTGTTTGCATCTGAGTTTTGATTATTAGCAAGGGGTTGTGCTTGAAGAGCATTGAGAAATGCATTTCCCTCATTAACATTGGGTTGGGTTGGAGAAAAAGATGTCGTGACTTGCGGGATGTTTTGCATGATGTTTTGGGATGGGGGTGTAGATGAAATGGGAATGGTGGATGAGATGGAAGGAAATGATGTCTCAACTATAGTACTCACATCAAAATCTAATGTTAACTTGGCCCCTTGTTTTTCTAGTTCAAGCATGTATAACAAAGGGTTGAGCCTCATCATGATGTTGATGATTCTATGGTTGTCTAGATTTTGGAGCATCTCCATCATTTCCTCACGAGACATTCCAAAGGTAAGGTCCTCTCCTTGGTTTTCTTCTTGCGGATTTTGCGATGATGAGAGGGTCAAAGGATTACTTGATTCAACAAGATTCATTTATGTGTTTGTTTGGCTAAGATCACTTGAAGCAGGTGTTTCTTTGTTGTCTTCCATACTCTTCTTGTATTGAGATCTAGTTTGAACCATAAAGCAAGGATCGAGTTTCAAGAATATGGGAGGTGAATCTTTTGATTTTCTAGTTTGATCTTTATTTTATGCCCCAAAGTAGAAAGTTTTAGGATGCCTTGAGGATCAAAGCTGATGATATGATGATGATGTTTAGGGATGGATGATACAGAAGTTATGGCTTTTGATAAATCTTGAATGAGATACTATGCTTTTTTTTGTGGATTTTGATTTTGATTTATTTTTTGGATTTGAGATTTTGTCCTTGGTTTTGATTTGCTTTTGATTATGAAGAAAAAGATCCTAAGATGTTGGATGATGATCTAAGGGATAGCTTTGTTCAAAGGATGATGATTTTGAATATTTATGAGGAGAAGGATGCATCTACCCACACCTATTCAAACAAGATGATTGTTTCACTAAGTACATGAAGAAGGATTCATCTACATATACTAAGCTAGACAAGATGATTTTGATAACTTTGACTAAGCATGTGCAAAAGGATGCATCTACACATACCTAACCAAAGGTGATTTTGATAATTTTTTAAAGAATTTAGTCTCAAATGATTTTGATGATTTTTGGCTTTGCCCAAAAAGGCCTAGAATAAGGATGTTTTCAAGATTTTCAAAAAGGTGATGATGACATGATGTTGTTTTGATGTTTTGGAGGATGAATGAAAGGATTTTGATTTGTTTTGATCCTAAGATGAACCTAAAAGGTACACTTTGTTTTCCTAGATCTAAGTATTTAAGAGCATGCAAATGCTTCCTATAGACCTTTGTGACCAAAAAAATGATTTGATTTAAACACACATTTTTGGATTTTGCAACAATGATTTTTCGCTTTGTGAGTCTTCAACACATATGAAAGTTTATTTTGTTTAGCTTTTCTTAATGAATCTATTTTACCAAAAACACTTTTTTTGATTAAGTTTTCAAACTAAGATGTCCAATGTCTTAATTTCTTCAAACCCCACAAGATATGTTATGTGGAAATTCAATGAACTCAAGGCAAAGGGTTTCCTTATAGTTTACTTAAGGAGACAAATCGAGATATAATCCAATGTTTAGAAACCTCTAAGGATGTGAATCCCAAGGGAAAGCAATAACATATGGATTGAGTCAAGTATAGTTGTCTTCCAAAAGGGTTTGAAATTTGGATGATGTTAAGTGTTTGTCTTTGAGATGTTTTCGATCAAGCAATGCATTTTGTAACCCAAGAATAAGTACAATCCTATGGATGTCTAAGACAATATTTGTTGGATTCCCACTTGGACAAGTCCAACTATGCTTATCTCTAATGAATGGTTAGATGCTCGACCCCACTAGCTCCCCTCCACAGCTCATTAATGTCAATTGGGGTAGCCAAACATCAACACCCATGAAACTCCCATGGCATGCTTTCCATTTCTACTAGAAGACTGTAAAAGTGTAGGGCGGCTTCAAAACGACCATTCTTGCACCAAAAAACAAATTAAGGATTTTGGAAAATTCTAGCACATGGGTTTTAGTAAGGACTTTCCATTTGTAGGAGTTGACCCAACATGGCAAGAGTCCCTTTTCGCATCCATCTTGTCGGAGTCAACCGCGTGATATTAGCATTTCTTCCAATATCCACATTTATATCTCGATTGGAAATACTCTCAGGTTCAAAGTGTTACCGGTTGAGCTGTTCCCTTAGGTGAGTACATTTTCTCCAAGGCAGGCCCTCTAGGATAAACAAAAGCAAATGAAGAACACTATTCGTAACTCGATCAATCCTTGTTGCAAACAAGGAGAGAGAATTTATGGAACAATGCCCCCACTCACACTCACACAAGATGTTGTTCAATTTTAAACCCAAATCGAAGTGTGGAGGTGATTGCTTTATCTCAACCCAAAGTCATGAAAAAGGCCTTTTGATTCTCAAGATCGTTATAAAGCGCAAGAGAACCGTATATGTCCTTTTTCAATGGCTTTAGTTCAAGTAAGCCTTCATGAAAAACAATGTTTGCACTTTTTTATTTTTAAATCCACAAAGAAAAATGTGAGTTCGTTTTAAGAACCAAAAGACAAAGTGAGAGAAATTTGTTCAATTTGTTAATCCAATAAAAAAAATCTAGTAAGTTGTTGATCCTAAAGTTCATTTTAGCCTTTGCAAGAAATGGAAAAGGTTCTTTTTAAGCCCAAATGAAAATTAGTGTCCTATGAAGGAGAACACAAAAAATTCTTAAAGAAGTGTTAAACAAACACTAAAGTGTTTAAAAACACTTTGATTGAATGAAATATTATCACCATGCTCCTTCTTCCCTTGTTTTCAATTTTCAACCTACAAGTGAGAAAAACCAATCAGATTCTGGAAAAATACAAAAATTAAAAAGTAGAAAATAGAAAATACAATAATCATAAATCAAAAGCACATGCTAAAAATCAAATTTTCCCTTTTTACTGTCTCCCAGCATTGTAATTCATGAAGGTGTCATAGTTTTTTCTCCCAACAGTGCCCTCACAGCGCCGCTTACTAGTCAGCGGCACTCTATGTCAGGATAGACAACTCAATTGTGTTGCAATTTTCATCCAGCATCGCATTTTTTGTTCAACATCATTGTTTAATGTTTTTTTGAAATTGTCTGTAGGTCGGCGAGTCCAGCGGCGGAGTTTGAAATTCAAAAATATTGGCGGGACGAGTCTAGCGGCACAGTTTGTGTTTTAAGTGGTGCCATATAGCGACGCTGGAGAGCCCATGATGCCAAAACAACAATGCTGACGAGATTGCGGTGCCAAAACAGCTACGCTGACGAGCCCGCAATGGAATTTCTTGAGTGTGAAGAAAAACACAGAAATTTCAAGAAAAGATTAGAAATAATGATATCGGGCCCTCCTTCTAGCACCAAATGTGTGAACCCCAATGTAGATACCTGCAAAACAAAGAGAACAAACACCTCAAGTTAGATATTGCAGGTCAAAACTAGGATTCCCCATTAAATCCATTTACAACTTCAAACTAGGAAAGAAAATAACAAAGAACACAATGAAAAATGATAAAACAAAGATGAAATCCTAATTAGATGTACAAACTCATGATCCCATGGGGGAATTGGTGCCAATTTGATGTGAAAATTGGCCCTTTCCCAATTCCTATGATGAAAACTTCGAATGTTGAAGAGATTGATCCACTTTGTTGATGAAGAATGAAGACTCCAAGCCAAAAATATGCAAGACCTAGCTATGGCTCAATGATAATGGATGGAATTCAAGAGATATTTGAGCATGGTAACTTTGCTTGGAGGTGGATGATCAAATGAGGAGATGAGCTCTTCATTTATAGAATTCTAAGATGGATGAATGTCCAAATTTGAAAAATTTGGGACTAACATTCATCCAATGATATGATGCCACTTACCAAGCTATGAATGGATGATGGATGTGCAAGATTTGGGGTTTGTGCCAATAAATGCCAATATTTGAAATTCAAATTTGTTGAAATGACATGTAAGAGGGAAGGGAAAATGTAATAAATGCCACTTGGCTCAAGGAAAAGGACATGTAAGAGGTTTTAAATGCCTTGTTGGATGTACATGTTGACTTTGAATTTTTGAATTCAAATTTAGAGAATATTCCAAAAGATGCCTTGTGAGGAAAATAGAGATTTAATAAATGAATTAAATCTATTTTCATGTGAAACTTGCATTATGTAGAGGATGGGACATGAGATGAGGTTAAATTAATCAAGGATTAATTAATTTAATAGGAGATTTGATGATCTGACTTATTTGACTTAGATTTATTGATTTATTTAAATCAAATAAGAGAGGAATATGATAAAAGGCTAATTAAATAAATATTTTGATTTATTTAATTAAAAGGGATGGTGTCAGATTAAATCAAATAAGGTTTAATTTATTTAATTTAATGGATAGACTTTAGAGATTTATTCAAATAAATTGATTATTTAATTAAATAGGGATAATTAGATCTGATGGATTGATTTAATTAACAAAAGAGATTGACTTGATTAGATAAAATGATTTTTTATTCAAGAGTGGAATAGTGATGAATTTAATCAGATAGGGGAATTTGATTAAATGGTTAGACCGAGGGATAATTTAGGATGAAACGATGTTAGTAAGTCAAGATCAGATGCACAATGTCAATTAGTATATTTTACGTGTCTACACTATGCACGAATTGGAAATTACGCATGATCAACCTGTTGAACACCCCTTCTTAATATCTGATGCAAAAGATCAAGTGACCCCACCTATGGCTCATTCTATCCAAGTGCCCATAGCAACCTCCAAAGGACCAACCCCAACTTATGATCAGCTATGGACCCTCACATTTGATGGATCCAAGTCCAGGACAGGCTGTGGTGTTGGGATTGAATTAACCATCCCGAAAGGGAAAAATTTCTTTGCTTCTTATAGGTTGCAGTTCTGATGCACCAACAACATAGTAGAATACGAAGCTCTAGCTTGGGGGCTAATGTTTGCACATAAGAAGAAGTCACTACTTTGATGGTCAAAGGAGATTCAAAAATTGTTATCAAGCAAGTGTGCAGCCAATACACATGTCACAACAGAAGGATGGCAGCTTATAGAAATTAGGTATGGAGCTTGATTGAAGACTTCGATGCTTTTGTGATTAGCTTAATCCCAAGAGAGGAGAATCAGATAGCTGATTCATTAGCTATTGCTGCAAGTACCCTGGAAACTATGCAAGGCTCCAAGCTTAAGAAATTCTCAGTGGAATTGATAGCCACCCCTGCTATTCCTTATAATGTCAGGAACTTTCAAGTTTTTGATGATGATCGACATATCCTTACTTTTCTAGCAAGTTCAAATGTTTTTGAAGGACAAATCATTGATGAGTCTAATAGGGATCAAGGAGATTGGAACCTTGAAGATTGTGATATAGAGGGGGTCCTCAATTTAAAGAGTAACAACATCCCCAGGGGAATGGTGGCTTTAGAAAGGATTTTTGATTCAGACCCTAGGGCTTAGGAAAAAGTATCAGCTGAAGATAAAGGAGGTGAATATGAAATTGTTAACCTAGCTGGTTTTGGCCCAGAAAGAAATGTTTACATAGGGAAAGCTTGCCCTAAAATAATAAGAAAAGATATATTGAGGGCACTAAAGAAAGATATTGTTGTGATAGCCCAGGGGTATGAGGATTTGAAAACATTTGATGCTTCGGTAATAACTCATACCATCCCTCTAAAGCCCGAAGTTAAGCCATTTCGACATAAACTATGCCCTGTCAACACCTTGATTGAACCACTGATCTTCAAAGAAGTCCAAAAATTGCTTTCTACAAGAATAATCTTCCGTGTACGACATTCAACTTGGGTGGCTAACTTGGTTCCAGTCCATAAGAAAAATGGAGAGATTAGGCTATGTGTAGACTTCAGGAATCTGAACAGAGCTTCAAAAAAGGATAATTACCCACTCCCTTCACTGGATGAAGTCTTACAGACTGTCAATGGGTCTCAGATGATATCATTCTTGGATGGTTATTCTAGATACAATCAGGTCATGGTTAACTGTGAAGACAAAATGAAGACATCCTTCACTACTAAGTGGGGAACATTTGCATATAGAAGGACGCCATTTGGTCTGATAAATGCTAGAGCAACTTTTTAGCATGCCATGGACGTAGCATTCAAAGATCTAATTGGAAAATGCATCATCATTTACGTGGATGACTTGAAAATATTCTCCAAAGATAGACTGAACCACACTATAGACTTAACTTAAATTTTTGAACAATGTATCCAGTATGGCGTCTCCCTGAATCCTAAAAAGTGTGTGTTCGGGGCTTCTAAAGGGAAGCTTTTGGGACACATAATCTTAGAAAGAGGAATATCAATCGATCCAGACCGAGTTGAGTCCATTCTCAAGATAGCTATGCCAGGGAGCAAGAAGAAGATGAGATTCTTCTTCGGAAAGATCAATTTCATTAGAAATTTTATCACAGGCTTTGCAGAAATTGTTAAACTGCTCAATGAAATGATGAAGGAAGATGCAAAAATAGAGTGGAGTAGTGAGGAAAAGGCTATGTTTTCATAGGTCAAGTGATCCATTTCGAAAGCACCCATTCTCACCAGCCCTGACTACTTGAGGTTGTTTTATATTTATTCTTTTTCCTCTGAACACTCATGTGTAGCTGTCCTAACTCAATGAAGAGAAGAGGGAGAAGAAAGACCAATCGCTTTCATGAGTTCCCCATTCAAGAATGCTGAAATCAAATATCTTCCTCTTGAAAAACAAGCTTTTGCACTAGTCAAATCTGTCAAGAAGTTTTGGCACTACATTCTCTGAAGTCAAATTATTGTTGTAGTTCCTGATGCAGCTGTGAAGTCTCTACTTATGCAAAGTGAGCTTTGGGAATGAAGAGGGAAATGGATGGCCATTTTGCAAGAGTTCAACCTAGAAATATTCCCTATGAGACTTGTCAGAGGTACGAGCCTGTCTAAGTCCATGGTGACTGCTAGTGACAACATCATTTTCCAGCAATACACAACTCGGTCCTTCTCCAACGACACTTGGTATGCTGATATCATCTATTTCATGCTCAATAATTGATGCCCACAGAGAATGAATAGATGAGGATGGCTATACAGGAAGAATTTCAAGGGAGTATACCTACGATGCCTTGATCAATAAGAGGCTAAGCACGTGATTACCAAATTCCATGGGAAACATGGCACATGTCATGGGTCTGTAGATTCATTGACACATCAAATCCTTAGATTTGGTTATTATTGGCTGTGTGTGTTCAAAGATGCCCATCAACATGTAAGAACATGTCACATTTGTCAGATTTTTACATCAAAGGAACGCCATCCGACCATGCCATTGCAGCTTGTTTATGAGGTAAGGCCATTTTCCCAATGGGAACTAGATTTTATTGGGTTAATTAACCCAAACTCTTCTGTAGGACACAAATTCATTTTTACTACCATTGATTACTGCACAAGATGGATAGAGGCTATACCTTGTAAGAATAGCACAACAGAGGTAGTGATCAGGTTCCTCACCAAATGCATCACCACTAGGTTTGGGGTACCCTTCGCGTTGGTATGTGATAATGGCTCTTCCTTTTCTTCAGCTGAGTTCATTTCTTGGGCATATGATCACAAAATCATCTTAAAATATTCTTTGAAGTATTACCCACAAGGAAATGGAGTTGCAGAATCAACCAATAAGAACCTCTTAGGGGTAATTAAAAAACTGTTAGAGAACAACCCTAGGGATTGGCATACCCAGCTAAGATTTGCATTATGGGAAGATAGGACTAGGATTAAGGCTGCTTTAAAAACCTCACCATTTAAGCTGGTATACGGCCAGGAGCCTGTGTTCCCTATCCATTTACAAATACCTATCCTTGAGTTCATGCAGAAATTATACTCTAGAGATGATAGGATAGAAGTAAGATTAGTCGCCTTGTTGAAATTAGAAGAGTGGAGGGATGCCGCCTTGCAGCAATTCTTTAGACACCATGCTATTGTCAAATGTTGGTTTGAAAAGAGAGCCACAATTAAAGCTTTTAGAATATCAGACCTTGTGTTGTTATGGGATAAAGCTAGTGAAAAGAAGGGAAGTCACTAGAAATTTGATAATCTCTGGTTAGGTCCTTATCAAATTGTAGAGATCTTAGGAGAAAATGCTTTTTGGCTGAGTAGTTTAATGGGAGAACCTGTTCCATTGACTATTAATGGACAGTTTCTTAAGCATTACTTTGAGTCATAAAGCTTGGTAATTTTCTATTCTGCATGTAAATAGTTTTTTGTTCTTTATGTAAGTAATTTTTTTGTTTCCTATTTGTGAATAATTTTCTTTTCTGTTTGTAAATAGTTTTGTTGTCTGCTTGTTGTCTTTTCTTTCTATCCTTTTGTTTCCTTTGCTATTCGGTTTCTATCTTGTTTTTTCCTTTGGGGCTTCTCTTTTCTTTCCATTTTGAAATGGTGGGTTGTTATCTAAACCATACTTTGGTTATTCGGAGAGAAGTGGTTTAGATATTTTTAGGTTTTCTGATTGGGTGATTTTGTCCTAAATTCATTGTTTTATGCCCATTATCAATAAAAGTTGTGGAAAGTCTTGAAAATAAGGTGCAAAGTAAATAACCTTCATTAGCTCCTCTGAATTTGTCACAAATCATCAAGATCATCTCCTTTTGTAATGTTATATTTGTCCTAGGACTATGGTGTTGTAATATTTGAATGAAAAATCTAATTCCTGGATGCTGTTATGAGGTCCATGGTAGTTTTCAACCCAGAACAGATGTTAAACATCTAACATATTGAGAAAAAAAATTTGAATGAAATATCTAAAACTCCAAGAAAAAGAAAAAAAAAAAGAGAGAGAGAACTATCTAAAGAGAAAGGAGGACTCAATATGAATGGGTGATTCTAGTATCTCTACCAAGGCTATGGATGCCCAACTGGCAGTAGAGCAATGTTCTGAGAAAACTAGAGGTATCTTCGTTGGGGCTATGGACGCTTGACTGGCAGTGGATCAATGCCCAGGATATCATTGCACAACAACTAAAGGGAATCAACTCATGTAGTTCAAATCTTGCACATTGTTGTTCAAAAGATGAGGAAAACTTTATAAAGGATGATGTACAATCAAGCACACGCATAGATTCAGGGGTAGTCACTGTTGGCTTACATTTTGAGATTCTAGCTCAACCTTGCTTGTTAAAGCTAACCCAACTGGAGTTGTAATGTTCAAACCAGGGATTCTAGGTAGTTGAATCCTTCAGTTTCTTGAAAATGGTTAAACCATTTTCCCAATTGAGTTTCCATTTTTTATGCCTTGCATAACCACCCCATTTTATCCTGGAACAAAATGGGTCCCCCTTCTTCTTCATTTGTTTTCTTCACTCTGCTTTTGTTTTGGTTCTTCTATTTTGGGGGAATGATCTTGCTTTGGCACAAGCCTAATTGTTTATCTTGCTTACCTAAGTGATTCCCCCAAAGTGATCGCATTGAAACCTTTAGTTTTGGGCAGGTTTAGGTTTTCTCCCCAGTTCGAGATTTTTTGCCCCACCTGAATTTTCCCAGATCTCGTTCAAACTCTGGATAAGCATTGTGTTCAGGGCTTTTTTGTCTTTGCGGAATTCTGTGTCAACCAGATTTTCCCGATTTTTCCCTCTCCTCCAGATTTTCACAAAATTCACGAGACCTCTGGAGATGCACCTTCTTTGCGGATTTCTTTCTCCTCCGGATTTTCCTGAAATCCATTGTTCCCTATTTTTTCTGAACTTGTAGGAATGTCTCCTCCTTCGCGGAAATCTGTACCATGTGGATTTTTCTGAAATATGATGAAATGTGAAGAAATATGGAGTAGTAGGGATTTTTAGCAAACGATGATGCATTTTATGATTAATTTATGGCATGTTGAGCTCTCACATGTTGTTCCCTGATTGATAATGATCGGATTAAGTTTCTAATGGGTGTTTTCATGTTTATTCCGTTGGAATGTGCCTGGCTCAAAATTCTCCAAAATTCCTCCCTGGCTTGGATTCTATGGGTGGACCTGAAACCCGAACTCTGATATGATCATTTGTTTTTTAAGATTTAATGGCACTTTACTGACATAGGATTCGTGTTAGTGATGATTTTGGTTAACTAACCTTTGTTTGTGTGATCTTTACTATGGTTTTCTTTGTTGAATGTAGGATTAAATCCTGCACATGATGATATCTCTCAAGAAAGTCAGTTGTAAAGCATGCCTCACTCCCATTTGGCATAAAGCTCGTCAAGGAAAAGGGTTGTTGAGACCCTCCTATTGTTTGGCTGACTGGCAGTTTGGTTCTATTCATTTGGAATCGAAAGGGTTGCCAAGACATTTTGGTCGCTATGAGTTTCTATGTCTCTCACCGATCTGTGTGATGTGTCGGTGACAAAGGTGGGGGTGGTGTCGGTATGAAGTCTTGCCGACCAAGTGAGGTCTCACCGAAGTAAAATGAGCTTTGGGCATAAGAGGAGACTTCAGTGGAATGTATCGGTTAAAGAAGGAAGTCTCACTGACATGAGGTAATATCAGCATAAGGTCTCGCCGATCCATCAGAGTCTTAGCAAAACAGAGATGTCATTGGAAGGATCTCACTGAGAGAGAGATGGCTTCAGAAAAATGTCTCACGGATAGGGTGAACTCTTGCCGAAATGAAACGGCATTGGGGAGAGTGGTTTGAATTCACCGAAAGGTCTCACCGATGGGGTGAGGTCTTGACGAAAGGTAAAGGTCTTGCTAAAGGTTCTCCCTTCGGTGTGATGTGTGGTTTCAGCAAAAGCTCTCACCGACCAATCAGGGTCTTCTCGACTGAAATGAGTTCATCACCAAAATAGATTGACTTCACTATGAGGTCTCCCTAACTTGATAGGGTCTTGCCGATATAGAATGAGCTCGGGGAGAATGAAGGGGTTTAACATATGGTCATGTTGACTAGCGATGGTCTTGCCAACATGTTTTCTCCCTTTAGTGTAATGGAATGCACTCGATGAAAGGTCTCGCCAACCAAGAGGTTTCTCGGTGATAGGGCGAGTTTGGGGTGAAGTCTTCCTAACATGAAAAATTCTCCCCAACATAGGTGTGCTCACCAAAGAAAGAGAGGTTTGCTATGAGGTCTTGCCGAGGGAATGCAGTCTTGCCAATAGTGATGGGTTTGCAAATAGGAAAGGGATATCGGTGTGACCAATGGAGCTCATTGTGACTTCTGACCGATAACGATTGTCTTGCCAATGGGTTTTGTGGTATCGGTATGACTTGCGTGGCTCGATGGGAGGTCTTGCTGACCGTCTTATGCTACACCGATGGCTACTATGAGGTATAATCACATCTAGGAGACACGATTAGTGTCTCACCAACATGCTATTCCATTCGAATGACCTTTGACCACTCGGGAATCTTACGTGGCCTATTTTCCACCAATCAGAAGAAGCTAAAGGAGTGTCCCATTGGCCCTTTGACTGACTGACTACCCCTGTGAAGAAGATCAACATAATGCAAATGGCATGGATTCATTCTAAGATCAAAGGTGGTGGATTGGCTTGGGCGAGGGTTTTCAGATCTAAATGGAGGCCTAATGCTCTACTTCCAAAGATGGTCAATGTGCAGAAAGATGTAGAGCAGATAGGGGGCCGAAGGAAAGAAAGAAGCATGAGTCTTAGGGATAGCTGTGTGGTTTACTGGCAAGGAGGAAGATCGGTATTAATGGTGATACTTTAGAGCATTCAAAGCAACTCCGCCACGGAGTTCGAAGATGGACATGAAGGCTAGAAGTAAATGTTGCAGCTACAAAAGATTTGAGATCATCCCTAGAGTAATCCTTCACCAACATGACTAGTAGGGATACACATTTAATGTAGGATCAACTTTATTCAAAAGATCTGAGGGCCGACCCTCCTACAACTAGCAGATATTTTGTAAACCCTAAGAATAGGGGCTAGCACATTCTTTTTGGGTACATTCTATACATATATGTCATTCTTGCCTCTTTGTAAGGAGTTAGAAAATTTAGTAGAAAAGAAGGGGTTAGAAGAGTTAGTTAGAAAGAATAGAGACAGTTAAAGGAGATAATAGAGCAAAAATACGTTTGGATATGGATTTTCAAGAGTAGGAATTTTCTGAAAGATAGAGGAGACAAAGCTGCATCTTGATTCTTTGTACTAGGAGCTTCTTTTGTCTTCTTAGTTAGGAGATAGATTCAATAGAAGCTAGTAATGTATCTTTCTAGTTTTCTTAGTGTAGATGGAAATGATTTGGAGTGATGGATTTTCTGTACACTGGTGATTGTGCCAAATTTGTAAATGTTGCTTATCTATTTCACTAACATTAGAAGCAATTAGATTTAAATCTTCTTCATATTGTGTTCTTGAATGGTGTTTATCTTTAGTTAATCATTTGATTTGAAAAGCTTTCAAGGAATGAAATATTATTTTGTGTTTTGTTTAAATAGTGATTTTCAATTTGTTGTTGAAATTAGCACTATGGATGAATGAAACTATGTGTTAATCACAAGTCAATTTTATTCTGCAATTTTAGTTAGGAATTCCTTCAAAGGTAACAAATCTGGTTAAGTTGGATGAATTATCATTCCTTTTCTATTCCAAAGCTTTGATCTATGTTTTTTATTTCTTTAAAAACCCTGGTTAGAGTAGGTTTAAGTTTATGTTGATCTTAGAACAATCCAGAAGCTCAACACCAGTAGGCCTCTTGAACATTACTATTACATTGACCATTGAGCAATGTCAACACAATTGAGAACCAACTACAAAGACCTTGGGAGCTAATATATCCATGTGTTGTCTTTCTCTTTCAGGAGAAACAAACTAGTAATATTCTATTTGCATGTTGTTGTGCCATCAAACATGTCAACACATCCTTTTGGCTATAAAATTTATTTTTATCCTTACCCTTCTAATTTCAATCATCACCACCACCTCCCTTCTTGTTTCCCTCATCATCTTCAAGGTATGATTTCTTGTTCTTATTATTTCCTCTACCTCCTCCACCCCGATCTCCACCACCACATCCATTGGTAGTGTGTCCTTCAGAATTATTTTGTGACTCACTATCGTTGTGTCCAAAGCTTGAAGCCTCTGGAGTTGGTGTGTAAATTTTAAGAAAGGAAATATTTCTAGCTATTTTTGCATTAGTTGATTCTATTTCATATTTCTTCAAATCCTCTTGCATTTTAGCATTATTGATCAAGGTTTTAATAGATTAAGTATGGGTATTTGTGTTGGTGTTGGTACTAAAAGTATTAAAAATAGTCCTCTTTGTCTAATCAATGGGCTTTTTCCCATGATCTGTAAATGAGGACTTCTTAGTAGCAATAGGATCTAAGGCTCTAGTAGTTGCAATAGAAGTGGTATAGAAATTAGTAGCAGAGATTACCATATCAACTATTTCTTTATAAATTTCAAGGGTAACCTCAACAGACAACTTGGAGACATTTTTAGTGAAGGCCTTCCACCTAGTAGCATCTTCACTCATCTTCTCTATTTTTTTTCTAACATCTCTCTCAAGTTGTTTAGCTCTAATCCTATATTCCTTCTCCTTCAATTCCTTTTGGCTATTCTCTTCTTCTTCCTTAATCCCAATTTCTTCTTCCTCTAAGGCTTGCATGTCCTTGTCTATTTCTTCTTCATTTTCTAAGATATTTCCACCCTCACTAGGCACAAGAGTATAATAGGCTTGATCAACTAGGTATTCCTCAAGGGAAATGTGCACTTCTATATTAGGAGATTCTCCCCTTTGTTTAATGTTCTATCCATTGAAGAAAGATCCAACACTAGGGGTTAAAGGCTCTGAGAACTTCTCATTCTTATCCTAAAACTCCCACCTATCCTCCTCTCTTGACACATCAAAATCATTGTCAAATACTTTCTCAATAGGAAAAATCCCTTGATCTAAAATAGTCTCTTCAACTTCATGTGATTCTCCCTAGATATTTCTGCTATCTACTTCATTATGAAAAGTAGGAGATTCTTTAGCAAGGGATTCAATAGACTTATCCAATTTAGTAGTTTTCTTCACCCATAAAGGTTGTTTGTCCTTCGCAAGATCATGCTTGAGCTTCTGCTCCAGATAATGTTTTGTATAGCTTCTAGTCTTCTTCACGGTGTCAAATGTATTAGAATCATTCTTCTCGCGTTCTTTTGGAGAATTTATCTTTGCACTAGTATATGAGACTTTAGAGTCATCACCTAGAATGATGGGAAATAGGAAGTGATTGCACTTCAACTTGGTATTTATAATTTTAGAAAAGACTCTAAACATAACTTGACACAAAGTTATAGAATTATCCAGAATGTGACACAAAATACTAGACATGGCTTTTGTGCTATAATTTTAAACTAATTATACTTCAACAATGAAGAATAATATAATACTTGACTCTAACTATACCAGATCTAAACTAGAGACTTTGGAATTAATAATTCCCTAACAGAGTCACCAATTTGTTGGTTGTGTAACTTGGATGGGGAGTGCAAATACTCAACTATGAATCCATGTTGAAACATCAATGACTCTTTAAGGTAGGATGATCTATCAAAATTTTCTCAAATTCTTCCCCAACAGAGTTGCCAATCTATTGGTGTTTTTTTAAGAACCCAACTAGTCTTCAAAATTACCTATGGACCTTTCCATTTGTAATAATTAGAAAACTAAAGGGACTAGCCAACAAATGAGTAAAAGATGCAAAACTTTCACTTCTACACTTTGGGGTCTATGAAACCTGGGACGATGATCCCATAATGTATATTCAAGAACTAGTGTGATTTATATTTAGATACATTATAAACAATTGATAATTCTCATATATCTACTCAACAATATAGTGCATGAAAAGAGTTGGTTGTTTTCTTAAATAATACATTATACTTGGAGCATTAGAAAAGTGAAATTCATCATAGGATGACTACAATGGTAACCCATCTAAAAGATTTGTTAAAAAAGAGTGATTTGCTAATAAATTGACATAGGAACTAAATTGTGAGTAATTTAGGAAAACCAGTGCCTTATCCTAAACATGAAGTCAATCTAAAATTATGCAACATGGTAAAAACTCAATCATCAACTTATAACTTAAGAAATACGATATTGTACCACTTCCTCATAACATTCTCACCCACTACTTCTTGAAGTTATCCTTGCACATAATTCATACGAGTCAACAATCTCATTCAAGCACTTACACTAATTCATTGAATTAATAAGCAAGAATTAAATTACACATCCAATGGAACACAATGGAGATGAACAACATAATACTTGATTATATTCATTCATAATTCAAAAAAAATTACAAAGGAGAGATAATGGCCATGAAATTTGCATCATTTTGTGTTGTATTTGTTATCCCACTGTCAAAATTGCATACATAGCTATAGACTTAAAACATAAGACAAAAAATTAAAATATGTTTTGTATTCCTTTTACAATTTACTGTGTTCATTGCATTTCAACAAACCTATACTTTTGGTCGTGCATTCTTTCTTATAGAAACAAAAGAGAAAAAATAGCCTTAGGAAAAAAAAGAACACATGTCAAAACCCTATTGGACCATTATAAAAAATATTCCCTTTTTAGTTACACTTAATCTCTTAGAGGGTGGGAATAAGCATGAGGCACAAATAACCCTCATTCGTTGCTAAGATCTAGTCCCATCTTTTTAAAAGTATCATTTTTTTGTTACAAAAAATTCAAAAAATCCTCCATGTGCTCAAAAAGTGCCCATCAAGGGAAAACCCAATCAAAAAAAATTAAAAAGCATGAAAAGCAAATAAAGAAACAAAGAATATATATCCACATCAACACTTGTGTCACCTTTTTCATGTTGAGGAGGGGACAATATCTTTGCAATATTTTAATAAAAGTCTAATCTGTATTATTTTAAGGCTATGCATTGTTTCCCTCCTATCCATTATTCACCATATTTATGATCATACCCATATAAGCTTACTCAGTATACTTCTCTAACTAGGTGATGTACTCCTCCTCAATAGGCCACTTAACACCAAATAAACTCCACACCTTTACACTATGTTAGATACATATTGCATCAGTTAAAACTTGGGCCTCCTTGACAAAAGTATCCATTTTTGTTTCAATCTACATGAGCATGTCAGTATTTGAATTCAGTAGGATGTAATCAGTCATAGTTAGTGCCATCATTTCATATTTGATCATTTCTCCTAGATTACTCCTCCATGTATCAAACTATTGTAACTCACCTTTGTGATTCAATATCAAAGGAATACCATGTTCCTCCATCTCTTTGAATACTTTCAACTTGTTTTGGAGCTAAATCCCTAGTTTTCCATGAAAAGTTGTTATCTCATTTACCAAGTCCACAACTTGTAATATTTTAGGGATATTTGTATGTGCCTCAAGATCCTTCTTCATTTTAGGCATCATTTCCTTTAAAGCACCTACCCTAGTACTCCATTTTCTCCATTCATTCTTGAAGGCTTCTTAGAACTACAAATATTTTATGTTTGCTTCATGAATATTCTTATAGGCATCCCATACATCATCAACTTTGTTGACCAAATTGGTCACCCTATGTTTCAATGCATCCTCAAAAATGTCATTTTCCACCTTAATAGTTTCAATTTTAGTCTTCTTGAAATTTTCCTTTTCTATCTTTAATTGATTGCTCAAATAGTTGATTCTCAAGGCCAAGGTCTCCCTGTCATGTGTAGAAAAGTTTGAAGAACAAGAAGATGGAAAAGATAGTGTCCTCACTGACTAGATGGCCTAAACAATGACCCTCATCTTGCTTATCTCATCCAAGGATTTATTATACTCCTTTACCAAAGAATCAAACTTCTTAGAATTTTGTGGTGTGTCCACACTAAGCATCACAACATGAGCAATTAACTTAGCTGCTTGGATAGGTTTTATATAGATGGCTCTCTTCACCACCAAGGAACCCATAACCTCTTCAATAAGCCTACCAACCTCATCCTTTTTCAGTGTTAGGTTCCATAGACCAAATTGAAAGAGTATGCAACTTTGGACTATACCCAGATCTAAACAACTTATCCTCAAACTACTCCTTAGATATTGAAGCTTGAGGTTCTCTTCTTATTGAATCATATGCAATAGTTGAGGTGATAGTGTATCCTGGTAACAACATGACTCAACTATCTTTGAAAATTTTCCTAGCTTCAATAGGAGTGATGGCTACAATCTCAACCATGACCTTTTCTTTCTCTACCTTCTCCGCCTCTTCATGCTGAGAAGGTTCAACACTAGAACTTGCATGTTCAAGCCTTTATTTTATCTTTTTCTCCTCTACTAAACCATAAATTCCTTGAATTTATTAGACTGTACAAACTTATCATCTGCAGGGAACTCATCACAATCCTTAATCCTAGGATCATCATCATTCTTTTCATCATATTTCCATTGAACAATTCTATCTGGGGAACCTATGAATCAAGAGTTTCTTCAATATGAGGGAGAGTGATTAGGAACATGTTCTACCATTAGTTCCTCCCTAACTTCTTGGACGTCAACAGGCTACTCATGAACTTCCATAGCCCGAGGTTGTTGTTCTAGGAGAACTTGTGCTCTCTCAATAGCCTCTTTCAGCTTTACCTTGAAATAACCATTTTGATAATCCTTTAGGTTTGTAAAATCTCTTTCAAAATGATCTTCAATTACATCATAGGGGATCTCATTGAAAGAATTCCTCCTTATGATGCTCTCTTCAATGTCCATTATGGATGTCCATTCCTTCTTCCTATATTTAACGACCTCATCACTTGTCAAGTTTCTCAATATATCATATGTGTAAAAGAACTGGTGATATATTCCTGATAAATTATTCACCCTTCTCTTTGCCTACACAAATCCTTTAGGGTCAAAAATCCTAACATCATTAAAAGAAACTTAGGTTATTCACCATGATTCCAAATTTCTCATACCATTTGAGGGAAGTAACCTTAAAGTAGGCAAAAGAATATTAGGGACTCACCACAATTCCCTTCCTAGAATTTCTAAATATTTCACAATCCAGAAAATCAACTAACCACATTAACTGCATCAATGCCAATCTGTCAGATACATATAGGGGTAAACAGTGTGGTGCTAGCTTAGATCCATAAGCATTGATCAAAGTATACTCTAAGTGCAAAAACCAATCTTCCTAATTATGATTTGTAGATGATCCCACTATAGATATTTTTGATTGCTAGAGAGAGCCTCTGAGTAGGTTCTACACCTAAAATTTCCAGGATACCAAACCTTACAACATTAACCAACATGAAATAGTTGGAATTGGGACAATCCTGATCCTAAATATTTGTCCACATTTGGACTGGTAAAAAATTATTCTCATTGTCCCTCAATCTTAATTTCAAATTTCTTTTCCAATTATAAACTCCTTCATACAAAAGTATATGCATTAACAAAGAATAATGTGGGAAATACAAAGGGATAATCTCTTTCTTCAGATTAATGATATCTTGATGCATTTTCTCAATAACATAGGCAACATAATCAAAACCAATGTTCTGATTATGAGCTTGTATATCTACCGTCATAACCAATAGGTTAGGAGCTATCCTTACCTCAAAATTTCAAGAAAAAACTTGATTCAAGAAATAATATGTTTTCTTGAAGTAATCCAAAAATTCTTCACATTCAAAGGGCTCAACATATTTAGGGAGAAATCTTTCCTTGCTTTTTCTATGTCGAACAAGCAATCTATTCCTATATGAAACTTTTTTATGTTCATATTCACCATATAGAACTACACGTTTAATTTTCACAATATAATTAGGATTCGACCCAAATATCTCCACAACCTTATCCCTTGTCACTTCAAGGATTGCATCTCCATTTTCATTCTTAATTTTTTTGTCAATGGGATTATAGTTCTTGGCCAACTCCATCATCACATCCACTTCCACAAACACATTGGGTACCACCAACTTCTTGAGGATGATCCCCCATAATTAACATATCAAATTATTAGAATTTTGTCTATTAAAAGCATATAGGAATAATTTCCAACCACTTTGAGGTTGGGCGAACTCTACAATTTCACTAGCATTTTCAATTAGTTTGGTTGTCATGACAACCTGACCCATAGGTCCCTTTCCAATTCATGACCCTCCCTCCTCTACTTCTCCAGAGGCCTCTTTCATGAACCTATCTTGTTCTTTCTTTGTATTTATGGACCTAGTAGACATTTTAAGGTTATTTAGCATAGGGTTAGATGCTGCAAGTGGTTCTAGATTAACCACAGATGAAACATCTTCGGTTTTAAGCATCTTAACCATTTTTATTTGGTTTCCTCTCAGGTGTAATGCTACATTCACTAGGTTCTAGCTCACTCATATTTTCAAATTGGTATGATAGGGGTTTATAGTTATTTTGATTGAAAAGACCTACCCAAGTATGAAAACTCAAGACACAACTTACAGATTAAAGTATTCCCAAGATTTACATAACACTCATCACCCCAATTGAAGATACTCAAATGAATAAATCATAAGAAAGCTACTTCCCAAATCCTCCACTATCCTTTCAAAATAGCATAATTTTGTATTTTGGACAAGAAGAGGTATAATAATTTGCTTACCTAGGTGAGCAATTGATACAATTGCTACTATAATTTCTTGCTGGAGCTTTCCACACTTCTTCATCTTTTGGCTTTCTTCTCTACTCCTGAGTAGTTCCAAATGTGCGAAAATATAGCTATCTACCTTCTTTATGGTTAGGGCATGGATATATCACCATTAATTTTTGATAGAAGGCTCACATGAGTGAATTGAGATTTATCCATTCATATTCAAACCTTGGTCTGTATATTACTTTATTCTAAAACTGCATCAATGGTTCCCCTTTTAGCTCGCTACTTTCTTTCTTGCTTTAAACGATGTCTTTAGGATGTTTCCACATTATCCTTTATTCTATAGCCATCACTCATCACTAATACATTTCACCTTTCACAAGTCCTATCAGTGATGCTAACATCTACGCGATGAGATCTCATCCCTTGATTTCATAGCCAATCCTTCATCATGTGAACCTATGTGGAAATCAAAAGAACAAAATACATCACTCACAAGAGCAATTCAAATCAATGAAAGAAAGTTTAAACAAATGACTCCATCACTTATCACTATTTTGGAACTCAAATCATAGAAAAAATCAGCGATGAGTGATAAGAAGCACCAATGGTCATTGTACATCATTAATTCCCATCATAAAATATTCAAGCAATTAGCGATGAGAAGCAAACCAACACTAACACATAGAACACTTGCATCATGTATTGCCAATATAAAAATCAACATTCAAAACCCATATGTGATAGGTGAAACAAAAGAGAGTACCACCCATCACTCATCAAAAATATAAAAAATACAATTTTACATCCATCTATGATGGGATATGCTAACAAAATCTCAAAGGTAATCACTAATCACTAATTCAATACTCAAAATTCAAGAGTAATTAGTGATAGTCAAAACTTTCAATGATACAAAGAGAAACTCGAACAATGCTCATCACTGATACCAATCAAACATTTTCAAAGCCATCCATGATGCATGAAACCAAATAAATATAGCTTATCACTCATCACTGATTAAAATTTACATTTTAAAAGCCATCTGTGATGAGTGATAAAGGGAAGCAGTAGACAGGACTTAAGTGAAGAAAATTCAACACGTACCCCCAAGTTGTTTTAAGAAGAGGGCCACCTAGGACATAAGATAAAAAGACCTCAAAGGACTTAGAACATATTATTTCAAAGGATGTAAAGGACAACCAAAGTCAATCGATGAACCCTATAAAATATAAGAACATCATACCTAGGCATGAAAGACTGATTACTCCATGAGTTGAAATGACACTAGATGTTTTAACATGAACAAAAATAGGCAGTAGAAGGTCGACCATGAATTAGAACCATGGAAAAAAGAGAGTTTGATGGTTATTTATGAAGGATTTTAAGTAACACAAAACCCTACAACAGTGATGATAAATAGAACCCCAACCCCCTAGGGTAGAGCTTAACAAGATTTTGGAGGATGGTAAATGGAACTAGAATAAATATTCAGGGGTTCCATCACACACCCCCCTACGGTCCTTATTTAATTAAAATTTACCTCAATTTCACCTTTTTCAAAAGTTTTGTAAAGTTTTGTAACACATTTTCTCATTTTTCTAAGGTTTATTCAGCTAATTAAGCCTAATAAACCCCTCTTTTACTAAAATTGAACCTTGGTTATGGTGAGAATTGTAAAGTGTTATAACACACTTTTGAATTCATATAAGGTTGTATTAATTAATGGTGGTTAATTAGAATTAATTTATGTTTTAAATCAAATACAAGCCCTCTAAATTTCACATCCCAAAGATCAATCCCAACACCTAATAATTAAATAATGTAACATTCAAATTGGGCAAGTTTAGGTCCTAGAAAATGGTGCTAGGACCCATTTTCCCAAGGTGGAAAATGGGTCATCCCTTAATAGGACCCCCCTTTCATAACATATTACAACTAGGTCTTTGATGCACTTTTCATCCCTTGAAGCAAGGTTTTGGGAAGTTGTGCTAGGACCCATTCACCCAAGCTAGCGAATGGGTCCTCCATTAACAAGGACCCTCTTTTTGAATTCAATATTGGTAGGATTTTAATTAATTTCATTTCTAGATCTGAGTTTGGCTTGAATTATTTGAATTTTAGGGTTAATTCTCTAATTTATTATAAATACAAGGTTATTTTACATAATTTGATAGCTAGAGAAGATTAGAAGAAAGCAAGAGGCAAATAAATTTCATGAGATCAAGCATTCATAGTCAAGAAGCAATCAAAAATGAAGTTTTAAGTAGCATTTCAAGGTCTTCAAGCTCATTTTATGGTCAAGATCAAGCATTATTGAAGGTTGATAATAGATTCCTATGGAGAATCATGAGGGATTATAGGTGTTGGGAGATGGACAAGTCACACAACCAAGCCTAAGGACTTGTTTCCTAATTAATTCCATCTTCTATAATCATCAAATTTGTAGTCTACAAGATGTATTTTCAGATTTGTGATTCATTAAATAGATTACATATCTCCTTTAGCGAGTCTTTCACATTGTTCATATTTCATTCAAGGGTTTCATCCTAACACAAATGGGTAGAATTTCCTTTAAATTCTCATAGATCTTGCTCTTTGACACACTTAAGATTAGGATCACACACTTCATTGCATGTTTCATATTTTCATTTGTCACCAAAGGTTTAATTACCATCAAGGGGTTTGACAAAGGAAACCTCATATCCACCAAAAAGCTATCAAATTTTTTTTTCAGGTTATTGGCAGATCCAGATTTAGAAATAGGAATTTCAAGGTGCAAAAGAGAAGAGCAGACCTAAAAGTTAGAATTTAGACTCAGAGATCCCTGAAAGAGCCTAACAAGACCCATTCTCCCTTGGTTGTGAATGAGTCCCTATTAGGTACTGAAAGGTAGTAGATTCCAGACATTGTAAGCTTTTATTTTTAGTTCAAAGTTCCCCAAATAGGCCTACCAAGACTGGTTCAACTTTGGTGGTGAATGAGTACTTGTTAGCTTCATAGAAAAATATGTTATCACTAAGTGCACTACATTCTTTCCTTCTTATTTCCCAAGAAAATTTGTATCTTCCTTTTCTCTTATGTTTAATTTATGCATTTTATGTGTTGGATCTAGGGTTAGAGTTTGTTTATTAGCTTAATTTATTCTCCTCAAGTTAATATCTATCTCACCATCATGTTCTTGTGTAAATGAAAGATTTCAAGACCCCTTAACCTTGATTCAATTCATCCCTTAGGTTGATAATTGTTTCAATATTCTTGGATCTCATCTTTTGAATGAAACTCTAGAATATAGAGAAGGTGAGTTGGGTACATTCTCTTACTCTCTTCCTTTTCTTCATGTTTCCCTACCTATGTGATGCACTAAGTTGGATGGAGGAAAGATTCAAAATCTTAGTCACGAGACAAGGAGTATCACTCAAGACAAAAGCCTAGTTTGGTAACCCTTAAATAGCCTAATTGAGCATTCACACACTCACACCTTAGTTGGTATAGTCAGGTTAGTTCGTGAAATTGGGTAGATAACCTTTGGTTATAGTTTGGGGTTATGTGATTGAGTCTTTATGTCAAATGGAGGATATTATTCTTTATGTGTTCATACTTATGTGTTAATAGATGACGTATATACTTGGAATATATATATATATATATATATATATATATATATATATATATATATATATATATATATATATATATATATATATATATATATATATATATATATATATCTAAGTACATGTTCTCGATAACCCATATACATGGAAGTGTCTATTTGATAAATGAAACATACATATATGTATGTATACACTTCATGTATCTATGTCAATTGACAAATATGTGGGGAGTATATGTTTAAGTTTGCATATTGAAATATTGATATGGATATAAATACATTAAATATATGTATATATTTACATTAATGTAAACATATACACGAATATATATATATATTCTAATATATAGATTTTTTATATTAATATATCTATATAGTGTTGATATATATATTTGATTGACAATTGATGCATTTAATAAATGGATAGAAATTTATTAATGTAAATATATATTTTTTAAACTCTGAAAAAGTAGGTTCACAAAAATGAATTGATAACAAAGGGGGTATGATGGACCTATTTCTCTAATTTCATTTAGGAAATAAGGTCCACAGAATGAAAGGAATATCAACCAAAAGGTGTGTCAAGTCAAATTGTAAATATACTAATTTCCCTTTCTTTGCGAGGATGGGGATCTTGATTAAACAACAATTTAGGGAGAAATATTATAAAATTAACTCTAAAATGTAATTTACAAAGTGCATCTAATAGATTAAACTCAATTCTGATAGAACTAGAAATTATAATGTCAATTTGAGAAATTAAGAATCATGTGTACCAATCACCAAAAGTGCTTTTTCAAAGATAATTGAGGTTACAGGTTCTCTTCTACTATGTCTACACTCCCAAATCCTTGATTTTCATAGTTAGAAAACCATAAATAAATCGTGTATGTGAGTTTCCATGAAATTACAAGAATGATGACAACAAATGCAACTTTGACAGCTTTGCAATTTTTCTCTTCAATGGATCTTTCACCTAAAATCTTTAAACACAAATCAAGAGGGAAATTTTTTTTGTTGTTGGTGAATGGGGGTTTTCCTTGGTCAAACCCCATTTTGGTAATTAAACCCTAAATTGAAACAATGAAATATGAAGGAATGATTAAAGATCAAGCCTATGTGATAACTCACCAAACCCTTGTTTGAACCTTGGAATGTAGATCTACAAGTAGCATGAAATCGCTTGAATGGATGTGGATCATTATCTTGAAACAATACCTTTGAATGCTTGAACAGATCTTGAACACTACATCAACATATTAGCTCAAAGAATATCCATGACTTTGACATGATAGTGGATCTTGATTGCTGCAATAATTCTTCAATAAATCTACTCTTAAATTCCTTGAAATTCTCTTGATAATGCTAATTGGAATTCCCTTAGCTTGCTTGAAAATCTTATAGGATCAAATTTCTCATAGAATCACTAGGTGAAACATAGTGAAATGACCTATGATTTATACATATGTTAACATTAATTCATGAAATTCAAATAACAAAAGCCAACATGTGAATACATATGGTAAATCATTGAAATATTACCAAAAACATAATGAAAATTTAGGTCCTAGGCCTAAGTGAGGACCCACTCACCCTTGGGAGAATGGATCCTGGGTCACTTAACTAGGACACACATTCTCCAATGTTAAATGTTAGGTTATGGAATTAATGCATGTTAGGTTCTCCTTTTTGGAAAATGTAATTAATTAGGTTTGGATTTTAATTAAAGGGGCAAATTAAACTAAATTAACCTCAATTAATTAATAAATCCCTAGATGAGTGTGAAAGTATAAAGGTAAATTTTACAACACCAAAAATAAGGCATAGTTAAGTCCATTTTATTTAATAGGGCCCTAAACTTAATGTGAATATGTAAAATACATATTGCAACACTAAATTAAGGCATAATTTAGCTCATTTTATTATTAATATTTCCCAAATAAAGTGTGTAAAAGCAATACTTTTTCATACACTACATGTTTTCCACACTTTAGTGAGAGGATGACCCCATGTAAAAATCACACTAAAGTAGACATTCAAGATGCATATGTATGCAATAATGAAAAAGATATTCAATTATAAACTATCAAAGCCTAGGAGAAAGGGAGTAAAATCAGGCTTTAGTTGTTTTTCCAACTCAATGTGGATCAAGTCTAGGTTGTTTATCAAATACATTCACAAGAAGAACTCAATTTACATTATGAAAACAACATATATGCTCACATAGGCTAATGGAAACTTAGGTTTCCATGTAGGTGAGCCCCAAGAAAGTGGCTTAGTGAGAAAATAATGCATCTATCTAGGTTCTCACTATTCTTACCATACCAAAGCTATCCCTCTGATAACTCTAATAGGGTGCCACACATATTATGATTTTGAGTTTCATAAGTCCTAACAAGATATGCTATGCTAAGAACTCATGAACATGCAAAAGGATCTACTAGCAAGTAAGGTGTGTAATGCTTAGTGCCCTTGAATTTAGGGGTTCAAGCTTCACAATTTTAACAAGTTGTATTATGCTAAACACTTATGAAGATTATATTTATATATAGGTTTGTTCAAAGGGACTTCACTTAGTTCATGTAAGGTCTCTTTTTAGGGATCATTGTGTTTAATGTATCTAAGGAGGACAAGTCTAGAATAAGAGAATCCCCACTATGAGGAAAGTCATATGCTAAGAAATATCACACTCTCAAAGGTCATCAAACTCAATGACACCACCAAAAAAAAGACACATCCCAAGAATAAAGAAAATTGCACACTAAAACATGAGTGTTGATGTATGCCCCCACTTTAAAGTGATTGCTAACAACATTACTAAGAGAAATAAGCTTTAAAGTAGAAAATATTCAATGCTAACCATAAGGAAGACATGAGAGCTTATTCAGAGAGCCCTATTCCAAGACAAATGTTCTTGACTAAAACTACATCAATAAATGGGAAGGGGTTTCCCTCAAAAAAATGTAATGGATCTATAGATTCAAGGTCAGTATATATTTGCTACAATATTATTAGAGAGATCAAAAATGTAATCATTCCCCAAATACTTGCAAACCAAGAAGAATGAAACACAGAGAGTGAAAAACAAAGAAAAATATTTCAAGTCAACATGGAAGAGACCTAAATGTCTCAATTCCTTGCATCATCCCAAAAAGAAAAGTACAAGAAAAATGAAAAGATAAAGGTTTATGGCATATAGAATATTGTAGATAAAACATAGGAATGCACCTAGAGAGATAGATACATCAAGCAAAATAGTATGGTGAATCACATTGCGCAAAAGGAATCACACAAAGAACATACAAAAGAAAAAAAGAAAAATACTAGTAAGGCGCATGTTAGTCAACCATGAGTAGGTTGTCTGAATCCCAATCTTGTTCAATATATGTGGAACACATATAAGATTTTTAGCGTGGAACACATTTAAGATTTTCATCGCATGTGCTCACTCTAGGTGGTGGAACCTCAAGTTTTCCACTAGGTGAGTATCCCAATGGGTGATAAATCATATCAAAGTTTTCCCTCTAAAAAAATCAATAAGGTGCCACAAGACAAGGTTTTGTGATTCATAAGGCTTAATAAGCTACATTATGCTAAGCACCTATGAACAAGGAAAGGAAAGGCACAACTGGGAAGCAAGGTGTGTAATGGTTGGTGGCATTGAAGAGGGTTTTGGAATCCATAGGGATTAACAAGCTACATTATTCTAAGAACCTATGAACAAGGCAAGGTTCCACTTGCAAACGTGTGTTACACTTGGTGGACTTGAATTTATGGCCTTGAGCTTCATAGGGATTAACAAGTTACATTATGGTAAGAACCTATGAAAAAGGGAAAGGCTCCAATGGAAAGAAAGGTGTGTTATGCTTAGTGACCATGAATTTATGGGTTCAAGCTTCACAAGGTCAAGAAGTTGTATTATGCTAAACACTTATGAACATTAATGCTAGTAAAGGTTTGTTCAAAGGGATCTTGCTTAATTGATCTAAGGTATTTTTTTGAGGGAACATCATGCCTAATGTCTCCAAGAGAGGACAAGTCAAGAGTAAAAATATTTGCAACTTAGGGAATGTAGTGCATTACATCACCACTAAGAGAAAATTCATAAACTAAGAAATATCGTACTCTTGGTGGACACCAAACCAAATGACACCACCAAGAAAAGGATGCATCACAAGAAGAAAGACAAATTATACCATGAAACATGAGAAATGTCCAAAGATATTATCAATGTATTCCCCCACTTTAATGAAATTACTACACACTTGTTGTGAGCAATTTTTTTAAAGTAGCAATTGTTCAATCTTAAGACATGAGAGCTTAGTCGAAAGGCCCTATGGTAAGTCATATGTTCTCAAAATGAAGTTATGTCATGAAAAAGGAAGGATGGTTTTTCCCCAAAAACGCATAAGGGATCTACAAATTTGGAGTTAGTATATCTTTTTTACAATGTTGTTGTAGTGTAGGTAAATGTATCCCTTTTTCACACTTAGTTTGGTAATAGTTAATATTAAATTGAGCCTAATGTTTCCTTTATTTAGTGTTGTAATGTGTTTTACACATTCACATTAAGTTTAGGGCCCTTGTAAACTAAATGGGCCTAATTGGGCCTTATTTAGGGTGTTGTAAGGTGTATATTTATACTTTTACACCAATCTAGGGATTTATTAATTAATTAGGGTTACTTATGCCTCAATTTGTCCTAGTTTGCATCCATAAGCCTTATTAAATACATTTTTCAAAGGATAATCCTAACATTTAACAAATGAAAAATTCTAATCTAATGTTTTGGGTCATGTGTTCTATATCTAGTGTTCTGGGACTCATACACCACCATGGGCATATGTTTCCCACCTAGGTCTTAGGACCTAATTTAAAATTACACATTAAACAAAACACTCCTAGAAATCTATGTCCCAAGTTTTAGCCACTAGTACTCATATGCCACAACTAGCATATGAGTCTCACTTTAATGAGGACCTAATTTAAATCAAATTCTTGGCAGTATTTTATTATCCTAGATTTGATGTCAATTGGTAGTCTTGTAATTTTGAGAATTTTGGCATAAACAAGTATAAATACAAGGTTATTTCACATAATTTCACCTAAGTAATCCTAACAAGACCAAGAAATTTTGAGTCAAGCATCCTAAGGCTTCACAAGATTATTGTAGAGTATTCAAGAAGGTATTCAAGAGCATATTTGAAGAAGATTATTGCAATATTCAAGATCCAATATCATGTCAAAGGCTTGATGCATCATGCATGTGTTTTTTAGCTAATGTTGTTATGTATTGTTCAAGATCAATTCAATTATTTAAAGGGATTATCCTTCATCAAGAATCATGATCAATATATACATCCATTGAGGCCACTTTACGCTTGTTTGTAGATCTACAATGTTTCAAACAAGGTTATATTATTTCATCTTATGCCTCATGTTTCATTTCATTCATGTTTCATTTTGCATTAAGGCTTGATTACCAAAATAGGGTTTGAAAAAGGTAAACCCCCATTCCATAACAAAAAAACACTTTTCCTCTCTCTTTGTGTGATTGCAGGTTTATAGGTTGAAGAAAAAGTTGATCAAAAGCCTTTAAAAGTACCAAAATGAAAAATTTACAAAAGTTGTCAAGAATCACAAAAATTTAGATCTAGAGAAAGATATCCAACCTATATACATGAAAGTAGTGGGAAAGTTCTTATTTGATCCATATTTAGAGGCTCACAAAGTTTCACTTCAAAATTCTACTCTTGGGACACTTCATGAAAAAATGAGACACTTTGCAATAGTTTGGGTATATGAGTCCTAGTACTACCTTTCTAATAGATTTTAATACATCTAGATCAATCACTGAGAGACTAAATATTCTACCCAAAAACCCTAGACTGGGACTAAATCACCTAGTGTGGTGTATGTGTTGCAATACACCTCAAAAGCAACAATTTTTCATGGTTTTCAGGCCTTGCTTAGTCATCTTCATTTCTCTAGGTACATCTATGTTTTGTTATGTTTACTAGTCTAATTACATGTTTTCAAATTAAATTTTCTATTACATAGCTCAATTTGCATATTTTTTCATTTCCATCTTTCTAAGAATTTGCTTAGTGGTGAACCCCATTTTAATCACACCTAAGGAAACCTCCATAGTAACCATTCCCTCAATTTAGTTTAGTTGGATGAGGGATATCTAGGGTTTCCTAATGAACTAAGAGTGAAATAGGTAACCCTAGTTCAATATCCTAAAATTTAGAACCATATTTCCTTGTGTTCAGTTGTTATAGAGCTTGAAAACATCATCATTCCCAAAATACTCATAGAACCGGAAGAATGACATGTAAATAGGGAAAAAAGAAAAATATTTTGGGTCAACATAGAAGAGACCTAAATGCCTTGACACCTAGCATCATCCCTAAAAGGAAAACACAATACAAATGAAAAACATAAATATTTATGACATATAGAAGAATTTAGGTACAAATAGAGGAATGCACAAAAAGGGAGAGATACATCAAACATAATAGTATGAGGGGATCCCATTATGCATGTACAATCACACAAAGCACATGAAGTGTGGAAGGCATAAAACTAATGAAAGGGACAACATAAAGTGTCGAACTATAACAAGGCTATCTAACCCGTTCCCCCACTAAGTGTAGGAAAAGGATGATCCAAGATAGGTGATGAGAATGAGCTCCTTGCAATAAAGAAAATGATTTGCAGTGAATGTTAAACATGTAATAGTGAGGATACTAGCATCCTAAAACTATTACATGGAAAGGAGTAAAGTGCATGTATTAAGGGATTATCTCTATCATATCAAATTTCTCAAGGATCCCTCCTAAGGCACGACACTCATTAGTAAGGTTCCCAAGGGTTCTATGATATACATAATAATTCATGTTTTTCTTAGGTTTATTGCTTCTGCTAGGAGGTGGTAATGTAAGCCATACTATATGAAGAACATCTTATATTTTTTGTTCAATTTGTGTTTTGGTAAGTATGAATGAAAACTTTTTGGGTTTGTAATGGTTTTTTTTCTTTCTTGATTCACCAATTTGTTGAGATAGAATATGAGGAGGGCCTAAAATTCCCTTATAATCCTTGAGAGGCAACATTTCACCATTATGATGGAGGGAATTTGTAACCTTAGAAGATGTAAAGGGATAAGGATTTTGATATCCTATTCCCTTAGTGTATTCAATAGGAAATTGATCTAAAATTTTATGAATTTCATGCTCACTTGTTATGTCACATCCTTGCTTAATTAAAATCGTAAATCCTTGGCCATAAGTCTCTTCTAGATTTATGATTGTGTTTGTCACTTTGTTAACATAAGATGGATAGGTATGCACTTGATTAGAGGAGCTAGGTTCACTCATTGTTAGAATTTTAGCCCTAGTTTGTAACTCAATTTTGGGATGTAAAAGACAAAAAATCTAAAGGGGTAGGATGGTAGGGTTTGTTTGTTGTTGCATGGATGGGTAAAAGGATGGATTTTTCTAAAGATTGTTAGGCTAATCGTTTGTGAAATTTTTCATGCTATCATCATCTTCTATGATGATTTCAACTTCATGAGTAAACTCATTAGGATTTTTTTGAACATGATTAGGTTTAATTGCATTAGGATCATTGCCAAAAACACAACTTGAAACATTAACTAGAGATATTAAATACTTCCATAGTTTACCAATGCCATGGCCATTCTTTTGAAATGTAATGGGATTTTAAGATTTTCAGATTGTAAACAAGGTAATATTCTTATTATTCTATGCAAAACCCTGAAAAAAATGTCTTGTAAATGCAGATTTTTAATTCACCCAATGCATTGATTTTATTAAATGAAGCTAAATATGGCCAATTTGAAGAAACATAAATTCTGCAATTAGAAATAGATATTTGAGTATAGCAAATAGAATTGAATGTTATAATACCCAAAAAATTAGGAAATAATCTTGGTCATGGACTCATTTTCCCTAGGGTGAATGGCTCCTAGGTTAGGGTTTTGAAAAGTGTTTTTTGTAGAATTCTAAGTTGATTTTAGTGGTTTCTAGATTATGATCTAAAAAAGTGAGTTATAGTTTTAATTTTCTATGAAATGAAGGTTGAATGCAAATGAAAAATGTGATAAAATGACAACCTAGAAAACCTAATTTGATAAGCAATTTTGTTTCAATTTTAAAATGCAAATGAATATGATGCAATTATATGTAAATGATATGCAAAATGACTATTTTTTTTGTATTTTATAGATTTATAAAATGCAAAGGTGCAATCCTAAAACCTTTAAATGAAATGCAAGGTTAAATGAAAACTAGAAACCCTAAATGAGACTCAATTCAATGCAATGAAATGTAAATGAATGCTAAATCTAAATCTAGGGTAAAAAAGGACTTTGAAACCAAAAAATTGCAATGATCAAACTCATGTTCACCATAATGAAATGAAGAAAAATGGGGTTATATGATAAATGGGGTTCAATAAAATGATTAAAAATAATGTAATTTTCCACTATTCCATTCGAGAAATGAGATCTTCACAATTAAATGACTATAAACCAAAAGGTGAGTCAAGTCAAGGTATGAATAAAAAAAAATCTCTTTTATGCAAGGAGGAGGGTATGAGTTAAACAAAACTTTGGGGAGAAAGATTAAAACTACAAAATAAACTTCAAAATGAAATCCATAAAGTGTAAATGAAGGATTGTACTAGAAAATACTGTAACTAGCAATCAAAAGGTAGATTTGAGAAATGGAAAATGTTGTGGACCAGTCACCAAAAGTGCCTTTTGTTAAGCTCATTGAGGACTCATTCACCTTATGGTGAGTGGGTCCTAGCTAGGGCTCTGTAAAAATGCTTTCTAGATTCTCTGCTCCTATGTCTCCACTCCTAGATTCTTGATTTTCATAGTCGAAGAGCTGAAAATAAATCTTGTAGAAGAGTTTCTATGAGATGATAACTTTACTTGCAACTTTGACAACTTTGGAACTTTCTTCAAAGGATCTTCCACCTAAACCTGCAAACACAAACACAAGAGGAGAAAATGTTTTTGGTTATGGGGGGTTTCCTTGCTCAAACTTCCTTTGAGTATTTAAACTTTGAAATGAAATCAAAGAGCATGAGGGAAATGATGAATGAACAATGTAATGTCACCTCTCACCAAAACCTTGATTAAACCTTGGGATGCAAATATGCAACTAGCATAAAGTGTCCTTACTAGATGTTGATCTTATATGCTTGAATGGATCTTTAACACTACATCACCATATTAGCTCAAACAACATGCATGATGCAAGAAAGCTTGGACATGATAATAAGATCTTTATTGCTATAATAAATATTCAATAAATCTACTCTTGAATTCCTTGAAATTCTCTTGAATTGCTACAATAATTCTCACTTTAACATCCTTAGCTTTATTGAAATCTTCTAGGCACTCATAAAAACTTTCGAGAATCAAACTTATTGAAATGATCTCTTATTTATTCAAATATCATGAGTTGAGATCTGAATATGGATTTGAAATCATTAAAATGCCATAAAAAATATTATTTAAATTTAGGTCTTTGGCCTAACAAAGGACCCATTTTCCCTATAATGAATGGGTCCTAGGTCACTTACCTAGGACACACATTCTTCAAGGATGAGTTTTATGTTATGGAATTTATGAACGTTTGGATTTACCCTTTATAAATTGCAATTAATAGGCTTGGATTTGAATTAAAGGGGCCAATTAAGGCATTATTAGCCTCAATTAGTTAATAAATCCATAGATAAGTGTAAAAGTATATAGGTACACTTTACAACCCTAAAATAAGCCTCAATTAAGTCCATTTTAATAAATAAGTGTAGACATGTAAAATTGATCTAACACATATCTGATGCAGAAGCATCCAGCGGTGTAGGGCAATCTTGCATCACCCAAAAAAAAAATGGTTTCCCTTATTTTCTTTAGTTTTTTTGAGTCCCATGATGGCACTTAAGGGGTTTAAGACTGTTAGGTTTCAGAAATAGCAAAAATGGAGCACTTACTATTTTTAGTAAGTCAGCCAAAATAGGCTCGTATGGATGTAAAATTTTACCGCAAGGACCAGAGCTAAAAGTAATCTTCATTTGTGAAAGAATCACCTCAATACCCTGCATGGTTTGGGAGAAATTAAAGTTTCCATCCAAGGAAATTTCTCCAATGTGGCTTCAAATTCAGATATAAAACTTTAGAGGCCCCAAAACAACTCAAAAATGGCCAAACCAACCTACAATCAATTAATGTGTTGTTGAGCTCATCAAGAGCTTTTCGATGATATGCAATAATAGCGAATCAGACACCCAGATCAAAAGTTATGGCCCTGTGAAGTTGGTCCTCTAAAAAGTGAATTTCATAAAAAATTCTTCCTAGACCATAAATCATTCGGTGGGACTTTTGGCACAAAAACAGAAGCGGAAATTTGATCTTTCTAGAATATTCTAGGGTAGTTATTGGGGAAAACAAAAAGGGTTAAGTGGGGGTTGTAGGAGGGGCCTCTGATAGTGTAGATTGTGGTTGTGAATAGTAGATTTTCTTTTCTAAGTTGATTTTGTTGTAATTAATCAAACCCATGAGGCTGTAGCATGTAAGCTTTCAATTTGTAATTTTATTTTCTGAAAATAATTTAAAGTGAGTCATTTTTTTGTCTCACATTTTCTGTGTTGATATATGTTGTTATGATTTCTATGGGTTTTGGGCGGTGTGCCCCTCATCAATATCACACATCCTAAATGACATTTTCTCATCAGCAACATCATTATCACCTAATACCATTGCATTTCACATCAATTGGATAAAAGACACTAATTTCCTCTATAAATTGAATAATATTGCATTAATTAATTAATTCACTTTTTCACCATTTTTGATCAATTAATAAATTTCATTTATTTAATAAAGTTCCAAAACCCTAGTTTCCTCTATTAATTGAATAATATCACATTATTTAATTAATTCAATTTTTTGCCATTTTTGACAAATAAAATAAATTTCATTTCTTTAATAAAATCTAAAAACCATAATTTCTTCTATTAATTGAATGATATTATATTATTTAATTAATTCACTTAGTCCTAATCTAACTTTATTATTCCTAAATAATTAAATAACATCAATTATTTAATTATGTTGCTAATTTTCCCTATTCCCCTAAATCAATTCACTTATTTTCACTTAATAGTTTAATTAAATCACTTTCCCGTAAACATGAATAATTAAATAAATTATTCAAAAAATTCTCAAAAAGGCCAAACAAAAAAATATATCTTTGTTTGCAAAAGTCAAACAAGATTTGCAAGTTCAACTCAAAAGGATTAATTAATTAAATCAAATAATTAACTACCCTTGCCTACTTTTATGATTGAGAAAATTACGATCCATCAACTGCTCACTCTGATTGGTTGACAGATCCATCTATTTCATAAATGATTCATCTATTCTTCAATCCCATAGATTATTCAATCTATTTCTTCAATTCCATTGGACACTCAAATTGATTTCCTCAATTACACTAATTATGTAATTAAAATACATTGATTATCCCTATTTATTTCCTCTCAACATCTTCCAACCATTGATTAGGATAATCTACTATGTGATCTCAAGCATTAATTTACAAAAAGAAATTCTATATAACAATCATCTTCTTCCTCAAAAACGGTCAAAGAATCAACATGTTTTGCACAACAAAGTAATGCCAAAATCACAATCGATCTTTTGAAAAGCTTTACACGCATCTTTGATCGATGATATTGCACAACCTTGAAGCTTTTTTCACATACAAATGTAGGCCTCACATTGATACAATGAAAAATCCAACATCTTTGTGAACACATTTTGACACAAGATGGTAAAGCTACATTGTATTGAATTCATTGTTATTCGTAGTTTCATTTTGTGAGTAATCGGTATGAATATTGGCTTTTGTTTGGATTAGATTAGTTTCAATTCAAGGATTTTTTTTATCTCTTAACACATTGATTTCCCCTTTACATATTTCAGCACGCCCGGTGGGACCTATGGTCCTTAGCACTAACTATTTTATGAGTGAATTTTGAAGTTATAGGTTCCAAAAATGCATTTGGAAATATTTCACGTAGAAGCTACAAGAACATAACACACTTGATCTTTCATTTGAACTGTAATCAAATTTTTTCTAGCCACCTTTTCTATTTCAACTGATTTTGCTATAATTATAGAGGCGTTACATTTTTTTCTATCCATAGTTGCTTCTAACAAGTCTGCATTTGCTTGAACATTTCACTTTTGCTCTGTCAATTTTCATTTAAGAATCTATAAATCACTTTTTCAATTTCTAACACTAACGTTCATTTGGTTTGGATGTTGAGTGGTTCTAACATTGATTATTATATGATTTGCAAGAGCATGGCATGGGTTGATCCAAAAATTTACTAACACTTTTATTGTAGGGAAGGCGAACTATTGAAGTATTAAATTTTATTTTTTAGAAGCCTTCATAAATTAGGAAAATTTAGATTTGGTGCATAAAATGAATCCCAAAAATCACATGATTTCAATTGGTGCATAAAAAAAACCTTTCAAAATCTTTCCAGCTTAGGAAGAACTTCTTAATTAGGGCTTGAAAAGAACTTTCATAAGCTTTCTAGTTTAGGAAGAACACATCAGTTGGTGCTTAAATTTTTTTTTCAGAAGCTTTATAGCTTAGGAAATTTTAATTTGGTGCCTAAAATGAACACACCAACTCCACACGCCTTCAATTTGGTGCTCTACACAAGAAATTTTCAAAGCTTTCTAGATTAGAAAAAATATTCATTTTTGGTGCTCTTAAAAATGTTTGCTTTCGACCAAACACTTTCAATATGTTGAAAAAATGATTGATTTAATTTTGTTGACCAATTAAGACAAGGCTTTAGAAACACTTCAATTGGGATTAAAATTAGACAAATGCTTTTTGATTTTGCATAGTGCTATCTCTTTATTTGGAATCTAGAATACTTCACTTTTTTGCACATAAAAAGAGAAAAATTGCTATCTTGTACACACTTTACTTCATTTTATTTTATTTTACTTTATTTTTTATGTTATTTTATTTTTTCAGTCTTAAAAAGAAAATTGCAATAAATTTTACACTATGTATTCCGTGATTGGAAAACTAGGTGTCTATCCTCTCCCCTCCCACCTTTTGGCAATCTTGGGTGACAAAAAGCATCTTGAGAGGGAACAAAGCCTTCTTACGAGCCTAGCTATAAAGATATTGAGATGGTTTTAATTGTCTCACTAATTATATTAACACAATTTTGTTTGTAGGATACCTAGGTAGCATGAAAGGATGTTCATCAAACCCTTCCACTCTAATGTAGGAGAAAGTGGGGAATTGAATATACTAGCCTCCCATCGGTTTGATAACACTTTGTACCTCCAATGACAACCTTTTGGATTTATCCCTTTCCATTTTTCTGACCATCTTCATACAAAACACATCATTAACTCTTCTATAATGCTCTTTGTATCAGTGGATAGCGATTTGGGGTAAATGAGCATATATTAAACTATTTCTTACTTCTCTTCTAAGACTACCAATCTTCTTCAACCCTTTTTTACTTTCCCTCATTGTGCAAGAATAGATCACATATTAAGACATATAGAAACATCTAGTTTTGGGAAATGTAGTTATCTATTCATGCAAACCGTCACTAATAAACTTTCCCTAATGCATTTGCACGGGATTACTCATCAGTCTAGATATTATTACAAACATCCAAGGTTCAAATTTACTGGCACCTCGCAACCTAGCTATCTTGCTCGACATGGCAATAACATCTTGAATATCTTGGTTGAACATAGACCTTCAAAAATTGGCTTTGTTTGTTTTGTAATTGGCTCCTGACACCATTGGGTACTCATAATTTTTTTATTACACTCTTCAACAAACTAATAATTTTTGGATTTCACCCTCATATCAATATTATACATCTAGGTAAAAATATGAAGCCCAAATGTGTATATAATACCTTTTTGGGAGATATCTGCATAAGTTCTTCCCTCCTAAATAAATATTTTATCTAGGTTGTAATGATTTATACTTTCATTGACCAATTCAAGGGCCTCCATTGCTAGTAAAAACCCTCCTACTAAAAATAACCCACTTGATATAACATTTATGTTACAGTAAGAAGCATTTTCTTGTCGAACCTGAGTGTGAATTTCAACATTAGAAGCCCACCCCATACTATTATCTATAACTACCACACCAATTGGTTGCCTTGTGAACAACAATATTTAAATTCCTCTTCTCCTCTTGCATCAAAAGTAGTCGTTTTTGCTGGTGTGTTCTGCATTTTCAAATGTGTGTCTTTTGTTTGAGTTAGGGTTAAATTTAGTGAAATTCCTTACAATTTTATTGAACTTTCAATTTACCTTTTGGCTAAATTCAAATAAAAATAATAATAAAGACTTCAATTTTTAAAGGGAAATACCATTTTTCAAGATTTTAATGCATGAAAATAAGTAACAAAATATCAATTATCCAAAACATACCTAGTTCTAGTTGATGATGACAACCTTTTCAAAATGAAGCTTCAAAACCCTTGGTAGTTGTGTTCTCAGTTTCTCAAAATTTACCTTTCCTTATGTGTCAGTATTATTTTGTTTTTTTAATGTCCTTTGCAAATTTATGGCATGACGTGAAGTTGGGTGTTATAAAAGAAATTTCATGCTTAAGGTGGTGCCAAGTATGGGAGTAGTTTTCCACCTCCATTAATTACTTGTTATAATGCATTAATTTCTTGAATAAAGATGCAAATATTATGAATTAGGGTTCAAATTGCGAACACCTAGATTTTTACATAGGCTCACTACTAGAGGAGAAAGGCGGTGTGGCAATATTATGTGGCACTCTAGTGTCACTTTTATTTTTGCAAGGAATAATTCATTAAGATACGTGATCAATTTGTGATCACCGAGATTAAAACTTTTGGTACCAACTTTTGAGAAGAAATACCGGGAACTAGGATGTTTACCTCCAAGCTTGAGAGAAAACTAGAACAAAAGAAAAGATCAGGAACTAGGTTCAAGAAAGATAAAAAAAATTAAAAAATTGCAAAACAAAATCTCCACTTTTGAGTTCCGAATAGAGAAAATGAAATAAAAACTACTAGACTTTGATACAAGAAAATTGTATCACTAGGATTAACACTTTTAGTTGATGACTTACTAGATGGGGCTAGGACCAACTGAAGATACAAATGACTTGATAGAGCCACACAACTTTGAGATTTTGGTTTCTGATAAAAATATTAAACTTCATGAAAAGACTGAAAGACCAAATTTGGGAAAGAATAGGGGTAAAATAAAGTTCAAGAAAAAATTGAAAATGAAGCCCATATTTGACCAAACTATAAAGCAACACCAAAGTAAATGAAAATGAAAGAAAAAAGGAAATAGGTGTCCACATTTTTCCAAGTTGAAAAATGGGGCATGTTGTGAGACCACACATCAACTAGCAACCAACAAAACTAAAAAAAAATAGAAAGCCAATTTTGGATCTAATAGCAACATACCAAATTTTTCTAGTCTTCTAATTATAAATCATTAGATCCTCATTCCAACATTAAAATTTCACTTCAGCTAGCATGTAAGATTAAGGATTACTAAGCTCACGTGTGTGTAATTGGTTATTTCTGCCATAGTAAACTTAGAAAATAACAATTATTTTCATTGAACTACATAATATGACAATTTCTTCAAAGCCAACTAGGGATAGAGC
Source organism: Sequoia sempervirens (assembly GCA_007258455.2). NCBI lineage: Eukaryota > Viridiplantae > Streptophyta > Pinopsida > Cupressales > Cupressaceae > Sequoia > Sequoia sempervirens. The sequence continues at coordinate 347,268,265 of VDFB02281492.1, read as the reverse complement.
CTTGCCACCAATCAATCATCCATAGCCCTAACAAGATTATCTCTGTAATTTCCCCAAACATAGCTCTACTACCAACTAGGTTTCTATAGCCCCAGTAGAGATAAATTTGGATAGCCTAAAGAGTTGATTTCTTTCATTTTTTTTGATATTACAATAATAGCTCTTTTTTTTTTAATCTTTCAATGATAGCTCATTTTTCAACTTGCAAGCAATGAAGCTCGTTATTAGGTTGGGAATTACAGTCGTAGCAGAGGTAGTCTTTTAATTTTTCACTCAATACAAATAACTATTATCCCAAATTTTAGTAGAATTATTTAAACGTGTGTTTTTAGCTCAACATCAACTGAATGATCCATGCTAACTAGAGTATAAAGAATCAAAAAATTCTCAAATAATTTACAAGTAAAGGACTTCTTTCAGTCAAGACATGGATCAAATTTCTAGAATTGATGTTCTATTAACCTGTTCACCTTCAAAGGTTGTCAATCATTTTAAAGCCCAATGACTCAACACCCACAAAAGTAAAACAATAGTAACAAATGACTATTTACAAAACAACAACAAGAACCAACCTAACAAAAACTATTTACAAAAAAAAACTATTTGCAAAAAAGCTATTTACAAAAAATATTTACAAAGAAACTATTTACAAAAAATATTTACAAAAACTATTTACAAAAAAACTATTTACAAAAACTATTTACTTATGACTGGAAATAATGCTTTAGAAATTTCCCATTGACAAGAAATGGGGTATCTTCACCAGTTAGGGATTTTAATCTATAAGTGTTATCACCCAAGATTTCAGAAACTTGATACAAGCATGTCCAGAACTTGACAAACATACCATGTTCACCTTTTCACAAATGGGCTTTATTCTAGTACAAGACCAAGTCAGATATTTTAAAAGTCTTTAATCTAGACCTTTTATCAAACCATCCTTTTACCATAGATTGATGTCTAGCAAAATGATCTATATCTTGAGTACATTTTTCATTTAGATGCATTAATTGCAATAACCAAGCTTCAATTTGATCATCTAATCCAATGTATTCCTGAGCAAACTACCAAGCAGGGATTTTCAAATTTATTGGTAATATATGATCTACCCCATAAACTAGGTGATAAGGAGAATTCCCTGACATGGCTTTCATCCTAGTATAGTGTACCCAAAGGGAGAATTTCAGCAAAGAATTCCATTCTCTAGGATTCTTTTCAATCAATTTCTTAATTATATCCAGTAGATTTTTATTTGATGATTTAGCTTAATCCATTTCCTTGTAGATAATAGTTAGATGATAATTTTAAATGCTATACCATATTAAAATTCCCAATTGAAAAATTTTAATGAACAAGGGGCAAGGCCATTATCACATACCAATGCGTATGGTACTCCAAATCTAGGGATGAGATTCTCTTCCAAAAATTTGATTACTACTTTTGTAGTCCATTTTTAATTGGACACACCTATGTCCATTTGGTACAATAGTTTGTAGTAGTTAATATGAATTTATGGCCTACGGATGATGGAGCATTGATAGTTCTAATAAAATCTAGTCCCCAATGTGAAAAGGGATGTATTTCCATCACCAGTTGTAATGGTTGAGCATTGAATGTTCCTTTATCTTATGCACTTTGACATGTGTAGCAGTGTTCCACATGTTCTTATGTATCTTTGAAAATTGTTGGAAAATAATAACCAGCTCTCAATATGAGGTTTGTAGTGGCTAAAGGTGCTCCATGATTTGTTCCAAATTTATCATGTAGTTTCTACAATAATTCATTCGCTTTTGTTCTATCCAGGCATCTTAAATAGATTCCTTCATGGTTTCTTTTGAATAGATCTCCTCCTTTGATCATGTAACTTTGGAATTTTATCTTAAGAGGTCTTCTTTGATTTCTTTGCATATGATTGGGGTAAGTATGGTTGAATAGATAATGCCATATATCTGAATACTAGTCTTCTTGGTCTTTTACATCCAAAGTTTATTGTTGACTCGAACTTTGTGGATCTATTTCTGCAATAGACCTAACCAAAGCTTGTCCCCAAACCAATTTCATGGGTATAATTTCTATATTGAATTCTTTTAGGATTGTTGCAACCCATTTGGCTCTTTTTTCTTGAAGATCACTCTGTTTCAACAACATCTTGACTGTAAAATCTGGAACAATAGCTTTGACTCTACTCTTGAGGATGTAATGCCTAAATTTTCATATCACTTTGACCAAAGAAAATGGTTGTTTCTCAACATCTATGTATCTTAGCTCCACTTATTTGAATGGAGCATTCATAAAAGCAATTGACTTCTCTTCTTTATTCTCATGCTTCTGTGTTAGTATTGTTGCACAAGTATGACCAAAAGAAAAAGAGTAAATATAAAAATGTTTAGTGTAATCCAGACTTACTAATGTCATTGGTTCTATAATTGCAGTCTTTATACTTTTGAAGGAGACTTTAGCTTCATTTTTCCACTCTATCGTGGCATCTTTCTTTAACATATCATTGAGTGGTTTCATTATTTTGGCGAATCTGGTAATAAATTTTTGAACAAAATTAATCTTACCAAAATATGATATCAATTCTTTCTTGCTTCCCAGGGGTTGTAGCTTGAGTAGTGTGCTCACTCTATCTAGGTCTATTGAAATATCCTTTTCAAAAATAATATGTCCCAGTAGCTTACCTTCAGTTATCTCAAAAATACACTTTTTATGATTTAATGAAACTCTGTAAGTTTCACACTTCTACAATATTGTTGTAATATTTTGAACATGATCTCTTCTCTAGTTTTTGAAAATACTATGAGGTCATCTATGTAGATAATAATGAATTTTCCTATCAACTCATGAAAATCATTATCCATGGATCTCTAGAATGTAGCACTGACATTTATCAATCCAAATGGCATCCTTCTATAAGCAAAAGTTCCCCACTTCATGGTGAATGTTGTTTTCATTAGATCTTCCCTTGCTACAATTACTTGATTATATCCAGAAAATCCATCCAAGAAGGACATTATCTATGAACCATTGAATATTTGTAGCACTTATTCTAGTGAGGGTAGTGGAAAATTATCCTTCTCAGATGTTTTGTTAAGATTATGAAAATCTACACATAGTTGTATATCTCCATTCTTCTTTCTCACAGGCACCAAATTTTCCACCCAAGTAGAATGTCTAATAGGACAAATTATTTTAGCTGGTAAATTTTTTTGGACTTCCTTTTGAATTAATGGTCCTAAGAGTGCATTTACTAGACATTTTTTCTACTGGAAAGGTTTTTCATCAAGCTTTAATGGTATCATATGCGTAATGATTAAAGTTTCATAAGTCTTCAGATCCTCATATGTCCATGCTATAACCTTTCAATAATCTTTAAGTGCTTGGGAAATATTTCTCTTCTCTTCCTTAGTGCAAACCTTTCATATTAGCACGTTCTTAGGATCCTCTTTAGTATGAAAATTGTATAATTCAAATTTCCCTCCATCACTTCAATGAAAATATTTCTTTCTAACTATCTGATCAATGTCAAACAGTTATTCTAACTCAATCATTCATTTCATAATATTATTATCTTTGGCTTGAGATACTTTTTTTTTTTAATTTTTCCATCAAGGTGATCCATTTCTTCAATTATTTGTGCTTCAAAAATACAAGAATTAGTGATGAATTCCAATATATTCTAGTCACCTTCAAATACCTACAAATTAGTAACATTATCAGAAACCAAAGGTAGTTGCACCAACTCGACTATGAATCTCTCCAAATTAGAGGCATCTAGAGGTTCTAGAGCATTGACAGTAATACCTAAAGCATCAGCTCTTTGATTAAATCTTCTTGGGATATCAGTAATATTGAATGCATTGAAATATTCTATCAAATCCTATACTCTGTGTCAATAATTGGACAATTGCTTGTAGTGAAAGATATGCTATTCTCAAACCTTTCAATCTAATTATTCAGAATCATCGAACACCTTAATAATTTTGACTTTCTTCTTGATTGTGAGGATTAGGCCATGTATAAGGGCTTCATATTCTGCCATGTTGTTAGTACATTGAAATTGTAATTGATATGCAACAAGAAAAGGTTTACCTTGCAGGTTGATGAGTTCAACTTTGATTACAATTGCTTGTTTCAATTTGGATCCATCAAATTTAAGAATCTAGGCTTCATCATCTATAACTTTTAATTTAGCATTCTTTGGTATCATTGAATTAGTCTTTCTAGTCTGTGCAACATGGACTCTGTCTTTATGCATTTCTATTTTAGATCTTTAAATCTTGTCATGTTCTAGATAGTACTAATTCTCAATTTTACTAATTATTTCCAAGAACATCATACAACTATCTTCTGAATGTACAGCATTATGTAACTTGCACCAATCTTGCAACAACAAAAAATTTAGTGAAATTTCAATTTTATCACTCTTTTGAGCTTTTTTAACAATATTCTTCTGAAATTTATTATAAGGACTATTTTATTCTTTAGAAGAATCACAATCTAATTCAATTAAAACATCTATTTTAGGAGTTAGTTGATTAGGTTTTTTGACATTACATGTAAATACTTCTTCTATTTTAACTCCTAAACTTTGTATTTTATAAACTCCTAGTTCTACATCAATATATAGAACTTCATTTTTCCGATCATAATCAATGATCATGTATTTCATATGTGGTTCTCTTTCAATTTTTATTTGATTGGGAACTCCCTTCCATGGTAACCACATATGTGAGAAATCAATAGCCATATATCCATTCAAATTTTTAGACCAATCCCTACTCAATAACATACCATAGGTATCAAGTATCTCAACAACTTGAATGTCTATTTAATATTGAATTATGGGATCTAATGCTAGTTGCATATGAATATTAGTTAACTCTTCAATTACATTTACTTCTATTTTATTGAGTAGGGTAACTTTCTTTAAAGAACTTTTCAGAGTTAACCCTAGAATTTGACATATGGGAAAAGGCATTTTGTTAGTAGATGCTCCAGAGTCTACTAAAAAATTATGAATGTTCTTACCAAATATTCTTAGTGTGAGTAAAAATCATGGAGATTCTAATTTTCCTTTGTAAAAGGCTACTTGTGCATCTGCTATAGAAATGAAGTTCTTATCTTTCACCTAAGAGTACTTAAATTTTCCTTCTTTTGGAATATCTTCTAGAGTATTTAAGAAAGCTTTCCTAATCATAGGTGCTTTGATCAACTCTAATAAAGAAAGGTTGATCTTTACCTTTTTTATTTCTTCTTCTAAATAGCTAGTCAAATTATTTTGGTAAGTGGAATCTACCTCTTCACTTCTTGAAGCATTTGATGAATTATAATGAGAGGTTACCTTAGGTAACCCTTGGTTGTTTGATTTATCATCGAGTGGAGTATTAATGTAATTAGGCAGGATTAATGTAGTTAATGGCCCATTGAACTTACTTCCACTATTGGTATTACTTCTTAGGTTATAATTATGTCCTTGATACTGTTGAAAAGCATGAATTTTGTTGATTTCTTCCTGAGGTTCATTTTCATCTTGATAGGGAAATGTATACATTTCTAAAGTCATAGTTGAATTGTCTCCCTCATATTCACAAGTGTAACTTGTGACAACAACAACTTGTTTGACTCATTCGTAAATTTCAAGAACTAAAGAAGAATCATATCCTACTAGAACCAACTCATTTCCCTTAGGAGGATGAGATTCACACTTTTCATTATAATGTGTAGCAGCTAGAAAAATGTCTAATGAAATTTTGAAATATGCACAATCTACTTCAGCATGAGCATTTGTATTATGAATTCTACACCAATTATTCATTACAAGATCATCTAAATTCACTTTTGACATGGATCTTTGGTCAGTAGGATTAATGTTATCTAAAGGTGTTGACACTCCATTATTCGGTCATGTATTCCAAGGTCTAGATGGTTTGGGAGTGTTATACATCCGATTTTATGAGTTTTGGTTATTGTTTTGAGCATTATAGTTTTGATTTCTTAATTATGTAGTCTCTTTGGTTAAATTTTTGAGTTGAGTTGTAATTTCTTTGAAGTCTTTCTTTTCCTCTGAAATTTTGGCATTCTGATATTCCTGAGTTTGTGAGAAAAAAAATTCCATTAGGATACAGCTTCATGGTAGCTAGACTAGGGTGAGGGACTAAATCTTGACTATTTCTTGGTTGAAAGAAAGTATTCTTAGTGAATGTCCCATTCTAGACCACTAAAGGATAAACATTAGCAGTCATGGGATGATTAAAAGGGACTCCATTTACACTTGTGGTAGGATAATTATTCAATACATTTCTAAAGTGTCTCATTTCTAAATTTTCACTTACGGCTTCTAATGCAAGAGCATCCTTGGTTCTTGGCTATCTTGCATCAACCAAAAATAAATAAAAATTCTTTCAGTTTTATTCTTATTTTGGTCTTGCTTAGTTCATGTTTGTGAACTCATCATATTTGCTCACCAGACCCTATGGATATTTGTGTATATTTTTGGACATGTCTAGTTTCCTTATTCAAAGACTTGAGCATGATTGGATCTTTTTCCAGCAAGTTATCACTTCTGGAGTTCATGTCAGTTTCTTGAATCAGCACCAAAATCGTTTCCAAGCCTAGCAACTAATTTGATCATTCATGGATGATCCTCATGACTTGTGGATCTTGATAGTGTGATCTTAAATGTTTCGTGGAGTGTCCTCTACCTTCATTATAGGTCCACACTTCATTCTATGCACCTCTTGATGGAGTTATTCATATTTGAGGCTGACCTATTCATGCGTATGTTACATTTTCTTTCCTTAGAGAATGTGATGATCTTTGGCTGACGTGGATGTTCTAGAATCGTAGATATGATATGAAGCTTATAAGATTCAATCATTAGAAGAAGGTAGTGGTAGTATTAGTTGATCAAGTAGATAAAGATTGATCTGAATTGTAATATTTCAGCTCGCATATAGGAGCATATTAGAATTTTGTAATTAGGACATGTTATATCAAGCCCGTGAACCAAATCTGTAAGCCTGGATATTGTTGACTAAATGTAATTGAGATTTTTGTTAATGAGAATATTTGCATCTCCATTTTCCTCCATATTCTTTGTTTCTTTCATTGTGTTAATCTTGTTGCACAATCTAGATCATTCTCCTTAAGGACCCTCCTACCATGAATTTGTTAGATTGGTATTAGAGTGAGACTCGTTCCTTATGCAATCATCAAAATTTGCAAAGTCTTGTTGAAGATTTTCTATGGGGTGGAAAATTAAGGATTCAACATGCAACTACAGAGTACTTGTGTAAAGATGGTAGGAAGAAGAAATGTTAGAGGAAATGGAGTTTGTGGAAATGAAGACCCAACTTTAATGGAGATGTTGAGAGGAATTTCCCCTAGATTAGATGCAGTCGAAATGACCTAGAGAATGTTGGAGTTAAAATGACACTGAGCGGGGGGGTGAATCAGTGTCTTATCAAATATAACTAATTTTCATCAAATTTAGAAAATCATAGCTCAGATTTAATCTCAATATACTCTTATTAATGCATTCATGAGTTGAATGTAATCATTCATAAATAGAATTGAGAAAGATAATAACCAAACAATGAACTGAAATAATCAACAACATAGTAAAGCAAAGGGAACTCAAAAGAACGAGAAGACTCCAGATTTTATTGAGTGGAAAGCCCTCCTGGGGTATAAAAACCACTCCCTAAATGCCTTCCAGGCTTAATATTTTAAACGAAAGTTCACAATGCCTTATAGGCTGATTTTTGAGCACTCACTCAAGGAGAACTAGCCCCTCATTTTGAGACACCCATCTCAAGGAGTACCAACCCCTCAAATTATGTTATGAACAATAATAGTGACTTAGAGGATTTCTCTGTTTTCAGTTAAGCACATATCTTTCTGCAGAGTTCATTCATACATTTCCATACAGACAAGGAATGATACTCTCAGAATTACATTCAACAACCCTTTTATTTTTCAACACAGGTATTTATATACATTTCAAGTATGTCGGTTGTGAAGAAATCTTCTAAACGTTTTTCACAAGATTCTCAGATTCTCTTGCTGACCTTGAATATAAAGTTGAATACTAACAGTCTGTCGATGATCATTAAAAATAAATAGTAACGCTTATCCAGAGAGCTATAAATCATCCACAAAATGCAACAGCTCAAAAAGAAACTCAATGTATATTTTGTTATGTAACTATTCTAAGATTTGATGCCAATCCATGAAGACGACCACTGAGTTTTGAGTCATTGTAACTATTCGCTGAGACACGTAGATATTTCTATCGAAGGAAATTACACCGCCAGACATTCCTCTTTAGTTAACACTTTCACCATGAGCCATCAGAGTCAGGCAGAAGACATAACAACTACATTATGTCATGTCGAGAGCTCATATGTATTATTCTTTCTAATCACTGAGACATCATAATCTTTCTCACCGAGACACCCTTTTGGTTCATTCACTGTCACTATAGCCTTTTCTTCATTCACTTTAACTGTGACCCAGCAATGTCAAGGAGACCTCTCATAGACCACTTGATGTTTTATGGAAAGCCCACTTATGTGTCACTATAACCATCAACTGTAGGGAAAATATTTTGTAGATAATACTTTGGTTTGCCGAGAGCCCCCGTGATCAACCTTGTCACCGTGACAATTCAACACTTATGCCAAAGGCCTTTGCCATTTCCAAGTCGCCAAGACAATACATAGTCAAGGAGACACTATATAGACTACCCCTTGTTTTGCCAAAACATCCTGAGCTCACCCTAGACCGCCAAGACAGTATCAATCTCATACCGATGAGCCTTTGATAGAACCCCTTGTGTGATGTCGCTGTAGCATAATGGTTCTCTCTTCGATGCTCCCTTCTATCTTATGAGAGTTTCTATAACATACCAATATCGGGGAGACATCTTGTATAAAGCTTGAGTCATACCGAATAAACCCCGAATTCACACCTGTTCCCCGAGACTTCTAGAAAGTCCTGCTAAATGAAATTGACCAATGGCAATCAGTGTGACTTTAAAAATCCATTATGACATCACACTGAAAGCAAAAAATCTAGCCAAAGTGAATCCCATATGTGATGTCAGCGAGACAAAGCCACTTCACAGAGACCTATTTTGAAAACCTTGACTCTTGCCGATACGCATCCCTCCACCATTGGTCGGTGTGACATTGCACATTCGCTATGACTCTTCGCTGAAGCCTTAAGCTTTTTCCAATGAGTTTCCTTTTAATCTCTGATCGGTGTGACATACCTATTTCGTTGAGACCACATACCGATGGAACAACTCTCACCGATAGACTTCCACATGCACTAGTCGGGGAGACAATATGATTTCACTATGACCTCAACCCGACGGCCAAACTCATGCTGATAGAGAACACTTTTATGTCACCGAAACCAAAGACAAGTCTTGCCAAAATAACCTTTCTTTTTCCAGTTGCCAAGAAAACAGGAATGTCACGCCAAAAGCATCTTGTATGATAAATTCAATCGCCATGACATCTGAAATGTCTTGCTGATAGGTAACTCAAACATTTCAAAGTGGAACGGGGAGACCCTGCCATTCTCACACCGATATGAGTAAGCCTGAAAGAGAAACATCCAAAACCAGTGATGTGCAAGGAGAACCATCCTGAGATAGATTATCAATGAGAATAGACTGAAAGAGATTTTGTCATCAAGGACAAACTGTAAACACAACTGAGATTCAACAAACTTCTCCTTTGTATTTGATGGAAAAACACCAAAGACTCTCCCCCTTTTTGCCTCAAGGAAAAGAATAGAAGAACACAATTGAGAAGCTAATCAAAATACCATGAGAAACAACTCCAAAAAAATAAATAAAAGAGTGCAGGAACCAAGATTGTAGGAGAGTTGTAAGTGAATCAAAATATATAACATGCTCCCCCTAAGCCAATGCATGGAAAATCATAGAAGTAAAGATTGAGAGATAACTCCCAATCAAAGTCTCAACCTTTCAAATAACTCTTTAGCTAAGGGCTTAGTAAAAATATTAGCCACCTGATCTTGAGAGCCAAAAAAACTGTAAACAGACTTCATTAGCCAAAACCTTTTCTTGAAGAAAGTGAAACTTGATAGCAATATGTTTAGTGCGAGAGTGCAAAATAGGATTTTTGGAGATACTTATCGCACTTGTGTTATCACAAAGAATAGAAACAGGTTTAGGAATTTCAATACCCATATCAAATAGAGTTTAACTCATCCAAAGAACTTGAGTACAACATGGAGTGGCAGCAATGTATTCTACTTCAGCAGTAGAGAGAGAAATGGATTCTTGTTTCTTGTTGTGTCAGGCCACTAAATGATCACCAAGAAAGAATGCAGCACCACTGGTGCTTTTCCTATCATCCAAACAACTAGCCCAGTCAGCATCAGTATATGCAATCAATGAAAAATCAGTGCTTCTAGGATACCAAAGGGCATAATTAAGAGTGCCCTAAATATATTTAAAAATCCTTTTAACAGCAGTGACATGGGATTCTTTAGGTGATGCCTGAAACTGTGCAACAATGCAAATTGCCTACATAATTCCAGGTCTAGAGGTAGTTAAATATAATAGACTGCCAATTATTGATCTATATTCGGTTTGATTTCTATTAGGGGAATCATCAACCTTAGTAAGTTTGCATCCAGTAATCATTGGAGTGCTAACTGGATGGCATTCATCCATCTAAAATTTCTTAAGCATCTCTCTAGCATACTTGGTTTGATAAAGAAATGTTCCATTTTCACGTTGAGAGATTTGAAGACCCAAGAAGAAATTTAATTCTCCTAATAATGACATTTCAAATTCAGATTCCATTAGCTGGGAGAATTTTTTACTCAATGTAACATTGTTGCAGCCAAAGATAGTGTCATCAATGTATATTTCAACAACCAGAATATCAGAACCTTCAATTTGAACATAAAGATTGCTATCTACACCTCCTCTAACAAAACCATTTGAAAGAAAATGACTGTCAAGCCTAAAGTACCAAGCTCTAGGTGCTTGTTTTAAGCCATAGAGGGCCTTGTTCAATCTATAAACATGATCAAGCTTGTCTTTGCACATAAATTCTTTAGGCTGTTCAACGTAGACCTCTTCATCTAAATAGCCATTTAAAAAAGTAGTTTTGACATCCATTTGATAAATAGTAAAATCTTTATAAATAGAATAAGCCAAGAATATTCTGATAGATTCTAATCTAGCAACGGGTGCAAATGTTTCACCAAAATCAATACCTTCTTGTTGAACATAGCCTTTGCAAAAAAATCTTGCTTTTTTGCGAATGACATTACCATTTTCATCAAGCTTGTTTTTGTATATCCATTTGCCTCCAATGACATTCTTATCATCTGGTCTTGGGACTAACTCCCAAGTCTAATTTTTTTCAATTTGATCAATTTCTTCCTACATAGCATTAAGCCAACATGAGTCTCTTAGAGCTTCATTAAAAATTTTAGTCTCAAATTGAGTAACTAAAGAGAAAGCTATTTGTGCCTTTTCATTAGATTCAACAGCCTTTCTTCTAGTTTGAACTCCTGCATTTTTATCCCCAATAATCTGATCTTTGGGGTGATATTTAGTTAGAGCTTTTGATGCAACCTTTTCAGGACTTGCTGTTTCATTTCTAGGGCTTGCTGACTCAGTTCCTTCTGAAATTATTTCTAGTTCAAGTTCTTCTTCCTCAGTATCCTACAAAGATTCAGCATACAAATGTGATCTCTTATCAAATTTTACATTAACAACTTCAACAATCTTATTAAGCCTTTTGTTAAGGAATTTATAAGCTTTTCTGTGAGTTCAGTATCCCAAAAAGATACCCTCATCACTCTTTGATTGAAAACTCCCAAGGTTATCATCATCCTTTTTGATAAAACACTTACTTCCAAAATTTTTAAAGTATTTTACAAAAGCAGTTCTTCCATACGATAGTTCATAAGGAGTGTGTTTAGATTTCACTCTATTCTGCACTCTATTCAAAATGTATACAGTTGTATGAATAGCTTCTTTCCAGTACCTATCAGGTAACTTAGCTTCATCTAACATTGTTCTAGCCATTTCTTTTACAGTTCTATTTTTACATTCAACTACCCCATTTTGTTGAGGTGTTTTGTGTTGTAGCATACTGTCTTTTAATGCCGTGCTGTTCATGGTAATCAATAAACTCTTGTGATGTGAACTCACCTTCTTTGTCAAATCGTAGACATTTAAGTTTCAAATCAGATTCCTTCTCAACCAATTTACGAAAGATTTTAAAAATTTCAAATGCTTATGATTTGTGCTTAGGAAATGTGACCCAAACCATTCTAGTGTAATCATCCACAAACAGCATAAAGTACCTTTCACCATTAATAGACCTTATTCTGGCTGGTCCACATAAATCAGTGTGCACAAATTGTAAAGGTTTTGAAGAAGAATGTTCTTTTGTTTTGAAGCTAATTTTAGTTTGTTTACCACTTAGACATTCTTTGCACACAGAATTTTCTGGCTTGATAAGTATTGGTAAACCTCTAACATTCTAATTCTTACTTATTCTAACCAGATTTTCAAAGTTTATGTGTCCTAATCTTTTATGCCATAACCAACTTTCTTCAATTTGGCTCATTAAACACATACCTTGATTATCGTCATTGCTTGATGTGTCGAGAAGATTGTACACATTTCCTTTTGTCCTCCTTCCAGCTGCAATAGCCTTTCCTAACTTGTTTTTAATCTCACATCCCTGCGAAGTGAAAAGAACATGGTAACCACTATCACAGATTTGACTAACACTTAGAAGATTGTGCTTGAGACCTTCCACATAGTACACATTATAGATAGGAGTGTCTTCATTCATAAGAAGTGAACCTCTACCTTTAATTTGAATACCAGAGTTATCACCAAACTTAACATATCCACCTACATAATCTTCAAGATTTATAAACTTATCCTTGTTGCCAGTCATATGGTTAGAACATCCACTTTCCAGGACCCATAAGTCCTTTTTCTTGGAATGAAAATTTGTTTGAACCAACATAGTTTTCTCAATGTTGTTGACAATCTTAGGTTTCCAAACCTTTTTAATTTTTTACTGTTTAGATTGTAGATCAGTTATGCACTATTTGACAGAATGTCCCAAAGCATTGCATTTAAAACATCTGATTTGTCTAACAAAACCATAGTGTTGCCTAAGACCAAACCTGGGTATTCTAGGATTCATAAGCCTACAAATGCTCACCTTATGGCCAAATTTGTTGTAGAAAAAATAATAACCATAGAAGAAAGGATTGACTCTGTATGAAGATCTATTACCTCTTAGAGACTGAACATGATCCTTACCAAATTCTGAGTGATTTGAACCTAAGCCTTTGACTTTAGAAGAGGGTTTTTTTTTTGCATGGTCAATTAAGCATTCACCCTTTTTGAAACCAACACCAATTTTATCTTTGTACATCTTATGCTTGCTGAGCATCTCATTCAGTTTTAGAGTGCTTTCATATTTTTCAATTTCCTTCCAAAGATAGACTACTTCTTGTTCTATTTTTTGAATTTCTTGATCTTTGCAGCTTATAGTCTCTCGAAAGCAATCTTCAACTCTTTTAGCTTCTTCAAGCTGAGTTTTTAGAGAGACCATTTCTTGATCTAGTTTATGTTCTTGAGTAAGAACTTGTTTTTTGAGTTTTCCGATCTCTTGTAAAGCACATTTCAGCTCACTTTCAAGATCTACTTCTCCTTCCTCAATGTCAATGGTGTTTGTATCATTTGCTGAGTAATTTTAGCCATGAAAAAAGTTTCATCTTCTTCAACTGATGAATCTTCAGACTCATTTTCAGATTCATCCTTACTAAACAAACTTTTCTTCTTTTTGAAATTGAAGTTTTGTCTAGGTTTGAAAGCCTTCTTCATAGGCTATTTTTCAGTTGTCTCGTTGTCACAGATTTGTTCATCATAGGAACACTTTGCAGCAAAGTGACCTATTTTGCCACAGTTAAAACATTTAAAGGGAAGTTTTCCCTTATATTTTCCTAATCCCTTTTTAAATCTTCTAACAAAATGGGATTCTTTAGAATCAGACAACTCTAATTCACTGACTTCAACTTTTTCTTTCTTTTCATTGTTAAAGGCAGTTTCTTTTCTTGTTGAATTGTTTTTGTTGGTTCTCATTTCATAGGCAATAAGTATTCCTTGTAGGCTGTCTAAGGTAAGCTTATCAAAGTGTTTCTTTTCTTCTAGGGCTGAAACCTTATATTCAAATTTGGATGGTAAGGTTCTAACAACCTTTGTGACCACATCAAATTCATTAACCTCTTGACCTAGACCTTTCATTGAATTGACAACTTCATCTACTCTTAGGAAATATTCAGCCACTTTTTCATCATCCTTCATCTTCAACTCCTCAAACTAATGTTTGAGAGTAATGATTTTTGACAATTTGACTTTCTCATCCCCTTGATATATAGTTTCAAGTTTTTTCCCAGATTCCATGAGCATATTTGCAGTGCATGACTTTAATATACACATCTTTAGTCAACCCACACAAGAGGGCATGCTTAGCTCTAGAATTTGTTTCATACTTCTTCTTTTCAGCAGCATCTGTGGGAATAGTGGCTGGTACATTGTAATCTTCTAAAAAAATGCACCAAACATCAACATCAAAAGAAACAAGAAACGCTTCCATTCCAATTTTCCAAAAAGCATAATCAGTTCCATCAAATAACAGAGCTCTGGATACAGAGACACTGTCTTGAGAATGTGCCACTAAAAAAAACAAACTCCAAGACCAAGATCAATCCAAGGTAATTAAATCTATCAGAGGACCCTACACTTTGATACCAATTGTTGGAGTTAAAATGACACTGAGAGGGGGGGTGAATCAATGTCTTATCAGATTTGACTAATTTTCATCAAATTCAAAAAATCATAGCTAAGATTTAATCTCAATATACTCTAATTAATGTATTCATGAGTTGAATGTAATCATTCATAAACATAATTGAGAAAGATAATTACCAAATAGTGAACTAAAATAATCAACAACATAGTAAAGCAAAGGGAACTCAGAAGAACAAGAAGACTAGATTTTACTAAGTGGAAAACCCTCCTAGGGTATAAAAACCACTCCCTAAATGCGTTCCAGGCTTAATCTTTTAAACAAAAGTTCACAATGCCTTATAGGCTGATTTTTGAGCACCCACTCAAGGAGCACTAGCCCCTCATTTTGAGACACCCATCTCAAGGAGTACCAACCCCTCAAATTATGTTATGAACAATAATAGTGACTCAGAGGATTTCTCTATTTTCAACACAGGTATTTATATACATTTCAAGTATGTTGGTTGTGAAGAAATATTCAAAACATTTTTCACAAGATTCTCAGATTCTCTTGCTGACCTTGAATATAAAGCTGAATACTGACAGTCTATCGATGATGATTAAAAATCAATAGTAACACTTATCCAGAGAGCTGTAAATCATCCAAAAAATGCAACAGCTCAAAAAGAAACTCAATGTATATTCTGTTATGTAACTTTTCTGAGATTTGATGCCAATCCATGAAGATGACCACTAAGTTTTGAGTCATTATAACTATTCGCTGAGACATGCAGATAGTTCTGTCAAAGGAAATTACACTGCCAGACATTCCTCTTTAGTTAACGCTTTCACCATGAGCCATCAGAGTTAGGTAGAAGACATAACGACTACATTATGTCACGCCGAGAGCTCATATGTATTATTCTTTCCAATTGCTGAGACATCAGAATCTTTCTCACCGAGACACCCTTTTGGTTCATGCACTATCACTATAGTTTTTTCTTCATTTGCTTTCACTGTGACCCAGCGATGTCAGGAAGACCTCTCGCAGACCACATGATGTTTTATCGAAAGCCCACTTATGTGTCACTGTAACCATCAACTGTCAAGGAGATGTTTTGTAGATAAGACATTGTTTTGCCGAGAGCCCCTGTGATCAACCTTGTCACCATGACAATTCAACACTTATGTCGAAGGCCTTTACCATTTCCAAGTCGCCAAGACAATACATAGTTGAGAAGACACTATATAGACTACCCCTTGTTTTGCCGAAACATCCCGAGCTCACCCTAGATCACCAAGACAGTATCAATCTCATACCGATGAGCCTTTGATAGAACCCCTTGTGTGATGTCATTGTAGCATAATGGTTCTCTCTCTGATGCTCCCTTCTATCTTATGAGAGTTGCTATAACATACCAATATCGAGGAGACCTCTTGTAGAAATCTTGAGTCATATTGAAAAAACCCCGAATTCACAGCTGTTCGTAGAGACTTCCAGAAAGTCCTGCTAAATGCAATTGACCAATGACAGTTGGTGTGACTTTAAACATCTATTATGACATCACACCAAAAGAAAAAAAAATTTCCAAAGTGAATCCCATATGTGATGTTGGTGAGACAAAGCCACTTCGCCGAGACCTATTCTGAAAACCCTGTCTCTTGTCGATACACATCCATCCACCATTTTTTGGCATGACATTGCACATTTGCTATGACTCTTCACTGAACCCTTAAGCTTTTTCTGATGAGTTTCCTTTTAATCTCTGATCGGTGTGACATACCTATTTCGTTGAGACCACATACCGATGGAATAACTCTCGCCGATAGACTTCCACATGCACTAGTTGAGGAGACAATATGATTTCGCTATGACCTCAGCCTGACGGCCAAACTCATGCTAATAGAGAACACTTTTCTATTGCCGAAACCAAAGACAAGTATTTTCAAAATAACCTTTCTTGTTCCGGTCACCAAGACAATGGGAATGTCATGTCGAAAGCAGCCTGTATGATAAATTCAATCGCCATGACATCTGAAATGTCTTGCCGATAGGCAACTCAAACATTTCAAAATGGATTGGGGAGACCCTGCCATTCTCACACTGATATGAGTAAGCCCGAAAGAGAAACATCCAAAACCAGTGATGTGCAAGGAGAACCATCTTGAAAGATTATCAATGAGAATAGATTGAAAGATATTTTGTCATCAAGGACAAACTGTAAACACAACTAAGGTTCAACAGAGAAGAGGTCGACCAGTTGATGATGTGAGTGATGAAGAAGTAGAATTTCAAGACAAAAGAGGAAGAGAAGAGCAACCTGGTCTAGATCAAGGAGAAAAGAGGTTCATAAGAGCCCTAACTAGAGGGAATACAAAACCACATTTAAATCCACCAGATTATAATGGTAAGTTGGATTTAGAAGAATTACTTGATTGGATTATAAAGATGGATTTTTTTTTTGAATTTGAAGGTACTACTAAAGATACGAAGGTGAAGTTTTCTTGTACAAAGTTGAGGAGACATGCATCCCTTTGGTGGGAACATTTGCAGACATATAGGAAAGGAAGAGGAAAGGAGAAAATGAAATCATGGGATCAGATGGTGAACAAGTTAAAGACAAAGTTTATGCCTATAGATTATCATATTAGTTTGTTCTGAAAGTTGCAAAATTTGAAGCAGAAAGATTCAAATGTGACAGAATATACTAAGGAGTTCTAGAAGTTGAACATCAAATATGGAAATTATAGGAGGAAATTGAGAAAGTATCCAGATATGTGAATGGTTTGAGGTCATCAATACAAGATGAGATTAGTTTGATCAAGTTTTAGAGTGTGGAAGAAGCATATTAGTGTTCCCTAAAAGTAGAGGAGAAGCTGAAAAAAAGACATGAGCAGAGACAAAGAGGAAGAGGTGGAAGATTTCAAAGAGGAAGAACTTCTAATGGAGGAGGAAGAGGCTCTTTTGTAGATCATAATAAAGATAAGGAGGTCAGTAAGAAAGATAACTCAAACCATAGAGGTGATGGAAACTCTTAAAGAAGAGGAGGATATGGTGGTTACCAAAATGAAGGTTATAGAAGAGATGATAGAGGATAGGAGAGAAGAATATTCAAGGGAACTTGTTATAAATGTGGCAAAGGAGGACATAGAGCATTTGAATGTAATCAAGGATAGACAAGTAGAATGATAGAGAACAATAGAAGAACAACCTTGGTTGAGGAAGATCCTCCTGGATCATCCAATAAACTGAAAGATGGAGAAGTGTTGGTGAACAGAAGAGTATTATATCAAAGTGAGTTAGAAACGGAGCCATTATAGAGAAATAACTTGTTTCAAACTAGATGCAAGGTGATTGTTGTTAGTGGAAGTTCTGAGAACCTGGTTTTTGAAGAGATGGTGACTAAACTGAAGTTGGAAAGGTTGAAACATTTGAAGGCCTATTAGATTTCTTGAATTCACGATGAGCATAAGATATTGGTAAGTGAACAATGTTTGGTGAAATTGAAGATAGGAAATTACCATGATGAAGTTTTGTGTGATATTATTCCTATGGATGTATTCCATGTTTTGTTGGGAAGACCTTGGCAATATGATAGATAGGCTATGCATGATGGAAAGAAGAACATATATACCATTGTTGCTAATTGGATGAAGCAAACTTTGTTGCCATTAGCAGATGTTCGTACAGTTGAGGTTTTTATGAGTACTAGAGTTTGTTTGGTTGATGGAAGGAGATTCCTAGATGGGTTGAGACATGAGAGCATGTGCTATGCCTTAGTTCCTAAGAATACTAAAGACTTGAAGCATGTAGAAGA
Source organism: Sequoia sempervirens (assembly GCA_007258455.2). Taxonomy (NCBI): domain Eukaryota; kingdom Viridiplantae; phylum Streptophyta; class Pinopsida; order Cupressales; family Cupressaceae; genus Sequoia; species Sequoia sempervirens. Next base: position 347,249,626 of record VDFB02281492.1, on the reverse strand, counting down.
ACAATAGGAAGATATAAAGGAGTTGCTGACAAAGTATGAAGAGGTCATTTCAGATAATGTACTTGATGGATTACCACCTATGAGGAGTATTAGTCATTGCATGGATCTAATTCCTATAGATATTTTTCCTAATAAAGCAACACACTGGATGACATTGGTAGATAATGAAGATTTGAATAGACAAGTACAAGAATTGTTGAGGAAGGGTTTGATCAGAGAAAGCTTAAGTCCATGTGCAGTACCTATTGTGCTAACACCTAATAAGGATGGATAATGGAGGATGTGTATAGATTTTAGAGCCATAAACAAGATAACGGTGAAGTATAGATTTCCTTTGCCCTAGAAGGATGGCATAATGGATTGTTTGAGTGGAGCTAAATACTTTACAAAGATAGATTTGAAGAGTGGATATCATTAGATAAAAAACAAAGAAGGGGATTAATGGAAAACAACATTCAAGACAAATGAACGATTGTATGAGTGGTTGGTGATGCCTTTTGGATTGACAAATACACTGATTACTTTCATGAGGTTGATGAACTTGGTATTGAAGAAATTCTTGACTAATTTTGTGATTATGTATTTTGTTGACATCTTGATTTTTCAGTAAGAATATAAAAGAACATTTGTTGCATATAAGACAAGTTTTGCAGAAGTTGAGAGAAGTGTAATCGCTGATAACATTAAGAAGTGTAGTTTCATGAAGGAATAATTGGTATATTCAGGATTTGTAATCTTTGTGGATGGATTGAAGATGGATCCTGAGAAGGTGAAAGATTTTGCTGAGTGGCCTACACTAGATAGTATTGGGGAGATAAGATCATTTCATGGATTTTCTAGTTTCTACTGAAAGTTCATTAGGAATTTTAGTTCTATTTGCAGTCCTATGACAGAAAAAATGAGAGGAGATAAGAAGGATTTTAGATGGACATCTGGAGTGTTAGAACTGTAAAATTTTGAAATTTTTACAGTCTATTGCATTCAAGAGTTCCAACTTTGAGTCCTCATCATAAGCATAAAATTCCCTCTTTGTATTGTCTTGCTTATTTTTTGTCATGTGATCCATTTGAATCCATCTAGTCCTTCATATTTCATTAAAAGACCGGAATCAGCAAAGACATAGTAAAAGTCTCCTCGACCTGATTTTTCACTAATGTATGTTTGTTGCAAACTACCGGTAGGACAATTTTCTTGTTTTGGCGACAAAAGGAGTCATTTCGGCAAAGGGAATCATTTTCGGAGTGAAGTCATAGCGAATACATTGTGCTTCACCAATCGGTGCATGTGGAAGTATATCGGTCAAGCTAAAGGTATTCGGGAGAATGTCTTGGTGAAGTATTTTTTTTTGCTGATAGGCATATATAAAAAATATATCAGCATATGTTGGGGCATCAATGTAATGTCAGGGCGAATACAATATGTCATACTCACTAATGCGCAAAGGGGATGTTTCGGCCAGATTGATTGGTATCGGCATAAACTAATAACAAAACCATTTTGTCTTACTGACTGACTTGCAAAAAAATGTCTCAGTAAGACTTATGTGAATTGGGGAAGGTCTTAGCGCAGTGGCTATTGTTTGGCTGAACCAAGTTCAAGGATATTCAAAAGCTATTGGTGAGAAGTTATAGAGTCTTGTCGATTCAAAAGTTATGTCGATAGAGATGTGCATCGCCAGGAGAAGAAGTTTTCGGTATGAGCTTCACTGAGGTTTAAAAGATATACCGACAGAATACTTCGGGGTGAGTCTTGCCGAATGGAGTAATTTAGAGGAATGGATTCAGCCAGACATTTGGTGTTGGTATGAGTCTTTATGAGTTCTCAGAGTCTTGCCAATGGAATTTATTTCATTGGTAGGATTATTTTCATTGGCGAAAGGGTGATCTTGTCATAGTGACTAGAGAATGCATTGAAGAGTACATATCGGTAAGATGCAAAGATATCTATGAGATATCTCCTCGACTTGAAATTGTCACAGCGACATGAAAAATAGAAGCAGTAGTCATCAAGTTGATTCCAGGTGTCAGTAAGACCACAGAGTATCTTGGAAAAAGGTTAAGTAAACGTTGCAAAAGGACTTCACTCTAGATTTGAAAATCTCTCACCGATAGGATGTTTGATGCGATAGTGCCAGTTTCAAAATGAGCCTTCATTCATGCTTCATTAATGGCGTGATGGGATATAACAGTGAATGTTTAATCAATTCTTTAGTACTGAATTCATTGCAAAAGAATTGGCATGCTGAATAGAGAACCGAGACATTTTTTAGTCTGAGGAGCTCAAGCAGAATACTATAAGTAATTGCTTCTTTGTTTTTCACATTTTGATTCTGTAAGCTTGAAAATGGAGTCTTCTGGTTTTGGAAAGGGTAAGGGTAGAAAGCTTGGTGAGAGTAGTCAGTCGAAGGGAAAGAAACAAAAGATTGATACAGAGCATGAAGGCACTGAAAGGAGGTTGAACCAAGACCTTATTGATCAACTACGTGGCTTGGGGCCTAAAGCTAGAAGGTCTGCACAGCTTAGGGCAGAAGTTGATAAGCTAGATGATAAATGCAAGTTCATAGGTGATGTTTGGACCACTGTAAGAGGGTATGAGCTTTCAATTTCCACTACCATAGGAGAAACTGTTTTGAGCCGGTCTGTAATCCATGGAAGTTGAATGTATGGAAATTGGTTTCCCCTAATGTATTCGTAAGTGTAGAATTGTTAAAATTGCTTGTTGATCATTATGATCCAAAACATAAAGCTATATGTGATCCTTCTGGAAAACCACATATACACATGTCAAAAGAAGCAATAGGTGAGGTTTTCAAATTGGAAGGGTTTTGCAACGAGGAAATCAATTGTGAGAAGTTGCAGAAGGAATTTTCAAGAATGGATACAATTTACAAGGGTTGGAGGTTACCAATTCATAGGGTTAAACCGGGTAACAAGCTAGAACCTCTGGAGGATAGTGAAGGGCCTCCCTATCATGTAGATTTGTTTGAACCTTATATGAAGTACACATATTTTTCAATGTGTCAGGTGTTGGGAATGGATGCCCTGGAATTCATGTCAATGGTGCCAATGATTATCACGACAGATATCCAATATCATAACTCCAGGCCATTTGATTATGCTTCATATATTTTTAAGGAGCTTGATTCAGGATTGATGGCTATAAAGGGTGGAGCTTCTATTGTTCATCTCAGAAACTACTCATTGTTGATGCACTTAGTGCTATATTTCAGATAGGAGTTAGGGGTATGGCCTCCTGAAATGAGAGTTTCTCAAATTGGTAAAGAGGGTGAAGCATTCCCTATTCAGTTGTGGACTACTATTTGGGATAGTAGGTTTGTTGGTTCTAGTTTCATTCATTTTGAGCAATATTTTGTTAAAACATTGTATAAGTTGTATAAGTATCCGTGTAATTATTCATTGACTGATGAGATCAAAAGATTCCTTCAACCGAAAGACTTCAATGGGCCAATTGATCATAACTGGGGAGACTGGTATTGTTTGGAGGGAGCTATAGTAATCAGAGTATATGGATTTGAATATTCTCCTTTCATTCTACCAAGGACAGTTCCAAACAGGGTTGCATATTTGGAAATTGTCAGATAGATGGATTACTATAGTGTGATGCATTTCAGTTCTCTTGGGAAGCAGGCTTTTATGCCTAGTACTTTGTGTTTTGGTGATTTTACTGTGTTCGCTAAAGAGGGATATAATTCAATCCTTGATAGATTGTTGCATTATAATATGAAAAGAGGACCAACCAAGAAAAACTTTGACCCTGAAGGATATATCAATTCAGCCAAACAAAGGATTAACTTTGGAGGGTATCAGCATGTACCTTATCCTTTTGATGATATGATCAGGAATTTGGATGAAGATGAAGCAGAAATGGTAGTTGAAAGATATAACCAGGGGATACATGATATTGAGCTATTGTCTTCTAGAGATGAGGAAACACCAAGAGCTAATGTGCCACAGGGTAAAACAAAAAAGGTATCTAGGATGAGGACTTAGCAGTATGTCTGCCTAGTTAAAGAACATAGTATTGAAAGTGGTGATGTTGATGCAAGGCACATGGAATACAGATCATGTCTCTGATGATGAGTTTATACATTCCCCAGAGTTCAAGGCATTTTTTTACAAGAAGGGGAAGGAAATAAGAGAGAATGTTGATGATGTTACTTCAGGAAATGAGGAACAATTGCTGGCTCAATTGAGAAAATGTGTGGATGATGAAATGACAAATATGACTCTTGAGGTGGGGAGGAAAATGTTGGAGAGCGCTGGTGTCATGATCTTTCCTGGCCTTGATTTGAACTCTGCATTAGTGTGAACACCAAATCTATGTACCTGTAAAACAAAGACAATAAACACCTTAAGTTAGATTTTGCAAGCATAAACAAGGATTCCCCATGAGATTCATTAACATAGCTCAAAATAGGAAGAAAATAATGAAGAACACAAAATAAATCACAAAATAAAGATTGAATCCTAATTAAGCATGCAAACTCTCAATCCCATGGGAGAATTGGTGCGAATTTGGTGTGGAAATTTGGCCCTTTCCCAATCTCTAAGATGCAAGATTCAATATGTAGACTTGATGATGAACTTTGATCCACTTTTGATTATGAATGATGAAGACTCCAAGCCAAATCTGCAAAAAAGCCTAACTAAGAACTCAAATGATGAATGAGAATTGCTAAGTATTTTAGCATGGTAACTTTGCTTGGAATGTGGATGATGAAATAAGGATATAAGCTCTTTATTTATAGATTGATAAGTTGAAGAGATGTCCAAATTTGATCAATGTGGGACAAAGATTCAACCAACGATATGATGCCACTTGTCAACATGTGAGAGGATGAAGGTTGAGAAAGTTTTGATCCATGTGCAAGTTTGAAATTTGAATTTGATGAGATGACATGTTTAGGGGGGATGAAAGATGAGTTAAATGCCAAGTGGGAGACAGGTAAGAGACAATGTAAGAGCTTTAAATGATTTGTTGGATGGACAAGTCCTTTTGGGGGGAGATTTCAAATTTGAGGAATATTCCAGCTTTGATGCCTTTTTGAATGAAAATAGATGATTTATAAATCAATTAAATTGATTTTCATGTGCAAGTTGCAAAATCTAGAGGATTTGATGGATTAAGATTATCATTGATCATGATTTGATTAATTTAAATGATGTTAGTTGATTTGACCATTTTGACTTAGATTTTAGAATTTAAATAACTCAAAATGAGAAAAGAATGATTTAGACTTAGTTAAATAAATATTTTTTGATTTATTTAACCAAAAGGGGTGATGTTAGATTAAATTAGATAAATGTTTGATTTATTTAATTTAATTAGATGAATTTTGAGATTTTAATCAAATAATATGGATTATTTAATTAAATAAAGATAGGAAGATGAAATGACCTAACTAATTACACAGAGATGATGATTTAATTAAATCGAGGGATTTATTTAATTAAAGGGAGAATTATGAAGACTTTAATCAAATAAGGCTATTTGATTAAATGGTTAGATAGAGGTCTAATTCAGGATGAAGTGATGCTAGTAGATCAAGATCGAGTGTGCAATATCAATCTATATATTTTTGATGTCTACATTTTGCCCCTCTTTGAAGCGATGCACTTGTTCCATTGGTTCAAAGAATAATCTTGCCATGATCAAAAGTCAAAATTTCTCTAATTTTTTTTTTCAGATGCGCCACTATTGCCCCATCGAAAAAAATTATGCTGGTATACTGCCCCCTCGAGAGATTAGGCGAAGAGGTTTGATTTGAGGGTCGATCTCTCGAAAAAGAGGTTCAAGATAAGTTCAACTCGAATATTTGATGTAGACAGTCATCAACCATGGGTAGTCTCATGCCTATTTTGATATATTACACACACTTGATCCTGATTTGTAGCATGAGAGTTACATTATTGATGATAAGATGATTATGATGTTTATATGTAATGGATGATATGATGATGTATGGATGGTATGGATGCACATGATTTGATATAATGATGCTTTAATGATTATGCAGATAGATGATAAATGCATTGTTTATGAGATGTTTAGAATAAGCAATCTATATTATGCAATGATGGGAATTAATGCATGTGGTATGATTAATGCTTTCAATATGATATGATATTCATTATGTAGTATGGTTTTTGAACGCAGGATGGATGCATTAATGATGATTTATTATTAACTGTCATGGTACCATGTTAGCGCGAAAAGCAAGAGATAGAAGAAAATAAGAGATTCCAACAAAACATGAGATGATGATGATGATGATGATGATTTCTTGCCAAGGAGTTGGGATTTTCAAAGGGCCAAATTTTCTTATGTTTGCTAACACACATAGTATGAGGCATCAAGGTATGGTAAACTAGGATGGCGTGGTACCTAGTGTGATGGAATTTGACTCAACAAATAGATAGGAGTATTCTTGTTCACACCTGACATATGGAAACCTTGCTAGGATGCACTTTAGAAGTTTTAGTCACCTCAAACCAAAATGCGGAAAGGTAAACCTATCCCTATAATATTCAACAAGTTGCCCTAGACCTCTTCCATACATACCTAACAAAGCAAGTATTCACTGAGGTTATATTACAAGAGCGTCCAACAAGCACAACAAACAAAAGATAATGATCATTGCCCCATTCCTATTTCTCTAAATCCTCTATTTGGATATCATCGAGAGGTCCTTGGAATGAGTGCAATAAGATAAATTAAACGAAAAGATCAAGTATGCAAATAAGCCAATGTTCTTCATACCTTCAGCCAAAGGGATGTGTTTTGATAGGATAAGAATCCAAGGTGATATCCAAAATGATGCCCATTGTCGGAACGATATATCCTAGGACATGCATTGTATAGGATGATGATAGGTTGATAAGTTGATTGATAGGATTTTGATATAAAGTTGATTGACATGTTTGAAAATGATCAAGACTTTGATTTTGTTTTAAAGATTTGTTGTTTCGATTTAGATTTTATGATTGAAGTTTTCTTTTGCCGATTGCTGTGATTGTTTATGTTTGTTTTTCCAAAGGATGAAGGTGATGATTAGTTTATTATGGATGATTGATTATTTCGAGTGAAAATGAAATGGGACAAATGGATTTTTTCAAATATTTGGATGTTTTTGATATTTTTGGAATGTTTTGAGGCTATTTTTGGTATTTTTGAGATTTTTACAAATGTTTTGATTTTTGAATTTTTCGATGTTTTGGGGTTTTTTGAGATTTTATCAATGTTTTTGGATTTTGTGTGTTTTCAAATGTTTTTGGATTTTGTGGTTTTTCTAATGTTTTTGGATTTTTGTGTCTCGGGGGTTGATCAAAGATTAGCCTTGCCTGTAGACGTTTAAGCTCAAAGATGACGTAGTTTGGATTTCAATGTTTTTGATATTCTTTTTGATTTTTATGAATGTTTTTGGATTTTTTGATATTTTGGATGTTTTTAGATTTTTGCATGATTTTGACAATTTGGATATGGATATGTATGACGATATCAGTGCTCTATTTAGGATTTTTGCTAAAAACCAAGCTAAGGTTGATCGATCAGGTCGATGGATTGATGATGTTAACATTGTTGAGGATACACAACAATGCAAGGATTGGATTAGGATTGATCATGATGATAACATTGTTGAGTATGCACAACAATGCAAGGATAGTGTTAAGCAACACAATGATTGGGAAGGATATCCCAAGATTATGGATTGATTGGATTCAATTGATCAAGATTGATGAAGCTTGATTTGGAACAAAAGATGTTTGAATGATTTGATGTGATGTTTGAACTGTAAATTAGATGTAACTGATAGTGATTGTTTGGATCGATGGTCGATGAAAGACGAAGACTGATAAGGAACATCTTCTTGTCAAAATGTGCCATGGGCTAGTGATTTAGATTTTGGATTGCAAATGCTTTGACCAATTTGATTTCATGTTTTCCAATGTTCTGATCACCACATAAGTTGGAGGGTATAGATCAAGATTTATTCTCGAAGCAAGATGTAAATATCTGCCCCCAATGTCTAGCAATGTATGGAATGTCATGGATAGGTGCCTGGATAGGTGTATGGATGGATAGGTATGGTAAGCACACAAAAGATGCTAAGGATTATCTTGCGATAAGATATAGTTCTCAGATAAAGGAATGCTTCATGGCTCAGATAACTTTGGATAGGATAGGATCAATAAAAATGACCCATGGCAAGATGTTTACTGTAAGAAAGCATAAAGTGTGCCCCAAACTTTCACCAAGATCAAGATAACTCAGACTATCGATGCATATGGATGACGATGGATTAGATAAATGGTTCATGGATGAATGGATTTATTATGGATAAGATGAATGGAATGCTTGATTTATTATGGATGCGATGAGATGCTTTCACCTAAAGTGGCGTAAGTAGATGCTCAATTCCACACATGATGCATGTTTGCTAGGTTTTCATCATGGTCCTTGCCCAAAGCGCCACCGAAGTGGTTTTCACTAGAGGATGATTTTTTTATCTTTACCATTTTCAATCCTTTTTCTAATTTTTTTGGATTTTCATATTTTTTGATTTTTTTGTATTTTTCTAAAAGATTCATGCTGAACCACCTGGTGGTGTTGACGTAGATACCCCTGTCATGATGTGCCATCAATATCCTACTTGAAGAAGTTGCTTTGCTAAGATACGTGCACTTGAATGCAACTTTTGGGATTCTTGATCTGCTTCATTGATACCAGGGTTAACTCTGTCTCTGTACGCACATCGCGATAGAGTGCCTTCTAAATCCTTATGATAAAGGGTCGTTGCTAATACATGGTCAATGTGAGAATTGGATATCATGCGTGGAGGCATGGATGGAGTGTGTTTAGGGATAGAAGATGGATTGGTTGATCATTTGGAACCTTTGACTCTCCAAACTTTGGATGATGAGTAATGATGGGTGGATACGAAAGTGTGGGTGGAATTAGGACTAACTGCTTGATACACTTTGTACGTCGCTTGAAAAGCCTACTTTTGCTTTTGTGGACATCCTTGATGGATACTTTTCCCTTTTTTATTTTGCCCCACAGTTTCTTTGGCTGATGGAGTTTGATAGGGATGGTCTTTCTTTGTATTCTTTGGTATCCATTTGTATTTGATTTGTCCATTATGCTTCTTAGCTTCTTTTGCTTTGATAACATTCTTCGTACTTTGATTCAATTCTTTCTTTTGACGTTGGTCCCAATTCATGGATGGGGTGATGGGTGGATGAAGATTCATGACGTGGCTAGTTGTAGTATTGGCAATGGTTTCATCACAAGGATTCTTTGTGCTCCCTATATTGACGCTTTCTTGAGATGAAGCTACCCCTAGTATGGTGGTAGCAATGCCTTCATGCTTTGATTTCGCCTGTTCTAAGAGCTCTTGCATTCTCTGATACATGACCACCCTAGGTGACGTTGTTTCAATTTGGTGCTCCGATAACTATAGATGTTATATTTGACTTATTTCCTTGAGTGGATAATGCTGGATATCTTTATTCATGATGTCCTCAATCTGAGTCTGGGACATATCTGATCCTGATGTTGATAACTCCGTTTGACTTTAGGAGTTAATAATTTGCTCTTTTTGTGTAACACAATCTTGTTCTAGATGAAGATCATCTACATGCCCATCTGTAGAAAGCATCTCATGGGTAGATGGAGGAGTATGTGCTACATGGATATGATCATCTTGCATAGATAAGAGAGTTTCCATTAGATTATTGTAGTAACTTGAAGATACAAATTCTTGATCTTGAATGATTTCAGAGTTGCTTTTGACATGCTTTGGATCGAATTCTTGACATGGGTCAGTTTCAAAAGATGGATTGCTTACAAATGGTTCTTGGATATCTTCATTAGGCATGGGAAGTGGCTCAATATCTTCTTGATCTTCGAGTGGACTTGGATCAGGTGTCAAGTTGAAGATTCCTTCAATATCGGCAATCATGAGGTCAAAGGATGTCAATATGTCTTGGAAAGGACCATTGCTTGACTTTGGTGAGAGATATTTATCATGCTTTAGAATAAATTCTTGAGATATTCCCTTTAACCCATTAGGTAATGTAGAGACATTTTCAACATGATTATTGGTCAATGCCTCATTGGATGAGGCGAAAGTATCTTTATTGATGGATTGATCTTGATCATTGTTTTCAACAATCGTGGTGGAGAGATTGACAATGTTATCATTGTCCCCAATAGCAATTATCTTTTGATCAATTAGGTCTTGGATGAGATTTTTTAGTCGAATACAACTTAATGTTGTGTGTCCCTTTGTTTTGTGATAATCACAACGGTGCTCCTCATTATACCCTGGTTGTTGAACTAGGGGTTCTTGATAGTTCCCATAGATGGGGAGCTTGATGAGATTTTCTTGTACCAATTGTTGCAAAACTGATTCGATTGGTCTCCCAAGTGGTTTCTATTGTCGCTTGTTTCTTTGTGAGATTTTCACTTTAAGTTGACCTTGTGGTGATTTATTTTGGAGATGTGGTGATTGATCTTCGACACGTGGGGGTTGGATTTGTTGATGTGGTTAACTTTGATATCTAACTTCTTGAACTTGGAGATATTGTTGTGGTTGTGGACATAACTCAATGCTTTGATGACATGGATTAACCAATGGAAAATTGTATTGAGTTTGGAGTGAAGATATTTCTTGGCCCAATAGTTCAATTAGTTTGGCATGTGAAGCAAGTTTCTCTAGTGAAATTTGATCTTGATTTTGAATTTGACTCCCTTGATTTGGATTTTGTTTAAGCGGATTTGGGATGTATACTTGTGGTGTTTGAATGGGATTATGGACAAACTGATTTTGGACATTGTCTTGACTTGGGATGATGATAGGTTGAAATTGACCATTTCTCATGTTTGGAATATTCATATGATTTGCAAATGTATCCATCCCAAAGTTTGTTGGATTCGTGTTTCAAAAACTTGCACTTGGTACATTCTCCCTTGGCATGTAGGGATTTAGTGGGACGACATTGTTCATTTCAAGGTTCATGCATTGATTGTTCGATTGATATACTTGTAGGTTTGGGCTTGGATTTACCATTGGGAATTGCATTCCAATCTTTGATTTGGACATACTCACACTTGTTGTTCTATTGACATTTTTTGAAGGTAATGGTCCCATGTATGGATTGTATAAGTGTGAGTTTTGATAATCAATCAAAATTGTAAGGCTTTAAAGATTCAATTGATTTGGATTACTCGAGATGTATGGATCAAGTTTGTATTCCATGTTCTCCTTGTGTTTTGAACTTGTTACAAAAGTGACCTCTACGGTTCTTAGGACCAATGACGAGATGGAGGATGAAATGTGTAAATGATATGAGTGTTGAACGTTTAGGAACTTTGGATCAATGCTAGACTTAGGGTTTGATTTTGATTGGTTGATTTGGATTTGGATAATGGACTTGTAAACCCTAAGATGTAAGATGTTATCTTAGGATGAACTTGTTAAAAGGATTGCTAATTTCATTAAATGTATGAGAAAGGATTCATTCCCATACACCTAACTAAACAAGGTGAATTTGATGATGATTTAAGGATGTACCCAAGTCTAGATAATGATGTTTCAAAAGATCTAAATTTGTTTGTGGGATGGGATGATAAATGTTTTGAAATGGATGAAGTGTTTGATTTTGATCCTAAATGAACCTAAGAAGGACTTGTTTACAAGGCCAAGGTTTTGAAGAACATGCTTTTCCCTTCAAACCAAAAGATCAATGTTTGCTTAAAAGACCATAAGACAAAAGATACACAAGCACATGTGTTGGGTTCAATTGATTTCATCTTGATTACTGAATTGCTTTTACCAAAAACACTTTCTTGATTAGATTTTCAAACTAAATGTCCAATGTCCTAACTTCTTCAAACCCCACAAGATATGTTATGTTGAAATTTAATGAACTTAAGGCAAGGGTTTTCCTATTGTTTACTTAAGGAGACAAATTGAGATGTAATCCAATGCTTAGAAACCTCTAAGGATGTGAATCCCAAGGGAAAGCAATAACATATAGATTCAGTCAATGATATTTGTCTTGAAAAGGGTTTGAAATTTGGATGATGTTAAGTGTTTGTTTTTTATTTGTTTTCGATCAAGCAATGCATTTTCAAACTGACTCACAAGCAATGCAACATCCTAGCTTAATGGGTACATTTTTCTTGGTGGGCTTGCCTCATGCCCTTTGTAGAAGATGTGATTTTACATGCAACCAAGAAAAAAATATAAAGGTATGTTAAGAATGAAGTCTTAACCTCTATATTTCAACCAAGATCAGACATGGCAAGTAACTTCTTGGAATCTAAGTTCCAATGCACCACTTTGATAAATGTGCTCAATGGATCAATAGGCCACTACAAACAAGGGTTTTATTTTGGACTTTCCATTCGTAGGAGTTGACCCAATGTGGCAAGAGTCCCCTTTTAGATCCATCTTGTCAGAGTCAACCACGTCATATTGGTGTTTCGTCCAATATCCACATTTATATCCTAGCTGGAAATACTCTTGGCTTTAGAGTGTTACCGGTTGAGTCATTCCCTTGGGTGAGTACTTTTTCCCCAAGGCAGGCCTTCTAGGATAAAAAAAGTGAATGAGGAACAAAATCCGTAACTCAATCAATCTTTGATAGAAACAAAGAGAGAGAATGTACGCAAAAGTGCTCCCACTCACACTCGACAATAGTTTGTTCAATTGTAAGCCCAAATCAAAGTGTGGAGGTGATTGCTTTATCTTAACCCAAAGTCATGGAAAAGAACTTTTGATTCTCAAGATCGCTATAAAGCGCGAGAGAAGCGCATACGTCCTTTTCCAATGGCTTTAGTCTAAGTAAGCCTTCACAAACAAACAAAGCTACACTTGTTCTTTTTAAACCCTCAAAGCAATGTGTGAGTTCATTTTAGAGCACCAAATCACAAGTGCAAAAACATTTGTTCAATTGTTTAATCCATAAACGAAATCTAGTAAGTTGTTGATCCTAAGGTTCTTTTTAATCCTTTTGCAAGAAAAAAAATATATATATCCTTTTTAAACCCAAATGAAAGCTAGTGTCCTAAAGAAAGAAAAGGATGACAAATTCTTGAAGAAGTGTTAAACAAACACTTAAGTGTTAAAAAACACTTTGATTAGACAAAATATCATCCCCATTCTCCTCTTTCTTTTGATTTTCATTCCCAACCTACAAAAGTGATCAAAATGTTAGATGAGATAAAAAAACAAAAGGATATAGGGGTTAGATGAATCATTTACCAAAACACCTTAAAACTTAGCCAAGTTATCATGTGTTTTTACTTTAGATGCAAATTTGAAAATTTTAACTCATTAATAGTTAAGAAACAACTACAGATATCTTATTAAATTCTACCCTATTTCAAAAAAAAAAAATCAAAAAAGACCTTCGTATGACCAAGATATGGTCATTTTAAAATTGATTCATGGGCGCTAAAACAGTGATCATGGGCGCTATAACAGTGATCATGGGCGCTAAAAGAATGATCATGGGCACTAAAAGAATGATCATAAGTGCTAAAAGAATGATTATGGGTGCTATAATAGTGATCATGGGTGCTATAACAGTGATCACGGGCACTAAAATGGGGATTTATGAACATAACTGTAAAAAATGACAATTTTTTTTAAAAACGTGTTAGAATCTATCGATCAGCCCTCCTTCTAGCACCAAAATGTGAACCCCAAATCTATGTACCTACAAAACAAAGACAACAAACACCTTAAGTTAGATTTTGCAATCATAAACAAGGATTCCCCATGAGATTCATTAACATAGCTCAAATTAGGAAGAAAATAATGAACACAAACTAAATCACAAAATAAAGAATGAATCCTAATTAAGCATGCAAACTCTCAATCCCATGGGGAAATTGGTGCCAATTTGATGTGGAAATTTGGCCCTTTCCCAATCCCTAAGATGCAAGATTTGATATGTAGACTTGATGATTAACTTTGATCCACTTTTGATGATGAATGATCAAGACTCCAAGCCAAATCTGCAAAAAAGTCCAACTAAGAACTCAAATGATGGATGAGAATTGCTAAGTATTTTATCATGGTAACTTTTCTTGGAATGTGGATAATGAAATAAGGATATAAGCCCTTTATTTATAGATTGATAAGTTAAAGAGATGTCCAAATTTGATCAATGTGGGACAAAGATTCAACCAATGATATGATGCCACTTGTCAACATGTGAGAGGATGAAGGTTGAGCAAGTTTTGATCCATGTGCAAGTTTGAAATTTGAATTTGATGAGATGACATGTTTAGGGGGATGAAAGATGAGTTAAATGCCAAGTGGGACATGTAAGAGACAATGTAAGAGCTTTAAATGCTTTGTTGGATGGACAAGTCCTTTTGGGGAGATTTCAAATTTGAGGAATATTCCATCTTTGATGCCTTTTTGAATGAAAATAGATGATTTATAAATCAATTAAATTTTTTCATGTGCAAGTTGCAAAATCTAGAGGATTTGATGGATTAAGATTATCATTGATCATGATTTGATTAATTTAAATGATGTTAGTTGATTTGACCATTTTGACTTAGATTTTAGGATTTAAATAACTCAAAATGAGAAAAGAATGATTTAGACTTAGTTAAATAAATATTTTTTGATTTATTTAACCAAAAGGGGTGATGTTAGATTAAATTAGATAAATGTTTGATTTATTTAATTTAATTAGATGAATTTTGAGATTTTAATCAAATAATATGGATTATTTAATTAAATAAAGATAGGAAGATGAAATGACCTAACTAATTACATAGAGATGATGATTTAATTAAATCGAGGGATTTATTTAATTAAAGGAAGAATTATGAAGACTTTAATCAAATAAGGTTATTTTATTAAATGGTTAGATAGAGGGATAATTCAAGATGAAGTGATGTTAGTAGATCAAGATTGAGTGTGCGATATCAATCTATATATTTTTGATGTCTACAATTAGTTTTTGATAGTTTCTTGAAGGGAAATAATGCTACTCACAAGCTTGATAAGGAAAAGGTGACAAAAGTGCATGCAGGCTCCAAGTATAATACTGATGAGGGATCATTGCTGATATCTTAGGCTCTACTAAGACTCACTTGTGGCTTAATAGAGCCTAATAATTCTCCATCTTTTTTTTTGTAATTTGTTTTTTCTACTTTCGAAAGGATGCGTCCTTTCATATTCTCAATGTATAAATGTCCATTTTGAAAAAAATATGCGATGATAGGTAGAATAGGATAGAAAATAGAAAATACGATGGAACACCATGTTTCACAGGGCTGAGACTTTGATGTATGTTTTGAAGCTATGGAAATGTCAATGAAAATCATCTGATTTGTTGGTGTATTTTTGGTGCTAATTGTTTTGTTGTGCCTATTGAAAGAGTTATTTAAGTTGTCTCTAAAATTGATATTGCCTGATTATCTAAATTAACATAACATGTTTATGTTTGGTTTACCAGTACGTATTTGTTGTATTTGTGTGATTGGTTGATAGGTTCTTTCAAGGAAGGATTAAACCCTTTTAATTTATCACAATAATCAGGGAATTTCGTTAAGATCAGTAAGAAGAACTTAATAATCACAATCTTGCACGTTTATACTAGTTATAAACAAGATATGCCAAACAATTTGAATGTCCTCTAGAAAGAAGTCACTCATTCAAGATTTCATTTCACTCTGTATATTATATAAGGCACTGGTCTCCCCGTTTCCATCATTTTGTTTCGTTCATACTTTATTTTTGCATCTGTTAATTGGGTATTTTAGGGTTTAGTCTTCATTTTAGTATACAATATATATACCAAATTTTTTTTATTTTGTCCATTTCAATATGCCATCATGGACAAATCATGGCATGAAGAGAAGATCAATAGTCAAGTCTGCTTCATTTGTTACAGGTACATCCGCCTAGATCTAGTAGCACCTAAAGGGTAGAAGGTTTAATTGTTTCAAACCTTGTTCTGTTACCCTAAAACATTGTGAAAGCTTGGTAACCTTTCATGGTTCAAACCTATGTTTTTGAGAGCTAGCATGGAGTAGATCAAAGTTTTGAGTTGTTGAAGAAGAAGGTGACTGAGCAGCCTATGTTGGCTTTATGAGATTTCAATAAGGTATTTCAAGTAGACTGTGATGCAAGTGGAAATGAAATCAGAGTAGTGTTGAGTCAAGAAGGAAGACCTATAGCTCATTTCAGTGAGAATTTGAATGATGCTATGAGAAGATATTCAGTGTATGATTAGGAATTTTATGCTATAGTTCAAGCCTTGAAGAAGTGGAGACAATATTTTTTTCCTAAGGAGTTTTTGTTGTATATGGATCATCAGGCATTGCAATATTTGAATAGTCAAGGTAAGTTGAATCAAAGACACATGAGATGGGTAGAGTTCTTGCAGAGTTATACTTTTTTTTTTAAGCATAGGAGTGGAAAGTCAAATAGAGTTGTTGATGCTTTGAGTAGGAGAAAGAATTTATTGACAAAGATGAGAGTGGAGGTATTAAGCTTTGATGAGTTGTAGAACTTGTATGAGGGAGACCCAAATTTTGCAGAACCTTGGAGAGCATGTAACAAACTAGTTTCAAATGATAGAAGTCAGTGGTTGCATTATTTCATTCAGGAGGACATGTTGTTCAGAGGTAATCCATTGTGTATACCTTGAATTTCAATGAGGGATAACTTAGTGAATGAGAAGCATAGTGGAGGAATGTCATGACACTTTAGAGTTGATAAGTTGCAAAAGGAAGTAGTCAGAATGTTGGATTGTATAAGCCTTTTACCATTCCAGAGAGACCTTTGGAAGATATCAACATGGATTTCATACTTGGTTTGTCGAAGACACAAAGATGTAATGATTATGTATTTGTGGTGGTAGATAGATTTTCTAAAATGGAAAATTTCCTACCTTGTAAGAAGACAATAGATGTAGTACATGTAGCAGAATTGTTTATCAAAGAAGTGGTTAGTTTGCATGGATTACCTGGGAGTACTATTTTAGATAGAGATGTAATGTTTGTTGGTTACTTTTGAAGGAAACTTTGGAAGAAGCTCAATATAGATTTGAAGTTTAGTTCTACTTTTTACCCATGGAATAATGGACAGAAAAAGGTAGTAAACAAGATTTTAGGGAATTTTTTGAGATGTTTGGTTGGAGAGAAGACCGAAAGTTGGGATTTAGTCCTTGTACAAGCAGAGTTTACTCTCAATAATTTAGTGAATAAGAGTACATGAAAGACACCTTTTGAGATTGTTATTGGAATTCATCCTAGAGGTATATTAGAATTGAGAGACATCAGTATATAAGGTAAACAGAGCACAAAACTAGAGGAATTTGTAGAACACATGAAGAAGTTGCATACTCAAGTGAAATAACAATTGGAAGACATGAACCAAAAGTATAAGGAGAAAACAGATGAAAACATGAGACATAAGGTGTTCAAAGTTAGGGATGAAGTGATGGAATATTTGAGAAAGGAGAGATTTCATGTTGGAAGTACAATAAGCTGAAGATGAGAAAGTTTGGACCTTGTAAAATCTTGAAGAAATTTGATTCAGGAAATGCATATGAAGTGGAGCTACCGGAAGGCATGGGTATATCACCTAAATTCAACAGTGCAGATCTATATCACTACCATGAAGAAAATTTTAGTAAATATAGTGAAGCAAAATTGGAGAATCAGTTTCCTAAACAACAATCAAATGAGATTGAAGAGATTTTAGATGTTAGATATGGGAGAAAGACTCGTGGAAGACAGTACAAAGAATATCTTGTGAAGTGGAAAGACATACCAGTGGACGAATCTTCTTGGATTTCTCAGGTTAAGGTAGATTATCTTGGTTTTCCTTTAGCCTTCAAAAATTGAGGGACTCACGTTTCAATAACCCCAAATTTATGATGTAGAAGCATCCTTGGTTCTTGGCAATCTTGCATCAACCAAAAAAAAATATTTTCTTTCAATTTTGTTCTTATTTTTTTCTTGCTCAGTTCATGTTGGTGAACTCATTATATTTTCTCACCATACCTTGCAGATATGTATGTATATCGTTAACATGTTAATTTTCCTTATTCCAAGATTTGAGCATGATTGGATCTTTTTCAGGTAAGTTATCACTTTTGGAGTTCATGAAAGTTTCTTGAACCGGCACCAAAATAGTTTCAAAGCCTAACAACTAATTTGATCATTTGTGGATCATCCCCATGACTTACAAATCTTGATGGTGTGATCTTTAATGTTCTGTGGAGTGTCCTCGACCTTCATTATAGGTCCACACTTCATTCTATGCACCTATTGATGGAGTAATTCAAATTTGAGGCTGACATATCCATGCGCACGTTACATTTTCTCTCCTTAGAGAATGTGATGATCTTTGGCTTACACGAATGTTTCCAAAATTGTAAGTATGATATAAAGCTTGTAATCAATCATTAGAAGAAGGCAGTGGTAGTATTAGTTGATTGAGTAGATAAAGATTGATTTGAATTGTAGGATTCAACTCGCATATACGAGCATATTGGAATGTTGTAATTAGAACATGTTATATCAGGCCTGTGAGCCAAATCTGTAAGCCTACATGTTGCCAACTGAATGTAATTATAGTTTCTATTAATGAGAATATTTGCATCTACATTTTCCTCCATATTTTGTGTTGTTTTCATTGTGTTACTCTTGTTGCACAGTCCAGATCATTCTCCTAGAGGACCCTCCTACCATGGCTATGTCAGCTTTGGCATAGGCTTTGGGTAAAGTAGTAGGAGGATTTTCCCTTCACTTTACAAACATAGTAGTTAAAGGATCTATTGTTGTATAATAAACTACAATAGCAAAAAAAATAGCTACTACATAAGGTGCTTGTAGCCTAGAATAATCCTTTTGAAATCTATCATTAAAAGCAGTTATAGGTTCTTCTTTGAACCTCTTGATTTGAGCAAATTGGTGACACAACAAAGAAGGGTCAGTTGATGTTCTAAATCTAGCCAAAAATTAACTTTCTTTATCTTGCCATGATCTGATAGAATTGTGAGGTAGGTTGATATACCATTGGTAAACTTCATCACTTAAGGTGTAAGGAAACAACCTACATACAACATCTTCATGTTGAATCCTGGCTCTAAAATGCATATCCTTAAAGATACTAATATGTACTTTAGCATATTTGTGGAGATAATATTTGGGACACAACTTATCAGGATTTTTTGCTAAATTATTATACGCGAAAAATTGAGTTGGTTACCCTATGTTAAAGAAGGTCATCACTATGGGAGGCAGTGGTGGTACTACAACAATCAAATTCTACGAACTTGCTCTTATACTTCCAAAATTTTTAGGTCTAGATGATGTTTGAACACTAAGCTCGATCAAAGTCACACGAGGATCACTAGATTGAGATCTAGTAACTCTATAGAAAACTAGTTTAAAACCTTACAAAACCAAAAGAACAATAGTGAGGCCCTCCTTCTAGTGCCATTTCTTGTTGATGGCAATGTTACTCAAAGCAATAAGGTGAATAAATTCTTCACAAAAAAACCATGAAGATCCTATCCTTCTTGAAAGACTTAACCAAAGGAAACCCTAAGGGATCCATATGATAAGACAAAGGTTGGATTAGTTCAATCCCAAGTCTCTAGTAGTCAGGTCTTGACAATACTAGGTTTACTTCAGGGTATGATGTGATATTGCTATTAATCTCAAAGGGAGTATGGTTGTTTCTGGATTCATTAAGAATCATAAGTGTTTTACACAAGATTTCCAATTCAATCATAAAGTAACATCATGAAATCAAAAGATTTGAAATAATATTTCATGAAAATCAACAATTTTTCTCACTTAAGTGGATGTAGCTTTAAGCATTTGAAATTTTCATAGGAAACAAAATATTTTCAATCAATTTCCATTCATTCATCTATATTTTGAAACATTTTCTATAATTTAAACACCTATTGTAAAATAAAGCATAAAAATACTAAGAATTAAAATTTCTCCCAATTATTCTCCATGCATGCCCCAAAGAATTAACCAAATCAAAGAAAATTGCTTTATACTTCACTAGATTACTTCACAACTACATATAAAATGGTGAGAGCTTTTAAAGAGAGGGGTTTTAGTTTGGACACCGAGTAGGTTCTGCATGCACCCTTAAACAACACAACACAATCTTGTTTGGATGAACTAATAAAACTAGCTACAAAGATTCATGATATAGGTAGCTATCAAATTGGCTTCAATATTGATGAATATCTACATCATGGATACAATTTTTTAGAACAGAATGATTCAAAAAATAGGAAAAAAGAACAAAACTTAGAGAAGTTTTGGTTCTTCCGACATCCACAAATTCTCAACTTAAAACTAAAATAAAGCAATAAATAGCCTTAGAAGCAAGGCCCCAAGAGTTCAAACTTAAAGTTATCCAAAGAATCATAAATAGAAAATTAAAATGTAGCATGTGGCATAAGCCAACAGTTACCAGAATATTCTAGACGAAGTCAAAGCTTTGACTTCCTCAATAGTAACACTTTCCACTTTTAAACTCCAGTATGCAATACTTCACATAAATCAAGGCTATCAACACCTTTTAGAATACCAGAAGGGAAACATCTACCAGGGCTAGGAACAATGTGCAAAAATCAAATGCAAGAAAAAATATTTCTGTGACACCTCCGGTATTCGATATCTGGTATTTCCTTTCATCGTTTAGGGCTCGGGCTCCAGGATCTTCTCTTAGCTTTTCTTCAATTGATATTCTTAGAAAGCATTTAATGTTTGATGCATATGTTCTTTTCAAATTCCTTATATTTCCTTCCAAGTGAGCTTAAGCCTAGTGTATTCTTCTGATACTTGGAGCATACTAGCATTCCTTTGCACTTTGTTTGTTTCATATATAGCTATGGTTTTCTTGCACTATATAATCTCATCAATGACCTCCCAAGTTAACAAATGAATAGGGTCTCTATTTATCCTTTCAATCCATTCCTTGAAGGCTTTAGCTTCTTTACCCTCTTGTACTAGCATGTGGGGATCACAACCTTGACGTGCTAGCATTTCAATAAAGTCTTGATCTTTATCAAGCAATTTTTTACATTCCAAAGTGACCTTTTTAAATCCTTCTATACATTGTATCAACATGTAACCTTCCCATTTCAATTTTTTCTTCCATTTCTCTAGAAATGGAGTTTCTTTCTCTGAAATTACACTTCTTTGCATTAATTCTTGGACATCCATTTGTAAGAGAATTTCAACATTTTTCCTTTTAGCATCAATCTATTCCTGGTGAACCTTGCATTCACTTTAAAATCTTCTAAATTTATCAGACCAACGGTAAGCTTCCTTACACTTCCCTATTGCATCTATAATAAATTCTTCTCCCTTCCTCACCCAATACTTGATCCATTCTTCAAATACATTCATTTTATGGCGAACTACTACAATTGCATTAACCTGTTCTTCTGACATTAGTACTAGATGTTGGGGAAATTCAGTCTATACTTGACTAGATAGGGTTAGTGATTTTATAAAATGTTCCAAGGTAGCAACCCATTCCTTCAATTCCATTTTCTTCATTTTATACTTTTGTACTCTAGCAATAGTAGCATCCAAATTCATCTTTATTTCTTCCAACTCTTGCCTCCAAGATGAGTTTCCAAGATTAATTCTCATTATCTTGTTATCCTTAGGTGTTATCTCATGTGTACTTTGTCAGCTATTGGAGTAACTATATGAACGGTTTTTTCTCCATCCACTTTTTCTATATGACATGTTTTGCTTTAGCTCTTCACCTGGGCTTAGGAGTATCTACTTCCTATATAAAATTGTTAAGATCTAGAGGCAGTCTTTCTACTTCCATTGGAGAAGCCAATTCCCTGATTAACTAATCAGGTGCATCCTCTTTATGCTCTACCTTTACAACATTTTTTTTGTTGTTTCCACTTGATTCAGGAACCTCTTATCTTAATTCTTTGACTTTATTTTCTGCGTCCTCTGAAATGGGAATTCCCTTAACAATTTTTAGCATAGATTCATGATTTTTAGGATTTGCAACTGTCTCCTCAGTTTGACGACTTATATTTTCCTATCTATCCAGATGTTCAACATCACCTTCCTGGACATCACTTTCTTGGTATTCCACAACACTAGGATTTTCTTCATTTCTAACTTGATCACCTCAAATATGTGTAGCTTCTTCTTTCTCAATTTCAAATTCAACCCGATCCCTCTCTAATTCTTCAAAGACATATGGTTGTTCATTATCATTTTAATTATTCCCAAGTGAAGGTTGGGAATCAAAGGTATCTTCAATAACCATTTCATCAATAGGATTCTATCTTGTAGTCTCCCCTTCTTCCATCTCAAGAATATCAGGGTTCCCCACCTCTAAAGCAAGGGTTTCCTTGTATAAATTCTTCTACTTTAGTATTCATAGGAGTGGACCCTATGTCTAGAATTTTGTTTACCATTGGTTGTACCACGAGTTTATCTTTAAACTTCTTTTCTTTTACCTTTTCCCACATGGAACCCCATCTATCCATTTGTTCTTTTATTCTAGATTCATTTGCTTCAAAATTTTTATCCAAGACTATAGGAGTTCCTTCTAATGCTTGTTTCACATTAGCCATATTAACAGAGGGAGGAGAAGTACATAATGTTGCAACTCTCTAAGATGTAGACCTTGTCTGTACACCAACATTTTCTATTACTTCTACCTCTTCATCGATGGTAGGTTTAGTCCTTGGATTTTTTGTAGAGGAAGATGCACCTTTAGGTCTTACTTTTGATTTATCTTTACTTGATTCTGCATCTTTTTGTTTATCAGCTGAATTTAATGAAACTCCCTAATTTGAATCCTTAGGGGTTTTCTCTTCAATTCTTATATCAAGAGCTGCTTTACTAGTTTTCCTTTTCTTCTTAGTAGGTTCCCCACTCTCAAATGCAATTTCATTTTATTTTTTTCTTGTTTTATCTTTTGATAACATGGGTTCAATTCCTTTTTCTCTTAAATCTTTACATAAATCATTTATCTAGTGTTGAGTGTCTAATAGAATTGGTGCAAAAATCTCATCAATTGATTTCATTTCTTCACCCTCATAATTCGAGTCTAGGATAGGTTCAACATACACTTTGTCTTCATTATAAGCTCTAATCAACACTTCTCCATCATCCTCTTCCAACTGATCTGTAATATCATTAAGCATAAGAATCTAAGCATATTTTAAGTATAGTCTTTCATATTTTATTTTCCTTACTTTGTGCTCATCTTCATAATTAAGCCAATAATATTCTAGGAGTTGGACATGAGCATGGCAACTAGCCATGTTCTTGGCAATATTTCCCTCAATATCATATAATACATTCTTTGAAGTGGAAAATATTCAAAATTATATGTTTTTCAGTTCTTCACACAAGTTGGTTGTCTTGATTGCACTCCATTTATAATTCCCTTTCACAATAGGGAATTTGAAGGAAGTCTTCTTATGAGCCTTTCTATAAAGATCCTAAGATGGTTTTAATTGTATCACCAATTCTAATAACACAATTTTGTCTGTAGGATACCTGGGAAGCATGAAAGGATGTCCATCAAACCCTTCCACCCTAATGTAGGAGAAAGTGGGGAACTAAAATACCAACCTCCCATTGGTCTAATAACACTTTGTACCTCCAATGACATCCTTTTGGCTTTATCAGATTCCATTATTCTAACTAGATTCGTAGAGAACACATCATTAAGTCTTCTATAATGCTCTTTGTATTCATGGATAGTGATTTTGGGTAAATGAGCATATATTAAACTATTTCCTACTTCTCTACCTAGAGTACCAATCTTCTTCAACTTTTTTCTACTTGCCCTGAAGGCATGGGAATAGTTACTACCATAATTGTTATCCTTTTCTTAAGGGTTTTGAACAGGTATTTTAAAGATTGATGAAGTGGCTAAACTCTTTGTTTAATCATGATGAATGAATACACCATAGATGGGCCCTAATGGATGATGAGTCACTCAAATCAAAATCAACTTCTTTATAGTCGGTTATGGAACTTCTACTTGGCATAGTTCTCTTTAGTCATACTTCAGTTCTATTTTAGTTCTGTTGTAATCTTTAGTTTGGTCCCACTAAGTCTTGGTAGTTAATGCCATGATAGAAAGCTAATAAAGATATTATTATGAATATACATGTTTCGGTTTTAGTTAGGAGTTAGATAATTTTAATCAAATTTTTATAATTCAGTAGCAATACTTTGTTTTTTGTTCTACTTTTGATCAATGTTAATGAAAGCAAGAAGTTAAGTTCAATCACTGTGTTAAGGGATCCTACTTGAGGAAGAGCAGGGCCCACTCAACCTTTGGAATGATCTTGTGTTGGTATTTTGTTAAGTTATGCTATTTTAATTCATTAGTATTAAATTTGAAGTAGACATTAATTCTAGAAGGTTAAGTTGCTAAATCATTTTTTGACTTAGTGAATGTTAATTCTGGATAGTTACTTTTGCTCGAGTTACCTTTCAAGTTTCAGTTTATTATTGTTAGATTAAGTTGTTGGAATCATTATAAGGTTTATCAGATTATTTGGATTTAGATGTTGTTTGGAGTAGTTAAGTTTGGTGTTCATTTATTAAATTTCATTAGAAGCGATGATAGGAACTTATGGAAAGATGAAGTTGGAGTTTTTTTTAAATATATTCATGGAGATTAGTCCTTATGCTTTCTAGAGTAATCGTCATTT
The DNA here is from genome assembly GCA_007258455.2 of Sequoia sempervirens. Taxonomy (NCBI): domain Eukaryota; kingdom Viridiplantae; phylum Streptophyta; class Pinopsida; order Cupressales; family Cupressaceae; genus Sequoia; species Sequoia sempervirens. The sequence continues at coordinate 347,224,868 of VDFB02281492.1, read as the reverse complement.
CCTCGCAATTCATTTCCAACCTAAAAATAGTGTTTAATTTACTGCAATTAATTATGGATTTCTTTTAAAATAAAAATATAATTAATTTGGATTTTGTGTTTTAGATTAAGGATTAAATTAATCATTAGTTATCTCCATGCATCGGTCTAAGTCAAGTTCAATAAGTCATAAATAAGTCAACAGTATTTTATCACATATTTCTCTGAGACACACTTGTTTTGATAAATAATTGATTAAATGATGTATGTTGTAACATCAATGACCTTGTGCATCATATTTGGTGCTATTGTTGGGGATTAAAACAAGATCTGGCTATTTAGTATGAAGCCTTAGTGTTGATAAGTAAGAGAGATTTGAATTGTTGATTAGACAAAACAAAGATCATCTAGGAAGGTTTATTCAATGAAAGGTTGATTTTTGAAGAATTATTGATTTTGATCAGGAACAAGACATTCAACAATACCATATTGAAAATCAAGAAAACAATCAAGAACATCTAATTGAAAATCAAGAAGAAAACATAAATTCATTTCCAGGAGAAGAAATGGGTGACCAACCAGTACGTGCCCCAACAAATAGGAACTTTCCAAATCCTAGATGTAGTGCCTCTCCGCTAATAGCCCTTTTTGTCGTGTAAGTAAGTTGTTTGTTAGCGATTTGTGAGGTTTGGTTGTTTTATCATCCAAGTTAATCAGTTAATTAAAATATTGATATAATACATGATCTCCCAACTTGAGTAGATATATATCAGGGATCAGATATGAGACAGATCCTTCAAACTGCCACCCTCTAAATGAGTCATGCATAATATTTTTTTATAGGAACAATGAAGGACATGTTATAGGGTCGATATTATACTATTTCATGAATTTTTATGATTTGATGTTTATACGTGTTCTTCTGCTTTGTTTTATCTTTATTTTAGTGTATATGCATAGATAATGTAGCAATCCCAATGATAAGAAATATACCTTTATATAATAATTCGGGAATGCATGACGAGAATCATGATAAAATTAGTGTAAAATCGATCATTTAAATAACTTAAACAATCACATGCATGGTTAAATTAATTGAACCATTAGTAATTGAATCTGGAACTATGATAGTATTTATAGATAATAAATATTAAACACACAAAGCTCTAATATATTAAAAATATATATATAGTACATTAATTCCTTTTCTTTTGATTATTCTAAAAATTATACTTATATTATTTAATTTCAGTCATTTAATCAAATTTATATTGTAAATGAACTAATGACAATAAAGTTAAATTTAAATTTAGCAAAGGTAATGTCAAATGTTATATATTGCAGATAATTTAATATTCACATTACCTTTAGTCGAGAAAATAAAAGTAAAAATAAAAATGTTGCAGTTGTTGCGTTGATAGGAGACCATGTTTGGTTGAGGCGTTCTATCTTCAAAACACATGCCTTGTCTTGGCATTCATATTCTGCATGTATTTCTATCTTGGTTTGTGTCTCTTTGGGGGGGAAAAAATAAAACAATTGATGTACAGGTCCAAGATGCCATGTTTCTGATACCCATCTATGGGGAGAGGATGAAGGCATGAATGGAGGAATTTGGTCGAGTGCGCCTCATTCTATGCAGACTTTGAGGTAAGTTTCTTGCTCTTACGCTGCTTGAAAGTTTCTAAAGCCTTTTTAACAAATCCATGATGTCAACCCCTGCAATCATTGCATTCCATGAGATCACATTTCTTTGTATCATGCTGTGAAACAACTCACATATTTTGTTTAGATTTGGCACCTTGCATACATGTTTACCTGGACCGTTGCAACTACATCATCTGACATATCTCTATCCTTCTTGCTTTGTTTGACGACCATAACCCATCTCAAAGCTTTCATTTTGCGCACAGGCAGGGAGGATGCTAGCAAAGGTCGTGGAGTCTGGATTATACTACCAATTGCGTTTGCTTTGAAGATTCTTAAAGCCTTATCTTCAAATTTGTTGTGTGCTCACCTTGCAGTCCTTGAAAAGAATGACAAGCAAAAACAAAAGTGCAAAAACAGAGCAACTACAAATGAGAAAACATAAACAAAATATGACACTAGGATTTTATCATGGTTCGCCAAAAATATGGCTACATCCACACTGAGCAGAGGAATATTATTATGGGTATGTGCAGGATCATCATGGAAAAAACAAGCTCTTAAGTGGCAAAAAATTTAGAAAAATTAGAGTTAGGCAACTTGACGTAAAAATTCAAATAAGTTATCTATATTATTTCAAAAATATGTAAGAATAGAATCTGTATCAAATTGAATTTAGTTTCTAAACTACTAGGTTTATTTAAATATATATATATTTGGTTAAAATTTGAAATTTCAATGCAGTAGTACTTAAATTTCAGGTAAAAAATAAGAAGTAGGTGTCTGTCTAACCACCCTAACCACAATAAAATGATAAAAACAAATTATAATATTTTAGATATAAGTAGAAGACTCATGTCCAAATGTGATGCATATTTTTTTGTAATTTTTTTCAAAGTAAATAATTATTTATGTTTTTTTATTACAATTTTAAAAAAATATAAAAACTCATATGTCTAACCACCTTAACTTGGTCAAAACTTCATGAAATTAATTTTTCCTTTTTAATCCTATAGTATGCAAAGCATAGAATGTGACACATGTTTCAGATTCAAAAAATGTGATATCGTTTGAAAGCTATAGATGTTTTTCAATCAATCTATCAATCAAGAATTTAGTCATAATTCAAGTAGAAAATGAATAATAATTATTTATTAAATTCAAAGTATAACATAATTTATATTGGTGGAAAGTTGAGTATCTCCTTTAAAAACCCTTTTCATTTCATCAATTTTGGGTTAAAAAAAGTCGTCAGCCACATACCCATCATATTGCCACTTTTTGGGCCATCATGATCTTGCACATACCCTTATTCTCAACAACAGCAATTACAAATGAGAAGTGCAGCATAAATAAAGTTACAATTCACTCCTAGAAGAGGAATATGAAAAGACAACAACTTGGAGGGAAAAAGAATGCTCGTTGGGCTTCAGCACTCAACAAATCTCCCACTTGAAGTCCAACGGATGCTACAACTTGCCAACCATTCCCTTGCTCTAAATTTATGGTTACTTATTCTTAACTAGACCAAGAGAAGTCCTGGCGCATTTGAACTTCTCTTGCCTACAACTTTGGTAAAAATATCTACTGGATTGACCTTTGTGTCAATTTTTACAACCTTGCCCTCTTCAACCACATGACAAATGTAATGAGCATTATGGTCAATGTGTTTGGAATGCTACTGAGATGAATGATTGTGAGCCATAAAAATGGCACTACGACTATCACAAAACAGAACATACTCTCGTTGTTGACACCTCAAATCGCTAAACAATAGCTGTAACCAAATCATCTCCTTAGCACCTTCAGAAAGAGCCAAATACTCAGCTTCAACAGAAGAAAGAGCAATAGAATGTTGCAGCCTTGAGACCCAACTAATGGCTGCACCAACAAATAAGAAAACATAGCTAGTGGTAGACCGGTGTTTATCCAAATCTATGCCAAGATTAGAATCAATGAAACCTTGCAGCTAAACATTATTTCCACCAAAACACAAAGCATAATCAGCAGTACCTTTAAGATACCTTAAAATCCATTTGACTGCTTCCCAATGAGACTTTTTGGGATTGCTCATGAACCTGCTCACAACTCCCACTGCATGAGCAATGTCAGGACAAGTGGAAACCATGGCATACATAATACTGCCAACTGCAGATCGATAAGGAATATTCTCCATAAAATCTTTATCCTCTTGGGTTTTTGGACTCAAATCAGAAGACAAACAAAAATGAGCAGCAAGAGGAAGAGAAACAAGTTTGGCATCAGCCATACCAAATCTATCAATAACCTTGTTAAGATATGCTTCTTGTGATAATATGAGTTCTCTCTTACGTCTATCTCTACTGATCGTCATGCCAAGAATCTTCTTGGCTACACCTAAGTCTTTCATAGCAAACCGTGTAGCTAATTGCTCCTTCAACTCAGAAACAATCCTCTTACTAGTACCGGTGAACAACATGTCATCTACGTAGAGCAAGAGAATAACAAATTCACCAGTAGAAATTTTCTTGTAATAAACACATGGATCCACATCACACTTGACAAACTTGTGCTCAATCATGAAGCGATCAAACTTAATATACCACTATCGTGGGGCTTGCTTGAGCCCATACAAACTGTGCTTCAGCCTACAATAAAGATGTTCCTGTCCTTGTTGTTTAAAACCTTCTGGCTGCTCCATGTACAACTCTTCATCAACATCACCATGTAGAAAAGCTGTCTTGACGTCCAACTGGTCAAGTTCAAGATCCCAAACTGCAACCAAACCCAAAACTGCCCGTATTGTATTCATTCTCACAACTGGAGAGAAAATATCATTAAAATCCATGCCTTTCTATTGAGCATACCCTTTGACAACCAGCTTGGCATGATAACGTTTCCTACCTGCATCCTCTTCTTTCAACTAATACACCCAACGATTTTTCAAGGGTCTACGGTTAGGCGGAAGCGGCACTAAATCCCAAGTGTTGCTAGCCTGCAACGAAGTCATTTCATCTTGCATTGCGTCAAGCCATTTATCAGAATCAGTTGCTTGACAAGCTTCTTTGAAAGTAGCTGGTTCAGGTTGATTAGTAATTAAAAGCTCAGTCTCAGCCTCTTCTGAAAACAATAACTCATAATTAGAAAATTTTGAAGGACATCTCTTCTCCCGGGTAGACCTCCATAACTGAGGACCCTCTTGTGGAAAATTAGAATCATCCAGATTCATTCACTGTAGTTGATTTTGAATACTTGTTACCTCGTTTTACAAAACACCTCTATTCAAAACATGTTCTTCAAGACTGTTCCTTTGTATATCTCTTGATTGCATAATCCCCTGTGCTTGCCCTTGCATACTAATCGGCTAAGGTTGTGATTGAAAATGAATTTACTGATGCTGCATGGTGGGTGCATCGAATGAAGGGTCTAAGGGTGGCATATAAGGTATTGGCAGCTAAGCAGAGTCTATTGAAACCCGCGACTCACTCCCAGAAGCCTGCGTGGTATGAGAGAGAGACGGGGTATCAAAGACTGGAACTTGTGAATGACAGTGATCTGGACCCTGCACAAGAAACAGTGAAGATCGTGCACTTTGTATTGGAGGCTGCGAAGCATGTGAGGGGTGCGCTAAAGACACATAATGAAGGGTGCACTGAAGACACAGCGGTAAAGAGTCTGAAGAAAGGTGTGAATGCTGCGTACCAACAGACCAAAGCACATAATGTGCAAAATTAGAGGAAATAGGGGTTGGCGCAACAAAAGGTAGAGGCTGTGAATCACCAGTATTGGAAGGCTACGAATCACAGCCAAAACATTACTCAAACAATGGCTGCATATCATCATTACGAGAAAATAGAGATGATGACATAGAAGGGGCAGGGGATAAAATAGAGGTGGGTGAACAAGTAATTCCACCTACATTACCAGCCTGTGAATTACCTCCAGGTGATCCATTTGAATAATCATTGGAAAAAACTGAGAAAGGAACATATTCCTTAGTAATTACTGCCTGTGTCTGCAAAGCTGGAAAAACATGCTCATTGAAAACCACATCCCTGCTGCGAGTAATTTTATTGGCGACAGGATCCCACAACCGAAATCCATACTGGTCTTCACCGTACCCAACAAAGATGCACTTTTGAGATTTGGGGTCCAATTTGTATCTTTTCTCCTTGGGAACAAGAGTAAATGCTTCACATCCAAATACTGGAAGATGTGAATAGGAGATCCACTTTCCAAGCCACTCCTCCTCTAGAAGACCAAAATCTAACCGAGATGATGAGCTTCGATTAATTAAACAAACGACTGTGTTGCAAGCTTCAGCCCAAAACTCTTTTCCCAATCCTGCATTGGAAAGCATACAATGTGCTTTCTCCAAAATTGTTCTATTCAACCTCTTTGCACCCCATTTTCTTGAGGCATAAAAGGAACAATTTTGATCCTCTGAATACCATTCTCAGCACAAAAATTATCAAACTCTAGTGAACAAAATTCACCACCGTTATCCGTTTGCAAGCATTTGATGTTATGTCCACTTTGATTTTCAACCAAAGCTTTAAAATTTTTGAATTTGCTAAAAACTTCAAACTTCCTATTAATCATAAAAATCCAAACTTTCCTAGTGCAGTCATCAAGGAAAGTTGCAAAATAGTTTTCCCCACCAAGAGAAGTTACCTCAGTCGGTCCAAAGACATCCAAGTAGACAAGCTCCAAGGGTGAAGTACGCTTTTCACGTCCCGTCTTCAAAAAATTGACCCTCTTATGTTTGCCATAAAGACAATGTTGGAAAAATTCCAAATCCACTGATTTCAAACTCAGTAATTGATCTCCTTTAACCAGCACTTCAAGGCCTTTCTTACTCATGTGGCCAAGATGTTGGTGCCAAAGAACGGTCTCATTGTTTGTCAGGGCCATAGCAGCTCCCACTTGAGAATCATTCTCAAAAACACATAAGCTACCCACTCTATCTCCTTTGGCAATTTGCAGAGCACCCTTATTGACTTTCCACGAATCCGGAAAGAAAAAGGTATTGCAGTCTTGTGAAAAAAGTTGGCTTATAGAAATCAAGTTCTTCTTGAGTTTTGGAATATGTCTAACATCTTGCAAAAGCCATGTGGTACCATTCTTGGATTGTAAGAGAACATCCCCTTTACCAATGATCTCTAAGGATTTGTTATCCCCCAAATAAACATTCCCAAACTGTCCTGCCTAATAATTAGAGAAGGCATCCGTACAAGAGGTAGCATGAAAAGATGCACCCGAATCTAAAACCCACAAGCCTGAAGTAACTTCGCTTACAGACAAAACCAAAACACTATCATTGTGTTCATAAACAACATTAGCCTCGCTATCTTTAACCTTCTCTTGTGCCTTCTTATAGGAATAACAATCTTTTTTAGTGTGACCAGGCTTACCACAAAACCAACAGTTGCCCATTCTGCCTCTGGATTTTGATCTTTTTGCAGATTTAGATCTTCTCCTATTATTGTCTTTGTCTCTATGATGAGGCCTTCCTTTACTAACAATAGTTAGGGCTTCGCCTGAAGAGTTCTCTTGGCTCTTCCTTCGCATATCTTCGTTGAGAAGAGTACCAGCAACATCATCAAACTTCAATTTATTTTTTGCAGCCACAGAAGTACTCACAGCCATAACAACTCCCTCCTAGCTGTTCGGTAGCGAACACAACAATAAAATTGCTTTAATTTCATCATCCAAGCTGATGCCCACTGAAACTAATTGAGTAACTAGCATATTAAAATCATTAAGGTGGTTGGACACAATTCCACCTTCTTTCATTTTTAGGTTATACAACCTTTTCATAATAAAAACTTTATTAGACGTTGGAGCCATCTTGTACATCGAAGAAAGTTTATCCCATAATTCCTTCGAATTTTTTTCTGTTGAAACATTAAACAATACATTACTGGACAGTGAGAGGAAAATTGTAGCCTTTTCCTTCCTGTCTAGCTTCTCCCACTCCTCATCTGTCATAGAACTTGGCTTCTTCGCTTTCCCGTCAAGCGTGAGTGAGAGGTCTTGCTTTATTAGCAATGACTCCATTTGCACCTTCCACAAACTGAAATTCTGACCCGAGAATTTCTCTATCTTCGCTTCCTCCATAATTTAGGAAATTCATCACCAATTTCCCAATCAGCTATACCATCACCGTACAGCTCTGATACCAATTGAAAAGAATGACAAGCGAAAAAAAAAGTGAAAAAATAGAGCAACTATAAATGAGAAAACATAAACAAAATATGACACCAGGATTTTATCGTGGTTCACCAAAAATATGGCTACATCCACACTGAGCAGAGCAATATTATTATTCTCAACAACAATAATTACAAATGAGAAGTGCAGCATGAATAAAGTTACAATTCACTCCTAGAAGAGGAATATGAAAAGACAATAGCCTGGAGGGAAAAAGAATGCCCGTTGGGCTTCAGCACTCAACAACCCTTACATTCCTTGAGAGCACATTTCTTTTAAACGATTTTGTTAAACAGTTGCGTGCCCTGTTTTAGTTTCACTTCCTCGCCTTCACCCTGTCGTTAAGTGAGTATGCAACAACAGTGTTTACTTTGGAGCTAACACAGTCACGTTTACAGGCCCTTTATCCTTAACCACCACAGCGTCAACAAGGAGCTATGAATAATTCTATCTTTTTTTTTGGAGTTACCAGTCTGCCACTGCAAATTCTGAAACCCAAGCGATACATAAAATCCTTTTTGTGCATATCCTGCAATCTTCGCATTCCATGTGATCGCATTTCTTTGTGGAATTCTGTCAAACAGTGGTGTGCCTGGTTTATGCACCCCTCCCCCCCTACAACCAATCTTCTTGGAGTCTGAAATGGAGGTGGCTGGGCTGCGTCGCCCTCACTGGTTCTCTGTGAAGCCTATCACAGCAGTAGAATTTAGGCTTTAGAGAGCGTACAAGTTTAAACAATCTCCCTGATTTCATTGCTAACCTACCTCAGCCGCAATGTTTGAACATAATAGGAAGTTTAAAGGTTTTGGACAGCTTGCTGGATTTGCGCCTCCACCTGCTAATTGCATTTTGCTTGAAATTTTCTTAAGCCTTTGCAACATGACCCATCTTGTGCATATCCTGCATTCACTTCAGTTCACCAGATCACATCTTTAGGCTTTTTCAACATTCCCACTAACCAAAGCCATTACCAAGCATATTAATTGTTTTCCTCCAATACATTATCCAGCTGTTGCATTTTTGCTAAAAGAGGTGTGGAACTACTTTGCACCCCAAGGACATCTTTGTTGCATTCAAGTCTGACAATCAATCACACAAATTTTTACTAGACCTTATTATCATCCTGCATTGTTTGGCATTGATGAGTGAAAACTTAGGCACTGCTTCTAGACGTGTTATTTGTTCTCACCTTAAATCATGATAAAATTTATGGGATGTGCTTCATCGATTACATGGTGCTAGAAAAGATACAAGTAAAACATCACATAACTCTAGCCGCTATCTGCAGCCTTTTAATTGTTGTCTAAGGGTGTTCGATGCATAGCTTTAAGCTGAAGTTTGATTTATAAGTATTATACCGGATTAGCGCCCTCCCTGTATTCATACAAATTTTTGCTCTCTCAACTCATGCCCAATTGAATATTTTTCCATGTTACAGTTTTCTCCAACTTAGTGGATTCCCCTTTTCATTCTAACCCTAAGAAGTAAATATCAAATGACTCTTTTCCGGTTTAAGTTCAAATTTTTATTCCTGTTAGATTTCTTAGTTGAGTTAGTTATATCACTTGGGAGGTTCTTTAAATCTAACATTGAGATAGTATATATGTAGTACCCCTCCACTTTTGGCCCTTCACCACATGTGGGTAAGTGGATTGCTTGTGACTTGTGAGGTTATGTGTTTTGTTGTTTAATGTTGTTTCTCTTTATAAATGGGTATTGAGATAGCTTTTCTTAGAAGCATTTTGTCCAAAACAAATCATGAATAATAATGTCCTTGGTTAGTTTAGCATAATGGGAGAGGCATTGGCAAGCTCTCATCTGGGGCTCCATGCCTAACCCGTTTACTTTAACTTTTTAGAATTTTGTTATCTAGCCCCATGTTTGTATACCTAATCCCTTGAAATAAGGAAAAGAATATCCCCGCTCCCTTAGATAAAGGTCATGTTAAATTAAAATAAAGTAAGGATATATATAAGGGTAAATATTAAGTATTTACCATCCCTTTTTAAAACAACAATAAATATTCTTTTGTTTATTTTGAAAAAATAAAAAAATAAATAACAATAATAATAAATATATAAGAAATAATTTGTTCAACTATAAAAGATAATCATTATTATTAAATTTTTTAAATTACTTATAAGATAAAGGGAATATATGTGTACAAAGTTGATAATTATTTCCCACATATATATCCATCCATATATGGATAAATGGACTCAATAATTGGCAATTAACTGAATAGATTAAACAAATGCTAATTTGGCAATCACTTTATTAGAAATATTTATGGGTATTGACTTGGGAGTAATAAATAATAGAAGAACTAATGAATGCACGAATTCTTTAGGAGACTTGAATTGCTTATTGGAATATTATTGTTACTGGTTTTTAATTAATGGGAAAGCAAATTTAATTTAAATTAAAATTTGTTTGGATTAAAATTAATAACTCTAATTATGCCATCATTGAAATAACAATTAAAGGATATTTTGGGACTAGTGTGATCTAAAATTGACTAAAAATATTAAGAAATGTTATATGTTATTTTAAAAAAAAAAAAAAACAAAAAACAAAACAGAATGTCATTTGCCTGTTGCTTTTGCCGGCATTCTTTCTAGAGTTCCACGTCTCCTGGAGGATTCTCTCAAGCTTTACACGTGCTTGTCTGTGCGTTCATTTCCTGCATGTATCCCTAGCTAAGGGCATTGCGTTCACTGTGGGCGGACTTACGCCTGCCAGTTGCTTTCGCTAAAAAAACCTTCTAAAGCCTGGAAATAAAGGAAGATGGAGGGGGGAAATACCTCATCTTCTGGAAGGAAACCTGTCAAAACAGTTCATGTGCCATGCCTATGCGTTCACATCCTCCATACCCATTCACCAGGAGAGGATGAAGGCACAGATAGAGTAACTTAAACAAGTACGCCACAATTCGCCCATAATCTTGAGGTATGCCACTTGCCATGGTCTTATTATTAATCTCTACATGGCTGGATCACTCTTGACTGAGTTTTATTTCATTCCAAATCCATTCTGCTCTTATCTGTCAAATGAAGACATTGATTTGTGGATTTATCTATGGCTGTTTCTATATTATGAATGGGGCATGTAAGCTGTTGAATCTGTTTTAAATCTGCCATGGTAGTGTTGCGTAATACTTTCTGCAAAATCTTTCTCCTGGTACTAACCTTTCAATTCTCCAATTTGGCGGGCTGCAGCCTGGAATAAGTTTTCTACGAAGGATTAGAGTATGTTTATTAAAATGAAAATTACTGCCATTTAGGTTTTGACATTATGGCAGTTAAATTTATATCAGTGTACTTAATATAGAATGTATAATTTATCTTTTTTTTTAAACAACCGATACTTCCGTTTAAACGCTGCAAAAGTCTTCTAGCAAGTTCAAGAATCTGGTAGCTCTTAACCCATATATTTTTAGAACTCTAATTCGTTTATTGTGAATAGATTGAAGCAATAGCTGGTAGGGAGGTTGGGTTTGATTTGCCTAAGTGGATTTTTTTTAAATTCTGCTTCGATGGGGTTTCATAATCTGCAACTCAACCAATTTCTTCAACCTTCCACAGATCTGCTGTGCTTGTGAGTGTGGTAGTCTCATACACAGAAAGTATGTACCAAATTATGGCCTTTAATCCAACTACATCCAGATATCGCTTAATTTCCCCCTCCTTTTATGCTTTGATTGAAGTCTTGACCCTATTTTTAAAATATCCATTCAGCATCAGAAGGCAGAATGTTGGCAAAAGTGTGGCGTTCAGCTTACACCTGCCGATTGCATTTGCTTGAAAAACAAATAAATTTAAAGCCTTTCAACAAATCCATTTTGTGCATATCTTGTAATCTTGTATTCTCTGAGATCACATTTCCTTGAGGCATTTTGTCAAACAGTTTATACGCCTTGTCTGTGCGCCCACCTTCTGAATGCATTGCTGGTGTGTGAAGTATGTGCAGAACTTGCCTGACTGCGGGAACCAGAAAACATTAGGTACTATGGTTGGGCGTTCGGTGGGTTGGAAAGCATAACAACGGCTGTCATGCATCCGTATCAATGCCTGACAACTAAAACGAATCTCAGTCGCTCATCATTCTTGGCTTTCTTTTCAATGTAGAATGATAAAACTAAATCTCAAATGTTTCCATTGTATTTGCTGCTTTTCCGGCTACTCTGGGGTTCCGCACTTCCAACGCTGCCTCACTGGCATCGCCCTTCATTTCTCCTTCTAGCGAGCTGCAGCATGAAATTAAGGCTTCGGCGAGGGTTTTAGTGGATGTTCACTAAAATGTAAATTACGGCCAGAATCCTATTTATTAGTATCGAGCACATTTAGGCTTTAACATTATGCCTTTCTTCTTAAGCATACATTTTTATGATAAAATTATAATACTAATTCTTTCCCTCCTACGTATAGGAAAATGCTTGAGGGCTTTAGATAGGATAAAAAATAAATAAAACTAAAAATAAATGCTAGCCTGCACTTATTTCACATGGCCACGTAAGGGAAAGAGAATTCATGTAAGACAAAAAAATTGTAGTATAAAGTTGGTCCTTTTTGTTTATAAAGAAATTAAGATTAAGAAGGTTTCTAAACTCTAACTTAAATCGTTAGTAACTTCCTTAATAAAGTTACTAAAATAAAGCTATTAATATGTTAGTATTAAATGATTTATTACTAGTAAGATGTTAATTTATATTAGTTTATTAATGATTCTTACGATGTAATTAAGTAGAGAGAATTAAAGTTTATAGAATAGAATTTAAATTTATAAGTAATGTTTAATTATATTATTATGAAAGAAAGGAATTTCGCAGTTTAAAAATTAAAGAATTATATTTATGAAAAATATGAGTAAATATAGTCCTTTATATAATATTAAATATTTAAATAATGATCTTTTAAGAGAATTAGTTAATTAAGTTAGTTTTAAAAAGAAAATATAGAATTTATGTTTATGGGAATTTGGAACTCATTATTTACTGAATTTTTACACCTAATAGCGTTACTTTCTATAGAGTACTTTTATTTATTACGTATGGCATTTTGTAAATATAGTATTGTACCGCGTAGATTAGTATTCTTCAAGTAATCTAATTCGAGATAGATGTATTCATATAGTGGATTTATTTACTGAAAAGTAATTTTAGGGTTAAGGATTTAAGAGATAATGCTTTTAGAAATGAACTAGAAGGTTAGTTAATAAAAATAACTCTTTTATTCAAGTGAGTGATATGAAAAGAATAAGTACACGAAATTCATATAAAAATATTTGTATGCAAGCATTTGTGTGTTATTAATATTTATGTGATTGTTCAATATTTATAAGTTAATGATGCAAATAGGTATGTGTAGAGATTGGAAAACATTAGTGGTCATGATAGTCTGATGTAGGTATTTGAAAAGATTTAAGTATCCTTTAATTAAATGGACCTAATGGGTAGCTTAATGTAAATGATATTTTAAGGGGATAGTTGAAATTGAAATTGTACTAATTGAATATTTTATTTCTCTAATTGTGTTCTAATTCATGAAGAGATTAGTGTCTAAGATAGAGTTGAGATAGTATTATCATTTCCTTTTAACGAAATATCTATTGGTTGGTGCAACTTTTATTAGTTAATTGAATTATCATCTCAAAGTAATTAGAGTGTTGCCATATGTAACATTAGTGTACACCATATATAATCGTTGTAAACTTTACTAATGTATATACTTTGTAGTAATATTGTATAATGAAGCATTAACCCTAGTGTTTTGGAATGGTTGTTGCTTAGACGATAGACTTTTCTTGAAGTATCAGTGTATAATATATTATTTTGATCAAATCAATAGCTTAATTGAATGTCGAACTCATTTGTAACCTTTGGCCGGGATCATGGATAAAATGGCTATTTGCTTGTTTGATTTCCCATCATGTCTTTCTTAGACGAACTGCTAATAGACTTACTATTGGTTATTGTGTTCAATCTTGTATAAAGACAATAATCTCTTAAAAGTGTTCGATTTTAATCTCATTATGATATTGTCTCTTTTATTCCTCACTTGTTGTTTTGTGACTATGGAATTTATATAGTCTTTTGGTGGGGTCCTTGATGATAGTCTTCCTTATTGTGTTAATTTTGATTGAGGAGACTTTGTTGCATTGTCTTTCTTGTGGTCATATTTGAGATGGTTTGGAACCTAATATATTTGAATTACCTTCAATAGAAGGTTGTGGATTTATGGTGTTTTTGGCTTCCAGAGGCAATGGAGGATCTTGACTTATGTTGATTTTTTTCACGGTTGGTCTATTGTGATTTATTGCTCTTATTTTAGATTTTGAGCTCATGGGTAGTACTTTGTACTATGGTGTTGACTTTTGATGTGGTGGGTGGTACATCCTTATTCTTGATTTCACTGATATGGAGTGGGTTTGCGAGATGGTTCTTTCCTCGCATGTTGTGTGATATATACTCCTTGATTTTTATGTGAGATGAGGTACACCCCTTGCTTATATTTAGTTTTGGTGTCGTAGGGAGAGTGGCTCTTCATGGGGGTCGGCGCACAAAGGGATTGTTTAGATAACCCATGGAAGAGTTTCTTAATCAACTGATAATGTAATTAATTAACTAGTAGATTGGGTAGATAAACACTAAACAAGATTAATTATGAGCTTCACCCATACCGTTAGTGCTTTCACAGACTAAGGATGGGATGAGAAGACCTAGTTGGTAAGATCATTGCCTTGTCCTCACAAAAGGTAAGTGGTTCTGCATGAGTCACCCTATGGAGCGGTCGCCTTGAGATAGCCAGCTTGGATAACCATAGATGGAGGCGGTACTTTGTGATAGGTTGCCCGAAAAATCCATGTAAGGCCATGCGATGACACTCTCCTACAGTACCTATTTATCTCCTTTTGTAAGGCTCTGAGAGTGTTGTTTGAATTATTGATGTTGTTGAGGCAATTGATTCTTGGTGATTGTTGTTGAAGCCTCCAAGTTCTATCTTTTAGTGTTGCAAACATGCCTCATGGCAATTTGATTGATATTAACGAAAGTTGCCCTTGATATTTATTGTTGGTTGATATTGCGATTTTATTTGAAGGCTTGGATCCTATTGTTGTTGGCACCTCTTATGGTTATTTAGTGTTGAGCTATATTCTTGACATTTGGTTATGTTGTACTTTTCATTATTTTGCTTTGGCTAAAGGGGTGTAGCTCTACAAGGCGAGTTGGACTCGCCCAAGAGTTAGTCAGGCAATGAAGGTCTGCAGAGGTCATGCCAAGTCACAACATAAGAGTTAGTCAGGCTAGTTAAAGAGTCTGCTATGCAAAGTGAAAGACCCTATGGGCTATGATGTAGTACATGATAGAAAAGTAGAAATGGGGGAACCTGCCCAAAGTCTGGTGTCATCCTACCGCCTGGTGAGATTAGTACTAATAGCTTATATAGGGAGGTATGGTCGTTCAAAAGAAAGAGCACCATAGGGATGTAGTCAAGTTGCACCGAGAGTTCATGGTAGGATACCAAATAGAAATGGTATCTCGTGCTCTTCCTTCCAGGAGCAAAACAAAAGTAGCTCCCACCTTGAGTCAAGCAAGTGGCTCAAGTGTCCATTATGGTTATTAGGGACGAGGTAAGATCTCGTTCCGCCCTAGCCATGATGGGAGAGGTTGTGTGGTAAACTCAATGTCCTGAACCCTGTGAAAGCCAGTAACAGGGCCAACAAGAGATAGCTCTAAGGTGTGCTACCGAAGGGAGCTACATGTTGGAACTCATCCCAAGTGATGAGGCAAAGTGAGATGCAAGGTTGGGCAAGCTATGTAACCGAGTCAGCAACAGTTAGTCTGAGATAGCCAAGATTCCAGTAGTGTCGAGTAAGACTGGAACTTATGTTGGGGGTTTTAGGAAGGCGATCTAATATGAGCCTAGGGATGCAAGAGCGAAGGCTATTTCTCAGCACTGGGTGTGCAAAGTCAAGGAGTCACACAATGTGAAGGTGTGCTCCCCATAAGAAGTGTTGGGCCATGTCGTGCAGGGCACACATGGGCACCACGAGTGTCATCGAGTGTTGGTGTAAGCTTGGGGAAGATCTCAGTCCTCCGTAGTAGGACCAAGTGAGGAACTCAAGGGCCGGACTCATCCATATTGTGTACAGCTAGAGCAAGGATGGATGCCAGTAAGGTTGTTGGTCACCTAGGAATGGGACAGCAAGGAAGGGATTCAAAAGATCTATATTGGTATCATTGGTGCAAGATCTCATAAAGGTTTCACGATGCAACGGGATGCCATTTGAAAGGTACCAAGCCAAACTTGGGAAGTAGCTAAGTAGGTATCACGAGATCAAAGGTGCACAGTCCTTGAAGTCATTGGACCGAGTGAGTCAGGGATCTCGGGCTCAATGCAGTAAGGAGGAAGTCAAGTCCTCAAAGAGCTAAAAGGAACTCATCGTGAGTTTTACGTTGGATCTAGGAGCACCCGGGGAGCCAGTCTGCATTAAGAGAGAACTCAGAGTTCAAAGGTGGATGGGTTTAGTAATTAGTTGTCTTATGGGGGACACGAAGGATGAGGACCTAGTGGAATCACCAACTCTGCAAAGGTTGTAGCAGGCATTCAGGAAAGTGAACAAAGTTAGACATGGTTGGACCATGCAAGCTGAAGAGCTCATAGCAGCTCGTAGGTGCATAATTCTGCGATGCACTTGTAAAAGTCGAGTGCCTTTTAGATGAAGGACTCGCAAGCAAAAGGGCATAATCTGAGAACTTGAAAGGGCTTGTCTGCAAAGGAGTCATGAGTATAGTTGAACAATGTCGTAGGTGGTTGACTTCTTAGTGAGAAAAGGGGCATTTGATCCATGCTCTATTCTAGCCTCCTGACAGTTGGTGGCAATTTTGTGGTTCATTATCTTATGTTGATGATATCCTTGTTGTGGAGTCTGGTTTGCTATTGGTTCATTTGATTGCTTTGGATTATGGTATGGGGATCTTTCTTGTCAACTTCTAGCATGGGGGGTGGACTTTCGGGTCCACGTGGTCGGGTGGAATGTGCTATGCACCCCATTGGGTCCCCAGCCAAGGATCAAGATATGCAAATTGTGCCACTTGCAGCGTCTCCTAAATTGTAGCCAAGTTTGAGCCAGACTTGTTACTTTGTATTCACCTTTCCAGTTGTATCATTATATCTTATTGTATTGTTCCCATTCTTGTTGGGGAACACTTATGTATCACTATCACTCTTGTACGATGTAACTTTTATTATCATTGTAATGAATGTAATCTTTGACCTTAATTTATGATCATTGTTGGATGCTTATCAAGATTGAAATGTATATTGATGCTTGGTACTATTATGAGATTTCAATTCACAATGTATAATTATTAATGGTGTTGTATCTGTGGAAATATGTATAAGTACGTCCATTGATGTGATAGATTGTTTTATGTATATTATGATGTGGATGTTTGAATGCCATCTAGTAGTTCTAAATAATGGTTAAGTGGAATACTAGTAGTTAGTTAAACATCATTTTGGTATGGGATTATGTTAGTAATGCTGTCACGTGTACCCCAAAGGATGTGGTTTATGATGTTATGTGTATCTGCAAAGTATGTGTTGGTTGTTCATGTTCATCATATGTATTGTTCTACTTTCAGAAAAATAAATAAATAAATAAATAAAATTATTGTACTTTTACTCTAAGTTCTATAGTTGTCCTTTGGGGTTCGTGTAGCGGGGCGTTACAATATAATTGGCCCCTGAGTTGACCTGCAGTGGGGTTCAAAGGAATTAGTTATGATTAATATTTAATTATTTAGATATAGTATTATTAATATAAGTGGAATGTAGAAAGAAATATTAATTGCTAAAAGAAGTTAATTAGGATAATTAAGTCAGTAGTTGACGAGTCTTGATTTCAAGTGTAATTTTGTAGTTGTACTAGAAAATGGTAAAGTTACATGGCTTGGACTATTAGGAATATTTAGTTATTTTCAGAATAAATTTATATAGATTCTTATTTGTTCTAGGTAATTTTATATTGCTGTAAAAATTATAATGAAGATGGATTCGTGAGAATATGTTTTATTTATTATTTTATATAATTTCTTAATGAGAATATAAATAAAATGTAAATTGATAATTAAAGAATGAATTGTTGTGTGTAACTATTCATTTTGATAATATTAGTCTTTTCAATAAAATGATTGTTTTCTTTTGGGTAGATGAGTAGAGTGTATTTGATTATTATAATGTTCCTAATAGCTTATCTTTAGAGAAATGTATTGAGGATTCAAATATTCTTTGAAAGTTATCGCTATCGATCCTTAGTAAAACTTTAAAAATAAAAATAAAAATGATTTAAATGTTTGAAAATGTTTAGTGGGATATCAAGAAAATGTGCTCAGATTATTTCCTTAGTTATTTTAAATTACTTTTTAGTGAAATAATAGATAAAATATATATCATTGTTTAATATTCTTTCGGGTTTATCCATTAAATATATTCATGTATCCATTAATAAAGATAAAAAAAAATATTAGCAAATTTAGTGAAGTTAATTAAAATGTGAATCCATTCTAATTATTAATAATTTTATAATCAAGTTAATAAAATATTTATTAAGTTAATATTATTCATTTACTAATATTTTAAGGAATCATTTATGAGGACTTAATCATGTAACTTATTTAATTATGTACATATTAACTAGCCAATAGGCTATTATAGGTGAGAATTCAACCGAAAAAGTCTTATTGTCTAATGTCGGCTTAGACTATTCCGGTTGGATTTGGTTTTTAGTGGTCGCTCTCACCAAATCCCAGGAAGAAGGATGCCAGCAATAGCATGTGGTGCAGTTAGGGGTTTTAAACGCTTCTTCAAGTACGTTGTATACTTTTTTTCCCGTATTGACTGCTTTCGCGTCAGCAGGAATGGCCAGTCCTCTTATATTTGCGTCACCAGGTATGGTTGGGAGCCCATTCACGCCGTTCTACACCACTCCTTTGGTCTGCATGCGTAGCCTGGCATTTACAAAGTCACCAAATCTTCTCTGAGTTAATAAATGTCAACCAGCTTTAAGATGGCTTCCACCTTTAGTGTTTTTGTGTGGTGAACAAGCAGTTGGGAAGGTGAATGGGGAATCAAGTTCTCTGCAATTACTGGCTCTGTATTATGAGGTATGTCAGCTTGTCACAACCTGTAGTGCTTGGAATTAGAATGTAGTAGAGGTTTCAATAATCTCTGATTCCATTGTCAACCTATCTCAACCACAGTGTTCGAGC
This sequence comes from Sequoia sempervirens, assembly GCA_007258455.2. Taxonomy (NCBI): domain Eukaryota; kingdom Viridiplantae; phylum Streptophyta; class Pinopsida; order Cupressales; family Cupressaceae; genus Sequoia; species Sequoia sempervirens. The sequence goes on along the minus strand of VDFB02281492.1, from coordinate 347,205,779 downwards.
ATGATAGGAAATTTTTTGAAAAAAATTGTAAATAACCTCCCTGATTCCTTTGGCTTCATCTTCCAATTGCATTTTCTTGAAAGTTTCTAAAGACTTTTCAATAGATCTATCTCATGTATGAACACCCTATGTAGCCAATCTTCTTGCAATCTCCTCATTCTTTTTCCATGCAAGCTATGCTTGGTATTGTTGGCGCTGCTCTTTTGTAGTCATCTCCTATTTTTTCAGATCGTAAGGTTTCCTTGGAGATACCTGATTCTCCTCCATTTGCCTTGGCCTTGGGCTTTTGTTTCACCACTTCATCATCGTCGTTAAATAAGTATGCAGCATCATCATATACTTTGGAGCTAACCCCAGTTGCATTTTCAGGCCCTTTATCCTTAGCAACCACAGTGTCAGCAAGGAGTGATGAATAATTCTGTGTTTTGGGGTTACCAGTCTACAACTACAAATAATCTCCCTGAGACCATTCGCAACCTATCTCAATAGTAACACTAGAACACAAAAAAATGTGGAGGCGTAAATAGCCTTCCTAATTCTGTTGGCAACCTGTCACTTCTGTAGTACTGAAAATAGAATGTTATAGATGTTTTAAATAATCGCTATGTTTCCTTTGTCAACCTATATCTCAACCACAGTGTTCGAGCATGATAGGAAATTTTTTGAAAAAAATTGTAAATAACCTCCCTGATTCCTTTGGTGTCATCTGCCAATTGCATTTGATTGAAAGTTTCTAAAGCCTTTTCAATAGATCTCTCTCCTATAAGAACACCCTCTACAACCAATCTTCTTGCAATCTCCTCATTCTTTTTCCATGCAAGCTATGCTTGGTATTGTTGGCGCTGCTCTTCTATAGTCATCTCCTGATTTTTCAGATCGTAAGGTTTCCTTAGAGATGCCTGATTCTCCTCCATTTGCCTCGGCCTTGGGCTTTTGTTTCACCACTTCATCATCGTCGTTAAATAAGTATGCAGCATCAGAGTATACTTTGGAGCTAACCCCAGTTGCATTTTCAGGCCCTTTATCCTTAGCAACCATAGTGTCAGCAAGGAGCGATGAATAATTCTGTGTTTTGGGGTTACCAGTCTACAACTACAAATAATCTCCCAGAGACCATTCGTAACCTATCTCAACAGTAACACTAGAACACAAAAGACTGTGGAGGCATAAATAGCCTTCCTGATTCTATTGGCAACCTGTCACTTTTGCAGTACTGAAAATAGAATGTTGTAGATGTTTTAAATAATCGCTCTGTTTCCTTTGTCAGCCTATCTCAGCTGCAGCACTTGAACATAATAGGAAATTTAAAGGTTTAAATAACCAGTTACTTTACACCTACTAATGTACTAAGCTCAACACATTTTTGTGATTAAGACTTGAGAGAATCACGATTTCGTTGATAAACTGCTTCGTGGATTCCTTGCTTTCAACACTAATGGGAAATTCCTTGAACTTTTTGATAGCCACAAGCATACCATTTGAAAGGATGCCTTTGTATAATGTGCTTGAACCACCGCTTCGCAGCTTTATCTTATCTGAATAATCTTGGGAGGCCCTTTTAAGCTCATTTTCAGAAAAGACCTAAAAATTTCCCCCTCTGTCAGTTTTCTCTTTTCTACCAGAATTCTCTCGTACTTGTCCCTCACCTGTACCAGACTAATCCACACGCTGCTAAAGAAACTCCAACGAATGGAGAAATAGAGCCTGGCCACACAAAAAACATAAAAGAATATATTAATATGTAAATTAAAATTTAACTTGATCCTGTTGTGCATTTTATTCAACTTGCCTCTTAAAATCTATTATTTCTAATATGTATTGATTTTAAAATGTTGTAATTGGTTTTTTCTATTTACCTGACTCTAACTATTATCCCATAAACAAAAGACCAAATAATATTTTGAATTAGGAAAATGTAGTGGAATATATTGTCAAAATATTTGACTAATTGAAATATATCACAGAGTTACTATCTACAAGAAAAGGTTTGGTAAGAAAATCACACTTTCATATGGTGTTGTAAAAAGGAAAACATGTAATTTTTGACTCATATAGTTGAAATATACATCCTCTAATAATTATAGGTAAATTTTCTTGGTCTAGGAAAATTCATCATTAACAATTCACCAAAAGAAAATTCAGCACCAACAATTCATTGCCATGGAAAATTCATCAACAAAAAAGTCACCACCAAGTAAAATTTACCGCCAACAATTCACCAATGTTTTTTAATATATATTACAAAAACTTTATGAATTGTGAGCAATGAATTTTACTTGGCGGTGAGTTTTTTGTCAATGAATTTTCCATGGTGGTGAACTTTCCTTCGATGAATTGCTGCCCTGAATTTCACAGATGCCAAATTTACCCATATGTAAGAGATAAATATATGTTTCTAGAGGAAATCGATTTATTTTTCATTCACACTATATATCTATTTTTTCTTCATAAATTGATATTCATTATATTACTAATTTTTTCTACAACAAAATGATAAAAATAATTGCAAATAATCATCCAACTATATTTTCATTTAGATTTTTTCAACTAAAAGTGAATTGGGAAAAAGGGTTTGTAGAGACATATAGCCAACACATTTTTCAGGTTTCAATTTTATTCACAAATTATCATTATTTAATATAGTGTATATATATTAATGCTTAATAGGCATACATCTTGAAATATGAACATAATAATCTCTATTCAACTTTATGTGTTTGAAAATTTAAATTTTGATCACATTTTACACATTATATGACTTATATTATAAAAAATCATTTTACACTTATCGAAATATTTTATACACATCATTATGTCCTTTATATTTTCAAATTAATTTTGACAAATACTTCTTTTACTGAAAATACTTATGGTATAAATACATTTACTCGTTACAAATTTGATAAAATAAAAGTAACTATTTCAAATAAGTATAAATATATTTTCTCATTATAAATTTGAAAAAATAAGAACAACTATTTCAAATATACAATTTCATCCGAAAAATCTCAACAACTATTTCAAATATACATTAGAAATGACATCTTCTGGGACTATGATGAGATTCTTCATGAAAGTTCTTTAAATTTATACTCCAATCTCTAATATACTTTAAATTAAAAAAGAAATGGCAGCTAAAATTGTCTGAGATGCAATGAGGGAGCAATAACGCTATTAAACGTGTCATTTAAGATGAATCTCCTTGTCGAAATGAGCATTCACAAATTTTTACAGAATTTGTGAGATAGCTGTAGGTGATTGATGGCCATATTCGTTTGTTGAGTGTCGTCTATAAATAACGCAATTGTAGTAAATGTTTTAAGTTTGTTGACACATTCCAGTCTCGTAAATAAAGATGACGCACAAGAGAAGACATTAGCGTATCATATTCTCTCTCTCAATATATATATATTGCTCTTTTATATGTTATTCAAGTTGGGAACGAAAGATGTTTTAAAATAAATTATATGATTAAGCACTTTTTCCATTTCACAATAAAAATTCAAATGAGATATCAATAAAAATAAATAAACCTTTAATTTAAGATAATAAATATTTATTTTCAAATTAATTTCTCTTGAACTTAGGAGAGTGTTTTCTAGAGATCATCAAAGTAAAATAACATAATTGAGTTTAATAAAATAATCAATGCATGTCTAAAAGGGTAGAGAGGAGCCAGAAAATTTAAACTTGGTGGGGGTTTTAATCATATATCATTTTAGTGAGTATAAATTATTGGATCAATGAAAATAAAACAAGCAATGAGGTCTTCAAAACCAATGACTTAATTTGTTGTAGATGTATAAACTCACTTTTAGTAATTAAAGAAGGAAATACACTCTTCATTATATTCTAAATGGTTTTGATCTCGACTCCACATGATTCATGTCTTGTCTATAACAAAATATCAAAAATAAATCTTGAAGGGGCTATGTTTCAAAATAGAAATGTCTTGTTAACATAAGTTTATCTAATCATTTAGGTGTATAATCAAATCTAGAAATTTAAAGTACAATGTAAGATGATTTAAATTGTTTTGCATCTCTTCTAGAACAATCAAACATGTAAGATCATTTAAATCGTTTTGCATCTCTTTTATCCTAATATGGGAAAAATGTATGAGAGAAGATTAGTGCATTGCTTAGTTTAATGGTTCTAATTTGATGGCTTAGGGTAAATGGTATTATGGGAAATAGTGTAGTTGGTTATAAATATTTCTTTGATGGTCACTTGGTAGGTGACTTACAAATTTTAAGCAAAGGGGCCTCCCTTGATGTTTTCTTTTGTGAAGATTGAATTTCTTGTCCTAGGTAGAGTACTTTCCCTTATTGTTTTTCCCCAAGGAAGTACCTCCATAGGAGTAATTGTCGTATATCAAGAGATTGGTTCGTGGGTGTTTGTAGAATGTTTACTTGATGGATTAGTATATTCCTAAGTAGTATAGTGTGATTCATGGTATTTAGATATGTGTGGAAAAATTAGTTAAATGAATGATGTTGATAAACTTTTGAAATGTTGACTTATTGGGTAGACAATTCTTCTCCCATTAATTACATCACTTTATATCCTCTATATTGCTTTTCATTGCAATGCATAATTTTATAGACCTTAAACTAAGGAAATTTTCATGTTAAAAAGATTAGGCTTACATGTGCTTGAATAAATGTGCTTTTAAAAAAAAATTAGTGGGTGGAATTTTATAATAGTTATATATATGGATTTTCAATTTAATCGTCCCACTTCCTTATAGTTAAGAGGAAAATAACATCATGAATATAATGGGAATTTTAATATATATTTATATTTGTTGATCTTGATTATGCATATAAGGGAATTTGTATATTTATTTATTGGTGTATGCTATTTTTTAAAAATTGTAATTTAATTTTAAATCTATTCCTTAGATAGAATAAAAAATTTATATAAAAATGTTATTATTTATTTGTTGATCTAATTACAAATATATGACTAATTGAACTAATAAAAGATCTCCCTTCATCAATTCCAAGCATGCTCATAAAGAGAATCGTTATTTTATTTGCTAAGTATTTCTCGGTGAAGATTTTGTTTCTATTATGGTTGTCATTTACCCACCCCATTTCCAAATATCCTTTTACAAATCATACACATGCAAATTTTATTGTTATCAAATAATCAAAGGTGTTCATATTACGAAACTCCCAGGTGATGGCAAACTTGCACCCACCAGCAGACATTATCACTATATCTAGTAGCTCATCTGAGGGAGACATTACAGGATCAAAAGCTAATGCTACTCCTCCCTCACCTTCAGACTCTTCTTCTGTTATTCGGGCTGGCGTGTACCAAAGTAACATTGCAGTCCTCGCAGAGAACATTGTGAGAGGTTGTGAAGACACTATTGAAGATGCTAAAAGGACATGCGAGGAAGCCTTCCATGTGGAAAACCATGACATCGAGATGGTGCAACAGGCAGTCCAAAAATTCCATACAACATATTTTGTTTTGGATGTGTATTGCGACTTCCTTCGAGTATTGAAATATGACACATTTTATGGAATGGGAAATGGTACTAGGATTAAGGAAGATTTTCTAAAACTCCTAGCAGACATACAATAGATTGTAAATAGCTTGCTTAAGATAGCTACTTGTTTTTTGGTGGTGCTGGGGATAATGGTTTCGCTTTTGACACAACATGACGACATCAACTTATGATTTTTTGTGAAGATGGGGAACATGGCTTCCCTCTTGATATAGAATGTATACAATGCCTACTAATCATCTGACCCCTTCTTTTTTCTAGCACAACAAGTAGTTAAACCTTATATGTGGTGTTGGAAAATATATTGTCTAGTGGGAAGAATGTACAACTCCTTCCCCCCACTCTACTACTTTTTCCTTTGGTCCTTTCCATTGTACATATGCATCAACCAATATGGCAGTTGACTCAATATTTCTAAGTGTTAATTTTGTGTCTTCTTGACTTCATGTATCTTGAATCTATTCTAATTGAGGTATACACATGTATCTTTGAGCTATTGCAATCAAAACTATACATATGCCATGTATGCAACTGACTAAAAATTAGTATAGCTGATAATAAATTGCATAGAGAGTATCTATTTTTCCTTTCCTCGCTCCACACAATGAGGTAGATGTTCATAAAAAATGTGCATAACTTAATTTTTCTAGCCATGTTGCTCCTTGCACCAGTTTGAGTTTAGTTGCTTAGCTCTTCTTTGGGCAACTCGACTTTATCTACCAATAAGTTGCTATAGTTTGATGGAAGGGTTGTTCTATTGACTTCTTCGAACAAACGCCTTACATCCAATACATTTGTGTAGGATTGTCTCCTTGCCCTGCACCATGGCAAGCTTATTGACTCCAGATGCAATTAGATTGATGCATGGAGGAAATGTGGCTTTGGAACCTCATGTCCAAGTCATAGCTATCTCAAGTTTTGGCTTTGAATATACACACATCAATTGATATAGGTTGGAAATCTCTGATGTTGTGCACAAGCACAAAGCATCATTGCCAACTAAGTATAATTCCCACATAGAATCCAATGTGCTTGCACCTCGCTCCATAGTGCAATTGAAAAGATACAGCTGTCCTCAATCAGCTAGCCCATGGTATGTTTATGAAATAATTTCTATATGGCACAAGAATAAGTGAGACCTACTCTTCTCTTAGATTTTGTTACTTATACTTTATCTCGCTATAACTATTTAGGTGGATTGTTATTGTCGACCTTGACATTGTGCACACAACACATGCTATTGTTGGGGAGCTAGTTTTCCTATGCACAGAAGATCTTGAACAACTTGGGCACTCAACAAGAGAATCCTTTGACTTGGCCACATCTTCAAAAAACCCTTGCCTTCCTAGAAGATTAGCTCCTCGACGTCTACTATTTGGTGTCAATCCAGTCCTATCGAAGGGGGCACCATTGACAATAACACCTATCAAAAACTTGAATCCGTTTCAGCCAAGGTGGACCGTTAAAGGTCGTGTAACTGTGAAGTCTGCAATACGTAGCTACACCACATAGAAAGGAAGTGGCCATATCTTTACCTTTGATATCATAGATTGTGAAGGAACTGAGACACGTGTGACATGCTTCAATGAAGCAGCTCACATCCATTGTGATAAAATTATCGCAGGAGCTACATACACATTGTCTGGAGGCACGGTTTGACCTGCTAATAGAGTCTATAACAAGCTTAATAGCGGGTTGGAAATTTCTCTCATGCCTAACTCAAGGGTTTCCCTTTGTGAAGATGATTCCATCCCAAAAGAGCACTACTCTTTCACACCCCTCAATGCATTGGTAAGCAAAAGCAATGGTTCAAATGTTGATGCAATTGGAATTATCATTTGTGTACATCCATGCACCACAATCAGGAGAAGAGATGGGATAGATGTCGCAAGATGGACTTTAACAATTTTTGACATGTCCAACACAAATATAAATGTTACTTTATGGGGTTTGTCAGCCAAAAAGGAGGGTGCACAGCTCCAAGAGAAATACCTCATGTGTGAATCACTAGTTCTCACTATTAGAAATGGGCATGTGTCTGAATTCAATGGAAAGGTGATCAACACCTCATCCACTACAAAACTATGGATAGACCCTCAAATAGAAGAGTCAGAGCAGATTAAAACATGGTTCAAAGAAAATGACACTACCATTCAGGCTTCATCTACTAGCTCCTTTCACATGCCCCCACCTACTAGAAGACTGACGATCAATGCCATTCATGAAGAGGCTCGAAATACAACACAACCTCTGCAATGCATGTTGGTGGCAACAACACGATTCATAAAAACTGACTCATTTTTCTATCCAGCATGCCCTTCCGCTCAAGTAACAAGCCTTGTAAGAAAAGACTATCGCAGACAAATGATGGAAAGTGGTTTTGTGCAAAATGTAATGCAATAATTAGCAACTGTGACTATAGGTATATACTTCAAGTCAAGTTGCAGGACCACACAAATATAATATGGGCAATCGCATTCGACAAAGGGGCAACAAAACTCATGGGAATGCCTGCAGACAAACTATACAATCTACAATTTGATCAAGCTGCTGATAGAAATGTGGAGGAGGTGATTAGGAGTGTGTTGAACAAGCATTATGTATTCAGATTGCATTGTAACCTTGAAATGTACAATGCAGAGCAACGCTTAAAAGCAACCATTGCCAAGGTCGAACAACTAGATTACACTGACTTGAGAATAGCTTTTTGCTAAAAAATATCTAGGAAATGTGCAATGTAAAGGCTTCTCCCTCCATTGAACCTGATGTTGTACCAAAGTTGGTTGTGCAACTCATAGGATCGCCCTAGCCATACTACATAGCCTAATATAGTTGCATGTTCTCTTTACAAGTGTAGTATGACTATGGATGGTATGCATGGCAAAAAACTCATGTTGTAAAGAACTATGTCAATATCTTTTTTATCTAAAAAACTATCATGTTAATGCCTTTAGATGAATAGAAATATGTAAAATATTATTTTTTCTTTATTTAAAAAAATGTACATGTTTTTTTAGAAGCTTACATATGCACCTTTGTCTTCTACCTTCAAATTGTGTTCCTTCTCATATTGCAACATGCATTTGTGAACCAGTGAGGAATATCTTTACATTTTCATCTACACTTTGGCTATGTAAGCATTTTGGTTTCATCTGGGTTTGCTATGATCTTATTCTTGATCTACCCTGATGTGTCCAGACCCACATATGGCAGACTCCTCAATAGGGAACAGTGCAAGTGACCCATATCAAAAAGAGGTAAGAAGAAAACAAAACTGAGAAAGAAATCGAGCTTACTATGCTCGCCATAGAGAAGAGATAGCTACTCGAAGGCGACAAAAAAGATTGCATGAAAGTCAAAATAGCCCCCAACAAAGACAAGCCCAAAGACTACGAGATTGTGAGAAAAGTTGAGCTTACTATGATCATCATAGAGAGGAAATAAATGTAGAAAAGCGCAATAGATCTTTACATAAACAAACATACCTATATCAACATGGAACAACATGTAACAACAATGATAACTTGATGATGGCAATGAAATTTTTTTGTCAAAGAATAGATGCACTGTCCAACCAAAAAATGTGCATTGTATGCAAGGAATGTTACCCAGGCATGCTCATCCATTCATCAGATACTAATGCAACTTGTAAAAGATGTTTCGCTGAGAGAGGCATCCACCGGTTCTCTACACTCAACAACATGGACCCAGGAGAGCAACCGTTTGTTTTGAAAAGACTCACCCAAGTGGAGGAAATGCTCATTGCTAGAGTCAGCCCAGTACTACAAGTAACCCACACTCTTGGAGGCCAGTATAGATATAGTGGCCACATGATTAGCTTCCCACAAGATATCACTGACATTTCAAAAGTTCTTCCATGAAGAATACAAGAGTTGGACGTTCTCATAGTTCGAAGACTACATACAGAAGGTCATTATTATGATTGTTATGTAAGTAGAAGTCATATCAGAGATGCGTTGCAATCCAAAGTCAAATATGACCCATACTATCATGATGTTGCAATAAGTTTTGAGCACTTAGAGCAATTTCTTGAAGCAAGAACAAACATATCGAATATGCTACACACCGTTGAAACCAGTGAAGACATGGTGGTTCCAAATAATGAAATTGACTCTGATGGGGATGATATTGAACGTAGCACAGTAAACACATCATCATTTATGGCTAGACTTCCAAACAGATGCCGTGAGTTAGAAATTATTAAGAAAACATTGGACCTTGAGGACAACACAAACAACATTATAGACTAGCTTGAAATAAAATCATCACCAATAAATGAATACAATACTAAGGGGTTGCTTGATATGGCATTTCTGACACTCTTTCCAAATGGAGTTTCACTACAAATGCAACCAGGAATTAGGGAAGTACACATGCATGAGTATGCACTCTACTTGATGAGATTTCATGACCAAAGATTTGGAAGGCATCCAAGGTTTCGATATTTCATGCTTAATCTTATGATGCGGCATCATAGCCAAGGGCTTGTTGTAGTTTTCATTAAAAAAAATGCAGAAGAAAACATGCCAACCACTATTGAGGACCTCCGAGCACACTTGAAAAACTTACCTGACACATAATTAGCTCAAGAGCTCATGCTCTTTGGCTCTTCAATGCAGGGCACAAGACCATATTGGAACAAGTCTCATGCTGAACTAACAAATATGATCAACCAAATAGGGTCTCCCACTCTATTCTTCACATTAAGTGTAGGTGACACAAAGTGGCCAGACCTACAATGTTTGATCTTAGATGGTGTACCGGTAGGAATGAAAACAAATAAACAACGCTTAGAAAATGTAGTCAATAACCCCCACACCACATCATTATACTTGCATCAACGATTCACAGTGTTTCGTGAAGAGGTAATTGAGAAAATCCTCAATGCAAAAGATTACTCATACAGGTATGAGTGGCAGCATCATGGAACTACACATGTACATGGATTCCTTTGGCTCCATGATGCACCAAACATGGATAAACTTGATTGGGATGACAGTGTAGCAGTTCAACAGGCTAGGAAATTCTTTGACAAATATGTCAATGCTTGGAATCCTCATGCTACATCAGCAAGAAACAACTTGATTTTTTTATCTTTGCTAGACGATCCCTACTTACTAGACACAACAAAAATATTTGCTATAGACCCCTCTCATGACTATGAAGAGATCATCAATCGTGTCCAAAGGCACACAAAATGCAGAGAGGGGACATGTTTGCAAAAGAAAAGGAAAAAAATAGAGTGTCGATACAAAGCTCCATGGAAAGAGCAAATTATATCTACCCTATCACATGACAATTGTGGGAAAAAACAATATGAACCTACATGGAATGATGATAGGATAAACATACACAATCTACAAATGATTTCAATATGGAGAGCCAACATAGATTGTCAGCCTGTCATCTTGCGGGCAGTTGTTCTGAAATACATTGCCAAATATGCATCAAAAGCAGAGAGAGCATCTGAGAATTGTACTGATATGCTAGCAAGAATATCTGCAACCCAGAAAATAGATGTCCCGGCCCTCGCAGCATACTGAAAATTCATGGAAGAGTGTGATATTGGAGCACAAGAAACATGCCATATGCTTCAAAAATTGCCGCTTATTGTTTGTAATCGACCTTTTACATCTTTGAATGTTGGACACAAAATGTTCCATCGAATAAAAAGAGGACCAGATGAAAGCCACCTGCAACCTAGCTACCTTCAATCGTACATTAATCGACCTCCAGAATTGGAGACAATAATGCTACTTGAATCTACATGATCTTTCTCGTACTCTATGAGTCGCAAGGGATGCAAGTGGAAAGAAAGAAAGGTCAAAGCGATTTTCAATGTTTTCCCAAAGTTCTACACCATCCTAGATGAGGGCTCAGACCAGTTTGAAACATTTTGTTGGAGTGAGCTTCTATTGTACAAACACTTCCGAAGCTTGGAAATCGACATAGGGATTACTAAGGATACAATAATTGCAAATTGGAAGCAAATGAATGCATCCAAATATGATGTATGGCATGTCCCTCACACTGGCCCCTCAGACAAAAACACCGAGGATGTAGAATCAGATAGTGAAATTGAGATGGAAAAAAGGGACATAATAGAAATGAATGAATGGGAATTATTGTCGCAAATGGGCCCCTCAAACAACATCAGCCTAAATGAGCTTGAGCTGCTTGGTAGGCGTGAGTTTGATAGTAGGTACATATGGGAACAACTTGCAGTTCCCCAGGAGCTTCATGAAATCGCCACACAATTCATAAACATGGAAAAAGCATGTAGCCATGAAAGGCATGCTCCAGGTAAGTATGATGTCCCAGACTATACATTATCATCCAAACAAAAACTATCACTCACACATATTATCAACCATAGGAAACATCACTCAAATAAACCATTGCACATGATTGTTCAAGGGACAACAGGTACAGGGAAATCATACTTGATTGCTCGCATAAGAAAAGCACTTGATAGTTACAATCCGCACCAACAAAGCCAACTACTCACATTGGCTCCTACAGGGGTTGCTGCATTTAATATACATGCATCGAATATACATTCAATGCTTCGAATTCCTGTCAAAGAAATGCACCCACTGCAAGGACAAACATTAATAACATTTCAAGAAGAGATGAAACACATAAGATATATGTTGATTGATGAGATGAGCTTCATAGGACCAAAGTTGCTACTAAAGATAGATGCGAGGCTACGTGAGGCCTTCCCACATAGACAACATCTTTATTTCGGTGGGGTGTCAATAATCCTAATTGGTGACCTTGCACAACTTCCGCCTATAATGGACAAGCCTATTTACACATCACACTCAAATGCAAAAACACTATGGAGCCAATTCAAGACCGTTGTCACCTTAGAAACAATGTTTTGTCAACAAGGTGAGACTCCAGAACAAAGACAATTCTGTCAATTATTGCAAAACATATGCAATGCAGAAGCATCACAAGAGGATTGGGAACTTTTAAAGACACGCACAGACAATCATCTCACCTCTAGCGAAAAAGAAATGTTTGACAATTCAATGCACTTGTTTGCTACCAATGATTTAGTTAGACTTCACAATAGAAGAATGTTAAAATTGTTAAACCGTCTAATTGCAATAAGTGCTGCAACTACCACCAGGACTGAAGCAGATAATGCATCTACTAATGAACAACTTGAAAATCAGGTATTGCTTTGTAGAGGGCAACGCATCATGCTAACAACCAACATATGGACACAAGCAGGACTTGTAAATGGAGCTCTAGGTGAAGTTGTTGAGATAGTTTACAGCCCTGGTTCCAGACCACCAGATATTCCATTTTATGTTGTGGCAAGGATTGATAATTATAGTGGGCCACCATGGAATGAAAATGACCCCAAAAGTATACCAATAATACCTGTATCGTTGGGCAGTCGTAGGAAAATTCTGCTCAAAATGGCATGGGCTATTACCATACACAATTCCCAAGGCCTAACATTGGCCAGAGCAACTATCGACATTGGAAAAATAGAACGGAAAGGACTAACATTTACAGCTATATCCAGAGTTAAATCGTTGAACAACTTTCGTATTCAGCCAATGTTCTCCTTTGAGAGATACTCAAAAATGCATAACCACCCATACACAATTATGAGAAAAGAAGAGGAATCCTGATTACAACAATTGTCTCTAAGAAGTCAAGGTACACAACTCTTATCCCTTTCCCCCTCACATCTCTCCTTTTTATTGTTATATCATCAATTCCTCTTTTACAAATTGAACATGGCCTCAACATGTTCATGTCCTTTGGGTAATTTTATTATTTTATTGGAAAAAAAAATAGTTCCCATTAATAGTGTTATGATAAATTGAACATGAAGCAATCATTGTACATGCCAACAAATAATGTTTGCACCTAACCATTCCATTGCTTTTGATTTGTAGGCCTTGAATACAAATGGAATATATCATAGCCCCTCACCATCAAACACCAACAATTGTACTATATTTTGTTCAAAAAAGTTTTAGTACAAAATTGCTCATCAGTATTTTGACTTTTCATAGCACAAATTTTGTATATCATGAACTACCAACAACTTTACTTGGTCCAGTTGAGTTGTAATGTTGCAACCCTTCTACCATTTAAGATAATATATTGTGCTGTTAATCCACTTGCAATATTCAACTCTACTTGCATCTTCAAACAACATGTTCATATTCAACTCTACTTGCATCCCATCACCCATTCACATTTGCTATGAATAACTGCTCTTGCAAAAACCAAATTGCACTTTCCCATGCATTCTCCCCCTCTTTGCCCTTCGAATACACTGCCATAGTATACCCTCCTATCGGAATAACCATTGCGCCTTGCTAAGATGCAAGCGCTAGTTCTATTATCGAGTAAAAGGGTTAGTTTGTATTCAAGTCATATGTCATATTTAGTGCTAAATTGAATTTCCAATAATCATATATATATATATATATATATATATGTATGAATGAATTGTATACATCACCTTGTTTATATGTACTCCTGATAGGGATGCATTACATGTGTGAATTGAATTCTTATGGTGCACCTAGCGTGCTTGTAAGCATTAGGATATAGAGGCCTATAGGCAATTGAGTTGTATAACATGATAATAGGTTTGCTTTCACGTGCTAACCTTCATGGTAAAAAATCTTATTATGCTTCAATGGCTTGTAGATCCCATATGAAGTTGGTTATTTATAATAAATATTATTATAATTACTTATGTTGATTATGTGTACTTATGTATCAATGTGTAAAGGACACAATTTAATAAATTATGTAAGTGGTGGACTTATGTGAAATGTGATAATATTTCCTTTCAAGTTGCTTGATATTAGAAATTGATTGTTGTCATCTGGATGAAGTTGTGAGTAAGCTAAGAGTTCTTCATGGAGTTAGTTAGAGTGAACATTTGTGTTGAATTAAAAAGCTTGGTTTTGTTTTGTGATTGGTCTGTATTAAGTGGTTCTTAGCAAGAGTGTAACTGATTGGATACCTTGTAAGAAGGATATTGAGCTTTCCCTTGGATGCTCTAATGGATGATTTACTGTTGGTAATCGTGTTTGATGTTGTATTAAATTGATTATGTTATCTTATTTCAATTTGAAGGTCTCGTTATGATATTGCTTCTTTTTTTTCACTTGTCATTTTGTGGTTCCATGATGTAAGTCTTCCTTTTAGTGTTAAATTCTAACTAAGGATACTTTACACATTGTCTTTCTTGTAGTCATATTTTGAGATGGTTGGGGAACCCAAGTATTTATGTACCCTCTAGTTGAGTGTAAATGAATATTGTTGTCATAAAATCCCTTGCTTTCCCTTTGTATGCCTCGAGATGAAGTCACCTTGTAAGTGATCTTTGAGATTGTTGTGTGTTATGATTGGATGACCCTTTTGTTTTGGTCTTGTGATTGTTCTGCTTGTCTATCTTGGTTGTGAGTCCTTTCTTGTCATCTCCTAGCATGGGGGGTGGACCTTCGGGTCCACATGGTCAGGCGGAACGTGCTATGCACCCCATTGGGTTCCCAAGTCGTGTTCGTGATGCAGAAGCAGACTCAGAGTTTCTAGAGCTTCACATTTTTGAATACTTTTCCTCACTTTGTACCTTATTCTCCTTTAATGTAATTATTCTTGTACCTGATGTACTCTTCCCGTTGTTATAAGGGAAGCATTATGTAATGTACTATTGTATCTTTGATGTGTTATATCTATGAAAATATGTCCCATGGTTGTATCATGGCACTATAAATTAAATTGTAATAAAACGGTGAATATATTTTCCACTCTTTTGATCATTAATAGTTGTATGTCATCATTATGTAATCTTGGTTGTTTATTCACTTTCGTTTAATAAAAATTTATGATTCATAATGACCATTTCGTGTACCCTAGAGGACATGAATGACTTTGTAATTGCATAATTTATTTTCATGTAATGTATGTACATATTCATCATACGCAATGTCTTGCTTTAAAAAAAATGTTTAACAAAAAAACTTGTGCTTTTTTGTTGTCCTTTGGGGCTAGCATTGGTATCAGCGCCCAATTTCTAATACTGGGTACTATGGTTTCACATGAGCCCATTAGGCCATCCTTGCTGTTTGTACTCTTATGTGTGTATTCTTTTCTTTGTTTTCCTTGACTACTGAGTGGCTTGTGTTTAGGGAAAACTAGGTTGACCCTAGAGGTAGATAAGATATGTTCTTCTTCTCTCCTTCTATTCTTCAGGTATTATAGATGACTAAATAGTTGTTAATGATGTTAGGAATGAATATGGGATGCTCTATCTTAAGTATGTTAGTATGCATTTATGACATGGAGTGGTGTGGAAGTTTAACCACTCTTGTATAAAAGATAAATACTTTTCTATTCTGAATAGTGAAATATGGATTTGTGTTGGGTGTATTGCAATTTTATTTAGTATGGACCAAGGTGTTTAGGATTTAAAAGCTTGTTGATGTGATCATTGAATTGGAATGGAAAATGTTCTTTTTCCTTCTCTCTCTTCCTTGTCATGAGATGAAGGTAATCTAGAAGATTCTTAGCAAGAGTAATTAGTCTTGATCATTAAGCATAAATTTCATAATTTTTCCTTGGTAAAAGGAATGTGAGTTCGAATAAGTCTTGGGTGAAAAGCTTCATTTTCATTATGTATAGATGCATAAGTAGACATTGTAAAATCATCTTAGAAATTTCATAGTAAGTAATCCTGAATGTCCTATCTAATGCAATGATAGTGGTTTAATATATTTGATGCATGAAAGGTAATGATTTTGTATTAAGCTATCCTCTCATGATCTAGTGTAATTTCTATGTTCCTAAATTCGTGCAAAAATTGATGAAATTATTAGGGTGGATTAGAGATGTTAGAATGGTTCAATCCAATATGGTTAATGATTTAATTCTTCCTTAATTAGAGTATGGAAAAGTAAATGCATTTGATGAATTAGTTATAACGTGGAAGTGGTATAGTTGCTGGGATAAGTTTCTATTATGTGCTACTCGTGAATAGTTATGATTCTATATATGAAAGAAAATGAGTCTAATATGTTCATCCTTAAGTATATGTAGTGGTAGCTAGTTTGTAATATTGAGGAAGTGAATGTGAATTTGTTAAGTGGAGTTGTTAAGTGATCATGAAGATCTTGAAATTTACATTTAGCATCATGTGATATATGGAAAAGAGGGACGTGAAAGAAAAGCTAATGATCGGTTATGGATATATGTGATGATATGAATCGCATGGAATATGGAAGTAAATGTACTTATGGAATTGTGTATATAGTTGTACCCCTTGTAAATGTGAGAAACTAGTAATTGTTCATTGGTTGAGTGTTGTGAATACCCCGTACTTATTTTGTGGGCCCATAACCCACAGGTCTCAGGATGGAGATACGGTGTACCCATCCATTTGGAATATGTTGTATTTGGTGTGGCATTAACCATACCATTATGTGTGTTTGTATGTTTGTTACCTGATTGAGGGCCAACCCATGTGTGCTTGAAAATCCATATATATATAAGAGTAGCCAAAAGATAGTTTCATAGATTCTTTTCTTTTGGTTCTCATGCCCTCAATTTGTGAAGGGGTAGTAGAAGTCACAAATTTTTCTTGGGCAGAGTGTGCAGCGTACACACATTACGACACAGAGCGATCTTAGCTCAACCGATCCCAAAGAAACCTACTCACTACTTTCCCTTATGATGGATCAGGGTACTTGATCCATATGTGCTACCCTAAACCCCATAGTTTTGAGTACATCAGCATTGGATTGTTAGTTTATGCCGAGCTGTCCATAGGGACGTTGAGCTGGCATTAGTGAGTCAACCTCGTCTATATGAGAGGTGAAGCTCGAGTAGCCCCATATTGATATGCTCATATATGTATTGTATACACCGTATCTGCACGTGTTATGACATGATGCAATGGATACGATGCCACACCCCACTGATGTTCTGACACAGTGTTGGTGATGATGTCGTGTTGCTGATGGTAGCGAGTTGGGCTCAAGGACACGATGCCATGTGCATAGACACGTGAAGGTGCACTATGAGATTGTGTTATGATAGCCTACTTGTGTGATGAGCGTAATGGGGCCTCACACACTTGTAGAGGGATACTCATGTTTGCTTTCGACAGTGTTTGGGTTTGTTAGCATATGGGTATGTCCTAGCCATGTATACCTCTAGCGATGACGAGTACCTGCATGTGCCTTCTCCATGAGGTATTGCTATGCGGGATGTGTTCTGCACGTGCCTACTTCTGTGGAGCCACAGACACATTGTCATGTGGCATACGACCAGTGCATGCCTTCTTGGGCTGGCGTATGACCATGTCGTGTGACGACGCGAGGTAGGGTGTAGTCAAGGGGCACACTTTGGTTCATCTGGATGGCATGCTCACTCTGCACCACATGAGGGCTACTGTTATAGTCGGACGATATTCCCTCCTTCCTCATTTGGTGGCTAGTATCTAGTCACATAGTGGTGTATTGTGCAATTTTGAAGATTGGGGATTTCCTATATGATTATTGATGATTTTAGATTGACTTTGAAGGCTAACATTTTGTTTATGTTTGATTGTAATGGTTTAGCCATGCTTTGTGATCTTATTTTCTCATAGCCCTCATGGTTACATTTGATTTAGTGTTGACATTGCATACATTTCTTGCTTTATTGCTGAAATTGAATCTTATTTCATGGTTATTTTATGGCTTTGGTGGCTAAACTAGTTTAACCTTATAGTTTTAATGTCGGCCATGTGTTGTATTATGATTCCTCTCCAAGGACGTATGAGGCTGACTTGGTCAGTGTATACGAGGAGGCAGACGTAGGGAACCTTAAGGATGGGGGTATGTGAGGTTGTTTTATAGCTAGGACCCACTACCCACCTACCTGTGATGATTATCTATTGGAGGCTCACCACCTTGTACAACAAGAGGTAGGTCATTGTGGTCTTGCTTGGTTGGTCTCACCATGTGTGGTGGCCTAACACCATCAAGCCACTAAGTGTGAGATATGGATTATGTGAGATGGATATTGGCTCTTGGCTCATGGTTTTGATATCATGGATTAGTATGCTGCTTTCTGGTGTCCAAATGGACCCTTGTGTAGCCTTGTAATGTGATTCCCGGTGATGTGAGTTTGTGTGTATGTAAAGAATGTATGTTAAAATTATAGAAATAGTAACTATGAGATGATAAACTTGGGATTTTATGCTTGGGGAGTGATACATCATGTTTTGTTGAATACTGAAGAGGTGTTATTTGATGGTCTTTAGTTGCATATGTGGGGAAATTTTGTGTTGAACATTGAATTAAGTGGAATGACTTGGGTGTAAATGATGATATTTAATGAAAATGTGTGCACTTTGTGTGTGAGTATGTTGCATCTTATGGAAGTGTAGCATTTCAAGGTTATAAATTAGTTTGAATGACAGGTACTAATGTGTTATGTTTCCACCCTAGTTGTGGTTTTCAGGTTGTCAGCTTCAAATCTTAGTGATGAAGGTAAATTAATTGGTTATGCTTATCCTATGGACTTAGTGTTATGCATTGATTAGTGATTTTTCTTAAATGAGACGTTGGTTATGATGCAAGTAGTGTTATAAATGATATAATTGATGTATATGATTTTGTGGTTACTGTTATGGTCTTGGTGAGAGGGATGGTGTAGCACCACTCGCTCGCGAGTTCCCTACTACACCGCAACTTCTTCTCATGATGTGTTTGTTTGGATATATATATGTTGTTTTGACACTTGGTTTTATGCAGGATTGCAGGTACCGAAGCCTCGATTCCACCTGCACTGTCAAGACCGGGCGAGCCTCATAAAACCCAATGGGTATGAAGTTGAAAATGGATTTGACAAGAAAGTTCCCCGTCCTAGTCCATCACCTTATCTTTACATTAGACAATATCGTCTATTTATGACTTCGTTCTATTTTGGTAACATTCCATTTTCAGTCATTTAATTTGATTGGCTTAATTGATGTTGTTTTAATATAGTTATCAGTTCATTGTGTTGATGTGTTTATGACTGCATACGTTTTGTTTCATCTTGAAACTTCTAGGAGTAAGTCAATGCTAAGGGGGGGAGGATGTAGTGCTTCTCCGCTAATAGCCCTTTTTGTCGTGTAAGTAAGTTGTTTGTTAGTGATTTGTGAGGTCTTGTTGTTTTATCGTCCAAGTTAATCAGTTAATTAAAATATTGATATAATACATGATCTCCCAATTTGAGTTGATATATATAAGGGATCAGATATGAGAGAGATCCTTCAAACTGCCACCCTCTAAATGAGTCATGCATAATATTTTTTTGTAGGAACAATGAAGGACATGTTATAGGGTCGATATTATACTATTTCATGAATTTTATGATCGGATGTTTATACGTGTTCTTCCGCTTTGTTTTATCTTTATTTTAGTGTATATGCATAGATAATGTAGCAATCCCAATGATAAGAAATATACCTTTATATAATAATTAGGGAATGCATGACGAGAATCATGATAAAATTAGTGTAAAATCCATCATTTAAATAACTTAAACAATCACATGCATGGTTAAATTAATTGAACCATTAGTAATTGAATCTGGGACTATGATAATATTTATAGATAATAAATATTAAACACACAAAGCTCTAATATATTAAAAATATATATATAGTATGTTAATTCCTGTTCTTTTGATTATTCTAAACATTATACTTATATTAATTAATTTCAGTCATTTAATTAAATTTATATTGTAAATGAACTAATGACAATAAAGTTAAATTTAAATTTAGCAAAGGTAATGTCAAATGTTATATATTGCAGATAATTTAATATTCACATTAACTTTAGTCTGAGAAAATAAAAGTAAAAATAAAAATGTTCCAGTTGTTGCGTTGATAGGAGACCACGTTTGGTTGAGGCGTTCTATCTTCAGCACACGTGCCTTGTCTTGGCATTCATATTCAGCATGTATTTCTATCTTGGTTTGCGTCTCTTTGGGGGGGAAAAACAAAACAATTGATGTACAGGTCCAAGATGCCGTGTCTCCGATACCCATCTACGGGGAGAGGATGAAGGCACGAATGGAGGAATTTGGTCGAGTGCGCCTCATTCTGTGCAGACTCTGAGGTAAGTTTCTTGCTCTTATGCTGCTTGAAAGTTTCTAAAGCCTTTCTAACAAATCCATGATGTCGTCCCCTGCAATCATTGCATTCCATGAGATCACATTTCTTTGTATCATGCTATGAAACAGCTCACGTACTTTGTTTAGATTTGGTACCTTGCATACATGTTTACCAGGACCGTTGCAAGTGCCTCATCTGACATATCTCTATCCTTCTTGCTTTGTTTGACGACCATAACAGGTCTCAAAGCTTTCATTTTGCGCACAGGCAGGGAGGATGCTAGCAAAGGTCGTGGAGTCTGGATTATACTGCCAATTGCATTCGCTTGGAAGTTTCTTAAAGCCTTCTCTTCAAATCCGTTTTGTGCTCACCCTGCAGCCCTTACATTCCTTGAGAGCACATTTCTTTTAAACAATTCCATTAAACAGTTGCGTGCCCTGTTTTAGTTTCACTTCCTCGCCTTCACCCTGTCGTTAAGTGAGTATGCAACAACAGTGTTTACTTTGGAGCTAACCCAGTCGCGTTTTCAGGCCCTTTATCCTTAACAACCACAGCGTCAGCAAGGAGCTATGAATAATTCTGTCTTTTTTTTCGGAGTTACCAGTCTGCCACTGCAAATTCTGAAACCCAAGCGATACATAAAATCCGTTTTTTGCATATCCTGCAATCTTCGCATTCCATGTGATCGCATTTCTTTGTGGAATTCTGTCAAACAGTGGCGTGCCTGGTCTGTGCGCCGCCACCCCCCCCCTGCAGCCAATCTTCTTGGAGTCTGAAATGGAGGTGGCTGGGCTGCGCCGCCCTCACTGGTTATCTGTCAAGCCTATCGCAGCAGTAGAATTTAGGCTTTAGAGAGTGTACAAGTTTAAACAATCTCCCTGATTTCATTGTTAACCTACCTCAGCCGCAGTGTTTGAACATAATAGGAAGTTTAAAGGTTTTAGATAGCCTGCTGGATTTGCGCCTCCACCTGCTAATTACATTTTGCTTGAAAGTGTCTTAAGCCTTTGCAACATGACCCATCTTGTGCATATCCTGCATTCACTTCAGTTCACCAGATCACATCTTTAGGCTTTTTCAAAATTCCCACTAACCAAAGCCATTACCAAGCATATTAATTGTTTTCCTCCAATACATTATCCAGCTGTTGCATTTTTGCTAAAAGAGGCGTGGAACTACTTTGCACCCCAAGGACATCTTTATTGCGTTCAGGTCTCACAATCAATTGCACAAATTTTTACCAGACCTTATTATCATCCTGCATTGTTTGGCATTGATGAGTGAAAACTTAGGCACTGCTTCTAGACGTTTTATTTGTTCTCACCTTAAATCATGACAAAATTTATGGGATGTGCTTCATCAATTACATGGTGCTGGAAAAGATACAAGTAAAACATCACATAACTCTAGCCGCTGTCTGCAGCCTTTTAATTGTTGTCTAAGGGTGTTCGATGCATAGCTTTAAGCTGAAATTTGATTTATAAGTATTATACTGGATTAGCGCCCTCCCTGTATTCATACAAATTTTTGCTCTCTCAACTCATGCCCAATTGAATATTTTTCCATGTTTCAGTTTTCTCTAACTTAGTGGATTCCCCTTTTCATTCTAACCCTAAGAAGTAAATATCAAAAGACTCTTTTCCGGTTTAAGTTCAAATTTTTATTCCTATTAGATTCCTTAGTTGAGTTAGTTATATCACTTGGGAGGTTCTTTAAATGTGACATTGAAATAGTATATAATTGGCCCTGAGTTAACTTGCAGTGGGGTTCGAGGGAATTAGTTATGATTAATATTTAATTATTTAGATATAGTATTATTAATATAAGTGGAATGTAGAAAGAAATGTTAATTGCTAAAAGAAGTTAATTAGGATAATTAAGTCAGTAGTTGACGAGTAATGTTTCAGTTGTCCTAGAAAATGGTAAAGTTACAAGGCTTGGACTATTAGGAATATTTAATTATTTTCAGAATAAATTTATATAGATTCTTATTTGTTCTAGGTAATTTTATATCGATGTAAAAATTATAATGAAGATGGATTCGTGAGAATATGTTTTATTTATTATTTTATATAATTTCTTAATGAAAATATAAATAAAATGTAAATTGATAATTAAAGAATGAATTGTTGTGTGTAACTATTCATTTTGATAATGATAGTCTTTTCAATAAAATGATTGTTTTCTTTTGGGAAGATGAGTAGAATGTATTTGATTATTATAATGTTCCTAATAGCTTATCTTTAGAGAAATGTATTGAGGATTCAAATATTCTTTGAAACTTATGGCTATTGATCCTTAGTAAAACATTAAAAAAAAAAGAAAAAGATGATTTAAATGTTTGAAAATGTTTAGTGGGATATCAAGAAAATGTGCTCAGATTATTTCCTTAGTTATTTTAAATTACTTCTTAGTGAAATAATAGATAAAATATATATGTTTGTTTAATATTCTTTTGGGTTTATCCATTAAATATATTCATGTATCCATTAATAAAGATATATAAAAAAAAATAGCAAATTTAGTGAAGTTAATTAAAATGTGAATGCATTCTAATTATTAATAATTTTATAATCAAGTTAATAAAATATTTAGTAAGTTAATATTATTCATTTACTAATATTTTAAGGAATAATTTATGAGGACTTAATCATTTAACCTATTTAATTATGTACATATTAATTCTATTATTGAGTAAAAGGGTTTGTTTGTATTCAAGTCATATGTCATATTTAGTGCTAAATTGAATTTCCAATAATCATATATATATATATATATATATATATATATATATATATATATATGAATGAATTGTATACATCACCTTGTTTATATGTACTCTTGATAGGGATACATTACATATGTGAATTGAATTCTTATGGTGCACCTAGCGTGCTTGTAAGCATTAGGATATAGAGGCCTATAGGTGATTGAGTTGTATAACATGATAATAGGTTTGTTTTCACGTGCTAACCTTTGTGGTAAAAAATCTTATTATGCTTCAATGGCTTGTAGATCCCACATGAAGTTGGTTATTTAGAATAAATATTATTATAATTACTTATGTTGATTATGTGTACTTATGTATCAACGTGTAAAGGACACAATTTAATAAATTATGTAAGTGGTGGACTTATGTGAAATGTGATAATATTCCCTTTCAAGTTGCTTGATATTAGAAATTGATTGTTGTCATGTGGATGAAGTTGTGAGTAAGCTAAGAGTTCTTCATGGAGTTAGTTACAGTGAACATTTGTGTTGAATTAAAAAGCTTGGTTTTGTTTTGTGATTGGTCTATATTAAGTGGTTATTAGCCAGAGTGTAACTAATTAGATACCTTGTAAGGAGGATATTGAGCTTTCCCTTGGATGCTCTAAAGGATGATTTACTGTTGGTAATTGTGTTTGATGTTGTATTAAATTGATTATATTATCTTATTTCAATTTAAAGGTCTCGTTATGATATTGCTTCTTTTTTTTCACTTGTCGTTTTGTGAGTTATGGAAGTTATAGAGTCATTTTATGGTTCCACGATGTAAGTCTTCCTTTTAGTGTTAAATTCTCACTAAGGAGACTTTACACATTGTCTTTCTTGTAGTCATATTTTGAGATGGTTGGGGAACCCAAGTATTTACGTACCCTCCAGTTGAGCATAAATGAATATTGTTGTCATAAAATCCCTTGCTTTCCCTTTGTATGCCTCGAGATGAAGTCACCTTGTAAGTGATCTCTGAGATTGTTGTGTGTTATGTTTGGATGACCCTTTTGTTTTGGTCTTGTGATTGTTCTACTTGTCTATCTTGGTCGTGGGTCCTTTCTTGTCATCTCCTAGCATGGGGGGTGGACCTTCGGGTCCACATGGTTGGGTGGAATGTGCTATGCACCCCATTGGGTTCCCAAGTCATGTTTGTGATGCGGAAGTGGACACAAAGTTTCTAGAGCTTCACGTTGTTGAATAATTTTCCTCACTTTGTACCTTATTCTCCTTTAAAGTAATTATTCTTGTGCTTGATGTCCTCTTCCTATTTTTATAAGGGAAGCATTATGTAATGTACTATTGTATCTTTGATGTGTTATATCTATTAAAATATGTCCCACAGTTGTATCATGGAAATATAAATTAAATTGTAATAAAACGGTGAATATCTTTTCCACTCTTTTGATCATTAATAGTTGTATGTCATCCTTATGTAATCTTGGTTGTTTATTTGCTTTCGTTTAATAAAAGTTTATGATTCGTAATGACCGTTTCGTGTACCCCAGAGGATGTGAATGACTTTGTAATTGCATAATTAATTTTCATGTAATGTATGTACATATTCATCATACGCAATGTCTTGCTTTAAGAAAAAAATGTTTAACAAAAAAAATTGTGGTGTTTTATTGTCCTTTGGGGCTAGCACGGCAGGGTGTTACACTATCAATCTTGAAAGATAGATTGATGAACCTCCTATGAAGAACATTTCATCCTCTATTCTACCTACGTTTAGAGGAAAGACTGCAGAAGACCTTAATCAATTCCTATTTGAATTCAAAATCTTATGCCAAACCTATGATTATGCAACTGATAATCAGAATTCTAAATTGTTTCCTACTTTGAAAGAATCAAATTTAAGATGGTTCATCGGTTTAGGATCAAGAAAAAATAGAACTTGGAAGCAAATGGAAACCAAATTGTTGGAAAAATACCAAGAGTACTATCAAGTATAGGAAGGAAGAACTATTTTGAATGGGGAAATTAGAGGATGAAAGTCTGGAAAACTATGCTGATAGGTTCCAATTTTTGCATCAGAGGTGTACTAATGGGCTAGATAATGAAATTAGCAAGACAATTTTCCTAAGAAGGATTGAAGACGAGTCAAGAGAGTCCTTGAATTTAATGGGAAAGGGAAACATAAACAAGCATTCCTTGGATGACATTATGGAGATCTATAGGAACTACTATAGAACTAGAGAGGGGACTAGAAACTCCAAAAGAAACAAGGCTTATACCACTAATGTATTAGAGGTAATGGAGGAATTGGCGAACATGAAGACTGACTTACTTCTTCATCTCAACATGCAAGGAGATAAGAAGACTATTGTGCCCTTAGCACACACGCCCCGTTCGGAACGGGGACCCTCTTTTTTTTTTTCTTTGTTGGGTCCTTTTTGGGGTCACCTGCGTTTTGCGTGCCCCTCTTTTTTTGATGTTTCGGATGGTCGATGTTGCTCCAAAGTCCCATCATAACTCGATCATGCCTCCGCTTTTGGTTTTTGCTGCCTTCCGGGGCCTCGGGGAATCCCTTTGGCATTTTGGCCATGAAACGGCTCTGAGCCCCTTCGGGTCTGGGCATCCGGGGTTCCCCTTTCGGGTTTCCCCTCTGGAAATGCCGCCCCTCATGGCGTTTGCCGAACGTCTTTCCAGACCTCAGGGTCTGCCCTACCGCCCACCTTCTGAAACTTGTTGCAAAATTTTCAGGGTGGCGCCTGCCCCTCCGGGCCCCGGACCCTGGAAGTCCGCTTCTGGGCTTCCATCTTGGTTTTTCCGTCCGCAACGGCGAACCTCCTGCGGCGAACCGCCCCCCAGGTCCCGCCATCGTCTTCGCCGCCCGCGGTGTAATCTCGCCCACTGTCTGCTGCGGGACCTTCCGGGCCTGGCCATCCGGAGTTCCATTCCTGGAATTCCATGACGGTTTTGCCGCCCCTGACGGCACATGTCTGCCAGCTCCTTGCCCTCCGGGCCTCGGGCCGCTCCTCGCCGTCGCCGTTCAAAATTGGAGAAAATCAAACGGCAGCCCTTAGGCCACGTCTTCCTGGCCGCCGGGTCCCGGCTTCGCCCCCGCCACCGCCGACCTAATTTCAAACTCACCAACTTTTCCCGTGGCCGTACGAGTATTTATTGCAGTCATTCATGGCGATTTGGGTATAAAAGGCCCAATCTGGGCAGTCATTATCATTCTGCAGGATTGGAGCGAATTGCACAACCTATCATCTGGAGCCCATAGCCTTCGACAAGCGTCGCGATCATCACTATCAACATCATTTAGTCGACTCCCGGTAGATCCCACATCTTCCCGCTCCGCGTGTTCAAGGTAGGCCATCGGTTGCCCTCTTGCACGTCTTTTTCATGATTTTCAAAGTTTTAAATCAATGAACAAATTGTTAGGGAGGCATAAAGAGGTAGAAAACTAGATTGCGCGCCAAACCCATATGGCGGAAAACCGAGCAAACACTCAGAATACCCTCCTTGCCAAATCAGGACATCCCCCTGCTGCGGCTATTCTTCGCACAGGGAAAACGTCTTCCCCGGGCCCGAAACCCGCTTTCGCCATCAAAACTCAACTCCAAACACTCGCCGACGGCAATCCCTCTCGCCGGCCCCGGTTGGTTGGGTTTCCCCCCTCAGACTTCCGTGTGCCTTTCGCCACATTTGAACGACCAATCAACCTCGCCTCCCCGGCTGCCGGATCCCGATTTCGGCTCCGCCGTGAAAATCTAAAACCGAACCTGCGCCCTTTGGCCATCTCGGGCCCGAACCCCTGGAGTTCAGTCTCCGGAGTTCCATCAGGGGTTCGCCTTCCCCAAACAACGAACGTCGCCCGGCGTCCTGCCCTTCGGGCTCCGCCGATGCTCCGGCCCTTTTGAACCCTTGGCAGATTTAATCACTCCATCATTTTTCCTTTGGGCCCCGGATGTCACGCCTCCACTCCTTATTTTTCGCCATTCTCCACAGCGAGGACTTTCGAAAAACACTCTGATGCTGCCCGACCCCCGGACTCCGACCTTTTCGCCGCCGCTCACTTGTTGTTTCCCATCCGCGGCTGCCACATCCTCGGAGTCTGGCTCCCGGACTTCCGTTCTCGAAAGGCCGTCGCACTCCTGATGTCGAAATCCTCGGTCCATCCGCCCGGGTGTCAGGCCCCAAACTTCCCCCTGCCATGTGTTCTCACCGAAACTCCTCACAGCAGCCAATGCGCCGGGCCCTGTGTCCCAAAATTCTAGTCCTCGCCCGCCGTTCCGAATGGAGCTTCCCGCTCAGCCTTCTGCTCTTCAGGCGCCGGTGGCCGGACTTTCGTCTATGAAAGTTCGCCTCTTAAACGCTATTCCTAATAGAAATTCTCTCCCAGCGCCCCGGCCTCCGGACCCCGTCACGTCAATTGCCGCTAAGCTTAAGCGACAAGCTCATACCATCGGCTTTCGTCCCCCGGGCTTCCCTTGCCGGACTTCCGTGGGAGGATTTCCGTCCTAAATGGCGAAGTCCACCCGCCTTCAAAGGAAAATGAAGATATGTTGGCCGTCCTTTGGCCCCCTAGATCTCGACCCTCAGACTTCCGCCTCCAGATTTCTGTCTGCTGTTCGCCGTCACCAACGGCCATCTCTCGACGGCTTCTCGGCTTGAAACCTCCGAGTCCTCCTAGATCCACCCAAACAAGCCCAAATCTGGAATCTGACCTCGACCCACGTCCTGAAATTTGCTCTTCTTCATCATGAGCCTCCTAAAACATCAAAATCTAACCCAAAAAGGTCTCCGGGAGCTTTCGGCTACGTTTTCCCTTCCAGACAGCATTCCTGCCAGGGAAGTCTAGCCCTCCGGGCCCGGATTGTCCAAACGCCCTGAAATGAAGATCAATAACGTCTAGAGATAAGATTTATGATATACTTGATTGATTATTTAGATGTTATTTTTGAGAAATGAACTAACATGAACACTTTTGATATTTTATTATGCTGACCTTGCCCTTGCTTGCAGAATATATGGAATCGGCTGCGGGAACTTCAGGGGCATCCGCCGAAAAAGATAAGGGCAAGAAGTCAGGAAGGACCCTTCGGGGAAAGGAAGACAAAGACCAAATGAAATATCAGTTCCAGGGCGAGCCACTTCACTCTAAGATCACAACCGACTGGAAAGAAATTTCAGATACTAATATTGGCTAGGTGAATATTGATGAATTCACTCAAAGGGTCAGGGTCAACTCGACAACGAAGAACGCTAGATTAATATGGCAGAGTGGATTAGCCAAGGCTGCCGATTTCCCTCCATCTCTCGTGGCACCCGAATTAGTAATGGCTTGCCGAGAAGCCTATCAGCCAGACACCAGAACAATTGTGGATAAGGAGGGGAACATCCTTCCAGACATGTCGCCAGAAGGGATCACTAAGACATTCCACATCCCCACGTTCCAACAGATGGAGGTCCCCACATTAGATGAATTCCAAGCAGCATGGGATGCTAATCCATCAGGGTGCAAGAAGTCAATCAACCTCCATTGGCTTAAAGAAAAATGGGGCAGTGCTGCGAAAGTTCCCCAAGAACTCTTCCGTAGCAATTTCCACGAGGATTACCACCACTTGGTAACCTTATTGAGTAGGGTCATGGGTCTCCCAATGGCCGCCTACTGCAGGAGTGGATGACATACTATATTGAGCAGATCCTGCGGGGAAATGAGGACGTCACGACTAAGGTCTCATTCTACTGGGGAGGCATTATTAGCGACTGCTTCCACGAATAGTTTGTAAATGTGAAGAAGAGTTCTAAGTTCTATATGACCTCCTACCTTGTCTACTCCTTGGTAGATCAAAGGCAATACAGTGGGCTATTTATAGCACCCGATCAGGGGAAAAAATGAGGACTTAAGGCCTACGACAAATACCCACAGCTCCAATACCAAAATTTCAAGAAGGATTACTGCAGAGTCAATGACGCCTTCATAGGCCACGTCATCAGATTGATCACCGGGGACTTCGAGAGGAGGGTCTCCCATAGCGCCCGGGTGCTCCTAAAGCAATACGCCTTTCTCTTTATCCAGTTCCCAAAGTTTACATACATCCGGGCCCAGGGTTTCACTGAGAGGCCAAATAGATTTCCTCGGTACCCAAATGACAGGATCATCCTCCTGGAGCTATCTCAGCAGCTCTAGCACATTCAGGCAATCTTCGGCAATAAGCACGTAGCAGGGATCCCCTACCCCATGACCCTCGGCCAGGGCATGTATCGATTACAGACTTCCCAATGTGCCAGTAACTCTGAGAAGGAGCTCAAGGATTACAATTTCGACTGGTACATTGCCCACCCGTGGATGGACCCACATGGCCACGTCAGGAAGGCACTAGGGCCGGCATATGCCCA
The DNA here is from genome assembly GCA_007258455.2 of Sequoia sempervirens. Lineage (NCBI taxonomy): Eukaryota > Viridiplantae > Streptophyta > Pinopsida > Cupressales > Cupressaceae > Sequoia > Sequoia sempervirens. The sequence continues at coordinate 347,175,987 of VDFB02281492.1, read as the reverse complement.
CCAATACCACATTAAAGATTTCTGGGCCGACTGCAAGGATGACAAGGAGGTGCGTGCAAGGCACTACATGCGCATGACAGTGTTGTTCCTAAGAAGAGTGTAACCGTTCCCGGTACCGGACCAGGTTGAGGAGGACGAGTCCACCATTATGCACCCAAAGTACCCTACGGTTGCCAACCTACCGATACCGTCAATCGACTGGGACGAACAAGAGGTCGATGACCTGGACACCATCACCCAGCTGATCATAACTCACACTAGGGAGTGGATCGATGGACAAGTGGTGCATCTGAAATGACAAGGGATAGTCCTAACCTATGAAGGGCTCAAGAGCGAGCCAAGTGCCTCGGAGGACATTGCTGCCACCACATCGACTGGTGAGACCTGCAAGTCTCCTCCACTCACCAGGTCCCAGAAGAGAAAGGAACAGAGACTGCGTAGTCTACAGATCCCAAGGAGTAGGCAAAGAAAGAAACAGGAGGCTCATCTCCCAAAAGGCTCAAGCAAATAGTGGTTACGACAAAATTGCAACCTCCCTTGCCTCTCCCTACCCCTCCTATGGCACTGCCCACCTCTCTAGCTACGGTTGCCACTTCCCCACCGGCGGTGGACATTTCTGTCCATCTTGCTCCTTCACCCCCGGCCGAGTCGATAATTAACGTTGACTCCTCTTCTGGCATGACCACTCCCCCTTCCTCTTCTACTGCTATGTCGCCGATCACATCGCTCCCTCTGGCAACAATAACGTCACCTGTTCCCCTTGCCACTATGCCCGAGGCTTTTACAAAGCACATGTCGAACCTTCCCCCTGAGCTCTCCCAAATATTGATGAATCCAACTCTCCAAGTAGCCCTTGCCCAAGTCCTTGCAATGGCTCAGCCTTCACAACCGCCGACAGGGCCACCAGCTATGGAAGCTACAATGCTTATCTCAAAGGAGTTGGAGGAGCGAGAGCAGGAAGCCTCAAAGTCTATAGAGGAGGAGGCCGATGAGTATCATGAGCACCCCGAGTACAAGCATCAAACTATCGATAGGGTGGTCTATGAGGGGGAAGAGACGAGCTCTTCCAGGAGTGGAGATGAGGAGGACGGCTCGAGTGCTAAGGAAATCATCCAAACTTTCGATGAGGACCTTAAGGAGGAGATGGCACAACAGCTAAAGGACGTTGGGGAGGAAACAGAAGAGTCACCACATGGTGAAGAAGGGCAGCCACCAGAAGAGTAGCAGATAAAATATTTGATAGAGGCTGAGAACCATGTTTCTAAGAGCGCTGAGGCCGAGACTACTGAAGAGAAGAAAGAAGAAGAGGCAGCGAGAGAAGAAACTCCCATCCAGTAGTTATCCACCAAGCTGCTTGTCAAACACCTCATATTCGTTCATGACTCCGATGAAGAAGAGGATGCTACCAAAGAGAAAGAAGAACCCCAAAAGGGAAAAGAGGCGGAAGTCTTGCCTCTGACTGAGAAGGGCGAGAGTAGCTGTGAGTCACCCAAGGATAAGTCTGCTATGCCCGAATGGCTGGAAAAGCAGCTTGAAAAGATGACCCCTGTGTTGAAGGACCCAAGGGCAAGGTTGGAAGCCATCTTGGCTCGGTCCTAGATCATGACAAAGAAGGAGAAGAAGCCCAAGCTCCGATTCAGAATAACAATGGACGCTTCTGGTTCCCGAGCGGCACAAATTGCAATACCTACTATTGGCCAGGCAGGGGTGAGTTACAACATCTCAACCATTGACTTGGGGACAGCAACTAGAGAGAAAAATGTCGAACACCTAGAGGAGTCGGTGGCCATGGTGGTGCACCTGATAAAGCAGGACAAAGTCTCAAAGGATGAACTAAAGGTGCAGGTTGTAGCGTTAATTGACTACATACACCAATGGTCCTCAGTGGACGACCTGCCCACCACGTCCACAACTGTGCCTCAGTTGCTTTCCAAAGAGAAAATAGACAAACTGGAGAGAAGAAAGAACTTGGAGAAAACCACTGAGGATTGGCTCTGACAGGTCACATACATTGGAAACATGGGAATCAGCAGGGCTATGCGGATAGCTAACAAGTTCTTGGACCTGATGCAGTCCCTGGAGAGCACAAAGAGGCTCTGCACCAATTTCCCCACCACCTATGACTCCACCTTCCCAAGAATCGAGGCTATCCTTCAAATGCCTAAGGCCACGTGGGAGGAGAAGCTGGAGCTAAAAAAAGAAGATCACTGGCTAGTGGACGTGTGGCGCAGAGACCTCGACAACCGGAAGGAGAGGTTTGAGCAAATCCTAGGCAGGGTGGATCCATACATTGAGTGGATCAAGGAGATCCGGGCGGAATGCGCCCGATATCTCAAGCTGACAACGGGCTATGATATGCCCATGGTGCAAATGGATCTAGAGAAGATCAAGCCATACTTCCAGGAGAAGATGAAGGACGGGATAGCTGAAGAAATCACAACGAAATTCCTAAGTTTTGTTGCCCATGCCTTTGACCAATCAGAGCTATTCAGGGACCAAGGCTCGAAGTATGACGAAGATTGGAAAAGGCTGGAAGAGAACACTAAGGAATGGAGCTACCAGGCATTATGATGTGAAATCCTTGAAATCGACAAGCTCCAAGCGGTCATCCTCAAATATATAGAACATGCAGCTTCCGAGGAGCAGCAGGACAGCCCAGCCAAAGACAAAGATCTTCCTAAAGAGTGGCTATAGCAAAGAAAACAACAATCAGCTATAGGATGAAAGAGCCATAGTGTCATCCACAAGAGGACAAAATAGGGAAGAGACAAAAATGTAATTTTAAATTGAGATTTATTTGGGGGTAGGTGAAACCCTATTTTGTAATGAATCTTGGCCACACAATGAGAATGAATCTTGGCCATTCATTCAACTTTTGGAAAACTATAAATAGGGCACTCCTCTCATTTGCAAAAAGAGAGTTGAGTTGTTGTAAAGACATGCTGCTGAAATTTATAAGAAAAGGCATTGACTTGGTGTATTTTCTTGATTTCTCTCATGTTGTTTGATTCATTCTCCAAAGTTAGATGCTTGACTTAGATATTATTGCTGTTTAGTTAACTTTCTTATTTCTTTGGATAAATCTTAGGAATGATGTTGGGTGATTGTGAAAATTCTTGTTTTGTTGATGATTCCTTAGTCCATACTTTTTGCTATTTGCTGATGGTAAATAGCTATGCAAAGTTAGCCTGGACTTGATTTCAAAAGCTGTTCCAAACATTCATCTTTGATTCATGCATGTATGTGGTGGATGGAGGATGAAATATCTGTAGCCCTCAGAAGATAGCACAATTTTCATGATACTGTGAAATCCCTGGTTAAGTGGGATATTATTTTAAGGAATTGTCCATTGTAGGAATTCCATTGTCACTATTCATTGCTAGCTTTGGACTTAGGAACTTTTCCTCTCCTTCGCCCTTTTCTTTTTTTTAGTAACTGATCTATGCTAAGGTTCATTGCACATTGTAAAGCCAAATCCAACAACTAAATGGAGTCCAAGATTGTTGTTTGAACCTATAGCCAATGCATAATAGCCCTTATCCTAAGAACTCCATTTCAATATCCAACTTCCATGCTTTGTGTCCTTACTTTGTATTTTCTGTAAGACCGCCTTGTGATTCCAACAAATCATATCGAACTACTGAGGTATCTGAGCACTGTCATGACCTGACATCCGAGAGACCTTGGGATAGTGTTCTGCAATCCGATTGTGGAGTATTGTCTTTCAAGAGAGGTAGTGCACCTATGCACTGCCTATGTTGAGAAGTGCATAAAAACACCATCAATAAAGACCACTAAACCATTGTCTATTTATTGTTCCAAGTGTAGAAGAAAACACCTTTTAAGGGAATGTCCCTTAAGTCAAGTTGAAATCTGTTAGATTTTTTAAAAAACACACCCAACTAGTTGGTGTAATCTTTTAGAGGGGATAAAAAGCAATCTGAAGAAACCACCAGTGGCCAAAGAAGAGCTTAATTATGTCGGCTAAAGACCTCAAAACCAAGGGTATAATGCAAATCAAAGACAATATGGTTTTCAATCAAACTAGAATCAAAACCCATGGCAGAACCAAAACCAATGGACCCCCCAATATCAACCACAACCACCACCTACATATTGGGGACAACCTAAATGGATGAATCCCCAATGGAACCAATCATAGTGGAAAGCTAACTAGTAAACACAGTGGCAATCCAATTAGTCCTCATGGCAACAAAATCAAAACCAATTCCAATCATGGAAAAATTAGGGACATAAATGCCCCTGGGGACAAATGCCTCTAGCACTCAATGCCCCTAATACTCCTAATGATTAGGTGAACCAACCTCAACTTCCAGCTCAATAGGTTCCCAATCCAAGAAACACACGTACTGATGCAAATCCCCCTAATGTGAATGTTATTGATGTTAATGACATACACTTGAGAAATCAAATTGTGCAAACTACACCAACAGAGAAAATTCAAAAAAGAGGGGAAGAAAATGAAAATTCAACTGAAGAACAAACCTTGGAGGAAAAAAACATTGCCAATCAAGCTCCCTACCCTGAGAGATTGAAGGAAGATAAAATCACTCCTGAAATCTCTCCAACTAATTACATGAATGTAGTTGATTCTCAACTTCTTTGAAAGTTGAAAAAGATTAACATTGAGATACCACTATTATAGGAAATCAAAGATATACCACAGATAAATTAGTTAGTTAAATAGCTTTCAATGAGAACTCCAAGAAGGAAAAAGGAAATTCCTTCAACTATTCAAGTAGAGACTAAACTTACTAATGTGTTATCAGAAAGACTACTTCCATGGAAATATAATGATCCTGGTAGCCTTGTAATAATGTTGAGTATTAATGGAATTGAAATACAAAATGTCCTAATTGATTTAGGAGCTTCCATAAATGTTATTACATCTGATACAGTTGAAATGCTAGGGATGATGACAATCCAGCCAACAATTGTTCTATAGTTGGTTGACTTTTTGGTTCTGAAAGCTAGAAGGAAAGATTCTGGATATACCCAATCTCTCATAGTCAGTGGGTCTCTCCACTAGTTATAGTCCCCAAAAAGAATGGTAAATGGCGAGTATGCATTGACTATCTACAATTGAATAAAGCCACAAAAAAATACCATTTCCCATTGCTATTTATCAACCAAGTACTAGATAACCTAGCAGACAACAACTAGTTCTCATTTCTTGATGGCTTTAGTGTATATAACCAAATCCAAGTATCCCTTGAAGATCAAGACAAAACTACCTTTACCTATCCTTCGGGTACATACGCATATAGAGTCTTACCATTTGGACTATCAAATGTTCCAATCACATTCCAAAGAGCAATACTTGTGATATTTGTAGATTTCACCACTTCCTATGTAGAGATCTATATGGATGACTTTATAGTCCATGCTAAAACATTTGATGAAGCATTACAAAAATTAGAAAAGGTTTTAAAACACTATAAAGATCATAGGTTATTATTCAATCATGAAAAAAGTTCCATTATGATGATAGAGGGAGTTGTTTTGGGACATCACATCTCAAAAGAGGGGATAGAGGTTGATCCCAAGAAAGTTGAGATCATACAAAACATTGAGATCCCTAAGAACCAAACTGGAGTATGAATTTTTCTTGGGCATGTTGGGTATTACAAAAGATTTATAGAAGGATTTAGTAAATTACAACACCATTGTTTACACTACTCAAGAAAGAGGAGTTTGTATGGACTGAGGATTGCCAAAAATCCTTTGAAACAATTAAGATAGACCTAACAACTTCTTGCATTATCAAAGGACCAATTTGGGGAGAACCTTTTCACACTCATGCAGATGCATCTAATTTCACTACTAGAGTGGTATTAGGACAAAAAGATGAAAATGATGCCATGCATGCAATCTACTATGTTAGCAAAATCTTAAATCCTATTGAAAGAAACTACACAACAATAGAAAAGGAATTTTTAGTCGTTGTATATGAAATAAACAAATTTAGGCATTGTATTACAGGTTGCAAAGTTTATGTACATACAAACCATGCTATAATTAGATATCTAATGAATAAGGTTGTAGTAGGTGGACACATTATCAGATAGTTACTATTATTATAGGAATTTGATGTAACTATCATTGATAAGCTTAGAAAAGACAAAGTTGTTGCTGAGTTTCTTTCAAGAATTTTTTTGTAGGATAATCAAGAACCAATGGATGATACATTTCTAGAGGAACACTTATTTCTATATCAATTCATCCACCATGGTTTTCTGATTTGGAAAATTACCTTGTCACATGAAAATTCCCAAGTCAATTTACTTATAAACAAAAAAAGAGGTTAATTCGTGAAAGTTCTAGATTTCAATGGATTAATGGTATTCTATTTAAATTGTGCCCTGACCATGTTTTATGTAGATGTTTAATAGAGTTAGATGTATATGATGCAGTACATTCCTGCCATCTTGAACCTAAAGGAGGACACTATTCGGTTGTGAGAATAGTTCACAAAATATTAGGAGCTCGTTAGTTTTGACCATAAATGACAAAGGATGTTTCATTGTTTGTCAAACATTGTGATGAGTGTCAAAATATGGGAAGACCCACACCAACCATGGAGATGTCGTTTTAGCCACAAATAACTCTCAAACCATTTGAAAAATGGGGCATTGATTTTGTGGGACCAGTGGATCCACCTTTAAAAGGGAAATGATACATCCTTGTTTGTATTGATTATGCAACAAAATGGGTTGATGTGAAGGAATTACCAACAACAAAAGAAGTTAAAGTGCCATATTTTATATATAAGCAAATTCTCCAAAGATTTGGTGCACCCAGAGAGATTATTTTAAACCAGGGACCACAATTTGTATCAGGAATGATAGAAGCATTTTTGTAGAGATACCAAATAACTCACAGAAAATCTTCACCATATCACCCTCAAGCGAATGGACAAGTGGAGGTCACAAATAGAGAGTTAGAAAATATCCTAACAAAAATAGTTTCTTTAAGAAAAATAGACTAGGTAGATAGCCTAGATGAAGCAATATGGGCCTATAACACCACATGGAAAACAACAACTGGGTTTTCCCCATATGAACTTGTCTATTGAAAAAAACCAATCATGCCAATAGAGTTTGAGTTAAAAACATTGAAAACAACAATAGAAATTGGGATTGATCTACTAGAAGCAGAGAAAAACAAAATTTTGTAGCTTAATAGACTTGATGAAATGAGAATGGAGGCACTTCAGCATATAGAGGTGATTCAAAAGCAAAGGAAGCAATGCCACGACAAACATATTGTGTCCAGACAGTTTAGAGAAGGAGATTGTGCATTATTATTTAACTCTAGATTTGAAGAGTTTAAGGGGAAGTTTCATACCAGATGGTTAGGACCCTATGAGCTAAAACATGTATTTGAAAATGGAGTTGTCTAATTGGTACCAATTGATGGAGAAAAGAGATTCATGCTAGTTAATGGTCATCGACTAAAAACTTATCATAAGCTGGCAACAAAGGAGGAATTTCTGGATGAAGTGCAACACAAAATTGAACATTTTCTCTTGACATCTCTTCCATGAGAGAAGATATTTGAACCTTTGAAGAAGCCATGAATAAACAAGGTAGATTGAAAACTAGCAAATGGCAGTTTACCTTGAGAAAAATGGAAGTAAATTGAAAACCAACAAATAGCGGTTTTCTTTCGAAAAAAAAAGAAAGAAAACAAAAGGATGACTGAAAACTAGAAATGGCAGTCTATCTAAGTTAACTTCTGAAAGCTCCTAAAGAGCTCCTGAAAGCTCCTAAAGGCTCCTAAAGATCCTAAAGACTAAAGACTTTGAAGACTCTGTTTTGCTCGATAACTCTTGAGAGCTCCTGAAGACTTCTGATGAACTCCTGATAGCTCCTGATGAACTCCTGAAGGCTCCTAAATAAATCAAAGGCTCAAAATAAATTAAGGTGTGCATTTAATGTGAACATTATTTTAAATTTTTATTTTCTAAGGTAGTTAGACTAATTTAAAATAGGTAAATATTTACAAGTCTAGACATCTTCGCCATACTATTAATTAATAAAAGTAATAAATAACTTTTAATCATTTTAAAAAGTGGTAGATGGTTGATGTAACGAATGATGTGACACTGGATGGTGTTAGTCAATGATAACAGATATTTTCATGATTTTCCTCTCATTTCAAAATCTTCCCAAGTTCATATTGACATGTGTAAAGAACACCGCCAACCTTGCAAATAAAATTGAAAACTTCGCATTGTGGTATGTGAATCGTTAGGAGCAGTAAAGGAAATTAATGTAGAAAGTTAATGGTACTTCATGTCATTTTCAAATTGGCTACTCCCAAATCAAGAAAAAAATATTCCACTTTTTTGGTAAGTAATTCAGTTTTCCAATTGAAGTCCACTAGTGAAGTGCGCCATTGTAGATGTCTGCCATTGTTAATAGAGGAAGATGGGGAACAAGAAAATTTTTGAGTTTGACAACTTCAATCTTGATTCAGACAATAGAAGATTGTTAGAAGAAGCTAGGTGGTTGAATTTTTAATTGTAGTATGAAGATTTCTAGCTAGAAATGGTTGGGGAATTTGTGAGAAAATTTAAGGTGAATGTCACCAGAGTACTAGGGGAGAGATAATTGAAGTCATTCTAGAATATATAAGTGAAATTTTTGGTTAAATTTGAGAAATTGGTGGTTGTGTTTTACTAGGAGCCAGAAAGAAGGCTAGAAATTCAAATGCATAAAGGAGACCAGTGTAGCATAGGTCATAACAGTTTGGATGAGCCATGGAGAACTGCTATGATGTGGCTCATGAAGTTCTTCACCTGCAATGGATAGTATGGCATGATATTGGATCTAGGAATGTGACTATTAATACATTTGAGGCATGGTTAGACAAAACCTTCTGCTAAGATAAATCTACCCACATTTTTTTTTTCCAAAAAATCTCTTCCATGATTTTGAGAGTAAAGGCTAGGTGAGAATATTTTATAAAATACCAGGGATTAATACATTTGATAATTAAACACCATTTCTTAAAAGAAGAAATTGGGAAGTAGGGTTCGTTAGAAATTTTGTCTCTGCATATAGAAAATCCAAAAGGGAAACCCACAAGGGGACCCGTAGCTAAAAAGGAAAGAATTGAAAAAGGACAATCTTCTAAGAAAAGGGGAAAAATAAAATCACAAAAATTCTCTAGGGTAGGCCATACTAGTTTCAAAAAGAGGAAGCAAGAAGTACATGAGGAAAACCCTAGCCATGTTGAGATCGTAGTGTCCACCCCTAAAGAAACACCTATAGTTCAAACCCCTATTTCAGAAAGTCCAAAAGAAACTATTATAGGCCATGAAGAAACCCATACACTAGTACAATCTCTTGAGTGGCCTCAAAGTCCCCCTGAAGACCCAATGCCAACTCCTGAAAGACCCCTTATTTTTGAAATTCATGACTCTGCTGAAGAGTATGAAGCTCAATCCAAAGAGAAGGAAGCATCAAAGGAATTTGAAGAAGAAGAAACTATGAGATCCCCTACACCTTCTCTGACTTTAGAGAAAAGAAAAGGAAAAGGTCTATTGATTAAATAAGAATCCCATTAAAAATTGAATGAAGAGAAGTAAGAAACTGAAGAATTGTTGACGGCTATGAAAATGTCTCGATTAGAAGATGAATTGGAACAAGAAAGGAAAAACATGCAATTCTTTGAGGAGAAATTGAGAAGAGAAGAAGAAGAATATCTTTTAACAAAACTCAGGATATGGAAAGGAAAATTGAACAAAATGAGGCAAAGTTTAGAGAAAATTTGAGTAAAACAGAGGATGTCCTACAACAAGCTAGTGTACATGAATTAGTAAATGTTGACAAAATTTAAAAACTAAAAGAAGAATTGCATCAAAAAGAACAATTAAAAAAATAATATATGTGGTTTTATTCACATGAAGCTTCCACTTCCATGGCTCCATTGTGCTATCTTGCCCTGCCTTCCATTCCCTTTGATATCCCTTCCATTCCATCAGATGTTCCTCCTTCGGCCCAACCTAGATATCTCTCATTGACAGCCTTGAAATTTAAGGAAGAAAACAAAGAGTTGAAAGAGCAGGTACAAAAGTTAGAAAAAGAAAAAAATGAGATTGAAAGGAGACTTGAGCAAGCAACAAAAATTAGTTCTGTGCTACTTTCCATGAGAAGAGGAGCTGGGATGTATGCTTTTTTTCTTAGAGAAAGGTTTCTAGAATGGAATCTAAATCAATTAATCTTAGGAAGAAGCCTGAATTATCATAATGATAAGGATTTTCTGCAGGTCTACTTTAATAGCCACCCTAACATTCAAAATCTAATGTGTGAGTTTTTCTAGCATGGATTTTTAATGGGATACAATGATGACTATATGTTAAATATTTATGTTCAGGAGCTTCAAATTAGATCATTTGTCTCTTTAATGCAAAATCAGATAGAATGGTTAAGTAGAATGGACAAATATAAGGAGGCTCAGACAAGGTATGGGTTATCAATGAGACCCAAAATTTCTCAAGCTAGAAAATATATCAAAGTAGTACGATCAGTGGTAAGGCTTAATCAAGTTAATCCTCTTTATGTTTCAAACTTGCTGGATAGTATTGTTGCATTTCAGAATATTGAGGGAACACTTACCCCATTAGCACTACAGTCCTGTGAGGAAAGGTATGAACTCATTCCTAAGACAGTCAGAAGAAGGGAGCTAATAAGTCTAAACAATATTAGTTGGAGTTTGATCAGAGTCAGACATGTCATCACCTTGATCCCACAACATAATGAATTATGGGTCGACATAAGATTCAAAATGCCAATAATCATTATGCCCACACCAAAGTTCAAAGAAACAAAAAATGTACCTGATGGAGTGTTAAGACCATGGTTTGAAAAGCTAAGGAAAAACCATGGCTTTTCACTCAATAGCAAATTACCAGACTAGTACAGAGAAGGAGTGTCTAACTACAACATTTGGATGGATGCACTGAACAAGGAAAAAGATAACACCATAATTCTTGATGAGGAACCATGAGGACATGGTCTAGAACAAGTGGGGAAGAAAATGATGAGAGGCTTAGAATACTTTTATTTGAATCATTTCATGATTAAAATACTTGTTATTTTTGTTAATTGACATGATTGGTGGTAGATTATGGATTAACATATTACTTATTTTAGTTTATGTTTAGCTAAATTAGTGGATATATTTGAAGTAATGGTTTATGTTAATTGTGTTACTTTATGATTATATTGGATGAGATAATTATGTTGCGTTGATCTTTTACTACATTAATTGTCATCCTTTTCTTAAGGGTTTTGAACAGGGTATTTTAAAGATTGGTGAATTCGTTAAACTTTCTATTTAATCATGATGGATGAATATTCCATAGGTGGGTTCTATTGGATGATGAGTCACTCAAGTCCAAATTGACTTCTTTATAGTTAGTTATGTAACTTCTACTTCCAGCTCTAATCTAGCATTGTTCTCTTTAGTAATACTTCAATTATGTTTTAGTTTTGTTGTAATCTTTAGTTCGGTCGCCTTAAGTCTTGGTAGTTAATGCCATGTTCGAAAGATAAAAAGGATATTATTATAAATATCCATGTTTTAGTTTTAGTTAGGAGTTAGATAATTTCAATCAGATTTATGTAATTCAACAACAATACTTTGTTATGCGTTCTACTTTTGATCAATGGGAATGAAAGCAAGAAGTTAATTTCAATCACTATGTTAAGGGATCCTACCTAAGGAAGACTAGGGCCTGCTCAACCTTTGGAATGATCTTGTGTTGGTATTTTGTTAAGTTATTCCATTTCTGATTCATTAGGATTAAATATGAAGTAGACGTTAATTTTGGAAGGTTAAGTTGTTAAATCATTTTCTCACTTAGTGAATGTTAATTTTGGATAGTTACTTCTACTTGAGTTACCTTTAAAGTTTCAGTTTATTACAGTTAGATTAAGTTGTTGGAATCATTATAAGGTTTATCAGATTAATTAGATTTAGTCATTGTTCAGAGTAGTTAAGTTTGGTGTTTATTTATTAAGTTTCATTAGAAACGATGATAGAAACTTATGGAAAGATGAAGTTGGAGTTTGTTGAAAATATGTTCATGGAGATTAGTCTTTATTCTTTCTAGAGTAATTGGACATCATTTCCTCGCAATTCATTTCTATTCTTAAAATAATGTTTAATTCCCAGTAAGTAATTATGGATTTCTTTTAAAAGAAAAATAGAATTAATTTGGATTTTGTGTTTTAGATTAAGGATTAAAGTATTCATTAGTTATCTCCATGAATCAATCTAAATCAAGTTCATTAAAGTCAAATAATTCAATAGGATTTTAAATTAGAAAATAAGATAGAATTAAACCTTAAGAATCAGTCACTACAGTTCAGCCCCTAAGAGCTCCTGAAGTAGGAAAATAATACCTGAAGTTGTTGTTTATAATGAAAACCCCCCCAAAGAATCTGTGACAACTATCCTTATTGCATATTGCTTTGAGACACACCTGGTTCGATAAAAAAATGATTAAATGGTGCAAGTTGTGACATCCCAGACCTTTCCCATCAAGTGGGCTTGAATATTTTACCACAACTGTTACACTTTGTTGAGAAACTTTTATGCTTGAGCTAGGAGAGCCCATATAGGTTGAACATTTCCCTCTGTCATCTCAATTTTTAGAAACTTCAAAAGTTTAGAGGTCTAGCATCATGTTCACTACCTTGATCTTGTTGAAACAAAAGTTCACTTCATTAGATGATCACACACAAAGTAAGGATCCCTACACGAATTTCAACTGGTCATCACCATAAAATTAGACATTGCAGTGCAAAATCAATCAACAACTGCATTGAGGCACTCTACAAAAACAAAAACAAGTTGCTGATAAACTTTTATGAACACACATTAAGAAAATATCCTAACATGTATATGTTCTTTATGAGCCAGAACCCTCATCTTTTTGAAGATCAAATTTTTTAAATCATTGAGTGTTCAGGATTTGAAATTTTAGAGGTCTAGCATCATTCTCACTATCTTGGTCTTGTCAAAACAAAAGGTTCACTTTAGGTCAATATTGGGTCAAACATTTCATTCACCCATTCATCAAATTTCATCCTTCACCTCATCTATCTTTGGAAAATTTCAAATACACCAACACTTTGGGACTTAAACATCAAACAAACTTGCTACCTTAGCTACTTTGTATGTGAAATGTATCCTTTTCCATGCATGTAGTTGAGATAGTTATCATCTTTGAACTAGTTTATATTGAAGGTCACAAGACTACCCTAAATATTTCCAAGCTCATTAGCATCCTTTATTCCAACATCAAAACATAAAACTCAAGTCAAAAGCATTGTCCCAAAACACTTACAAAGATCACTTCCCATATCACCCATCTTTTCATCCCTCATTATCATCATTTCTTCCAAAATACTTAGAGTGTCCCTTTTACCTAGCCTTGAGTCAACTTGAGAGTTCAAACATTAGAAGACTAAAAACAACTCTCTCATAGCTGACACCAAATTTATGGTAAAGATGAGATCACAACACAAGAGAATCATGTAAAAAAAAGAAAGTTACATTTCCCACATGTGATCCAAATGCTTTTGAATTTGATCCTATAAGTCATATTATATGATCGCAACAACTATCATCTCCTTCAGGACCATATGAAATCAAAGACATCACCAATAACCCATTTTAGCTCACTAGAGAAGAATTTTTAGAACATCAACCTTTTGAAAGTGTAGCTCCTATCTCTCCAACATTTGTAGCAAAAAATTTAACAAAAGACTTCACAACTCCATCATAAGGGCTAAGTCAAACTTACATACCTATTCTTGTAACCAAACTTGCTAAAGATTTTGGTCACACCTCACCATTTGAAAGTAGTATAATTATGGGTACTATTGAAACTAATCCTCCACCTCCCACCACCATTTGGAAACCTACCTTTGGTGCTCCTCTCATTCTCGAAGATCAAAAACAACTACACACTTCACTTGAACTTCACTATTCCACCACCACTTCGATATTTCAGGGACACCCTTCTTCATCCACACCTATGAGTACCACAAGTATGATTACCATCATGTAGAGTAGTATAGACCAAGTATCTCAAAACAACACACAAGGGCATGTCAATATCATGTCACAAAATCAACCCTTAATGCAAATAGGGACATCTTTATCCAACCCTCTAATGGGTTCATCCATTCCATCTACCAGTAAAACACCATCCACTATCAATCCATCTCAAAACAATCCATTGGTTACAAGTTCCATCAATCCTAGGAGTACCTTGATCATGAATCCTTTGTTTACATCTTTTGTACAAGGAAATCCTCAAAAAATAGGACAAGGGAATCTTTTCAATCAATGGACTCAAGGTCCTAGTGTGTCATTTCCATTGCAAAATTTAATGACTTCATATTTTCCAATAGCTCCCTTTTCTATGCCAAATTAATCAGGATCTCAAACATATATTCCTCCACCTCATTCTACCATATTGTAAGGAATGTTAAACCAAGGGAACCCTCCACCTTTCAGCACTAATCTGCTAACCACTCAAAACATCAATATCCCTAATACTTCACAGATTTCTTGAAACAACCACCTAATCCCACATTGCAAGCACATGCCCTAGCTCTATAGAAAGAACAAAAATGTTATCAACAAGCCATAGAACAAAAAGAAGAAGATTTAGCACAACAACAATAGAAAGCACAAAAAATAGCCTTAGTAGCTCAATAAGCAACCCTCGCACAACAACAACATCAAGCTTAGCAAGCAGCCCTAGCACAACAACAACATCAAGCATAACATGTAGCTTTAGCACAACAGTAACAACAAGTGGCCATTGCACAACAAACACAACAAGCAACTTTAGTAGCACAACAAGCCACACAACAACAACAAGAATAGCAAGAAGCTTTATTAGGACAACAACAATAGCATTCCCAACAACAAGCCCTAGTGGTGCAACAACAATATAAATCTCAACAAGCAGCCTTACTAGCTGAACAGTATGCCCAACAATAGCAAGAAGTATCCTATTATCCTCATATGAACATCACCAATCTAAACGCATCAGGATTATATACATCACTTTCACAAAATATCACACCTTCATACACCCCATATAACTCATCTATCATTCCACCATATGTTCCTCCACCTAATTTGCAAGATGATCAAGAATCACAATTGAAAGCACTCTCACAAGAAATACATGACCTTCACATGGGAAAGAAAAAGAAACCTCATACACAAAATTTGTCCTTACCCATTTATATGAAACATATCAATGATACCATTCCCTCCTAGTTTTGAAATCCCCAAATTGGACAAATACAAAGGGAGAGGAAGTTTTGTTGACCATATCAAAGAATTTAATTTCATGTGCATGGAAGTGGCTTACAACAATTCATATATAATGTGCCTCTTCCCTCAAAGTTTAATAGGTATTGCTATGGATTGGTTCTCTCATTTTCCTCCTGGTATCAAATATTTTCAAGAAATCACTGAAAATTTCTTCAATCACTTCTTGTTCAATCTTGACATGGATGTTAGTCTAGAAGAGTTATACACTCTCAAAAAAATCCAAGAGAAACCTTCACAAATTTATTACAACGATGGAGAAAAAGAGCTAGTAAAAGCAAGTGGCCTCTTCCTAACAAATAACAAGTGGGAATCATTATAACCAACCTTGATCCAAATCTATCATTCCCCTTGAAAATGCTATGCATCATATCATATGACGAGCTTGGTCCAAGAGCGCTTAACATTGAAAGAGCCCTGATCACACAAGGAAATAATCAAGCGTACAAAGATAATCATCCTTCAACCAGTTCAAATGAGAAACCTTGTGTATGGGATAAGAAAAAATGTAACAAATGATGGTGTTGTAGATGCTAAGGTTATACTAAGTGCTCCTAGACCCAATAACAGTCAAGTTTCTAACATCCAACCAACTCTGTAACAAATGGTACCACCTCAGAAAAATTAGATGAATAACACCATCATATAACATAGGAAAATTGGTAACATGAACAACTATCCCAAATGAAAATACACATAGTTATCGGAACCCATTGAAACAATGATGAAGAAATTGGTAGAGTCAAATTTGATAACACTTCCTAACTTTGAAACTACCAAAAACCCCAAGATAAGTCATCCTCATATAATGAGTTTGATATTTTTGAATTTCATAAAATCAAAGGACATAAAATGAAAAACTACATGAAACTCAAAAATATCATCCAAGATCTCATAGAGACCGATACCATATTTGTTGAGGTACCAACTAGGAATCAAGATCTCAAGATATCAAGACCCCTATGCCTGATCATAACAAAGAAAAAAATAATGGGAAAGCTAAGGATTACACCAACATTCAACATACCTATTCCAATGTACTTGCCTCCTATGATAGCATTATCACTATTGTCACCATCAAAGCAGCTAGTACGAAATATGGAGTCACCACATAATGTGGAAAAATAACCATTCAAGGAGTTTTCTAAGCTCAATCTAGGACACAATCTACTTTTCCTGCATCTAATCCTAACACTTGTACAATCTTTTAGATAAGATTAAATAGACCCCCACTCAGATATCAATCTTAGAACTCTTAAGGTTATCTCCTGCACACAAGGAAATACTAGAAAAATACTTGTCTGAGTCATCTGTTCCCAAGAAAATTAATACTAATTAGTTTCAAGCTATGGTAGGGAATATCACCAACCATCAAGACTATCTCATAACCGTGCTTTAAACCTTGAGGTTGTCATTCATGAAAACAAGGTCAAAAGAGTCTTGGTAGATGGAGGTGCTAGTCTAAACATTTGTACACTGCAGTTGATCAAGTATTTAGGCTATTTAGAAGATACTATTGAGAAGACAATGAGTACCACCATGAAAACATATGGCAACCAATAATGGGTATCACAAGGAATAATTACACTTACAATCCAATTGGGATGTCTTATTGTAGAAACTACATTCCAAGTACTTGATCTTGATCTTCCCTATAACATACTACTTGACCGACCTTGGATCCATGATTTGAAAGTTGTAGCCTCAACCTATCATTAGCGTGTGAAGTTTACTTATGAGAGAAAAGAAATCACTATCCATGGAGATCCTGAGCCTTTCTAGAACTATTGCAAGAGTCTTGACGAAATTTTTTATAAGATCCCACAAATACCCAAGAATGATGAAGTACCTGCACGGTCAAGTTCATTTATTAACTCATCATCCCTAGCCTCTACCTGAGCATAAAAAATACCCATTGTGAAAAGAATAGCAGATGTCAAAGAAGTGATATGGATGATGGTTGTGGAAGCTACAAGCTATTGAAAGAAACCTTTGTGTTAGGAGAGTTACCTATTTCTCCTCAATGTCACAGGAAACCTACATTTAGCACCAAAGAACCAGAAATAATCAAAATGGCAGCTACTACCTTCACCAAGTGGGGAGACTTGAATCAAGAAGACGTTCATGAGAAAGAAATATCTAAACTCCTCTATCAAGATAAATGATATTTTCCTATTCTTCCTATGGAAGATGACAATAAAGGTCTACAGCTAATGCAGAGCATGGGGTATAACAAGAAGGAGAAGCTAGGGAAAAATGACAATGGTTTACTAGAACCCATTATACCTGAGAAATGACTAAAAATTCTTGGCTTAGGTTGTAGTACTAGCAAGGTCACAAATATTGGAAAAAGGTATTTTTTCTAAACAAGTTGAAGCTTCCTCTTGGTCACCTACATTATATGATACAACCATAGATGACTTTCCCCTTGATGTTGCCAAACTATTTGAGAACACCCTTTTCATGATATCCATAACATCCTTTGTCTGAAATGGCCAAGCAACTGAAATACACCTAGTATATACACAACTCATTGACATGGACCAACAATGAACACTGGTTCTAGATTTATTCAAAAATGATGAAGCAATATCAGAATTCATGTGAATCCAAGACAACTTATCATGGGAAGATCACAAAGCAGGCTTCGATATAGAGCTCAATATAGGGGCATACTATGGGGAGATGATTGACTCCTTCAGTTGAAAAATAAATGAAATGAAATTAGCATGCAGATCCTTGAGTGAAAACCACCTTGTGGTACTCTCTAGTCCCAAAATAATAAAAGCAAAGGATGCATCTGATGGTGAAAATCTCTTTGGAGCAACCAAGGATGAAGGATTATATCTCCCTCTTAGTGCAAGGCATCCAATGAAGTCAATAGTACTAGAAAAAAAGGCTACTCCAATCAATGTGGGAATAGAAGAAGCACCTAAGATTACTTTTTATGATGAATCCTTATTGGACGAAGAATAAAAGAATCTTAAAAAAATTACTTAAAGAGAGAAGAGCTAACTTTGCATGGTCATATATGGATATGCCATGCCTTGATGCAGAAGTGGTTGTACACCACTTAGTAGTTTATCCTAGCACCAAACTAGTCAAGAAAAAATTAAGATTCACCCTCAGATAACACTCTTGGTTTAAATGGAACTAGAAAAGCTTTGTGGCATTGGATTCATCCAATCGATAAATTATCTTGAGTGGGTTTTAAACCTGGTACTAGTCTCAAAACCCACTGGGGGTATCAAAATATTTTAGAGATCTAAACAAGGCATGTCTGAAGGATGATTTCCCTCTTCCTAACATTGATCTTATTGTGGATTTAATAACTGGGTATGAAAAGTTGTCACTCGTAGATGTCTTTTTAGGCTACAATCAAATCATAATCACCAAAGAGGATCAACATAAAAATTCATTTACTTGTCCATAGGGAACCTACTGCTAGAATGTGATTCCCTTTGGGTTGAAGAATGTAGGAGCTAATTATCAAAGAGAAATGAGCCTCATCTTTCATGACATGATACACAAAACAAGTGAAGATTATGTTGACGATATTTTGGCAAAATAAAAAAAGAGAAGTGAGCACATACAAGTCCTAGGACCTATCTTTGATAGAATTGAAGAATACAAGGTACGACTGAACCCAAAATGGTGTGTGTTCGGGGTCACATCAGGGAAACTTCTTGGCTTCATCATTTCACAAAGAGAGATGGAAATTGATCCATCAAAGGTAAAATACATCCTAGACATAGAACCACCACATAAATTGAAACTGATGAGAGGATTAGAAGGAAGGTTGTAGTCCATCAGAAGGTTCATAGCTCAGCTATAAGATAAGATTCACCCCTTTTCACATCTTCTCCATAAATGGATAACTTACAGATAGGATGAAAAATTTGAAAAATATTTCCAGTAGATGAAAGATTATCTACTAAGACCTCTAGTACTCATGCCACTAATACCAAACAAGCCATTGATCCTGTATATCTTAGCAACAATGGTAGCACTAGGAGCTCTTTTAACACAACATGATGAAACTAGAAAAGAGAAAGCCATATACTGCATCAACATAACTTTGGTAGGCTATGAGATGAACTATTCACCCATTGAGAAAGCATGCCTAGCAATATTTTTTGCTTCAAAAAGTTTAGACATTACATGTTATCACACCAAATCAAGCTCATCGTGAAGATTGATGCATTAAAATAAATGTTATCCAAAGCAACCTGCACAGGACAAATGGCGAAATGGGAAATGATCTTGAAAGAATTTGACATAAAGTATGTGGAGTGCAAAGAAATCAAAGGAAAAGTGATCATAGACCAGCTAGTAGAAGCACCCATCTATGTTGAGAACCATTTAATATTTGAGTTCCCTAAGGAATTAGTGTTCCTTATTAATCTCATAGTTCAGTGGAAGATGTACTTTGATGGATCGTTCAACCAACATGGATCAAGAGTAGGAATTCTTTTCATCACTCCCCAAGGTGATTGTATCCCAAAATATTATAGGCTATCATTCCCATGTACCAATAAGATTGTTGAGTATGAAGCCTTTATCATAGGTCCCAGGATAGCAGTTCAATGATAGATACAAGAGATGAAATTCTATGGAAACTCATAGATGGTTATCAACCAAGTTTGATGAATATCAAACTAAAGATGACAAGATCACTCCTTACAAGAAGATAATGGAGAATCTCAAAGATTTCTTTATAGACATAAGTTTTGAAAAGATTCCTCACATGAATAATAGTGCAGTAGATGCCATGGCAACTATTGGATCACTACTAGACATGCCAAACAACATTCTTCAATGTGAATTCTTGTTATCTAGGAAACTTCTCATACCTACTTTCAAAATATTTGAGTTTGAATTCATGTGTGTCATTGTTGGTCCTGGATCCCCATGGTACCATGAAATCTTTACCTACCTTAATAGAGGAACACTTCCATTGGATATCACCCTAAACCTTAAAAAAACTTTTGTCAAAAAGGCATCCCGATTTGTGATTCTAGGTGATACCATTTACCATAGAAGCATCGAAGGGACATTACTACAATGTCTTAACCAAGAGCAAGCATTAATTGCTTTAATAGAAGTACATGATAGCATATGTGGGTCCCATTCTAGTGGTATGACATTAGCTAAGAAACTGTTAAGGACATGGTACTATTTGCCAACCATGGAAAAAGAAGCTCATTTGTATGTGCGAAAATGCATCCAATGTCAACAACATGGGGATTTGATTTATGCTCTAGCTCAAGAGTTGCAACCAATGATTACACCATGGACTTTTTTGCAATGGGGACTTGACCTCATAGGAAAAATCACTCCAACCTCATCCAACAACCATAAGTTTATCATAATCGCCACTGAGTACTTTACTATGTGGGTTGAAGCCATTCCTATGACCTACATAACGAGTAAGCAGATAGCCAATTTTATCCTAAATTACCTAATTTTTTGTTATGGTGTACCACAAACCCTCATCTTAGACAACAAAACACCATTCAAGAATCAGGATGTGAAAGAGTTGTGCCAATGATTTAATATCCAACACCAATTCTCTACCTCATACTATCCCCAAGGCAATGGCCAAGTAGAATCAACAAACAAAACTATCCTAAAAATCCTAAAGAAAATAGTTAATGAGGTTGGACGTGACTAGCATTTGTAGCTAAACCTCGCTCTCTAGGCTTATCAAACTAGTATCCACACACCTAAAGGTGCAACCCCTTTCTCCCTAGTCTATGGATTAGAATCCATCTTGCTTATTGATGTTGAGCTCTCATCATTGTGAGTGCCACTAAAGAATCTGATAACTGAGGAAGAGTACAACGTGTCTCAACTAAATGAGCTAGAATTCTTGGATGAATGTCATCTTAACACCCTTAATCACTTGCAAGTATATCAAAATTAACATAAACAAAGTTATAACAAGACAATCAAATGTAAGTCATTCCAGGTAGGTGATCTTGTCTTAAAGAAAAATTAGAACCTTCCAGATCAAGACAACAAAGGAAAGTTTGAGTCTAACTAGTAGGGTCCCTTTGTCATCACAAAAAGCTATAGATCAAGAGCATACCAATTGTCAACTATTGAAGGTGAACTCTTGCAGGAGCCCATCAATAGCTTACATCTCAAAAAAAATTATGCCTAAACATGAGGGGTGTAAATCGGAAAATACAAAAAAATAAAATAATGATCAAAATAAATAAAAATGAGAAAAAGGAAAGAAAAAATTTGTCCTTTAGTGAAAACCAGTTTGGTGGCATTTTGGGTAAGTACGTTGTTCAAAACCTAGAAAATACGCACCTTGCATAAATAAAGAATCTCCATCTCTTTTTTGCCTCTTTTGGTCTATCATTCTTTGCATTGCCATTCATCCCTCATCCAGGTCCTTCTTATGGCATGTCACTGTAAGGTATCATAAACTCTTTGATACTACTTGGCATATTCCCAAGGTCAGTCTGTCTTGCCTTTATCGAAGTAGGCTAAACATTCACATTGGGGGAATTTTGTTATGTGTCATAATCAGGTTCTTGTATATCTTGAGGTCATGGGACATCTTATCATAAATCACCAAAAACATTCATAAAATCTTATCCAAAAAATTGAAAAACATTTGCAAAATCCTTTATAGTGGAAATCCAAAAACATTCAGAAAATTGTAAAGGAAAAATCAAAACATCTAGAAAATATCAAAATCCCTAAAAATGTCAAACATCAAAAGTGCAAAAAAAAATGTCCTCTTGTTGAACTATTTTTTCTCTGAGCTTGAATGTAGGAAAGGCCATCATTGATGTGCCCCTAAGACACCCTAGGTCAGTCCTTTAGTAATTTGTTGTAATTAGCTATTGTCTCTTGTTTGTTCATATCTTTGTCGTGTAAATGGGTCAAGTAAGTCAAACTCCATGGTCTCTGCATGTATAACATAGGAAAGGCTAATCTATGATCAGCCCCTGAGGCCCCTACACTGATACATTTTAACTCAAAATCTGACAAAAGTTCATGAAAATTTCGGTGAACTTTCATCAAAATTATTTCGTTGGTTTTCTGACAAAATTTGAAACGTCGAAATTATGACCCAGTCAATGATGTTGGGTTTGAATTTCGATGTTTCAAAGTTCGTCGGAAAATTGACTAAATAATTCTGATGAAAGTTTGTCAAAATTCTGATGAAATTTTATCAGATTTTTAGTCAAAATTTATCAGTGCTAGGATAGGTCTTTAGGTTAGGTTCTTGGTTGAAACTTTGAAAACACAAAAACATCCAAATATCTTGAAAATCCAAAAACATCCAAATATCTTAAAAATCCAAAAACATCCAAATATTTCAAAAAGCCATAAACATCCAAATATTTAGAAAACATGAAAACATTTGAAAATGGAAAATCCATAAACAATAGAAAACATTCAAAAGACCTAAAAATCCTCAAATATTCAAAAAACCCTAAACAACCTCAAAAAATCAGAAAACTTAAATATTCATAAAACATTCAAAAAGATAAAAAAAAACCTCAAAAAATTTACAAAAATACCAAAAACATTGAAATATTCTAGAAAATCCAAAACCATCCATCTCATCTTTCTTTCACTCGCAATAAAATTTCACCCATAATAAATTGATTGTCACATTTACCCTTTGGTGAAACAAGTAGAAAACAAGTATAGCAAGTTGTAAAGTGTGAACGTACAAGTCAAAATATAAAGTCTAGATCATAGGTAAATGTGTCAATGAAGTTTATAGCAATGGCTCATTTTAGCATCATCATCCCAACATCAAACAATCCTCTGATCAACATGTCCTAGGATGTATCCTTCCTGCAATGGACATCAGTATTAGATATCACTTTAGCTAAACTTAAACTAGGCAGAAGCTATAGATAACAATGGTTGTTTATCTTTGATCTTTTCTTATGATTTATCTTAATGACTGATTTTGATGACCTCTTGATGATGTCTATCTAAAAATTATTTAGAGAGAAAGGAATGGGGCTTCGATCATTATCTTTCATTTTCTATGCTTGTGGATACTCTTGTAAAATAATCTTGGCATATACTTTCTTAGTTGTGTGTGGGAAGGTCATTTGGGGTATGTTGTTGACTATTTCTTATGCTTTGTTCCAATATATTTTAAACTTCTAACTTACATTCCAATGAGGTTTCGGTATGTCAAGGTGTGAACAAGAACTATCCTATCTGCTTATCGAGTCAAATTCCATTACACTAGATATGTCATCTTGGTTATCAATATCTTGATGCATTGTGTCTATGTGTTATATCAAACAATAAGGAACAAAAAAAAATCCCAATCCCGAAGTGTGATCATCCCATCCTACATTTTGTATTGTCTTGTCACCATCTCTAATAAAGTCTTCATGGATCAAGGACTTGTTGAATCTTTTGAAGTAATCATCATCAACAACAATTATTCATTTTGTATTCTTCTATCTTCTCTCCATGCTAACCTGGTATCATGCCCATCAACAAAAAAATCATCAATGCATCCACCTTGCATCCAAAAATCATAAACATACATGTATCTCATAATCATATCATAATCATCAAACATCCATCAACATAATCATTTTCATATCACATCATACATTTTGTATTATCATTTGAATTGTGATGAATAATATAGATTTTTTATTCTAAGCATCTTAAATCATTGCATATCATAAGAATTTGCATTCATACATCCATATGCATACATCATCATTAAAACATGCATAGAAAATATACAAAAGGAAATGCATCCATTTAATTTGCATCCATAACATCTGCATATCATAATCATTCATCCATATCATATCGCGAAAGATAATGAAAAAGAACATAACATTGCATCTATCCATATCATGATCATCACATATTACATAGGAACAAAATAAAGTGCATCCTTACATGATCAAATATAATCATCCATACATCATGAAATAAAGTCAAAACATCATAGCATGAATCATTTGTATCTGTATTATATATATATCAAAAAACATGTCAAGGTACAAAAACTGGATTAGTGTATCTACATCAATGATAAGTACAAATATCCACGAGGTTATCAAAAAGGAGCCCATGAATGTATATCAGTGATAAAGAAGGGGGAAAAATAAAAAAAAGTGTTTGTACATCAAAAAGATAGCCCTGATGGTTGCTAGCCTCTCTAGCCTACCTCTCAAACTAATCATCTACATGGGGATGTGCATCACTACACTACAAAAAATATGGCTAACAAAGAGCCACTAGAACATCCTGGTGATAGTGCTACCTGTAGTACATAGCCTCTATGACACCCTCTTTATACAACCTTGCTGAAATTGTCTAACCATGTGTGGCTGCCACCATAACCTTCATCTCTTTCCACCTTGCCACCTCCTGATCTCTCTCTATGGTGAAAAAATGTACTATTTGCAATGTCACATCTCTCTTAGTTGTCACCACAATCACCTACTACCAAGCCTTGTCTCACTTAGCAACAAGAGCCAAAATCTACTAGTGAGCTTTGTCCTACTCACTAGTTAAAGCCTACACCAATTGTTGTAGCTATTGTATCTATGCATCTCACACATCTGGTAGTGGTGGTGGTGGTCCTGACTATTGCTAAACTATTGGAGGCTATTGAGGAGGTTATTGTTGTACAATCAGAGGAGCTCTTGGAACCAATCCTCCCTAGCCATCCTAGCCTCCCTGTCCCCTACCCCTAGCACCTCTTCCTCACAGTCTCCATCTAGGAGGAGCAACTGTTGGATTTGTAAGTCACATCAGAGGGATGAACTAGGCATCATAAACTTGAGTGGTCTATGCTATGGGTTGACCCTAATCATATACCCAATGCTAGGCAACCAGCTGTCGGAAGCTCTCAATGGTCTTTGAAGCCAAAATCATTGGTCCCCATGTGGGAGCCTCTCTAGCTGATCTAGCAAAAATGGCTTTGTAGGCGTCATCGGGCCTTTCTTGTACATCACCAAACTATCTATCTACCTTGTTAGGAAAGTACCACTCAATCATGGTGTGCTCTTGACCCTGCATGTAATGGGTCTGTCTAGTGAAGTAGAGCTACTGAATATCAACAAACCATGGTGACATTTGAAGCCATGGGTGCTAGTGGAACACAGTCATATCATCAATCACCCGTATCTAATACAAGAGTCAAATTTGTCCAATTTTCATAAGTGTGATGGAACCTTGATATCTCCATGCGATGGGATCATCTGGATCCACATCTACCATTTGTACAATGGGTCAAAGAACGACAATGTGCTCCCATGCCTAGATTTGAAGAAGAGTAACACTTGCACTATGGGCTCTCCCATCACAGTAAACAAAATGATGCAAATCATGATATATGGAGGCCAACATCATGGGCCCCACACAAAAATAATCCTCTTGTACAACATTTGTTGCCATGTGTAACCCCATCCTAGATTGAAAAATCTACCCCGCCAGTCTGGAGCCACCAAACCTGAAATAATGGCTACAACAATCAATCTGAAGGTCAACACATGACCTTTGTATGTCTCTAAATCAGTTTGTGATGTGACCAATGCAATTTGTGGTATCTCCTTCACTTGGAGACAGGAATCGAATCTACAATCGGTGTCATAAATCACATGGTCTCCATGGATAGGTAACCACAATATATGCCACATGTCCTCCAAGGTCACTATTGCCTCCCCCATTAGAAGGTGGAAGGATGAGGTCTCACTGTGCCATCTCTTGCACAAAGATGTCATCATAGCCAAATGGGTCCTAATAACAAGTGCATATGAAATATACCACAATCCAATATCTCCCAGGTTCTGCTAACACAACTATGAAAGATCACCTAATCTCTCAAGAACTTTGGCCCCATGCTCCCTCAAAATAAATGGTGGGAAGACCTCCTACAACCATGAAATGTGCAACATTAGGAAATTATCAATATTTCAAGTTATTTGGAATTATTGACTTAGAAATCACAATAGTGTTGCTATTTACACTAGCATCACTATATTCAAAATTAAAATAGCAACTCCTAATGGATTTAAAATTTAAATTTGGAAAATGCATCACCAGAAAAACTGGCATCGCGATTTAGAGTTTGGCCTAACCTAACCCTAACTTTTAAATCAACAAGTGTGTCACTAGATAAGTTTGCATTGCCATTTAAAATTTCAAACCCTAATTTTAAATTGAAATAAGCATCACCATATACATATGCATCACTATATAGCATTTGTGCATCACTATATAGCATTTGGACATCACTGATTTATGTTTGGGCATTGCTATATAATGATGCCACCAAAATCTAAATTCTAACACCTAATAAATGCATTGAAATTTCGAATTTCAAATCAGGTTTTGAATCACATACCAGTAGTCCTATGCCTAGAAGCCGTTAGAACTTTGGAACTCAATCAGAGATGTGTTGGGGAAGCTCATGGTGCAAAAATTTCATTGAAGGGTTAGAGCTCAAATTGCAAGAATTTCTTAAGTGTGAATGCACAAATGAATTGAAAATGACCCCTCTTGGCCTATTTAAGCTAGAAAATTAGGTTTTTTTTCCCCTAATTTAACCTTATTAATGGGGTTTATTATCATTTTCACCAAATTTTCCAATCTGGACCTAATTTTGCATCATTTTTTGTGTTTCTAACATTATTCTTGTAGACATGCAAAATTAACATTATGCATTTGATTAGATTCAGTCAAATTAGGTCTCACATTAGGCCCATTCATCACTTTCATCCATTCATTAAATAATCTCATTTCCTAAGGTCATTCATCAAATAAACATTATCATCAACCTTTTAATAAATCAAACATCATCCCTTTAATTAAATAGATCAAACATTTATTTAATTAAATACAATCCATATTTCATCCTTTTCTGATTTAAATAAATCAAATATCAAAGTCTTAAAAGTCAACTCACCTAAGCACCATTAAATCAACATAATCATCATCTATTTAATCTAACCCTAATTAAATACTAATCTCACCCACTTGCATTCTCTAGATATCTCCACTTGCACAAATAAATCAATTTTATTGATTTATTAAAACCCGCATTTTCCCTCAATATGACAAGTTGATTTGTCCCTCCAACATTGCATTAATTGTTGTTTTTCTTGTCCCCCTCTCAAAATTTATGGCAAAATTTGAATTCAAATTCTCCCTCTCATGGGCACTCTTCCCAAATCTTGCACAACCATTGGCCTATCACCACTTGACAAGTGTCATCTTCTCATTGGAGGATCTTTAGTCGCACATTCACCATCTTGGCCAATCTCTCATCAAGAAAATCTATAAAAGAAGGCCCTCATTCTCATTCAAGGATCCACAACTTTTATGCAAGGTTACTCTCTTAATTTGAGAACTCATCTTGCCCACCATCTCCATTGCATTTACACCATCATTTTAGCTATTGATCAAGGGTTGGGAAAGGGTCATTAGCACATGTGACACCAATCCACTATGGAATAGGTAATTTGTTGAGTGTTTTCATTATGCTTGTGGTTTTCTTTTATCCTTTGTTGCATTTTGGAGCATTTGCAAGGTATTTCATAGGGTCATTCTTGAGAAATTTGTAAGCTACTAACCTTGTATGAAGTTTAGTTTTGCAGATTTCAAAATTATGCACCACATTTGGCGCTAGAAGGAGGGCTTTGCAATATGCTCTATCGGATTGAACTTTTAGTAGGATTTATGAATACTTTTAAAAATATTTCTCTCTTGTTGTATTTGATTTAACGCATTGTATACTTAACTGATTTTTTTGGATTTCATGTTGTTATTTTTGGGTCATCTTTGAGTATTGGTATTTTCCATTAGAAGCAAAATACATTGTTCTCTGACGAATTCTATGGTTTTCTGTCATTATGAACTTCTCTGTATCATAGATTTTTGAAAACATTGTAATCTGTTGATCTTTTGTAGGTTCTTTGATTGTCAACAATAGAAAAATCTGGGAAGCAATACTGCAGTCCATGCTAAGTTTTTAATTACGAAGAACTAAATCATAAGTCTCAGCACTATCTATTTCTCTCTCTAGCTATGTATTAATATCAATTGAACTGGCCCCTGCTTTATTTACTATAGCTGAATTTAAGACTAAAAACATCGATAGCTAGAATGCTTTCATTTATTAACATAGCCAGATTGAGTGGTTAGTTATATTCTCCATGCATTTGGTGCACCCTACGAGGAGCTCTTCCACTGTATTTTTAGCAATGCATGTTTGTTAGATGAAGAGTTTATAAAAAAATATGCTTCTGTAACTGCTCTGTGTTTTAAAGGATATTATTAAGTGTCAAGTATGTTCTTTTGCCTCATTTGTTTCTGTCTGCTACATTTGTTATTTAATCTGATGGGGTTTTGAAAATATAAAATTAAGGTCGTATTTGCTTGAAAGTCTCCTGCGCCCTGTTCTCTTTTGTGTTGGTCTATTTGTTTTACATCTGCCAAATGCATTGACTTGAATTTTTTAATTAAAGCTGCACAGGTTTCCAAAAGAGTAATGTGGAGGACTGAATGAGGTGGTACAACATGAGTAAGAGGAGATATCAGATTTAGAAGGCTCAGGGCTCGAGCAATAAGCATGGAACTGTTTCTAGCTCTTTCAAGGGTGAAGTTTCTTGATAAGTTTCTCTGTTCCTAAGTAGAAGCCACCTCTCTTACGCACAAATTAAACCATTCTCTTTCCTGACGCACAGATTACTTTAACATGTCATTGGGAAACTCACTGGCCTCGTCACAGTAGAAGCAGATGAAGTGTATTAGTAAAAATCTCTGTCAGTCCATAGGGGTCCCTAGGCGTCAAGGGTGTCGATGGTGAGGAAAATATCATTACGAATGTCAGATTTTATGATATGGGGTGAGTTCCATTTTATGAGTTATGTTTAGTGATTGAAAACTTTTTAAATGCTTAGATTCATGCCATTAAATCACTGATAAAATCTGAGCCAACCATCATTACATTATAATTTGAGAAAAGACGTATTCACCAGGCATAAACTCTCATAATGTGGAGTTTGTTGACTTTATCCAGTGCCACTTAGATACATCACTGTCTACACCTGCAAATTTCATCAGATTGAAAGTTTTGTCAAATCATAGTAAATGCGCACCACTTCTCATGGTATCTACAACTTGATTGCAGATTTATGGACTGTAGGGATGTTATATAATAACCAGTGGTGTTTAAAAGCGGGGCTGCAAGTAGAACGCATAAGGAACATGGTCCACGGAGCTACATGAAAAATACATGATTAGATGGTTGAAAAAGGAAGGAGCTTGAATAATTAAATAAGACTCTTGCAATTCCAACTCAGAATAGCTACTCATTTATTGATGATTTGTTATTCACTATGTTTGCTAAGTATAATTTGTAGCAAAATTGGAATTTATGAAGCTTTATTGTGGTATTTTTTTATGTCTTATATAACTTATATATGTATAGAATCTACATTAAATAGATTCATATATATTTTGTTATCTTAGAAGCTACCTCATTAAATAATTAAATTAAGAAGACAATTCATTCTTGTTTGGTCTTAATAAAAAGGATAGATTAAAGGGTTTAATAAAGATAAGGTAAGTCTTTTTTTTTTTTTTGCAAATTGCATACTTTAAATAAATAATTTCCTTAAATTTATTAGAATCAAGATCCTTTTATTAATGATTCATTATGTGAAATCATTTAAGTTGATTGGATGACTTGGTCTCACATTGTTGTCTTTTCCATCTTATAGGTACAACGTCAAAATAAAGGAGGCTAATGAAGGAAAGTGAAGATGAAGAAGAAAAACAAGAGGAGGATTTTTTATTTTTTTTTAAACTCAAAGTGTTTTTAAACACTTTAAGTGTTTGTTCAATGCTTCTTCAAGAAATTCTTTATCTCTTCATTTTTAGGACACTAATTTTCATTTGGGTCTAAAAAGAACAATTTGATTTTTTCCATTTGCAAAAGGGTTAAAATTCAAGCTTAGACACTCACTAGATTTCGTTTTGGGCTAAAAATTGAACAAAGCAAATTCACACTCAAGTTTGGTGCTTTAAAACAAACTCACAATTGCTTTGAAGGCTATAAAACGAACAAGTGCTTGAATTGTGTGATTTTTTCTTTGGTGCATTTTGAGTGTGTATCCTCTCCCCTTGCACTTCGTGCGATCTAGGGTGCAAGAGAAACACTCAAAGTGCATTTTATTGCTTTCAAACACTTCGATTTGGGTTTAAAATTGAACAATATCTTGTGCAAGTGTGAGTAGGGGAATTTTCGCGTATATTCTCTTTCTTTGTGCCATCAAAGATTGATCGAGTTACGGATTGTGTCTTTGCTTGCTTTTGTTTATCCTAGAGGGATTGCCTTGGGGAAAAAGTACTCACCCAAGGGAATGAATCAACCGGTAACACTCTAAAGCCAAGAGTATTTCTAGCTGAGATATAAATGTGGGTATTGGTTAAACGCCATTACCACGCGGTTGGCTCCGACAAGATGGATCTGAAAGGGGACTCTTGTTGTATGGGTCAATCTCCATGAACGGAAAGTCCTTACTAGAACCCATGTACTAGAATTTTCCAAAATCTTTGATCTATTTGTTGGTGCAAGAACAGTCATTCTGAAGCCGCCGCACACTTTTACGATCTTTAGTAGAAATGGAAAACATGCCATGGGAGTTTCATGGGTGTTGATGCTTGGCTGCCCCGTATAAGTGAGTGCCATGGAGGGGAGATAGTGGGGTCAAGCATATAACCATTCGCTAAAGATAAGCGTAGCTGGACTTGTCCAAGTGGGGATTCAACAAATATTTTCTTTCACATCCATAGGGCTTGTACTTGTTCTTCATTTGAAAACACAGTGCGTTTATCAAAAACATTGCAAAACCAACATTCAACATCATCATCGAAATTTCAAACCCTTGAAAAAACCCAAGAACTATTGCTTACCCTTGGGACTATGTCCTTAGAGGTTTCTAAGTAATTGGGTTTACATCTTAATTTTCTCTTACAAAGGTCAACATTAGACAACCCTTGTCCTGATTTCTTGGAACTTCCACATAGCACTTTGTGGGATGAAAAGAAGTTGTGACATGGGACATTAAATTTCAAACCTAATCAAGAAGTGTGTTTGTGGTAAAAAGTACTCATTAAGCAAAGATAACAAATTGGAATCCACACATGTGCTTGTTTATCTTTTTATCATCTTTCGAGCAAACATTGGTCTTTTGATTTGAACTACTCTTAGAGAAAAGTGTGTTCTTCAATACCTTGGCCTAGTAAACAAAGTCTCTCTAAGTCTCTTAGGATCAAATCAAACACTTCATCCATCTCAAAAATTTATCAAAATCCATCCCACCAAACAACTTTAGAGCTTTGGAAACATCATTATCTAGACTTAGGTACATCCTTAAACCAAATCAAAATCATTTATTTAGTTATATGTATGGGAATGCATCCTTTCTCATACATTTAATTAAATTAGCAATCCTTTGAATGAATTCATCCTAAGATAACATCCAACATTTTAGGATTTACAAATTCATCATCCAAATCAAACCAATCAAAATCAAACTCTAAGTCTAGCTTTGATCCAAAGTCCCTAAAACATTCATCACTCATATCATTTACACCTCTCATCCTTCATCTCGTCATTGGTCCTAAGAACCTTAGAGGTCACTTTTGCTACAAGGTCAAAACACAAGGAGAACATGGAATACAAACTTGATCCATACATCTTGAGTGATCCAAATCAATTGAGTCTTCAAAGCCTTACAATTCTGATTGATTATCAAAACTCACACTTATACAATCCATACATGGGACCATTACCTTTGAAAAATGTCAATAGAACAACATGTGTGAGTATGCCCAAATCAAAGATTGGAACGCATTTCCCAATGGTAAATCCAAACCCAAACCTACAAGTATATCAATCAAACAATCAATGCATGAACTTTGAAACGAATAACGCCATCCCACTAAATTCCTACAAACCAAATGTGGATGTACCAAGTGTAAGTTTTTGAAACATGAATCCTAACTTGGAAAAATTTGGAAAAATGATTCCTAATGCCAACAATGTTCATCCTATCATGCCAAATCTGAACATCATCCCAAATCAGAACATTATCCAAAGTCAATTTTCCCATAATCCCATTCAAAAACCACAAGTAGGCATCCCAAATTTGCTTAAACAAGAGCCTAATCAACTATATCAAGGGAGTCAAGATCAAAATCAAGAACAAAATTGGCTAGATCAAATTGCTACACTTTCCAAAATAGTTGAATCATTACGCAAAGAGACATCTCCACCACCATTACCCATATCAACATCATTCATTGGTTTAGGGCTCCCCCCTTTACCTAGCACCAATCAATCCACCCAAATCAATCCACCTAACGTCAATCAAACCATCACATCAAATCATTCAAATATACCATCGACATCACACCAATGGATGGTATCTAATCAAACAACATTGATCCCAAATCAAAATTTGGTCTCCCAAGGATCTATCACCTCGGTCAATCCAACCATCTCTATCATTTCGATCACTCCAACCACCACTATCATGCCCATCACATCTCAACCCCTCACTAGCATGATCACTCCGAGCATATCTCAAATAATTGTCACTACATCCAACATGATTTTGAATCCACCACCACCCCCACCACCACCAATTTCCACCACATCAAGCCAATACAATGCGACATTACAAGATGCTTTTCAAAAGGGATTCCAACAATATCTAGCCATGCAACAAGCAGAACAAGCTCAACAAGTGCAACAATCCTCTCAAGTTGCCAAAGCCTCTCAAGCTACCCAACCAACACGAGCACAAACAAAAAGATGACAACTATTGAAAACAAGGATCAAGATCAATCCATCACTGAGCACACGTTTACTTCATCCAATGATCAAATCGACATATGTCAAGGGTCACTTTTGAATCACGATCAAAATCCACCATCAAAACTCGACAATGAGCCAATTTAAAAAATATCAACATCACTTGACTCTATGGTCGAAGGCATTCATAATCTCTCCACCACAATTATCGAAAACAATGATCAAAATCTCTCCATTGAGGAGCACATTGAGGATGTATCTACACAATTCGATGATGAACTCACCATACATCAAGAGCCACTTTTTAGTGATCTCTTTCAAGGAGTGTTAGGATTGTTTGATCCTATTGACATAATGCACGATCCATCGACTAATGATCATGTTGAAAATGTCTCTACATCGCCTTACGAGTTAGAGGACATATCTCAAGAATTTATTCCAAAGCATGATCAAAATATTTCACCAAAGTCTAGCAATGGTCCTTTTCAAAACATGTTGATCCCCTTTGACCACATGGTTACAGATATCAAAGGAACTCTAGACTCGACACTTGAAGATATCGCACCACTTCACATGCCTAATGAAGATATCCAAGAATCCTTTGTAAGAAATCCATCCTTTGAAGCTGCCCCTTGTCAAGAACTTGATCCAAAGCATGTCAAAAGCAATCCCAAAATCATTCAAGATCAAGAATTTGTATCTT
Organism: Sequoia sempervirens; assembly: GCA_007258455.2. NCBI lineage: Eukaryota > Viridiplantae > Streptophyta > Pinopsida > Cupressales > Cupressaceae > Sequoia > Sequoia sempervirens. The sequence goes on along the minus strand of VDFB02281492.1, from coordinate 347,142,040 downwards.
TAATCTACTATAATGATCTAATGGACACTCTCCTATCTATGCAAGATGATCATATCCATGTAGCACTTATTCCTCCATCTACCCATGAGATGCTTTCTTTGGATGGACACGTCGATGATTGTTATTCAGAACAGGATCTCTTTATTCCTGACATTATTGCACAAAAAGAGTAGATTATTAACTCCCATAGTCAAACAGAGTTATCAACATCAGGATCAGATATGTCCCAAACTCAGATTGAGGACATCATGAATAAAGATATCCAGCATTATCTGCTCAAGGAAACAAGTTAGATAGAACATCCAAAGTTAGTAGAGCATCAAATTGAAACGTCACCTACGATGGTCATTTATCAAAGAGTGCATTCTAAACAAGAGATCTCAGAACAGGAAGAATCAAGGAATGAAGGTGATACTATCACCATACTGGGGGCAACTTCATCTCAAGCAAACGTCAACATAGGGAGAATGAAGAGTCCTTATGATGAAACTCATGTCAATACTACAACCAACCACGCCATGAATCTTCATCCACCCATCACCCCATCCATGAATTGAGACAAACATCAAAGGAAATATTTGAATCAAATTACGAAGAAAGTCATCAAAGAAAAAGAATCTGAGAAGCATAATGGACAAATAAAATACAAATGGATACCAAAGAGTACAAAGAAAGATCATCCCTATCAAACTCCATTAGTCAAAGAAACTATGGGGAAAAATAAAAGAGGGAAAAGTATCCATCAAGGATGTCCGCAAAATCAAAAGCAGGCTTTTCAAGCAATGTACAAAGTATATCAAGCAATTGGTCCTAATTCCACGCACACTTCTGTATCCACCCATCATTGCTCATCTTCCTGGTTTGGAGAGTCAAAAATTCCAAGCTGTCAACCAATCTATCTCATATCCCTAAACACACTCCATCTACGCCTCCATGCATGATATCCAATTCTCACATTGACCGTGTATTGGCAAAAACCCTTCATCATAAGGATTCAGAAGGCAATCTATCACAATGTGCACACAAAGACAAAGTCAACTCTAGTATCAACGGAGCAAATCAAGAATCCCAAAAGTTGCATTCAAGTGCACGTATCTTAGCAAAGCAGCTCCTTTAGGCAGGCTATCGATGGCACATCATGACAGGGGCATCTACATCAGCAACACCTTATGATTCAACATTAGCTTAAAATCTTTCAGAAAAATACAAAAAAATCAAAAAAATCATGAAAATCCAAAAAAATAAGAAAAAGGATTGAAAATAGTAAAGAAAAAAAAATCATCCTCTAGTGAAAACCGCATGGGCGGCACTTTGGGCAAGACCATGATGAAAACCTGACAAACAAGCGTCATGTGTAGAATCGAGCATCTATGTGTGCCAATTCAGATGAAGGCATCTCATCCCATCCTTAATAAATCAAGCATTCTATCCATCTTATCCATAATAAATCTATTCATCCACACACCATTTATCCAATCCATTTTCATCCATCTTCATGATCCATAGTCCAAGTTATCTTGATCTTGATGAAATTTTGGGGCACGCTTTACACTTGCTTATGGTAAACATCTTGACATGAGCCATTTTCATTAATCCTATCCTATGCAGCATTATCTGAGCCATGAAGCATTATGAGCATTCTTTATCCAAACACCTTATCTTATCGCAAGATAATCCTTGGCATCCTTTGTGTATCCATCCATCTACACACCTATCCAAGCATCCATCCATCGCATTCCATACATTGCTAGAAAATCAGGGTAGATATGTACATCTTTCTTCGAGAATAAATCTTGGTCTATATCCTCCAGCTTATATGGCGATCCAAACATTGGAAAACATAAAATCAAATTGGTCAAGCATCTGCAATCCAAAATCTGAATCACTAGCCCATGGCATATTTTGATGAGAAGAAATTCCTTATCAGTCTTCAACTTTCATCGAACATCAATCCAAACAATCACTATCAGTCACATCTAACGCATCCTTCAAACATCACAACAAATCATTCAAACAACTTTTGTTCCAAACCAAGCTTCAACAATCATGATCAATCAAAATCCAATCAAGAAATCATCAGGATATTCTTGTGTTGCTTAACACTATCCTTTCATTGTTGTGCATCCTCAACAATGATTATCATCATCAGTCTTGATCAAATCATCATCAATCCATCATCATCTTGGGGATATCATTCCCAATCATTGTGTTGCTTAACACTATCCTTGCATTGTTGTGCATCCTCAACAATGTTATCATCATCAATCTTGATCAATCAATCATTGCATTGTTCTGCATCCTCAACAATGTTATCATTATCATCAATCCATCGACTTGATCGATCGACCTTAGCTTGGTTTTCAACCAAATCCAAAATAGAGCATTGATATCATCACACATCCATATCCAAATCATCAAAATCATGCGAAAATCCAAAAACATCAGAAAATCAAAAACACCAAAAACATCAGAAAATCAGAAAATCCAAAAACATCAGAAACATCAGAAAATCAAAAAACATCAAAAAATCATAAAATTCAAAAACATTCAAAACATATCAAAATCCAAAAATAGGTCAAAAAGTTATTCAAAAAGCCAAAAACAAGGTCGTCTTGTCGAACTACCTCGTCTCTGAGCTTGAACGTAGGCAAGGTTGATCTTTGATCATCCCTCAAGACATTTAGGTCAGTCCTATAGGAGTTTGTCATAATAAACTGATATCTCATCATGTGTATCGTCATCTGTAAATTGGTCAAGTCATCAGTCGAACTACGTGGTCTCTGCGTGTATAATGTAGGCAAGGCTAATATGTCGATTAGCCCCTGAGGCCCCTAGGATAGGTCTTTAGGTTAGTCTCTTGGTCAAAATCTTAGAAAATCCCCAAAACATTGGAAAACATAAAATCAAAACATTTTTAAAACCTCAAAAAATACCAAAAATAGCCTCAAAACATTGCAAAACATCAAAAACATCCAAATATTTGAAAAAATCCATCCGCCTCATCTCGCTTGCACCCGCAATAAACACCATTCATAATAAATTGATCGTCATCCTCAACTTTTGGTGAAACAGTTAGAAACAAGTCTAGCAGGTTAAAAGTAAATCTCAAAAGCGTAAAGTCTCAAATCTCAGTCAGTACGTAAAGAAGTTGGTCAAGTCTTTGTGTCGATAGTCCATCATCCAAACAATCCCATATCAATCATCTTTTAACATCATGTCCTAGGATGAATCCTTCCTACAGGGGGCATTTTTTATTAGAAAGAACACTATGGATAAACGAAATGACATGTCACCATCCACTAACATGTCCTAGGATGTATCCTTCCTACAATGGGCATTATCTTTTGGAAATAAGTTTCGGTTCTTATCCTTAAAAACACATTCCCTTTTGGTTAGCGGTATTGAAGAATATCAGCTTGTTTGTGTGCTTGGTCTTTTTCTTTTGACTTATCTTATTGCGCTCAGTCCAAGGACCTCTCGATGATATCTGAACAAAAGATTTAGAGAGATAGGAATGGGGCAACGATCATCATTCTTTTGTTTGTTGTGCTCGTTGGACGTTCTTGTAAAATAACTTGGTGAATACTTGCTTTGTTAGATATGTATGGAGGATGTTTCAGATAGCTTGTTGACTATTGCATCGATTAGTTATACCTTTCCGTGTTTTGGTCTGAGATGTTTGAGACTTCTAAAGTGCATCCTAGCAAGGTTTTCATATGTCAGGTGTGAACAAGAATACTCCTATCTATTTGTCGAGTCAAAGTCCATCACACTAAGTACAACGCCATCCTGGTCCTTCATACCTTGATGCATCATACTTAGGCGTTCTATCAAAGATAAAGTAAGTGACCCTTTGAAAATCCCAATCCTTGATAAGCAAATCATCCATTTCTCATCATCATCATCATCATCTCTCATAATGTTGGTTTGCTGGATCCTCTTGTCATCATCTAATTTCTTCATTTTCCACATGAATAGTTAATCATCATCACCAATACATCCAGCATGCATCCATCATGCATCCATCATGCATCCATCTTGCATCCATAAATCATTGGTATTCTGCATATCATCTCACATGCATAATCATCATCATAGTATAGATCTATTAGTCTAAGCATCTCATAAATCATCCATTGCATACCATAGCATATCACATCATCAATCTCATCCATCTCATATCATAGCATCATTTAAGTTTTTTAGGATAATATAGATTTGTTATTCCAAGCATCTTAAAATCATCTCATTTGCATCGTCATCCATAACCACCCATTTTGAACCTCTTTATCGCGAGATCGACCCTCAAATCGAATCTTTTTGCTTGATCTCTCAAGGGCGCAATGTACTAGTGTACTTCTTTCTACTGGGGCATCCAAAAAATGAGAATTTTTTTGAATTTTGATCATGGCAAGTTATTCTTTGAACCAATGCAACAAGTACATTGCTTCAAAGAGGGGCAAAATGTAGACATGCAAAATTAAAATTATGCATTCGATCAGATTCAGTCAAATTAGGTCTCACATTAGGCCCATTCATCACTTTCATCCATTCATTAAATAATCTCATTTCCTAAGGTCATTCATCAAATAAACATTATCATCAGCCTTTTAATAAATCAAACATCATACCTTTAATTAAATAGACCAAACACTTATTTAATTAAATCCAATCCATATTTCATCCTTTTCTGATTTAAATAAATCAAATATCAAAGTCTTAAAAGTCAACTCACCTAAGCACCATTAAATCAACATAATCATCATCTATTTAATCTAACCCTGATTAAATACTAATCTCACCCACTTGCATTCTCTAGATATCTCCACTTGCACAAATAAATCAATTTTATTGATTTATTAAAACCCTCATTTTCCCTCAACATGACAAGTTGATTTGTCCCTCCAACATTGCATTAATTGCTATTTTTCTTGTCCCCCTCTCAAAATTTATGGCAAAATTTGAATTCAAATTCTCCCTCTCATGGGCACTCTTCCCAAATCTTGCACAACCATTGGCCTATCACCACTTGACAAGTTTCATCTTCTCATTGGAGGATCTTTAGTCCCACATTCACCATCTTGGCCAATCTATCATCAAGAAAATCTATAAACGAAGGCCCTCATTCTCATTCAAGGATCCACAACTTTTATGCAAGGTTACTCTCTTAATTTGAGAACTCATCTTGCCCACCATCTCCATTGCATTTACATCATCATTTTAGCTATCGATCAAGGGTTGGGAAAGGGTCACTAGCACATGTGACACCAATCCACTATGGAATAGGTAGTTTGTTGAGTGTTTTCATTATGCTTGTGGTTTTCTTTTATACTTTTTTGCATTTTGGAGCATTTCCAAGGTATTTCATAGGGTCATTCTTGTGAAATTTGTAAGCTACTAACCTTGTATGAAGTTTAGTTTTGCAGATTTAAAAAGTATGCACCATAATTCTTGCATCCTAGAACCTTTTTGGACCCTTGGGGCAGCTTTTGAACCTTTATCGAGAAATCAACCCAAAATTCAAAATTTTTGCCCAATTTCTCGAGGGAGTAGGGAGTCAGCTTTATCATTCCATTGGGGCATCTAAAAATTTTGATTTTTCTTTTTTGATTTAGGTAGCAATTTTGATCTTAAAAGCATTTTTCTTTGAATCAAAGCAACATGTACCTTGCTTCAAAGAGGTGCAAAATGTAGATACTCAAAAAATGTCCTAATCAATTTCATACACTTGAATCATATTTATTAACATCATTTCGTCTTTATCGATCCTCTTTTTTCTTAATTAATTAAATTAGCTTACCTAATTAATTAATTGCATCATTTTCTTCTATTTGGCCTAATTAATTAAATTGGGTTAATTCATCTCTTTTTGCACCAACACTTCATCTCATTAAATTAAATAAATCAAAATAATTAATTTAATCTCCTAAGTCATCTTATTTAATTAAATAAGCCTAAGTTATTTAATTAAATATCATTTCACCCCTCCCCTATTTATTAAATCATCTAATTTAATAAATATCATTCAATCCTTCTAATTCCCTAATTGCATAAATTAAACCTTGTTTATTTAGCAATTAAACTAATTTTCCTCTAATCAAAGGGAATCAAAGGGAATATTCCCATGGAATATTCTTTATCCTTTTTGCACAATGAAAACTTTATTTTAATTTTTAAATTAACCTTTTTCCTCACCCAAACGAATATTATAAGGAATATTCCCTCTACTCGAATCAACTCACTTGGCTTCTTGAATAGGCTAAACCCTTTAACCTCTTTAGCAAGTTGCCTTTGATATGTGTGAGTAGGTAAAAAGTGTGTTTGTTTGAGGAAAATGTGAGCATTTAATTAATTGTCATCTTGCATGAGAATCCATTATCCATTCCTCTCATCCCCTTCATCTTGAACTGTTGATTAAGCTTTTTGATCTCAACCCTCCATTCCTCATCTACTCACCTATAAATAGATCACTATTTATGGAAAATGGAACCATCTTTTTCAAAACTAACTTATTCTTTTTAATTTAATCAAATGCACTCATGTTTTACTCACTTTTTAGCTTGTTTTAGTTCATTTTCATTGCATAATAGCTTAGAGCATCCATTAATGGCTTCCATGCATCCATCTTAGTTTGCAAATAAATTAAGGCTTTCATCTTTTAGCATAAATTTAGCTTAACAATTGCATAATTAAATCATTTATAACATAAAATCATGGTAACTTAGTTTGCATCACATTCATTTTAGTATAAATTAGGTTCGTACACATCAAACACTATGGTTTCATTGATTCTCTTTCATAGAATATACTGAAACAAGCTCACTAATCATGTGATTGGGAAAGGGTTTTCATTCCACATCAACACAACACCAATTCCATAACAAGATAAGTTTTAGATGGATTAGAATAGATGTTTTGAAAGCTTTCATAATTGAGTATGTTAGGCTTTGATGAAATGTTTAGTTCCAATTGTGTTTGATTGATCTTGTTGAGATTCAAGTATTGGTAGCTCCATTATGCTTCGATTCTTCATGGACCAAGCATAGTTAAGCCCCTAGTGGTATTTTTGCATCACATTTTCACCTAATATTTTCAAACTAGAAATTTTATGTGGTTTCAAGAGAATTTTGAAGAGAAATAAATGGCATTCAAAAGAATATTTATCAAAGTTTTATTGTAGCATTCAAGATCCAATTTTCATATCAAAATCTTTTGCATCATGCATGTTTTTGGAGATAACATTGTGATGTAGGTTTCATGATCAAATCAAACATTCAAAGCATTATTTCAAGAAAGATTCAAAGTTCAAGATCCACATCCATTGAAACCATTTCATGCAAGATGTATAATTTTACTCCAAGGTTTATTCAAGGGTTTGTTGAGTGGTAACATAACATTGATCATTCTTCATTCCTTCTTTCATTTTTTTATTCATTTCAATGTTTGATTACAAAAAATGGGTTTGAACAAGGAAAACCCCCATTCACCAAAAATAAACAATTTTTCCCTCTCATGTTGTGTTTGCAGACCTAGGTGGAAGAAAGCTTGAAGATATCTTGAAGAAAAAATTTGAAGAAGTTGAAAAGTTGCAAAAGTTGTCATAAAAGTTGTTATATCATTGAAAATCATCTACACAATTTATTTCTAACTTTCTAACACTGAAACCTAGAGAATTTAGAAGTGCAGAGATAGGACCAAAGGCTCTCAAAATTTGCAAAAAAACCCTAACAAAGGACTCATTCACCCTTGGTCAAATGAGTCCCGGATCAACTTCAGAAATTGACTTTTGGTGAAAGGTACACTCAAATCTACCCTTCTCTGATCTCCAATTTGATTATAGGTTCTATCAGTATTGAGCTTAATCTTATTCTTTCAAGTATTAAATTGAATTTTAGTGTTAGTTTAGTATTTTTAGTTTTTCTCCCCAAAGTGTTGTTTGACCTTGACCCTTGTCCTTCAGTCATAAGGAAATCTACAAATTCACACAGTGAGTTGAATTACCTAAGGTTTGTAAGATAATTATTTGTGCATATCTCATTTCCTAGTAAAATAAGGAAGATAGGTTTATTATACCCCTAGTTTAACATCCATCCTTATTTTCCTTCATTTCATTTTTTTGAACTTGATGTTTGAGCATTGTTTATTTCTGATTTTGGAGTCTACTTTAAACCCTAGTTCTAGATTTTTCATTCATTTGTATTACATTGCATTGAATTGAATATTATTTAGGGATGCTTAACTTTCCTTATTTTGTATCTCATTTAGGGTTTTAGTATTGCATTTTTGCATCTCTTAAAATCTAGAAAATATAAAAAAAATCATTCAATTTGCAAAGCATTTACATAAAATTGCATGATCAAAAAATTAAAACAAAAAATTGAATCAAAATTGAACATCAAATTAGGTCTCCTAGTTTATCATTTATCATTATTTTTCATTTTCATTTAGGCTTAAATTTATAGAAAATTCAAACTACAATCAATTTTCTTAGTCCAAAATATTAAAACCACATGAATCCACTTAGAAATCTGTAAATTCATTTTTCAATACCCTAAGCAGCGAGGACCCATTTTACCATGCAAAAATGACTCCATAATTAGGGATTTTTCCTACATTTTTAGGTATTAAAATCTCTGTTTCTATATTCTACTTTACAGTTTTTAGTTTGTTATTACAGTTTGTAGAATGTTTGTTATCTCAAATTGATCATATTAAGCTTCATTTGATAAATTCCATGAATTTTATGAATTAAAAATTGCATTTACAAGACATCATTTTTAGGTTTTTGCATAACATAATAAAAAATATCTTGTTTGAAATTTGAAAATTAATTTTACATATTTGCATTAGACTTTACATTCTGGGCTATTTAATTGCATTTTACATCTTATCTATTTTGTGTGCATGCCAATTTTTTGAAACCTGTATGAGCTTCACAACTTGGTGTCCTATTTCCAAAACTATCATGAGATGTAGTTTGAGACTCATGCCATCCCAGAATACACTATTCACTGTGGATCTTGGGTTTTCTAACTCTTTCACTCATAATGTTGACACTAGTCAACTCATTATGGATCATAGCTTTCATACTTTATTTCCAATGACTTCCTTACCCAAAACTATAGTCCATGATGTCAAAAAAATGGTATATAATGTCCAACAAGAGAAAATAAGAAGGATAGGTGAAGAAATAGAAAAATTGTGAAACTTTGTGACTTCTGAAAATATTTCTAGTAGTGTCATTCTTGCTTTAGATAATGTGAGGAAAATTCTTGAAAATGAACATGGAATAGAGATTATGTGAAGTCTAGCTCATATTGTTGATAAACATGCTCCTACATTGACTAGTTTTGCTCAAGCATTGGGGTATACTCAATTTCAAGGTGTAAATTCAGTTCCTCCTTCCACAACCCTTATATCTATTCCTACATACAATAGTACTCATGTTACTACAACCATCCAACCTACTAGCAATGTTAATACTTCCTTCGGTATTGCCACTAGGAATCCCTCTAGATTTGTGCATTAAAATCTCAAATCTCCTCATCAACCCCCCTCAAAAATTTACAATTTACTTATCCTCCACATAATACACAACTTGACCTTATTCACCTCCATCTAACAACAACAACATTGATCCAATACTTAACACACTTTTGCAAAATGTCTCATCACTACAATAGTAAATCACCACACTAAATCAAAACAACAATGGTCAACCTTCACAATATGTCAAAACCAACCCATTATCCTTGGAGATATTGACAAAAAAAATGCCACAAGGTGTAGAGGTTCGTAGGTTTGAGAAATATGGAGGGAAAGGAGATCTTGTTAGGTGACTTCATTTTTGAAGATAAAATCTTGGCTAAAATCTTCCCTAGATCCTTGAAAGATACTTATTTAGAGTGGTTTTTCTCATTACCAAATAAGTCAATATGCTCATTCAATGAAATTATTGATGCCTTTTACAACAACTTCAAAATTCACATGGGTGCTAAGATGACCCTAGCTGATTTAATGACATGTAAACATAAGGATGATGAAAAATTCACTGATTTTATAGTGCAATATAAAAGGCTTTAATCACAAATAAACATTGAGATTCTTGATGTTGACCTTCAAACAATTTTTATTGCCAATTTGCGAAACAAAATCCAAGCTAAACTTGAGATGTTGAAATTTCCACCTTTTACCAATTTGTGTATATCCCTTTATGATTACCAAAATTTAGTTAGTAGTTGTGAAGTGAAAACTCCCTCTAACCATCTTGAAAATTCTGAATCCACACCTCAAACCAACTATCAACCACTCAAGAAACAAGATAAGGTATTTTTATGACTTAATGCCCCTCAACCAAATCAACATGTTGATACCTAGGTGGCTGCTATAAAGATGACAAAACCATATGCCTTTGTGGATTCAAATATACAATTCACCCCCATACTTAATACCCTTCATAATACTATGTTGCACCTCTTAGAAAAGAATTTGATTTCCCTACCTCCTATTAGAGCCCTTGATCCTACTAAAGCTTTACCTTCAAGTTTGATTATGATCCATATAACAACAATCTCCCACTTGGAGAATAATAAAACTCCACCCCATGTCATCTCCCACTTGGAGACTGATAAAAACACTACTGACCTTGTAGCTCCCACTAGAAATAAGCACTTTGTACCCTGTTCTAATTTTATTGTTTTCATTCCTAAAGACCAACTGAAGCTGAAGAGGAGCTCAACTTCTCCCTAGGCACTTCCTTTGTAAACATATTTTCTAGATTGTCATCTACATGTATCTATTCGAGCCTTAACTGTCCATCGTCCAACACCGATCAAATGAAGTGATACCTCATTTATATGTGTTTGGTCTTTAAATGCAAGGAATTTTTTTTTGCAAGATGTATGGCATTCTAGTTGTTTGTAAACAAATAAATATTGGCCTATTGTTTTCCCAATTCTTCCATGAAATATTGCAGCCATATCATCTCCTTGCTTTCCTCTATTGCAGCTACATACTTTGTCTTCATGGTAGATAAAATAACAACCTTTTGCAACCATGAGATCCAACTTACTATTGTCCCACCTATAGTAAAGAAAACCTATAGTACTCTGCCTAGTATCAATATCCTCTACCAAATTTGAGTCTATATAACCTACTAAATTAGTATTATATTCCCCAAAACATAAATGTTTATTGGATGTACCTCTCAAATACCTAAGAACCCATTTTACTGCATTCCAATGCTCCAATCCAGGAATACTCATATACCTTCTTACGACTCCAACAACATGTGGAATATCTAGTTCGATACATACCATGGTATACATTGAACTTCCTACATCTGAAGCATATGGTACCTTAAACATTTTTTCTTCTTCCTCTTGTGTCTTTGGACACATCTCCTTAGTCAATTTCAAATGACTAGGAAAAGGTGTGTTGATAGCTTTTGCATTCTCCATGTGGAATCTCTGTAACACCTTTTCAACATAACTAGCCTAAGATAAAGTCAATTTTTTGTTCTCCCTATCTCTAAAAATTCTCATACCAAGGATTTTTTTTGCTTACCCCAAATCCTTCATAGAAAATGATTTTGCTAACTGTTGTTTTAACTCACTTATGTGATCCATGTTAGACCCCGCTACAAGCATGTCATTATTATATAAACATAAAATAATGTAGCTATTATTATCCAACCTCTTAAAATAAATACAATGGTCAAAATGAAACCTACTGTAGCCTTGTTCAACCATAAAACTATCAAATTTCAAGTACCATTGCCAAGGTTCCTATTTCAAGCCATATAAACTCTTCTACAATCTGCACACCAATTTCTTGTTGCCTTTGACCTCAAATCCTTGGGTTTGTCCCATATGTATCTCCTCCTCCAAAACACCATGGAGAAAGGATGTTTTCACATCTAGCTATTCCAAATGAAAATCTTCAATAGCCACAATACTTACAATAGTATGAATAGAAGTCATCTTAACAACTAGAGAATTTTTTTTAGAAAAATCAATTCCTTTTTTATGTGAAAATCCTTTGACAACTAACTTGGATTTAAATCTATTCTTACCTCCATCTTCCTCTTTCATCCTATAAACCCATTTTTTTGGTAAAGTCTTTTTACCTATAGGAAAATTGCATAATTCCCAAGTCTAATTTTTCAGTAAGGAGTCCATTTCTTCTTCCATTGCATGCTCCCACTGAACCTTTGTATCCGCCTACATAGCTTCATCATATCCTTCAAGTTCACCAACATATGTTAACAAAATAGAATACAAAGAGGGAGAAAATATTTTTGGAGGTCTAATTATCCTTGAAGATCATCTAACATTCATTGGAGTTTGTGGTATTTGTTGTTGTTGTTGTTGTGAAGCATGAGGAACCACTGGAACATTGTTGTTTGGTGTATCATCCAACACTACATAATCATTTTCTTTTTCCTTATGCTGCTGCAAATGATCTTTTTACAACACTTTCTCATTGAATATGACATCCTTGCTTCTCAAATTTTTTTTATTTTCAAAATCTCAAAACCTATAACCAAATTCATCAATACCATATCCAACAAATATACATTTCTTTTATTTTTCATCAAAATTGGTTCTATTTTCATAATCTACATGTGCAAATGCTTCACAATTGAAGGTCTTGAGAAAAGAATAACTCACCTTCTTACCTATCCATGCTTCCTCTAGAATACCACAACCCAAAGGATTAGAGGGACCTTTATTGATTAAATAAAAAATAGTGTTTAGAGCCTCTGCCCACATGTTTAAGGTATCCCAATATGCAATCTCATAGTCTGTGCATGCTCCATTATTGTTATGTTCATGCACTCAGCCACTCGATTTACCGTGGAGTCCTTAGAACTATTTTGTACCTACAAATACCATTAGAGGAACAATAATCTTCAAAATCTTTTCTGCAATACTCACCACCATTATTTGATTTGAGACATTTTAACTTTGTACCTGTCTCATTCTCAACCAAGCTTCTCCATTTCTTAAAAATTTCAAATACATTAGATTCCTACCTAAGGAAATAAATACATACCTTCCTTGTTGCATCATCAATAAAAGTGACATAATATTGAGAGCCACCAAGAGAAGATACTTGAGCTGGTCCCCATACATCTATATGCACAAGTTCCAATTTTTCATCTTTCTTTTGCTTTCCATCCTTGAGAAAACTAACTCTCTTTTGTTTTCCATACACACAACATTCACATAAATCCAAATTAACACATTTCAAACCTGGTAAAACATTCTTTGAATGAAGTACTCTCATACCTTTTGCACTCATATGCCCAAGTCTATTATGCAACAGTGTTGATTCAGAATCCATTGCAACTGTCTAATTTTCTATCTGCTAAATTGTAGCAACCGTTCCTAAACATTGATTTTTATTTGCATTAGCTATAGTAGAAGGAATATTATGTCCTAGAAAAAGATATAAGGTGCCTAATTTCATACCTTTTGCTACCATTAAGACACGTTTTGTAACCTTCCAATTTTTACCACTATATGTAACAACACAACCTTCATCATCTAGTTGCCTTGCTGAAATTAAATTTCTTTTTAATCTTGGAGCGTACCTTACCTCATGTAGTAGCCAATGATTCCCATTCTGCAACATAATCTTGATTCTTCCCTTTCCAACAATTTGACAGGGTTCGTTATCTCCCAAATAAACCAGCCCAAAATCCCCTTGGACATAATCAAGAAAATAACTTCTTTGGGGTGTAGCATGAAATGAAGCCCCTGAATCTAACACCCAAGAATCATCACCATTATCAAGGGAAAGAATCAAACCATCCTCATTATATTTGTTACTTACCACATTTTCCTCTTTACTTCCTTTTTCTCTCCTTTATTTTTCTGAGATCAACAATCTTTCCTTAAATGACCCGGCTTACCACAGTACCAACAATCCCTCTTGTCTCTAGATTGATACCTTTTGTCCTTTGATTTTCCTCATGACTTCCCATGAATTCTAGAATTGTTTCCTCTCTCCTTTGTTCTACCCTTTCTTTCTACATTCAAAATGCTATTTGATGTGGATGTTCCACTTGAGATTTTCCTATGAATTTCCTCACTCAAAATAACACCAACAACATCATCAAATTTCAATGTATTCAAACTAGAAACACAATTACTAACAACCATGACTAAGCTATTCTAGCTTTTAGGTAAAGAACACAGAATCAAAAGATCCCTAACTTCTTCATCAAAGTTTACATTTACAGAAGTTAATTGATTGGTAACTGTATTAAATTGATTTAAATGATCAGCAATTGACCCACCTTCTGCCATTTTCAAATTTAATAAACGCTTCATACGAAATAACTTATTTGAAGTGGAAGGATTTTCATATAACCTCACCATGGTTTCCATCAACTCTTGAGTTGTCTTTGCTGTTGTAATATTAATTGCCACGGATTCTGCTAGGCATAAACAAATGGCTACTAGTGCCTTTCTATCTAGAAGATTCCAATCCTCATCACTCATTTTTGCTAGTTTCTTGGATATTCCTTCCAATGACTTCCATAAATCCTTTTAATAGAGATAATCCTCCATATGCATCTTCCATAACTGATAGTTCTTCCCATTGAATTTATCTACCTTCAAATTACCCTTTTCCGCCATTGCTCCTAATTAATCGTGAGACTTTCCTATAGATGATAATTGAACACAACCCACTCTAATGCCACTTGTTAGGAATTTTATGCAAAAAATATCAATTCAATAAAAATAAAGACTAAACAAAGGAATGAAAAACACAAAAATAATAATAGCAGAGACAATATTTAACATGGTTCACCCAAACTTGGGCTACGTCCACCAACAAAGAGTTCAATATTATTATCCAGTAAATCAAATCGATTACAAAGTGTCAATAGAAACCCTAATCGTTAGCCTTTTATCAACTTATGTCGGTTAAAAATTAGGGTTTGTTTTTATGTTGGCCAATAGAAAAAATAGGGGTTTTTTATGCTGCCCCTTGACCCTGTCTTGGGGGCGCTGGCCCCCAAACCCCCGTTAATTGATTTGGGGGAAACTACGCCAATAAAAGTTAGGAAAATTAACCTCCGAGTCTGATTAGGCTCCATATACAAACACTTCAAACTATAGACCAAATTCCTTTAATATTTTTATCAACAAAATGGACATGTGATATAGAATATTACAAGACTCTTAAACATCTTGTGCAAGACCTCATTGATTCTAATCATATCCTAATTGGAAGTGTTAATGATCAAGGTAATAAGTCCATAGCCCCTCCTAATCAAAATTTGAAAATATTTACTAATCATATGTGAAATCATAACATTTCCTTCATTAAAGCTAGTGAAACAAAGAATGATGTGATGAATGTTGACACATATGATGATAACATAAATGATAATGAGGAACATTTTATGAAATCTATGGTTGGATTCATTGATGTTAAACCTCGTAAGGGGAAAAATAATATTCCCCTTAATATTTATTTCTCACAAAATGACATAATTAAACATGCACCTGATGGTCCTCTTTACATAGCTAGAAGAATCAATGACAAGCCTACTAATAAGATATTTATTGATCCCTATAAGATACCACACTTCCTTAATCCAAAATTTCACTATTTTTTTAAAAGTAAATCTCTTAATGTCTTGCTCAATTATTTGTATACTCAGGAACTTCTATCCATATGGGATAGGCATCTATCCATCTAAGATAGGCATCTAACCATATGGGTTAGGTTAATGTCCATACAAGACCAAGACTCATCTATCCATCCGAGATAGGAATCTAACCATTTGGGTTAGGTTAACATCCATTCAGGACAAAGATCTATGTACCCAAATAAGGTAGAAATCTAACCACATGGGTTAGAAAATGCTTCGGCCAGAGACTTAGACTCATCAGGAGCATCTAGTTCCTGAGTCACTCTCTAAAGACTACACTCGCCTACTAGGAGTGCATCAAGGTCGATGTCCTTAGGAGTATGTGAGATAATAATAAAAGCTTGAGACTTGCCTCAAAATTTGGCCTAAAGCCTCGGGGAATCAAGTGAATCCATCCAAGATTCCTTCTGAGTATAACAAGTAGTTTCCAACTTCAATTTTAATATTTATTTATCTTCCTTTAACTTAGGGTATCCTAACAAGACTAATAAGGTAAACACCCTTAACCAATCCTAAATCCCCACACCGAGCACCTGCGTACTAGGGACAACTTCGTCCCTAGACTACCTACATACACTATTTTAGCATGAGATCAAGGCGTATAATATGTAGTTTTATTTTCTAATCTATTATTGGATGTAAACTATTTTGTGGGTACGCGACCCTTTCTAGGGCCATTGCCCTAGATAGTTTCTCTTTGGTTGCTACCACATAAGGGAGCACATAATGCATAAAGATTCATGGTGATATTTTGCTTGATTCCTAATTCATCTATGTCCTAAATTCCTATAAGTCACATCACCCTTTCCCGTTAAATAACAAATCATCAAAGATAAAAGAATTAAAAGGTCAATTCACATGCCCAAACCCTATTAGGGTTATCTATGATTTTCACTAGTGGATGTAAGTCCATTATAGTATTATCTTTTTTATATTATCGATCCAAGAGTTATTTCCCGCCCCTTGGTTTTTAACTCCAAAATGATCCTTATTACTCCCTGAAGATTTATAGGGATGATACCACAGACACTGTTGTTGTAGCTTTATTAGGCTATAAGTGCAGTAACTCAAGCGTGATGACATTACCCATAAATAGGAGTCAAAGGCATTGTTAATACTGAATGCTACTAGTTTTTATGTTTTCCTCCTCTTATTTAAGTTTTCTATCTAAGAAGGAAATTAAATGCATTATCACTAACAAGAAAATTCGAGTGTGCACATAAACCAAATGGTAATATAAAATCTTTATTCCTTCTTGCTAAGGAAGTAAAATTAAATGAACTTACTAAAAAAAACTATTTATTCTAGTATATTTGCCAGAAATAAGTATTGCATGTACTTAAATCCTATGAAAGTAAAACTTTTTGTAACAATGAATTGAATAGTCAAATCCATTTATGAAAGAAAAACACTTAAACATAAAGTTAAATTCTTCAAGATGGGTGATCTTATTCAGAGATGGTATGAAATTAATTATTTTGCAATGTTAGTATTTCCTAGAAAAGAAATTTGAATCTATTTGCATAATATATGTCATGGAGTAAGTAGTTTTGATTTAAATTGCATAACACTAATATTTTCAAGACAAATATCCATCTAAGATAGCATAAATAATTCCAACTCAAGGAGACTTCATGGCATAATCTATTGTTTCAAGATAAAAGGTTTATTAATTTTGATTGAATTGCATAAGTAAATAATCCAACTAAAGAAGAATTGATTTTAATTGCATAAGTTATTTCACTAGTTTCTTAGATAGATAAACCAATACAATGTCTTAATAAGAGCCTTGATTTTAATTGTATAAGTTATACTACTAATGCCTCAAGATTGATGATCTATCTAAAGTAGGTTTGCATTAATTTGCATAAGTTTATTCTTGATAATATTCTAATGATTACATAATGATTTATTCACTATGACCTTGTTGTAATTAAATGAATCAACCTTGTTTTAAAAAGAATTGAATCTACTTGCATATTGAAGGAGAAAATTAATTTAAAGAATAACCATGATGTTGAAGAATTAAGTTTATTGAAAATCTATTAAATCATAACTATGATGTTGTGCTATAAACCTTGAATCCCAAGGAAATAAATTTATTTCATGAATAGAAAGTTTATTTGAAGAATAACAATAAATCTAAGAATTAAGTTTATGGCATAACAAGAAACCACTTTTATTAAAGAGATATTATTAATTCCTTAAGTTAGATTGTATTTTGTTTGCATGAATTCAATTTTACTACTTACCATTCAGTAAAAAAATGAACTTATCATTTAATGAAACATAAATTTAAGCTTAAAATTTAATGTCTAATAGTCATAATTGTTATCATAGAATTGTAATTATTGTCATAAAGTTATAGTGTTGTCATAAGATATAAAGGTTGCTAGTGCTCTATTTTAAAATCTCCTATAACTAGGTCCATACTCATAGTTTATCATCATTTTATCAAGAATAGAGGTATATTCTAAGTTCATTTATTATATTCAACAATAGCTAGTAATCATTTCCATCTTTTATTCAAAGGAAATTAAATACAATCTCATAGAACCATGGTTTGGACCAAATCTTCATCAATCATAGATGTTAGTTAATTTGTTGTCTTACTAAATTAGGGTAACATTATTAAAATTAAGAAATTCATGGAATTTCTTTAATAACTTGAATTCATTTAATGAATAAGCCCATCCTTTGATTGTTAATTAGACCAAATAATTTATTATTTAATCTATCCAATTGACATCCCTTTTAAAAATTCTATCAATTTATTTATACTAAAAAAACTATTTTATTTATGATAGCTAAATAAAAAGAATAAATGTTATAGAGAACTTTAATATAAAAACCCATATTATAAAACATATGTATTTAGATATATTTTATTTTATTTTATTTTAACAATAATAAAATAATAATTTAATTTAAAGAAAGAATATTTCTTCATAAATAAAAATAGATGAGAATAAATTTATTTATTTATTTATTTTTGAATATATTGATTTAAAGATTAAAAAAAATAGGAAAATTAATTTCATTATAGATTTAGTTTAGAAAAACAATGAATGGTAAGGACAATAATAATAGATTGATTCTAAATATTTTATTTTCACAAAAAATGATAGGAAAAAGAGTAATAGCTTGATTCTAGAAAATTTTCTAGATTTAATTAACTACTATAAAATTAAATCAAAATAAAGGAAACCTGGATGTTGATGGAGTTGCAACAGATCTTCTTCCAAATCTTCTCTTTGTGCTTTCTTCAACTTGATTCTCCTTCCTCCAATCCTATTCTTCTTAAAAGTGATAGCATAAAGATACCATTCATGTGTTGTTGATGAGAGAAGAAATGGCCTCAATTTATAGACTTGAGGGGAGGTAAATGGAGGGCCAAGATTGAAGATTGATTCAATGGATAGGATTGCTTGAGAAGGTGGGGTTTGGATTAATAGCCTCACTTTGTGACAAATGTCACAAGAAGAAGGCTTTAAAAATAGGCCCACATGGCATGTGGAGAGGAGCCAAGGGTGCTCACACATGTGTGAGCACACCTTGGGAGAGGTGGATATGACAAGTCCCCACACCTTTCCCAAGACCATAAAACTCGTCACTCCTCTTTAAGTTACTTTTTACGGGTTCATACTTTGCCCAAAAGGTCATATTATGTTTTCAATAAGCTTCCACCCCATAGGTACTTACCCTAGGGGTTCATTTTTACCTTAAAGTCAATAAAACAAGCCCAAATAACCCTATGCAAGAGAATTCTACTTTTAAAATACAAATTTTGATTTGTGATCACACCTTGGGTAGATGAGATGTTGGCATGTCTATGACATGTAAGAGAGAGGGTGGCTTGATAATGACATGTCTATGACATGTAAGGGAGGGGGTGTTTGACCATGTGTGGTCACACATGCGTGAGCACACATGGGGAAGCCAAATGGATCAAAGAGAAAAGGTCACATGCATGGTGTGAACTCCCACACAAGGGTGAGTGGAGATGAGTTGTAAGGTGATAGTGACTTGTGCATGCAAGTTACATGTGAGGGAGATTATAATGAATTTCTAAATTTGAGAAAATTACAATGAAGGTTAATTAATCAATCAATCTAGGATTAATTGATCAATGAATTATGGAGGATAGTGACATCTCCCTAATCCTAATTAATTAGATTAAATGATGCATTATATTAAATTAATGTGACTTAGGAAAGTGGCTAGTTTTATTAATTAAGTATAATGATAGATTGTGCTAATTAATAATGCTTAGGTAGGATGGGGACACTTGTCACATAGTGACTTAATTTTTTTATTCACAAATTTTTTATTCCTTATTTTTTTCCATTTCTCTAATACCATGTGCTGAAATTATTAATGAAACACTTACTTATTAATATTGTTAACTTTTATTTGTTCCTTTTTAGGAGTGTTTATTTAATTTTTTTTTTTGTTCTTTATTTAGTCTCTACCTTCTTCACACATAAATTAATTGTATAAAATCACCTACATAATATTACCACACAAAATTATAATATGTCTAAAGTTTTAACAAAAAGAGGGTCATGACAATCCCATCAGTGTAGAGAATGTGATCACTAAAGAATTCATATTTATTAATTAGCTTTATCAAGATACATATGAAAAACTAAAAGCATGGATCAAAATTCATAATGGTTTTTCTTTCCCTATAATAGGTTTGATAAATCTCCTTTTAAAATTTTGATCGAAACAATCAAATGTCTCATTCACAAGCATCTAGACTTTAGATCGATATCATGTGAAGTTAGGCTATGTAGTGTAGAAAAATATTCCCTTTACATTTTCAAACTTGTTTGGCCCCTCCCTATTAAAATTAGGTTCAATTATGCCTTAATTGGTCCTATTTTACATTTGGAAACCTTATTAAATGCATTTTTATGAGGACAATCCTAACATTTAACAAATGACAAATCATAATTTAACGTTTTTGCCTATGTGTTCCAAATCTAGGGATCAGGGACTTATATGGGCCTTTGGGCATATGGGTCCCACCTAGGTCTAAAGACTTGATTTTAAATGTTATATTGAACAAGACACTTCTTAAAATTTGTGTCCCAAGTTTAAGCGACTGGGAATCATAAGCCCAACCTAGTGAATGAGTCTCGCTTTAAATTGGACTTATTTTAATTCTAATTCTTGGTGGGATTTTAATATCCTAGATCTGATGTCAGCTTGTAGTGTTGTAATTTTGGGAAATTAGGCATAAACAAGTATAAATACAAGGTTATTTCACATAGATTGTCCTATAAAATTTTGAGTTCAAGCATCCTAGAAAATTCAAGTGATCTTATGAGAATTCAAGTATTCATTCAAGAGCATTCAAGAGAAAATCATCAAGCATGAGCTACATTCAAGATCCAACCATCATGTCGAAATTCTTAATACATCAATTGTGTTTGTAAGCTAACATTTGTGATGTAGCTTTCATAATTCAAGAAATAATTCAAGAAAAAGTTTCAATCATTTAATAAAGAGTCAAGATCCACATCCATTGGAGACATTTCACACAAGTTTACAACCATTTTCTCAAGGGTTTCATGAGTTGCAACATTGCATTTGTTCATTCACCATTCCTTCATGCTATTTTATTTCATTTCAAGGTTTAATTACCAAAATGGGGTTCAACTAAGGTAAACCTCTATACCATAAAAAAAAAAAATTCTCTCTCGATGTGTGTTTGTAGATACAATTGAATTGAAGCTTGATGATCCAGTGGAGACAAAGTTGCAAAATTTTTCAAAGTTTTCAAGAAGTTGTCATCTTTAGGGAAACTCACCTATAGGCTAGAATTCATACTTTTAGACTTGAATAATCAGACAAGATAAAAGATATAGAAGATCAATAGAGGCTACAAAAATATTAGTGAAACCTTAGTAACAGGACTAAATCACTCATCTAGGTGTATGAGTCCCAGTATAGCCCTTTTGTTAGTTTTCTGTAGATCATGCATAGTCACCAAAAGATTCCAGATACTGCCTAGATTCTTATAGTAAGACTAAATCGTGCTACCTAGAATATGAATCCCAGTGTACCTTAAAACAATAGATTTCTAGGGTTTTCAAACCTTTTTTTGGCCTCTACACTCCTCTAGGTAATTTTCTATTCCATTATGTTTATCAATTTGATTTCATTTTTTTAAGTTTCTAGGGTTTTGTGCATGTGTTTGTATTTATCCTTTGGAACTTCATTTAAATGGTGAACCCACATCTAATAACACAAGGAAACCCTAGGCCATCCCTCAATTGAGTCACTCAGTTGCAGGATCTTGGTTTTGAACCATAGAACTTGGTATGGGGTATATAGGGTACTCTTGCACCCTTAGCATGTTTTACCTAAAAGGAGAGAGATAAACCCCAAGCAAAATCTATGATGCAATTAAGACTAAATGAGATGATCTAAATGTAGTTAAATGAACTAGTTGGCTTATTATGAATTGAAAACCAAAAAAATATGTAATGTTTGCAAAAAGCTTAAAAGAATGAGAAAAAATGCAAATAAAGCTAAAAAAAAAGTTTTTTCTTAGATTGTGTGCACCTAGAAAATTGAAAAGGACTAGAAAGCAATCTAGAATTTTGATGACTTTGAATTTGAGCTAATTGGGACACATTCGCCACCATGGGAAAATTAGTCCTAGGTTAGGGTTTTTCTGTCAAGAAACTATTTTCTATCAAATGGGTGTATGGATCTGCATCTGAAAAGAAAAGTCACCTCATCAGGGACTCATTTTCCATGCATGGAAAATCAGTCCACTTTCAATCGTTTGCAAATTTAAATCTCTATTATGCACCTTCACACCTGTACAACAATTTCTGGCAAAAACCAGAATTGGGATTTCAAAAAATTCCTACAAAACAACTTAAAATTGTTTGTATAATGGGGAGTTTTCCTTGGTGAAACCCCTAGTTGGGTAATCAAACCTTGAATAGAGAAAAATTTGCATCAAACCCTAGCCTTAAGTGTGTTAAATAGTAGGAAAGTCTAAAGTATGTTAAAACCCTATTCTATTGTGCTAGTATAAGAAATGCAAATGTGATTTTAGTGATGCAAGACTTCAACCCTAGAAAACTTACAACACTTGAAAAATGGAAATGAATAACATGCAGATGGAATGTAAATGAAATGCAAACCTTAATTTGAAGATATAGAATAAATGGAAGATAGAATCACTTTGAAAACAAGTCTTTAAGTGTGATTTGATGGCTAGTTGCATCTCATCAACCTAGATTTCTCCATGATTCACAATAGATATCCATCATCAATCATTTGCAATGTTGAATCTTGATCAAAAAGTGAGCTTCAAGACCTAAAAAAACCCTAGTTTGCTGCCCTAAAACTTTGACTTTTCTAATGAAACTTGTTGTAGAAGACTTGACTTTAGAATTTTCTTTTGTGAAATGACTAAAAGATGTGTAAAATGACTTAAAATGAGTATTTATAAGAAACAACACCTAATTTTACCATTATTTAAACCTCAGAGGCTGACATTCATCAAAAAATTAAGTTGAATTAATTGAATTTCCTCTCAAAATTGAAATTTCCCTCAAAAGGGACTCATTTTCCACCCTTGGTGAATGGGTCCCACTAGAGGGGACTCATTTTCCAAAGGTGGCGAATGGGTCCCACTACTAATTTTTTAAGGTGGGTTTTCAGGATATGAAATAATTAAGCGTGGTTTGTTAGGTTTTAAGTGATTTCTCAGGTGAAACAAGCCTTTAGATAAAAAATAATGGGTCTTAGGGGCCTATAAATGTTGTTTTGAAGAATGAATAGTGCAAGGGTTCTCAAAAGTAAGTCAAATTAGGCATGAAATTGTCTCTCTTTTCAAGAGGGTCCAATTTTATATGTCACATTTAGCCCCCACTTTAGCACCCATATGACTCTATGTGCATATGCAAACTAAAGGACACTAAACAGTGCACTATATTATATAAAAGGATACTCATTCAAAAGACGGGAGAATGAAGCCCCTAGTGTAGTTATCTACAAAACACAACATTAGGAACTGCATCCTACAACACACATTCATTAATTATCCAAAAATACTTTTATCTAAATCCTAGGAATCCAGTTTGAGGGTAGATGTATGCTCCCCCTTGATTTTGCTTGCTTTACGGAGGTGGAATCAAGGTACAAATCTAGCCACATCGAAGGGGGAACATCATACCATAGGGAATTTCCAAGTACCATTCCACAGAACAATAGATGATTGATGATGTCAAGTGTGGAATCATGATTCCAACACATCAAATGGAGTCAAAAATGGATTTCCCTAGCTCTCGTTATGTTGTTTGGAAGAAAAGATGCTTTAGTAACTCTTAAGATATAGTAACTGATCTGGTGGACATTTTTTAGTGAAAATTGAAGTGTCTCATTTTTCTCCAGAATCAGCACCATCAGAAAGAGCTCAGCGTCCTGATTCCAACGCAACTCGAATGGAGTGAAAAGGAGTCCATTTGCGCAAGTTATGGCCAGTCAAACCTTCGGTCAAACTGGGATCAGAGGACGTCCAGAAGGCGAAAAAATAGCATCGTCAAAAATCTTTGAAGTTGGCATCATCGTGAAGAGCTCGTCGACACGATTCCAATGGTGTTCGTTTCGTCAAAATCCGACATCGTATGCTCAAGATACAGCTGGTCAAAGTTACAGGTTGACTTGTGGACTTGAAGGTACAGTGATGACGTCATCATCCATACAGCTGACGTCAGCACGTAGTACAAAATCTGAAGTGGACCAATTAGAAGTTGACACATGGCATTCCATACTGTCCGTACATGTCGACGTGGCACGATGAGGTGGCAGGTGACGTCAGCAAGGTCAGCGAATCATTGATTGACACGTGTCAGTCGTGCGTCCACGTCAGCATAACACGTCAGCACACAGTCGGCGCCCAGTCAGCATAAAGTCATCCTCCACGTCATCGGAATGGGCGAATCAGGCTTGCGTGGCACCTCCTCGGCATGCCACGTGGCCTCTCATCATCCTCCAGCGTTTGGGAAGTTAGTTTGTTTTTTTTAACAAAATGTTTGTTGGGTGATTCCCCCAACCTCCTGCAAGCAGCGCTGGCTTCCTACCAATCCAGCTACAAAGTCGGGCTTAACTGTGAACAGCGGGCGGTTGTTTTTGTTAAATTAAATAGTGGAAACCGTTGGAAAATGTGTGGCCGGCGGGATTTGAACCCGCACCGGCCGGGTTGTTAAAAATTGTTTCCACCAACAAGCCACTGAACGGGTTTAAAATATACATGGCATCGGATATTTTTGTTGTATCTGCCAAAACCGAATGCCTTAGATTTTAAAACCAACTCCCTATAATTCTAAAACAAACAACTTTTTATGAAAGTGTAACCTCCCAAAAACAAAATAGCCGACAAGGCTTAAACAAATTGAAAGGTTATTATTGTTTTGAATATTTTATAAGGGAGATTATTAAAATCTAAATGTTAAATTGGGAAATTTAGTTGTTTTTAGGGGAGATATGGAGGATTTTCAAATATTTGATTTGTAATTTGGAGAGATAAGGAATATTTTGTAAATCAATTGGTTAAAGGCCAAATTGAGTTAATTCTTTGTATAAAAAGGGGGTGTAAGGCGAGAGTGAGGAGAAAGTTTTTTTTCAGGTGTTGAAGTCTTGATACTGAGGTGACGAAAGAGAGGTCTTGTGGAGATTCTTTGAGCCATTTTTGCACGTCAGAGCACTGTTATGCTGCCGAAGTGCTTGGAGAATGGCTATGGTGCTGTTGTAATTGATTTTTGGAGTTAATCAGATTGGTCTCTCTATTGGAGTGGACCCGGAGACATAGTCACGTTTTGTGACGAACTCCGTTATCAACTGTTTGCACTTATCTTCTTCTCTCTCTTTCTTTCTCTCATTTCCTTCCATTCTATTATAATCACCTTGTTATTACTTTCATTTTGTTATTTCCATAAGTTAATTTTGATTTAATTAACTTGGAATAAACATTGTAAAAAAATTAAGCATTCATTTCTGCAATTTAGTCTAGATCCTATACAGATCAAGTTGGTATCAGAGCTTAGTTGGCTATTATTGTAGTTATTTGTTTTTTTGAATGCTAACGAGATTCAGGATTCAGAAGGGCGAAGGCAAGCTCGAAGACTTTAATCCTAAGATCGGAAAGCGTAGAACATTTCTGAAGATGTCAGTTTCTGGAATGGAGGTTCCTGAAGAAATCAGTGAGCAGGAGTTTCGAAGAGCATTCCTTGAGATGAAGGCTAAGGTGGACATTCTTTTGGAGAAAAGAAACGAAGAAGGAGGAACGTGAAAGAAGGTTAAATCCGAGAGAAGCAAGAATCGCTTGAAGACAATAAAGGGGAAGCTTATAGTGAAGATGGTGGCAAACAGCCAAAATCACCCCTTTCTTCTTCTCCTCCCTCTTCTCCAGCTATATCTTCTTCTCATCTTCTCCTCATTCTATTTCTTCTAATCCTTTCAAAGGTGGGTATGAAGCAGAATTAAAACTGGATGTAGAAATTTGAAGGTTACCAAGATTGTGGTGAGAACTTAATGCTGTGAAAAATTGGATGGTGGTTCAAAAATAGAAGTCTCATGAGAGTCAAAACCTATTAGATGATGTTGATGGGATCCAATTAGCTACTCTTTGGTTAGGAGGTACAACTTTAACCTGGTGGGAGGGTAAGACTAAGGTAGAAGTTTCACAACATGGTAGAGTCAGTTTAACTTGGGAAAAATTTATTAATGCTCTTAAAGGCGGTTTATCCCCTAGGACATATGCAGCAGTTAATGATGGATTGGCAAATGTTTAGGCAAGGGAAAGGTCAAACTGTCCAAGAGTACACCCATGAATTCAGGAAAAGGGCTATTTCTTTGAATGTTCCTTTGTATACCCAAGACACTTTGTTGAAGTACATAGGAGGTTTGCATTCCTACCTTAGGCATTCCATTTTGGTTTTGAACCCTTGTAATCTGGATGAAGTGTCTGTTCAAGCTACACACTTAGAGTCAAGGGGTAAAGGATCTTTTATTGATAAGTTTGATAATGATGTAAAGAAATCTTCTAAGAATGCAGAGACAGGGAAAGGGAAGAAGACAGCTACAGTCAAGAAGGATAGAAACTTTCTTGCACTCGACCTAACAGCAGAAAGGTCATGATGAGAACAGCATTTGAAATTGCATCACAGTGCAAACTAAATTGGGCTCAAGGCGTGTCGAAGCAGAGAAGGGTAAGGAGAAAACCACGAATGTTGTTATGGATCTTGGTTCAAATTCAGATGATGAGACTAAGATAACAGCTATGGGTCTAAAAGGTAAAGCTCCTATTTCTGGTGTTTCTGTTGCTAGTTGTACTTCTAATTCTATTGTTAATGATTCCTTTGAAGATAAGAAAAGGAATGAGCTTTTTCATTTAAGGGTTGTTGCTTAGAATAGTAAAATTGATGCACTCATAGATAGTGGTTCCTCAAGTGAATTTAATTTCAGAAAGTGTTGTAAGAAACTTGGGATTGAAAACACACAACACCAAAACCTTATCACTAGGCTGGATTTGTGAAAACAATAATGTAGTTCTGATAACCAAACAATGCACCTTAAAGGTTCTAATTACTAGTAAATTTATTGGATGAGGGAGCTGGTGATGGATTCCCGGATATACAGGATAGTTCTTGAGTAGCCCTTATCTTTATTCTGACTATTTTCTGGAAAAGAACACTATCACTTATTTAAAGACGAAAAATTCATTATATTGTACATTCTCACGGGGTTAAAGGTAGTCGTTCTTTGCAAAACAAGGCCGGTTAAAGGGTAATTAATGCCAGTAAAGGGATTGCTCTTATGTGTCAGTGAGGTGGTTCTACACTTGAACTTGGAGGTAGCTAACCGGTGGATGTTGGGATGCACCTGGCCTAACATGAGAAAAGGATGCTTGAAAGCGACGAGTAGATCCTTGGGTAAAATGTTCCATTTATTAAAGGATGAATTGTTATTTGACATTCTTTCATTTTACATTCTTGTTCAACAGTGCTAGTTAATTTTGTTGGTTGATGGCTACGGTGATGTAGATGCTTATGGAAATTGATAGCGTTATGTTTTATGTTCAACAATATTTCTGCAGTCTTCATTGTGTTTGTGAGTCAGGTATTCAGATGTACAGAGGAGACAGGACAAGTGGGGAGGCCAAGTCCTCACTTATTGTCAGAGTAAATGCCACTTTTGGAGGTCCAAAAGGTCTTCAGTGGGGAGGCCTGATCCGGTGGACATTTTTTAGTGAAAATTGAAGTGTCTCATTTTTCTCCAGAATCAGCACCATCAAAAAGAGCTCAGCGTCTTGATTCCAACGCAACTCGAATGGAGTGAAAAGGAGTCCATTTGCGCAAGTTATGGCCAGTCAAACCTTCAGTCAAACTGGGATCAGAGGCCGTCCAGAAGGTGAAAAAAATGGCATCATCATGAAGAGCTCGTCGACACGATTCCAACGGTGTTCGTTTCGTCAAAATCCGACATCGTATGCTCAAGATACAGCTGGTCAAAGTTACAGGTTGACTTGTGGACTTGAAGGTATAGTGATGACGTCATCATCCATACAGCTGACGTCAGCACGTAGTACAAAATCTGAAGTGGACCAATTAGAAGTTGACACGTGGCATTCTGTACTGTCCGTACATGTCGACGTGGCACGATGAGGTGGCAGGTGATGTCAGCAAGGTCAGCGAATCATTGATTGACACGTGTCAGTCGTGCGTCCACATCAGCATAACACGTCAGCACACAGTCGGTGCCCAGTCAGCATCGAGTCATCCTCCACGTCATCGGAATGGGCGAATCAGGCTTCGGCCCGTGGCACCTCCTCGGCATGCCACGTGGCCTCTCATCATCCTCCAGCGTTTGGGAAGTTAGTTTGTTTTTTTTAACAAAATGTTTGTTGGGGGATTCGATCCCCCAACCTCCTGCAAGCAGCGCTGGCTTCCTACCAATCTGGGTACAAAGTCGGGCTTAACTGTGAACAGTGGGTGGTTGTTTTTGTTAAATTAAATAGTGGAAACCGTTGGAAAATGTGTGGCCAGCGGGATTTGAACC
The DNA here is from genome assembly GCA_007258455.2 of Sequoia sempervirens. Lineage (NCBI taxonomy): Eukaryota > Viridiplantae > Streptophyta > Pinopsida > Cupressales > Cupressaceae > Sequoia > Sequoia sempervirens. Next base: position 347,113,278 of record VDFB02281492.1, on the reverse strand, counting down.
CGCACCGGCCGGGTTGTTAAAAACTGTTTTCACCAACAAGCCACTGAACGGGTTTAAAATATACATGGCATCGGATATTTTTGTTGTATCTGCCAAAACCGAATGCGTTAGATTTTAAAACCAACTCCCTATAATTCTAAAACAAACAACTTTTTATGAAAGTGTAACCTCCCAAAAAAAAATAGCCGACAAGGCTTAAACAAATTGAAAGGTTATTATTGTTTTGAATATTTTATAAGGGAGATTATTAAAATCTAAATGTTAAATTGGGAGATTTAGTTGTTTTTAGGGGAGATATGGAGGATTTTCAAATATTTGATTTGTAATTTGGAGAGATAAGGAATATTTTGTAAATCAATTGGTTAAAGGTCAAATTGAGTTAATTCTTTGTATAAAAAGGGGGTGTAAGGCGAGAGTGAGGAGAAAGTTTTTTTTCAGGTGTTGAAGTCTTGATACTGAGGTGACGAAAGAGAGGTCTTGTGGAGATTCTTTGAGCCATTTTGCACGTGAGCTGCTGGTAATGCTGCAATGCTTGGAGGAATGGCTATAGTCATTTGTGGTGATTTTGGAGTTAATCAGGATCGGTCTCTCTGTGGGTGGACCGGAGGCGTAGTCACGTTACTGACGAACTCCGTTATCAACTATTGCATATCTTCTTCTCTCTCTTTCTTTCTCTCATTTCCTTCCATTCTATTATAATCACCTTGTTATTACTTTCATTTTGTTATTTCCATAAGTTAATTTTGATTTAATTAACTTGGAATAAACATTGTAAAAAAATTAAGCATTCATTTCTGCAATTTAGTCTAGATCCTATACAGATCAAGTTGGTATCAGAGCTTAGTTGGCTATTATTGTAGTTATTTGTTTTTTTGAATGCTAACGAGATTCAGGATTCAGAAGGGCGAAGGCAAGCTCGAAGACTTTAATCCTAAGATCGGAAAGCGTAGAACATTTCTGAAGATGTCAGTGTCTGGAATGGAGGTTCCTGAAGAAATCAGTGAGCAGGAGTTTCGAAGAGCATTCCTTGAGATGAAGGCTAAGGTGGACATTCTTTTTCAGGAGAGAAAAGAACAGAAGGAACGTGAAGAAGGTTCGTCGAAGCAAGAAGATCGCGAAGACAATAAAGGGAAACATATTGAAGATGGTGGCAAGCAACCAAATCACCCCTTTTCTTCTTCTCCTCCCTCTTCTCCTTCTCCTTCTTCTCCATCTTCTCCTCATTCTATTTCTTCTAATCCTTTCAAGAGTGGGTATAAACCTAAAATTAAACTGGATGTAAAATTTGATTTACCTAAATATTGTGGTGAACTTAATGCTGAAAAATTGGATGATTGGATTCAACAAATTGAGGTTTATTGTAGAGTCCAGAACCTATTAGATGATGTTGATAGGATCCAATTAGCTACTCTTCGTTTAGGAGGTACCGCTTTAACTTGGTGGGAGAGTAAGTCTAAGGCAGATGTTTCACAACATGGTAGAGTCGGGCTTTAATCCATGTAATTTATTAATGCTCTTAAGAAGCTTTATCCCTTAGGACATATGCAGCAGTTAATGATGGACTGGCAAATGTTTAGGCAAGGGAAAGGTCAAACTGTCAAAGAGTACACCCATGAATTCAGGAAAAGGGCTATTGCTTTGAATGTTCCTTTGTATACCCAAGACACTTTGTTGAAGTACATAGGAGGTTTGCATTCCTACCTTAGGCATTCCATTTTGGTTTTGAACCCTTGTAATCTGGATGAAGTGTCTGTTCAAGCTACACACTTAGAGTCAAGGGGTAAAGGATCTTTTATTGATAAGTTTGATAATGATGTAAATAAATCTTCTAAGAATGCAGAGATAGGGAAAGGGAAGAAGACAGCTACAGTCAAGAAGGATGAGAAACTTTCTTGCACTCATTGTGACAGGAAAGGTCATGATGAAGAACACTGTTGGAAATTGCATCCTGAATTGAAGCCTAAGTGGGCTCAAAGACGTAATCAGAAACAGAAGGGTAAGGAGAAAGCCACGAATGTTGTTATGGATCTTGGTTTAGATTCAGATGATGAGACTAAGATAACAGCTATGGGTCTAAGAGGTAAAGCTCCTATTTCTGGTGTTTCTGTTGCTAGTTGTGCTTCTTCATCTACAATTAATGATTTCTCTGAAGATGTGAAAAGAAATGAGCTGTTTCATTTAAGGGTTGTTGCTAAGAACAGTAAAATTGATGCACTCATAGATAGTGGTTCTCAAGTGAATTTAATTTCAGAAAGTGTTGTAAGAAACTTGGGATTGAAAACTACACAACATAAGAAACCTTATCCACTAGGCTGGATTTGTGAAAATGATAAGTTGCAAGTAACAAAACAATGCACCTTAAGGTTCACAATTACTAGTAAATTTGTGGATGAAGTACAATTTGATGTAGTTCCACTGGATATCTGTGGGATAGTTCTTGGTAGCCCTTATCTTTATTACAGAAAAGCTATTTTCTATAGGGAAAAGAACCACTATCACTTGTTTAAAGATGGCATTCAGTATATTGTACATTCTCACAGGGTTAAGACTGGTCGTTCTTTTGCAAACACAGGCGCTAGGTAATTAATGCAAGTAAAGAGTTAACTCTTATGTCTGTCAGTACAGGTGGTTCTACACTTGAACTTGGAGTAGCTAACCAGGGTCAGATGTTGCAGGATGCACTTGCAGTACAACATGAGAAAAGGATGCTTGAAAGCATTGATGGATCCTTGGGTAAAAATGTTCCTGTTGTAAAGGATCGATATGTTGTTGACTTGTTTTCTTTCATTTCTGCATTGATGTTCAACTTGATGCTAGTCAATTTTTGTTGGTTAGTGGCTACGAATTGATGTAGATGCTTATGGAAGTGATAGCAACTTATGTTTATGCCCAACAATATTGTTGCAAATTTCATTGTGTTCAGGAGCCGTTTTCGATGTACAGAGGATACGGTGACAAGGGGAGCCAGGTCCCTACTTATTGTCGTGAGAAATGCCACTTTGGAGGTCCAAAAGGTCTTCGCTGGGGGAGGCCCGATCCTGGACATTTTAGTGAAAATTGAAGTGTCTCATTTTTCTCCAGAATCAGCACCATCAAAAAGAGCTCAGCGTCTTGATTCCAACGCAACTCGAATGGAGTGAAAAGGAGTCCATTTGCGCAAGTTATGGCCAGTCAAACCTTCGGTCAAACTGGGATCAGAGGCCGTCCAGAAGGCGAAAAAAATGGCATCATCAAAAATCTTCGAAGTTGGCATCATCGTGAAGAGCTCGTCGACACGATTCCAACGGTGTTCGTTTCGTCAAAATCCGACATCGTATGCTCAAGATACAGCTGGTCAAAGTTACAGGTTGACTTGTGGACTTGAAGGTACAGTGATGACGTCATCATCCATACAGCTGACGTCAGCACGTAGTACAAAATCTGAAGTGGACCAATTAGAAGTTGACACGTGGCATTCCATACTGTCCGTACATGTCGACGTGGCACGATGAGGTGGCAGGTGACGTCAGCAAGGTCAGCGAATCATTGATTGACACGTGTCAGTCGTGCGTCCACGTCAGCATAACACGTCAGCACATAGTCGGCGCCCAGTCAGCATCGAGTCATCCTCCACGTCATCGGAATGGGCGAATCAAGCTTCACCACGTGGCACCTCCTCGGCATGCCACGTGGCCTCTCATCATCCTCCAGCGTTTGGGAAGTTAGTTTGTTTTTTTTAACAAAATGTTTGTTAGGGGGTTCGATCCCCCAACCTCCTGCAAGCAGCGCTGGCTTCCTACCAATCCGGCTACAAAGTCGGGCTTAACTGTGAACAGCGGGCGGTTTTTTTTGTTAAATTAAATAGTGGAAACCTTTGGAAAATGTGTGGCCGGCGGGATTTGAACCCGCATCGGCTGGGTTGTTAAAAACTGTTTCCACCAACAAGCCACTGAACGTGTTCAAAATATACATGGCATCGGATATTTTTGTTGTATCTGCCAAAACCGAATGTGTTAGATTTTAAAACCAACTCCCTATAATTCTAAAACAAACAACTTTTTATGAAAGTGTAACCTCCCAAAAACAAAATAGCCGACAAGGCTTAAACAAATTGAAAGGTTATTATTGTTTTGAATATTTTATAAGGGAGATTATTAAAATCTAAATGTTAAATTGGGAGATTTAGTTGTTTTTAGGGGAGATATGGAGGATTTTCAAATATTTGATTTGTAATTTGGAGAGATAAGGAATATTTTGTAAATCAATTGGTTAAAGGCCAAATTGAGTTAATTCTTTGTATAAAAAGGGGGTGTAAGGCGAGAGTGAGGAGAAAGTTTTTTTTCAGGTGTTGAAGTCTTGATACTGAGGTGACGAAAGAGAGGTCTTGTGGAGATTCTTTGAGCCATTTTTGCACGTCAGAGCACTGTTATGCTGCCGAAGTGCTTGGAGAATGGCTATGGTGCTGTTGTAATTGATTTTTGGAGTTAATCGGATCGGTCTCTCTATTGGAGTGGACCCGGAGACGTAGTCACGTTTTGTGACGAACTCCGTTATCAACTATTTGCACTTATCTTCTTCTCTCTCTTTCTTTCTCTCATTTCCTTCCATTCTATTATAATCACCTTGTTATTACTTTCATTTTGTTATTTCCATAAGTTAATTTTGATTTAATTAACTTGGAATAAACATTGTAAAAAAATTAAGCATTCATTTCTGCAATTTAGTCTAGATCCTATACAGATCAAGTTGGTATCAGAGCTTAGTTGGCTATTATTGTAGTTATTTGTTTTTTTGAATGCTAACGAGATTCAGGATTCAGAAGGGCGAAGGCAAGCTCGAAGACTTTAATCCTAAGATCGGAAAGCGTAGAACATTTCTGAAGATGTCAGCTGAATGGAGGTTCCCTAAGAAATCGCTGAGCGTGAGTTTCAAGAGCATTCCTTGAGATGAAGGGCTACGTGACATTCTTTTCGTGAGACAAGAGCTAAGGAACGCGAAGAAGGTTCAAGCAAGAAGATCGCTAAGACAAGCAAAGGGAAACATATTGAAGATGGTAAGCAACCAAATCACTTTCTTCTTCTCCTCCCTCTTCTCCTTCTCCATCTTCTCCTCATTCTATTTCTTTTAATCCTTTCAAGAGTGGGTATAAACCTAAAATCAAATTGGATGTAAAATTTGACTTGCCTAAATATTGTGGAGAACTTAATGCTGAAAAATTGGATGATTGGATTCAACAAATTGAGGTTTATTGTAGAGTCCAAAACCTATTAGATGATGTTGATAGGATCCAATTAGTTACTCTTCGCTTTAGGAGGTATGGCATCTTAACTTGGTGGGAGAGTAGCACTTGGGTAGAAATTTTAGAACATGGTAGAGTCGATTTAACTTGGTCAGAATTTGTTAATGCTCTTAAGAAGAAATTTTATCCCCTAGGCCATATGCAACAGTTAATGATGGGCTATTAAATGTTTAGGTAAGGGAAAGGTCAAACTTTCCAAGAGTACACCCATGAATTCGGTGAAAAGGGCTATTGCTTTGAATGTTCCTTTGTATACCCAAGACACTTTGTTGAAGTAAATAGGAGGTTTGCATTCCTACCTTAGGCATTCTATTTTGGTTTTGAACCCTTGTAATTTGGATGAAGTGTCTGTTCAAGCTACACACTTAGAGTCAAGGGGTAAAGGATCTTTTATTGATAAGTTTGATAATGATGTAAAGAAATCTTCTAAGAATGCAGAGACAGGGAAAGGGAAGAAGACAGCTACAGTCAAGAAGGATGAGAAACTTTCTTGCACTCATTGTGACAGGAAAGGTCATGATGAAGAACACTGTTGGAAATTGCATCCTGAATTGAAGCCTAAGTGGGCTCAAAGACGTAATCAGAAACAGAAGGGTAAGGAGAAAGCCACGAATGTTGTTATGGATCTTGGTTCAGATTCAGATGATGAGACTAAGATAACAGCTATGGGTCTAAGAGGTAAAGCTCCTATTTCTGGTGTTTCTGTTGCTAGTTGTGCTTCTTCATCTACAATTAATGTGATTTCTCCTCAAGAGGAAAAAGAAATGAGCCGTTTACTTAAGGGTTGTCATGGTAAGAACAAGAAATTGATGCACTCATGGATAGTGGTTCTCAAGTGAATTTAATTTCTGAAAGTGTTGTAAAGAACTTGGGATTAAAAACTACACAACATAAGAAACCTTATCCACTAGGCTGGATTTGTGAAAATGATAAGTTGCAAGTAACAAGACAATGCACCTTAAGATTCGCAATCACCAGTAAATTTGTGGATGAAGTACAGTTTGATGTAGTTCCATTGGATATCTGTGGGATAGTGCTTGGTAGCCCTTATCTTTATGACAGAAAAGCTATTTTCTACAGGGAAAAGAACCATTATCACTTGTTTAAAGATGGCATTCAGTATATTGTACATTCTCACAAGATTAAGACTGATCATTCTTTTGCAAACACAGTAAGGCGCAGAAGAGGGTAATTAATGCAAGTAAAGATTTGACTCTTATGTCTGTCAATACAGGTGGTTCTACACTAGAACTTGGAGTAGCTAACCAGGGTCAGATGTTGCAGGATGCACTTGCAGTACAGCATGAGAAAAGGATGCTTGAAAGCATTGATGAATCCTTGGGTAAAAATGTTCCTGTTGTAAAGGATCGAATTGTTGTTGACTTATTCTCTTTCATTTCTGCATTACTGTTCAGCTTGATGCTAGTTAATTTTTGTTGGTTAGTGGCTACAACAATTGATGTAGATGCTTATGGAAGTGATAACGTTATGTTTATGTTCAACAATATTGTTGCAGTCTTCATTGTGTTTGTGAGTCAGGTTTTTAGACGTACAGAGGATACAGGACAAGTGGGGAGGCCAGGTCCTCACTTATTGTCAGAGTAAATGCCACTTTTGGAGGTCCAAAAGGTCTTCAGTGGGGAGGCCTGATCCGGTGGACATTTTTTAGTGAAAATTGAAGTGTCTCATTTTTCTCCAGAATCAGCACCATCAAAAAGAGCTCAGCGTCTTGATTCCAACGCAACTCGAATGGAGTGAAAAGGAGTCCATTTGCGCAAGTTATGGCCAGTCAAACCTTCAGTCAAACTGGGATCAGAGGCCGTCCAGAAGGTGAAAAAAATGGCATCATCATGAAGAGCTCGTCGACACGATTCCAACGGTGTTCGTTTCGTCAAAATCCGACATCGTATGCTCAAGATACAGCTGGTCAAAGTTACAGGTTGACTTGTGGACTTGAAGGTATAGTGATGACGTCATCATCCATACAGCTGACGTCAGCACGTAGTACAAAATCTGAAGTGGACCAATTAGAAGTTGACACGTGGCATTCTGTACTGTCCGTACATGTCGACGTGGCACGATGAGGTGGCAGGTGATGTCAGCAAGGTCAGCGAATCATTGATTGACACGTGTCAGTCGTGCGTCCACATCAGCATAACACGTCAGCACACAGTCGGTGCCCAGTCAGCATCGAGTCATCCTCCACGTCATCGGAATGGGCGAATCAGGCTTCGGCCCGTGGCACCTCCTCGGCATGCCACGTGGCCTCTCATCATCCTCCAGCGTTTGGGAAGTTAGTTTGTTTTTTTTAACAAAATGTTTGTTGGGGGATTCGATCCCCCAACCTCCTGCAAGCAGCGCTGGCTTCCTACCAATCTGGGTACAAAGTCGGGCTTAACTGTGAACAGTGGGTGGTTGTTTTTGTTAAATTAAATAGTGGAAACCGTTGGAAAATGTGTGGCCAGCGGGATTTGAACCCGCACCGGCCGGGTTGTTAAAAACTGTTTTCACCAACAAGCCACTGAACGGGTTTAAAATATACATGGCATCGGATATTTTTGTTGTATCTGCCAAAACCGAATGCGTTAGATTTTAAAACCAACTCCCTATAATTCTAAAACAAACAACTTTTTATGAAAGTGTAACCTCCCAAAAAAAAATAGCCGACAAGGCTTAAACAAATTGAAAGGTTATTATTGTTTTGAATATTTTATAAGGGAGATTATTAAAATCTAAATGTTAAATTGGGAGATTTAGTTGTTTTTAGGGGAGATATGGAGGATTTTCAAATATTTGATTTGTAATTTGGAGAGATAAGGAATATTTTGTAAATCAATTGGTTAAAGGTCAAATTGAGTTAATTCTTTGTATAAAAAGGGGGTGTAAGGCGAGAGTGAGGAGAAAGTTTTTTTTCAGGTGTTGAAGTCTTGATACTGAGGTGACGAAAGAGAGGTCTTGTGGAGATTCTTTGAGCCATTTTTGCACGTCAGAGCACTGTTATGCTGCCGAAGTGCTTGGAGAATGGCTATGGTGCTGTTGTAATTGATTTTTGGAGTTAATCGGATCGGTCTCTCTATTGGAGTGGACCCGGAGACGAAGTCACGTTTTGGGACGAACTCTGTTATCAACTGTTTGCACTTCTCTTCTTCTCTCTCTTTCTTTCTCTCATTTCCTTCCATTCTATTATAATCACCTTGTTATTACTTTCATTTTGTTATTTCCATAAGTTAATTTTGATTTAAGTAACTTGGAATAAACATTGTAAAAAAATTAAGCATTCATTTCTGCAATTTAGTCTAGATCCTATACAGATCAGTAACCCTAAGTTAATGCATAAGAGTAAAAGTGATGAGAATAGGTTAAAAGAAATAAAATAAAGTAATTTGTCACTTACTATTTCATTTTACCTTCTTGTAGCTTGAGAGTGATGAGTGAGATGAGAGGATGCCAAGTAAACGGGATTAGACGCCTTCGCAATTAGAGGAGCTTCATAAGCAGGTGGCAAGCGATGAGCTGTATTATGAGGTGACATGATTCTATAAATTTCTCCTTGTGATTTTGTAATAATTTAATGATTTTTATGCATGGGTAGGTTAATTTAGGATCTTGGAAAAGAAGTTCACAAATTGTCCCCTTTTTTTGTAGTGTCCCATTTGTTTGCAAAGTGTCCCTTTTGTTCACAAAGTGTCTAGTTTCTTTGCAAAGTATCCCATTTCTTTGAGAAATGTCCTAAAAGGGTTCTAAAGTGTCTAGGGCCATTAGAAAAGCACACCAGATCCACTTTAGCACACTTGCAAGATGAAAAATGTAAAAATTGAAGATATTAGATTGATTTTTAGATATTATTATTATAACTTTGATAGGTTCCCATTGATTTTTAGATATTATTATTGTAACTTTGATAGGTTCCCGCCCAGTCATGACTATAATCAAGGGAAAATCCTAATTTGTTAAAGGGGTTTAGCACAATAACAATAAAATTCCTATGAAGTAACAAAGTACAAAGGAAGTAATATGAAGAAAAAAGGGATGAAGTTACCCTAAGTGTCCACCTTCCATGATTAACCTTTGTTACACCTCCTAGCTTGCAGATAAATAAAAATGCCCTCAGATTTATGTGAGCAACTATGACTAAAGACTAAGCCCTATGCAAGTGTTGAAGGATTTGCAGAAAATAAAATGTCCCTACAATGGACTAAAATGCCTATGACTGTAAGTGACTATGACTGTAAGACTAGTAGCATAAATTGAAATCTAAACATGAGAGACTAAGAGTGCAAGAAGTCAAGAGAGCTGAGAGCTAGAGACCAAGAGAGAACAAAATTGCCATTTTATGAAAACTGCAATTTTGAATGTGTGGCCAGGATGAAAAGATGACAAGAACCCTAAGATCAATGCTTAAAATTGAATGTTGCTGGGTGCATTAGGGTTAGGTCAAAATTAGGGCAACAGGTAAGAATGAAGGGTGGAGATTGAATTATAACATAATTCAATCAATGGTCGAAATTAAATGAGAAGTCAAAAGTCAAGAATTAAATTGGAAGATAAGGCTGGCACGGACAAAGAGTTTGCTAGAGAAATTAAATAATAAATTTATTTACTCCAGGTGACTAGTAAATAATTTAAATAATAAAGATATTATTTAATTATGGAGGAATGTGACAAAAGAATTGTTTTGAATTAAATAATGATTTTAATTCAAAATTCAAGAGAATTGACCAAATTAAATGTTCCTAACATTTAAATTTTAAATGCCCAGTATAGAAAAAGTTAATGAATACTCAAACAATTAAAATACCATTACCTGAGGAAGGAAATGGACAAAAATTCAAATAAATAAGAATTTATTTAATTTTTGTGAAGAAGGTAATTCCACGACGAATTAAACAAAATTTATTTTAATAATCAAGAAGTAATAAATGAGGAAGGGAATTAAATAAATTAAGAATTCTATTTGCACTAAAGGAAGATTTAGATAATTAGTGTTGCATTTAATAAATAAATAAAAATTTATTTATTTAATAATCATGAAGAATAAATGACATGAATTAATTGGCGAACTATTTAATCAATAGTCGAATGTGGACCAAGGGCATAATTAAATGTATTAGTTAAGCTAGGACGAAAATGGTAAAAATGAAGCTTGCAGGCCTAGGTCATTTTTAGGTGTCTACATTTTTCCCATCTTTGTCATAATGTTGTTTGTCTCATTGTGACAAAGAAATAAGTCAAAAAATGCCCAAAGGCAAAAATAAGATGAGGAATACTACTTGTGAGGGTCATGGTGATGCCCCCTCGAGAGGATGCATGCATTCAAGAACATGGGTGTGCTCTCTAAATTGATGAGAAGACCAGGAATATGAAGAGACAAAGAAATGTTAAAAGTAAAAGAGGATGATGATTGGATGCAATGCTCTATATGAGAGACGAGCAAAAAGAAGATGATGACAAGACTAAAGAAGATGCATGTTAGTTCCTAGACCAAATCCTTCAAAAACATTGCCATAGGACTTTAATATTTATTACTCTGAATCATCATTGGGCGGTAAAAATGATACAAATGGACAACAAACACCATGGTATGACGTAGACCAAGGTGTGTAAGGTCATCCACTTGAAAAATAGACAGTCACAAACAAGGAATGTCCTAACTCATACTAAAGGCGAAGTTGCCCCAATATTTTTGTCAAGACAATCCACAGACAGCAGTCAAAGAAAATAAAATAGGCCAGGAAACGTCATCGCACCTCTAAATCCTTCATGGGACATCCTCGAGGTAGCTAGTAACATGACCAAAATACAAGACAATAAAAATATAAGACAAAATAGCCAAGATAGCCAAAAGATAAGACAAGAAAGACCAAAAAAATTAACGACCATGTAATTTTGTTTGCCAATGTTTGTTTGCCAAAGATTGAATTCTTGTTTGATTTGACAGTTTAAGAGTTTTGCCAATTTGACAGTGTTGACGGTTTGACGGGGCCTATTGTCAGGAAGGACACATCCTGAAAAGGCAAAGGACATTTTGACGAGGTCTAACTCCAAGAAGGACACATCTTGAAGAGGACCAAAGAGTGATGAGATTGACATTATTTTGACTAATGTGTTTCGGAAAGTTGACTGATGTTGACTGTATGATTGATTGGATTGTGTTGTCTAATTTTGACCAATTTTGACATTGACGTTTCAAATGACTATCTTGTGTTTGATTTTGACTGTCTAACTTATTTGACTGATGTGACGATTGTGACAAATGCCATGATTTTATTTGGACCACCCTAAAAGGACTGTCACCTTCATCATCATGCCAACCTAACACATCTATCTATTATGACAATGCCACAAATATAATCAAGGGAAAATCCTAATTTGTTAAAGGGGTTTAGCACAATAACAATAAAATTCCTATGAAGTAACAAAGTACAAAGGAAGTAATGTGAAGACAAAAGAGATGAAGTTACCCTAAGTCTCCACCTTCCATGATTAACCTTTGTTACACCTCCTAGCTTGTAGATAAATAAAAATGCCCTCAGATTTATGTGAGAAACTATGACTAAAGACTAAGCCCTATGCAAGTGTCGAAGGATTTGCAGAAAATAAAATGACCCTACAATGGACTAAAATGACTATGACCGTAAGTGACTATGACTGTAAGACTAGTAGCATAAAGTGGAATCTAAACATGAGAGACTAAGAGTGTGAGAAGTCAAGAGAGCTAAGAGCCAGAGAGAGAAAATGAGAACAAAATTGCCATTTTATAAAAACTGCAATTTTGAATGTGTGGCCAGGATGAAAAGATGACAAGAACCCTAAGATCAATGCTTAAGATTGAATGTTGCAATAAGAATTAGGGTTAGGTCAAAATTAGGGCAATGATAAGGATGAAGGGCCAAGATTGAATTATAAGATAATTCAATCAAGGGTCGAAATTAAATGAGAAGTCAAAAGTCAAGAATTAAATTGGAAGATAAGGCTGGCATGGACAAAGAGGTTGTCGGAGAAATTAAATAATAAAATTTATTTACTCCAAGTGACAATAAATAATTAAATAATAAATATATTATTTAATTATAGAGAATGTGACAAATCATTTTGAATTAAATAATGATTTAATTCAAAACTCAATCGACTACAAATTAAATAAATCAAATTTATTTAATTTTAATGAGAGAAACAAGCTAATGAATAATTAAATAATTAAAACAATATTTAATTATAGTGGATAGTGGACAAAATTAAACAAATAAGAATCTATTTAATTTTAGAAAGAAGGGGACTTAATTAGTGATGTGATTAAATAAATAAAATTTATTTATTTAATAAAGAAGACATAAAATGACAAAGGGAAATTAAATAACTTATGAAATTTATTTAATTAAAGGAAGACATAGATGACAAAGGGAAATTAAATAAATTATGAAATTTATTTAATTAAAGGAAGACATAGATGACAAAGGGAAATTAAATAAATTATGAAATTTATTTAATCAAAGGAAGACTTACATAATTAATGACGTATTAGATAAATAAATAATATTTATTTATTTAATAATCAAGGAGGAACAAATGACATGAATTAATTAAATAATTATGAATTATTTAATCAATAGTCGAATGTGGACCAAGGACATAAGTAGATAACTTAATTATGCTAGGACGAAGGTGGTAAAAATGAAGCTTGTAGGCCTAGGTCATTTTTAGGTGTCTACAATGACAATGGCTAGGGGGAGGTAGCTTAATTTTCTAAGAGATCATGCTCCAGTGCTATCAGTAACAGAGACAGAGCATTTACAAATAGTGGGCATTTATTGGGCATATCTTATGCCACCTATGAGATACCAAGACACCATGCTTATAGCCCTGTGTGAGCATTGGGATGCTGATACTTGTATGTTCCATCTTCCTACCGAGGATATGACCATCAATCTCAAGGACAAACTTCCTATTCTCTGAGTTCCTATGTGAGGAGAGTGGGTATATTTCCAAGGGGACCAGTTATTCCATGAGAAGAAGGTGGACATGCAGTATTACCTGGGTGGACTAGTTCATGATGAGTGTGTTAGAGTGTGGATCAAGATCGCTAAGCTTCTAAATTCACAAGCTCCTATTGTTAGATATATTATGACGCATATAGTAGCTTTGGTTCTCAATCCTGATGGATGAGCGACATAGTTAGATGGAGGATTCCTACATTCTATTTGAGGGATGTATGAGCACCAGACAGTCTATTCTTGGGGCCATTGTATTCTAGCACACTTATATTATGATCTTGGTCATTTTTTGTTTTGAGAGATCAATAGTATGGTGCATTGCACGCTTTTACATGTGTGGTGCCTTGAGCATATCACATGCACCAAGCCTATCATATTTCCTTGTGCTATAGCTACATGATATCCATGAGCATTCAACTATCCTTTACGATGCCTATGGTAGTACAAAGATTTACATTTTTGAGGGTGAGATTTGACTGACTAGAGGGAGATCAGATCTTATGGAGAGCTTATTCACTCACTCTACAGTGGCCAGATCCCATAGGGAGGCTAATAAGGATAGAGATAGATAGATTTCTAGTTGGGAGGCATGATTATGTTGTTCAACCTTTCTCTTACAGATGGGTCATGTGATAGTTTCAGTAGGTGTAGACACCAATGAGGGCATGCCCCTTCATTAGGTGATCAATGCGGACTGCCCAAAGGCCAGGTGATATTGTTTGGCTAATGGTAGATCATGTTCATGAGCATGATTCCAATGATTTAGATCATGATCAACCACTAGCTTTTGACGCTAATGATGTTGGTAGCACAGATGAGTGCAAGGAGTGGTGGTTAGTGAAATGACCAACTCCTATGTTCCCCATGGATTTCCCTATTGGTGATGTAGGACCAACACCAAATGAGGAAGAAGAGCCAAGGGACAAAGTGGAGAATGCACGATATAGGCTAGTAGACATATTTACTGATGTTATTGATGATGAGTACAATTTAGAGGCTAGTCCTAGTTATGAGGACCAGGATCGAGGTGAGGATGATGAGGATGAGGAGGATTATGAGGAGGATGATTATTATGAGGAGGATCCACCCTTTTATGGATGGGATGAGGTAGCAACAGAGGATTGGGATGAGCATGGAGAGTCCTAACATACTTACAGGACCATATCACATGTAGTAGCTACAACACATACAATACCCACAATTAGATAGAGGCTAGCACTTCCTCCTTTCTCCCCAAAGAGGATGAGTTTGATATCCCTCACCTGAATGGAGACATAGGTGATCACATTTGATTTTACACATGTGCATGAGTTTTTTATGACTTTTTATATGTATATATATATAATTATGACATTTATTGATTGTGTACCTTGTCTATCTAGCAAAAGAGATGAGAGACCGGTGAGATTTCTATCATAAGCTAGTAGTGGGGATAGTGCCTACATACATCGATGAGGAGGAGATGGATCATGTCTATGTGCCCCCACTGATCATGGAGGAGGAGCCAAAGTTTCTAAGAACATTCACAAGGCTATGGTTAGTGTATGAGAGCATGAGGAGATGAATCTATTGAGCTAAGAGTGTAAGATAGTCCTTGCAAGCCTCAGTAGAGGTTGAGAGACTACATGCAGAGCTAGCACAGGTACGAGCAGAGAGGGATCAGATGGAAGTTGAGAAGCTTGTGCCTATTGGTCGAGTATAGGCTTTGGAGTATGCACTTAGAGTTGGCATCTCATAATCACAATCACACATGACCATCTCATGACATCCAGGGACCATATCACAAGCAGTAGATCTCGAGGGGTATAGTTCTCACAAACCATGGTGACTTTGTATATGATGCTGAGATATATATAGACATGCACATTTTTTGTTGTTATGATGTGTCTCAATGTGTGTGGATGTTAAATACAATGTGATTAATTAAATAACTTACGGTAAAAGTGTTTAATTAATGTCTACATGATTTAACAAGATACATGTGATCTAATGTAAAATGTATTTCAGTTTCACTTTAGATACAACATTGTTGATTGAAAGAGAATATGTTAAATTAAATACATCCATAACTCATATAAGGATCTCACTTAACATAACATGAGAGGGAATAGTATGAATCCTAAAATAATTATAAAAATGACATAAATAATTGCCTTAGTGTTCATGAAAAACACAGGATTAGTTTTCAACAACAAAGCAATGTGAAAGTTATGTAGAATGACATCAAATAACTTTAGACAACACTACTTTAACAAACATATTATTCAAAGAGATTAGAGGTAATACCAACATGAATTTGTGACATTAATAGGTTCCTTAAGGGGTGTTCCATCAAACTCCATTAAGACATAAGCTCCAGACCCATAACTAGTATCAAATATGTAAGGTCTTAACCAATTAGAGCTGAATTTATCTTTATCATCATTGTCAACATTGTTATTATCTTGATTCTTAGGAAGAACAAAATCACCCTTATGAAATGTTTGAGGAATGACATGTGTGTTATTCTTTCATTGTAATTTTTTGATGTAAGCTTCAAGATGCTCAAGAGCATTAATTCTCTTTTCATCAAGCATCTCAAGTTTGTGCAATCATTAGTCTTTATAAGTGGCATCATCAATAAGGTCTTGAAGAGCAATTCACAATGTAGGAATTTCTAACTCAAAGGGCATGATTGTATCAATGCCATAAATGAGGTTATAGGGTGTAGTTCCTATGGATAATCTAACACTTGTTCGATAAGCCCAAAGCACATAATGTAATTGTGTATGACAGTCCTTATGATGTTCATTAATAGTTTTCTTCAGGATTTGTTCTAGAATCTTATTAGTGTTTTCAACTTGTCCATTGGATTGCAGATAGTATGGTGTGGAAAATCAATGTTGACTATTGAACATTTCAAGAAATTTCTTGACTTCATTATTCTTAAATAGGGGTATATTATTTGAAATGATTGTGGAAGGGAGTCCAAAGTGAGCAATTATGTGTTAAAATATGAAACAAAAAATTACTTCAACATTTGTATAATAAAGAGGAATAGCTTCCACCCATTTCGTGAAATAGTCAGTTGCGTTAGGATAAACATATGTCTAGTAGAATACGGAGGTGAAATTTTTCCAATAAGATCCAATCACCATACTGAAAAAATGGCCAAATGGGAACTTGGGCACAAAGCTTAGAAGTAGAAGCATGGATCAAATTGCTATGTTCTTGACATTTGTGACATTGTTTAACGTAAGTGAAGAAGTCCTTCTCCATATGTCCCCAATAATAAACCACACCAATAAGTTTTTGCACTAACGATCGTCCTCCAAAATGACCTCCACAAGCACCAGCATGAGCCTATTCAAGTACTATAGGGATTTTAGAATCCTTAAGACACCTTAGTAAGAGACCATTAAAGGATATTTGATACAAAACATCAGTGAGAATCACGTATTTAGCTACGATTTTGCATAAAAAAATTTGAGTGTTTGTCGTTGTGGGCTCAGGAATGCTACCATTTTTGAAATAGTGGTAGATGGTATCATACCATTCACACAAGTCATATTGAGTAGTTGTTAAAATGTCTTCTAATCAAGTATCAATCAAAGGTTTCATGATGGGATGAATAACAAAGGTGAAGTCTGTTGAAGGATCATGTGGGGATATACGAGAGGCTGCACTTGCCATTACATCTACATGTCAATTTTATTTTTGTGGGATGTTATCAATGGTGAATGATTCAAACTTTTCTAATAGTTTCATTGTACGATCCTTGTATTTTTATAACTTGTCATGTTTAGCTTGATAAGTCCTATTTATTTGTTTGATTACTAATTGTGAATCACCAAAGATCTTGATATGTTTAGAGTTCATGGTTAAATTAGCTCACAAACCTACAATTAATGCCTCACACTCAGTTGTGTTATTTGTGCATAGGAAATTTAATCAATAGGATAAGAGAAGGTGTTGTTCAGTGGGTAGAATTAATACCACTCTAGCACTGGAACCTATTCTACAATTAAATCCATTGAAATAAAATCCCCATGTTTTAATATCATTGGTCAAGACATTACCATAAAGAAAGGAGTTGTGATTAGGTAAAGCGATAGGGGAAGGATCATCAGCTAAGTGATCAGTTAAGGCTTATCCTTTGATTTCTTTTTGTGAAACAATCTTAAGGTCAAACTCAGTTAACAACATCACCCACTTAGCTAAGCATCCAAAAAGATTTGTTTTGTTGAAAAGATGTTTAAGAGGATCAAATTTTTTCATGACTTGTATTTTAGCATTTAGTAAATAATGTCACACCTTACTAGTAGCGAATACAAGAGCCAAGCATTGATTTTTCAATTGTTGAGTATCAAGTTTCATAATCAATTAAGGTTTGACTAATGTAATAGACATGATTTTCTTTTCCATGATCGTCCTATTGAGCCAACAATGTTGCAAGAGCATGGGCTGATGTGGCTATGTACAGGATAAACAGTTTTTTTGGCATGATAGGTTGTAAAACAAGTGGAGTTGCAAGGTATTCCTTTAAAATCTCAAAAGCCTATTTACAATCCTCATCCCAATCAAAAGGTACACCCTTTTTAAGAATATGTGTGAAAGGTAATATGTGATCAGCTAAAGATGCAACAAAATGATGGATACCTTGAATTCTTCTTTGTAACATGCACAATTGAGAAATATTCTTAGGTGACATGTTAATAATTGCATAAAAATTCTATGTCCACCTCAAAGCCTCTATGAGATATTAAAAACCTCAAAAGTTTACCACTATCTACGCCAAAGACACTTTTTCGGATTTAATCGCATGTTACATTTACATATTTATTTGAAGATTTTTTAAGAAAATTTACATTGTATGGTCTTGTTAAGGATTTAGCAAGGATTTCATAAACATAATCTTCCAAAATTTTGTGGATGTAATCATGAAAGATCAATGTCATTTCTTGTTGATAAGTTGCGCCGACATTCTTCAAACTGAAGGACATCACAACCCAACAAAATGTTCCCCAAATACTTGTAAAGGTAGCTTTGTATTGATCTTGAGGATTAATAAGGATTTGATTATAACCAAAAAATCCATCCATGAATGACAACAAAGCATGTCCAACAATTGAATCCATGATCATATCTATATTATGAAGTAGAAAGTCATATTTTAAAGAAGTTTTATTCAAATCACAAAATCCATGCATATCCTAATACGATTGTTGGGTTTTACAACTGCAACAATGTTTGAGATCCAAGGAGAATAATCAATAGGTTGAATGAAGCCTACATCAAGGAGTTTTTCAAGTTCCAATTTAACATGCAAGGCTACATTAGGGTGCATTTTTTGTATCTTTTGGAGAATGAGTGTAGCATTTTCAACAAGAATGATATTATGTGTCATAATTTTTGGGTCAATTCTTGGCATATCATAATATTTCCAAGCAAAAGTTTTAAGAAAATCATGAAGTAAAGTTGTAGTATCCTCTTGTTCTTCATCGTCAAGGAACTTTCCAATTTTAATAACTTTGTCTTTATCATCAAGATCCATTGGCACATAAATTGTATCTCCTAAAGGCAGTGCATTGGATTTAGGAACTTCAAAATCATATGGTTCTTCAGTTATATCACTTTTTTTTTGCTTGGTAACTATCATAGCACAAGGAATATGATTTGTGGGAATAGTAGAGGATGTATTATCATAAACTCCTAACATTTTTTTTAGAGTTTCATCACTATCAACATACTGCCATGATTGTGGGGAGTTCATATCAAGCAAGTCAAGATGTTTGATTGTGAGTTTATGTTTTGGTTGACATGTAATAGTGTTGGTGTTCAAAGATGGTCGTTGAGTAGATTTTGTCATCTTTGAAAAAGAATAGCCCAATCCAATTTTTGTCTCTTGTGTATTACCTAGGTTTGATAGAAACATGAATACCTTGTTCATTTTTTCCACACCCTTTTCTAGTATATCCTGATTGTTTCACAAGTTCATAACCTTTTCCATAAATTCTTTCCATTTCTTTTGGATTAGGCAGGGGTTGATAATCTGTCTCATCAAAATTTGTTGTGTATGTTGCATTTTCTTCCAAAGTAGAGGAGATATATGTTTGAGATGATTGTTCAGAATTTTGAGTTGACATTATGGTTGGTTGTTCTTTTTTCTCATCTATCTTTTGTGTGATTATGTATTCACCCATAAAGGAAGGCGTGAATTTTAAGGATCCCCAATCATCATGGAATAATTTAGACACCGATTCCTCATCATTTTGTTTGATTTCAAGAGGGTCTATATTAGATGTTGGAATCAATATTTTTAGAGGACTTGTAGCTCCTTTTTCAAGGTGCAAGAAACTTTCAAGCTCAAGGTCTATTTCAACTTGATAAATGTGGTTGTCATAGTTCATTATATGATTAAGGGTCAAAGGCAATGCATTCATCTCAAGAATCCATGGTCTACCTAAAATAAGATTATACAAAAGATCATAAGCCATGACATAAATAGGAGTTTGCAAAGTAGCCACCCCTGTTGTAATAGGTAAAGTGATTATACTGAGTAGTTGCTTTGTTGTATTATCAAATTCTTGAATGAATATGGAATCAGGCATTATTTGTGACTTATCAACATGCAATCGATCAAGGAGATTCACATTACACACATTAATGGCATAACCATTATTGATAAGGGTTCTTTTGATACCTATGCAATTGAATTGAGCAATTATCATAAAGGCTTCATTTTGTTTTCACAACTCTAAAGGAGGGAGCTCATGTTGATAAAAAATAATATTGAGTTTCGTGATATGAATTAAAGCTACCACATCATTCAGAGTTGTACTAGGAGGAACTGCAATTTGTTGTAAGGCTATTTGAAGAATAGTGTGGTAATTTGATGAGTTCTAAAGTAAATCCCAAAGGGAAATATTTGTAGGAGTATTCTTTAATTTTTCAACAAGATCATACTCCTTTGTGTGTGGGAGGAAACGAGGCTCACTAGGTGGATTGGGTAAAGGTAAAGAGGTTGGAGTTGGTTGTGGCAGTTGTTGATTGTTTTAGGTATTATATGTATGAGCAACAGTAACATTGCTTGATTGATGCAACACATTGGTTTTAGGTGGGTAAAGAGTGTACTCAAGTTTATTGGAAGGATAAAGTTTATGTGAGAGTGGGTAAAGAATGAGTTGGAGTTGAATGACATTAACATTCTTAGTTTAAGATTGTTCACAACAAACCTTAGGGGATGAATTGGGTGAGATGAAGTCCTGAAGGGACTCATCTAACAAGTGAAATTCATCACAATGAAAAGGTTTGAGGGATAATTAATCATCAATTAGTTTAAGTTGTTCAAGGAAAACATTAGAGGTGTTAATGTTCGTTGTCATGGGTTGGTCACAAAAAAACTTAGTGGATGACTTATGTGAGATGAGGTCCTAAAGGGATTCATCTAACAAGTCAAAGTCATCACAACCAAAAGGTGTGAGGGATAAATTATCGTTAATTAGTTTAGGTGTCTCATTGCAAGATTTAGAGGATGAAGTGAGTGAGATGAAGTCATGAAGAACGTCATCTAACTTATCTACATCATCACTGCTAAGAGGCTTAGATGAGATGTTTCTAAATTGAATCATTTCTTTCAAGTGTTGGTTTGATGTGTTTGTTTTTTGTTTTTTTATGCACTGATGAGTATGATCTAAAAGAACTAGGAACTAATACTAAAAAGGAAATTTGCAAAAATCTAAGACTATTTGTTACATCCCCTTCGACTTAAACATGTTTATGACAATGGAATTATGATTGTTATGTTAGTTGCAAGTAACTTCCTCTCATAAGAATGTGAAATTGTGGCAAGAATGGTTGTTTATATGTTGTGATTTCAAATGTGAATGACTTTCTTATATATGCAAGTGGTTTACCCTATCCATGTGAAAATGAATGTGATCATGAAATTATATATATATATATATATAGATATAGATATATATAAACACTAAGAATGATCTAACCATAATCCTTCTCAGTGGATGCAAGATTGCCGATGCCACGAGAGAAAGGGGAATATCGTCAGTGAGAGGACGTGGTTAAAAATGGATCAATTTTATCATCAAACTTAGAGTCGGTGTAAGATGGTTGTGTTGACGTCGTGACCTTTTCCATAAGTAATCTAATATAATAATTATTGATGAAGAAAGTCAAAATAGATATATAAATATAAATATCAAAAGTCATCCTTTGAAGAGATTTCAAAAGATTATTAAATATTAAATTAATAATAAAATATTTTATCTTAAGCCAAAAATTTAATTATAATCAAAAGGAAGGCTTTAAAACGAAGAGGAAAA